>LR990209.1:4067809-5464059 GCA_905147375.1 Hylaea fasciaria | reverse complement strand
ATAGAATATAAACTGGAACTACAACGAGAGCCGCTAACGCGAAATCGGCGCAATATCCTCAAAGAAGCGTGTATTATTTCCTTGGAATATGTACCAGTAACACTCGTACTATATTCCTTTGGCAAATACTTACAGCCGCTTTTGTGTTATCTTTAGAACTTATTTACATAATCCGATAGTCCTCAGGCATTTATTCTTAGAGTGTATCTTGTATTTAGGATACAGCCACTACTCATCTCTATAGCTTGATTTTTATATCTTTCTTCTACTGATAGGGATAGCTTTGCAGTCAGAATTATATTTTTGAGCTCGGAAAAGGCTAACATTTGATTATTACCTCAATTATGACGATGACTACCATTAATTGTTTATGAGTTACTAGGTATAAAAATAGTACTTATAATCGTCGGTCATATAGATGACAGAATACGCACATAGAATCGTTCACGCGTGACTTGTTAATCCATTTTCGATAAACATTATAGATTTTGGATTAGTAAGCTATACGACTATAGCCCTTTAGACCATAAAACATGAATATTATATGGTGTTTATCGCCCAGGGAGCTATTTCAATTTATAAGGTCGGTCGTTAAAGTGAAGTTATCATAACTACCGGCCAGGACGTAAAGTGGCACTCTCAGGGAGCGTTAACTTGGCGGGAGCTATCAAACTGAGAGAGTAACTAAGTGAAGACTAGCCCGCAACCAAACTTAGATAATTTAAGTTTAAGGTTTGCATTATAGTGCTGCACACAAGTCCTTCTTTTCGCTCAAAGACAAAGAAAAAACAAATGTAATTGTTTGGCCTAGAAGGTGGTTACAAATTGTAGTTCTCTCTTTATGAATAAAGTTTGGTTTGTTTGCCTTCCACATGTATTGTGGAAGGACTCTTTGCCGTTGTCTGGTCAATCATAGTCCGGGAGCCTTCAAGTCACGACTGTAAAGTTACATGAGAGTATGCTACTGTATACCGGAAAGGTAACTTCAATAATTGATCATTAATTTACGGTTGAGGCAAGCGTGAATTATTGTCCACCGCTCAGGGTCCGTATTCGCAATGCCATTAGGAATTCCTTGCAAAAATCGGGTGACGTCATATCTATTTATAACACACGATTCCCCGAAGATACCGTAAACCTCCGCGTTACGTGTTTGAATGGTCATAGCGAATAAGTGCCCAGGCGAGATAATAACGAAACGCAAGCTTTATCAATATAAAAGAGTGGAACAATTGCGCATAGTTTACGCTAATATGTATGTAAACTACAGCAATCCCACAATTGACTTTGATGTTATGTAGTGAATAGAACTCTATCCAACAAATAGGCAGGAAGTGATCCAGACAAACCAAATATTTGAATTCAAAATGAGCCAAGTCTTTGTGGCAGCAAATTGCTCACAAAACGGCCGGTCGCGTTCCCACGATCCAGATCTTCGAAACATCTTTTACATGGAAGTTTTTAAACTTTCGCGAACTCAAATCTAATTTACTAGCTCGGAATGGGTCTAATTCGCGTACAAACTAATACCAAAATATATAATTTTCTTAATTTTGACACACTAACATATTTTACTTTCTCCCCATAATTTTTCGATGTCTACTATGGACATATCTGGGGTTTGCTCCAAACATTGAAGAATCGTAGTGAACATCGAACCACAAAAATATAGTGTATAAAAAAAACACCTTCATATCTTTTTCTTTTCTATTTTTCTTTATTATTTACAAGACACAAAGTAAGGAGTTTATTATGTCTGGCCGAATACCGAACAACAAGTGTACATTTTCCTTTGAAAGCTAGGAAATAGGACGGTCATACGTTATTTATCCCTCGCCAAAGGCCCCAGAGGGTTATAACGGTCCAGTAAGCTAAAACGCTCAGCTTGGTTACAGTGAAAACTAATGGCTCATATTTACATGACACGATTATACGAAGCAGCCTTTTTGGGCTTTGATAATAAAGGGGTAAGTATATTTTATGCTAATACGAGTAATGTTGTGATGTAATTCGTATTGAAAGAGTACAAAAATAAACCTGCCTACCGAAGAGTATTAAGAAGTAGAGTTTATTTCTAAACTCGTCAAAAGCATAACAGCCCTTCTTTTGTTTTCATAAGTTAATCGTAAAAGGTTACTTATATCATAATACTTTGAAGATAATCTATCATAACTTTATAATAAAAGTTTCGCACAGACAAAATGATTAAGCTAGACGTTTCTTTCTATTATAATATTAGGTAATTAATGTTTTTATGATTTGGTTGTATTGTAATTCACTATTGTGTACAAAACTAACTGTTACAGATACAATCAATCCTAATATTTAAAATAAGCTTTAACACTGACACTAAAACAAATAAAAAATTTCATCAAGCCCAAAGGACGAGTTGACTTTATGCTTTTAAATAAAGATACATATACTCTTAGGTGCATAGTAACAGCTGTATGAGCCTCGCGTTTTATACAAATTTGGCAAGAAATATAGTGAGCCGGTGCCAAAGTACGTACGCGCATGTAAATGACGCATAATGAGAGGAAACCACTTTCGACTTTATACATTTTCATGTGTTTTTGTAAATTGTGTTGTCAAATTGGTTTAAATGTAAACGTTGAGAAAACATGGCATGTTTGAAGAAATGCCTCTTCAATGGGAATCATTCCACAAAACATTGCTAGAAAGAAGAATTGGTATATAATTAAGTGCGGTATTTTTTAGGCTATTATAAAAAAAATAAAAATGATTTTTGTTATTAGATTTTAAACCAATATCTTTAAACTTTTGCATCTTTTTATTTCAGTTATAATAAGGTAAGAATATTTGATTATAATTTGAGTGTTGGTAGAAATTTTATCTAAAACTTTGATTCACCAAGAGTTTCATAGCGGCATAACATTTATTAATACATATAATTCAAAACTTTTTAATGGTTTCTCGATTGACTACGCGTATAACCAAAAGTCGTAACTTACTGCGAAGTTATTGAGAGAGAGAGAGAGAGAGACGTCGATATTTTATAGTCTGTGAGTTTTGTGACAGATGTAAGATTTTCGTTGAAGATGTAAGAAGTTCTTCAGAGAGATAATGGTTGCTTGAGCGCAAATTTGAACAGGAATACCTCGTTAATAAGAAATCGTAATATAATAATGTATTTATTTGCGCGGCTGATTGTGTAGTTATATAACTAACTTTCTAAAACACTTTATCAAAAAAGGCTGTAGTAGTATTGGAACAATAGCCCAGGGTTACTCGTATGAAATTTGGAATGATATTCACAAAAGTTATATCAACCAATCTCAATTATTAATCTATTCAATGAGTTATGAAAATGAAAGGCGAAAGATAAATGATCGTTGTATTAATCATCAAAATGATTAATATACTTATCACAGAGGACATTGCACTAACTACGTCACGGCTTTTGATTGCGTATGCTTTGATAAAGAAGATTCGTTACCTATATTTGCAGAGTAGTAAAAAAAATAATCGATATAATAAATCAGGCAAGTATGAGTAAAGCTCGCACACGAAGGGTTCCGTACCATTATCGAAAAAACGGCAAAAAATCACGTTTATTGTATCGTAGCCCCCTTAAATGTTTATTTTATCTGTTTTTTAGTATTTGCTGTAATAGCGGCAACAAAAATACATCATCTGTGAAAATTTCAACTGTCTAACTATCACGGTTCATGAGATACAGCCTGGTGGCAGACCAACGGACGGACGGACATCGGAGCCTAAATAATACGATCCCGTTTTACCCTTTGGGTACGGAAGCCTACAAATTATAGATATTTGTATGATTGTTTTATTTTCTGTAAATTAGTACCTTCCCCCTTTCTCTCTGAAAGAAAGCCTGAAATTCATCCAAGTGGAACTGCAACCAGCTGATACCTTTTGAGACTTTCAGTTTGGTATATAGACATCATTATTTTTGTAATAATATGTACCTATTTAACCCAAGTTACGTTACATTTGTATTACATTGAGTACTCTATAACTATTTGCTATACGATATAATAAAGTATTAGCATTGTTTATAAAATCGTGCTTATTAGTAAGACATGCTAAAATCTAACGTATCTTCCATTTTGATTGATCTAATATTGCCGATTTAATTATACCATTGGTTAATTTGCTTTAATTACCGCTGAATAAATTAATAAAGTTATTCATATCAGTCACATAATATCAATTAACTTTATGAGAATTAATTAGCTTAGGTAATACTGACGCTAAAATGTTAGCTTTTGATAAAAGTAAAGATTTTTAGCTACGAGTACAAGTAAACCACTACATCCACAAATTCATGATTTCCTTTCCTTTATACAAATAACTAACATCCCGTAATAAGATTTATAAGTAATAGATGCAATAGAGATTGGTTTATGAGATCAAAGGCACCGAAAAGGCGAAACACCCCGGTTTCTTATAAATAAATTGATCAATGTTAACGACTTTCTGCCTCATAAAATTTTTCGCCCCGCTAGTAATCATTGCGGGCCATTGGGTCTGTATTTGAGAATTATCCCCCGGCATTGTAGGTGAAGATTAATTTAGTGCTTGCATCTGATCTTAATTCCAGTAAGATATTCAATTTTTATTGCGTAAATAGAAAATTAACTATGAAAGTAAATGTGAATCTTACTAATATTATAAAGCCGAAAGTTTGTGAGTGTGTGTATGTGTGTGTGTGTATGTGTGTATGTTTGTTAGCTCTTCACGCTCAAACGGCTGAACCGATTTCGATGAAATTTGGTATAGGGGTAGATTGGACCTATGAGACGGACATAGGCTATCTTTTGTCTCAAAAAATAATTTCGAAGGGGATGAAATAGGGGTTGAAAGTTTGTATGGGGAATCCATAATTCTTCAAGTTAGGGATCTGAAAATTCTTATTTAGGCTTTTGGTAATAATTAAATAAATACGGGTTTCAGCTTTTTAGCAAAATCATCCCTAAAGGGGGAAAACCAAGGGGGTTGAACTTATTAGGTAGGTATTCTTTAGATGCACCCCCAACGGACCACAATAAACAGCTGAACGGATCGTTATTTAAAGAGGGAGAGTGCGATGGGAGGAAAGGGGGGAGAATGCGGGGAGGGGAGAAGGAGAAAGGAGGAGAGTGGGGGGGGGGAAGAGGAGAGTGGGGGGGGAAAGGGGAGTAGATGGAAGAGTGGGGAGAGCGTGAAGAAAGAGGGGAAAGTGGGGGATAAAGAGGGGAGAGTGGGATTAGAAAGAGAGGAGAGTGGGGTGAGAAAGAGGGGAGAGTGGAGGGAGAAAGAGGGGAGAGTGGGGAGAAAGAGAGTGGAGAGCAGGGGAAAGAGGGGAGAGTGGGGGACAGAGGAGAGAGTGGAGGGAGAAAGAGGGGAGAGTGGGTTGAGAAAGTGGGGAGAGTGGGGGAGAAAGAGGGGAGAAAAAGGGGGGAGTGGGGAGAAAGAGAGGGGAGAGCGGGGAGAAAGAGGGGAGAGTGGGGGACATAGAGGGTAGAGTGGAGGGAGAAACAGAGGAGAGTGGGGGGAGAAAAAGGGTAGAGTGGGGGGAGAAACAGGTGAGAATGGGATGAGAAAGAGGGAAGAGTGGGCGAAAGAGAGGGGAGAGTGGGGGGAAGAAAGAGGGGAGAGTGGAGGGAGAAACAAAGGAGAGTGGGGGGAGAAAGAGGGTATAGTGGGGGAGAATGGGATGATAAAGAGAGTAGAGTGGGGAGAAAATGAGGGGAGAGCGGGGAGAAAGAGGGGAGAGCGGGGGACAAAGAGGGGAGAGTGGATTGAGTAAGAGGGGAGAGTGGGGGGAGAAAGAGGGGAGAGTGGGGAGAAAGAGAGGGTGGAGTGGAGGGAGAAACAAAGGAGAGTGGGGGAGAAAAAGGGTAGAGTGGGGGGAGAAACAGTGGAGAATGGGATGAGAAAGAGGGTAGAGTGGGCGAAAGAGAGGGTAGAGTAGGGGGAGGAGAAAGAGGGGAGAGTGGGGAGAAAGAGAGGGGAGAGCGGGGGACAAAGAGGGGAGAGTGAGGGGAGAGAGAATTTGGTTCGCAGATAGGTTAACTTCTAACTTAGGACATAGGCTACGAACATATTATTAAGTCATCATCATAATCATCGCCGTTTTCTATCAATGCGATAAAAACTGTGAAAAACTACCCAATGTGCGTAAAATTTCCTACGTAGATAGGTTATCCCGCAACTTACGACTTAGGCTTTAATTCATCATCACCATCACCACCGTTTTGCATCAGTGGAATAAAAACTGTGACAAACTACCCCATTGGCATGAAATTTGGTATTTTTATAGCATATAAATATTACCTTATACCCCAACTTACATATACACAGTGGCCTAAAAACTGTGAAATAGTACCTTAATTTGCATAAAATGTATTATGCAGATAGTTTAGAGACACAATATAGGCTACAAATCATCATTATCACCATCATCATCACTGTTTATTTGTCCATCAGTGCGATAATAACTGTGAAAAACTACCTAACCTCTGTATTTTCTCTGACACACTGTTACAAGTCGTACTTATCTAACAGCCACCGCCCTATAGGTTTTATAATGTGAAACGCGGGTGAAACCGCGGGGCGCAGCTAGTTTATTATATAAAGATCAAACTAAAGTTATTTTCATTTCTTGATTTTACCTACTCTTATTCATAATAATGAAGAGTATAGATATAATTGAGAAATAAACCTGAGAAAATTAATCGAATAACAAATGAACGGCTTGAAATATTGTTTGAAATATTTGATAGCAAAATTATTAATTACAACCTTGAATGTATTTGTGATTCAAAGATTAGCGCGAAGTAATAAAATTCGTGTAACTAAGGTTTATCTGGAATTTGGGTGCTAGTTAATTAACAATTAGATCCCTTCGGCCTTCACAAATACAACGAAAACCAGAAAAATATTTGTACTTAATTACTTAAGCGGCCGCGTGTCGCACAAACAGCATCCTATCGTATAACTGAAAACAAATAGGAGCCGCGAGTTTTTGTTTGATTTGGAGCCAATTTAACTTCAGCGTAATAAAGGTTGGTTCGACCTTCCTTTCTGCTTGTTTACTGTCTTTTGAGCGGTATTAGGTACCGAAGTTCTTTGGTTAGTTACATTTCAAATATACAATAATACATACAGGCCTTAGTTTATTCAATGTAGGCACAAAAGCTTTAGGCTTGACGAGCATAGAACGATCCCAAGATATAGCAAATAAAAGCTTTTGAGTTAGCAAAGTGCTTGCTATCAGGGCAATAATTTTCACGTTTCATCACTTCGTATAAAAATTCGGTTTCTAATCAGCCTTCACAGGATCGCCGAGTAGGAATAAAAACTGTACCATATTCAAGTCGGCCTGGCCAGGAGGCTATGACGTAATTGCTATGTTTTTGCAGCGGGATACAGATCGCTGATAACTAGTTGACGTCTCGTAGTGTAAAGAGCATTGGCCACTAATTACGCTTCGTAAATGGAATAGGTCTGGTATACTCTAATGAAAAGCCCGACCAACAAATTTGCAGAAACAAATTACTTAATTTATATTATCATTTAACAATAAATGTGATTGCCTCTATACAAAACTACAATGTTAATTTAGAAGTCTGGCTAATATTGAAAGGGATTGGAATTTAATCTTAGTGCATCAAGTATTCATTTACCTAGGGAATCCTATAAATTGGTTAGCGACGGTTCGTCAGTTTTTGATAAAACTAGCTTACTTTCCAACTAATATTTTCAATATAGCGTACATTGGGATTCCATACTTCGAACTACAGTATATTACAGTAACAGCTGCATAGTGGGCAGTAATAAACACGATATGAATTTTTACCAGGTGTTGCACCTATCGGTGTTTCTAGGCTTAATGACAACAAACGACGGCTCAGTTATCTAAGAAAAGGTACCTAGTCAAATTTTAAGAAATGCCGAATGGGGAGGGTTCGTAATTAACCCCCGGCTCATCCTGGAGCTCAAATTCCACTGAGTTATTCGATACCTTATAAGGTAAGAGTAATTAGTTAAGAAACGGAGTTAATAATTTCGAAAGGTTAACTTTAACTACTCCTGTTTTAATAGTCATTCGTGATTAGTAGATAAGTACCAAACAGTAGGTACATGATTGTGTGCAAATTAGAAAATTGAAATTGTACCTATTATGTAATTAGTATGTGCTAATATACATTTGCCTTCATTGCAAAAAAAAACAATACAGACTAATAATTGACACAAGTCATGAGTGTTTCGCAAAAGTAACGTACATTACGTATACGTATTTACGAGTGAAGTCTTATTTTCAAGCAAATCCGATAAAAGTGCATATTATTATGCTTAATTTGTGATTTTTTAACTAAAACATCATTTCACTATGATAATAATTATGTTTAATACCGAAACGACTAACGTAAAAAAATACATTTATAAAATAAATTCTCAATATTGATGCCCATAAATAAATACCCCGATTTTATTCAGGGAATTCTGTTAACACGTTCAACGCCATGACGGTCAATGGTGGGCGACACTCGACTTTAGCACTGGGCCAACCGAAAAACATGGAAACGGCCAAAAAACGTCATTGTGTTTTATTGGTTTAATTAATAGATTATACGTAAAAATACAAGTTTAATTCAACACAGGCTACGTAGTATTGTTTTTTAAAGAGTTACTGACCGTCGCCCAACATTGTCCGTCATGGCCCCTGTGGAGAGAAAACCGAAAAAACGTTGCAGGAGGCCGCGCGGTCCCCGCGTCGCCCACCCGCCCGCGCCTCACTCGTGCGCAGGGACGATTTTAGTTACCTTTTTAACGGGTATTGATTAGGTTTATTTGAATGTTTTAATAAAAACCCACAACATATTGGTAACACTATTGAACGATAATCTATTTCAACAGGTAGCCCTTTTAAATCCACCAATTCGGGTTACGTATTGAAATGGTAACCATTATGATTTATTGTTTAGGGTATTAATCAAAAACCCAATCGGTTGGGTAGCCCCTTCAAATGGTATGACGGTAACCCATACCGGTTCGAAGCGGTGTAATTTGATCCCTCATGGCGTCGCATAAGTACAAAATAGCATGTTGACTAGCAAGCAACTAAAACTTGAAAACTAAACTACGTTGCACCAGCTAGGGTGGTACAATCAAGTACCTATCGGTCGTTATAACAATCAACTTAGAAATCATTTTATTTTTGGTGATAAATTTTATTGAAGTACAATTCCTTTTGTTTTGCCATTTTCCCTTCGAGCATACTCCCGCTGAACAAACATGATGAATGTTTGTTCAAAATATAAAACTTACGCTCTAACGTATCTCAAGGCCTGTGCATTGTGCAATACCCGAAGAAACCAAATTGAAGGTGTTACCTTTTGAATTGAATACCAAAATGAAATGGTAACCCTTCAATGGGATCTTCATGAAAGGGTAGCCCATTTACTGGTTTTAAAGGCGAGGCTACTTGAAGAAGAGGTAACACTATATATTATATGTGGCAGATAAATACTCCAAAATCCATTCGAAAGGGTTTAGCCTATTATTTTTTCTATTTATATTTTTTTTTATCAAAATTGGTACATCCGGTATTATGTTGTAAAAAGTACCAAACAAATAAACCGTTTTAGATACTTAGGATTTATAATTTATGCTTTAATCTATCTAATATTTGGGTAATTATGGTAAAATCCATAACGTTTTTCTAAGAAAATGTAAGCAACAAGAAAACCAGCAAATTTTTCCTTAGCTGTGATTCGTTTGTAAAAACCAAGGCATATAGCTTAGACTGCAGGGCCGCGCGGGTCTGTCTTCATACAAATTAGTTAGATTTCTCTGTCCGCTGGCTCACCACAGAGGTTTAAAAACACGTCTGATGCGCGGTCACCAGTGGGCGACGCGGCCCGAACGGAAATGTTACCTGTCGCCCAACATTGACCGTCATGGCCTGAATGAAAATGACTGCTTTTTTTCTTGGCAGTGAACGTGTACAGTTAAACCAATCAATCATCCAGTATTTTTTGTTGTTTCTTTTCAACCGATATAGAAAGGACGAGCCCTTAAAAACAAAATTTAAAATATAAATATTAAAGGCATTCCAGGCTATATTGACGCAGCACATACATTTTTAATGCATGCAATAGAATGAGAGACGCAGAGCCAGTTCCTATTATTTATTTCCCATAAATGAAAATATATTTTATGGTACCTCGCTTTGTACTAACATTTTAAATCCGTGCTACGTCGTAGCTTAGCACTACGACGTAGCACGGATTTAAAACGGTGCAGCATTATGAAAATGTTCCGACGTTCCAAATGGAATAAGTACGTCAAGACCGAAGACATAAAGCAATTTCTAGAAACTGTACGAGTAGGTAGCTTCTATTTCTTCTATTTATTTTTAGGTCTTATTAACCAATTTCAATTAACCCTTTCGTCATTTGCGTACTCGAAGCAGCCGTCCGTTAAGTCACTATTAATTAATGATAAGTGAGACAAGTGGAGCTCGTAGTTGAGTTATGTAACCATATTTTACTTAAAGTGCTTCTTGTATTACTTTGTGAAGAGTGGCCAGAAGTTATTTGGCCCTAGACTTTCTAGATGTTATCTGCTTGGATAGGGTTGGGAGTTAGTTGAGGGTTCTTGCCATAATTTATGTGTCAACTAAAGGCGGGTTTGTAGATCATGTGACAAGATATTCATCTCCTTAGAGTTGGAACTGACTTGCTCCGCGGAGTAAACTTTTGCATAGCTCTTTTTTTATATTACTTTGCAAGATTAATTTAGTTTATAAAATAGTATGCCCCTTTTAAATTACCAAAATTTCTTATTTGATATTAATTTCAATATAACTCGTATATAAATGTTTAAATTTAAATTTTAGTTTAAATTCTAGTTAACATACTATTCAGTTCGCGAAAGTTTAAGAAGTTCTATTTATGAAACAACCGGCCCTTAGATCTAATTCGTTAAAAATACAGACCCAAGGCTGTATTATTTCATGAGTCTGAACCATCTGGACATTTTCATTTAGCGAAGTGAAGTGGAACGCAGATAAACTCAACAAAACAATCGCACAGAAATTATACTCCAGTGACAAAAGGAATATTGTTTTATTTCCTTCTCTGTAAATGCCGACCAGAATCCTCTGTCTAATATTTTATGGCGATAAAGGCTCTTCCATTATTTTATAGAGGTACCTTCACAACAATATGAAGGAAATACTAGAAAAAAAACACAACAAAAACACACAAAAAAAACAAAGAAACACAAAAACACACATTTCAGCATATTTACTAGATAAAATGTTTGAACTTCTTAAGTATAATAGTTAATAGAAATAAACTAGGTATAATTATTTTAGTTTCTAGCTTTCATTTTGTGTTTATGAACTAAGATAAAATTATGTTTTATTTTAAAAGCCACCAAACCGAATAAAATTATGAAATTTATTAAAGGCACTAATACAAAATAGTTTAAATTTCATAAAGGACATGATCAAAAACATGAAAAAACTAAAAAGGAGGTACGTAAAAGTTTAACGTTAGAGCCATATTTTCCTTCTATCACACATTCCTCCACTTTCAACTCTGTTAAGTCGCTTGAGGCAGTACCTGGCTCTGTAATAAAGCTTGCTGACGGAATTTAATATTAGGCAACGTCGTCTCACAGATTCAAGACGCGATAGCAGTATGGACTGTACTGCTTCGTTGTGCCGGATACCTTACTCGCTAACTCGTGGCAAGCAGGCGGAAGCAATAGTGCGTGCCAATGATTTGTTTATTCGTGTTGGTGAGTTATCATAAAGTAGTGCTGTTGCATTACTTTATGTCGCGTATGTTGTGTTGTAATGCCTAGCTCTAGTTTTATCAGTTGTTGAAAGTGTTGACACCAGTTGGCGGCGAAACGGGCAGGCTATAACAGGCATGTAACTTATTAGATGCTAAGCGTGACGCGCTTAGTATCTCTCTTAACGTCGTTACTCTTACATTAATAATATTATTATTATTGACGTATAAGTCTTACGACTTATCGTAAAAATAGTAAAGACAGCTGGTTAGTGAAAAGCGGTTTTTGAAAGATGGTAAAGTAATGCTTAGCACGTCCTTTGTATCATCTCTAAAGCCGAATAAGAAAGGTTTTTTCATTACGGCGTTAGAGATTCCCTACTGTTGGTTTACTATAAATGTATCTAAATGAGGGTCTACTGTTAAAACAATAATACGCCGCCACACTGTTGACATTTCTACGTGTATCTACTTACAACATGGTAAAGAGAGTTACGGCTTGTAACCAAAAATGTGACGTTGTTTATTTTGTATTCCATTTCCTCAAACTCGTTTCTAACCGAAGCGTTCGTTAACGCGCACGGATGTTGGCAAATATCGTATACACACTATTACACACCGTAGTGGTGTGTAATTTCGTGTTCACTCCAAAACTGCCCAAGAAGTTTTACTGTATCCACTTGAATCGCGACGATTGTGACTTGACTCGACATTTTGATTATTTCATAAAAGTAATTCAATTGAAAAAAATCAAACATACCTTTATAAGAAAAAGTTGTGTACCATAATTAAGTAGAGGTCTTTGACTTGATGATCGCATAATAGCATTCAAATTGTGTAAGTGGAATTACAGAGAAGACATTTTTTAAATAATACCCGGGATTTTACTCGTGTCAATGAATAGCAAACAAATTTGATGCCTCTAATTCCACTGGGAAAGTGTAATTTTGTTCTATATTCACTGACAGCTGTAAATATTTTGCTGGTATTTGGACCAAATAAAAAGTATTTATTATGATTCACCGGATTTGGCCACTTCTATTCTCAACCCTGAATTTTACCAATTTAGATAATCCTTGAAACAAGTCAACAGGACCGTAATATTATTCATTCTAGAAAAAGTTTTTGTGTAGAATATAACCTACTTTAGAATGTGCTATGGCACAGAACATGTTTCCTTGGCGACACACTTTCTCATTGCAGGTGGTATCCGGGAGGAAACTATGTCATAGTGTTTTCCTTCACTGAAGGCTTAACCGGGACATTGGCCGGAGGTCCCACGGCATATTGGCTACATTCCCCTAGTGACCCCAAGGCTGTAATTGGATATGACCGCAGCGCCTGAAGCGTAGCGTCCAAGCTACAAACAACTCAGCAATATTTGTTTCAAAGTGTAAATACACTTACATTATTTACTGCAAGCTCTGTATACTGTGTTTGTTTATTCCATATTTGTCTACACGTTATGGAGTTTCAACGACCGTAGCAATGAAACTTTGCAACTATGTGTGTTGTTGGTAACCTTTTAATGATGTTTTGTCAAGCTGTTAATACAGCTGTGGAAGACAGTTTCTAGACTCTGACTATTTGGATGCCTTATTTAGCCACCAATTAATTATTAGGTATTAAATCAAAATCTATTAATACATAAGTATGAAGTTTTTTTAACTAATATAAGAAGAATATAGCTGTGGATACTCTAGAAATTTGCGGGCGCAGTTTTAGGTACCAAATTTTTATCGCCATTTGTAGGCGAAGTGAGAAATACGCTGACACGTTTCTAGGAGACTGAAAGATTCAATGGAGTTTATCATTTAATGTACCTACTTGTAAAACTAAAACAAATATAGAGATAGATAAGGTGTTTTTTATTTCTTGGAAGTACTTTAAAAAATACTGTAGTGCTAATTCAATGTTTTCAGAAAATAGATAAGACTTTCTAGCTACAGAGATAAATTGAAAGTATTTGCAATGTTTTTCTGATAACTCTATTTTATATTTCTCCTTTTTAGGTTTCCGTACCAAAAGGCTAAATAAAACGGGGTCTGTCTGTCCGTCTGTCACCAGGCGGTATCTCATGAACCGGGATATTTAGACAGTTTAAATTTTCACATATGTACTATGTATTTCTATGGCTGCGATAACAACAAATACGAAAAAATAGAATAAATACGACAAAAGTGTTTTTTGCCGATTTTATACATAATGGTACGGAACCTTTGGTGCGCGAGTCTGACTCGCACTTGGTCGGTGTTTTCCATAGATAGCGGTATGTATGCCGCAATTGTAATATCTACACATGAGTTTGTACTGATGAATCTATACCTATATAAACGTAGTATTTTATGACAAGTTAACCCAAAAACTTACAGTAAAATATATAGTTGCACACTGAACAGTTCCGTTTTCTGCAATCCATTTCAATCATAAGCTCATTGTCACCGTATTATTATAATATCGTCACGTAATCGCCGTCTCTTTCATTTTCACAAGGTTGGAAAAGGACAACGGAACGTCTGACAGGACTAAATTAATTAGTCTAGTTTCTGAAAACAGTTGGCAGCAATGTTTCAACTTAGCCTTCCCAGAACACAACCGGAAACTGTACAATATAGTAACGAACAGCATAGGGCAGGGTTATTATTATCCCAGCGTGTACGAGCCTCGTGGCTTAAAACTTTGAGGGTAGGTACGTAAAGTTTAGGCGCAGCTCAAAGGTCCCGCCTACTACGTTTGAGGAATCTGTAAATAGGTGTGGCATAAACGCCACTTCCTTTTAAATTGATTGTCATTTGTCACCTTTCAAGGATAAAGGAACACTAGCTGGGCCCGCGGTGTAACTTGCTGTTTTCGAAATAAAGAGTAGCAAGGGTGTTAGCCACTCATCAAAGTTGATACAGCCGTTTGAGTAGAGTGACAAATATACAAACACACGTTACTCACAAACTTTCGCGTTTATAATACAAGTAGGATTGTACAATCTCGATAACCAACCTTGAAATTTTCTAAAATTGTTTCTTTGCTGAATCTCATTAGTTAACAAGTAATTAGGTATATTACAAATTTCCAAACCATGGAAAAAAATACTGTTCTTTTTTTTTACTTAAAGCGGCTAGCTTGGATTTGAAATTTGTGACTGCGTATAGTTAATATATTAGACAAGCTCTTTCATTTGGTACCCATATTGAAGGAGTTGAAAAATGAGTGAAAATATCTTATTATCTTTAAATGAGCAATTCTTGTATAATCGAATCTTGTGGAATCGGCTCCAACGATTTTCATGAAATTCAGTATATAGGGGGTTTCGGGGGCAATAAATCGATCTAGCTAGGAATCATTTTTAGAAAATGTCATGTATTTGTGTTTTTTTATGATTTTTTTCTTTAAATAACCAGTTCATATTTATTTATTATTCTATCGGTAAGATCGAAAAATATTATTCATATTTCATCATTTTATTAGTAATTCGTACTTAAATATAATTTCCAAAAAACACAACGTATAAAAAAAAAATACCGAGTAAAGCTCGGTCATCCAGATATTATTATGTAATCCGCTATTTGGTGGCGGCGGCCATCTTGAACCGATTTTTATCAAACATAGCTGAGAACACACGACAAACTAAGAACATCGACTAATTTACCTTTCAAACAAAAAAAAAACAAAACCTAAATCGGTTCATCCCTTGGGAACCTACGATGCAACACATACACACGCACACACCCTTACACACACACCACGCACAGACACGTCAAACTTATAAACCTCGTTGTTTTTGCGTCGGGGGTTAAAAATAAGCAAAATCGGCAGCAACTCTTTCACCAAAATCGGTTAACCAATTACTGCTACGGCGTAGTGGTGCTACGAAAGTTAGAGCTACTTACTTCGAGACGCTCTGAGTTACTTATGTAAAAAATAAATAAATTATTCTGCCTGAACTGTTCCACTGCTACGGAAAGGCCAGCCCTCACTTAGTGAGGAGGATTAGGCCATAATTCACCACGGGGGCCCGGTCCGGTTTAGAATAAATAAACTAAATAAACTTAACAGAAATGCCTACTCCCTACCTACGGATTATGAAGCTGAGATCGTCGTTAAACATAATATTACTATGATGATAATAAAATGTATCAACCTCTTGTTAAAAAGGACTCCAAAAAGTACTAGATACATTGCTGCATTGTTACTTTTATGAAAGTTTTTCAGCACACCGGTTAGTTTTGCGTTAAAACTGAATATTTACTATACTTATTGTCATGTTGCACCTGTGATTACCGGTGTGCAAATATAAAAATGTAGTTTTTAGTTCGATACTTCTCAGTCGGAACACCACTGTATGTGCTATGGAGAGATTCATATGTACCACAAAGCTCATATCCCATCAAAAACATTACATGTACAAAAATGCACAAGTCTCGCAACGCAGTTTATCTGCCGTAAAAAGTTGTGAGATCGAATGTAAACCAAGTCGGTTAATTTCAATACCTACCTATATCTATCTATGGGAGCAGTTATATCTTTATTTCTTTAGTAAATAGAGTGACTTGGCAATTGCACACGGCAACATAAATCTATGTTAAGCGCTTTGTGCTTGTATTTATTTGAATATTTTTTAGAATTTGAATATTTAAATTGCCTAGTAGATTATGCTGCCGTGTACAATCGCCAAGACACTCTATTTACTAAAGAAATAAAGATATAACTGCTCCCATAGATAGGTATAGGTAGGTATTGAAATTAACCGACTTGGTTTACATTCGATCTCACAACTTTTTACGGCAGATAAACTGCGTTGCGAGACTTGTGCATTTTTGTACATGTAATGTTTTTGATGGGATCTCATTTCTTTTTGTAGGTTTTCTTTCTTAATTTCGTTTTTTCATAGATTATCAAGAATGAGTGTCTTTATACCTAATACGCATCTGTGGAGACGCAAAGACACTCGTTCTTAGGTACCTAGGTACCTATTTTAATGTACCTAGGTAACGAATTTGTTCGACCTATAAAAGTGTAGGTAGGTAGGTATAGTATAGGGATTTGTATCTCTCTATCTATCGTGGAAGTTTTTAAAAAGCGCTCAACTGTCGAATTTCTCGAAGCCATTTCTCATTTTTAACCCCTGTTACCCATTTCATTCAATTTCAATGAAGTCTAATTATGAACTGTAAAAGTAACTTTGTAATCACATACAATTTAATAGGATTATATGAGAATACAAAGTTATTTATGCAGATCATATATCTAGAAAACGGGATGAAAATTATGGAATGTCAGAATTTTTCTATGGTTTATAGGCTAAACAATAGCTATATTCAAAATTTGGAACTTGTGGGACGGCTAGAAGTACCTTAGAATTTTGATGATCGGTGAGTCAGTCAGTCAGTCAGTCAGTCAGTCAGTCAGTCAGTCAGTGGGCAGCAAAATTAAGGAACTTTGACTTGCAATAATTCTTAAACTACTGGTTCAAATTTGATGTAACTTGGATTATTATCCGTAAACGTGATGCCCTCTTGGTCACTAAAAATTTAGGCTTCTAGTTTTATCCATAACGAAGTTACAGGGGGTCGAAAATGGCCCGAATCGCTTCGAGAAAAGGATAGTACGGCCGTGCCTTTTGTTTTGCTCGACTTGGCGGGGGCACTGCCGTGCCCCCAGATATCTGAGGCCCGCAACAAAAGCTTTGCGGCGCGACCGCACGTTAGGGCTCGTATGACGCTTTGCGTGCCAGAAGGGATCAGGGTGTGAACATGCATATGATACGTAACTGTTGTTCGCAATATACGCAATAAAAAACCATGGTTATTCTGATTTGGGTTGTTAGTTAGTTTGGCATAAATATTGAACTTATCTTTACAACGATATCATTTGAACAAGTATAAAGCCAAAACATTTTGAATCGGTGCGTTGTGAATAGAGTAGATAACCGAAAGGGGCTGCTACAATTATCAACATCATCGTTCTTTTAATAAGTCCTTTACAAAGCGTTTTACAAAATAAGTAACGGTCACGATCACACACAGATCATGACCAGAACTAAGGATTCATGTAACGTGAGTCAAGAGCTAAGACGTTGTGCAAAATAACATACACAAATTCTGGTACACACAAATATTTGCCCTGTGCGAGAACCGAACCTGCAGCCTCACGCGTTGCAGTGCAGTACCTACTTCCCACAGAAGCTGCCAGAGGAGAAGAGGCCACCTTTAGAGAATACGAGTAGAATGATTCTTCACTAGATTGCTATCATTACTTATTCTTCCAAGATCTTCCTTCACATTTTTGTTTGTATATAAATACTTCAAACAGATTATCGATTATGTTTTATCAATCCCAAAACTTGATTGATTCGAGGGCATTAGCCTGATGTCAGATTAAGATTGATCTAAACTTCTCAACGACCATTGGAAGCGAAATTCAAAATATTTTACTGAACCTTGATGTAAAACTGACTGTGAGTATAATTGATGGTACATCACTTTCACCTGACACAAGCATTGTGTGGTTGATAGATTGATTGATTGAATCATAGAGAGATTAATAACACCACTGGTGGATTCATTAAACTGCTTAAATTGCTACCAAAAACTACTCAAATCGTCCTTTGCCCTAGATTAATACTCAGGACTGGCTTAAAGCAAAACTGTGTAACTAATAACTAAAGCAAAATTAAAATACGAGTACATAGATTGACTTTGTAAAACAAAAACCTATCTGCGACTTCTCCGATCGGACTATCAGCCCTAATGATGATACAACAACACAAAGTTTCCATTTGTTCCCACCGCCAAGAAGCAAATTTCAAAGCCCTGTTATTAAAGACAGTAAGTATTATATTCCACCGCAGTTGTACAAGACGTGACTCCAAAGTACGTGATTCAGAAACTTCGGGCCTCATTAACTTACTCGTAATCAAAGTTTAGGCATCGTCTGGTAGACGTTGAAGTTAAATAAAAAGAAAATAACTTGGATAATATTTGCGAAGATAAATGTTAGGGTATTTTTGTATTTTTGCGAGGCTACAGAAGTAGGTAGGTAGTAGACTAATAGTGTTGTAGTTTCGTATGAAAGCATACATTTACATCAGCCGTGTACCAAGAATAGGAGGTGGTAAGTTTCCACGTTGTTTCCATCCTACCCTTGTCTTTTTTGACATTAATCCCTTTGACAGGAATGTGAATGTTTTTGATATCTTGTTATGTAGAGTATCACTTCGACTGGGGATTTGACGTCGGTAACTCGGAAATTATTAAAGCTACAGAGTTACGGTAAACATTAGACGACACGTTTCACGTAGTGGCTGAGCAATCGGACTGCTGCGCTTGGTGTCGCGGGTTCGATTCCCGCCCGGAACAAATATTTGTGCGATCCATAAATGTTTGTTTCTGGTATGGGTGTGATTTGCATGTGAAAAATCGGCGTAGGCCTTTTAAGCCACGCTTTCTAGAACAAGACGTCCTTTGCGTCCTTACTCCAGCACCTCTCCCGTCTATCTACCAAATTTCATGTAAATTTGTTCAGCCATTATGGCGTGATTGAGTAACAAACATCCAAACATACAAGCTTTCACATTTATAATATGAGCAGAAACGTTAATAGGAAATAGGATCGTAAAGATATAAAAAAATAATGACGTGAAAGAAATGAGCACCCTATGCTCACGGGGAAAGAAGCTGAAATTGCATACAGACGCAAATAAATAAAAGCGAAGAAGCATGCACCGCAATGAAAAAAGCAAAGCTCATCCGTAACATGCCCGTCTCATGTAATATTATACGTGGGAATATATTTCAAGCTCCATTTCATGTGAGTAACTCGTCCAATTTCTGTGTATTTTCATCTCGGAAAAGGTTCAGCCGTATGCAGATACGACTTTTGATGCTTGATTACTACAAGGAATCCAGTGTCTAGGTGTAATACAATGTGACAGCGCAGTTTAATCTTAATATATATAAATTACGCGTCACGTTCTTTGTCCGCGATGGACTCCTAAACTACTTAACCGATTTTAATTAAATTTGCACAGCGTGTGCACATTGATTTAACTTAAAAGATAGGGTAGCTTACACTTCAATCTGTAGTCGCAATAACAAAAAACTTCTGTCTGCTAGATTATCTAAAATTGTTATTTACATTACATGGTACCTACTATGTCACTAGTGAGAGTGAGCATAAATGAAAACATCCAAAGGATATTGTATTATCCTATAGTGTTTATTATGTATCGTACCACTAACAGGTTGTTCCAAATGTTCTCAAAGAGTGATGGTGCGCTTTTCATACCAACAGCAGTGGGTTCGATCCTCCGCCCCACGGCACTGGTTTCTAGTATGTTATTGTGAGGATTTTGATCGCCCCGTGCTTCGGGTTGTCGGCTACAGTACCTCATAGGGCTGCGGTCTGACAAAATCTGACAAAAGAATTTGGACCTCATTCAAGAAAAACAAATAAAAAAGTATCAGCAAGTAGATACCTCCTTTCCTATTACAAAAATTGGAAACGCGAAATTAGCGGGAAAAGGAGAAGACGAAACTTTTCTATAATTCTTGACAGTGCAAATGAATGATTGTGCCAAATTGAGAAATACGAGGGAAGGCCGGATCGTTTGGTTCAATTTCCGGCAACTTGAAATCTTTTCGCGTTTTCCTGTTTACTATTTTGCTGAACTAGGCGGTGGAAATGTTCGAGTCGGTAATAGTACGTAACACTTACGTGTGAACTATGTTAATATTTGTTTAGCTACCCACATTACGTTTAATATGTTGTATTTCGTCGATAATAATTGTCCTGACTAAAGAAATATTATGGGCATCGCATCGATAGGAAAATGGACTTTAAATATAAACGTCGCTCACTTAAGTGATTACTATGTCAGATAAAAGCTATCAAATGTTTATTTGGAAAATAATAATATATTAAATATACTGTTCATGTAAGGCGAAGTTTTACTCAATTTCGTATTATTTGAAGCTCACGAAATCAATATAAAATTATGAGTGAAAAAAATACGCGATTACGAATAATTGGCTCGATAAAAGAATATCACAAATATGACACTAAATCGCATCTTTACTTGTCACCTACTAAGAGATTCCATCATGAAACCACGTGAAAGTATACCATTAAATGGGCTTTTTTTATAAGAAGCGATTGCCAGTACCACTAGTATAACCACCTAAGTACAACTTGGCTTTAAGGTATAGTCATCATGTCAACCTCTTCTAAAATACGTCGGTTGGTTTCAGAACAGGGTCGTGTGTTTGTGTTTGATCTTTCGTTTTGATAACGCAGTCACAATGTGGATTTTTCTGTCGGTTCAACGAAAATATAAGATCTCTTAACTAAATATTCTACAAGTTATTCGGAGAACTTATAAAATATTTATCATTGAGCTTTGTTCCTTTTTATTCAACCTCTTTATTCCTACAACCTCTTTATTCTTAAAACGCGCGTTACCAAAGCGTGCGCTTCCAAACGCCTAATGTGTACCAAGCCTTACTGTGTTTGTAGACGTGCTCAGCTGTTGGTTGATAAGACGAACATGGGGTCGACGTAGAACGTAAACAATAAGACAGAAACGAGTTCGGCTCAAATAGTATCACTAAGTATTATCTTGTATTGTCTTAGTTTTCAAGAGTTTATCCTATATCTGGAACAGATGAGGATTCAATGCTTTTCCATCCAAGACCAGCATAATATATTACGGACATTTGCCACAGCTCATTTCTTTCGCTTGATATTTTTGCTGGTAAATACTCTGTTGAATACTTCTCGCCAGACGTGAGTTAGTATCAAGACGTAAACAGAAATTTAATAAGTTCCTCCGGCATTAGTCAGGAGGGGTGTTTCGAGTCGAAGGAATAAACGTAAATGAGACAGTGAGCGAATACTATTACACTACACACGTAACATCTGACAGATAGAGAAGACGTATATCATAAACTTTTTAATGTGTACGTTTTATTTATAGCGGAACACTTTGTCGGCACGTTAGATGGTCTAATATAACATGACACGAGAACCAGTTGAGCGCGAAAGCAACAAACGAATCTATGATTACCTAGTGTAAGAAATGGTGGAGATACAGGTAGCCTCGTGTGGTGCTACACAGACCTAGGACATCATCAGAACGATGCCATGACGTCGGTATGGTGCTACGCCTGTGACGTCACCAGCTACGCCATGACTTCAGTGCAGCGCCGTAGTAATCCCAGCGCTACGCGAGGGGAAGATGTGGGGAAGGACAGCATTCCTATTCGAGCTTTCCTTTTGAATGAACGTGTGTCGATGGTCAATCGAATTACAAGTGATTGGAAACCTTAAACTTAGTCGTCTTATTTCAACATCTCTAACACTAGTTTTTGTATGTACAGACTTGGTGGAACTTCATCGCATTTTTCATCTTTATTTGAACCCCCATGCCATGTTATGGTGGTTTGTCTCTAACCCTCTATTATTTCCTATATATAGTTAGTTATACGAAAACCCTATCTCTATTTAACATACTGGCATTAATTATAACGTCTTGATCCCAACTGTTGGAGCGAAGCCAAGGTGTTGGTGCTAATACGAAGTTCAGTGCATGTGATTTTCTGATAATTATTACTGTACTTTCATTTCTTTTTATTGTTAAACAGGACAAAACTTTTTGTATTGTTTAAGCATAACATTATTAACATTACAGTGAACATAACAGTGAGGCTGTAACTACCATTATTAATCAAAAATAGTTGTCGTTATCGCGGAAACAGATGCATCAAAGTTAATTTTTCGAGATTATTGCGCTGTTGATCTATGTTAAGCTTTTAGGTATGTGTGAAAAAGTCATTGTCAGATTACGTTGTCGATTCGGTACCCACGCTATTTAGGTACATAGATTTATAACAACAGTTCACAAACAAGTCATTCTTAAAATTGCGGACTCGCATGACGCGCGCGGTACACAATAAAGGAAATCAAAGCCATTGTGCGTTTTATAGGCCCTAAATTTATTTTACTGCCGCATTGAAGACGACTCCTAGATCGAACATGAAATACAGACAGCCGACAACATAACTTTATGTAAAGGCGGAGCGTTAACATGGCGGCTATATCTATCAATAAATCGTTAGAAGCGTACCAAAAACGTAATATCAATCTCCGTTTCATAATGTTTTATCGTCGTGTTTCAATATTGATGGGACGTTATTAAATTTTTGCAATCTAATCTTATTAATACGATTCTAAATTACCTAAAATTGTGTATATATTCGATTAAATTTGGCATATACCTACACAAATACTTTATACCCGCAGTCTATATATATATAGGGATAATAATCATGGATCATTATAGGCAGTTAGCTTTGATGCCCAAAAGGTGATTACATGATGTAAAGCCCTATTGGAGTTTGTCAGGCCACTCGAAGAACACAGTAACTCGTCCGAGATTCTAGCTTGTAGGTATACTCAATTACAACGGTTACATTAATTGTAAGACGAAGTGATTGCGATCCGACGATCTAAAGGTCGGATGTTATTGTAGAAAACCTCTTACAAAACATTTTAGCTTTGATAAATCTAACTTTATTTTGTCGGAATTAAAATATAATTGTGTTACATAGTGTCTTCATTTTTAGGTTAAATATTTTTGATGGTGTACACTATTGTACAGTCGGGCTCAGAAGTAGCTATAATGTCCATATTTTTCAGTTTAATTTTCCAAACTCAAAATCTGATTTTCGTAGAATAGGAATTAAAAATGATGAAGATGTTCAGCTACTTTTGAGACCGCTTGTACGCAAAAGGCCCATTTACATTCGATAACCTAGCTAGAGATAGTACAAGTATTAATTAACCGAGCTATCGCCTAATGTAAATGCGCTCTAACATTCGACGCAAAGGGAATATAATGTTAATGGGTAGTTATTACTCGTATCGATTCAGATAGTATTAATGGGATACTACATTAACATTAAGAGCCTAGAATACTGATATGATTTTATCGAAAGACATTTAACGTGTATTTTTAATATTCATTACAATAATAATATTATTATTACCTGTCTATCTGTATAGTGATTTTATTAAGAAAAATATATATCCCTCTTTGACAAAATCTTCCAATAACATCCAACCGAGCTATAAAACATTCAATACAATATTCGATAAATACTTTTACATTTTTCGCAATATGATTTATGTTTGGGCATAGCCTATTAATTATTATTAATTATTAACCTACCTATCTACCGATCTGAAAAGTGTGTGTGGAATGGCTTCTCAAGTTATCTCCTTCCATTGCCATGCTGACGGCGTGTTGCGAACGAAGTTGATAGCTTATCAAGAGGTAGCGTGCAATCAAAGATCAAATGACTCCGAGTAAACCTTAAAACACAAGTACTCCAATTTTATACACTTATTTCGAATACAAAGCTGACAGTCGTAAAAGGGCAACGTGAAATACAATGCCAAAGGAAATGGCTTTTAAAATGGAACGTCTTTGAATACCTACTCAAATCCATAAAATGCTTTGTACAGTCACCAACAATAAGATGTTACTTGTAGATAAATACGTGGGATTCAAAGAGAAATGTCTAATCAAGGCGAAGCAGATCGATCGGGGAAGGTAACAAATATTTATTGACTCCATGTCTTCTACACCATTCATAAAATGCAATAAAATCATTTATTTTTACAGTTGACTGTAGGTACATATCAATTATTTTACGGCTGAAATGAGTCACGATATTTATCTCCTTCCTGCAGATATTGTGATTCTATTTCGTATGTAATGGAAATTCAAAACTTCGAAGAATTAATGAATGAATAAACTGAATGGAATGGAATAATTATTCAAACTATATCGTATATAACATAGGTACGTATATTCATATCTAATGTGATCTTTGTGATCCACATTAAAGATCGTATTAAGGCAGTTTGTACTGTATCTAATGTGGTGCTGTTTTCTAAGCAATTCATCTTAAACCACTACAGGGTAGGTACGCTAAAGCTTTGTTCTTTGCTAAATAAATATTACAAACAAGACAAACGTGAGGCCAACACGCAAAGTCCAGTAATGTAACGAAACCGATTAATCTTCGGCTACAGAACGTATACAATTTTGCACAGTAACTCAATATCTGCCCCTAACAAAATTCGGAAATTTTACTGCACATTGAACTTTTCTATGGTCACACAGCGCATAACCCCGTCATAATTTTGTTTTAGTCCGTGAGTAAAATCATTTGCAAACACAGGAATCATAATAATAATTACGATTTTAGTATATGCAAAATACGGTTATTAAAATAAACGGTTTCACCGTAAAAACCGCACGGTTTTCACACGTACTTGGCTGTCGGTATGGACTTGTGATATTGCTTATTATTGTACTGTAACTGGGTGAGTGATGTTTCTTATCCACTTTGCAAATTCGAATGTGACAGCGACATGGTTGTTTACTATCAGTGTCTCACTAAATGTGATTGCTTTTCAATGAGAATGCGCAATATGAATCGATTCCTTACAGGTGGTCTGTACAATATTTATCTACAAAACATCTTTCACACTAATCTATATACAAATGCGTAAGATAAAATGTAAAGTTGTACCTTTGACTGGCTGACATTGAATCAAAATTGAAGATCCCTGAAGTGGTCCTGGATATTATCTGAAACAAATAACACAGAAGCTTTATTATTCAGTTAACGTAAGACCAACGGTACAGTACTCATACTTATTATGGAAGCTAAAACTACACTGAAAATACTGAAACATTAACCGTCTTACCACGAAAGTTCAGTTTTAGTTCAGAGTTAAACAAAGGTTTCTAAAATTTCGTTCGACAATATCGACGTCAATCACTCGCGTTTTCTTACTCACTCCTGGAATACCTAATTATTTAACTTGTAAATTTGTTATTGAGTTAGAAAAAGTGAGCATTAGATGTCGATTTGTGGAGAAAATATTTAGACTCATCTGTTCAACTCTGGTTTTAATCTTCTGTGGTAAGACCGTAAGATGTTATGGTATTACTTCATTCCATAGCTGGTAAGCCATGGGTAGCCCATTCTTTGGTCTGTAGTGACAGTATAAATGCAGTTTTGAAGAATTGCGTATTTTGTAGAGTGACTCCCTCCGCCGGAAGCCGACTTCAGTAGTTATAGTGTCCGGTGCACTATTGATATAGTTATTATATTGCTTTATTGATTTCCATTCATTACATGATTGTAATGAGTGGAAAATAACAGTGAATATTAATTTTTATTTGTGCAGTGCTCGTTTAAAGACATTCTCTCTCACGCCATAGATTATGGAGCTAGGTATAGACTACGAGTATTTATATAAGTAACAACCGTCCCCACAGATCTTTCTAATGCAAAAATTACAAAGCAATCTACTTTAACAGCACATTACACGTATACTTGTGTAAATCAGCTCTTAATCGCGGATTGAGTCAATCGTAATCCCAACTAATCCTATAAGGTGGCAGGAGAAACAATTACCAAGAGCTCAGGAATCCATTTACTGAATGTTACTGGTGTTTTAAACAATTAACTATGCAATTTTAATGGACGAAGCGGGGCTTAATGCAAGCAGCGACGGCGGCAGTGATGATTTTTATGAATAAAATAATGAAATTATGATTATCCCGCAAATATTCCCATAGAAACTATAATCATTTTTAAAGTTTGTACGTTTATCACGTTTTAAAGCGGCATTATCACAAAAAAAAACTATTAGAGCTCAAATACACAAAGAAAGAAGACTCTTCCGTCTGCTCATAAAACAACACATCATTAAATCTATAGTGCAGCGGTTCTCAAACTTTTTTGGTCACGGAACCCTTTTGACAAGCAAAATACTTGACAGAACCCTACAATAAAATATACAATATAAAATACAACAAAAAAATGCGTTGTAAACAATCTCGACTTTATGTTTTTGAAGATAGAGCCGAAAGTCGCTTGTTCACAACTATAGCGTCTAATTCAGAGGCGGCTTTTATCAAAGGGACTGCGTGCTCACCAGTATACGCGCGGCGGGCGGAGTCAAAACGTTGGACCAGTGACCAGAGAGAGGTGTTTTGTTTTTTTTTCTAAATTCTTGCGGAACCCCTACAGGGGTAGCGCGGAACCCTAGGGTTCCGCGGAACACACTTAAAGTACCGCTGCTATAGTGTATACTCGTGAATATGGCGCTTGAAATCTCTCACTTGTCTCTCAATGTCACATCTCATTCTTGTATCGTTCGTATAAATCCCCTGACCCTGAAAGGGGATTTATACGAACGATATATCTTTGAGTGCTGTTTCCTGTTTTCACACAAGGCTGGGTGCACTCAGCGCTCTGCACCGGACTAACTAGACGGTTAATGCTTGCTTCAATATACTCTCATGTACCTATTGTTACATCTCGAAAAGTGCTTTCCCTGGGTCACTCGAAATGTAACGGGTGTCCAAAAATGTAACAAATGACAGTCTCGCACATAAAGGAAAAGGCATCTGCGCTAGGGTTGCCGAGCGCATGTATAGTTCAAGTTTACGATCGTAGCTAGACGCTCCAACGACTTTGAACTGCAGCGACCAGCTTGCAATGTCTCGTAAATGGTGTTGGACCTTGAGTGATGAACTATTAACGAAGTCTTATTGGACGAACGACGAACGCTTCGGTTCTCGCAAAAACTTAGGTATATACTGCCTTTTAGTCTTTTAATTATCATCGCTCAGAATTCCCCAGCAAAGTACACATTTTATCTGACATTGTCACATATACAAGATGATGGATGTGGTCCGCCCAAATAAAAAGTGAACCGTATTATGTGAGAGGTAATGTATTTATCTTGCTATGTATATAAGCCCTTTCTATTTTGACGAAGGCATCCTTTGAACTCGCATGACTGTAGTCCTATATAAAGCTCGTACAGTTAGGAAAAATGGGAAAATTAATTTGTCAAAAAACGAGCGGGGACTCTCAACGATGGCACTTACACGAAAGGTGGCATCATGGTCATGGCATATTTTAATCCGTATTATTCAACATTTCCTGGTAGGAATAAAAACATTTACGTTCTATTATAACATGGTTTACAACACGCTTTTATAATGAGGATCCTTAATAGATCAGATAGGTTTGTAGAATGTTTGCTATATTTTACGTTTTAAAACTTATTTTATGTATTTTGTAGGGTACGAACGGACAAATTACCAGAATTAACTAGGCGGTAGGTAATTTTACAAATCAGTGCGGTTAGGTCCGAAACGGCAATAGTTTTAAATTGTAAATTAGAGCTTTTTTTCGTTTACATTTATATTGCATTTTTCTACAGTAACCTATTTACCATAGTATAGCAAATTATCATTAAGGCCAGGTGAGATAAGAGTACTTAAAAGAAGGTCAATATAAAATAATTAGTAATATTTTTTGTGTGGTACACAAAATCACACCTACCTACCTCTCTATACAGAGTTGAAAATAGATTGTGTCGGAATGCAGCTCAATACATGCTGGGCGGGACATTCGTACCACAATGCCTATCACCATACCGCACCGTACCTGCAGCCGTACCGACTGAAACAAAGATAAACTACGCGGAAACTACGGGACATTAACGCTGGATGAGAGTTGCGGCTTACAGGACTTATTGTTCTAGGTTTGTACGCTATTTACATGTATTGCGTTAGTTGAGCTCTACATTCTATGTGCGCCGTGAACCGGATCGTACCAGTAGGGCGTAGGACCCGGATGGGATAGATTCAAAGACAAAGACACCTGCCGGAGCTCGTACTTTATTTGATAAACGAACAGTCAGTGTTAGTGTGTGTGTTAGTTATAAGATACGTATGTAAGTATGGGTCAAATAATTTAGTAGGCACGTATTAAATGCATTATTGATTCGATATTTACTTGAAATATTGAGGGCAAATCTCCATCCATCTCACTGCATTGTGATGCATTACTCCATCTCTGAAACTTTCAAGAAATACCATCCCCGACCCGCTAGAACCTACTTTCGAAGTTGTTATCGAACTGCAGACTTGGAATTCCGCCGCCGACAGGGTTCTACAGACCGACTAATTAATTCACCATTTCATTACACGCCTCAAAACTTTGTCCTTTCGTATGTCGATAGAAAATATAGAGAAATAAGACCACAATACTAACCAATGACTAAGATAATAATTGAAAAGTTTATGTCCGTATGAAAAGTAGATAACGATCATGTAAGCAAAACATTCCACAAATATGATAACAATTTATTTATTTATAGCTGTATAATAAATACGAATCATTATATTATTATTATGTATAAACCAGTTAGATACGAGTACAAACCCGATCTAAATATAAACCCTAAGCAGGTAAAGACAATTGACTTCACTGGTTATTTTTGCATTAGCTCTAATAATAGATATTTGGCTTACGTGCTCTATAAAAAATTTGTATGAATTTGGAGAGACCTAAACCAAAACAAAAAGTTTCAATGTTCAGAAGTGTTAGCAGTAAATTGCAGACAACGAACATACAGTCGTATACACTAGAAGTTATAGGATAAAATATTTATGAGTATTACAAACACTCTACTGACTTTTGTGTGGGAGTTATTGCCGATAATTTTCCAGGTCATAAGTAATCGTCAGTTCACTTTGAAAGTTCTCGTATTGTTCGAGTTTTACGTAATATTGCAAATGCGAATGTGTACTCGTAGTTTATTTGTTTATCGTTTTTTCACGCAGCCGCGGAGTAATACATTGACGTAGTTTTTGCGTAGATTGGCGACCCCATCTTGCCCCACTCCAGGGGGATCGACGGCTCGGGGGGGGGGGGGGGGGTAGTGGGTTCAATCCCACAAAGGGATAGTGCGAAGACATTTCCTCCCCTCAAAAAATATAAAAATTGGCCTAGAAAGAACGAAGGCCTGGAATGTAGCAGGACCCTTTTATATTCTGTAACATTTTTAGTTTTTATGGGATAATAACAGCGCAGGCGAAACCATCCGCAGCAAGATCGCAGATTACTAAATAGTTATTACGCTAGATGTCGTATTTTTAAAACGCTTTCTTTCAAGTAGGTAACACTATTAACGAGTATAAACAGAATTCCGATGTATGCATAATACTCGCGGTTTCACCCGCGTTTACTGTTATACCACAATAAATGTTTACTGGTACGGGATAACAAGTATCCCGTTTGTTATTCCAGGACTATACACACATACAAGATTTTATTTAAAGTCCGGATGTCCCTTGCGGCGTGAAAAGGGAACAAACATCCAAACGTACAAGTTTTTAACATTTATTACAGGTTTTAGAAGGATAGGTGGTAGAAAGTATATTATCTTATAAAATTTATTATAAATTTCATTTATGTATTCTAATAAAATACATAAATAAGACAATGCATGAACAACAACGCTAAAATGATTTTAACCACCATTATCTGTCCTGAGGCAAGCTGAAATTCACAAACACGTAAATTATATTAAAAGTTGGACTCGCAAAGAGCAAAAGTTTACATGTTCTTGACAGAGTTGCGTTCTCGTTCAAAAGGTTTAATTAATTTTCATTAATATGATGGATGAATTTTATCAGATTAAATAACGCGAAAATATTGTGTGTCCGTCCACTTTCTATTTTTGCAGATCAAAAGTAAGGTAATGCCTTCCCTTGAAACTTTAACTTTGTTTCCGAGAAGCGAAAGAGATTACTGGGCTACTTTCCAAATCTAAATATTAGCCGACTAGAAGCGCCTCGCGGTTTCACCCGTGGGAACCGTTAATTTTTACAGGACAAAAAGTAGCTTATGTCGCCCGAGGATGTCATAGTGTAGCTTCCCAACAGTGAAAGAATGTTTCAAATCGGTTCAGTAGTTTCGGAGTTTCAATGCAAACAAACCAACAAAAAAACAAACAATCAAATCTTTCCTCTTTATAATATTAGTTATATAGTTAGTATAAATAAAAAATATAAGTCTTAGAATAGAATAGAATAGAAAATACTTTATTGCACACCAGTTACAAAAATACACAAGGTAGGTATTACAGAACGAGCTTTATCTATAAAGTAAAATGGCAAGCAAGTAACTTTGCAACTTTGTCAAGACGAAATGAGATGAAAAGTTTAGGCTGCCATTCTATTGAAAATAGATTAAGAGGCTAATTACTACAAAATGACTATACTATAACTCCAAGTAATTCTCGTAGTTTAATCAATATTATTGAATTCAGAGATGAGGTTACGAGTGTAATATTCAGATTCAAGGTGTGCAGATATTCGCGTCATCACTTATGATATCCACAGCGGAGTTAGTAACAAAAGTGAACTTATTTCTCAATAGCTATGTTTTCGGAGTCTTCAAGACGTATTTTCTAGGAGAGCAATATTTACACAATATCTACGACAGACAGCGGCCTCGCTTACCATCAGGTATGAATGAATGCCGTCAAGTTCTTGTAAAGGGAATAATAAAAAAAAATCTCTATACTGCCTAAACCCTAAAATCGCTGGTAAAACGGTACTTACCTTGTCTGTGAATAAAATCTAAAGAATTTTAAAGCCCGAAAGCTACATTTATTATTCACTTTTTATATAACTGTGCGGCTGTAAGCTCCCGGTTTAGACTTAGATTTTACTAATCCACGTAAATAATTTTCTGTACTCTTCTCCCGAGAAGATTGTTCCACGCACACATAGATAATACCAACATCGTATCGTTCGGTTTCCACTTTCCATCCTTCGCCGGTAAAAATAGGCACCGATCCTTGAATATTTAAATTTCGGGCCTTTATGTGGTTCAAATTAACTCCGCCGTACAAGTTTAACGCGAACTTCATCCCTTTATTTCGGGCTGAAAACAAAGTAAATGTTGTTGGCCGCAACTGAATAAAATATTTTACCTTGTTAATGGGGCTACGTTCAAGCAATTATGGCCCTTAATTCAATGTAAACATCAAAATTGTTTTCATACAGTATTTGTGATATTTTGCGCCATGTTGAACTTCGTTCGTTAACTCTTGTGTTGGGATGGGTTACAAAATATAAATAATCGTTCTTTTAAGGTATAAGCACATCAATATGCTCGACCACGACAACATGCAAGTAAATAACAGTTCTTTTGTAAGAAACTTAACAATCGCATTATGTAGGTAACATAAAGTTTATACGGCGAAACAACACTCAATTGAGATTTAGATCCTACTTCTAAAAAATGTAGATGAACCTTCCTGACCCATCTCAAGTTAACAACCACCATAAGCCTGACAAAAGGCGAGCAATGTTTTCATAAATCAGTACAGCAGCGGAATTGCTTAATCAAACTTTCATAAGAGCATCTCGAGCCAAAGGTTTTGCTTGAAGCATTGTTTTCGATGTAAAATGCTGAGCCAGGCGGGGCGAGGGATGCTCGACTCGAGGGGCCGGGACAGAAAGTGAAAGCGAAATTTTACCGTTACATTTTTGTGATTTTCCCAACAATATTCTGCGCAGATGTTCCAAAGAACCACCCGTTTTTATAAATACAGAGATGTTGAACAGGAATATAAGGCCGCAATTATAACTGTAAGATTTTGTCCTGTAACTGTCATATTTCCAAAGAAAAGTTAAGAAATTACGAAAGTTAATGTGGTCGTGAAGTTTTCTTTAGTTTTCTAATATTCCGCATTTTTTTTCTTTCCTCGTATTCTTCTTCTGACAATAACAAACACAACAAAAAAAGAATTATAAAAATTGGTCCAGACGTTCACGCGTGATGCCGTTACCAAGGGAATTATTGATTCATTTTTATTTATATAGATATAATTGTTTTATGTATAATAATATATATTATATTATATTTATGTATACAAGGTTACTAAAAATAATAGTAGAATTTGTATATAAGATGTATTCAAATGCCACAAGTTTTACAAATATGGGTCACTAATGTTTTCATTAAGTATACCTAGAGAAACATCAACTTTAGTCACACAGCTTGGCTATTTCAGTAGCGTCGTATGTTTCATACGAGTAGTTAAGTTTATCTCGGGAACTGTATTCACAGGCGGAAATATATGCCAGTTATCTTCTTGTTTCTGGTGGAGACGCTAAGCTGTATTAACGTTCACGAGATGTGAGGCTTAAGAAAACAAAGCGAATTCGCTTGGTGAAATAGACAAACGTATTTCAACAAATACTTAGAGCCACATGACCGTTCTTAATCTAGTAAGTTTTTGCCTCTTTTCATAATATAAGGCAATCAAAAAGTTATGCATTTCAAGAATAGCCAAGCCGGATTGGGTCATTGTGGTGGATTACGGTCTACTCTGAGAGGCGTATAAGTCCCAGCAGAGGAAACGTGAAAGCTAATGGTATGACGATAAACTTTGATAGATATCGGCTTATAAAATATATCGCAAGATTATATTCCTCGTGTTTTGATATATTTTCTGTAACCGATTGGGAAAAATTGTCAAGGCTGAGGATAATTTAAATTCCTACTAAAAATTTCACCCCAAATCTCGCGTGCTATATTCCATGTTGCAGATTAACTTATTAATTGAAGTTGTTGCTTTGGATAATCAATGATCTTCGTCTAAAGATTACCTCGGTGTTTTGTTTGTTGACATAATTAATTACGAGCTAACAAGCAATTAAAGAACGTTGGCTCGAAAACTTGAAATCTAGCATATTATTAAGAGAACGTGCTTTGATATTTAGTATTATAGTTTGTCTTTTGAATGTAATCGTTAATCATAAACTTGATTAACTAAAGATAAAATGGAATTAGAATTAACGAACATTCTGCTTATATTATTTTGTTAAACCCAATACACGGCAACCAACGCACGTATTTTATTTATTTATGGTAGATTGTATTTATTTATTATATTGTTATGTTTATAGGTATACTATTGGTATGTATGTATTCATAATTTGACATCGATGTTAACTGACGCAACCCTATTCCTGCTGTCTATTTTGTCCATCCAAAGGGTGTCCGGTAGAGATCGCTTAAAGCGATTAGACCACCAATTGTAACTGTTTTTAAGTTTGTCCTTCCCGTGTTCTTTACATTTTGGTGGCGATAAAAAGTTATCTATCTATCTACACGCCATTTTACATACACCAGAAGTTTTGATATTAAAACATGACTGAAGTACATCAATATAGGCCCCCTGGGTCCGCTTTGATTTGCTTCTACTCGTATCTAAAGTGGTAGGTAGGTGACTGTAGCCTATTTGTAAAATTATCATTTAACTACAAACTTAATGTACCTAATAAGCCTCATGAATACAAATACATATATCTAATACATATTAGGAGGTATTCTCACACTCAAGGTTCAAATCGTTAATCAAGAAATCTGATTGGAAAGCTTGTAGTTAATTAACCCGTAACACCGCACTCTAATGCCGAGTCTACTATCAGTAATTGATCCCTAAAGATAAATATTTCATAGCAGGGGCGTAATGCAGTGCAATAAATGGTGAGAAATCCGACATATTACTATCTAGCTAGATAGATCGGAGAAGATGAACGACGCAAGATGGACGAGAAGCTCGATGCAAGTATTCCTAGACTATGTAGATATTCTAAAGTTTTTGGGCGTTGTCGCCAATGCAGGCAGCACACGGTGAATTAAAGCTGAGCACTGACGCTGCAGCTGCAGCACCGTGTTTCGCCACAAGTTGTTTTAATGTTAATGAGTTGCGAGCTACGAATAAGTATTACTTAATATATAAGTTTTACTTATTCGTAGGTTGCGAGACGAGTAAATCCTTCACAGTAAAGGCAACGCCTGCCCATAATGGTGACAGTGCCCCTACCCTTGCAGTGCCTTTGCATTGTAAAATCTTGCTCGGCACTGCACTGCGCTCATAAGACACCAGGAAACACCGTTTGCACCAAATACCTATTTGATTATATATCTTTTTATGAACATTGTAATGTAATTATAAAAGGTTGGCATATCATATTATTACCCGCAAAACCCATATATTTGACTATAGAATAATTTTAAACTAGGAAACTGTGAAGTTTATCCACTCGGTTTAAGTAATGTATATACTGTGGCAGAGAGGGTTCTGTCGTGCTTGAAAGGGTGCACTGAAATGAAAAATAAGGGCTAGTCTATGGCAAGCCGACGTGATCACCAGCACATAGCTATATGTATGTAGCTTATGGTATGCATCTGGTCGGTTCTACATTGTTTTTTGTTCCATTATTCTTCCGCATGTTGCCTTTTCATAATCGATTTGCTTTACGTTTCACAGTGATCTGACCGCGTGAGAAGCGACGATGCGGTCATGTGCGTGCTTGACTGTAAGTAGAATATGTAGGCAATGATGTATGGTTTTCGAATAGTTTCGAGTTGTAGTGGTGTAGGACTTTGACGGGCTTTCGATTAATTGCTATCAATTGATAAGAACCAGAATCAACGGCGACAGCTTAGTGTGCCCTCAGAAGTAGGGCGCAATGGAAATCCACACATTTATTACTTTGGAAATGAACTTCATTTCATAATTTTCTGAATATGGTGAACGTAGATTGAAAAATGTCACCTGACAAACAAATAATCTTACAAATCTGGAGTTGGAATTCGAGTGCACAAAAAACCTATAGCACCTACTAAAAATAGTTCGTTCACTTGTTTCAAACAGTTTTTTTACATTGTTTAGTTTCTACTTCCCATCGGTATAGAAACCGTAACGAGTTTCACTTCGCTTTTCATGTTACAGGAAAGCAAGCAGGTTCAGTAGCAGTGCAATTTCAGGCGATAACAACATTTTATTTTTCCAACTATCCAATATCCAGGGAATACAGCTAAAGCCTTTTAGATCGTAAATGTTAGTCTATAAAACATAGTGAATGTGTAATGAGCTGTAACATTAGGCTAGGACAGGGTTTCTCAGGGGAGAAGAGCTACTCATATAATTATCTTCTTTAATGTGATTTTTAGTATCTTTAAAATTTTCTACAGCGATGTTGCTATGGTTAATACTTTGTTTAGCTGTATTCGCGATAAAGTTGTTCAGTGAAAGATTGTTAGAACGAGAGCGCGTGTTCCATAAAATCACGAGTATTTCTTGCCCTTTCTCTGAAGTATTGTTGCTAGGCTTTTATGTTATAATTTTTAAATGTATTAACTAGATTTAAACGGGTCTAATTCGGGCACAAACTAATATCAAAATATAAATGTAAATTGGTAGGTACATTATTATCATACGAACGATTTCACTATTCAACTACAAACAGATGCCAAACCAGATCTCACAAATTAGCCTAAATTCTATCAAATGATTTACAGTTACTTTAAAACACGTTAGCGAAGAGAAATAACGTAAATACGTTGCTGTACGTAATGTGTAAAATTGTCGTAGTAGACAATTATGCCAAGGGCGATTAATTAAAAGAGTTCTTAGCTCATTGCGTTGTACTACATACAAACAGTATAATTATAGCCACCATATCCATACTTATTTAAGTACCTAGCGGAGTGATTTTTTGTTAATTGTTTTTGACGTAACTACATTGCGCAACAACTCCTATACTTAGTGAGGAAATTTACGAGCTCCAAGGTAAGTTGTACCTTACGGTGCAGGGTTAAAGATCTCATATAATTTGTCTCGGTTGTCTGTACATTATAATGCCGTATGCAACGTCGAATAACGCTTCTAGTTTAGAATAATAAGAGTGAACAAGCTTTACATATTAAGCTTGCGGTTTGTTTCGAGCTGCAAAACAAGTTTAATTTAGAAAACAAGCCTTTTATAGGAAAAGTTGGCGAAAATTAAACGCTGCATAACGTTAATGACAAAAGCACGTAAGTCACTTGAGGAGACTGGCGACTGGAACTGATTTGGAAACTGGGACCGTGGTCCTGATTCTTTTATATTATTATTTTTATTCAGTCGAATGGGACCTCGCGCAACATGAACAAAAATCTTGTTTTTAATCCGAATTGTAGTGCAATTAGAAAGAAAAGTATTTGAAATATAAATAAAATTATTTTTGTCTTAACATCAGCTTAAAGAATACGGCTTTTATTATACATAGTAGGTACCTATTATTAAAAACATAATAAAGAATAATATTTTAAAGTTCAACCTTAGCACCATAAAGGTTCAGAAATTAGTTACTACATTCCAGTACCGTTCACTTAGCATAATTATTATAACTAAATAATAATTTATAGTAAACAAAATGTGTCTTGAATATTTATCAGCATTTAAAAAATCAAGAACTTTACCTAAGCTTGGTGCAAGATAATGGATTTAGTATTTGTTTATTTATTCATTCCAATTTAATAACAATAAATCTCTATTAGACTAAAGAGGTATTCACTCGGTAATATTTACTGAGATACTAAGCAAGAGAGGAGCGCTCATTGTTACCAGGGTCGGATTCTCGCTTCGCATTTGTTTAGATCGTGCTCTAAGGGTCTGTTAGTGTTTCTATAAATACGAAGGAGGATCGATGTCTCGGAAGGCCAGCTCTGTCTGAGCATCGTTAAGTAAAGTTTACGGTGATATATCTCTAGCCATGTATTGGCAAAGCTGCATCGTGGTCTGTAATCGTTAAGTGCGAATAAGAGCCTATATAATATTAAGTAATGTGTTCAGTATTACATATAATTATGTAGTTATCTGTGCCTTGTAATACGTCATTTGTGTGTTTATTTTCTGTATGTATCTCCTCCGAAACATACCACTGTTGTGCCTACGAATAGCTATAAATAGTTAGAGCTACATAAATGCTCCAGCCAGTGCTTCGTTTCCGCTTATGCCGTGAGTCTATCATTGAATCTTGAATCACGCTGTGGTTTTGGATATCAATGTATCATTAAATTCCAATCAAGTGCCACCTATATTCAATCTTGCTTATCACAGATTTTCTTAGAAATGCTGTATAGTTTCGAATTTGTGTTCTCAAAATCCTGTGTTGTAGGTATACTCGTATGTGTTAATAATTGATAGATAACTCTTTACATACACATTGGTGTTTGTATATTGGTGTTTTTGTATATTGATACAAACACAGGAAAGATAAAACTGAAAACAACAAATTGCATAAACGCCGAACGTTCTCTTCGTCCACGGAAATTAACTTTCAGTCGGAATTCAGATCACGATGTGTAATCGGACGTGGACCGTATGTGCAACCAGAGTTTCGTTCGTGAATGGTAACGTTTTCTGTATGAAAGGGTTTTTAAAAGAATACCTTCGGTAATGAATGAGCACCCTAATATGAACATTGAACGTCCATATCCCCCCACTGCGAAGTATGGGTATCCCCTGGCCATTATCCAGTAAGGGCCCAGTCCAGATTGACGGATAACATGCCTCCGAATTAATACAGACACATCATGAGCAAACAAAAATCGTTACGAGCTTGAGGGTATTTGTTGAAAGGGATACCCTTACGTCGTTCTAGAACTACCCCCGACTACACCGTGACATAGTGAAGGTAAAATACTTATATTTATAAACAGTTGGGTATTATTGCCCCCTTTTCTATTACAGACTGCTAGAGCAAGATTTTTGATGAACGTCGACGTGTGTATGTTACTCGTTGGTAAAATATCGAAAAGTCAGGTAAGTATATAAGTAAAGTTATATACATAAAGTCATGGAAAAGTTGCCTGTCCGAACAATTCAACAATTTGTCAATGTAGGAAACTTAGAAACTCTCTGAAAAATTTAAGTTGAAACTAGAAGCATTGGACATGGTCCAAGCTCTTTCTTTCCAAATGACATTGAGTCACAGCGAGTTATCACTTTCAAACTATTCGCTCAATTCGTGTCTTGGCCCAAAGCGTGCCGTTACTTGCCAAATCCGTGCCGTACCGTCCCTGTATCGGGCCGCGCTACGCCGGTGCCCTTACATAAACGGCAACGACCGGAATGACCAATAAATAACAGCTATGAACGAGCAAGCCCACGTTAATAGGCAGTATACATTTTTTATTATCTGCATTGTTCACAATTTTATATACCTTTTTAGTCAGTGCAAGCTTTTATGCACACAATTACGAGTATGTTGCCTACCTCTCGGAAAAACGTTAAATTAAAATGTATCTAAATGATGCTATTAAACATTAATAGATTTTGATTGCAACTAAGATTTATTGTACCTATAAGGAATGAGTTTTGTGGACAGTTAAATCTCGTAGCAGACTCGAACCTGCAACCCTGGGGTGGTATGTAACTTGAGTATATCGATCCAACCGTTACAAGGCGACTTTTCGGTGTTTTTCCTGTTCAATCAGTTACATTATTAAGGTCATCAATTACCTCGATACTAATTAATTGCAGTAAAATAAACTTATCGTGAAATAACATGTTTACATCTACGCAGTCACCGTAAATTTCCATTCACTTTATTAATAATTTACAAAGGCTTCACTCATTATTTTCGGGAATGAACAGAAATTGAACAAGCTTATTGTGTTACCTACTGAATTCTGTTTTATATTAATGATTTTCATTTTAATTTCACTGAGTAACGAGTTAAAAGCTACAGCGCCACCATGAACTTTGCATGATTTTGCATGGCACTGCTTTGAGCTTGTCACCTTTACTAACCCATTGGTTCTAAAGTCTCATAATATGCCCAGTTGCTTAGCTGGAAATAGTATTCCCTAAATAAACCAACGATGACATCTCAATCATCAGATTGCATGATAGATGATGCAATCAAAAGAGTCGCAGGCAACCGGTGGACGCAAGTGGCAAGTTGTCGTTCGGTGTGGCGGTGTAAGGGGGAGGTCTATGTTCATTCAGCAGTCGACGTCTTCAGGCTGATGATGAAATAAATCAAACGAAGAGAAGCAAAGCCATTTCCCGCCTAAGTAACTTAACTTGCTTCCTGAGTTGACCGACAAATCGCAGAGCCAATCAAACTTCGAGACGTGGTTCACACTATCTAAATGCAATTAGCTTGTTTTTGCATTGGATTAAATCTTTCGATTGATTTAGTAAACTTTTGGAGAATCATATTCCGATTGTGAGGATTTCAAGTTGTTCTTTATTAAATAGCGGATCGTTTTGGTTTGCTCTTTTACTTACAACTTATAATTATTATCTTTGAATCTGAAGATTTATCTGAAAGCTGGGCCAAGGAGACTTCAAATAAGCTAATGAACTAAAGAATAGAAAGAATCTAATCGGAAAAAAAATATTGTCTGCCTGTCCGTTCGTTTTTGTATAACGTATTTTAAACTACTTGACTGATTGCAATGCAGTTCACTGGCTGGTATAATAGTTTAGAGTGTGATCTGACTTGTGCAGTGAACATTGCATCTGAATCCGACGAGTTGAAGCAGTTATACACACACACATAAGTCACAGGGTTTGGTGAAAAAATGTCTTCTAATGTCGATATAAAAAGCAGCATATATGTCCCGGAAACAGCTAGCTACCTATTATCGTATATAAACTGAAATACATACAACTAAATTGAATGTGCATGCATTAGAGACGCTGTAATAGGCACTTCTAATAATGCGATTTGCCTGCACTGGCCTGGAAGTAACCTATATAGCATTGTAGCATAAGTTACATAATATACAGCTATCTAGCATTGTAGAGAGCTTATGCAACAGTCTCTACTGCGTGTTTTTACATTTTTAGATATACAAATCGACGGACTCACTGGCCTTGATGTTCAAATATTAGTAGTAAAATATTGCCGAAAAATATATTACCTACTAAGCTTAAATTTTTAAATTAGGATACTACTCGTATTTGGACCATAACTGCATTCTGCCGATATCTTGTTAAAAATATATAACCGGCTGGAAGGGTTCAAAAGGCTCATTCAAGTGTGCCAAACTCGAAGTCCACATTAATCCTGGCTAGTCTACAAAGAACTCTGGAAATCCAGAGTTCTTTGTGTTGAATAGCTCAGATTAGAGTGGCAAAATTAATAAATTGACCAGTTTTAATAGAGCTCTCCGGCTGTTCCAAAGTTTAGAAGTGGCAGGTCATGCTATGGTACAGTGATTTATGAAGCTCATCGGACATGGATCTGCACTACTGCACAATAAATGACCCTACAACCGTGAAATGTGCTTCTAAATTAGAAATTTAAATTATGAGACGGACTTGGTTTAATATAGATTGCAAGTCTGGAAATATTTTTTTTGTAGGTACCACCTGCTCGACAATATCTAATTAGGTACATGTCATCGTTATTTCACCCCAGGGAATGAACATTTTTTACATTTAAAGCTTATCGAATAATTTAGTAGGTATCTAATCCACCCGCCATGTGCCACACTACTTTATAACAGAAACTTGTAGGTAAGTTTTAGCGTTACGTGCAATGTTTAAGATTTGTTGGTTGTTTTCCTTTGATGTAATCATAAGCGTACGAGTAATATTTATGGGCGAAGACGTCAAACTTATTAATAGGTTTGATCTACTCGTAGTACGATGAGATGTCGTAAACCATGATTACGTCCGGGGATATTCCTCATAGCTTCTCATTATGTATATTTAATAGCCATTAAAAGTAATTTTAAATAAGTGTGTCTGGTCAATTATTGTAAGTACTTAGGTATATAATATTTTTAACTGAATAAAATAAGTAATGTGTCTCAGGTTGGACGTTTGCGTGCAAGTATAATGATATCGCAATTGTCAGTACGATATTTCAATCAAACTCGTTCATTTTAGGGCACAATAACACAGATATAGTACCTAAATAGTTGAAAAATTGGCACGAAATAAAACGAATAGAAACAATACTATGAAAACACTGAATGCAGGTAGGTATACATTGTCGCATAATGCAGGTAGATATACCTACCATAAAAAATGTAGTTTACTCATTGTTCATCAAACAAGCGCTTGTTAAAAGTAACAAGATTTCCAATAGTCAATAACAGAGTGAATGACCAACAACAATACCTTGAATGCAAGCTTCGCCGAAGCGAAGCGAATGTTTGCTAAGAAAACTAACCAACTAAAGAATTGTAATAAATTTAAAATGTTCTTTCAATCGGAAAAAAGTAGAAATGCTCAATAATGGAAGTTATTTTCCGGTGGAGTTAAACAAATAATGACAATTGCTACGGAGCGGAGTTTGATAGTTTGAAAGCTTTTTAATTAACCTCGATTGGCTATTTGAAATCATGAATTTGCTGTAATAGTTTATGAATTATCCAACTTCTAAAAAATTCGAGGGCAAAATTTAATTTAAATTTAAATTAAATTTAAATATTTAAATTCTATTAATTAAATACGTTGGCTTACAAGTTTAAATAGGTAATATTATTGTTTTTTTTTATTTTGATACATATTTATTGAAAACTACAAATTAAAAACTATACTATGACTTTTTTTTACTAAATCACAAAGGCGCTACTAACTAGGCTACAACTACAAAAAGTAAATACAAAATAACACCTACTTCTTTACAGCGATGGAGTGAACCTTGAAAAAGAAAATAATGGTGCTTTTGATTGCCATAAAATGTGGTCCGGCAAACGAATTAACAAGCTAGCAAATATTCAACGTAACACACAAAGGTCGTAAGGACAACAAAATTAGGCAGAAACTTGAACAGAAGCCTAGAAGGCAGGTTTGACGAGTCCTCAGCGACGCCGAAACCTCAAAAGAGCGGTAATAAAGGGTGCTAATTGTTAGGCCCTGTTTATTAATTAACTACGCTACGCCGCAGGCTCCGACATGATTCGTGATTAGCCTCGGGATACTTCGGGATGCTACGACCGTACATTTGTAAACTTTACAAGCCCAATTAGACTGAGAAGCAGTCTGGCCACCGCAAATCCACGATAAGCTGCTGTACGAAGCATGAAGTACGTAGCTTTAGAGTTAGGTACTGTTGTTCTTATTTGTATAAGAAATTATCTTATGACCGGTTTCTGAACCCGTCTCTATTATTGTCTCTATCTAGCACTGAAACAATGCAACAGACAGCAATCCACTTATCGGTTGGTCTAAGATAACCAGAGGATCAGAAACCCGGTATTAGTCTTCGTTTATTGGGTTTAGTTTGGAGCCAAATGTCCGCAGAAATCGCCTGGGGTCCATATAAATACCTAATTATTTCGAGTTTGACCGCTATTCTAAATGGCGGTGGCGAAATGAGTTTATAAATTTATTAAGGTAAAGTCTACAACAATGAGAAGAAAGCATGATAGCACAGATTACTAAATAGTTATGACGATAGCCCCATAAAGATATGGTGGAACGAGTTGGATTCATGCGAAGACTGAATCCACAAAATCTCTGCTATGAAGTGGAAAGAGGAAGGGATAAATCAGAATACACCCCGCCACCCTGCGTACCTTGAAAGGGTTCGCTCTGCGTGTTCAATCAAGAGTGTAATACATTATAATTCCAGTTCAATTAACGATGGTAACAATTCGTATTTACTTTACACAAACAGAATTGTAGCCTGTTCTTGTAACAGGCGAATAATAACCTTGTTACAGCCGTAATCGATATAATTGTTCCAATGTAATTATCTTGGAATTGGTTAGGTGTTTCTCTGAGGCATTGATTGTGCCAGCGTGTTGAACGCGCGTCTCGTGAGTGTTTTTCATTGGTACTTGGAAATCTTGGAATAGAGACGTGTTTTTGATGCAACAATTTCATATACAAGCAACCAATCATCCAGCAGCGGTCGCAGGCAACCGGTGGATGCAAGTGGCAAATTAACGCTCTAAGGGGAAGGCCTACGGTCAGCAGTGGACGTCTTCAGGCTGATGATAATGATGATGATGATATTCCTATACAAATTTGTTAAAGTTTACTACCACAACGCGGTGTAGAAAACAAGCCTCGGTTACGTAGAAGAATAGTGCCGAATCAGCGTACAAATTCTACGAAATGGAAAGCCTGGGTTTCGGATGAGGCACAGAGTCTCTAATTCTCGAAAAGGCTTATGAGTGGGCTGTGCATAAAATATGAACATAAAATAAATATCCACTTATTCATATTCAGTGACTTTTCCCATATTCAATTACATTTTCCCCGGGGCGAAATAAAATTATTTCCCAACGGGAATAAAGACGTAATACTAAGTTATTGCCTAGTCAAATGCCAAATCACGTGGTTTGTAGGTAAGCCATTAATAATGCCAGGGATCGTGTCGAAACAAACAGACGTGCATTTTAGCATATTCATGAGACGTAGGCCGAACATTGTTAGCCTTTCAGTGAGTTTTCACAAAGCTCTAAACATTTTCAGGACCTTTGAGGAACGCCTAAGATCGTGACCGAAAACCTTCACCTCGACCCAAGTTATTAACGAAAATTAATGTATTTGCCAAGTTAAATCTTCTTGGGAAGCGAAATTGAAGAGTAAATTTTTAACACAACAAATAGCTGAAAATTACGCGAATTTTAATGATTACCTGTTAAGAAGTTAGGGTTTCGTATTAGTTACCCATTGTATAGAATTTCTTTGTGCTGTAAATTCTAAACTCAGTTGAGTTAAGTACTTTTATAATGTTTTAAGAAGCTGTTCATTGGGTAAAAATAAATAACTAGAATTTTTTTTATATTTTATTTTAGTGTAATGTAAAAGGGATAGCGTATAAAACAAACTAAAGCCCTTTATACCTGATGAGAACAAGTTAATTCTACAAGTAGGTACAAACATAATATCTCCCACTTCGAATGTAACAAGGGTTGCGGAGTATTTGCGGCGCGCCGCGTTGGGATTTCGTTGGAATTGGAACTTGGAATCCTCGAAACATACCAACATTCCAAACAGTCTCATAATACAGATATAAATATACCTACCTGCGGGTCGCAGTGGTCGTTGGTGCAAATTCAAATTAACTTACTAAGTTTCAGATGGCCACAGCTTCGTAGTTAAACGCCCTATTCGCAAAACGCTTTACACATAAAAAATAACTAATTCGCGGAATGGCTTATTCCTAAAAGGACGTGTGCGCCCAATGCCCTATTCTGGTAACGGCTTATCAGCCACTAGCAGGCTCCCGTCAGGACGAACGACCACCATCAGTCATCTGTTAGCACAACAGATAGATGTGGAAGCCAGGGCCGTCCCCAAATGGTGTTTTAATAATCTGATCCCTTAGATTAAGGTAGGACTGCACCAACGCTGTCTAACCGGCTAATTCAGTCACGATATTTCAACCAAAACAGCATATTGAGGCAAAATTTTTTTTAACACGTAGGTATAACCATGACCGGTGCGGAGTAGATGCATCTCCGGCTTCGTCTACACGAAGTCTTGTTATAAGGCAACTTCAAAGCAAGAAAGAGCCTACCTAGGTTCTTAATTTAAATGAGTTTAAATTACATTTTCACTTTTTTTTGCTCCACATCTAATGTGACAGTAATTACGTAGCAAAACCAGCGTTACAGCATGCTCCGTAGAGTTGGATAATAATTGGCATTCGCTACAATAACACACAACATAATGTCTTCAATTAAAACCCGTTATTATGAGAAGCCTCGTCCTTTCATCATTGCTCTATCAGGTAATTGAAATGGAATCAATTAGATAAGATGTTCTCTTGGTGCTCGGGTGTCAGTGTCAGTCTACAAGCGTTAATTGCTTTTTGTCCGATTAGTGCGCCCGCCTCGCTGTCACACCTTTAGCCTAATTGCATAGTGATGGTATCGAACTAGAACTGAAGGTGAAATTCGTTATTTGATTACCATGGTATTGTGGCTATGTATTTGTACTAGTACAAAACACGTCAGCTCCCAGACCACCGCCAATACGCATCGTCGTTGGTAAACGTAACAAATTTGACATTTGGACCATACCAGGTGTGCCTAGTGTGAGTTTTGACAATTTCTTTACGTCCTCGGTCCGGTTAGCGTAAACTTGAAATTGTATGGAACTAACCGGACCGAGCACGTTAATAGATTGGCATAACTCACACTAAGCACACAGAAATGTCAAACAAAGACGTTTATCGTTACAATTTGAAACGTTGACCTGAAACATGAGCATAAGCTTCCATTTACCACATGGAACAGTCATTAGTCAAGGTACAAGAATCTATAAAAATCGCACTAGAAGCTTAGCTATTTTAGCTTAGTTCTTTCCGCACTTCGTGTGCATTTGCCGAGGCAAGTGTTGAATTCGTATCATCCATTACTTACATCAGGTGAGATAGCCAACATGACTCTCTAGAAAAAAACTGTTGTGCAAACGGGACCCACAGGTTGTATCTAATCAGCCGATGCCTAACAAAACCTACGTCAACGGACAAAGCTTCCCCCCAGTTTTTTTCCAAAGCAATCTAATCTCGGCTAGTCTAAATTCAGTTGGATTTTCTTGAAAAAGCCCCGCGGCACCATTAATATCTGTGTGCCTAGTGCGAGTTTTGACAATTTATTTACGCGCTCGGTCCGTTTGGCGTAAACTTGAAATTGTATGGAATAAGAGCAGCGCCATCTAGTGACTGATTCACTGACGCTAGATGGCGCTGTTCTTATTCCATACAATTTCAAGTTTACGCCAAACGGACCGAGCGCGTAAATAAATTGTCAAAACTCGCACTAGGCACCCTGACCAGGAAAACGCCGCGCTGAGGGAGAGACGTGACAAATTGGTGTGTCACCGATGTGACTCTCTGTAGGCTAGGAGATGCTGGAGAATTTAGTTATGCCTACTTCAAGTCAGTGGTGATTATTATTGGGGGATAGTGTTGACACTATGAGTTTGAATCCGATCTTTGAATCGGTAGTTTTTTTTTTATAAAACTTTGTTGCGTAGCGAGCATTCCGTTCACCTGCTGGTAAGGCCTATAAGTCTGCTTATACGAGTACTACAGTCATTATAATAATAACAAAATTAACATTAACAAAAACAGTTTTGGTTGGTCTTTACTACAACAATTATGATAAAAGTGATGATGTATCCAACTCATAAACTGTATCCTCATGTTTGTTTATGGTACAAAAATTACTTCTGAATGTTATATATAAGGTTTTACAGATTCTGAAGAGTTTTTTTCCTCTCATCTCCTAGCCTATAGAGGACATAGAGGATCTGTCACGAGTATACGAGCGCAGTGACTAATAAAAATTGCAATCTTTTGCGCACTGACTGCTGACAGTGATATCACTACTACGATTTACGAGTATACGGAGGAAGTCGAGTCAACTTAATACGAGGAGAAAATTAACTGCAGTTTATTGATCATTCTGACGGAAATTAGGCGGAAAGTGTACATTGTTGTGTTGTTAATATAGTACCACGTATTTGTAAAGGCAACCGAAAATATGTGTATCGAAATTCATGGTCAAATATTTAGTCATGACTAATTGACTAGTCGACTTGGTTTGTCTTGAAAAATTGCAGATAAATGATTATTATGACTGGGTTGTACCAGTTGCAGAATCAGGTCTTAGTTACGCCATCATTTTCCAATCTCTCTGAAATTTGATTCAACGCTGGCGCTCGAGATTTTTCAGTAACGATCCGTTCGACAAAAACGGAACAATTTAAACGGTAAAAAATTCGAGAAATGTACAACAGAGCGAAATGTTTTTCGGCTAAGGACTCTGTTGACCTCTTTGAGCCATTGTTGTAGGTACGGCGAGCATGTAGGTTGTAGAATGTAGATGCGTATGCTTGAACAAAAGGGTAAGCTTCGCGTGTGAATAAATGAGGGGCAAATAACGTCTCCAGCAGGAGAGCCCGGTTGCTGCTATAATATTTTTTTGCTTTTGTTTTGTATTATAAAGTACAATAAGGTAGCGAGAAAAACAACAGTTTTGTTTGGTGGAAAGCCAGGCTTTAGACGCCTGCAACACTTGAACCTAATACGGCTTCTCCTGACTTTAACAAAGCATGAAAAAAAAACTACATTTTTTAGTGAAAGCTTTTATAAAATAACTTCGTTTGTAGGTGCTCACTAAGAAAGGATTTTACGAAAGGAGCAAATTGAGTAGGAAAAGTGGTTTATATATGAAAATCTTCACAAGTTAGAGAAAAGAAAATCGGTACCTATTAAGGTTGTTGGAAACAATATAATTTTTCAACAGAGACGGTTGGTAGGTATACGTGATAAGGAGGTACAAAATTTATAAAATTATTACGAAGAAAAAAATATGAGTGCCGCTTTTCTAGGTACGTTTTATCCCGGAAAAATGCAGAATGCATAAAATACGGGAATTGTGAGCGTAAACCCGGGGGCGTAGTTGGTTCATTATACAAAGAAGTTTCTAGTGTGAGCCACTGAACCGATGAACGAAGCGTTCAACTATCTGTCATATACCAACTCAATAAAGGTTCGGATTATTTCTAAGAAGCTATTGCGTATTTATGTACTGAACGACGAAGGAAGTTATCCGAAGTAGACTGAAGTTATTGTGTTGTGTAGAAGGAAGTTATCCGAAGCAGACATGTGTTTGAGGGTTAAGATGTATAATTGCGCGACCTTTCATGTTCTTGTCTAAGAAACCGACAGATATACAAATAATAATACAATATTATTATTTTATTAGGTAATTTCTCAAAGTCGACATAACCCAAATCAGTACCCAACATATTGTGACGACTAGCTGCTGCTTCTGACATTGCTTGTTGAAAATAACATTTTAAATGTGTATTGATATTATTAAATTTGTATTGCATTGTAGACTCCGAAGCGAAGTTCTAAAATGTTAACTTCAACAACATCGCTTCGGAGTCTACAACCTCGCTTTAGCAGATATTTTAAAATATACCTACTTCTGATATCCGAATATACATTAATGGGGCTGAAAAAAACCTTACTGTAAGTTTAGGGTGAAATAAATTATAAAATAAACGAATATAAAAAATCCATGGATACCGCGATCGGTTTTCCCTTGAAGTGTATATTATTTTTCCTGTAGATCTGCGCGATGTAGGTACAGATGTAATTAAAGTATTTAGAAATACTAACCACACCCAACTGTGTCGGTATAGAAACTTTGAGAAGCACCTTGATTATTGATTTAAATATATTTTATACCTTTTAGCGGAAAATGTATGTTGTTTCCAAATGAGGTACTATCAGCCCTAGTGTCAGTGATTTCCAAATCAACCCTCAAGCAATTCCGTTCAAAATTGTGACCATTGTTTACTGCAAACGGAGCTTTGCTACTTTTTGTAGGAGGTTAACCCTGAACCCTTTCTTAATTAACTGTCACTTTTAAGGCTCAGCATGACGGCGACAACCCAACAGTTGTTTAAATAGAAAGTTACAAATTGAAATTGTGTCATAAATGTTATTGCTAAAACAAACGGAATAGTTGCTTTGATGTCTTGAATTTCTGAAATACTAATTAGTGTTCACTGTCTAAGATGCTTCGAATGATGTCCAAATAACTTTTAAAAGAACGTCATTTGATTTAAATGGAGAGTTTGCAGGTTCATTTCCTCTGAAATTCGTTTTATTTTCATTGCAACTAAATGAGTTTTGTACCGTCCGTCTGAGTCAGCTCAGTAATTAAATTGATTGGGACTGTACAAAATGTAATTGTGGTAGATAAAGATGAATAGACAACGTAATAAGGTAAATTATACACCTTCGATTACATAATAAGCTAACTCACTTGGTGTTTGTTGATTTTCGCGATGCCGTTAATGCCCTGAAACAAACAAATAATAAGTTATACTTACAAAAAATATGGAATTGGTGAACATACCTTAAACATATTAACTACATTTAAACGGTTCTAATTCGCCCACATACTAATATCAAAATATATAATTTAGACATAATTATGTACCTCGACGATTCGGCCGAGTTATATCGACCGTGGTCACGAGAAGACTCAACATATGCCTATTATATTTTCTGTTCGCGAATGTTTAAGGAAATAAGTACATAAAATTTTTGTAAAATTTATTTAATTTTTTGGAAATCGAAGAGTTAATGGCTTAATATTTTCTCTGGAATTAAATTGTGGAAATACTTTTGTGCATTGTTTTCATGTTCTGTAGGTATTGTCTGAAGACAATATACTTACTTAAATTTTTGGTTCGATCTACGACCCCGCATCAGTGACTTTTCGTAACTTATGAGCGGATTTCCATAGCTCAGTGTTTCGGTGGGTCCCGGTCCAATCGGTCCCGGTTTGTTTTCGATTGATAGTCGTTAAGTCAAGTCTGAATGCTCTTAAGGCCGAAATTAATAATCAATACAATCCAAATTTTGCTATCTGGGATTGATATCACAATCCATTTTTAGGGTCAAACGTGCCAATAACCGATCCGTGGATTGGTTTATAAAGGCAAACAGATTGGAGATCGATCGAACGATAGGCAGCAATCCAAGATAGATTTCAATCTTGGATAGGAAATACAATATTAATTTCGGCCGTTAGGCAGCTTGATAAACTATGAAACTGAAAGACTGACACAACCTCATACAACAAACAAACATATTTACATTATCGTTTTGCATTTTAAGAAAGCCAAGAAATTCAATGTCGATATAACAAGCCTCAAATTTAGTTGAGCTCTAGAAAAAGGTCACATCTACTCTTGTTATAAAAGCGTATTATATTACAAATTGCCGATCACTACCTATTATCATACAGCTCATATCATCAAACAATAGTATTATTATTCAAGTGCTTACAATAGGTATTAGCCGGCCTATTATAAACTGTTGAAAGCGCTGTCTATTCTGCTCAACATTATAGCGGAATATCTGGACATGTGCCAATTTGAATATCCAATCGATGATATCTCAAAATAGATAAGTATATCGCATCGTTTTATTTGATCGATATATTTCAGGAGTTAATGTGGGAGAAATCTGTTGTGTAGTATGAAGACTAACACTTTAATCTATCTGAAAAATATATCTATCAATACCTACATGTATTTTAGAATTGTGGAGCTGTATGCATCGAATACTCTTTATGTAGAATGTTGCATTGTGTTTAGTTGTGGTGAGAATATTGTAATGTATATTTGTAAAGTACTGTATATTATATAGTACTGTATTGTATATATTATTGTAATGTATATCTGCGTAGACCATCCTGTTCCACTCCCGTAGGAACTGCATATTTTTCGAGATATTTTTTTGCACTACCCTGCTATTCTATCTCTATGGCAAAAACACGTTAGTCCATTGCCCCGTTGTAGCGGCAATATTGAACAAAACAATATATATTCTGCATTTTATATTATTAGGTAGGATTTAAAACAATGAGGCGTTAGTTTGATTTAAAACCATGCAAATATGGAAACATCATGTTATAAAATTTGTTTCGTTAATTAATAAAAAAATTCTGAATGTTGTGATGCACAAAATTGTTTCTTAATACTTTAAATTACAATATTACATCTGCTGTAATACTCTCATATTATAAAACCTCGTATTAAAAATGTCTCAAATATACCTAACTAAAAACTTAAATGAAGTTAAAACAGGCTATTCATGTAACGCGTCTACTACGTACCGTGACGAAATTTTAGTCGTATTAATATAGTACCTACCGAAAATGAATCTAACCGAAGTTTGTGGAAGTTAATGGAATATAAAATGAAATGAAAATACCATTTACTAAAGCCCACGCACCGCCCTAACGTCAGCTGTATTTTACTATATTTATCATTTACGACCCTTTTGATTGGATAAATTATACGAAAATTTTTGTAATATAAAATAAATTGTTCTAAAAACCTCGATCTAACGTATTAATTGTTTAATTGTCATGTCAACTTTTATAATTGATTTATCCAATTGATATCCTATACTTTAATTAAGGTAGTTAGGTTAGGTACTAAACTACAATGTGGAACCGAAATCATTCCTACAAATAAGCAACAGAGAGCTTTGACTTATAACCTACACAGAGTATTTTAACTAGATTCAAGTCGACAAAGCTTTTACGGCCCATAACCTCTAAAGCAAATAACGAAACATTTTCGCACACTCATATTCTCACCCCTTCGCATGTCCTTTGCACGTTCGCGCTGCGAATGACAATCGTTAGTAAATAAAATAATAAGTTGGTAACGCTGTTACGAAAATAGACATATTTTCAAACTGAAAGCACGTTTATTGCCCTGAAGATGACATTTTACTGATACCTGCTATAAAAACATAATAACGGAATGGAAAATGTATTATGTATACGTAAATAGTCCTTGTTACCTATTACATTAGAATGTAGATTTTAAATCTATATAGCGAATTTGATGAACATTTGTTGTATACACATTTGACGGGACGTTTGGCGTAGTGGCTGAGCACTTGGATTGTTGCGCTTGGTGTCGCGGGTTCGATTCTCACCCAAACAAATATTTGGTACCCACGGCACAGGTGGAAGCCTAGTGTGGGGCTAGGTAAAAAAAAAGAAAGATAATTATATATTTATCTATTTTACTTACTATACTTTTCTTAATCGAAATTATTAGTCTACGAGTATACCTACCGTAAATAAGAATGTTATTGTTTTATATAAATGCCCTTTGCCCTTTTTTAAACTTAGTACGTAATTAAGATTTTGTAATTTTTTTTGTTTATGTTAAAAACAGTTTCATTAACAATTTACGAAGTCTTAAACCACGAATTTTTACCTAATCAATTGTATAACAATTTTAATAAAATGATATACAAATGATTTTTTTAAGAAATAAATCAGGGCATATAAAGGACAAACCTTAGGCGATATATATTCTACAAACGAATAAAATTTAGGTTCTCACAGTTTTATTGGCACACACAATTTAAATTCCTACACATTGTATTTTGATGTGGTCAATCAAGCTCCAATTCCATCCTGTGGTATATCAAAGAGTTGAAAGCCAGGAATGTTTTTCCCAGCTGCTCCCAATCACAAAAATACACGAACCGTTAATAATATTACCCAACTGGTCATTATCTTTGATAGGAACACGAATTCCCAATTCGGAAAATACGAGGGAATTTTAGATTTTTACGAGAGATAAAGTCCCTTGCAATGTTCCAGTAGGGTTCCCACCTAAATCGTAAAATGACGGCAAAGTTCACTAAAATTTCATATTACAAAATATTGTTCCTGAAAACTCATATAACGTTTTCACACGATGTTGTTTTTACTGCTTAAAGCTTATGGCGCACAATACATTATGATAATTCATGTTTATTCTACATTTTCTTTATTTTTATAAGCCTGGATTTTCTTACCAATTCTGCGTAATAGGCGTAGATTCTTCGAAAGTTGTAACTAAAACGAAATAAGTCATACATAGGGCTTGTATGAATAGAATCTATGTATACACTATAATTATCTATATATACTATCTGTGAATAGGAGCACCCTAGTCTACCTTATCTATTAATCCAGTATGATAACGATCCAACCTGGTATTTTTGTGCATTTGCGTATCTAATCTTTACTGGATTGTTACTCATCAACGCGGGCTTGAGGCAACCCTACTACCAGGACAAAGTGCGCTTGAAATTGAAGGGATTGAAACTGTGGCTTTAATAAATGTCAGCAGCAGCGGGTAGGAATTACATAGCTTCCGAACAAAGCGGCCATGCCGTCTGTAGGATTCCGCGAGCATTCGAGGCGATGCTTTAAAACGCTTCCAAAACAGCCCAGCGACTTATTTGTGTATTTTATTGATAAAGGTTGTAGTTTGAGAATTGATGATTCTACTGATTAGTTCAATGAAAATATTAAAGTGTATGCCAAGAAAAAAAATCTAATGATCATAATAAAATTATTTAAACCAATTTCTTTAAACACCAAAAAAAATTCACACAAACACAACATAAAACTAAAGACTAGAACGTAAACCTAATCTAATAAGCCGCTACCAATAAGCAACGTTCCCAAAATACTGGCTGCATTGCGACGTTATATCCTTAATCTTTTAATTGATTAAATTTGTTGTTGTTTGAAATGATGAAATTGTATGAGGAAAATTGTACAAAAATCAAACGTTTTAGTTGGTTCGTCCATCGCTGTAGAATTTGAAGTGTCCCAACTGTAAGTGTCACCAAAACGTAATTAAGTTGTGATAGACGATTGGTGAAATCAGGCTCAGTAGCTCTCTAATCCGCACTCTAGACTACCAAGAAACGTTTGCGGTAATCGGAGCCAAATCCGAATGGTTACACATTCGCACAAGTCCTAATCAAACGGACTAATCGCTTGCGGTCGAAACTCATTTGGCAGCGGATATCGGTTTACGGTGGCAGCCTTTTCGGCGGCACTTAATTAAACCGAAGGTTACTCGTCATGCTTTTTATTTGAATTTATTTTACACATTTTGTAAAATTACTCCTACCATTTTAGACTGTATCATAATTTAGCTTCAGGCCTTGTCAAACGCTATATCGATTTGTAGTATGCATTTTTATGTTTCATATACCTATTGCTTACCAATGAACTAGTTCATTTCAAGATGTAGCGTTCAGATATTATTTAACCTCCATAAATTCATAATCTCTAAATAATATAATCGATTTTCTTCCATTTGTAGTCTACGATTCTGTATCACATTTACTATTTTTATTATTACAGAGAGCGACAAAATCAACTGTAATTTTAGTAGATACTTCGAGTGTGTAAATCTAAATTGTAAGTAATGTCGTGTATGTCTGTACTAGATAAGACATTAAGCAGCAACATGCACTTATCTGCTAAATTTCCTAATGCGATCTATATCCAACACTCAAGCCCTAAATCTAATTTGGCACCGGATATCTACATTAGCGATCAATTTGCGCCAGCATTTTGCGGCCGCCGCTTCCGGCGTGCACGGCCGCCCTTAATTAGTGGAATTAGCTACTTCAGGGGGAGTGTGAAAAAGTGAGTCTGTCCAGAAAATCAGCAGGCGTGAACAGGGGCCAAGCATTACTTTTATATCAGGTTTCGCGTCTATGATTTATCGCAACAACTCGTACCTAGAGGTAGGTAGGTATGTCGTTTTGGTAGTAGGGACTGGGATATTCTACTGGAGGGCTTTCTGTCTCAAAGATGTATCTGCTTGTTAGATACATCTTGAGATACAGCAATTTTTCTCTTCCTAATTGTTTTAATCCAAACGCGTACATTTAGGTGATACTTTGAACGTTTGAATTTGATTCCTAAAACTTTCGTGACAAAGTTCAAAATGCTCTCTCTGAATATACTCGTATAGAACAAAGCTAAGCGTCGTTGGAATGTGAATATCTGTCAAAACAAGCTTGTTACAAACAGACCACGTTGTCACAGCAATAGGGAACGCTATGGACCCTCGAGACCAGTTTAGAATCTATGATTACAATACTCAAGGAAGAGCTATTTCATCGCAGCAAATTTATTTTTGTAGACATATTTTTTACTATAGCAATACATATAAATATGACTTCTTATTGACCAGTGAATAGACGATTACGAACAAATATTTTATATATAAACGGATAAAAAGGACCACCTGAAAAAAAGGTCACAGGAAATTAATATTTCCTTCCAGATATCCCAGACATCCTACCGAAAATATCACTTCAATATACTGAGATATTTGATAAAAATCGCGTTTACGCTTTATAAACGCCCTGTATTAAGGTACACTTGGATATGTAAACATCGGCCGATAAGCTTGTGGTTTCATTATATTAGCCATGGTTACCCCGGCTCTACTTATACTAAGGCGAGTGCCATGGGGGCGCAGATAAGACACAACAGCAGGTAAATTTTTAGACACTTTATCTTTCGAGGATCATCGGGAAATGTAACTAAATTACAAGGATGGCAGATTCTATCGATGTACCTTTTCATAGGTCACAACAGTTAACTTTAATCAGAAATATACTTTTCCTAATTAACTGTGGTACTAAAAGTGAAATGTGGCCGCAAGTGAAGGTTTAGCTTTCCATTTTATATTTCTTGAGAAAGTATTGCAGTTATATGTCCAATATTAATTATTTATTGATGTCGATAGTAGATAAACGTTGCGTTGACTGAATCTATCTATGAGGTTACGATTTTCTTGGACTTTTAATATCGAGCTAGAAAGTTTCCCTACTAATAGTAGACTGTGGCTTAGATCAAAGCAATCTGTAGGTGCGCTGTGAGCCTGAGCATAGGAGATTACAGCTCGTCTCGAAAGATACGGGCCTTTGCCCACTTGGATTCGGTGCAATAATGCACATTTAGTACAATTAGCAATCTGTTTGCACTTGCAATGCAAGAGTGGTAATCTGTGCGCTTCCAATCCACACGCCACAGGGTTAAGAAACCTAGGTTCCACACCGATGATTTAAATTCACGGTTATATGTACGCTTAGTAATTTTCTTTTTTATAAGGTTAAAATATGATGTGCCAAATGAAAGACGTGTGTTGTGATATTTCTTTATGATTTAATCATAGACAGCCGCTAGGGATAGACTAAAGCGATGGTACCACGATCAAAACGTGGACGTCCTACAGAAACGCCAAGTCCAAAGTTTATAGTAAGAACTCATGTGAATGGAAGCAAAAGAGGTGTGTCGGAATCGTAGCATGTGGAAACATATATAGGTATTATAGTCTCTGCCTACCCCAACGGATAAAAGTCATGACTATTATTTGCAATGTTAGATACATTATAAGCATATTATATCATCGTCCAAGGTGCACTGCAAGCATGTTTAATCGAGTCTGCGAGCTTTCAATGCATTTGAATGTTGTAAGAGCGCAGCGGTTTCTAAGGGATTAAACAAAATTGCTTTGGAGTGCGGTCCGGGACCGCTCTATCGTATTTCTTGGTAGTTTACATGAATACATGTGGTCATAGAAACAAATTGCATTTCGTTTAATGAGTAGTTGCTCACAGCCCACGACGTTGACATTTAATTAAGCACAAGAATTAAAATAAAAAACTAAATTCAACCTCTTTTACATTGGACATAACAGATTAATATTTGGGATTCAAAATGAAAACACTATTTCCTAAATGTTGGTATTACTGCTTAGATGAGGTAGATTAAATGTGGATACATTCCCTAATGACGATGGATAATGAGGTCCAATCAAATCTCCTCAGGCAGGAAGCTTTGTGGTAGGTAACTGTTACGATGAACACGTTGCCGGAGCAACCACTAACTATGTATACTATTGCCCCGTAAGGAATAGTGTCAGTGTAAGATGGTATGTTATTGGGGCCCAATCTAACCTATGTACGGTTAACGAGTCGTATAAAATCCGGGGGCCCAGTAACACATTCGAAAATCTTCGAAAAAGTTCGAACTTCTGGTCAGAGGGTGCGGCGTAATTACTGAGGATTTAGACAAGGAAAACCCTTACTAAAATTCCCTAAAATATGTCTACATTAAATCGTGTTTGATAAACGTGTGTTCAATCATCTATTGTACATACGATTGACATAGATCGAACTGTGCTATTCACAGTGAGATCGATCCGACGTCGATCATCCGGAGCTTTAACTTTCAACTTTGCTATGCAAATCGTGTCGGTAGAATAACACCCTTAAAACCTTAAGATAGTGGACGAGAATCTATTTAACGTAAAAATCAGAAATCAAATTCAAGACACGTTAGATTAGTAGATCCTAAGTACCAAGAATAACACCCTTAAAACAAGTTAGTGGATGAGAATCTATTTTACGTAAAAATCAGAAATCAAATTCAAGGCACGTTAAGCTCGTAGATCCCTTAATACCAACAGGTGGGCAATGTCGCCAAAGGTCTGATAATGTACGACATCGTAAAAACGCAGGATAGCAAAGACAAATGGAACAAATTGGATAAGACATATTTACCCTCTTGAAATGCTTTAGCCGCGAATGGGGGTCATCGTACCGTTTATCGGATTCACCTTGGACAATTATAGTAAAATGTATTATTTTCTTTGTTTTACAAATAGTGTAGTGAATAGTAATCTGAATAATTTAAAGTAGTCTGCCAAGTGTGACATCGCTCAGTACGAAAATAGTAAAACGGAACACTAAATGCTTTTACCCTTGTATTCTCATGTCACCATTGATTTAGGTAGGTAAGTATGTCACTCCCCCAAAGCTAAACGGTACGAGCTGACAAGCTGAAGAGAGTTGTTTTGTACTTCAGCTTGTATGGCCTATACATAGGTTTATATATAATTATCTATTCATAGATATGAGGGGAGTATGCAGGGTGTACGTACATTATTATGAGGTTAGTAAGAATTAACGTATTTAGTGAGATGCCGCACGCGAGATTATTTTAACGTAGTCTGGTGAAAATTTTACGATTATGTTTAATGTTTATGCAGTGATATATTTTGTTCCGAAATCATGACATAATGATCCCGAGATGCACATAAATAGTCCTACTTTAAAAAAAAAACGATACCCAACAAGTGTTGAGAATATAAACTGTGGTAACAATATCATGACGGAATATTGCGAACTATTCGTTCGGTAGTGTTTAGTAGTAGAAACGGTACCTACCTACAATTATTATGAGTACATAATTATATATGAGTATATAATTGTATATTAGTAACATGTATATATAGTAATATATACGTGTTAATTAGTATTTAAACGGGTCTAATTCGCGCACAAACTAATATCAAAATAATTTTGACATACCTCGACGTGCCGGCCAAGTTACATCGACCGTGGTCACGAGAAGACTAATACTAATTAACATGTATTCAGTTCGCGAAAGTTTATGAACTTCTACTATAATATACACCTGAAAAATATAACAATTTGGGCAATAGGGTTAAAATTTATCGAGTCGCGCGGTAACTAGTAAAAGATCCAAATAGAAAAGCTACACTTTTATTCTGACTTTAATACGATTATAATATCTGGCTCGTGAATTTATTACGACCAGTTTTTCTACGCAGTATGTGTATGTATATAGTGTCTCGCTTCTTGACATAACTGACATAATACCCGCAAATAGGAGAGGTTTCTGGAAACTTCCACTCGTTGCGGCTACCAGGTGAAACTTATTTATTTTGTCATAAATTGCTTGTGTGCACATGAGGAGGCCTATACCCACCATATAGATAGATATTATAGAAATTGCTTTTATTGTGGGTATGTAACACGGGTGAAAATTACATACAAATTTTATATTATCTACCTACAAAAAGTTCCTCCAGACAAAAAAATGATACTAAATGAAATTATTTAATTATTCTCTATTTTTTAAATAAACAATAATTTATATAAAAAGAAAAATAGATATAATTAATTAAAATAAAATCTATAACTAGGTAACTAAACCTAAAACTTATAAAATTAAAAAATTTTCTTTTTCTCATTTCTCATTTTTTTATGTTTACAATACTTTAATATTTATTCTGCTATAAATTATTTTTATAGGACTCCACTCACTATGCAGGTGTATCGATAACATATAGGTACAACTGTAATTTTTACTTTTCAGTATAGAAGTCTTTGATAATGTATTCCCAACATTTATCATTCTTCCCATATCAATCATTACACGAGAACAACTGGCTATGAATAGCTGGACAATATTCTCATAATTAATTGCAGTAATAGGTTCTTTAATTATGTGAGTAGGCACTATTGTATTTCATCATTGATACGCTCCTAGATCCTTTTAATGACAATCAATTACGAATGTTATGAATTATTGTGAGAATGTTATTTATCCCCGTCGTAAAGGAAAACTCATCAAGACATAAATGTCTTTAAGGAAAGCGTATATGGTCAGTGTATCCGACTGTACACCGTAATAGCGCCATAATTCGAGGTTGGGTTTCCTATCTCTGTTTTACTGGCTTAGTTTTCGGAGTGGCCTGGTTTTATCGTGTTGTATTTTTCCGTGTTTACAATCACGAGCTCTGAAATGTCAATTACCTACGGATTTCAACTAATGTATCTCATGTAATTATTATTCTGCATACATGTGGTAATACACCACATAGTATGTATGCATATTATATTGACTATCCTGTAAAAATGAAGAATGTCAGTCACGATACCTAAATTTAATTAATTTTAATTACATATGTATCGTTTTTATTTTTCTTTGGAGTACGTGTTTTAGGTTAGATGATTATGTTAATTAGAATCTGGAGTAATTGTTAATGTATTAAGTAGGAGTATTACCTACCTGAAAAGTATATAGTATGACGCACCGTGAAGTGTAAGGGTATTTATACTGCTTATGATCAAATTAAGATTATTAAGTATTATTATACTCTTATCTTATTGCATAAGAAAGTATAGTATTCAATATGATTAAAAGTTTGAAAAGTTGCTCACAAAATTGGCAAATTTGAAATACGGGAAAAAATGAAAATTATGGGTTTATGGAATTTTAAGGATTTATTATGGGATTTTTGCATGAACTTAAGACGTTCACGACTCGAACGTAGTATATACTTTATCCTTTTTTCGTATTTTTAGTACAGAACAATATCTATTCTGTCAGTTTACTAGTAGGTAATGTAAGAAAATATACTACCAAATATTTATTTTTAAATAAAGTTGTATGTACCACAGAAAATACTTTCCTTTCATTAAAAATTGTACTCTAGACGCGCGTGGTAATACCAAGATCCGGCAGAATAGGTCTAATTAGCCCCAGCTAATGAGGAACACAAACAGCAGAATAAGTAGCTAATTAGAGCATTAGCATTAGAAATACAACTCTCTGAAGCGGCGTGTTGGTTCACTTGTACATCTGGGGGCACGGCAGTGCCCCCGCCAAGTCGAGCAAAACAAAAGGCACGGCCGTACTATCCTTTTCTCGAAGCGATTCGGGCCATTTTCGACCCCCTGTAACTTCGTTATGGATAAAACTAGAAGTCTAAATTTTTAGTGACCAAGAGGGCATCACGTCTACAGATAATAATCCAAATTACATCAAATTTGAACTAGTAGTTTAAGAATTATTGCAAGTCAAAGTTCCTTAATTTTGCTGCCCACTGACTGACTGACTGACTGACTGACTGACTGACTGACTCACCGATCATCAAAATTCTAAGGTACTTCTAGCCGTCCCACAAGTTTCAAATTTTGAATATAGCTATTGTTTAGCCTATAAACCATGGAAAAATTCTGACATTCCATAATTTTCATCCCGTTTTCTAGATATATAATCTGCATAAATAACTTTGTATTCCCATATAAATCCCATTAAATTGTATGTGATTACAAAGTTACTTTTACAGTTCATAATTAGACTTCCTTGAAATTGAATGAAATGGGTAACAGGGGTTAAAATGAGAAATGGCTTCGAGAAATTCGACAGTTGAGCGCTTTTTAAATACTTCCAACCTACCGCAGATAGAGAGATACAAATCCCTATACTATAAGTACGTCTACCTACACTTTTATAGGTCGAACAAATTCGTTACTTAGGTACATTAAAATAGGTACCTAGGTACCTTATACCTAATACGCATCTGTGGAGACGCAAAGACACTCGTTCATAATAATCTATGAGCATGACCTATGTCGCAAGGGGCCCCGGCTGCACAGGCGCGGGGCGCGCGTTGATGCGTGTTTTGATAAAAAACGAAATAAAGAAAGAAAACCTACAAAAAGAAATGAGATCCCATCAAAAACATTACATGTACAAAAATGCACAAGTCTCGCAACGCAGTTTATCTGCCGTAAAAAGTTGTGAGATCGAATGTAAACCAAGTCGGTTAATTTCAATACCTACCTATACCTATCTATGTGAGCAGTTATATCTTTATTTCTTTAATAAATAGAGTGTCTTGGCGATTGTACACGGCAGCATAATCTACTAGGCAATCTAAATTTATAGTCTTTCGTATAGGTGTACTTTCAAACAAATACAAACACAAAGCGCTTAACATAGATTTATGTTGCCGTGTGCAATTGCCAAGTCACTCTATTTACTAAAGAAATAAAGATATAACTGCTCACATAGATAGGTATAGGTAGGTATTGAAATTAACCGACTTGGTTTACATTCGATCTCACAACTTTTTACGGCAGATAAACTGCGTTGCGAGACTTGTGCATTTTTGTACATGTAATGTTTTTGATGGGATTTTATTTTCATAATAGCATACCTTAAGTTGTCGTATCGCCAATCAGCATAAATACTAAATCATACTATTTTAACCTTATCAACTGTTTTATAGCTATTCACATTTATGGTAACTTGACATATCGTAAAATGTTTTGTACGCATAACTATATCAAGCAAAGTTACGGCAAGAATGTCACCTTCTCTTCTTGTTAAAAGAAGATATTACCTTAGTTATTGGAAAATCCTAACAAGGAACGTTAAGGGGATGCAAAAGCTGCGATTCGATCTCGTTATAAACTGGAAGTTGGGCATCGACCACACTAAACGCAAAAGCGTACTATATTTGTTAGGCCAACACCACACAACATCCCAGACCTATTGATCAAAATAAAGTTTAGGATTAAATTCAAGAACGAACATAATTATTGCTAACAGCTTAGTTCAGTCTGTGTGTAAGAACCTTTAGGGGCAAGCCCCCAAAAGTAATGGGTACAAACAAAATGGGGTAAACGGTGATCTTATTTTATTGCCTTAATCTATAGCATAGCTTTGCTGGTGGAAATGTGTTCTCGTCTGGTTCAGTTAACACTGATATTTTTTATTTTGGTTACGTTTTCTAAGAAAACATTGGCATATTGTGCATATTCCATGTAATGCATGTTATGTGGATTATTCTCACTGAAACGTTATTAAAGTTTTGAATCGCAGACGTTTGGGTTGAGAATATGATTTTAGTATATTAAAATCTTAGGAGAGGACGTCCTTGATTGTATCCTCGTAATATATCGTGCATTGTGCAGCGTTTTTGTGGTAAATAGCTTTTAGTACATTTTGTATTGCAATAATACGTGCGTTCCTTTCCTATAAATCGCTGCCGCCGCCGCCGCCGCCGTAATACTGGACGATAAAAACGCAGCTGTTTGTAGAGGACGCGTGGCACATTATCGAAAAACGCGTCGGTAATATTACATGTGTGTGGAGGTGGCTTTATACAAAGAATGTTAACGTGAACCACTCAATCGCGTAAGAGTGTAAAGAACCGGAGGGTGATTTGATCCCTTGACACAAAGTCAAGAGAATTTCTTTATCAAAACATGATCCTATCATCGAGCTCGTCAGGTGTCATTGAAGGGTGGTACGTACGCCTGATATTCTTGTATAATGTAAGAAATAAATTCGTATAAATAAGAACATCTCCTCGCGGAAAGCTTGAGTAGAAAATATGCTATCAACATTCTATGTGACGTTACTCTCACATGTTTGGAGTCTTCATTTTGATATACAGTTATTTCCTATAAATCTGTCACTGTATAGCTAAATTCAGGATTAACTTATTGTAAAGTTAAAGCGTTAGAGCCATCAGCATAGATAGATGGTAGGGGATGGCTGCGCGGTTACTTGTGCACAATACAAATCTCGCTGACTCCCGTGTTCAATCCTTGGTCCCGGTCCAATGACAACCGTTAAGTTATGTGTCGGTTTCCATCGCTCAGTGCTTCGGGCCACAGTCCCGGTTGTTATTGATTGATAACAGATGTCAAAATTAATGTCCTTTTGCAGCTTCACAGACCGCCCAACGACCAACAGCAACAAAGGTTAAATGGCTGAATCATAATTTTGTAGTCGTGATCAAAGTTCTGGAAAAGCTTATTTTTCGGCATCCAATCATAAGTTAAAATAATTGACAAGTTTACTGACACTTCTGCAAACTCAACCTAACAACGCTAATAGGGTACACTATGCAGGCGTGATATGAGATCAATAGCATGTAAATCAGAAAAGCAATTAGAAAATCGTCATGCGAGGCTAACCCCCAGTTTCTGAAACGTCAGTCAACGTTGACAACAGATTAATTCTATTGCCATCCTTGTCACTTGTTTAGTGTTAGATAGAGACAACGATAGTTTTAATCTACTGTCAAAGCCAACTAGCGTTCTAGAAACCGGGGGTAAGCCTTCGTTCATTTACACGAATGTCACCTATTTTCCTTCATTGCAACATTGGTGGGGACGGCCGAAAGAGTCATGTGATGTTCAAATCAAATGTTTCGTCGTGAAAAAATGTAAACACAATGCCGGTATGATCAGGAATGTGCCACTGTGCCAACAAGGTGCCACGGATGGGGGTCACGCGTGACTACGTCATTAGTGGTATGCCAGTTATGTTATGATGAGTCAATGATTGTTGTTAGTCTGATAACGATTGTTGTGAGCTCTACTTGATGTGAATGATACCTAATTGGTGTAGGTATGAGCGCTACTGTTCTCCATGGGTGTCGTGATTTAAGGAATATAATAGAATAAAAATAAATAAATATAATAAATAATATTTATACTAATATTATAAAGAGGAAAACTTTGTTTGTTTGGTTGTAATGAATAGGCTCCGAAACTGCTGAACCGATTTGAAAAATTATTTCACTGTTGGGAAGCTATGCTATCCCCGGTACACAAAGTCTACCTTTTATCCCGTAAAAATTAATGGTTCCCGCGGGATAGTAGGTAACGCGGGTGAAACCGCGAGGTGCTTCTAATATCCAATAAATAGAATAAAATAAATAATACTTTATTGTTGTACTCCAGCTATGAAAATATAAAAGATACGTACATAGCACACCTAGATTACTTAAAACCACCACCCATAATACTTCTTGCTACTCCTCTCCATGCATGGTTGTCTGGAAAGATCGCTGAGAGCGATAAGATCGCCCATTGTGACACTGATTTTTGTTATTTGTAATGCTATCTATTCTAGCCTTAAGTTTTCTTTGTTCTTTGGTGTACCAATAAAGAGTTTATCTATCTATCTATCAGTTTATCAAAAGACGACAGATGATGTATGATTCCGAAGTAGAAATTAAACGACGTGTTTATGGTTATGCGGACGTTGACTATATCAAGTAGTAATGTACCTACCTGCCTATTTAAGAAACAACTGAAGTGGAAGAAAATGAAAAAGTTTCACATTTCTAATCAAAGTTACGAAATGAATAGGCCACCGCTGTTCCGTAAGTTTTTAATTGAGGTTCATCTTCAAACGTTTCTATCTGACATTCACATTTTCATCAAGTGTGTAAACACAGATCCGCTCCAAAAGTTTACATCAAATTACTTTTCCACGAATTCCAAAGGACATTATACGTATCTTACGGCACGTTTGGCGTAGTGGCTGAGCTATCGGACTACTGCCCTTGGTGTCGCGGGTTCGATTCCCGCCTGAAACAAATATTTGTGCGACCCACAAATATTTGTTTCTGGTCTGGGTGTGATTTGTATGTGAAATTATATGCCGGTAAGCGGTACACACGATACGGAACCAATCCTAGTGAGGCTGCGTTGAAAAATAATAATAATAATATTAAAAAAAACACTTACATACACTAGCTCTGAGTCCAATAACCATTATTCGTACAATCGAAGAATTATATGGATTGAACGGTTTCCAGGTAAATCCATTTTTCTCATACATTTCGACGTTTGCTAATGATCGTGAAAATACAGTTTATCCGAATAGAGTATTCGAGGTATTTAGAAATTAAATATAGGTTGGCTTGTGCTCATTTTGAGAAATGCTTTTTATTGGCTCAAAGCGAGGCAAACCCGAGAACTCAGATCTTGGTTTTTATTATGTAATATTTTTGTATTATTACATGTTTTGTTTTCATCGTCTATTCTGGTGGTAGGTATTCTGAAATTTTATTCTGATCTCTAAACAAATAAATATTATATTCTTATAAATAACAAGGCACTTTCGTTGTTTATCAAGTTGTTAAGGATGTTCTTTTCCTCAACATAAACGAAAACACCAAGACGTCACTTCCTTATTTTATGTGGTAAGGGCATAATTCTTACGTCAAGGAAAATAATGGTTTGCTGAAATAACGCTGGGTTTTGTTCGCGATTGTTTGAAGCAAAGCTTTCGATGTAGTAATTAATTGAATTAAATATTCATGAACAATAATTACCTCTGGTAATAAAGACGGAAGGTATACAGTGGAATTCCTCAGAGATTCGTGCCTATTTTGATCAGCTTAGAGAACCGAATACGTAGGGAAAATACGGGCTGTTCTGGTTGAAACGCCGCACCGTGGTGACGATATTATAAAACAGGACTGCAATAATAATTCAGGTAAGTAGACTTTTAGTATTATGGACAAACAAAAAATAAAAGACTTAATACAAACAAAACAAGAGTAATACAAAATAGGATCGCAAAAACATCCTTATTTAATCAGCCTCATGTCATAGGTATCACATGATCGCATCACATCAATCTGCCATTATTTCGTTCAGAAAATGTCAGCAACAAAAATTGAATGCGTAGGTAAATAGCTAAAAGAAGGCTATTTCCATATTATAAACAAGGTAACATAATCACATCATGAATTAGTAATAGGCCTCATCACAGCCAGCGTTTAGTTAAACGAGTTTTTATTCATTGTTAACTAGCTGACCTAACAGACGTTGTCCTGCCATTGTATCTATGGGAAAAAGCTTCCTCTCCTTCTATATCTATCTCTTTCCGTCGCACTCTATCTCTCTTCCTTTCCCTCTGTCTGTCTTCCTGCCCCAGCTGTTAAACTGAGTGACAGCTGTCAACTGTACAAGTTGTACAACCCGATTTTATTAGATATATTTTACCCAGTTAAATTTTTTTTCTCGTGGTAACAGGATAAATAGTATCTTATATCCTCTCCTGGTTCTCAGCTACCTTCCTACCAATTTTCAGCCTAATCGGTTCAGCCGTTCTTGAGTTATAAAAAGTGTAACTAACACGACTTTCTTTTATGAATATAGATTTATTATTTTTATATTTTTCTTTATTCACTCATCCGTCATACTCGAGACACAGTGTAAAGACTACATTAGTTTAGGTATTATGCTGTGTCTGAGATTTATAGTGACACAAATAATCCTAGAGTGATACTTATATTATGTAAAAGCTTTGTGAAAAAATAACTTTAGAGAACTTGTTAACTTTAAGTTAGTAGAACTTAGGTAGGTACATTTAATAATTTATAACTCTAATAACGACGGTACACTTTATGTAGGTATGTTAGTAGTTGACATTCAATAGCTAATGGTTAATAGGAATGGTCAAAGCGTGATTTAACTACGAGTATAATAGTTTGGATACAGCGGATGCTGTATGCTCTGCTCATAGGAACATTTTTTAATACTTTATAGGCTAGCTTTAGACAATTTGGTCGTAATTGACGATGTCATCGAAGGTGGTAAACATTTTGGTGTGAGAATAACTTTTCACACCAAAATGAGTTTCATTTGACGGATGCGTATGATGCCTAGTATTAATGGAGCTGATAGATTGGTATACATCAGTATCGGCTAGTTTGAAATTTCTAAGATAATTTGCTAGCGACGAATTCATGACTTCAAGAAAAAGCTAGGCTATGCTTCAAGCTCTATAAGGCATCCTAGAGGCAGCTTATTTAAGTACTTGAGGCTGATCGCTTTTAGTTACTTAGTTGTTTAAAAAAAAAAAAAAGATCTGCCGCTGCTGTGTCGCTCAAAAAACTGGGGAATATTGGCATTATTTTTGTATATTTCTCACGTAAGTTTAGGAGTTAAAGGACGTGGTTGAAGCTGGTAAATGCGCTAAGCTTAAAGTGAGCTTTTAAGGACTGGAACAGAATACCCCGATAGGGGTTTACTTAATTTTATTGAACCCTGATTCTCATATCGTCTCTAGGCAGGTTATAAATGATTGATGACGCAACGAAAATTTTCGATCAGATAAACTACTGATATTTTACTCAATTTAAGAGCGGGCTCAGTCTACCAAAGATATATAATAAAATTAACGAATAGGTCAACTGATCCCGCGGGATCAGTTTGGAGTGGGCTCAGTTGACGTACGAGCCAGTTTTTGCAGGCGTACCTGTTTATAACTACAAAAGAATGCAATAAAAGACTTGTAGGTACCTACGTTTAATTTCTACTATTTATACGACCTTGCAACTAGTCGCAAGTTGGTACTAAGTATTTCAGTGTTTTCGATTTTACAAAGCAAGCAAAATTATCCCTAATGGCATTCGAAAAGTTCCTATTCCCAGTAAACACGTTATATATAGCCCAATCTTACTCAGTATTACTACCCCGCCCTCATGACGTCTTCTAGTAAAGGCACCTAAAACGCTTCGTAATTTCACAGTCCATTAGGTCGGTTTCCCTCTAAATTCAGGTGTTTTGATTTGCTTAATTGTTAACTAATTTGTAAGACCAAATGTATCCTAATAGAAATATCTATTTGAACTTCATTTGATCTCTATTCTTTTGTTGTTTTGGTTGAGGTGAGAAAGCTTTGATGTCGTGAAGTTGAAATGTTTTGGTTAGCTGAAGGTTTGTAGGTAGTGATGTTTTTCGATGCCCTGAACAATGGAGGGAATACAATAGTTATTATAGTTCAACGTATCTCTCGTCACTTGCTCAACTCGTAAGCGAATCACGACTGAAGACACCTCAAAGTCATAACTAGCGTCTTGCGTTTCGTCACCGAGCCTTTGTTTTAGGTTAAGATTTATTTCTTAGATTAGTTGGTTAGATTAGTTTCTGGGTCACAAAAAAATTTTGCCTGGCTTTCTTATATACGAGTAACTACATACTTATCTTATTACTCTGAAAGTGATTGGATGACACTGTTCTATTATTCTATCAAAAATGGTAGTTGTATTTTTCAGCTCATCTATTTCTATTTGATCAGACATTAAAATAAATCATGTTTCAGTTACAGGTAGCAGTCAACTGCTGGGCTGAAGGTGCTTCTGATTGGGATCACCATTTATTATAGTTTTGACACACGCTGATCTTTTAGTATAAAAATCATACCTACTCCATAGACGTAGTATCAAGAAATAGACTTGACCGCAATAAATTAGTGCATACGCCGACAAAGACAAAACATCATCGTACTATCCTACTTACTCCTTTGTCTATTTGTATACACCTGTCTCTTTTCTTCTCCGGATCTTGAGTTAAATGTCATATCTATTGGATGAATAAATCTGAGTACCTACTCATAAAATTGTTGACAGCAAAAAGGTAAATTTGCAAGGAAAATTATATCACTACGAGCAGTGACTAAGAGTGATATCAATCTGTGATGCTGCATATTAAAAATGGGCATTAAAAGCATCGGGCTCAGCTCTCCGTGAAATTATTACTGGATGGAGGAGTTAAGTAGCTGAATGAGAATGCTTTCAATCCAGAGCACTCTAAATACATTTTGATATAAGTATAACATTGGGAACTTTCGCTACCGTAAATAAAGCGTAAAAAATACAGTTTTTGCAGAACTCTACGTTTCTATAGTGTTTTTAATAAGAATAATTCAATTGCTTTACATAATTATGACGTCCATAAATGCAATGTGCTTGAACCATAATTCTGCTATAAAATGCTCGCTTGTGTCTTTGAGATAGCAAATGACTCACCAAAGTAACATTCACTTTGTTTGGATTAAAATTTTGCTCACGCAGTTAACTTTTTTTTAATTTATTATTATGACCTTCATTTTGAATCTGATTCAAATAATCTGATATAGGCCTATTAATAATATAGTTTGGTAGGTGCGTATAGTTTTGATAAACTCAACTGAAAAGAAAATGCTAATATCTCTGCCATTGAGTCTAGACTGTTTATTAGTGGCGATATAATATTATTTTACACTTGACAAAAGTATCGTAATAACATGATTATCTGGGGGCACGGCAGTGCCCCCGCCAAGTCGAGCAAAACAAAAGGCACGGCCGTACTATCCTTTTCTCGAAGCGATTCGGGCCATTTTCGACCCCCTGTAACTTCATTATGGATTAAACCAGAAGCCTAAATTTTTAGTGACCAAGAGGGCATCACGTCTACAGATAATAATCCAAGTTACATCAAATTTGAACCAGTAGTTTAAGAATTATTGCAAGTCAAAGTTCCTTAATTTTGCTGCCCACTGACTGACTGACTGACTGACTGACTGACTGACTGACTCACCGATCATCAAAATTCTAAGGTACTTCTAGCCGTCCCACAAGTTTCAAATTTTGAATATAGCTATTGTTTAGCCTATAAACCATGGAAAAATTCTGACATTCCATAATTTTCATCCCGTTTTCTAGATATATGATCTGCATAAATAACTTTGTATTCCCATATAAATCCTATTAAATTGTATGTGATTACAAAGTTACTTTTACAGTTCATAATTAGACTTCATTGAAATTGAATGAAATGGGTAACAGGGGTAAAAATGAGAAATGGTTTCGAGAAATTCGACAGTTGAGCGCTTTTTAAAAACTTCCGCGATATATAGAGAGATACTAATCCCTATACTATACCTACCTACACTTTTATAGGTCGAACAAATTCGTTACCTAGGTACATTAAAATAGTTACCTAGGTACCTTATACCTAGTACGCATCTGTGGAGACGCAAAGACACTCGTTCATGATAATCAATGAGCATGACCTATGTCGCAAGGGACCCCGGCCGCACAGGCGCGGGGCGCGCGTTGATGCGTGTTTTGCAAAAAAACTAAATAAAGAAAGAAAACCTACAAAAAGAAATGAGATCCCATCAAAAACATTACATGTACAAAAATGCACAAGTCTCGCATCGCAGTTTATCTGCCGTAAAAAGTTGTGAGATCGAATGTAAACCAAGTCGGTTAATTTCAATACCTACCTGTACCTATCTATGGGAACAGTTATATCTTTATTTCTCTAGTAAATAGAGTGTCTTGGCGATTGTACACGGCAGCATAATCTCCTAGGCAATCTAAATATAGCCTTCCGTATAGTTGTACTTTCAAACAAATACAAGCACAAAGCGCTTAACATACATTTATGTTGCGTGTGCAATTGCCAAGTCACTCTATTTACTAAAGAAATAAAGATATAACTGCTCCCATAGATAGGTACAGGTAGGTATTGAAATTAACCGACTTGGTTTACATTCGATCTCACAACTTTTTACGGCAGATAAACTGCGATGCGAGACTTGTGCATTTTTGTACATGTAATGTTTTTGATGGGATTATTTATTCAGATACTGGATACCATACTATAAAACATGTACTGTATATAGTGCATTTTATACTCGTATATTGTCTGTCACTCACTGCCGGCAAAAAATAATATTCTACCATAAAAATTATTCAGAAGTTCTGCGCAAAGTAGATCCTGAAGCGTTGCCGTTTACATGAAAAAGAATGTTAAGTTTCCACGCTATCTCTCGCAGATGTCTCTTCCCAGGTTCCGCCGCTCGCTCGATAATTTCATCTTAGATTGTTAAGTAAGCTTAACGCTCCTGAAACCTGAAACGCTCGAAGAAGGTAATATTTTTATAAAAGTTAGCTTTCTCTCATTTGATTCAATACATTTGGTGCACCCCCAACTTTTTCCATTTTAATAGCCACGATAATTAAACCAGCTGTATTACATCTTGTATCCCGTATTTCAAAATAACAAAAGCACTCCAAACCACCTAATTTACTCGATAGAGTGAATATAATATAGCGTAATAATGGTAGGTATAATATGTATCGTCCAATCATCATTTCATCAATTTAAGTGGCTCATAATACTATGTGATACATTTCCGCGATATTGCCTCGCTACCTTGAACCTATCGTTTGTTAAATGAGTTCCTTCAGGCAGAATCGTTCCGGAATACACTAATGTATATTGGTGCACTTTATTAGTGAATGATAAAACATTTTGAGAATTGGCTTAAAATATAAAAATCTAAAACTGTACCGGTCTTACCACGAAGGATTTAAACCAGAGTTGAACAGATGTGTCTAAATAATTTCTCCACAAATCGACGTCTAACCCTCGCTTTTTCTAACTTAATAACAAATACACAAGTAAAATAATTAGGAAACCAGGATTGAGTAAGAAAACGCGAGTGGTAGACATCGATTTAGTGTAACGAAATTTTAGAAAAATCTGTTTTACTCTGGTCTAATTTTTTGTGGTAAGATGGTACTAGTCGAGAGTACTATATTCTGTGTACCTGTACAGTTCACATTTTACAGTTCAAAGTCTTTTTTACAGTTTACTGCTGTTTCACAGAATACCTATTCTAGTCTTTTCTCGAGCAGAGAATTGACGAACAATATACCTACTTCTATCATACAATAATATCTTTAGAACAAATTCATTGTCTAAACAATTTCACGCGCTCTTTAGAAATCTAGCTGCTAGAAAACAATTTCGAATAGACACAATAAACATTGTTGTGGCCACAGTTATAATTATATTGTAACCGGAAAGAAGGCCTGGCTAGCAAGTTATCAGGAAGAAAATCTGTCGCTTAATCCACATCGATGTGTTCCGGCAGTGGTCTTTGCAAGTTTCGGGCCGACGACATCAAAAGAGTCGCAGGCAACCGGTGCATGCAAGTGGCAAATTGTCGTTCGGTGTGGCGGTCTAAGGGGGAGGCCTATGTTCAGCAGAGGACGTCGTCAGGCTGATGATGATGATGATGAGCAAGTTTATTAATTTCAACACTTATAAGACTAGAAGAAATAGTGGTCACATACCTACTAATAAAGAAAGTACCTACCTATCAAAAGGCACGTACTCTATGATTATAATATTTCAAAAAACGTAAAATTTATCTTTATTTCCATTCCAAATTCATGTCAGTTTGTACCACGCGGCGGACCGCCTGTATGCCGTGCCCGGGTGTAAAGACTCGGTCAGTTAGTAGTAATTGGTCGATCCTTTGGCAAAGTGCGATACCCGGAAGTGATTCAATTGACCGCGCGCCGCGACGCCCCGCTCGCGTTGCCGTGTGACACACGCCTTACGTGCAAATGGTAAGGAATATTATACAAGTAAAGTACGAGTAGATATGTTACACGAACACAATCTATTGTTTTGGAGCAATAATTAGATTCGCTATTCAATGGGACAACGCCCGCCAGGTTAGGTACGTTGCCACTTGCCAGACACAAAAGTATCTAAAATATCTATAATTGTTTATGGTAATAAATTTAAGCGATCTTTATTAAATAAATTAATTACTTCACTATCCCTCTAGATCTATATCTCCATAGGCAGAAGTGCTTGTCTCTACCCTCTTGCCAAAGGTATATGAGCTATCAGGAATTTCATATTCTGTAGAACGTCTCTGGGTAGGAGGGGTCAAATGGGGCTAAATTGCGACGATGTTCGATTTAGGACTACCAAGTACAATCAATGAGGTCCTTAATTGATATTAATTCCACGCAATATATGTATGTACTTACTAAAGCTTACAATATGATATGGGTTCAACCATTGAGTGATAGTAGAAACTATGATAACGTATATCAACGGGTTCAACGCTATTATGTGAGATAGTTGATGGATATTTGACCATAATTAGTATGGTATGATAGAAGAGATAAAAGAGTCATCACAAGAGTCGCAGGCAACCGGTGGATGCAAGTGGCAAATTGTCGTTCGGTGTGGCGGTCTAAGGGGGAAGCCTATTTTCAGCAGTGGACGTCTTCAGGCTGATGATGATGGTGATGTGTCTTATAATTATGTGGCACATAATACATGTATGTCTCATATAGGAGTTTAAGCTACATATTTATCGTCTTCATTATTTTGGTTATTATTTGCAGAGAGGTAGGGAGGTATTAGTTACGCATGCACTCGATAATTGAAATAAACAGCAGTATGTGTAACGCTATGAAATATGAGATTAAAAATTAATGAGCAATTTTTAAAGCACCACCTCACCCAAGCGAATTCGCCAATAGTAGGTATAATAATAGTAGGCAATATTATCTATTGCAAACTTTAGTTCAGATAACAAATTTGAATACAAATGGCAAAGTGTCATAGAGGCCAAATCTCCAAATTCATTCGAAGAAAGCCAACTCAGCTTTGTACTTCTAACATTTAATTTATTATTATAGATCTTTAGGTTTCTTGTTAATTTGGTTGCTGCCCAGAGAACAAAAGTCGACAAAATGTCTTGTTGACAAGCTTGGAAAAGCTTTATTTCGATATGGAACTAATTAATTTAAGGGGTTACCAGTAATTCTTAGAAGGACTGGTTCGTAAAGGAATTAATTTACTAATACCTCTATCAATTCAAGCATGTAACGAATTGCTCCTTTTCACAATTGGTAGCCATTTTGCTAACAACGCATTTGGCGATTAAACTATACACTTAATTGCACGTTGTTACTATTACCCAACTGATATGGCTTACCGATGTACCTGCGCAGAAGATGAATTTTCAAAGCGCGGGAAATGCTATTGATCGCTATTGGTCGGCAGCCGCCGCCATCTTAGCGAGCTTAAAGTGAGATGGAACTAACAGCTGCAGTGTATTATGAACCTTATAATAGTGATCTTAGGTTGATTGTAAGTTTTAAGCATTCTTTCGGACCATACATTATTTTCTGCGCGAACGAAGATTCACGACGCGCCTTATAAGTTGGGTACTAGTATACGTGATTACCTAACCAACACACACGTTGCTTCATTTATGAACTTTTGATATGTGTTTACGGCTTTGGCTCTTAGCATATCTGCTTTCCATAGCGTGACGTAACAAATCCTGTTGACACATTTCGTGCCAAGGCTTGTAATGTTGGACAGTGGCAAATATTTGTTGAACTTCTAATGGAGTCGCGCCTTGCCGCTTTCCTCCATTATCACATCAGAACATTTGGTGAAAATAGGGTAATGCTAATCTTTGGTCGGTAATACAATAATGGTATAGTACTACTAATGCTTTTTGCATAAATGTTTGGCTTAGGTATAGTATTTAGTGTTATGATTATTTCAACACAATCACGCCCATGCCATTCGATATAATGAAGTGAATATGACAGTTAAAAAACCTAAATTTTGAATGCATTTAGTGATCAGAGTTTTTGAATTAGTTTGCGTTTGACTACAATATTCATTCTCATCTGATGTTAAACGATGATGTGGTCTACGGCGGTGCAAAAGTCATGATAAGACTCCCCAAGTAATAACAATTAGAAAAACAGTTAAGTACTTAAATAAAAACAGAAGCGTGAGATGACGGCCGAGAGACGTAATTTTGTGTATGGCCACCATATTCATTCACAGATGTTAAACGACAATGTGGTTTACTACGGTGTACAAGTAATGATAATACTCCCCAAGTAATAACAATTACATAAAAACAGAAGCGTGAGATGACGGCCGAGAGAGGTAACTGGTGTACTTTCAAACCTATAGACAAGGACTTGATCATTTTCCTGCACTAATGACAATAGCATATTATTATATTGATTTCTATCGCTCAGTGCTAAAGGCAGTTGGCTGTTAGTCCCCGGTTTCGTATTCCGCTTTCCGTATTGTGTACGTTCCATAAGGAGAGATGAGGATAGGTACGGTTTCATAAAGTCCTAAACTACTAAAATATTGCAGACAAGTTCGTGTCCTCGACGCGAATTAGAGACGCCTTTTCAGTCCTCTTAGGCGGCAGATGAACTCTGACACCAAAGGCCGGCCGTACCTCATTAGACAAAACAAAAAATGCACAACATTAATTAATTCCTGTTGTTTTCCTAAGCAATTACCGCTATGTTTCTTTCTTTACCGGATTTTAAAATGTTTAACAGGGCCCAGATTATACAGCTTTCGCTCGCAGTGATTTTAATTAAAAAGCCTGAAACATGGAAAATACGGTTTAAGATTTATTTTGTGTGTAAGTAAGAAAATCTAAGGGCGCGTACAAACATCGCGAGGCATGCGTCGCGAAAATTCGTCACGCATGCCTCGCGATGTCGATATAAAATGCTCACATTGCTCACAGTGACACACGTCCACATATGTTCACCACATCCACATACATTTGTATTTTTTCATTTACATAATTACATTAATAGTCAACTGTTTCAAAAAGCGAATTTATGGGCATGCCCATTATTGTCCTTGCTATTAACTACTAAATAAAGATGGAGACTTCAAAAAGTATCTTCAATTTGTTTAACAAACCAAATGACAAGCTCCCATTTCTCTCAGGCTATTTAGAAAGAAAAACGCTTTCGTATACAGATTTTTAGAGCAATTTTTCGTAATTTTCCTCCCAGTCCGTAGCCTTCTAAGTTGACATCTTAAGCTTGAGGTTAAAACTCGCAGCCCCTCTTAGCATACTGACCTCATTTATCATTAACTTTGCGTTGTGTCAAATGGCAGTATTAGCTAGAATTTGTTCAGAGCTTTCGATCCTTGTTCCAGCCCGATTTATTACAAACACAAGAGCCGGATTCTCAGTTTATCGTCTTAATTGCCTTGTTGTAAGTAATTTCGCCAAATTCAAAGCCGTTTTTTCAACGTTTGGCAAAATAACGATTAGTTTCGTCATGGACATCATCTTCGTCTTAAAACAATAACTAGAGACGAGCTAAAATCGGAATCTAAATCCGGATACTGTCTGATTTGTATTAAATTTTTACTCCAACTGAAACAAAACACTGAAATGTTCATCGGACAGATGAAAGTTACACTGTGAAATTAAACACGGTGCTATATGTTATTCTCACATTTCGCTGCAGTAAAGCTTTGGAAATGCGAGTGGATGCTTTAATCATACTATGCTTGTTTTACATATTATGCGATGGCATTAGCATATTTTACACGCCATTATTTCATATTTTTTTAATAACTAACAGAAAAATAGCAATGAATCCAAAAAATATTCGGAAATGCAAAAAAAAAACTTTCATTGACATGACTTTTATAATCATACTTACGCATTTAAATACATGATAATAATATTAAACCCTTTTCTAAAGTTATTTTTATAAGCTATCATTGTCTGTTTTCTTATTACCCTCCAATTTCTATGTAATCTGTTCAGTTTTTACAAGCAAACAAACAAACATAAAACCAAACATTCAGATTTTTTATAACTTGGGGAGGCTCTTGTCTCGTGCTCCACTGCCGTTATAAAGGGTGTTCATTTTATTATTTAATTTTCACGAAGAAATACTTCAGATGAACAAAAAAATATACATCTGAGTTTGTTTAAATAATCCGACATTTGATACAATGGAATTATGAGGCATCGTGTTATCTATCTCCCCATCAATTAATTGTGAACCCTTCGATATCAAACTCAAAGGAATGGGCACTTACATTATAAACTTTATTGAAATCATTGTTCCGGGGTCTTTGAGCATAACGAAATCGATAAGCTTTTGAGAGCTATCGATATTTCACGAGAGTGCTGAAACGGCAAACAAATAACTGACAAATACAAACAATACAAAATTGTTTTTGCCGTAATCAATCAGATGCCAACTGACACCATTTTTCATGGTAGTTTGTTATATTGGTGTTTCAACTAGTCATTCCTTGGAATTAGTCCGCGAATTCCGAAACGCGGGGGTTAGCGCATTCGACGGCGTAGCGCTAAGGCTGTGTTCACATGGTCACATGGTGCTGATAACTAATAAACAAGCGACCGTCCTGATACGCGTTAGCATTCGGATGCACAAATAATTCCTGCCTAGTAAATTCGTCACATGTAAGGCAAAAAGCTTCCAATGTCGTAGATGCAAACGGCACAAAAATCACCGTTTGCATCTTTATAGACTTGAAAGTCACGAAAAATCCGCTTCTGCATCTTTATAGAGACGGAGGCCACTAAAAAGCTGCAGCTGTCATTAGCATTTCTAGAGCGGTATAGCACCCGTGCGCGGTCATCCTATCGAGGACACTAGAGTGTATAAGCGGATAATGCATGCTTTTTTCAGCCTGATGGGTACATTCGGTCACTGGCTAAAGAGCTCGAGTTACCAACTACACTGCTTCTATTTTTACTTTGAGCCAAACTGTTAGCCTAACTTTCGATCTATTATAAGAGTGTGAAGTAGATTAAAAAAAAAACAATTTAAGGACGCATCACGCTTCATAAAGTCGGTCCCACACAGCAGCGGTGTTATCGATCGACAGAAACGCAAAACGAAACACACCGTGTTTTTCTGACACTATTATTCTCGCTGTTTTATATTTTGATTTGTTTATAAAGTGTATGTTTTGATTGTTGCACTGTGCACACAGAGCAGTATTGTGAGATAAACTGTTTTTCTTTCTTCCTTTCGTTTTGTTCTGGGTCCCGGCATTATTTTCCTAGCAGTGTGTATAAAACGCTGTACAAATACAATATTAAGGTGCTGTTTGTTTGTTTGTCAAATAAAGTAGTGCCGGTCTCTAGTGCCAGCGTCTGTCAGGCTCCACAAGGCATTCTGAAGCAACTTAAAAAAAATAGAATTGATTAAATTTACTAAAAACTGTATAGATATAATTTAGAACAATAATATCACGCCTATGTGGTTAATATTTAATTAATGTTAGGCACAGTAATGTGGTAATGTCAAACATGTTTCATATATAATGTTTCTGAATGTTAAAGTGTTAATAAACTATGCTTGAGTGACAACTGCGATTAGATTCGGTTTAATCTCAACCTTGAGGTTAGTTAGTTGAATAATATTTATTCGTTCATGACATAATGAAATATTCTATTCAGTTAAAGCCTTGCTCTTGTAACTTGTTTACAAAGATTTAGGCCTTGCGCGTACTCCGGCGACCGCGTAAACTCGTGTTTTTTCTTATATTTTGGCTTCGCACGTCCTCTGCATTTAGCCAGTGTCGAGTATGTTTGTCGAGTATATATAATAATATATATATATAATATGTATAAGTAATAATTTCATATTTTCACAATGCGAAAGTCATAGTATTATTATAACAATCCTCCTGGTTAAGTAGTCAGATCAATTAATTATTTACAGTCAAAGTCACGAAGTAAAGTAAACCGGTGGATGCTTTACTGAAACTTCCTGGAGTTTTTGAAAAAATGTAACATTACACGTTTTTCAGGTTAATATCATTTGCTCACACTCGTGCACGATAACGAACACTCAATGATCAATATCGGTGCTGAAGAAAACGAAGGGAGGCAGAAAATTAAGACAGTGCTCGGATCTAAAAAGCCGATCATCTGAAATAACTGTAATTTAAGATAATCACTTCTCATGAGCATACAAATAAATAGGTACACAAAATTATTATGTCGAGTTTATGGTAGAATATAAAACAATGCTTACTATGACATTGGTTATTCTTACTCACTGACTAACTGGTAGTATAATAAATACATCCCTAATCTGTAAAGGTAGATTTTAGAAGTCATGCCATAGTGCTACTGTTCTGGCTAGAGCCCAAACGCTGATCTAGCTACAACGGCGTCGACGGTGGAGTTAGCCAAATTGTTTACTTCGAGGTCTACCGGCAAGGCTGGATGACGTAGCTACGACGCGATACGCCGAAGCCGTCGTAAAATGAGACAAGATGGCTAGACGGCTTTGTAAAATTGTAGTCGTCAACTGTTTACCGTCTTAACACAAAAGTTAAACAGATATTTGAAAAATTTCGTTCCACAAAATCGACGTGTATCACTCGCGCTGTCTAACTCAATCCTGGCATTCCTTATTTCTTTACTTGTGAATTTGTTATTAAGTTAGAAAAAGCGAGGGTTAGACGTCGATTTGTGGAGAAAATGTTTAGACACATCTGTTCAACTCTTGTTTAAATATTTTGTGGTAAGACGGCTAGAGTTTAAAAGATTACGGGAAGGTAAACACAATACATATTCACTGTCTGTGGTCTAGTTATGACGTAGGATGTAGAATATATATTATGTTGTGCCTATCGCAAATTCCATATTTTCGTACATTTGTATTTTAACCACAACAAGAAAAAGTAATAGGCAAGTAAATAATTATAGATTTTTATATAAACATCTGCCTGAAAATGATACCTAGGTACCTGTATTACTGTTTTAAAACAGATTATTGTATCGGATACATAATACATGTATGCATGTCCATAGTAAATATAGTAACCTACCTACAGCGGCCGTCTATTAATTGTACTTTTGCTTATCGTTTCTGTATTTATTTTCAAATTTGTTTTTATATTTTGGAGTGCAATAAAGATGTGCTGCCGGTTCGACACACTTGACTTGTTTTGTAATGAGCCCCTTCGATCTAAAATAGACATATCTACCTAAAGCTCATATCCATAACTCAAATTGTGTTCAAATATTTGACCTATGCATTATGCATGAGCTATAAATAGAAGTACCGATGTTTACTTTATATTGAGTGCTTTTTAAATCCGGGCTCCGCTCTGCCTTCCAGACTTCCTAAATCCAGTTGAGTATTAAATCCCGCTGACACGCTAAACGGGATAAAGAGGCTACACCGGATTATCTCCGTTTGTCTTGAACAGTATAGGAAAGTTGTTCGCGCAGTTCGATCATTTCGGTTTACGCATAAGATAAATTCCGAGCGGATAAACACAGACGCGCGCGAAACTTGGAGCCAGTTTAAAGAATGATACGTGTGAATGTACCTATATGTAATAATTTATATCACATTGAACTGGTAAACTTTACAGGTAACATCTTTTTCCACATTAAATTAAAAAACCAAATGAACCCTATATCGAGGGATACTCCTAAAACTCGGTAAAAAGATGTGTACCCAAACCTTTCCAAAGGTCATCCCTTCGTAGCACTTAAATTGCTATTTACCTAACGCACATTTGCAAATTTGAAGACCACCTTATCAATATTTGAGTAGGTACATTTTGGTGCGGTAATCTGGCAGATTCTCCACTGTTTGTTCTAAATCATCGAATTAATGTGCATTTTACATAATTTAAATTTGGTCGGTACCTACTCAGCTTAGTAAGTCTTTCGCAATTAAGTTTAAGCTACGTTTGAAATGTTGTGGCGCCACGTTCCTAGTTGTTTGTATTGTGGTTTCTATGATATGAGTTTTGTAGTTGCTAGACAGTAAACGGTATGTATATAAAGGCAAATTAAATATTTCAATGTGAAAGTTTCATTTGAGTAACATGCTTTATTCATATTAAAGTTATGATGTGAACAAAGTTAAAATAGTTATAATTATTGATCTCCTACCTAACATCCAGTAGCGCTTGTTCTAAAAAATACCAGTAAACATTTTTTTAGCCCCAAAAAAGTTTAAGTTGACATAACATTTATTAAGTTAGGCGTAATATTAATCTAGTTTTATAGTTATGTACTCATACTTTTCACAGATACTTTAAAATAATAGCTCTGACAGTTTAATAAATAAAAGCAGCCAAGTGCGAGTCGGACTCGCCCATGAAGGGTTCCGAAGCAGCAAGTAACATAATATAAAAGATTTTGTAGTTCGTTGTAACTTTGATCGATGTTTTAATAATAGTGTATTCTATTTTTGTGTGAAAATCTTAATGCGGTTCACATAATACGAGTACATCTACTTGCCAAGTTTCAACAGTATAGCTCTTATAGTATCGGAAAAAAGTGGCTGTGACATACGGACGGACGGACAGACAGACAGACAGACGAATCTATAAGGGTTCCGTTTTTTGCCTTTGGCTATGGCACCCTAAAAATTATATTCGTCACTTAGAAGATTAAACCAAGTACCTACTCGCTAGCGACGTCTAGCCATTTTTCCCTGAGACTTTATGGGCCTAGTTTGGCCTTGACTCGTCATCAAAGCTTTTGTGGTAAATAATTATAAATTTTCCCCGCTTTTGAACAAAATACCAACACGCATGTGACATCCTTCGCTGCGTTATTTTTCTAAGATTCGTCAAAAAATGCAAACCCCTACCCTTGTATCCCGGATGCCCGGCGAACTAAATTAGACACCGTTAAGCTTGCTATAGAAACCTAATGTTTAATAGGATAATTTAATCGTGGTAGTACCTGTGAATAGAGGCGTATCAGTAAGTAATAAATATTAACCTTATTTTTGTGCCATCTAGAGGTGTGCTGGTAGTTAATTACATTTTAACACCTCACTGTTAATTACCTGTTTGTTTACTTAATTTTTGGTTGTTGCTATAGCAACACAGTTGGAGGTTAGGTTTCATGAACCTGTCTATTTATTAGCACAAGTCAACGGCCCTGATTGAGATTGATTTACAGTTCTTATGCCGATTCACAGAAAACACGAATAGGATTTTACATGTGAATTTGTAAACAGTAAAATAGCCAGTAAATTATCTCAAATCAGTAACTTTAAGCTCACTCTCTTTTTAGGGTTCCATACCTAAAGGGACCCTATACTATAGACCATATTACTATAGGACTATAGGACCCTATTACTAAAACTCCGCTGTCCGTCTGTCTGTCTGTCTGTTACCAGGCTGTATCTCATGAACCGTAATAGTTAGACGGTTAAAATATTCACAGGTGATGTTTTTCTTCCTGTTGCCACTAGAACAACAAAATACTAAAAAACAGAATATAATAAATATCTTAGTACGTGTTTTTTTTGCCGTTTTTATAGATAATGGTGTGGAACCATTTGTGCGAAAGTCCGATTCGCTCTCAGCTGGATTTTTAACATCTCTGTAAGTAATAATATATTATGTAGCGTGATGCCCAACATATTTATTATACATTTGACAATAGGAACCTTAAACGAGTCAAACGTAAGCTCATTCCAGCACAACGAAATTAATGAAGCCTATTAAGTATTGCATGAATCACAATGTAAATGTAACATTTCATACGTATATCGATAATTATATCTATAATGCGGTATAGGTATACCGCTACCTATATAACTATTACGTGTAGTCGGGCGATGTGATGTCGCCTCGAGGGTCATCGCGTTTGACCCAAAATTATAACGATTGTTTATACTCTGTGACATCACGATATCTTATGATAAGAACGTCTCTTGCTAATAAACTTAGCATTATAATAGAAGTTCGGTACTTGATCAATAGTGGCACTGAAACGGTGTCTGAGTTTTTCGGTAGCCCAGGAGCCTCTGGTCTAATCGATAACAACCGGGATCGACGCTATAACGTTCAAAGCACCGAAGCGCTCTGATCTAACTTACCATTAAACGGTCACAAATGTATAGCTGCTGATGGTGACTTAGCTTAACGTTGGTGATCAGAAACCTTCAGTCAAAATATGCCAGCGAGCACTTACGCAGTGTTTTTTGAACTGTAGCAAAGAAAGTTTTAAAGTTTCAGCGTTAAATTATGGTATTTCCAGGAAAATTTGGAATCAAATTTAAGTTAACGAATACTCAATGAAAGTAATTTGTTCCGAAATGGAAATTATTATCGTTCCTGAAAGTTAATCTCAGATGGTATTAAAATATTTTACTATTATTGTAAGCCGCTTCTAAACCTACAAAAGAAGTTGGTTAGTAGGACAGGACATCGTTACAATACTTCTTTTTATTTCTTTTTTTTCATTGCACGGGACTTAATTATACTTTACCTACTTGAATCTGTACTTCTCTTACATCCTTATTGCTGTTATTTGCCTGAATGAGATCATTTTGAGCATCGAATTCACATTTGAGTCCTTGGTATTACTCTTCTTCACACACTCACTTCGACTCTAACAGAACTAAACCTATTTTAGTATAGTTCTTAGAATAGGGCGTTACTTTGCTGATATGCACGTTTAAAAAGATCAATAAATATGGTAACCTTTACTCACTACTCTTCTACTTTCTAATTCTCTTCTACTAACTTCTTGGCTCTTCTTTTCTCATTTTGATATTAGTTGTGCGGGATTCAAATCTGTTCTTAGCTAGTAAGTATATTATGCTAACTTTATATTGACTTGTTGTTTAATGTACCTAAATTTGTATACTTCTTTCAATTTTGACTTCAGTGCGTTGGTCAAAAGGCTTTTATTTATCTTGTTTATCTGTTTCTTATATTTGGGGTAGCGCAGTAACGTTTGAGTTTTAAACGGTGACCCTTTGCACGTACTTCCATGATACTCGTTTCTCACTCAATGAAACAAAATATAATCTTATAGCGTTCTTGCCTTTACAGTGTCTGGAGATGAGGGCATTTCAGTGTATCTTGTGCCTAACCAAAGGTCAATCTGTGTCATGATGATTTTGTTTACTTAGTTGCCTAACATTTGACTAGTATCTCACCTGGTCTGAGTGACGATGTGGTAGCTCAGGTGTTTTTTTTTACATTACATAGTATGGTTTTGAGTTAATCATACCCCCAACAACATAAGCTAAGTGTAAACTGAGTCGAATCAAACCCAGAACATTCCTACTCACTCCGTCTCTGAAAATACCACGATCATACGATGCAGGTAATACTGTCGCCAGAAGTGAGTTCCATTCAAAATAATTGAAATGTCAAACGGATTCGCGCGAATCCGAAATACAATCATGAAGGTTTTGTACATATTGATAGGTATATCTAAGGAGAACTCGTCTATGCTCGCACCTCTGACACTTGTCCAGTAATATCTACCTGATGGGTGCGGTACCATGTAGGTACCGATATTAAAGCAGAAGTTAACGCCGTGTGAACAATAGTGAACATAGCTAATGTTACAGTTTTTAATCTCCGTTAATAGACTAGAAACGGCTAGAAAGTAAAAGATAACGACATGAGTAACACACTCTATCCAGTCGGCCGCGCGAGCCGTAAAAACGGCTATAAACTGGCTCAGACCTCGTTAAGGCAAGCACTTCCCTTCGCAGGCGATACAATAAAGTTACTTATTGAAATAACCACACCTTTATGCTGTCGTCGGCTCTTGGCGGTATATTGGGGGTACTTTACTGCTCGCGAGTACCCTACAAACTCTATATTGGATTGGTGCATAAGAGTCCTCCTAGTTCTTTGTTTGACTTGAATTGGAAAAGGTTATTAACGGAACAAGTCAATGGCGAAAACCATTGATGTGTGGGATCTTTGGAAAAGGGACGAATATGGTCTTCTTTTAATGTCAAATATTATAAATAAATATAGTCGAGTGGAGGGTACTTTAGTTTGTATTTCTAGGTTTGGTTTGTTGTTTAGTGAACGATTATATACAAATAGGAAAACAGTTTGTTGATTTCATTAACTGACTAGGGATGAAAATATATTTATACATTCCTTAAATGAATTTCAAAGTTATTTAGCTGTTGAGATTGGAAAATGCACCCAAAAGACGGTTACAGATAAAGTTCGACCATCAGAACGATCTCTGTTACATGTAATAAACCACCTGCTACCAGAATGAACGTAAAGACATAAAAAACGCGAAATATAACCATAGGTAGTACTATAATATCATCAAACTTACGTACCTAATTTATTGGCAACCTTCACCGAAATATCAGCGGTCGATCGGGCACAAAACTCTCCACAAGCTTCCTGTCAGTCACATATTGTCCGACAGAAAAAGTTGTGTTTAGCCCCAAGTTGGTGATAAGTTTGGCCAGACTTTTCTACTAAACTCCACACATGTGCTCTCAAAGGGTTGCCAGAGTTGATCCAAACTATTGATCAATTCGAGTAGGTATCACTGTATTCTGCTAATAACAATAACAATGTTATATAATAGATAATAACAATGTTATGTCTGCGAGGTTTGCTCCGTCTCCGAACTCTTCACTATATTTCTTAGCACTGATTTAAAAAATTAGCGTAAGTTATACACTGATAAATTTAATGATTTTTTTTATTCTCCGCCTAAGCATCTACGGTTTTATAATGAGGCATACTCCTTGTAAAATAAACATCTTTGATCTTTGCTCGACTTGATACATACAGATCTTGAAAGTACTTTTTCATTAATGTTAAGAAAAATACTTCTTTTTCTTAGCTTTATTATGTTTTCATACAGCACCCTGGCTTAGCTAATTCACCGTTTGAATTCTTGATTTACGTGACAAATTCCATACAAGTTTCACTTATTTCACTTGTTAAGAAAAAGGGGCAAGGATTGCTTCCGCAGGGATTCCGTCCTAAATCTCATTTATTTGCCAATGCTCAATACATCTCGACATCCGAAACAGATTTTGTATCGAGCATTTACTAACTAAATATAAAGGATGGAATACATACGAGAAGTACGTGAGACGGGTGTAGCAGTACTGAAAGCGTGTAAGGTTCAAGTCACTCAACAAATATTCTAAACTCTTTTTTTATAAATTCTAGGGGATAAAAGCTGTTTATTTTACCACTATCGTGAAGGGAGGTGGAGCCAAATGCACTTGCTTTTCCTGCAAACCTTTGGATAGAGAAATAAAGACTGTAAACCAATTAATATACTATTAATGAATACATATTTATTAATGCCCATATTGAAATACATAACAATTGCGTATGGTAACTTTTTAACTACTATTTAATATTAAATTGTGCGGGGTTTTGAGCTTGTCTAAGTATATTTAGCCCATTATATTAGATAATAATATAATCTTATTTGGCCATGTAATACTACTGTTTTATAACTTCATTGAAATCTAGTACCCATTGTTCTAAGCGTTATTATATTCTAGGTACATACCACCATTATGTACGTAATTATCTAACTAAAAGAAATCTTAATCAATGACATTCTAAGAATGGTCAAGATAAACTGTTTTATAAAAATCCTCTATACAATAATACAACCTCTATTTAGACGCCGGCAAATTCATTCTGTAGCATTAATTTGGTAGGTAGTTATTTAACATTGGGGTTTTAATTGTTTCCTGTCGTCACAGCTATTCCGTAGAAGAATCACGCCTAATTTTCCATTCAAATTCGCACTTCCATGAAGCCACAAAAGGAAAACTTGAATAGAGGTTTGACGCGCGTAATTCGATGATACCACTTTGCACGTCCTTACAGACAGTGAAGCCGGTATACTCGTATATAAATCTGAACATTAACAAATTGAACAAACAACTCTCAACGTTTCAATGCCGGGGTCACGCGATAAGAACGAGACACGAGATGTTATTTAATAGTGCTAAGTACATGATAACAGTATTTCACTAATCGACACATTTCATTACGAAGAGGTTTGTTTGTCACTTATGAGTTATCGTAGGTTTATAGGAGGCAGTCTCCTGGACTACTGATCTGGTGCTGAAAATTGTTTCAGTATTTAATATGTACAAGTACCTACATAATAACGTGTAACAACTTCCTACCTATAAAAAATGCCAATGTAGTCATTATGTAGTACTATACTGATTACTATCCGTGACTATATGTACATAATTAAGTTCCTCAATAATGTAGACAACTAAGCACAAAAGCACGTCTTCACTGTAAAGTACGTATAATTATACGTGTGCAGTATTATATGTAAGCCATATTCTATAGTATGTAATATGTTAGATACGTCTCGGCTTCGTTTTAATTTTCAGGCTTTCACGCTTGAAAAATTGCACAGCACCTAATTGTCTTGTGAGCCAAGACGCGAGGCGTAGTAGCTAGTATAAAAGACAGCTGTAATTTTTTTTTTTCTTAAAAGTGTTTAATTTGTTATTAGCGTAAGTACCTACTTATAGCTTTCAAAAAACAAGTAGAACAAGAATTTATGTTGCTAATTAGTAATAAGTAAAACTTTCCGCAACTTACACTAGCTGACAAACAAAGTAAAACTTACATCAACGGGATCCACGAACTGGAGAAAAGTTACGCCACCGCCGAAGAACCACTGAAACTTTACACAACCATACGCTAAAGCATTGTTTTCATTAACGATTTTTACTTTCAATTAGTCGTTTTACTATTATTTTGTACGATAACTTTCCGAAGACGAGCGAAACACGGGATCGAGACGCGCGACCGACCGTCCCAAGCGATACTATTGCACTGACTGACAAGAGCATTCTCACTCTGAGCAAAGCGCCCTGTACAAATCCCATTTTATTTTAATCCCACGTTACAAAATAAGCTTACGAAAATGATAACCCATGTAATGCGATGTTTTGGCCTTGATTTTCGTGCGTTGCGGCAAAATGGGAGGGTCTTTTACGATTCAATTTGCGATAAGAGCCCCCACCATATAAGGCTAATTTTTCGTTCGTTCAACGTAAGTGATGGATTTTCCCTAATGCCTACTTTGGAAATTTACACGTGGAAAATGCCTTCAATTTCATCTCATAACTGCTTTACATCAAATTTATTTATTGCCTAGGTGTACTAGGTTACTTTATTGTGTAGGTTTTGGAACAGAGCCATAACGTTTCGTTAAAAACATGTTTGCAATTTACATACAGTGACGATTTAGGAGACGACCCAACTGTACCTTCATTATTTTTTATTGTAAAGGTTAAGTTTAGAATACAACCATCTTGACGCAAAACTAAAAAAATACGCGTAATTATTGGGAGTGGTATTTTCCCTAACATTCATGCCATGTTTTTATACTGATGGATAATGTAATTTGGACAATTTACTTTATCAATGAACTACTTACATAATATAAATAAAACAGGCTCATAGGTAACTCCAGTGTTCTAGAATCTTGACCAACGTGCTATAATTTAGGAGAAGGAGATTTATTGAGAAGATTAATATTTATAGAGTTATTAATGAGTAATACATAACCAGTTATGTAATTAAAAGTGTGTACTTTAATCACGTTTAACGATTGAAAAAAAATATTATAAAAAAAAATCTACGAGGGTAAGTAAAATTTTAATTAAAGAACAAAAGCTTTGTTTTCGCACTCGGCTCGGATCCGCCACAAACAGAAGCAGGTAGGTAGACTTACTAATTTGTAGCTGCGCCATTCGGCGTCACCCGCTTTGACGATGCTTTTTTTCTTTACTATAAATGTGGACCCTTATCTTGCTACAATGTAGCCTTGAATATCTACGAGTATATTGGCTAACAGCCGAAATTAATATTGTACCTCCTATCCAAGATTGAAATCGATCTTGGATTGCTGCATATCGTTCGATCGATTTCCAATCTGCGTACCTACCTTTATAAACCAATCCACGGATCGGTTATTGGCACGTTTGACCCTATAAATGGTTTGTGATATCAATCCCAGATAGCAAAATTTGGATTAGATTGATTATTAATTTCGGCCGTAAGTATATGCCCCATGAACGAACAACCTAACCAGGGGTCCAAAGAACTTAAGGATGGTTCACTGAGGAGACTTAATATTTAACCGCTTTGGTGCCACAAGTAATTGAATTTAATTAAAAACCCCGCCAGCCTACCTCGACTTACGGAGAATCTAGTCAAGCAAAGGTTTGACAAAGCTGGCCGGACAGCGCCATCTATTATCTTAAGGTACTACTAAGATATGCTTACGCTAATTAGATAATTTTACAGCCCAAGATTAGGTAATATTTTTGAAATAATCTCTAACTATAAGAATATCGTATCCAATAGCACGTTTCAGATATAAGTTTGACAACGGCGATGAGTTGTCGATGATAATATGAAATAGGTATCTTATGTGTTATTCCAACACCTCAATCCCAATTTCATCAAAATCCATTCAGCTATTCTATCGCATATGGTGACAAACATACGCACACGCAAACTTTGTTTTTACAAAATTAGTAGGAAGTATTTTAATAGGTGAGTATTTTTATAGTCTTGAATATAAGTAAATATCTTTACCACAGCCTAATAACAAGACTTGCCTTTATGGCAAATCGTCAGTATAGGCTTATATTTTTCTGTCTATCCATCTGAATAGAAAACGTCCTGTAAGTACTAAGCCTAACATCCAACTCTGACCCTTATGTTACGTAAACATCCCATCCCACCTGTAGCTTTTGACGTCTTTACGGAAGCCTCATATTTCCGGCGTGATTCGGTAGTGTAGTGAATTTAGGGTTCAGAGAAATATTATGTTTTTCTGATACATTGGGAATGGGTTTATGAAGGTATGTGGAATATGCCTTGTATTTTTTTTAAAGCTGCAATGACCTTGTGCACGCGGCACAGCGAGGCAACGTTTTAACGTAAGCATACGTTTACCTACATTATATTATATTGTGGGAGCTAATGTTAGTTTGTATCACGAACAAGCGGCAGCGTCGTAATTATGTAATTTAACTTTTTGGTGTTTCCTTTCAAATAAGTTGCTGAGTTTTCAATGGCTTCTACACCTACAGTATTCGGGAAAGTAAACAGTGCTACGCATTGTAGCGTTTGCTACGTAAAGGGAATGTGTAGCGCGTAGCACTTGCGAAGAAATTCCGCTAGAGAATATTTAGAAGAGACTAACAATTTATTATATTTTAAAGTGGTACGCAAAATATGTGAACATATTAATGAAGCAAATTTAAATTTTTCGTAGATGTGCGTGCGTCTCACGAGTAGCTTGCGTGATTTACGTAGACACACGACCCTGCACTTTACCCATAAATCTCAGGCAGTAAAGGTGCGCCGTAGCCTAGTATTATATTAAACTGAACTATACGAGGTGAAGGAAACTTTGTCTGGAACCGATTTGAAAATCAATCCCACCCTCTCCAGTGTTCCGACATCAGAACAACATAGTTATTATATTTAACCTTGATCGCATGTTAAGTTATGTGAGTTCGTCAAACGCTAGCCTGAAAGCAATAGAAATAAAATACGCGTATTATAAAAAAGCCAAAGCTAAAGAAGTCTCAGCAGCCCAAATCCACCTGGCTGTAACATTTTTCTCAGTCAAGTGTCATCTTAGCAGACTCTCCAGTGTTCCTTACATTATTATTGACACGGAAAGTGACACTCCATAGATCAAGGCGGCCACGCGGCGGTCTCGGGCCCTCGAGTTGCCGACCAAGGTCGGTCCGCTGACGGTTTTACGTGACAAAAGCGTTTTCCAGTTCGTCTTCTGAGGGCCGTGTCGTTGTACTTATTCTGTGGTTTTCAGAGGAGTTGAGAATCGTGAACACTTGTAAGGACAATGTTTTAGACATTGAAACAAAATCCCAGTTCGTGTTCTCACTTTACTGAATTGTTGCGACTGTTGTTTTAAAAACTTGAAATGTGATAATATTTACACTGGGAAATATGTTTAAGTGCAAGTTCGAACATGTAAAACTCATACAATAATCTTACACATTAATGACGTAATGTTTTCAAGTTATGTTTTTTGGTAATCAAGTAAACGTACAACCATGGTAGAATAATAGTCAAAGCCTGTAGAGGCTATATTATACCATCGTATCGATACGACGACGAGAGAACAATTTGCTGTCATCGTTGCGGACCAAACGAAATTTTAGAGTGCATTTAAAGCGAGTTTAACTTAGTTATCCTTCGGGGCACCTTACAGCTCTGATAAAGTTAGAACGACATGAAAGTTGTTCGTGTCATGGAGTATTTCCTCTGCATCATTTTCATATCTATTACACATAGGTATGTATCTAGAGTAAGTACAACGAAACAGACGAAGAATTTTAATAATGTTGAAGTTTGACATGTAATAAAATTTTTGGGAATTTAAATAGATCAAACGATATAGGTATTCAATATTTTATAAAATGTTCTAGTGTATAATTAGCAAGAGCGGCGGCGTCAGTCCGGAGGCTTGTATAATAATCTAATTGTCATTTCAACAAAAACAAACAAGATACATGGACATTTCAGGGCACTTTCTGCTCTAATTCTAAAGGTTTATGGGGATAAATATGTATGTAGAATTACTTGTATAATAATGTCTGTGAAATATCTACTTCATTGTTGTTTCCCAGGCATTTTATCTTAGTTCAGTCTCTTTGTATTGAAAGGATCACCGGAAAAAATTGCCCATTTGTCGTAGTATCAAATGCATAAACTTAGAAGAATACTAGAACCTAGGCTAATAACTACTGTTGTTTACTGTGCTGTCTGACATTTGACGGAATATATTATTTTACCAAGTTTTCCTCGGTTTTCTGTAGATATCATCCCTTGTGATCGGAATGTCTAAAATGCGAAATGACTTGTAGCGACACACCTAAAATGAATGTGGGTTTCCATTTGTTCATACAACTTGCTCTTTTCAGCTAATTTTGAAACAAACGTCCTAATCATTAGAATTAGATCATAGCATTTATAGTGTATCACTAAGTGAAACTTCTGAAATTCATATTGTTATATTTTTTAATAGCCGATCGTTTTGCTAAAATAAGTTGCTTACATATGGCTTAGTTACTTATAGTGCACAGTTACACATTACGAATAAATAAAACCCTGAAATAAGCTTCTGTAATTTTACAAACAAAATAACACTTCAAGTCGCCACGCATAAAAAGTCAGAGCTATTCAAAGATCGTATACTTACTCTCAATTCAAAATGTTTCGTAATTACACCAATAAATTCAAAGGAGCACTCCTCAAAGCAAAATAATTTTAATATCGGCTCTCCTTGCCTTACATTCCATAAGGTATAATCTTCATTTATTTTTCAATAATAAAAGGCTAAAGGTCGATCTGAAATGAAAAGGCCAATATCCATTATGTTATTTTTCCAGCTATTTCTGAAAATTGAGCTATCATATAGAAAAATACGTTCAGGAAATGATTATAATTATTTTGATACGAGTAACTTATTTGTAACGGAAAGTAAAGGATTTTTTAGAAAATAAATTCAATAAGTATACTTTATTACAACACGGCCTTGATAACTGCCATCTTTGCTTACATGCACATAAACTGTATTAGCAATATTACCAGAAGCTTAATCAATAATTTAATTCTAAAACTTTGCGGTTGCTCGCATACCTATAAAACTTTATAAACTAATTTCAGAGTTCAGCACAAAAACAAAATAACACAAATACGCACTTAGCTACAAACAAGCTTTCCAAGAATTAATTTATTTAAACTCAATTTCTTGTTACCAAATTTTCGCACACGGTTTTGTTCACCTACCTATAGCTAAATATAAATACCTATAGCCAAAACCAGAGCCACCCAGGAAGTTGGTTCGAGCAGACCATCTAGTGTAGGGTAGGATTAAGTTGCATTCAGTAGTGTAGCAAAAAATTGTTTTGCAATGGCGGCTCTCTCCGGCTACCTACTCAACGCAGCACTACGTCTTTAAAACTGAAATAATAGTTACTTAATCCAGATTTCTGATTATTTAATATTTACTGCACTCACAAGTAAAGCAAGCGTTTTTATGTCCGTATGTTGGTAACAGTTATATTATTTGTATGTACAATTTAGCAGCAAACTCTCCTGTCAAAGTTGAGAAGTTTCGGTGGGATGTTCACTACAAACCCTCTCAAAGTAGCTAGTTGAAGTTTAGCCATCGGCTTGCTTCAATTGTCGCCGGAAACCGAAAACTTGTGTGTAGTAGTTCAATGCCAAGCTGTGGCTTTCTAATAGCAGCTTGATTGTAGTCAGAAGCACTAATCCTACTTTTTTGACGGTCAAAATATACGTAATGTATTTCGTTCGTAAAATACGCTTTAGCAAGCCTCCAGTATTGCTTTGGAGTATCGCTTTTCTTAGTACGTTTTGTTCCAGGAGGTTGTTATTATTTGTTAACATCATTAGACCAAGATAAATAGATTTAACTCGACCTTTATTATAGCGAGTAATGCAATCACCGCAGATCCAATGGTGCAAGTGCATTATGAGCCACTTGACTCGATTAAGTGGCTTAATACCCGGCAAATGCCCCCGAGACACACCGCTATGAGAACATAATATTAAGTAGGCACCACACGAACGAACATCGCGGATTATAAAAAACAGGCGCTAACTCCAGATTGGATCCATTAGAAGTATAGCAAAAATATAAGCTACCCTATGATATTTAATTCTTTGTTTAGTCATTAATTGTTTCTTACATTCGAATCGTATCGTTATTAGTACTAACTCTTATATTTTAATAGCAGTTACCTAACATTTTGCATTGGGTGCCTATTATGTAAAAAACGATGTATTTATTATATTAAGTTGAACCCGTTTCGATTAACATAACCTCTTTTGCAAAAATATGGCGTAAATTCGCATAATGTCTATGCTCACAATATCATGCTCACAATGTCTATGCTCACTTACATTCGGTCGTGTGAATCTCCCGTGTAACTCCATGACCGGTAATTGACCGGCCGCGACGCAGACCACGGGCGACCGGCGACCGTAGCGTGTGTACTCACCCTAATTTGCTTTACACTTGACCTGGATCGGGAAAACTAGTCCATCAAATAACACTTTAGGGGACTTTTGTAAGGGATTGTGTGGAGTCGATTTCCGGAATCGAAATTGTGGGGCATTAGATACACTTCAACAGATTGCTTGTGTGCTGTGGATCAATGTGACGCGTTAGTGATTTTATTTATTTACTTGTGGGGTTGACAAAGAACCGTTTTGAAATAAGAAAAAAAGATGTTTAGATAACTACCCAATCGGAGAGGAGTGGATTTCAAATGTAATTAAGAAATCGTATTTAAAGAGGGTAGTTTTTTTTTGCATATTAATACTAAACTCAGGTTCTGCGGGCTTCATTCACAATTCAACATTTAAGTTGTCAAAGACTAAAATGTAGAACAATGTTTTGAGTATAAACAGTAAAAAATACACACTACAATTTTCAGTATCGAAGTACAATTTTGTACCTTCTTTTGTTGGTCTCACCGCCTACAACGCTCATCTGTGCTCCAGTCACCTGTAACTCTCTGAATAAATAAGATAAAGTGCTTCGAAGCTTTGATGAAATATTCAAAGTACCTACAAACCGTTCCTGTATTGCGTGAGGATTGAGTACCACTTTTAGTTCCAAGAGATACGAGATTCTGATATTGCAACTTGAATCTTCGCGGGATTGACATAAAGTTTCTATATCGTTTAATATATTTATTTAACTTTCTATTTCTATTAATATTGCAGTAGATTGCAGAAGCTTATTCAGTACACATTGTATTTGATGGAATGAAAAATAAAAACGTTATTCTGTTTCAAAAACTTTATCATACTAATTAAGCATAGGTAATATTGAAAACTTCGTCATAGCTTTAATTTGATAAGATATATAGTCTGGGTGCATGTTAAGTCATTCACGTAAATTTTTGTTTTTATGTAAACTTATTTTCGCCATAAATTTTCAAAGCATCACAAACATTGGCATCGTTCCATCTTGGCTTGTAAACGTATTTGAATTTTAAATTTAATATAGCTATTAGGTTAAGTTATTTAGTTATAACTTAGGTAGTATAAGTTAAGTAATAAGTCTAGGAGTACATGCCTATTCTTATTACAATATCATAGCTTTGATAAACTTTGATGTGGTAAAACTGTTGAACAGTGAAACACAAGAAGCTCAGCAACAGCTCCTTGACTACAACCGTTGCAAGTGTATATCAGATAGGCCAGGAAGTAATATTGTATGTTCACACCAGTACGGTACGCCAGATTATTCAATCTCCGGTTCACATACACACGTATAGTACAATATCGCCTTTATTGGCCTATACTTTCTAATACGTTGTCTAAAATTCTAAACTCGATGGCATAATAAGTAAGTGTATTAAAATGTTCGAAATTGTGTTCATAATAGCAATAAAAATGATACCTAGTTATCGCTTTATTCAGGTAACTTAGGAAAACATAAGTAAACTAAAGTTATTCTATGCCCCATAACCATACATACTTTACAATTATGTATGAAGCGTAAGTATGGGCGATGGTAATGTATGGGTTAGCTAGTACGAGTTCAGACCTTTGATTAGTCTGTTTGGTGGAGCATCTGCATGAATTATTTAGTATGGATTTCCCCAAATTAACGTCTATCTAACATGTTAATATTTTCAGCTTGGTCATTATGACAAATAATAAATGAGATTTGTCGAAGCTTCATCGCAATCGTTTTCAAGGCTTAACCGTGTTTGACCAGAACGAGATTGCGGTGGATCATAGAGGTATCTAGATATAATTCTCACAGAAATGTTCTGTTGTTTAGAGGTAAATACGATGTAGTATGTAGTACTTTAGTAGTAGTTCTTGAGCATTGAAGTGAGCAATTAATTCACTACGGCCAGTCTTTGGAAAAGTTCAGTTAGGTCAGCAAATAAAATCCAACCCATGTTAGAATCTGCGCATGTAAGATGTTACCCAATAGAATTGTTTGAGCGCTCTTGAACTAGGATTGGTTGCATGTTTCGGTTCGTTATATATTCAGGCTTACATTCTCGAGAGTCTTAAGACATGTATTTATTTAGGAACGTTGTTGAGAGATCATGTTCTGCGATAACGGTGGACGTCACCAAAATGTTTTTTCTATTTTTAAAACGTAGGGTTTTTAGGGTAACACTAGGATTTTTCCTGTAGGTATCGTGGGTACCGTTTACAGTCATATAATTTCACATACACATTATACTCAGACCAGAAACAAATATTAGTGGATCGCACAAGTATTTGTTACGGGCGGGAATCGAGCCCGCGACACCAAGCGCGGCGAGTGCTCGGCCACTACGCCAAACGTGTCGTCAACATATTGCATACTATGTAAATAATTAGTTAACTATGTGACGTGTAACTTCTATTGATATTGAGATGAGAAGTTCATAGGACAAATAACGTTAGTTTATCGTATTGGTCAATCTCATCTGTTCTTATGTTGTAAATGTTCCTTGCGAACACACACCGTTCACACATGTTGCCGAGCATGCACGGCAACAATGGCCCCAAGTGGATATCCTACTTTATGCTCATTTCAACCCAAAATTTGTAGTCAAAAATACGAGCGGACGCTATTAGGGATGCCTGTTCCAATTATTACGCAGTTCTCGAGTAATTTCTTTGTCTGACCTAGCTTTGGCATTGGATTACGTAAGTATACTCACCTACAAATTATGGTAACAGAATCAAAATAAATGACGTACTTAGAAGCATACAGCTCACTGGTTTTGTGTCTGGATATTTGACATCCTGAGGGAGAAAACAGTGCTTTTCGACTAAGTAATCGATTAGCAATCAATTCGCCTGTGGTCGATTCTCTCTCTAAAGCTCTTATTACTATATCAATAAGCCCATTATTTTTTATGTACACTCCTTGGTTTGGTTTGCAGTCATTGGCACGATTGTAGAGATACAGATCTGATGCAAGAGATAGTGCCATGGTTAAGTATTGGGCAGTTTTCGATTTAGAAGATGCAAATCTGGTCAAGTTATATGTATCTAAAACATGGCATGTCAATCCAACGTCAAATAAAGTCTATTCCAGCTAATTTCCATTTTACAGAATGTTTCAGTTGGTACTTATATCGAGCCAACTTGAACGGTTGTTCTAACCTAAATTTTGGCTTAAAAAATAAGCCCAAGGCTAAAGTAGCTGCAATAAAGTTGAGTCCTATGGAAGGTTAGGCGGGTAGACACAAATATAGCCCATATACGTAGCGTGTTTCTGTAGCAAATCTGAAAAAAGAACCATGCAGGCATGCAATAAATAACTAAAATTTAAAATATAAACACTGAAATATTATATTACAAGCCAAAAAGCTGCGGACGTCACCTCGTTGCACAGCTTGGCTGAATTTAATAATAGCTATTAACTACGAGTAGCTAAAAACGGGTGTAAATCGCGCACAAAATAATATCAAAATATAGAATTAAAACATACCTAGACGCCCTTGGCTGAATTTCATCGACCGACGAAGACGACAGCTTTGTGATCAATACCTACAATATTTTCTACCATACAATAACATAATGAGCTTGCTTTTGCAGGAAACCTTCTGTACATTCACTATGGCGAAATAGCAAAGTGTAGTGTAAAAGGCAGAATGGCGGATCTCCTGATAAATGCTTTCCTCCGACGCGATGTCCATCAAGTGGAGAGTGATTTATATCGTTTGAAGAAATTAAGGTACCTGCGTGGTTCTGTAGTTGAAAGTAGAGATTTATCGTCGACTTTTACTTTCTTAAGAACTTGAGTAAGAAAAACAGTGAGTGGATCCTTGTAATATACCAGCCCATTGTACATTAACTTATAGTTTTCTTTTGTATTTGGTTTATTTGTATGTATTGGAGTTGTTACTTTATCTAGTCACAGCAGTGCTTTTTCAAATGCAAGGTTTTTATACGTAGTAGAATAAATAAGATACTCTGCCAGATATCTACGAGTCAGTTATCAGTTTTAGAATACAGATACACTTTACTTATCATTGATTTGGTATAGGGCAGCTAAACACTGTCGTTTACTATTGGCAGCTTAATTTCATATGGAAAAGTTATAGTCAATATTTTTAACGACTGACGCTTTACTTTAGAAAAGCTTTCAAATTACATAAACGGTAGAATTTTATCATTGGATCCTTTTCTGCTTGTTAATACACTTTCACGTGGAAATAAGCAGAAAGTCTTAATTAACGTTAACTAGAGCTTTCGACTGATAACTTAATTAGTATTATAATCCTGTTGATAAATTTACTTTGCTTAGTTTATCAACTCAGATTAATCACGATGCAAAAATATGATCACAGCAATTTCTTCCGCAACTCTCCCACTCCAGTTAAAAAGGAAGGCTCATGTTTTAGCTTCATAGCGGTTTGTTCATTAATCATGTCTGGATAAATTGGGGGTTTTCCTGTTCCACAATGGCACGGACACAATGTGGTAGCTTTTTCATGATCCTCCCTGGAAGTAACGGTACTTACGGGGGGACTATCGGTATTTTTGGGGTATATTCGAATATCATTTTTCTCTTTGAGGAAAAGGCTTACAAAATGAATTTTATTTTAACGTAATATTTGAACTTTGTTTTCAATTTGTTTTTATATTACCAAATGATTTGTTGAAATAAAGTTTCTCTATAGTAAGTAATAGTAATCATATTTGAACTTGTATACATATTTTGTTACTAGTCCAAAAAAAAATCTAGATCAAATATTTCACTTAACTTATTCATCATGGGGTTTTAACGTATCAAATATCATCGCATAAGTAATATAAACATGCCTACTAAGGAAACATGTAGGTAAGTATATGTTTAGTTAAATCTGCTACCTATCTATATACACCTGCATTGCTGATCGACTGGCTTGAAAAGGGTACATTAAATACAATAGGAGTCTTCTATTAGTCAGCAGGAATAGAAAGATCTCAAATATATGACAAATTTAAGCGTCTTGTAATTATATACTGAGTACTCAGAAATGCAGATCTCACAGTAATACTAAGTAATATAAGTACCAAACGTTCTTAGAATATTAGACAAAGGCTTTCTACGATATAATATGATTCCAAGTTAGAGAGAGGGGATGTTAACAACCTTCACATATCCTCATCGGTTTCCTCAAACTAAAGACTATAACCATGTATTACTAGGTTGTTTCTCTCATGACAAAGCTGTATTATATACTTACCTATATACGAATATTACGTGCCATATATTACCAACTCCGGAATGCTTACGAACGCCTCGCGTATTGATGTTAGCAAGTAATTCTATGCACGATATATGTCGAGACAAATAAAATTCATGATGATGATATTGCCACGGTGCCATTTGTTTCGTGAAAGCAATTAAGTTTCAATTTTAACACATGCCATTGTAAAATTATAATACGTTTAAGTCTAGCTCTAATTTCAAACAAGCTGTTTTTAGTTATTTTCCTTTAACCGACCAAAAAGGTTGAATAATTATTAGATAATGTATGTGCAATATAGTAAACCAAAAGCCGAAGTATGTCGTCAACGTCGCTCTAGGGATACGTACTTACGCAGCTAATGCTATAACAATATGTTAGCTAATTCCAACCGGACTCGATCAATTCAACCTGCTCGGTTCTGAACACATCTAGTGTTTTCTTAAATGGGATCCATTACTCTTTCACGAACTCACGACATGTATTTCAGTTCATTAGCATCTTTGAGGCAGTTACAATAAACAATTAAAAGGCTTGATTCACATACCTAAATCTTTATTTGCGGTTCTGTTGCATTGATATGAGTTTCATATATCACAACGCGTTCATACATAGCCTACATCGACGAGAAAAGTTATAACCCTTAGGCTAATTCTAAGTTCTGTATGGCAACGTAACGTCGTTGTGAAGAAATTTTCCGCCCCTAACAATATTCGCTCCGACATCCACGGCTGTTACTACGCGGCAGATGCAATTTCCTCACACACAGAAAAGTACTTATTGAAGGATCGTATATGTAGGTATCTATTATGAACGATCGTATAGATTGGTAGTAGGTCGTATAGAAACCTACTAACGTAAACGTGGGGCGTCTGATTTTAGAATGTTATCATGTAACATTTTGTTGCCCACTGTAATCAAAACCAGCCGAAACACAATTTTTTAGTAAAGAAATTTTTTTGAAGAAGCAAGTTATATTGCACTACACACGATAAGTAGTGGTTATTTAACGTTTTTTAAATGTAGAAAACATCGTACTTGCAGTTTTGTTAGCCAACTTCTCACTGACTTATATATTATGGTAGGTACTTAATTCTATAGTCAGTGCAACTTTTAGCCAAGAGAAGGAAAATTCCAATCAATCAACCCGTCACACATCAGTGTATATACAGTCAAAGCAAATCACTGAATAGATACAGCACTATACCCAAAGAAATTGTTTGGCATAATAATATTATTATGAGTCGAAGTCTAAGTTTTGATAGCTTCGCGCCGTAGGTAAGTTTATCTGGCATATAGTATTCTTAACATCATATTTCAATAAGCACCCGACAAACTTTGTCGGGAATTGAATAAATTCCATGCTAAAGCCTGTTTACACGTAGGTAATGTTGGATGGATTCAATAACTTAAACAATAGCACAGACAATAATACATATAGTTGAGCTTCCGTTTATGTAAAATAATTGTAGTAAAGTTGAGATTCCGTTTATATAATCTGTTATTCAAACCCTTAAACAAATACTGGGTCAAACTGTGGCATCATGTTGAGACCGAGACCCTAGAAGTTAATTTAAAAGTAGAAATATCAATAGTCTGATCAAGTAGGTATGTCTAGTCTAGTATTAAATATGACACCTCCAAAAGTTCCAAGGATGTCAAAGGAAAATGGAAGCTTTTCCCGATAAAGCTACAATATCGAATTTCTGATCAGCACATAAAGACTTGCGGGGCCATTTTCGCGACAGATTGTATTTATTTTATGCTCACTTTGGAAGAAGGAACTCCAAAACACGTTAAATATTTTTTAATACATCTAGTTTCTAATATTGATATAATATTGAAGAGATGTGTGTATCCCTGACTCCCAAGCATAATATACAGTTTTGAAGCTACACTGCGAGATGGGCAGATGATATCGTTAGTACGTCGTACATGTGGGAAGAAAGCTCAGAGCCGAAATATTGGGGGAGATAGGGAATGACCCGAAAAATTTGTCCTGAAAAAAAAGGCATATGTCCAGCTGGTCAGCAGTGTTTTTTAAGTCTGACGCCATCCGTGTAAAGCAAGGCTCCTATCATCAGATTGAAATGCCAGCTGAATATCTAAAACTGAATCGATTTCAGGCTATTTGGCGACTCATGGCCACACCATATTTAAATATGATTGGATTGTTTGATAGTGCGCGTATTACAATAGAAATTTTAGAATGGATCGTTATCTGTAAATCGTAATATTATAATGTGAACTATATCTATAGATATAAAAAACTATATAAGAAGTAGCTAGTAATTTCCTTTTGTACTCGGTTAACCGAATAAAGCCCGGGCTTGATTGAATTTCGACGTATCGAAATATTACATCAATTCACCATCCAACATCATATCACAGGAGTTTGAGGGACCGTGTCGCTGTTGAAAACATCAGTGATCCAGCTGCTATTTCAAACAAAATTGAGGTTGCCTTATCGTGACCAAGTTCTTTTCAATATTTAAGGATATCAACTGGCGTAACGTTATTTTCTTCTATTTCCGTAGTACCTATTCAGGTGGCTGGAGTGGAAAGCAAAGGGTGCTAATGGATGGACCAAATTAAAAGCAAACGTAATTTAGAATCTCCACGGTCTCATGCTTGAAGTGAATTCTATCAGAGATATATCCTATTGGAAGGAAAAAAAATAGATCATAATAATATTTTCCTTCATTAGAAGTTTTTAAACTTTCGCGAACAGAAAACATGGAGGAAACGTCAAGTTTCCTATGTCAAAATGATGTAGGTATTTTGATATTAGTCCTGAGCGTGAATAAGACCCGTTTTTAGCTAAATAATATGTTTTCCTTGTGAGGTAATAATAAAAAAAAACATCGACTTTGCGTACCTAAATGGAAACTTTTCACTCGGAACTTCTCATTTATATTTTACAATTGTATATTTTTTTTACTTTTGTATTTTATACATGTATTTTATAATATAATTGCCATAGGTCAGTTGAAAATAAATTGATTGGTCGCAATCAATTGATAGCAGTCGTTATACCATCCAGTCGTTAGGCCCTTGGGCGGCATAACAAACTGTGGCACCAGAGCCACTCGAGGTTGATCGATCGACGACTTAAGATTGGCAATGTTGATGCCTCCAATATTTGATCTGCTGTTCCAGATCGCAGCTTTGCGTATGATCTAATTACCATATATATTAAAGACCATGAGGGAACGTATCAAGCCGTGAGAGACGCCTGTCATTAAAATAATAAAACCAATAATGCGACTCGAGTAGGTACATACATGGATCACCCATAATCATGATGCCTTATTATCTCTAGGGTATCAGCCAGTATCAGGAATGAAGAGCCCAATCTCTCATCAAATATCTGTGTTCATAACAATTTGGGTATATATCACAAAACCCGGCAAATTAATAATAGGTAGGTAATATTTGAGCATTCAAAATAGGTTAAGAATCAAATTATTAACAAGTAATATTCAACACCTATATTCTGCCAACGAAAATAAACCTTTGAGTAAACTATATATAGGTGCTCAAAACAAACTTTTTATACAGAAAATCGACTCATAAAGTCGTTACTAGAAGAATTCCCTTCAGCCCTGAGTGGCTCCCTTTGTGGGTAATTCCTGCGGGAACCCTTTGCAAGGAAGCGGGATGAAAAATGAATTTCCTTATTACAGTTATTAAGGTCGCAGTATTGAGGTTCTAACGGGAGATAAAACTTCGTGAAAGTTTTATATGTACCTACCTAGCTAGCATGAGGCTACTTTTTTTTAAACATTATTTAAATATTTTATACTTTGGCTTCGAACGATATGTTCATTCAGCCAGCGTCTTCAGAATACGTGTATTTAAATTTTGAAATCGTCATCAAGACAAGTAATGATGAGAGAAATCGTGAAGACAGGAATTCCCATTTTCCTGTAGACTTGGCATAACTTATCCAAAAGCTTCCAATAGTATGGTTAACAAAATGTAGGTCTAATACATATTAGGCTACTATACAAATTGTATAGCAAGTATAGGTGCACACCTACTTGTTAGAAAATTACTTTCGTGGTTTTACTCATTTTCTAGTCCAGAATACTGTATTCAATTGTAAAAGTTTAGATAGGTAGGTTCTTTAGCGCAAATTCTATTATCAAAGTGACATGGGATAGTCCTTATCTTTCCTATTATAGACCACTTCTCTATTAGACTGAATAGTGAATAGTGCTGCGGGTCTATTGTAACGATGTTATAAACTATCTGCGCCTTGCGGCTTTGTCAGCAACTTTACCTTGGACTTATTATGACAAAGCCTCTTCTACAAGAGTCTGTATGTCTAAGGAAGCAACTGATTATGCGACTACGTCCTTTGTCTACATTATATTATGAAACGGATATCTAAGCACCTCAACTGACTGTTGAGCAATAATATAAAAATATACCGTCTTACCACAAAATATTTAAACCAGAGTTAAACAGATGTGTCGATATATTTTCTCCACTAACCGACGTCTAAATTTCGCTTTATCAAACTCAATAACGAATTTACAAGTAAAATAATTAGGAATGCCAGGGTTCCATAAAAACGCGAGTGATAGATGTCAATTTTGTAGACCGAAATTTTTTAAACGTCTGTTTAACTCAGTTTTAAACTTTTGTGGTACAACCGATACTGTTTATCAGTATCAAATGCAAACAAATACAAAAATAATACAGGAATAGTAGGTAGTTAATTAACATTTTCTTCGGAAATTCCCTCAGGTGAGAGTTGCTTCGACGTTTTAGTAGGATACTGCATAGGATGCTTCAGTAAAGCACTCACAGCTGTATACTAAATCGTGACGTCGTCTGAAACTAGGCAAGATTACTAAAATTACCCGACTGAATGGCAAACAAAAACTTGAATTATAACACAGTTTGATTTAGAATATACAATTCAAAGCCTAAATAGTAATTTGAAAGATATTCTTCAAAGACTTTTTGTCGCTTGCTCTACATAGTATCGTAATTAAGAATTTATTATGCAATTGATCGGTCCCGAGATCCCGGCTGTTATCGATTGATAGGAGTAGTTAACTCACGTCAGAGGCCCTTGTGCGGTCTGACAAACTCTGACAGAGTCTGGTATAACCTCGTAAGACAAACAAACAAAATTCCAACATTGGCCTATTCCATGATAACAATTAGTGTAGGCCCATAATCACTGTGCGAGTTTCCGAAACTATCCAACTTACCTACGTAAGTTTCCTGTCAGTAATTCAACTAACTTATAAACACTCAAGATCATTGACAAACTGATTTCGAGCTTAGTTGTCGGAGAATGTTTGAGATTACGTGCTAATTTGTAAGGATTAGTGAAATGAGATTGTGGACTCGTGGAATGGTTGCTTGGAAACATACTTTTGAAATTATATAACTGTAAAATATGAGCTGTGTAACTTGGGGAACGACTCTTAATGCAGCAAAGATTTATACGAGTAGGAGTTAAATGCATACTCCCACAGTTACCTGTTCTACAAATGAACATAATATTTCCAATCATCAGTGCGGATAGGAAGTGTGATGTCACAAAACTGTTCCCATTCGCATAATATGGTGCTTGTGCCATGTGAGGTTCTCATAATATATAGAGTTTATTGACAAGATACAAATACTACGTGGCAATTTCCTCAATTGGGATGAACGATCTGATATAATTCCATCTTAATTCTTACAATAAACCCATAAACTTAAATGCCATAATCTACTTTTGTATATTCACACATTTCGTCATAGTTTAAACAGATAAGAGAACTTTGAACTTCTAGTCATCTGAGTGAAACTGTTTTTAAGATTGCTGACATGGACGTCTTTAATAATCTGTTATGAAATACTAAAAAATAGATACTTTAACCATAGTATTACCGTAACGTAGATGGCACATGAAAATTGTGTTGAACGGACCTGTTACGAATCGGCGCATTACAGTAACATTGTCATGTCAAGTCAAAGTCAAATCATTTATTGTAAATAGGCAATAAAATCGCACTTTTACAAGTCAAACACTTCAATCTAAGAAACAAATTAAACCATAAAAAAAACAAACTATAATTAATTGATTATGGTTTGAGTTTGAATCTCGGACAGGAAAATGAAACTCCGATGACTCTACCAGTGCTTCGGAATACACCATATTATACGGAATACATGAGGACAAAATACATTTAAAATGTCAGTTTTTCTACCAAGTCTTTGTAGGTACATACGAGTTTGAAACTGTGTAGGTACCCTGAAGCGTATCATCTATTTTAAGCTATGCATTATTGTAGAATTAAACAGTCTTTGATTATTAAAATCTAGTTGCTTCGTTCGTTCTCGCGAATTGTTCTTTTCTGCTCGGATCACTGACTGTTGCCGCGAGTCTTCGTTTCACAAGCACGTAGATTAAACTGGAAGTAAAAAAAAAACATATTATAATATAACTCCTTTTATACTCACTTCTGACCCCCTAGTTAAGTTAGACCAACCCATATTATGTGTATCTGTCATTTGTTTAGTGCCAGTAAACAATAGATTTATCTGCTGGTCATAGTTAACTACGGGTTCAGAAACCAGGAATTAGCTTTTGGCTTTCATGGTATTCGAATTTCTGGATTTCCTAAGATCAGGAACCTTGGTTACTAGTATGGACTGGACATTTTTGACTACCTTCGACAACATCGTTACTTACAACCAGGTGAGATAGTAGTCATATTATGACCTGTATAATACTAGCAGACATGGCCAGTATGGCCAAACGTACCATTTTTTGTTAAACTTAGAAACCACTGAACGGATGTTGATGGGAGTATCGGCATTTCGTAGCTTTGGTTTCGAGTAAGTTGACGGTATATCCTACTAATATTATAAATGCGAAAGTTTGTATGTATGGATGGATGGATGTTTGTTACTCTTTCACGTAAAAACTGCTGAATGGATTTTGACGAAACTTCACAACAATATAGCTTACATATCAGAATAACACATAGGCTACAATTCATAAAGATATAATATTATCGTATATTATCCAAACGCGGGTGAAACCGCGGGGCGCAGCTAGTAGGTTGCATAAATAAGTGATAACAAGTTGGTACTGCGTCCAACATTGCTGGGCCCGTCGGTAGGTATACGTTCCGCGGGCTATGGAAATATTATGTAGAGTCGGTGACTGTGCTGAAGTTGTAATATTGACGTCACACAATGTTATAGTCCCCGCGTACGAAGTCGCGGAAATTAGCTAGTAAATAATATAATATTGAAGAGGACTCGCTTCAACTTACTTATCTCTACGTAATACCATTAAAATTTTCTCTGTGTTAATAACGACATCAAATGTAAATTAATTCAGACTCATTAAATGTGCCCATTGATAATTTACTTTTAAGTACATTATATTTTTATTATAGCAAATAAACAAATCTAATAGGAATATACACATCTAACGGCCTTCTCCTTGGGCTTAATATAACAGTCTGTAACACGATTTAAAAGAACACAAAGCTCTTGCAACACGGTAATGAATGGGCATTGGGCATACCTTCGATATTTCGAAGGTATGCCCAATTTATTAATTGCGATTGTTCTAAATTGCAAGGAACGCTGAAAAGTTTCTAGTTTCAGTTTTTTTTGTATTTGTTGTTGGTCGCTACCACAGAAAAACATCATCTGTGAAAATTTAAAGTGTGTAACTATCACCGTTCATGAGATACAGTCTGGTAACAGACGATTACCATTTGAGCACGGAACCCTAAAAACGTTATCTGTAGTTGGCAGTTTCTGGCATGTCTTAACGACTGCCAGCTTCTGGCATGGCTTAACGACTGCTATCAAACGGTGCCCTGATCTATGATGAGTTGTAAGACGATAAGGTCGAAGGTGGAAAGCAGACTATGCCCAGAATGCGACCAGCTAACAATCACGTTCGTCTTCCATATAAAGGAGCTTTACTCGACGATGGTGCATGTTTGAAGGACATACAGACATAACAGGCATGTTTGAAGGACATACAAACATAACACGCATGTTAGAAGGACATACAGACATAACAGGCATGTTAGAAGGACATACAGATTTAACAGGCATGTTAGAAGGACATACAGACATAACAGGCGTGTTAGAAGGACATACAGACATAACAGGAATGTTAGAAGGACATACAGACATAACAGGCATGTTAGAAGGACATACAGACATAACGGGCATGTTAGAAGGACATACAGACATAACAGGCATGTTAGAAGGACATACAGACATAACAGGCATGTTAGAAGGACATACAGACATAACAGGCATGTTAGAAGGACATACAGACCTAACAGGCATGTTAGAAGGACATACAGACATAACAGGCATATTAGAAGGACATACAGGCATAACAGGCATGTTAGAAGGACATACAAACATAACTTACGTAAACAGCCCCAGCGCGAGAACTGTAAGTGCTGCATCGAACATGTAAAATGCTCCAGGGAAGGTCTCTATGGTCGACATGTAGATGTAACTCGACGCCGGCATATAGATCGACGGAGCTATCGCCTCCGTCACTCCAATGAGGGCGTTCAGTTTTGCTGGAAAGAGTTATAGAGATTGTTGTAATAGCTAGGGAGGTTTACATATGGAGAGTTCACGAGTGCAGTCTAACAAAATTTTAAACTTTTGTTCTCTCCATAACTGGCCAGGATATTTGAGTAAAGCACCACTTTATAATATCATGGCTTTGGTCCGTATTCGCTAATGCCACTTGCGATTACTTGCAGAAAACGTGTGATGTCAAAAAGGTCTAAGAGACGATTCCACAGAGATACCGTAACACCGCGTTACGTGTAGCAAATAATGCAACAATTTATTGTATCGCAGGAGAAAATATTAGTATTATCATGACACATTCAAACATGACCAAATTATAATCATATATAATTCATAATATAATCATATACCATTTATAATCTACCTAACATATTTATGAAAACATAGCCCTCCTTCGGCAGTCGGGTAAATAAACTAATCTTGGCGAATATTCAAAACTAATTTGTACAACCGTCCAAACCTATTTAATTATGGAAAACTTTCGGTCGATACGAATAACAGGTATTTAGCAAGAATAAAACCCTAACAACACTAATGACCAAAAATATTTACTTGATATAAATGTATGAATCTATATTATATTCGGAGTTTTCCCTTTGAAACCGGATACAAAGCGGAAAGTTTCTTTCAGTCAATTGATATCTATAATAGAGAATCTATATATATGAGAAGGTTTATCTGAAAATTCCTTTGAAGGATATGATATCCTCCTCGGATATAGAGAAGCTCTGTATATTTATGGAATACTTATCCACCAAAATTATTTGATATGCTTTATCTTTGATTCATCATTCATTTCATGTCAGGTCGCATCTTCAGTCTATTATTTTACTGACCTTATCGATGGGTTCAGTGTAAAACGATCAGGGGGGCTTACCATAGTGACATGTTATTGCGATCCAATTGAGGGCCTAAACAGAATTGTTTCTCTGTAAATAACAGTAGTGCATGGCTTTCGATATCATTTAGGTAGACGTCAATCCCTTTAGATTCAAAAACAACCTCAATTGAGCGTCAAGATGTCACGAGAAGACGTCATGGTACGAATAAGTAGTAAAACGATTCTGTTTAGGTCCTCAATTGGATTGCAATAAGACATCATAGTAAGGCTCCAGGTGGCCTGTACTATATACTTACTTAGTTGGGTAATTACCCTCACTAATTCTTTTACGCGGGTACCGAATATACTAACCGTAATGTTTTAACATTATCATCATCACAACTTTATATCCGCCTGTCTACTAAACACGGGTCTCGCTTCACCTCACTTTCGTGAGACGAGATAACAACCAACTCGGCAGATTAGGCCACAACCCATCACGGGCGCGTCTCCTGGTACCTAGATAACAACACAAAGAAGGATAGTTCCATGCGTAGTTTCACTCAAAAGTGAAGCCACTTTTTTATTAATCTGTGCGTCAGTGTCATGTAATTATCTTCTCCAAAACGCACACAAGCTCAATGAAAATGTCGCATGCGTGTTGGTATTTAGTCCAAAATCAGGAAAAATTATAAATATTTACCATAAAAGTTCTGATTTCGAGCAATAGCTAGTCAAAGCCCGAACTAGGCCCAAAAAGTCGCAGTAAAAATGGCTACACGGCGCTAGCGAGTACTTGGTTTCCATGTGTTATTCTTCTAAGCCTAGAAGATCACATGCCCGCGAAAGATTTCTCAGGCATGTGAGGTTCTTTCACCGGAAAGCAAATAACTTAAACTAGGATTGTAACTCGCAACTCCGCTGAGATGACTGTATATATTGAAAATTTTGTTGATGGGTGCAGTTGACCGATTTAAATATTGATTAGGTCAACTGATCCCGCGCGTGGGCTCAGTTGACGTAAGAGCCGAAGGCAGATACCTCCACAAGTTTAAAATTTTTAAATTGTCAACTTACCAACTTCTTCTGTGGGCACGCTCTTACTGGCAATAGATCTGATCGCTGTCAGTCCAGTATGACTGAAGATATTGAAGACTGGGGCTGCGTAGAACCACTCGCCCGTGGGTGCAAATGCAAACATAAAGCAGCCTGCTATCCTGCTCACGCCTGCTAAGCCTCCGATAGCACTGTCCTGCACATTTAGTCTTTTGCTGAGAAAAGATATGCAGAATACCGTTCCTGGAAACAACAGAGTTATTAATTTAGAGCAGTTAACAAAACGATGACGTTATCTCGTACAAAAAATATATTTCGAGTGAACAATAAGTAATTTATTCAACTAAAATGATTCCGTGAAATATTATAAAATGCGGGTCGAATTTCACAAAACTGTGACGTCAATATGACGCCAGGCGTCGTGCTACTTACATAAAAAAGTAGATAACCATTACATGTGAATATTATTAGTTAAACCTTTTGCGACACATAATGTGTAACATAGGCGCAAAAGACATCTCATTTCCTCTCTCTCTTCTCTCTAAAAAACGTAGCCCCACACTAGGATTGCTCCTGTATCGTGGGTACCGCTTACAGACATATAATTTACATATTATTATACATCACACCCAGACCAGAATATATTTGTTCCAAGCGGGAATCGAACCCGCGACTCCTAGCGCAGCAGTCCAATTGCTCAGCCACTACGCCAAACGAGCCGTCAACGAGCCAGACATGGGACTTAATTATTAAAAGGTTCAACGCACTGAACATTAGTCCGGATCGGACGCAATCCATGCATTAATTTATAACATTATTTACAATCGTTTTAAAAAACGAGTGATAAAATAATGGGTACATTAATATTAATAAATAATAAAGCCATCGCCACTACAACCTCCACCAACTAAAGGTACTTACTTACTATACTCGTTTAGTTAATTAACATGCAAATGTTATTTACCTACATCCTGCATAATTATTACTACTTAAGCAGTAAATAATTATTGGGACTAAGCGATATCTTTATTCAAAACGTAAATGTAAGCTGAATTGATGTAGTAAGCGATTTATTTATTAATGATTTTGCAAACAGTGTGTAAAGTTTTATGTGACGATAGAAATACGGTGTATTTTCCAGTGATTGAACGTTGCGTGAATGCGCTTATCTCGATTCCTTGACCTAGGTTGATAAGCAAGATGTTGAACTGAGGCACGCAGAGGCTTGCAACCTATTATACCACAAGCTGTTACCCGCGACTGCGCTCGCGGTGGTATATTATAAGCCTTTAAAAACTTATGCCTGGGTGTCATGGGAATGGAAATAACTGAAGATAGGTATTTCAATTTTATAGTGTTGTGGATTTCTGGGGAATTGTATAGACATTGTGACTATTTAGTAATCTGTGACTATAGTTAATCAGAATAAGTGTTTCAAGGGCAATGGTATGTGGATGTCTGGGAACATCCCTAATTAAATTTATTTTTGTAATGGCAACCCAATCAAGAAGGACTCAAGTAAGATCCATTTTGTAAAACATGATATTATGATTCACATATTTAGTAACTTTATCTGTTACTAGAAGAACCTCGCGGTTTCACCCGCGTGTACTACTATCCTGCGGGAACCATTAATTTTTACGGGATAAAAGGTAGCCTCTGCCACCCGGGGATAACATAGCTTCCCAACAGTGAAAGAAATTTTCAAATCGGTTCTGTAGTTTGGGAGCCTATTCATTACAACCAAACAAACAAAGTTTTCCTCTTTATAATATTAGTGTAGATGAAATATTTGTGTAAATTATAATGTGTTTTAAAGATAATGTTTGTTTGTTTTCTATAATAAAATTAATAATCTTTTTTATTAGTTTTTTCCACTGTTAATAAACTTTATCATTAATGCAATAAATAAATTCAATATAACTATTTCCCGGCCAAGCTTGAATGACTATAAAATTAAATTATTAAGCGTTTACCCAATGAAATTGTTGCAGAAAGAATACTTTCAGATAAGAACGTTTTGACTGTTACGCATTATTAAAGTCTTACAGTCCCCAAAGTCACCTCGCGTAGATATCTTTACCGATAATGTTTTTTTACATAATAATATGGATTTGATTATTGCGCCTATTTACGCATTATATAAAGGTCACTTAGAGGTAAAAGATGAAAAACATCGCAGTGATAAACAATTTAACTCGTTTGAAAGCTTATAATTTTGTCTGACTAAAATAAACTCTGAATAACTCGGGTAGGTAATCAATACTTTCCATTCTTCTGTGTGTTCGGAGGCCACGATTAGGTGCCCATATCGGTTGTTATACTGATAGTTCTGATAGCAGTTGTTAAGCCACTAAGACTCTTGGCTGGCCTGACAAACACTGACACCATAGTCACAATTGAAGAGCGGGCTCAGTCTACCAAAGATATATAATAAAATTAACGAATAGGTCAACTGATCCCGCGGGATCAGTTTGGAGTGGGCTCAGTTGACGTACGAGCCACGAAAAATACCTAAGTTGATGACTTATTAATTATATACCTAATGTCAGAGATCCAAGTGTTGTTTTCAAAGTTTTGCCTTGTTTACCTAAAATTTACGTCACCAACGTTCCGGTACTCTTTAATCTTATCGCATCAGGTAAGCTAAAGCAAATAAGACATCCCATTTTCCTCTTAGATTTACCTTTACGAAATTTCAACGAAGTAAAGAATTTTAACTGATTTTCTACAGACCTTTCTGAAATCGGTACCACTTATACAATACAACGTATACATTAAAGTCCCTACGTATACGATGTAGTGCGATTTGTGACGTATTTAAACATTTGGGATCTTATTACAAATCGCGCGCAACCTTCTCATAGTGAATATATTTTGTTCAATCATTTTTGGACCCTCAGTAGATAGGTTAGAAAATAAACACGCATTTCCTCGTTCTTACGCGTGAATGTATCTAGAGCGTAATAATTTTCTCTGTTGCTATACTTGTTTCTAGGAATTAACAAACTTGTAAGTTGTCAGTTAGATTATATCCTGCAAGCGTTGCATCAGACTCACTCCGTAAATGATTGTGCAGTAGCACAGGCAGGTATACAGTAGGTACTATACAGTCATGTTAAGATAATATCACCCAAATACCCACTGAAAGGAGGTCGGACACTTTAAGGTTGTTCAGAATTAAGTATAAAAAATAGTAGACATGAGCATACAATTGACAAATGCTTATCTACTTAACTCACATTAGCAAAAACTTGCTTTTCAAAGAGTTCTTAAGTTTCGTGTTTATCTATTCAAATACACTTTATACTTAGCTTACTATTTGTTTCGGGAGGACTGTTAGTTATGTTAATTTCATCCCAATATTTACATGTCGTAATTTCTAACACCCGTTTCATGCAGATGAGGTAGGCAGGGTTATAAACAAAAATTAATAAAGCAACCTTTACAAAATAATAAAATAAATATTTCCAATAACAGCCCCTTATCAACCTACGCACACACTTTTTCATCGACTATCGTTAAAACCCTGTATCTAATGTTTATAACATGGTTATATTGATACTTCGCTTCCTTGTAAATAAATATTAATAAAAAAAAATGTAAATCATTAAATATAATCAATAATTACGTGCAGAAAAACCAGCAATCTGAATACTACGCATATATAATATTACGCATATTCTGACAAAATATATACCTTATCATTGACTATGCATCACACTCCCAAAATTGTAAGTATACTAATGCTCTACTACTATTAGGTACTCTAACCCCCAGTTTCTGAAACGTCAGTCAGCGTTGACAACAGATTAATTCTATTGCCATCCTTGTCATTTGTTTATAGTCAGATAGAGGCAACGATAGTTTTAATCTACTGTCAACGCCAACAAACGTTTTAGAAACCGGGGGTAAGTCAGCCACTTCACTCTGTCGAGTGATTAAAAAACCAGCCAAGTGCGAGTCGGACTCGCTCACGAAGGGTTCCGTGCCATTATCTATAAAAACGGCAAAAAAACACGTTTGTCGTATGAGAGTACTAAAATATACATTTTATTGTGTTTTAAGCATTTGTTGTTATAGCGGCAACAGAAATAATCTGTGAAAATTTCAACTGTCTAACTATCACGGTTCATGAGATACGGTCTGGTGACAGACGGTTAGACAGACAGACAGTGATGTCTTAGTAATAGCTTCCCGTTTTACCCTTTTGGTACGGATCCCTACCCGTACCAATTAACATACCAAATAATCCGAGGACGACGTTTATTGTGCCATAAATGCTATATTCCACCTCGGTGAAGTTGAATTTCCGAATGCTGTACAGGTACGACACTTGTGAGTCACCTGTAAAGGGAAAAAGGATTCAATATGTCCTTAACCAAATGGGGGCGTTCCGATGAGAAGTCTACGAACCTGACGATTAAAATGTCAGTGCTACAGTAATAAAGAATGCATTTGAATGGGTACTGCGATATAACAACACTTTGCACTTTGTTGCTGTTAAATTGTAGGTACCTACTTGCTATGTCAACATATTAAAGTCAAAGTCAAATCATGTATTGAAATTAGGCAATAAAATCGCGCTTACAGAAAACAAAATATAATTAATTGAATAAGGTTTGACTTTGAAAAAGGATGTTTTTTAAAGCACTGGTCCAGGATGGAATCTCGGACACGAAAAGGAAACTAATTAAATAGAAAACCCGAATTACATCCGTTTAAATCTTGTTATTGTGTTTTCTGATCACGAAAGTTACATGCTATGTTGTTTCGTGGTACCTACCTCAAAACAGAAATTTAAGGATCCACCACTTAGCTGAAACTTGATGAGACTGCGACCGGGCTAAGCTACGAGTGGGTACTAAAGACTCGAGTGCATTGGACTCGGCATTTTAGACTTAGCAAACTACACAATTTACATTACCAATTATTTTACAGGTACCTTTTAATATATCTTGCGTTACCTTAACACATATTTGGCCTAATGTAAACATTATAATCATTTTGTCAATGGCAATAAGTAGGTAGGTAGGTACCTGTTGTTCGACATCGGTCACGGTCGCCGGTACTACGTGACTGTATGTACTTATCTACTCATCGACAATGCCACAATAAACAAATGAACCTCTTGTTTGACAAATAAAACCAATGCGGTCGAATACTTACAGCGACAAAGTACTAAAGTGCCAACAAGTCTACAAACTAGTACGTGGTGAAATTTTAAACTATGTCACTTAATATATAGATAGGTAAATATACTTCGACTATGTTACCGCTCGTAATCGCAGCAACGTAATGTATGAACGCAATAACCTATCATTTATGTAAGAATATTAGATAAACTTACTTCATGTGTAATGAGTGTGCAAAAGTTAGAGAAAGTAACATGAGATGATGCCATTTGTAGTGCAAAAAAATACGCTTTTATAATCATAATGATGATGTAGAAAAATCGAGTAAGAAAACGCTACTCAAAATGAGCGTAACTTGTATATTTGGACACAAGAGGAGCTGAAGATGTCCTTGGTTCCAATATAATTCGCACACGAGATAGTATTTAGCTTCAACAGAAAATCAAACGTGGACTCGTTCTTTTTGTACGTATACTGGATGCCCAATATGTTAATTTAAATTGGGTGAAACAAAACGATTATCAATTTCAATTTGATAAAATACAGAATAAAATTAAAGATCGATTCAAATCGCAAATGGATTCACAACTCCATAAGAACCATAAATTAAAGTTACAATGATTTAATAGAACATTAAAGAGGTCAGTGCATCGCGCCTTGCCTTTTTTGTGTTGTCTGTCTAGGTGGCCAGTTCGATTATTGATTAAATTATTTTTACAATGCCCGGATTACCTTTGTAGTATTATGCTAGGAGTTTTCATACATATTTTAATGTTCCCAATTCAAATCACATTATTGGCCTCCGGAGTTTCATACACAATTCCTGCCCTAGGGATGGAATGACTTGCTTTACAGTAGAGGATGCATGAGATGTAATGAGACAATATGACTATGTCTCTATGTCACCTGCGCTCGACTGAGCAGGGGGCATGAAAATAATAATATCGGAGTACGCGCGTAATATTTTGTCTAACATCTCCATTTCAATTAAATCACGTTAGATATTTCTCGAAAAAAATTCCGCATTGCGTAGATAATATGTGCAAATGTAGCTAAATGTTTTCTACTTAATCATCTCTTTAATCATTCTATATAATAAAACGAGATAGGTATATAGTCTAAGTTGCATGTCTGCTCGTTTGTTTATACAAAGGTGTAATCCGATAAGATTTGGAATCATGTTTTATCACTTAGCTTTGATATAGGTAGACGACTTGCCCTTGACTATTATCATCATAATTTGCAGTTGGTTGAACCCTGCACTGCACTGATGCAGACACAACAAGCTTGATATTTCATCGGTCCAATTATTTTGTTTCTAACACTGAATCGTCAAATGTGATTCGAAGCTGATAGTAAAATAACTCAATTTGTGATCTAATAACCCGTTTCGTTTTATTACAATAACTATTTTAAACCCAAACCCGAAAAAGCTCGGTCCGAAGTAACCTTAGTACCTAATATTTTGTAAGAGTGTCTGCAACCTGGATCAGTTTTCCAAATTTACAAAGAATCTTTCTCGAAAATTTATCGAACGCAGTGTATAAGCGCTCTACGAATCGGAAATCGAACTTAAAGGTAATATAGAAATTTATGATTAACGCTAGATTTAACGTGTTATATCTGCCAGGCTGTAACCACACTGCAGATAAGAGTATGAGAGGAGGTAAGCTGGTAGCTTAGATGCCTCCCTCTCGTCTCGCGGTCACCGCTTACTTGACGGTACGCTTAGAGCTTCGGTGCTCTATAGCTATACCTCCTGCTGCAATGAGAGAGAATGCAAGTTGCAGTATGCATTTTAAACCTCGACCCAATAAAGTCAGGCCATAATCCATTCGCCTGCTAATTGGGATAACTTATCGGAAATGGAGATTTACGTAAGATTTGTAGCTAGCAACCGTTTTGCAACATCACTAATATTAATAGGGCAATTTTGTTTTTAAACCCGCAATCTTATGCTCGCTTTCGTAGTTATAATGAAGTCTTATGAATATTAGATTAATGCTAGTAAAATACTGAAAAATAAAACCTGGTTGTACTCCAAATGTAGTAAAAACTTTAGTTAACAACTTTTCTAAGTTTGTTGGTACCTTCATGTTTTAATAAAACGAAAGGGAGAGCAATAACTTTAGATCAAAATCAGTTTAGGTTTGGTTTGTGGGCGCAAGATTGATAAAATTAAATGATTATAAACCATATAGGAATTTATTATCCATAGATAACTGCAGCATCGTTAATATTTAGAATTTTACTAATTGACCAATTAAATACATAGTAAAACCGGGGAAAGTGTTTTCAGATATTTCACACTTTCTATTAAAATTAATATAATAATATGTTTTCTAATCGTTAAACATCATGGTATAACGTTGAGTGCATTATCAAAATTATATAATTTACATAATGTTAACATTCAAAAACACTATAACGACCATTTTCATTAACCCTTATAAGAGATTCCTAAATCGTTGGCTAAACCGGATTTCGTGTGAATTGATATCTTCAGGCATCCAACTTAAGAAGCGTCTATTAGCATACTTGACTAAGTCCTATTTTCAACTAGGTACAACACTCAGTTTGATTTTGACTCGTGGTGGAGACACGAAATTTGACACTCAAACAAAGGTTCAAATTAAGTCCCCATATAATTATAAGCTATTTTTAAATACGGGCCTGTAGAATATATTGTTACGATATTCTAGTAAAGTATCTATCTATTTGGAGTAGCCCATTTGGCGAGAAAAGAAGCAGAATATATAATAAGTTGTAATTAATAAAATTGAAGACAAGTCTATCGAGTCAGGTATATAATAATAATTGTTGGATTGATTGAACCAATGGCGATCAAAATGCTCTTCAAATATTATGAGCAAACACGCTTCTTTATATTTACTCTTAGTTATCAGCCAATATTGATATATTTTGTGTACAAACACAGACTAGATAGAGAACAAGGAAAATTATTTTGAGTCATCAAATCTGTGTATTATGTAGACTTGTATAGAGACAGTTTTTTAAGTTCAAGTTTAACCGAGGTCTTTGGACTTGAACCGGAGCGCTGTTCAATGCATTATGATAGCCTTGAGATATGGTTAAAATGTCAATGCATTAACGAGGTTACCACTTTTACAGTCGTTCCACGAACTCTTTGGGGGGCTCTATCGTTTTTATTTTCATAAAGAGATAACTTTAGAGTGTTCTGTAACGAGGCGACTGAATTAAGCGTTTTAAATCCTATTGCATCTAGTGATGAGGAAAACAGTAATTTTCTTATAGTGATCGTTACGCTTGCTCATAACTATTGTAGTGAGCCACCTAAAGGAAAATATTCCGCGGCACTGCATTGCGCTCACGCACTGAGGTCTCATAAGAGTATGAATTCGAAATATTGTTTTTGCATGTTCGTAAGTTTTTGTAAGCTATTTTTTATTGCAAAATGTGTACAGAAAATCTAAGTAAGAACATCTCCATTTTACTCACATTTTCGCAAATAAATGTTTCCATTCCATACCATTCCATTCTATTCTATATTGAACCCAGATATCCTAAATAATAAATAATACGTGGAAAAAATAGTACTTACCTTCAAGTAAAAATTCATCTTTAAAAAAATTGGTGTCCAAATCAGTTAACAAGTCCCGCAGTTATAATATGAGATAGCACACGCAATAAAGAAGAATAGAACAGTTCGAACATATTTTTTTCAAGTCTGTCATAAATAGCTTACAAAAACCTCAGTGACGTCATTTTTCTACAAGGCTCTAGTTCACTTGCTGCTTCGCAGCCCATTTGTTTCCCGCAGCCTCGGGCATAGATAAGATGGTATGTGTCATTGAACCCGCTGCTGAAGACTTAAACGTTTAAAAATAGATTTGCCTATCTATGGACAATGGACATGCCGGATTTTACGATCTAATTAAAAGTAAACGAAGATAATTTCTTTATAAACTTACAATTATTAATAAAGTATTTTATTTCAATTACGTGCCAGGTAGCCACGGGTAAGTACACAATCGAGTCAAGGATTACGAGTTACCAGTTCGCCTTTTTATTGCAGAAACGTGTGCATTCAATGTAAGTATGACGTTACTATCCAAGTCGATGCAAATGGTCCGCGGCGGCAGCGACGGCAATCTACACAAATTCATATAAAAGTTTTTAGGCTTCCTGCAGGTTTTTAGGATTCCGTACCCAAAGGGTAAAACGGGACCCTATTACTAAGGCTTCGCTGTACGTCCGTATGCCTGTCTGAAAACCGTCCGTCTGTCTGTCAGATAATTGAAAACAGAATAACATAAATATTTAAGGGGGCTCCCATACAACAAACGTGGTTTTTTTTTCGGGTTTTTTATGTTGAAGGTTGTCCGCCCCTGCCGCGCCTGTCACCGTCCGTGTGGATCTTTATCCACGCGACAAAGAAATGTGTTTAACAATGACAGTAATAAATTAAATATTTATAAAAAGACTGTGTATGAAATAAGTACTCTACTTATTTCCGGAAAGGACTCTCTATTGAGCTTTACTACGAAAAAGGGATGCTTTTGTTTCATTTAAAGGACGCTCATACTAGTCTATTGTGTTGAATATGCTATCTAAAAAAATCATATTATTTTCCAAGTCCATTATGTTATAATTCTAGTTTCTGGCGGTCTACAATTTTATTATGTACTAAAAGCTAAGAAACTGATTTAAATAATAGTTTGGCAATTTTCGTCCGTAAAATGATAATGCTTAAAACGTGTTTTTATATTTTTTAATCGGCACTACGCTCAATTTGAATCTCGTCGTAGTTTGAGCGTGTGTACCTAAGTGTAGATTTGGAGTCAAAGTAAAAAACAAAGCATTTATTGTAAAAAGGCAATAAAATCGCACTTTTACAAGTCAAACAGCAAATTCTCGATAAAGAGAACCATAAAACATAGAATAGAAAAGAGCTTTATTTGTATTAATTGGCTGAGGCTTGGCGTCCTCTGTAGCAATAATAATAATAAATAATAAATCAGCCTGTAACTGTCCCACAGCTGTGCAAAAGCCTCCCGTCACTTTTGTTAGGAAGATAAGTCCATAGTCCACCACGGGGGTCTAGTCCGGGTTGGTCTGTAGCAATAGTCAGGACCTATATTATAGTACTTACCTGTATACCAAATTTTATCAAAATTCGTGCGCATCCGTTAAAGCGTGAAGAGAGGACAAACAGACACCTACCCTAACTTTCGCATTTATAATTTAAATATGATATTTAAGCCTGGGTACTTGTGGAACCATGGTCTTCGTGGTTCCTGGTTTCCTACATACATGGGGTCATAGGGGGTCACGTATTGATGACGTCATCTAATGTCAGTATGCGTTTTTTTATGGCTTCGCACGGTTTGTGCATATAGCCAGTGTCAAGTATTTTATTATTTAAGTATTTCTTAATTTCACATTAAGAAAGTCACAGCAATGTTGCAATCGTGGTCAAGTAGTCAAGTCAATTATTTACATCGTCAAAGTCACGATTCAGTAAAGTAGTGGATGCTTTACTGAAACTTCCTGGGAGTTATGGAAAAAAATGCGAAATGACACGGTTTTTGAATTTATATCATTCGCCTACACTCGTGCAGGTTAACGAACACTTAATGATTAATATTCCACCAATATTACACCATTAACACTCGAAGAAACACAAGTTTCAGAAAATAATACAAAACCAACAACGTCTCACTATCGGATTCCCGCCAAAACTCGAAAACGCAAAGTGTTAGTAAACGCTTTAAAGTACGCTCAAGCTAAAGTCGTGTTGTTTTTGAGATTACATACAATTTTCTATGGTTTTTATCTGTATCACACAACCTTAATAAGTAAACTGCGACGTCTGACTTATTAAGCACAGGTTATCATTGAGTTATTTTTATCATTGTGATTGGAAACATTTATCAACCAGTTCAGCGTATTTTAAGATAGATCAATAAAGTTATTATTAGTATAGTTTTAGATGTTTTAGTTAAGTATAAGTAGTGCATATTAATATACTGAACATATTATTACTCGTAGTACTTTGTTTGTTTTACAAGTAACTTGCTATGGAACACGTGTGCATAAAATAAGAGTTAATCAGTTAATTAATTCTAAATGGGCACGGTTCGTATGTTTTGGGATCATTTAACTCATAAAAATGAAGTAAGTAGAAAATTCGACCCGCCCTAGATACAAGTTGGCTCAGAAAAATAGATTATAGTATCGTAACAGGTGGGTTGTTAAAGTAACTAAAAAAAAATATTTGGCGTTGTGTTGTCCTGCTTATTTATAGGTTCATGGTTCCATCCAGTCTTGTTGTACGAAAAGGTGTGTCTGTCAACTTGAGCTACCGTACTTCTTACCGTATCGTATTTCATTAAGATGATTGAACAAGTACAAGTCATAACTTAGTAGTAAGTAGGTAGGTGTGTCCTAAATAAGAGTGAGTTATAAATTATAGGCATTAAGTATGACATAAGGTGAATCACCTCTAAAAAGAGGATATTGTGATGGTCATAACGAAATGCGATGATTATGATAGTTAGGCAAATTATTATTTTGTAATAGTACGTAGTTAATTCCATGGAAAAACATAGGTACCTTCCTACCTACAGTTGTCTATGGGTGTTCCGCAAGGTTTTATTCTTTGCGCTTTCTTTATAGCGATTTGGCAGTATTTAATTTTAAAAACATGTACTTAGATGCATCTTTGTACAGATGTTGCACTGTAGTTTTGGTGTAGTTTGTTCTACATAAGTAATTATGTATCTATTCATTTTGATAAGCCGTCCGTTACGGTATGTTATAAAACGGTATAGTGAAAAGGAACATAATTATACAAATCGTGTGATCCCATTTAGTAGACACTCAAGCTAACGTATAGAAAAATATGTCCCAAATATTGTACTCAGAAGCATTGCAATGACGACACGCGCGCGAACATTCGAGCGCAATGTTTCAGTGCAGTTATAAAGATGCATCTTCACTGTGATTTATTTAAAAAACCATGTATTTAGTTAGTAAAGTTAATGATTAATAACCACTCACCGTACAGAGGTCCCACCATCAGCAGATACAACGCTAGTACACAAAATATTTGGGTCCTTCCACTGAACGCGCGAGGCTTCAACGCAACCTGGATCGTTTTGGCAACAAGTTCTAACACTTCGCGCAATATTTTCGAGCACTGATTCCTAGCATCATCACTCACGATTCTCACTTCCTCACTGGGTAAAACATCTTCTAGTTTAAAAAGTCCATATATAAAAGATAGAGTGTAAAGCACGAGCAATAAACTGAATACTCCATAGTACCCCAGAGCTCTTAACAATATGCCACTGAGAGCGGTTCCCGTCGGCGTTCCCAACGTTACGCAGATCGTGACTAGTCCAAGACGGAATGTCCTGTTTTCCACCGAAGTTCTATCTGCCATAAAGCTGTACATGCCCATAAATATAGTTACGTAACTACCGGTCAGTGCAACCGGCAGAGCCTCGATCAACGCCGTTCCTCTCAGGGGCAGCTCTCTAAAATAATAAGTCGCCAGCAACAGCCCAATATTCGCGATTATTTCGCCGATAAAAGGAAACAGTATACATATTTTTCTCTTCTTGTATTTGTCGCTCCACGCTCCAACGAAGATCACCATCACTGCAGGTATGGCGGTCTGCAGGGGAAACTTCCAAGCGACGACGGTTGCAACTAAAGAGTGGATCTGTATGAGCTCATCCTTCAGGCCGGTCGTGTTGCGATCACTGATGCGGTCGCAAACGTCGTCGCCGAAATTGAAGTTTACTCGGCAGGCTTTTTCCAAGTGCATATTCTGGACGGCTAGAGACGAAATGGCAGTACAGAACATGTACGTAAACAGGCACGGCTCGACCGTCGTCTCCCGCATGACATTTTTAATTGACTTCAGTACGCTCTTCGATTTTTCTCTCCATGTCTTTCTTCTGGAGTTTCCGGTCAGGTGAGTCTTCGAGTCGGTCAAGCGGTTGACGCTGCTGCTATTCGGTGATAAGGATCCGATCATGTTTGTTGCCTTAAAAGTGAGAGTCAGTAAATGTCTTCGTTATTTAACTCCACGCACGACAGTGCATCGCCGGCACTCGCTGGTGACTATACGCTTAATCCGCAGCTTTTCGACTGTCGTTTCCAAAAACCTGAGCAGTAAATGTCAGGTTGTAAAATCGAGCGCGATATGAATGCGCCGGCGCATGCGAGGCACTCACTCTCAGCAGCTACGATAACACAGGCCTCAATGTCGATGACACACACCGCGTTTAATAAATATGTACGAGTAGCTCATTTATCTTATACCTTAAGTAAGTTACACATCAACCGGCATCGTGCGCTGATACCCTTTACCTACTACAGACTGACTTGACAAGACCGTTCGTCCTTTAAACACCAATTAGTGCCGCATCACAGCTGTTCAAATACTAAACATATTTTCATTGTACGTAAAACGGGCCTTCTTCTACGTCTGATAAAAAAAGCGGCCTGTATCAATCATGGTTAAAATCAGTGTAAGATTAATATAACCGAATCAATCGTCAAATATTAACTAGTGGTGCTCTAATGAACGTTAGATGAGGTCGTCAACCTTTTTTTATGGTGACCATTCCGTTTTAGGGTTAAGTTTGCTTGTTAAATTGGGTAGATCGGTTGTTTAAATAAAATGTCTTTTACGCTGCCAAAACTAAAAGGTGTCCTTACATGGGTATATTAATTAAGAGGTAGGTACACTTTCTCTTGTGACGTCGGAATTGTTAAATAAGTTCGATGGTAGCAAACACTTGTCGTGTGTGAGCGCGCATGTTAATAGTTACCCACATTTTTTCTGTGTAACTTTTTGACAGCTTCGTTTATGTAATTAGATGTTGGCGATATTACGTCACAATTCTTTGGCGAGGTTCGATGTAACCTTTATGTTTGGGTCGTTGTTTAGATTTTATTTTATTTAAACTTAATTTTTGCACGATACGTTTAAACAAAATATTATCCACGCCAAACTAAGGACTGTGCAGTGTGTTGGAGTGCTTATTATAAAGAGGTTATATAAAAAAAATCATTTAAAAAAACTATTCGGAAATATTTCACAGTGCGTGACGAAATTTAGTTAAAACGAATGTTATCACGGACCGGGTTGTTTATCAATGCTCAAAATTAAATAGGTTTGGCAAAAATATAAGGTTTACTTTTAACTAGACACAAAGCCTAACCTTGTATATTTTTTCATCTCTAGCCGACGTAAACTAGGAAGCTACGAGTATGTACAAACTTTCAATGAAATTTTAATCACACACTAAACCAATAAAACGACACCATAATTATTATAATAGCACGTAACCAAAATCTACTAAGTGACTACGCAAAAAGATGATCCCAATGCGAAGTTTTTTAAAGACAACGAACGCGAAATAAATTATTATGCCTTAGGATTATTTCGTTGCGTCACTTTTTCGCGGTGTTAAGAGACGATGTCACCGAAGATGGTAAACGCTCAAGGCTTAGAATGGGACTGACTGTCGAAGAAGTCTACTGCCGGAAGACTCCGAAAGGAGCTGGGCAACCGACAATTATTATTACTTGCATCTCCAATATTTTGGCGCAGGTAGTACATTCTTACCACAATTTCTATTTTGCTCTATCACAGAGCTCTATTTAGGTCATTTACTCAAGTAGGTACCATGACAAAGAATTTAGCTTAACCATTGCACGGGTGTATTTTTTGTGCAGTGACCAGTCACTACCCTTGTCTACCTAACTTTAGTCAACCAATTGGACCACAGCTACAAATGACCATTGTTTTATACTCAGATGGTGAATAAACCAATATTGAGTGTAAGAATGGACTTTGTTTATGAATGTTACAAATACATTCATAAAAAAGGGGGTTTCGGGGTCTGTCATTGTCTCGAAGAACAAGGCGTTTACAATCACGACATGCAAGGGTTGCAAGGGAAACTATTTTGAAATTGGTAAGCAAGACTGATAGTACGTACACAGATAATGATCTTTGCTGTCCTCTATGCTAGGTTGATTGCCACTGCCTACTAAAGGTACAATACCTGCTATCTTTTTATTAGCCTGGATCTTAGAATACTAAGCCTGGATATGATGATCATTTTAGTTACACCTTGTGGATATCAGCGCACTGATAAGCGTTTCTTATGCTTAGAAAATATCTGTATCATTCGTTTTAATTATAATTGCGACTTGTTTGCAATATTTTATTACTAACGTTTACATTTTATCAATTATTATAGATAAATAGAATGAATAATTCTTTGTTAAATTGAGTTAAATTGAGCAAGCAAGCTGTCGGAACACATTTACTACTGTCGACCTAAACCAAAAAGTAAAGCAGAGTTTCAGTAGCTGAATAAATAATAATATGATACGTTCAATTGGCTTATATGTTTCCTAGGGTTATATATAGTAAATCTATGATGTTTCCTTTTAGTAGAATATGATACCATAGAGCATAGAATCGTCCTCCATTCTCCATCGCTACCAAATCTACGCGCAACGTGTCGTTGCCCTGAAAAGCCTGATCATTATTTCGGACTGACGTTTATTGCACAGGAGTTCTTTACAACGAACGTTTATCGAAGAAGCATTATTTAGCAATTTAGAATTCCTAAACTAAATTACGCACTCGCACAGGTGGGTATATCAGATAATCCGATAAAGCACGGCGTGCTCCAGGCAGCCACAATAATTATCATCCAAACCACAGCCCAAACTTTTTACAAAAGTATTCGAATTTATATACGTATACCCAAAAATAATTATTATGATGTAATCTGATCAGAAAACACTACTACTTATTATGGCCCATATTTAGTAGAGTAATCGGAAATAGTATAAATTTAACTTCACCCTACATATTACTACATACAATCACGCTGAGTCTTGAATGGGTTTGCAACCCCAGAGGTACTGCCTGGATATCCATAAGAGGTTTAGCATTTTTTTTTTCTCAGAAGGCGGTTGCTAGCTATACGGACTTCATAGTGCTATAATGAGGTTTTCACAAGTACAATGTTTATTTTGAAGCGGGTGTCTTGATCTTTATTATAACTGATATATCCAATAAGACTAACTGAACAAAATTTATATTATATTTAAAATCAGAGGATTGCCATCGCTAAATACCAGATTTTTGTATTTTTTATAACTTGCTGCTAGCATTTGCTCACTATCACACCTGTTCCCTGAGTTTTTTTTTTAAGAATTTTTGTTTATGTACGCGCCGGTAGGGGCGCTGTACAGGATCTTGATACAAAAGCGCTAGTTGACGCGTACTATTTTGAGCTAGTAAAAACTCATACTAGGGGTTGGTCGAAGGTGGTGCAAATGCTCAGCCAAGAACGGGACCAGCTCTCAAAGACCGCTGCAGGAAACTGCCGATAGGGATTCGGTGATAGATTTTCTACTATGAACGAAAACTTGGATGGATAACATTTCTCATTGTCTAGTGCAGAAAAAAAAAAACAAAACATTTTTATACATAACAATAATAATTGAAAGTAAGAAGTCTTCAACGGCCAAAATTAAAAACATTAATGCTGCATATTATCTCTTTCGGTATGTTAAGCAATATTTTGGCGCCTGAATGTCGTAAAAACGAGTTTCGATAACGTCTTTAAATAAAAATGCTTGTGTAATCACTATAGGTTGTGATTTTGGGCAATGTTTCGAATACTGTGGAGTTGGATCTTTGTTTGATAAATCAGAAATCGTTCGAATATTCTGGTTTATAAATTCAGAATATACAGCAAAAGTCTCAATTTTAAGATTAAACTTACGGTTAGCGAAAGTACTTCGCGTATCTTAAAATTATTGGTATTTATACTGTCAAGAAATTCTCCAATGAAACATAACTTAGCGTTTCTTTTTAAAAATGTTTTTTTTTAAGTAGAATGCTGTTTTCGTCTGCAACGGGAGCTGAAAATAAAACGGATGGGAGGGAACGAAACATTGATAGTTTTAAGGGTTTAGTGTGAATTGGTCACACGCAAACCAGTATAAATTGGCCGCACCTTTATTTAGATGGAACATAATTTTTGATACTTATTTAGACGTCAATTTGTTTTTCAAGTTTTGAGTGCAATTTCGTCACACCTTGCACGTCAAAAGGTAGGTACAGTCAGCGTCATAGTATGAACTATCAAAACGTCTTGGAAGAGGCACGGAATAAACAACACAAGCTAATGCTGATTCTATCTCTACTCTAGCAAGTTTTTTCTGTAATCTGATCTAATACAGAACATTCCGGAGTCGGTAAATGAAAATGAAAAAAATATTGGAAGCACTGCATGTCTAAAAATACATTACAACTTAAAATGCAAAACGCTCTAGAATCTACGCTTCAGAATTGTTCGCTCGTTTTTTCTTTCGCGTTCTGGCTCTTCAGACGTGTCAACTCATCGGTTATCCACTTAAAATTGATCCAGTATCTTGAGCACGAACTCAACTTTAACTGTTCTTGCGTCTGTTATAATTATGTTCTTTTAGTCCAAAGTCACCAACTCATTATCTAAAAAATATTTTTTACGTGCCTCTTGACCAGACTTGTCTTTGTAGAATGGTGATTCAGCTATCCCTTTTCCTAAGTAATTACGAAACTCAAGCACCAGGCAGCCAAACGTACAAGTACCTACAGACCACAGACATATTAGAGGAAGCAGACCGGGCATTTTATATTTATGTCAAAAAAACGCATAATATGTTCATAAAATGTAACTGCGATTTATATTCGTGCTGAATCCGGCCTAATATTTATACACTCAAAATTAGCTGTCAAATGTTGCCATCGTCACGCATCAATTATGGCTGCTGGCTTCACAACTGGATTCATTACAGATAGTGGTCCTCTGCATTGGGAATTGGCAGCATGGCCTATGGAGTACGGCCAGGGGGTATCTTACGTTGAACGGTCTATTCCGCTTCCTCTTATACTTAATATGTCTGTGGTACAGACCTACAGAACGCACCCAACGTTGCTTAACTCCGGTGACCGGACGAGGACCGGTATGTTCCGTTCCACGCGCTATGGACATAAACAACTGGTGTTCCTAATAAAAACATCACCATGCAAAACTTCAATAACAATAACATAAAACTGCAATTTGGCTTGCAATATGACGTCACAATACGCGGTAGTCCATGCGTACGGAGTCGCAGGCAAATGTAACTTAGGGACTTTAAAACCACAGAATATAGAGACATAAAAACCGGCACAGTATGAAGTGAGTGCGGCCAATTCCTATCAATATATTGACATACAAATAGGTACAAAGATCTCGTTCTCCATAGAAGGTCAGCCAGGATCTATCCAGCGAATGTCCTACATAATCGCATTCTGTTCCAATAGATCTGGCTCAATGATCCTATAAGAACTTAAGATTTCTTTGCACGAACATTACCTACGTTAAATGGATTGGTCAGGCGCTTCGAAAACTATAAGAGCAACCGTATGATATAGCCTAGACGTGAAATTGCGTTCACTATTGGATTGGTGGTTCAGTGCAAAAGTAACGAGCAGGTGCGTAGTGAAGCAAAGTATCAAGACAGCAATGTTTTCCATTCATTTTCTCTTGCCTTGCTCGCTCATAGTTCAGAAAAAAAAATGTTTACCTACATCTTACTGCATATCTTTACTAACTGCTAGAGTAACAATGTGGCTTACATTTTTTAGCAGTGCTAGGGCTCTTCGGTAAGGAGAAGTGAAGAAATACGAACTGCACGGGGTAGTACAGACTTCACCTTTCCCAAACAAATCATCCTGAAGAGTGAAGGTACTCACAGTCCAACCACGCCCGCCAATCACATATCCTTTGAAATTGAGACACGCAGAAATATTCATAATATTTATTTGAAGAAATCTCTACTAAAACTGTGAATGAGTTTACCTGCAAAATAAACATTGAAGATAGTTTTGAAAAACTAACTGGGATCCAGGGCCCTGAACCCGAAATGTGGTTATTAGAATTTCCGTCTGTTTTTTGTTTGATTGTTGACTTAATATTCGGAAACTACTTAACGGTTTTGACGGGAGTTTCGGCATTAATTAGATACCTTTAGTTTCTAGTTTCATAACTAAGTGATAACCATACCAAACTTTGCAACTTTGCTGAACAGTAGTTACTTGCCCTATCAAACATTATTGAGCCCGTATGCTACGGGCTATGACCCTTTATTTAAGATAATGAACCAATACCGTCATCAGCGCAGCTTTCTCTGCCATTGCCAGCTTAGCACCCATATTGCTGCCATGCGGCATCACCATCAAATTCAGCATACTCTACTGAGGTAGAGCCATTAACTGTATGTATTCATTTCGTACGAGGCGAAACAGTTCAGTCTGCTTCGCGTCGTCTATGGAATATCATACCGTGCTATAATGGAGATTCAACTTTCGTAACCTGCAAGACTTTATCAAAAATTATATTTTTTCCAAGCGTAATTTCTGAAAGCTGACGGAGGACACTTATCTGTGTGCCTCTTTTTAAACATTGCCTCATTTTTAAACATTCTGTTTTAGGATATACAACAAGCCTTTAGACCATGCTTGCGTTGGTTGCTTGACCATACATGTTGGTTGCCTAAGTGTAATAGTCAAAATGCACCTATATATTAGAAAATAACTTTCTTACATGTTCATATAAATGTATTAAAGTGAGTTTAATGATCGATTAAGCAATTGGCCTTTACAAAACTAGGGTTACATTATAACTAACTATGTTTAACTCAATTATTATTATAAGTTTGTGACACTTGTTTCTATGTTATCGCGCGCGTACATTTCCTTCTCGGCAGGGTTTTTCACAGTGTCCCGTTCCTGTCCCTTGTGCAGTTTGTACAGGGCTCTGAAATACAAGAAAATACAAACTGAGCTAGTGTAATTGTGCCCTATGCATTCAGGGTTCAAACGGAGATTGAACCCTGAATGCATATTTGCTAATGCACAGATATTTGCTCTGAGTCTGGGATTTGGTTTTGTGATCGTGTTGTCTAAAACACAAAATGAGCGATGTCATGATATATACATGGAATGCTAGATGGCAGTCAGAAGGTTTTGGGTTTTGGACTGTGCTGTATGATACCTATACAAATTGAATAGAACTAACTAACAATAAAAATAAATAACAACATAATATAAGAACGAATATAACTTAGTATACAACCAACTCATTTTTGTCGAGGTAATGAATAAACGAATGAAGCGATGCCAATAATCGAATCAAATTGATGAATTACTAGAACCTATTAAATACCCTAGACCACGGTCCACAATAACCCCAAGAAAATGTCCATGGTAAACTCAAAATTATTAGCCCTGTACGGGAATGGAACTGGCAACCTCACGTTACGGACAGCATGAAAGACGTATCTGTGTCAGCTGCAGTACATTGCTGTAAGCATTGCATTAAATACTGCATTGGTGCACGAAATACAAAATATCATATTATAATATTTTATATATCGCACACCAATGGTAATCACACCAACCAAATGAGCAATCATAATGAATGAAAAAAAATGAGTCGAAACATTCGTTCACACAGGTTCACTCGTTAACGTGTTAACAAAAAACGTCCTAGACCTTTCGTGGTCACCGTTCATATTACGTGCTGTGGTATTTGTGGAATTTAATTTGTGAGTTGAAATGGTTTTACTTTGTAAGAGCCGCTGGCTAGTACCTGATTGGCCATTGAAAAACAATATTTCATGAAAGTTCATTAGGTCTATAATAAGTTTATTGAAAGTCATTGCGTGAAAGAAATTATTTTTGATTCTATTTCGTTTGTTTAAAATTTCTGTTCGAAGCTCTTTACGCACGGACTAACAAATATAGGATTGACAACTATAGCTTTTTTTATGGGACTGTTGCAGGTAACAGTGGTGTTTATATTTTTGACCAGTTGTTTATATTTTTTCATTATTTATAAGACAATTACATATTCCATTACCACGGAAACAGCAACGAAGCATCGACCTACTTATTGGCATGTGGCGTGATTTACGAGAATTATGGAGCTGCGTCAGCGCGCGGCTTGGAAGCGGACACCGGCGCCGCGCGACGACACTTGCGTCACTCTATACTCATACTTCGAGTTGGAGACATTCCATATTTTAGAATTAGAATTAATTAATTGTACTTTCAGTTTTTATATTAAATTAGTTATTTCAAATTTTGGTTTTTTTTAAGTCCTTCGGCTGTCGCTCGCATAATTGGCGCAGTCGGTAGGATCTAGAGTCAGTGCGTGTCGGTTAAAATCTCCGAAAAATCGCTAAACGTCGCTGGCAGGCTCCTTAGCCCTCATCTAGATCCGAATCTACGCGAGCGCGTCACCGAGGACCAGTATCCAGACATTGATACGCAGAGGAAACCAGAATGCAAATGTAAGTACGCAAAAACTTTCTTTTTGTGTTGCTCCTTTCCTAGTTCTTATTCTTGTGTTATAATTATTATTCACGATTTTCCATCCCAGGAATAGGGGTGATAGCGAGACTGCATCACGCCAGTCTCGCCGTAATAGAGAGTTAGATAGTTTAAGAGAGATTGAATCTGATTTAAGTTTAAATACTTTATTTGTGAAAATGCCTCACGACCCAGATACGATTTACAAGGCCTTGCGCCCTGTACCAGATTTTGATGGAAATCCAAATATATTAACTAGATTTATTAAAATATGTGACCAAATAGTTGAGACGTATATGAGCCTTGACCCCGGCAGTGAATTACCTAATTTGTGTCTTTTAAATGGTATACTGAATAAAATAACCGGTCCTGCTGCCACAATTATCAACTCTAATGGCATCCCTGATAATTGGCTGGGAATTCGCGATTCCCTTATTAATAATTTTGCGGACCAAAGAGATGAAACCGCGCTATACAACGACCTCTCCTTGGCCACGCAAGGGCATAAGACCCCGCAGGAGTTCTATGACCATTGTCAGACCTTATTTAGCACTATAATGACCTACATTACATTGCATGAAACTCTGCCCACAACTATTGAAGCTAAGCGCGCGCTTTACCGTAAGCTTACCATGCAAGCTTTTGTACGCGGTTTACAAGAGCCCTTAGGCTCTCGGATTCGATGTATGAGACCCGCGACTGTAGAGCAGGCATTAGAATTTGTGCAGGAAGAGCTGAATATAATATATTTACAGCAACGTAATAACGAAGTGCATTCAAAGGCTCAGCCGCCTATGAAAGCTCAGGCTCCAATTCAAATGCCTCCTCCATCCAGGCAGGCCTTTCAGCCGCCTCCACACAATATGATGGTTGCGCCCGTCAACCACCACCGACCCATGTTAATGCAACCTCAACCATTTAAATTTGCTCAGCCACAGAATCAGTTTCGATTCAATTCAAACCCGCAAAATCAACCTCAATATCGTATGCCCACGCGCACGCAGCAGATGTTTGGTGCACCCCCGCCAAATTATAACGCGCGTAGTAACGTTTTCCGTCTTCCGCCCCGAAACCCATCTCAGAACTTTGGCCCTAAGCCTATGAGCGGAGTGCAGCATTTCACCCCTAGGGCATTACCCGCGACGGGATTTAGGGGGCACGATTGGTCTAAACACGGCAACCCGCCGCCTACGAACTATTTCAAAAGTCGGGAAATGAATTTTAATGAATGTGTTGATGACGGATACTCGGGTTATGCGGATTATTACTACGAGCCTGATTATAATACCTACTATTCCAATTACAACGAATGTCCGGCCTATGCGCATGATTACAACGAGTACGTTGACCCCGACAGTTACGGCCCTGCGGTAGCTCAGGTACACGAATACGACGGAAATGACGTGGTTAGCGAACCGCAGCCTTCCACCAGCCATGAAAATTTTCAGAAGGCTTCAGGGTCAGGCAGGCAAAAATAGAGGTCAATTTACAGACGCAGAGACAGTTACCGTACATTCAGACCTTAGACCCTCCATTAAAATTGCTGATAGATACCGGAGCAAATCAATCTTTCTTAAGCCCGGACGTTATAGAGAAATTTTACCCCCACGTGCCCTTAGACTATGATCCATTTGAAGTTACAAATGTTCACGCGGTAAGTCAAAACGACTATTCTATCACGGTACCCTGCTTTCCTGAAATCAGTGACAACGAACCGATTAAACTTTTCGTATACAAGTTTCATAATCACTTCGACGGATTAATTGGGCTCGATTTATTAACACGATGGGAAGCGAAAATTGATTTAAAAAGGTTATGTCTAACCACCAAGTTCGCGGTAAACCAAATTTTATTATACAACTCGCGAAACGTTAATTTGTACGAGGACATCATTCCGGCGAAAAGTACAAAATTAGTCAGAATACCCATTGATGCTCCTGACAGTGAAGTTTATATTCCAGAACAAATCTTGTGTAACTGCGTAATTCATGAATGTGTAACTAGTGTGGTTCAGAGTAGAGGTATATTAGAGATCGAAAACCCGCTCGAAAATGACGTCGTATTTTCATTAGATCGCCCGGCTCACGCGGAGCTGTTTAATATCGAGTGCACGCGAACTGACGAACCACCCGCGCGCACCAAAGAAGTCTTAAAGCGACTTCGTACAGATCATCTTAACGAAGAAGAAAAGGCTAATTTAATAGCTCTTTGTGCGAAGTATTCTGATGTTTTCTATATTGAAGGTGAAAATTTAACTTTCACTAATCAGATAAAACACCGCATTCGCACAACCGACGAATTACCGGTATACACGAAGAGTTATCGTTATCCTTTTGTCCATCGGCAAGAGGTCAGCGACCAAATTGACAAAATGTTGACCCAAGGTATTATTCGTCCTTCTGAGTCAGCGTGGAGCTCTCCAATTTGGATTGTTCCTAAGAAGGCGGACGCCTCGGGTAAACAGAAGTGGCGTCTAGTGGTTGACTTTCGAAAAGTCAACGAAAAAACCATAGACGATAAATACCCTATCCCGAACATAGCGGATGTTCTGGATAAGCTAGGGAAGTGTCAGTACTTCACAACCCTGGACCTGGCCAGCGGCTTCCACCAGGTTGAAATGGACCCCATCGACATTCCGAAGACAGCATTCAATGTGGAACATGGCCACTTTGAATTTCTCAGAATGCCAATGGGATTAAAAAATTCACCATCCACATTTCAAAGGGTAATGGATAATATCCTCAGAGGGCTCCAGAACCAGATCGGCCTGGTCTACCTTGACGATATTATCGTATTCAGCACCTCCCTGCAGGAACACATGACCAACCTGGAGAGGGTGTTCCAGAGACTTAGGGAATCCAACTTCAAAATACAGATGGACAAGTCCGAGTTTTTGAAGTTGGAAACGGCTTACTTGGGCCATATTATCAGCAGTGAGGGAGTAAAACCGAACCCGGATAAGATAGCGGCAGTTGAGAAATATCCAATTCCTAAAACGCCCAAAGAAATAAAACAATTTTTGGGCCTATTAGGTTATTATCGGAAATTTATACCGGATTTTGCACGTATTACCAAACCTTTAACTCAGTGTCTGAAAAAGGGTAAAAAGATCACCTTCGACCCCGAGTATGTCAAAAGTTTCGAAAAATGCAAAACCTTACTAACTAATGACCCAATCCTTAAGTACCCGGATTTTGAAAAGGAGTTTGTACTCACTACCGACGCTTCTAACGTCGCGGTAGGCGCTATTTTATCTCAAGGGCCTATCGGATCCGACAAACCCATTTCTTATGCCTCTCGTACACTAAATGATAGTGAACTGAACTACAGCACCATCGAGAAGGAGCTTCTGGCAATAGTTTGGGCCACTAAGTACTTTAGACCTTACCTTTTTGGAAGGAAATTTAAAATACTTACAGACCACAAGCCATTGCAGTGGATCATGAGCTTAAAAGAGCCCAATTCCAGACTGACACGATGGCGCTTAAAGCTCAGCGAATATAACTTCACTGTCGTGTATAAAAAAGGGAAATCTAATACCAACGCTGATGCCCTGTCCAGAGTAGAGATTAATAATGAGGAAACTATTTCCCTCATGGTGAACTCTTCTGAGCCGCCAGCACCAGATAACGGCTCCACAACCATGACAGCTCACACCAGCCAGGAAGATCCCATATTAGAAATCCCCATTACTGATGATCCGCTGAATAAATTTCACCGTCAGTTAGTCTTTTCAATAGTCAGCGATGTTAAAAGGCGGCCGGCGGTATCAAAACCATTTGAAACTCACACTCGCGTTTCTGTGCAAGTTACTGAGGCTAACCTAGAAAAAGACGTCATTAATGCCATCAAGGAATACGTTGCCCCTAAAATTAAAACAGGAATTTTAATTAATCCCCCGTTAGGCATGTACTCAATAATTCCCATAATTCAAAATCATTTTAAAAGTTCCACAATGAATCTCGTCCTCACCAAAGTAGAACTAGAAAACGTCAAACCCTATCTCAGACAACAAGAAATTATTAAGCATTACCACGACGGTAAGACCAACCATAGAGGCATTAACGAATGCTACCTGTCTCTGTCAAAGAAGTATTATTGGCCCAAGATGAATGAACAGATAACCAAATTCATTAATGAGTGCACTGTATGTGGCCAAGGGAAGTACGATCGTAATCCCATACAACAGCGATTTAATGTAGTACCGCCTCCTAATAAACCTCTAGAGATAGTTCATATGGACCTATTCACGGTAGATAGTGAAAAGTATGTGACATTCGTAGACGTATTTTCTAAATACGGCCAGGCTTACCATCTACGTGATGGCACCGCTATCAGTGTGTTGCAAGCTTTATTGAAATATTGCACACACCACGGATTGCCGCTGACGATCGTAACTGACAACGGCACGGAATTCACGAACCAACTATTCTCGGAATTCCTACGTACACATAATATTAACCATCATAGAGTTCTCCCTCATGCGCCTAACGACAATGGTAACATAGAGCGATTCCATTCAACCCTACTCGAACATCTCCGACTTTTAAAAATTCAGCGTAAAGATGAACCAGTAGTAAATCTAGTGCCCTATGCGATAATCGCCTACAATAGTTCCGTCCATAGCTTCACTAAATGTAGACCGTTTGACATAATTACAGGCCACTTTGATCCAAGAGACCCAACCAGTATAGATCTGACACAACATCTCTTACAACAGTACACCCAAAATCATAGGGAGCAGATGAAACTAGTTTACGAAATTATAAATGACTCAGCTCTGCACAATCGTACGGTTTTAATTGAGAACAGAAATAAAGACAGGGAGCCCGAAATTCAATACGAACCAGAACAGCAAATTTTTATTAAAAACCCACTTGCCAGCCGACAGAAATTAGCACCGAGATATACTAAGGACACGGTCCTTGCTAACTTGCCTATACATATCTATACATCAAGGAAACGTGGCCCCGTGGCCAAAACTCGCCTTAAGCGAGTTCCTAATAGCGCTAAATTGTTTCAGACTTCTGCTGATGATGCTGGCGCATCTAGTTCACACCCAGGAGATAAGACTTGAGAGTCTTAACGACGGTCCGGGACTCCTACCTTATAAACTAGGACGAACTCGTCTCATTACGCATTATCATAGCTTCTTACAGTACATTCAGATTGACGATTTAGAAAATAAAGCTCTCGCGGTTAGAAATCAGTTATTAGAATTCGAACAAAAACTAAGTAACGACACGTTAGCATTGTACGAACTTCAAATTAAGTACTTATCACATAAAATTGATAAAGTCCTAATTCACTTGAAAGGGTTAGAGCCTAGCCGTGCAAAAAGAGGTCTGATTGATGGTTTAGGATCCGTAATTAAAAGTATTACGGGTAACTTAGATTATCAGGATGCAATTAAATTTGATAACGCAATCAAAACTTTAAACAATAATCAAGTAAAAATAACATCTGAATTTAATTCCCATATTAGTCTTAGCAAAGAATGGATGACGCAACATAATGACGTCATCGACCAGTTAGTTAGAAACCAGCAGTCAATCAATTCTACACTTGAACTTATATTAAACAGCGACGCTTTTAACGACAATAGCCTCATAAAGTACGCTAAGTTCGCACAACTTTTAACCATTATAACAGAAAATGTAGACGATTTATTAGGAGAGATAATTAGAATAGAAAATATATTAGCTCTTGTGCGCGCCTTAAGCACGCATCATTCTATGGTAACTATAGATACGTTAAGTAAGATGATAGATAGGCTCCGGATAATATACGGAGAAAGTAAGGTGTTAAGTCTAGAGTTACGTGATTACTATAGTATTATAAAGCCTGGGTCATACTTCATTAAAAAACAGATTGTAATAGTATTCAAAATTCCCATAGTTAGCACAGATATATTCGACCTATACAAGCTCGCTATCACCCCGAATAGGTACAATCAAATCCTCATTCCACCCTTTCCATTCCTTGCAACCAATAAGGAAGCGTATGCGTACATGGAGGCTGAATGCCCGAAGGTAGACAAGCAGTACCTCTGCGTGGAAGACACCATCAATAGAATCAAGACCCAGCAAGACTGCGCTCGGGATCTGGTCATCAGTCATGCCCTGGGAGGAGCCTGCAACCTGACCACTGTAGAACTCAAAAATGAAGCCATGGAACAACTGGACGACAAGGACTACGTCTTGTCATTGCCCAGCACAACGAAAGTTCATCTGCAATGTGGAAGAGAAGAATACAAGCAACTTCAAGGCAGCTACCTAGTTACAATACCACTGAACTGCACCGTGATGACGTCAGAGATCACATTAACCAACGAAAATAACGAAGTAACCGGCCAGCCCCTACTAATCACAGACATCTCATACGACTTCAAACGGGAACCTGCATCTCCTCACAAGATGACACTGCAATCCATAGACCTGAGGAAACTACATAAAGCCCACAACCAAGTCATGATGCAGCCACGGTTGGAACGAGACGCCATCGCAGACAACACATTTTACCACACCACTATCCCCCTGTATGTGGTATTATTCTGTGCATTCGCACTCGTGCTGATAGCAATTTTTCGTCGATTCAACCTATGCAAATGCAACAAATCTCAACGCCTTGTAGACCAGACACCTGCGAAGCAAGAAGACGAAGATCTTGAAAACCCTACGGTTTTCCCAGCAACTTTTTCACTAAAAGTTGGAAAATAGTTGCTGATCTGCGGGTGGAGAAATTACATATTCCATTACCACGGAAACAGCAACGAAGCATCGACCTACTTATTGGCATGTGGCGTGATTTACGAGAATTATGGAGCTGCGTCAGCGCGCGGCTTGGAAGCGGACACCGGCGCCGCGCGACGACACTTGCGTCACTCTATACTCATACTTCGAGTTGGAGACATTCCATATTTTAGAATTAGAATTAATTAATTGTACTTTCAGTTTTTATATTAAATTAGTTATTTCAAATTTTGGTTTTTTTTAAGTCCTTCGGCTGTCGCTCGCATAATTAGACCTCTGATAATAACTCACATTGATTTAAACTTTTTCTTTCTCCACTTCAAAGGTGCGTTCGCGACTTGAACGTTCTTACGAAAGCATGGAATGTTTTAACACTAAAAATAACAATAAACCAATTATGTGAAAACCTTGTGTAAGTATGTAATATTTTTGGTTTTGGTAATTAGAAGTACCTACTACGCGCAATATCCCATAATTATAAATACAGGAACATAAATGCAGGATAAAAACAGGAATAAGTGTATATAATACTTACGTAAATATAATAAAAGCAGGTATAGTCATCAAAGCACCAACAAAATACGTGACTCCCGGTGCTAACATGATAGTCTGAGAGAATATTTGCAGGTACATTGGCCCGTAGATCATCGGTATTATGGCCTCGGCAAACCCGATGAGGGAACACATTTTGGCTGTAAACATAACAACAAGCAACCGTCAAATTTATTTGGAGATAAAAACAAGACAACTAACAGAAACACAACAACGAAGCAAGGCTTGAACATTGCTACTCTTAGGGTTCCATAAACTAAATTATACCTATTATACGGTCACATATTCGTAGAAGTAACACGTAAAGACGGACCTTAGGGTTTCCTTTTGTTTGAGCAAAGCTTTGTCTAGAATGACGATCATGTAATGTCCAATGACGTACCGTCAATGCGTCAGGCAAACTTTCCCCAAGACGCACTATTGACTCTGAATTTGGTATACTTAGTCAGGTCATAAGTATTGTCACACAGTAAAAACTTTTCTTTTAGAATGCTGGCCACAAAAAAGTTTATTGAATTCGAATTTCGAATTGTTCATGAAAATAAAAATGTATACTTTTTAGAATTTTACTCATTTTTAAATATGGAGTGGACGCTTAAAGAAGACCGTGTTGCAGTTATTGCGTTGTATCGTTGCGGTTACGCGCCAATTCAAATTTTTGACATACTGAAAAATTTGAATATAACCAAGAGATTCGTTTATCGTACCATCAAACGATACAATGAAGACTCTAGTGTAGATGACAGGTCAAGAAGTGGTCGCCCTCGGTCTGTTAGGACTCCAGCAGTGATAAAAGCTGTGAAGGCGCGAATTCAAAGAAACCCCAAACGTAAGCAGAAACTGTTGGCCCTTCAGATGGGATTAAGCAGAACCACGGTGAAAAGGGTGTTAAATGAACACTTAGGGCTTCGGGCATATCGAAGAAAAACAGGACATCATTTGAATGCTCGTCTAATGGACCTGAGACTGAAGAGATGCCGCGCTTTGTTGAAGCGGTACGCGGGAAAAAAATATCGGGAAATTCTTTTTTCGGATGAAAAAATTTTTACCGTAGAAGAGAGCTACAACAAACAAAATGATAAGGTGTACGCACACAGTAGTGAAGAAGCGAGCAACCGTATTCCGCGTGTCCAACGAGGTCATTTTCCATCCTCGCTCATGGTATGGTTGGGAGTGTCTTATTGGGGCTTAACAGAGGTACATTTTTGTGAGAAAGGTGTAAAAACGAATGCAGTTGTGTATCATAATACAGTCCTGACGAACCTTGTGGAACCTGTTTCTCATACCATGTTTAATAACAGGCACTGGGTATTCCAACAAGATTCGGCGCCAGCTCATAGAGCGAAGAGCACACAAGACTGGCTGGCGGCGCGTGAAATCGACTTCATCCGGCACGAAGACTGGCCCTCCTCCAGTCCAGATTTGAATCCGCTAGATTACAAGATATGGCAACACTTGGAGGAAAAGGCGTGCTCAAAGCCTCATCCCAATTTGGAGTCACTCAAGACATCCTTGATTAAGGCAGCCGCCGATATTGACATGGACCTCGTTCGTGCTGCGATAGACGACTGGCCGCGCAGATTGAAGGCCTGTATTCAAAATCACGGAGGTCATTTTGAATAAACTTTAGTGCCATAAGAATCTATGTTTTGTTAAGTTCATTTTGGTATATAAATGGTTACATAATGAATAAACTTGTTTCAATTATTTTATATAAAACATGTGACAGAATTTATGACCTGACTAAGTACTTACCTACTGTTTTATGACTCGTAAACATTGAATATACCTAACCTAATTATAATATATCTTATGCATATATTGTATCTTGCGCCGCGATACTAGTATTAATAAAATCCGGATGCGGAGTCTAAGGTCATTCTTAGCCACTATAAATATCAAAATATCTTGATGCTGACATCAGATTAAGGTAAAAAACATATAAACAGCACGTGCGTGGGATCATTTTAGTCTAATCATCCGTGGTCAATTATTTTACTTGGATTATTCTTTGTTCAGTATCAATTTTCAATCATTGCGTACTGTGTAGGACTATTTTGGCTGAAACATCGTAGTAGCAGCGTTAGCTAGAGAGCGCAGGGCTTTTTACTAAAACTTGTAGTTTAGGAAAATATATGACTGTAACTGTAACGCCACGCTACCTTATGATTTTGATTTTGACTATGCTTAGCTACCCTAATGCATGTTATCCTATCCTACTAATATTATAAAGGTGAAAGCTTGTGTGTTTTTATGTTCGTTTGATACTTCTTCACGCTCAAGCGGCTGGGGCTGGAGCAATATCGATGAAATTTGGTATGGAGGTAGCTAACACCCTGAATGAAGAACATATTATAGGCTATTTTTTATTCCGGAAACAGCGGTTAATATCACATGGCACTGCTGGTATATTAATAAATATATAACTAAAACAAACTAAACCTAAACTTCTTTGATCAATAACACAGCCATCAATATCTATTACATTATTGTTCGACGTTAACTTAATCTATCAGGCAGCTACCATAAGCTACGTTCCCAAACTAATGTTTAACTATTAATTTACCTATATTTTCGGGTTCCACAACTTTCGTACCAAGAGACCTAATTGGTGTGGAACTACCGAAGAAGTCGAAGACGGGTCCCGCATAGAACCACTGCTTCGTCGGAGCCAGTCCGTACACCAACGAGGAGACAGTCTTACACGAAGTGGCTATCATGCCCAGAATGGTGTCGTGCATCTTAAGCATCTTGCTAAAGACTGTAACTGCTATTGCAGTGCCTGTAATTGTAAAACATAATTCTACTTAGTTCTTAAACTTTTCCGAATTGTCTTTTTTGCTATAGGTACTTACGCTTGCACAAAACATTAATTTGTCCGCAGATCTTAAAAATATCTAGATAAACATTATTATTATAATAAATATATATTCACAAATCCATATAGATACATAGGTGTACCTACATTATGTGAAAGGAATCGGAGTCAAAATAAATGACCCCCAACTCAAATAAACAAGTTATGTCATGTAGGTAGCTAGATCTAGGAGTATATTGCGGGTAGACTTCGAAACTTGCACCTATATAGTTTTATATATTTTAGAGCTTTTTAATTACTATTCAGCTTCGATAAAAAAAATATCCTTATTTTATGTGGAAAAGAGGCTCAATATTTTTACCATAAATTGAAAAATGCATTAGGACAGTTTAGTTAATTTTTGACGAATTTTTGTTCATTAGGAATATAGAATAGGAATCAGGAAATAAAATTATACATTTTAGTAGTTACGGTTACGTACTTACCCACAACTCCCAATAATATGGAATATGTGCTGAATAAGCTCAATTCAACCACATCCATGTCAAATTTCGCCAATGTATACAGGTAGAGAATGTTGGCTTCTCCTGAAAACATAATGTTACATAAGATAAGATAATAATAATGTAAGATTGTTTTTTGTTCCGCAATTTCTCCGTCAATTGGGTATTGATTTTGATGATTCTTTTTCTGTTCGGTAGGTTATACTTCAGAGGTGGTACCATAGAAATTGTATCGAAATCGATTTAGAAGTTTAGATTTAAAATCTAAACTACTGAACAACTGGAATAACTGATTAATAATAACTGGAAAATCCATTTACTATTATTTAATCGAGGTAAATATAATAGTGTAGGTATATACGATTTTTCGTCAATGGTGAACCGATTTGTTGAGGTGGTTGGGACCACCTCAAGAGTTTACTCTTATCACTAAGTTAGGATCTGATGGTGGAATCTCCGGGAAATCGGGGGAAATCTTCCAAAAATATACTCGTAGGTAGGAACGGAACGTAATCTCGATTCGTACTCGATACGTAGTAGTGTCTACACTTAGCGTCTACGTATATTATTTCCACTAAAAAGAGGAAAAAAAAATGTTAAAATAAATTAAAACAACTACAAACTCAAGAGAAAGGCAATAAAAAGCTAAAAATAACTATACCTACATTAAAATGAAATTAGTGAATTAATGTTTTTGTGATGCGTTACCCTTGATCATTGGAACTCGGTGCCAAGCCCGACATTCAATTATAATGGGCGATATCAGAATACAATACGTTAATAAGCTATACCTCCATAGTTTGTTGATGTACAAAGACCAACAACACTCACATTCTACAAAATATTATGTATAATTAAAACGGTAGCAATACAAATTTCATACCTAGCAAATGCTATGCAAAGTAATAATGGTGGCCACAAATGCGGGCTTGGCAAACCGACTCCCAATGATCTAATTTCATCACACTAATTTCATTTCAATGTATAGTTATTTTTCCCTTATTAGTGCGTTTATGTTGGGCATGAAGTTAGTTTCATTTTTTTTTTGTTAATTTATGACACGACATTTATAATATCGTACCCACAACTGGTCCTATGATGACAATATGTGCACCTATGACCAACAGTATCTGCGCCCGTTGCCTTCCTTCAGACAAATAAATCACCGACAGTGTATCCAACAAATTCTTCGGATGAAAAAAAAACTTGAGTTTTTCGAGAAACGTTCCTTGCGTTTCCACTCTGTTCACATCTTGTATCCTCCACAATGTGTGTATAAAACCGATTACGTACAATACGAGTCCTATACCAAACACTCCGTAATATCCAAGGGTCTGCGTCAAGACGCCACTCAAGGACGTCCCTAATGGGATCCCAAGAGTGACAATTACGGAAACTATTCCCATCCTTAAAGTACGCGAATCAATGGTCGTCACGTCGGCTACGTAGGTGAACGAGCCCATCAGCGCAATGGTCTGCCCGCCGGACAAAGCAGTCGGCACCGATTCAATTAACGCCGTTACCCACAATGGCCACTCAAGGAAGAAATAAGTGGCCATGAGCATTCCTAGTGAGGATACTATTTCACCCAAAATCGGAATTAACATAAGCGCCTTTCTGTTACCGGTTCTGTCACTCCATGCGCCGACAAATAGCACGACTATAGCTGGAACGCTGCTCTGTAAAGGGGACTGCCAAGATTGCATGTCCGACACTAGAGTCAGGGCCTCCAACTGGGCCACTTTAGTGATATTATCGTCATCGGTGTCTCCGTTTATGGCTTTGGTGCAGATTTCTTCCGAGTAACCCAAATCCACGCGACATGCCTTTTCTGTGTTCAGTTTATTCACAGCGAGGGCCGAAATAGCAATTGGCAAAACATAGCACAGTAGAAACGGTTCGACTGTGAAGAATGTGAATGCACTTTTTATCATGTCACCACAAGTTGCTGTTCGGCGTTCTTCTTCCTTCTTGGCATGGTTTCCATTTCTCTCTGCACTCTGGATGATTTGGTTGTTTTCTGTGAGTTCAGTGCCAGGTTCCACGTTCGATGTCATTGTGGAGAGTTTTTCACATCACTAATTTATAATTTAAGTTGCTTTTAAAAAATATCACATGAGTTGAAGGTTGGAATAGCAAACACGACGGTAGGCGTCTGCCCTCCACCGCTGACTGGTTCTAAAATGTTATAGAACCCGTTTTTTTCTCGATAGCAGCATCACCACAATAATTACGACGATGGTCGCTGTTCAAGGATATTATGACATACGAAATAGGTACCTACCTAATTAAAGGTTATAAAGATTATAATTTAGTTTGAGACCAGAAGCTCAGCCGAGGTAACGCAGAGGGACTGGGAAATATAAGAACAAGTTCTTATCTACAGCCTACCTTTCCTTATTTTTTTCAATTTCTTTCTTTTTTTAATTCTAGTCCTATTTTGATATCAATTGCCGTGAAGTTAACATAACACATATGTTATTTATTAATTTTGAAGGATCATTTCCTTTTAATTGCTTAATGCGAAGTGATTTGTTAGCGGTCTCAAGTCTCACTTTTGTCAAATGGTTTGATTACTTTTGCCAAAACTGTGCGTGGGACGCCCAAGGCAGAGTAATTTGGAGAAGAGTAAACTAACATAACTTCCACCGATCACATACATATTACCTGGGAAAGACTCGGGAAATACCCACTACACTACACAAAGAACTTTCGGAAAAATATGAATAGTAGGTACCTCAAAAATATTAGTATTTCAGTGCCCGTTGTCGATCTCACTACGGTTATCTTTAGTAGTAGGTCATGGTACAAAATTAGTCGATTCCATTTAAAAGCCTAAACTGGATAGCCTAAAGAAAATCGTTTGCTATTAGGTGGGAGTAGGCCCCCAGTTCTGTTAAATTTTGGCTAAGATCGAAAGGCGTTATACAAATAAATATAGGCGCTTGACGAGTTTAACGCCTTTCGTTTTCATCTCATTACCCTTAACTACGCCAATATGATCAATATAAATAACATAGAAGGCGCTTTGAATATTGGTGATATAAAAGCGGGCAGTAGTCAATTTAAGGGAACTAGACTAACAGATTGATTGAAGGATGGTATTTGGGATCATTTTGATCAGCTTACAGCATCGCGTAGATACTCAACAAAGGCTTTTAATCCACTTGAACTATAGGTACCTACTCATACATAAAAGAACGGGTACTTGGTTGTGATATCAAAGCACGGCCTTTGAAGGTAGAAACGTGTTTGGCAATAGATTCCGGTTATGCTCTCGCCGTGTACCTACACTAAGAAAGGATTTAGTCGAAACAGAGGCATTCCAAATCTACCAATAACTTAAGCCAGGTGATATAACTTTAGTGGTTCTTTAAATGAGTGGGAATGAAGTTTTACAGTTTATTTATTTATTTATTTATTTATTTATTCATTCAAACAGACAGTAAGCTTACAGTACTAGGACCAAAGCGCCCACTATCTTAGGTTACGACTTAGATATAAATTAAGGTATAAACTAATGCTATTTACACTATCATTAAATATGTCGACATGTTGGAACTCTTGCGTGAATGCGTTCAAGAGCGACAACGCCCGCGGCGTAGGCGCGTTGTCGGCGTGGTGAGTACGCTGCGCGGAACATGCGAACAACTGATGCCGTCGACGACCAGTTCGCATATAGTCATTGGGAACAAATAATTTTATATCAGCAAGTACAGCTGGATTGTTAATCCTACTACGCAGTATCAGACAATAATGGATAACTAGCTGCAATTTCCGTCTAAGCTCTAATGTGTCTGCTCCAATCATTCCCGATACAAACAAAGAAGGAAACAAGTATGGATAGTAACCGTACATCCGTTTATATATGTACCTCGCAAATTTACGCTGAAGCTTCTCAATCATCATAGTATACTTGGATTCACGTGGATCCCAGACAATGGCACTAAATTCTAATTTGCTTCGGACAAATGTGTTATATAGCATGATCGCCACCCTAATATCTTGGAACTGGGCAGCGGTTCTCATGATGAAGCCCAAGGTCTTATTTGCGTTTTTACAAACGGAAATGATGTGATCGTGGAAATTAAGCCGAGAGTCCAAAACAACACCCAGGTCACGGATGACATCCACCCTTTCTAATGTACAGCCTTCTAACGTGTATGATGGCGTCAATGGCATCAGTGACCTAGAAAACGTCATCACTTTACACTTTGAAATATTGAAGGAAAGCCTATTTGCCCGACTCCACCTTCCTACTGACTCAATATCTCTCTGGAGCTGGCAACAATCAGAAATATGATTCACTGACTTATACACCTTCAAATCATCAGCAAACATTAGACAGTGAGCCGTGCTGAGGGTTTTAGGGAGATCATTGATCATCACCAAGAAAAGGGTCGGCCCAAGGGTGCTACCCTGGCTTACCCCTGATCGTGTGTAGAACTCATTTGATTTGTGCATGTTGAATTGATATCATAAAGTAAACCCATCTACTAATACCTCTGTTGAACATTACGGGGTTCTATGTCAAACTGGTTCAGATAAAAATCAAAGATGATAAAATTATCTATCGAAAATGATCATTAGTTTTGGTGATGGTGGAAATCCAAGTTTTGATTTAACAAATTTATTGTGTTGTATTTACTGCCCCATTGCTGGGCATAACCTGAACCTGAAACCCGATTTTACAACCATATTTTACGGTCTTGTGCTATCTTTGGCTAATTATTATCGAAGGCTTCAAGCTCGTCACGCAATCTCTTGCGTGGTCTGCTGCGACGCGCCCTAGCTGTGCTGGTGCTCCAAGTTACGTTTGCTCGTAGCCCCGAGGCTAAAAAACAAACGAGACAAAATTTCTAAGTGGCATATTTGCAGGCTCAGTAACAATTCAATGGCAATTGATTCTAGTGTAGCTTTCCAAAATGTATACTACAAGATTTTTCTCTCAATGGCACAGAACATTGAGCTATTTTTTCTTGTGCTTCTCATTCACAAGTGTTTGAATAGACACGCGATACGTTTTAGGGTACTGTACTCAAAGGGTAAAACGAGACCCTATATTAATAAGGCTAAGACCCTATATTGGCGGTCTAAGGGAGGCCTATGTTCAGGTGGACGTCTTCAGGCTGATGATGATGATGAAGATGGTGATATTAGGTACTAAGACTCCGCTGTCCGTCCGTCTGTCCGTCTGTCACCAAGCTGCATCTCATGAACCGTGGTAGTTAGACAGTTAACATTTTTACAGATGATGTATCTCAGTTGCCACTATAACAACAAATACTGAAAAGTCGAATAAAATAAATATTTAACGGGGCTCCCATACAACAAACGTGATTTTTTTTTGCTTGTTTTTACAGATAGTGGAACGGAACCTTTCGTGTGCGAGTCCGACTCGCACTTGGCTGGTTTTTTTCACCTAGCAAAGTTACAGCATAGGTACTTGTGGCACCTATATTTTTAACGTGACCAACCTGCATATTATAATAATCTCACGTACTACCAAGTTAATGCGTTCCAATTCTTTTTCCAATGGGTCCAAGATAATATTACGCAATATCTTCTAAATTGAATGTCATTGGTAGGTGGTAATGAATTATTGTAATTTATGAATGGTTGACTTTATACTTTGTTGATAAAAATGTCTGCAGATTTCGGCACATTCAAAAATGAGGCATATCGAGAATGAGTCTTTTTGAGAATATGCAAGTCTTTGTATGAATAAGCCTAAGTTATGCCTTATAACATCAGCTATCTGCCGGCGAAAAGCCCGTCGAAATCGGACCAGCGGTTTCGGAGATATTATTAGCCCAAACAAACAGACATACACTCCAATTGTATTTTTTCATAGATCTAGAAGATTATGTGATCCTTTCATCTATCTCAAGCCGCAAATGTTTATAATACTTGCTATGCTATGAATAAAAGTGATGTTCTAATTTGGCTGAAGATTGTAGAATTGAAGATTGCACATGTAGGCTCGTTTTTGAAAAATATCAATACTAAGTATAACACGTAATGTGGCTGTTACACATAATACTCCGTGGAAATGTTTTGTATTGATATAACATTACTTATGCCGTTGCCAAATACCTGTACATATTTATAGCATTGTTATTATTAAAGATAGATATTATATAGTAGATAACATTTAATGTTTTTTTTAGTTTGTGTTTATTTGTGCAAACCCGTATTGAAATTTGCTCCAAAACTATACTAGTCCGATTTTGGTGCAGTTTCCAGTTATGTGTTCGGGTTTAATTGATGCATAGTCTTAGGTAGATGTTACGGTGACAACTCACCATCAAACTAAAACATTTTTTTCTAAACTAGTTTTTTTCCATTAAATCCAACGTCATAGAAAATTGCATTTACTCAATTACAATAGGTAACGTTATTCCAATATTACGCATTACGCGTGTAACTTTCCTTAATCTTATCTAATGTACAATTATTATGTATGGTTTAAACAAATTAAACAAAGTACCTACCTACTTGTCTACCGTATAATTAAAATAAATATACAAAGTATTATGATAATAATAATTCAACATGTACTGTCTCACAGCTGAGCAAACATTTCTCCTCATTTTCGTGAGGAGAAATGGGTGAATTTGGGTTCATTATTATCATTCATCATCATCCACTACGGGGGCCCGATTTTATTACAAAGAAAACCATTATTAGTTAAAATATTATTGTACTTCTTTGACCACGGCCCTTCATAACGTACGCCGGCGTTACTGAAACATTACCATGAAGTCATACCATGAAACGGTAACTTCGAAACTTTTCAACATTGACCTCTTCCAGGGCCGACTGCGGTGAAGACAAGTTGCATTATTAATTAGTTAGTAAGCATACGTGAGCCGTATCCAAGCACAGCCACGTGATAACGCCGAACGTTGATAGGTACGAATTTAAACTACCAAGCGGCCAGCTGACAGCCAGTCGTGGATGTCGGCGCGTACGCAGCAGCCGCAACCAGAGCGACGCAAACGCGCACAGCACGCGCGAACGAACGAACGCTGCTTAAATTGTGACAACCAATAAAACTAACAGACTATAGGTACTAACGTTAAAATTTAACAAGTTTTAGTTGATCCCAGTCTAAGTTAGAGTTTGAAACTGGTTTAAAAATAAATGAACGTTATAGTGGGAAGCTGTTATCACAATGACGATGCGGGTCGAAGTGCCTGAAAAAGTATCGAACACAGATCACAGGTGCAATCCGTATGGACCCGCGTATCCGGAACTCAAGAAAGCTGAACTGAAATGGAGCAGACGGCTCAAGGAGTTTATACAGGAGACGTGGTCGTTCAGAAGCAAAATCACAGTGGAACCCTTGGTCATATGTTATATGCTGCCGAGCGTGCTCGCCGGCCTAGCAGTCCAGAATTTGTGTATAGAGAAATCGTGTTTAGTCAATTTGAATTACAACACGACGACATGTAGACACATAATGCAGGGTAAAACTCACAACTACTCAGTAGAAGAGAAAAATGTGCAGACAATGTTGGCAACGATGACTGCGTGGAGTTATCCCCTGCAGACTGCGTTGCCCGGTATCCTCACGCTCTTTCTCGGAGCTTGGAGCGACAGAACGGGCAACAGGAAACCGTTCATGATGCTTCCTATTCTTGGGAAGCTATTTTCTTCTCTAGGCCTCATTTTAAGCACTGTCTTCTTTCTCCGGGTTGGAGTAAACGAGACTGCACTCATTGAAGGCTTACCGCCAGCGTTGGTAGGTGGCCGCGTCGCCGTCACCATGGCTGTCTACAGCTACGTCACAGACATTACCACCGAATCCGAACGATCCTATAGATTAGGGATCGTAACTGCCATAATAACTCTCAGTAGACCGATAGGTCTCGCTCTAAGTGGCTTCATGACTTACCGTTTTGGCTACTTTGCTATCTTCTCAGTTGCGTGTGTGTTTTATATGACCGGATTTGTTTATATTTCACTAAGGGTGAAAACGAAAAAGAAAAAGTCTGTGGAGAATGAGAAGCACAGTTGTTTGTCCTTGTTCTCGATGAGTGACTTAGTGGCGACAGTGAATGTGGCGTTAAAGAAACGGGAGTACACGCGTCGTGCTCAGATATTTTTGGTTATCTTCGCTTATATGCTCATCGTGGGGCCAGTTCTAGGTAAATATGAAACTCTGACTCTCGACTCCATCGCATTAATTGTTAAATAAATATTGTTGGTATCGTTAATTCTTTCTGAAAAATAGCATCAGATGATGAATTAATCAAGCCTCACGGATTAATCTTCATTTTTGCAATAAACCATCACAATCACAACACGACATAAAATGCACCGCAAGAAACGACTGCAGTTGGTTCCATTGTGATTTTACGAGCGAATGTGGAACTGCATATTTTCGTTGCGAAATAACGAATACCGTGCAATAACGTATTTTCGCTAAAATATTTTGAGTAAATTTTATTGTTTGATAAGTTAATATTTATTTTTTTATTATTAGTACATAATTTATTTAATTTCAACAAACAAATAAAATGTGTAATATTAGTTTGAAGTTTGAATATTAGTCATTGAGTGTTCGGTAACGTGCACGAGTGTAGGCAAATGATATAATTAACCCCAAAAACTTCGCATTTTTTCCAAAACTCCCAGGAAGTTTCAGTAAAGCATCCACTACTTTTACTGAATCGTAACTTTGACTATACGAGTAATACCTAAATAATTTACGATGACTACTTGACCGATGAGGATTGCTTTAAAGCTATGACTTTCCTATTGTGTTTATAAGAAATATTATACTTACTTGACACTGGTTAAATGCACAAACCGTGCGAAGCCATAACTAAAACAAAAAAAAAAGCTTCTCAGTAGCTAACAGCAATATTATGTTTCTATAAAATGTTATATTTTATTAAAATAGTGGCACATAATCACTAAACAGAATATAAATAATGTTTGCCAAAAGACAATAATTTAAATAGGTATTTACTAATTTAATACATCGGTAATTATTCCTTATCTATTTTATAGCTACTCAACAAATATTGTTATATAAATAAATCAATAATCAACTTAACATTTATTTAGGAATTTGAATGGAATACTGACGCAGTTTATAACGATTTAAGTACTTTGTTCAGTATTGTAACATCTTGCCCGGTTTCATTTATTTACCGTATCGCCTTTGGGTTATCTCTGCGATCCTTAGTTAAAATAATTGGATGAGGTTGAAGTTCACCAACTTTGAACATGATTTGAGTGGCTCTACTAACCAGGAAATTCTAGTACAATTTGGTTTATTTATGGAACTATGTATGTTAAATTAGTAAGACTGAAGCTCTTCGCTGAAGCTTTTAAAAAAAGTGTGATACCCAGTCTACACTTGTGTGATTTGTTTTTTTTTTTTGCATTCACTATATCGATTGAATCTTAAATATTATGATAACAAAAATCGACATTAATAAGTGTAAAATCAATTTCACAGGCTGGCATTGAAAGATCATTGTTAGTTATTTAGTATTTGACGTTAGTATACTTGGGATATTGATTTAGGTCGAATCTAACAATTCAAGTTTGACCCAGTTTCGGCTATTGAACTGAAATCTTGCATCCGTATCAAACTCCGATGACAAAATATTATAATGTAGCGAGACGATCTGGTGAAAGACGATGACGATGAAACTAACTCCTCAGTGACTAACACCACATTCAGGTACTTGCATGTAAGGTTCATTTTGATCAAGATGTTTGTGGGACAATGGTCTTCTATGGATCGATACGCATTATCAATTTGCTATTTATATGAATTCAATATGCTGGGATTTTAACGCGACGAGAACAGGCAAAAGAGCCATTTGGCACGCGACACTTTTTTACTTTTTTCGATCGAGACGACTCTTTGGAATTTAATGGCTACGTTCAGCACACGGTTGAGCATTTGCATACCCTTGTAAAGCGCAGTGCATCGGCCTTACATATTCTACCAAAAAGATACAAATACACCAAAACGCACAAAACACCAAAACAATTCAATAACCTAATAATTATTTTCATTAATTTCTTCTGTGAAGCGTGGGGTTACGGAATGGATTCCCGCATCGAGCTAAGATTGGTGTAATCCACTGGTATAATTGCTCAGAGGTGTATCGTGTATAATTGCTCAGAGTTTAGATTTTTGTCGGACCATGTTCAACGGTTGATTGACATCACCTGATTCCTAGATAGTACAGGGACTCCTAGAGGTTAAGCTCTACGAGTATGTATGCATGTAATCGTGCGTAGAACTACGCTAGTCCTATTAGTCATTCTGCGGTAGAGCTACCTCATTCGACAAACAGACAAATTCATTTCTTGTGATTCATGTTCGCGTCGTCACTTCCGTTGCCGTCCTCATCCATCCGAAGTCTCCTTACTTCCGATAACTCAACACTAGGTATACACATCTCAGTCGTACTTACGGGAAAAGTGTAGGTATAACTGAAATTTTAGATAATTTAATCATTGAGAGATACCTACATTGTCAACAAAAAAGAACATCGTAGAAAGGGACTATTGCCAAAGTAGGCTCTCTATTATTTTGCTCCAAAAGTTTTTAATCCCAAAAAAATATCCATCTACTCCAAAGATTTATGAATCTCAATAAGATTTTCAATTTTATTGTCATTTCACGCTTCATGTTTATTAGGTAGGTATAAAAAAATACGAGTCAACCGAAAAATAAATAATCTTTTTATGCAAATAAAAGAGCTACATCCCATTTCGTAAAGTTCCAACTGCCATAGTTTACATTTATGTTTATTTGTATTATCAGCAAAAGTTTATTTAATACGTACGATTTTACGTATTTGATAGTCCTCAGTTGGGCACCGTGCGTGCTCGGCCAAATTTTTAAGAAATAAGGTTGCTAAAAGTACCTAAGTTTTCTTGAAACCGTTTTCGGTCGTAATAATTTTTGAAGCTTCTAATACTCCATGTATTGTACAAGTTCATAAACCTCTTTGGAGTTTTGGCGGGAATCCGATAGTGAGACGTTGTTGGTTTTGTATTTTTTTCTCAAACTTGAGTAATATTGGTGGAATATCAGTCATTGACTGTTCGTTGCACGAGTGTGGGCAAATGATAGAAACCCAAAAAGGGTGAAATGCACAAACCGCGCGAACTAAATAAATTCCTACAAAAAAAAATCGGATAAGAGTGCAGCTTACGCAAATTCGTTTGGGTACTTGCTAATATCCGCCACTTGGCTACGGAGTTTTTTTTTAATATTGAAGGTAACTAGTATCAAATAGTTAACATGGCCAGAGCAGCCAGTGCGCGCTGCATTTATAAATATACTAGCTGATACCCGCAACTTCGTTCGCATTTTTATATAAAATGTAAACTGTTTAGAAAATCAATTGATGTCGCGGGGAACAGTTATAGGTAAGAATATATCTGTCTCTTTCTCACTCCCTTTTCCTCTATCTTTCTCCCTCTCTAGCTCTTTTTCTATCTTTCTCCCTTTTTCGCTCTTTCTATCTCTCTTCCTCTACCTCCATCTCTTTCCCTCTCCCTATATCTCTATATCTTTCCCTATCTTTCTATCATTAATATCCCTCTCCACTCTCAATCTCTTGCGTTCCCTCTCCCTGTCCATCTCATCCATTATATTTATTTCCCTCACCCTCTCCGTCTATATCTCTTCCTGTCCCTCCTTCACTCACTCCCTCTCCCTCTATTTCTATATATTTCGCACTCAATCTCTCTCACCTATTTCCACCCACTCTCCCCTCCTTCTAGCCCCACTCTCCCCTCTTTCACTCCCACTCTCCACTGTCTCCCCCCACTCTACCCTCTTTCTCCCCCACTCTCCCCTCTTCCTCCCCCTCTCTCCCCTTTTCTCCCCCCCACTCTTCTCTCTTTCTCCCCCCACTGTATCATCACTTTCTATTCACTCTACACTCTTTCTCACCCCACTCTCCCCTCTTTCTCACCCCACTCTCCCCTCTTTCTCAACCCACTCTCCCCTCTTTCTCCCACCCCTCTTCCCCCCCACTCTTCCCTCTTTCTCCCCCCACTCTCCCCTCTTTCTCCCCCCACTCTCCCCTCTTCCCCCCACTCTTCCCGCTTTCTCCCCCCACTCTCCCCTATTTCTCCCCCGTTCTATCCTCATTCTCCCCTCTACCCTCATAATCCACTCTCCCCTCTCTATCTCCCCACTCTACCCTTTTTCTCACCCTACTCTCCCCTCTTTCTCCCCCCACTCACCCCTCTTTATCCCCCACTCTCCCCTCTCTTTCTCCCCACTCTACTCTCTTTCTCACCCCACTCTCCCCTCTTTCTCACCCCACTCTCCCCTCTTTCTCCCCCTTTAACCTTTTTCTCACCCCACTCTCCCTTCTTTCTCCCCCCACTCTCCCCTATTTTTCCCCCCACTCTGTCCGCTTTCTCCCCCCACTCTCCCCTCTTTCTCCCCCCACTCTAACCTTTTACTCACCCCACTCTCCCCTCTTTCTCCCCCACTCTACCCTCTTTTCCCCCCACTCTGTCCGATTTCTCCCCCCACTCTCCCCTCTTTCTTCCCGCTCTCCCCTCTCTTTCTCCCCACTCTACCCTCTTCTCCCCTCACTCTACCATCTACTCCCCCTTTCCCCCACTTTACCCCTTTCTCCCCCTCCTCCCATCGCACTCTCCCCCCTTAATTACTTTCCAATTTAAATTACGATCCGTTTAGCCGTTTATTGTGGTCCGTAGGGGGTGCATCTAAAGAATACCTCATAATTTCAACCCCCTTGCTTTTCCCCCTTTAGGGATGATTTTGCAAAAAAGCTGAAACCCGTATTTATTTATTTCTTACCAAAAGCCTAAATAAGAATTTTCAGATCCCTTACTTGAGGAATTATGGATTCCCCATACAAACTTTCAACCCCTATTTCATCCCCTTAAAGATTATTTTTTGAGACAAAAGATAGCCTATGTCCGTCTCATAGGTCCAATCTACCCCTATACCAAATTTCATCGAAATCGGTTCAGCCGTTTAGCCGTGAAAAGGTAACAAACAAACAAACAGACAAACAGATAAACAGATAAACAGAGTTACTTTCAGATTTATAATATTAGTATGGATACATTTTGAGAATTAGGCATTTTGTAGATAATATTGGTCGTTTTGAAAATGGGTCCTTTTCCGTTTCGTGTGCCATTTTGAGAATTGGGCATTCTACGCCTAAACTTAGGTAAAAAACGTGGTTTTGCTAAACGTCATTTACTTACTTAGTTTTCTTTTTTTTTAGCCGATTTACAATGACCAGTACAACATTATAAGCACTGACGAACAATAAAATTCTTCGAACTAATCGGCAAGAACTGCTATTTTATTACATAATTGACCAGTTCTGATGACTAAATGTGTATTACCTTATCGGGTACTTACTCTAACAATAGCAAACGCCAAAACACTGACCAATAAACGCAACTGGATGATTGCACTCTTTATTGAAGCGATTACTAGCTTTGCCTGTAAACCTTACGCACTATCTCTAGGGTCTTACATCTATTTTTCTTCACAATTTACCAGAAAATACGGACCCCAAAATGAACGACTCATCATCAGCCATCATCATCATCATCATCATCAGCATCATCATCATCATAATTCGTCTGGATAGTCCAGATGGCCTAAGCATCTCTACGCCACTAAGCCCAATCTTTGGCTCTCCTAATTCAGTTTCTGGTACCTAGCTGTTTTTCGCAAGTTGTCGCTCCCGTAGTTGTCTCCATCGATTTGTATTAATAAATCGATAGATACCTAGATAATCGGTAAGAGCTAGACGTCATTGCATACGGTTTGAATCGTACTGGACGATAATATGTTTATACCATGTAACTAAATCGATTAAACCTTGAAAAATGAAGATACGATGTGGAAACCCAAAAATATATTATTCACATTCATATTGTGTTTACTTCTTATCACTATTTATTTCAGCTGTTTGCACTCTGTTGGGGAATTTCCTCGTATTCATTCATCAACAAAATATTTTGTTTCCTACAGTATTATTAGAACTAAGATTCGTTTTGTTGTGATTGTGACACAGATTGTTTTTGCAAAAATGATTCGATGCGTAATCAAACAGGTTATAAACCGGCGAAATTACTGAGAAATCCAATTCTGATGGACTTTTTGTGAAATTTGTTCGGTCTCGATTGGATAGGCCGAAAATGTGCGTGAACCATGCATTTTCTCTAGCCTTAGTGTTTGTTGGAACACTTATAGAATCTGTAATGTAATTGATGTAATGTAATATGTTTCGTCTTTGTAAAAAAAAATACACGATATCTTTGGGCATGGCAAAATGAAAGTTGATTTTGCATACTTAATCGCCTTGTTCCAACAATAATTCCCACCGCAAGCATGCACACGTTAACTGTTCCCGTGAAAAGAGGTGGCGCGAGTATTGCCAGACCCTGGATTATGGGTGAAACAATCCTTTAAAATTTTAGTACCTACTAAAGATTCCCAATTCCCACACAAGTCTGAGGCACACACGGCCTGTCACTCCAAATGTTTCCAGATCACCGTCGCACTGGCTCTTGACTAATACCTGTTTCGTTTGGGATAAAGGTGAGGCGCAGATGACATACTGGTTCACACGCTACAAGTTCCAATTCAACGAGGTCGACTACAGCTTGTTCCTGACTTACTCCATACTCATTGGGATCGTTGGTGAGTGAGAAATGATTCATAAGCATCACCATCAGGCTAGGCCAAGATGGTTAGCTGCACCCTGTATATAAGTGTATGATCTATAGCTACAGTTTAGTTTTTCTTTGGCCGTAAGACCAAGTATTTCTATTAAATTATTCATAAAATAAATAAGACCTAAATGTAGTTTGAGGCAAAAATAATATGTCAAACAAAAGTTTCCGTTGTGAAATATGAATTTTAATAAAAAGTCATTGTGCAGACATACCTAATTATACTTAACAAATAAACTGATAACTCAAAGTAAACATTATAACCAGAAAGTAAATTTTCTCATGGGTTTACAGTTTCCGTCATATTGTGGGGCTATAAATTAATTTCAGAGGAAGTAAACTGGAAGATAACAATATTGAATGAGCCGAAAATTAAATATGTGGAGTACCAAGGCTTTGTTTTCTCAGCACTACTACTAAAACGGTAGGACCTAAATAGAACAGTTAGGTTAGAGTAAATTCTATAATCTCGGGTCTTACCATAAGCATTTAAACAAGAGTCAAACAGACGTGTCAAAATATATTCTCCACAAATCGATGCCTAACCCTCGCTTTTTCTAACTAAATAACAAATTCACAAGTCAAATTATTAGGAATGCCAGGATTGAGTAAGGCAACGGGAGTGATAGACGTCGATTTTGTGGAACGAAATTTGAGAAACATCTGTTTAACTCTGGTTTAAACTTTTTTAGTAAGACGGAATAGGTCTCGAATGTATACCTACTGCATAGTCAAGCCATGCCTAACATTTGCAGGCTCAGTATGAACTGAACAAGTCAAACAGAAAATAAAATACGACTTGCCTAACTCACACCAACATTATATACTTAAGTACATAAACGTAGAAACGATTTAACGTTCATATTTGAAGCGTCTGACGTTTTTCTGTATTTGTTTTGACTTATTTGATTAGCGAACCCAGGTCACTGGCGCCTCATGGCGTCAAGATTACAGCGATATCTTATTATTGTTATATTTAAATAAATTATTTTATGCTATAGACCGAGGCTATTCGGACCACCACTAACTCAGTATTATTAATTAAATGTTGCACTAACCATTTTATCGGGCTGATGAGTTAAATAAAGTGTCGTTTCAGTAGGCCTAGTCTACCAAAAAGCGCTTCCTTTCCAGGGGTGTCGTTACGCGCTAAGGAGAATTAGCATTTAATAAAAGTTAAATACTTTGTGACAAAAAAATTAAAAGCTACTTTTATTTTATGATGCCTAATTCTCTAAATTTTTGCTTGATCCAATTCGCCTCTAGAAATGGGCCTATCTGTTTTGACCATTTTTTGTATTATCACTTATAATACCACAAGAGCTTCAAAATTATCGGGAAATGCCAGATAATTTTGAAGCTCGTGTGGTATTCGGGGGATTATTTTTCCGTCCCAAATGTCGGCCAATAGAATTGCACCATGAGATGAAATGAACAGTCAACAAATAAGAATTTCACAATTGAATTCAACCTGTCAGTATGAAGTGTGGTTAATTTGACTGGATCATGTTTGGTATAGTAACGACCAGAGAAAATAATCAAAAAATTATCAGTATAATACCATGTAGGTTGTACCACGTGACGTCGAATGGTGCAATTCTATTGGTCGATATTTGGGTCGGAAAAATAATCAGTAGAAATTGGGCAATTTGAGTTGATGTTTAATTGTTGTTAAATGGATTTTGTATGCATAATTAATGAAAATGATGACTGTCATTAAAATTCGGTGATAAACTATACGGTAATTTTAACCTCAAACTAAAAGTGAGTCGATTTTCATCGGTCTACCCTACCGCTTAAGTGGTCATAGGCAAAGGATTTTTTAATTTATACATTTATAGTATATACAAAATAGTATGTAACAAATATATAACAATGTATTTTTGACGGCTCGTTTGGCGTAGTGGCTGAGCAAACGGACTGCTGCGCTAGGGGTTGCGGGTTCTATTCCCGCCCGGAACAAATATTTGTGCGATCCATAAATAATTGTTTCTGGTCTGGGTGTGATGTGTATGTGAAATTAGTATATGTCTGTAAGCGATATCCACGATACATGAGCAATCCTAGTGTGGGGCTAAGTTAAAAAAAAAACAAAACAAAAAAACAATTGTAGGAGTACTTTTGACAGTTACCGTATCGAATACTTTCTCGATAGAGGTTCCTGCTCACCCTTCAGGCCGCGACTCCTATTTACTTTGGCACAGTGTTGCAATGCGATGCGCTGCGTCCGTAGCATATTAATTTCATTGTACCAGCACAAAACCGACTTTTTTCCTGCACAGGTTCCTGGATAACGATATATTTGCTCATCATAAGATGGAACATCGACGACAGTCTCATCGGGGTGATCGCTTGCGTCAGCCGGGCCATGGCGAGCTTGATGTACGCCTTCGCGCCCACCAGGACTATCTTCTTCCTGGGTCCTGTGCTAGACATGTTGAGCACGGCCGGAGCCACGGCCTTGAGGTCGATAGCAACCAAGCTGGTGCAAAGCGATGAAATCGGTAAGTGCACTTACAACATTCAGCTTAGTCTGACTTTTCTTATTTTGTAGCTAAGCCTTTCAGCAACAAGGTTTCTGTAGCGTTGGGAACGCTTTTGCCGCATTTGAATGGGTATTCCAAATTTTACAAACTAGCTAAACAAAACTTCTTCGGCAGTTTTTTTTAACACCGATTTTAGTTACACTTACTGGTATAGATGTAGGTACTACTAGGTATTTTGTGGGTGCCCTTTTTCAATATAGGAGCTTTGCTCGTGTCGTTGGAGCAATCGCCAACGTTTCCTTAGGGTTCCGTACCCAAAGGGCAAAACGGGACCCGTTTATTCAGGCTTTGCCCGTCCGTCCGTCTGTCTGTCCGTCTCTACAAAAACGGCAAAAATCACGTTTGTTGTATGAAGGAGCCCCCATAAATATTTATATTAGTTCTGTTTTTTGGTATTTCTTTTTATAGCAGCAACAGAAAATATAATCATAATTATGTGCAATTTTCAACTGTCTAGTTATCACAGTTCATAAGATACAGCCTGGTGACAGACGAACGGACAGCGGAGCTTTAGTAATAGGGCTTAACGGTTGGCTGGTTATTCGTTACCAACCCAGTCTCCGAGACTGTTAGTTTAGTAACACTGATGTTTAGAGATCGAATTATATGCAACGTGAAAGGTTGAAATACGTTACGGATTATATGAACACGCTTATACAGCAAAAAAGGACAATCCTATATAAAATAAAATATTTTTTTTTATATGCAACAGACGAAAAAAAATGGGTGGTTAGCTAATAAACTCACCATACGAGCAGTATGTGCGACTGTCTGTGGAATCTGACAAAATAAAATTTCATTCACACATTTCCCGTTCGTAGACACCACATTTTCTGCTTATTATAAAACGTAAAATCATGGTATTAAAACTAATTGTTGAGCCTTAGGTATATCTGCCAAACCAATACAGATATTATAGTTAAAGAAGAACACACGAAAAAGCTACACAATAGAATAGATAGGGATAACGTATTAGTGCGTATAATTCCAAACCAGTATTGAACATACAACTAGACATGGACAAGACGAAAGTTACCATGTTGTATCCGTGCCGGTAATCGTTGGGAACGATACTCTCGAAGTTGTTGACCAGTATCTTGGCCAGATCGTCCATTAAGGCAGGTCCAACTTCGACAAAAAGTTCGCCCGAAGAATCCAACTCGGATGGGCACCGTTCGGGAAGTTACGCGACATTATCACGTCCGAAATGCCACAGTGCCTGAAGACACGGGTCTTTAACCAGTGTGTGTTACCAGTGATGACATATGGAACTGAGACTTGCTCCTTAACTGCCGGCCTTTTGGAGAAGCTCAGAGTCACACAGCGGGCAATGGAGAGAGCTATGCACGGAGTTTCTATGCGCGATAAAATCCGGAACGAAATCTAAGCTCAACAATACAAGCATACAAACATGCAAACAAACGTCGATTCGTCGACGTCAATTTGGAAGCGTCATCGACGTCGTCATATGTACCATGATAATAAAAATGACCTAGTTACGAGACTTCCTTACTAACATATTATGCTTATTATCACATAATATGTACTTATATCAAATTATATAGGTACGAGTGACTACACATAATTATGTTCTGTGACCCAACAGACAAAGGTCTAACTCGTCACACTTATCAGGGCGTATTATAAAGTTTGTTGGCTCAACGATTGACACAATATGTCGGCCGATAAAACGCTATCACCGGGTTAAACCGTGATCCTGAACAAATACTGGATGGAACAGAAATAATCGGAACTGAAATTTGGGTCAACACATCGCAAATAATAAAATGGGAAATATAAATACTCTTTCGCTGTCATGTTGCCGAAAAAAAAACATCGATATGTTTAAATTTTATTTTATTATTATTAATAATTAATTATTTATCATGCACATTAATTTATGCTACAAGCCTACTACCTAATAAGCTACTTAACAAAGGTACCTAATTAAAATGTTTTGGTGTCTGGCTGCATTCGCTTCACAAAATTTTTTGATAGCTTAAAATTGAATTGAAAATGAGATAGTTAATGTTCCTAAAGAAATAAACTGAGCTATTGATAAAAACTGTATGATGCACCGGGGAAGACTTTGATGCAGAAAATATGGAAAGAATTTCAAAGAAAAATTTTCGGTGGCACCGATTTCGAAAATTTACAACCGTGGCCATTGTTGCGGCTAGCAACTAGTCTACAGTACTACTCGTATACACATTTGTAGATACATTTAAGTGTCTATCTGTAATGTCAAAGTAACAGTTTTTTACTATAATTGAATCTTAAGAAAGCATTATGCGATGCTTATGACAAAAACCCTTTTTTTTAGTTTTTGTCTGTCTGTCTGTTTGTCTGTTTGTTCCGGCTAATCAATCACAACAGTCACTGGCAGATAGCTGATCTTGCAAAGAGTAACATATTTTATGCTATTTTTATTTTTGTTTCACCCGCAAAATAATGGTTCCCGCGCAATAATAGTCAACTGCTATTGTATCCTACTAATTATTAGGTAAAAAGGCGAAAGTTTGTGTGTTTGTATATTTGTATATTTGATACTTCTTAACACCCAAATGCCTGGATCAATTTTGATGGAGGTAGCTAACGCCCTGGAGAAACACGGTAGGCTACTTTTTATTCTGAAAACGGCGGGTAGGTAACACCGCGTGGCGCACCTAGTATAAATACAAATCAAAAATGTTTTTTTAGTCGGGGTTCATGATTTAGAACTATACATAAGTCGATGTTTTCCCAAAGTTACGATAAATAGACAACGTCAAGATACAGCACGTAGCGAGCGTGCCATATCAATTAATGAGTAGATATATAATTTTGAAACTGTAACAGTGAAATAATTATCAACTATTTCGAAAATGTGCTCTGAACCAATGTAGAGATCCAAAAGCGTTATTCGAAATTTGTTAATTTTCTGACTCGTCATTAAAATTACAAGAAAATAGCATGGGATAAAATCTGCAAAGCTGATGACTTAGGTATTGCTGCTGCGTGTAATTATTTTTTATGCAGATTAATGAACAAATATCAGGTAGGTACAAAACCGTACCGTTCGTAGTACAGTAGCGATAGTAAAACAATTCCTTCATTGAATTTCCAACGCACTTGTATTATCTCATTTAAACAATCAAATTCTTGTTAAATTACTAAGGACTCTTTCTCCATTTACCTTCATTGTGACATTTTTAGAACACCCAATAATTGTTAAGACATTATTACGTAAAAAATTGTGAATTTTTTTAAAATCTAAATGATGACGCAGAGGTCTGATTTGCCTGCCAAACCGGAGGTGGCGAGTTCAAATCCCAGTGCAGACACTTACCAATATGTAGTTTGTTTAACGTATGTACGTAATTATCACTCACTTTTGGGTGAAGGAAAACATCGTGAGGAAACTAACATGCCCGAGATTTATTTCCGAGGTATCTTATTCACCAATCCAGAACGGGCCGCCGTGGTCCCGTTTTACCCTTTGGGTACGGACCCCTAAAAACGAGTTGAAGTGATCGGACCAAGTAACCGACACAGCAAGGCTCAGCAAGCTGGCATAGGGCCGGTCACATATCTAGAAGAACCGTCTACCGATGGATGTGATAGACAAGGTCTGGTGTTGAGACCGAATTTAGGCAAACGTAATGTAGATCGACCGCCGCCAGGTGGAGCGACGAGTTGCGGGAGACTGCTGGCAGATACTGGATGAGAAACGCTGAAGGTCGGATACAGTGACGTTCATGCTGGGGCCACACGTATCGTGATATCCCATTGACTATCCCGTTGTTTGACGTCATTTGGCGTTCGCCGTAAGTGTAGCCACATAATCGGGATACGGCATTGGCATTGACGTTGAATATCCCGATTTTTACGTTCACTTGTTTTTTGATTTTGGTTTATTTTGAATTTGCCTGTTGACGATGACGATACGTGTGGCCCCAGCATCGGTAGGAGAGCAGTGCACGAGTATAGGCTAATAATGATGACGATAGAAACAAATGAATCCAAGAATCCGTATACAGCAGCCTCGTTTTCCACGCAAAGCGTCGTCAACGCCGACGACGTGACGACCGTCGCAATATCATGTCATTGTATTCTCTGTTGACTCTAGATAACATCTGACAAGAGGTGACAACTCCGTAGCAAAACAAAGTTGTCGTAATGCAGAACTGTCATTTTTGTTGGTAACTCGTACTTATATACAACAGTGAAATGTGCCTAAATTATTACTTACTACGACACGAGGCGACGACACGGCTCCTCTCTCGCACCTCAAGCATTAGATACTCGTATATATTTTTATACCTATTGTAGGGGCATGACTGTTTGACCGATATAATATCTTACTATCTTACACATAATATTATGTACAGTATATGATTATGTATACGTCTACTGCTACGTAGGTAATGGAAACTAGTTACGTCTTTGATAAACAAATAATTGTGATCCAAACGTGTGACCAAACGTACCTTATTATTCAAATAAGCGATACTAATAGCTTAATAGGCATTAAATTATTATAATTATTTGACGTTAAAATAACCAATGCCAAATGTTACTTGGTTATATGGCTTCATTCTTTATGAGGTGGGTACCTACACATTTACCTATTTAGGAAGTACTTTGTAAGTAGATAATTATCATCATCATCATCATCATCACCACAAACCATAACCCACACTCTGCTGAGCACACCTCACCTTACGTTCGTGAGGAGGATTAGGCCAAAATCCACCACGGTGAACCGGCCCGATTTGATAGGTAACATACCTCCAAAATTATATATAGGTACATACTTTGAGGAAACCAACTTACCAATATCTGTTATTATATATCAATAAAAGCATGCTCCCTAACAAATGTTGTGTGCAAATATATAGATTGTGACGATGAACTGATCTGGAGAGAGACGAGCGGTAGACAACAGTAGCTCTTAGTGACTAATGACTAATAACTAACAATATAGATTGAATAATAATGACTAATAACTAAAAATATATCGAATAATAATGACTAGTAACTAACAATAGATTGATGGTGTTTGGGCTCATTTTGATCAGTTTGCAGTATCGATTACTTGTTTTATAGAAGCATAATATCTTGAAAGGATTGTCTAAAACAATATGTATTTTACTGAAATCTTATAATTAACTTAATCTCTTTCTTCCGCAGGTAAAACAAGCTCTCTAATCAGCATAGCAGAAGCGCTGGTGTCCGTGATATACTCTCCTATCTACAGTAAGGTGTACCTCAAGACTCTAGAGTACATGCCGGGTGCATTCTACCTGATAAGTGCATCTCTTCCCATTCCCGCCATAGTTATTTTATTGTAAGTATTTTTTAAATATTGATTTCAAGCTAGGACTGGGTGCACATTAAGGCGGGCCGCACCGTATCGCATAACAAAAATCCTCCTAAATCACTTTCGTACATTTTATAATATGCACTAAGTTACACACTACAGGCGGGCAGTGACTTCCTTTTTCTTTGGCGCAAATTTGCAATGCGATGCGCTGCGGCTATGTCGAATTTCACTTAGGTTATAAAACAATAACGCCAACTATGTCGAATTCATTTCACCTAGGTGATATCAGATAGGTGCAATGATACCATAGTGAAGATTGCTTAATGTCCAATTTGTTTACCTCAACTAGCTTCATCATCACTGGCGTCAAATAGGAAAAGTATCCCATACATTATACCACTGGGAAGATCTTTCCACTGGTGACGATTGACACAACATGTATTTCCCAGTTATACTCGTATTAGCAGGAAATAGGAATTAAAATAATTTCCTATCCATTGCCAGTGGGCACGAGTAGGTACGCCGGCGCCGCAGCGTCTAGTTTCACCTTAGCACTAATATACTTAACATTATTATATTATTCATTACATTAGTCCCTTTACTAACTCCCAGGGCAATTTCTGCGCAAGATTTTCAACACTATCAAATAACTGTTCGGGGATAACCCTTTATGAAACTAAACCACTAATATCCTGTTCCAATATTCAGACCCTATTCTCTCTATTTCTCATTAGTACGGGAAAGCGAACCTAACCCCGATTCACTGTATAGTGAAAATTAATGGTTCTGTAACGGGATCTTAGCTCTTCGGGGATATAGTTTGATAGCATATTCTTGATATGTAGGTACAAGAAGGTATAGGAGATGGGTAACCAAAAATGAGACGTTACTGTTTTTATTATAAGTCCTATTATTCCCCAACCAGACATCGCGTGGTAGAACTACTCACGGGAAACGGTTTGAGCGCTGAATATCCTCCCTGCATAACTGGGACTTAATGATTAATACTGTATAGGTAGCTTCTCAGTCCTGGGTGTAGTCTAGATCTGCTTGTGTTTTGTAGTGGGATGTTAAAAAAATCATTCCATTGTAGGCAAAGGATACTAGCAACACAAGATACATATTATGTCATTTCGTGTTGTGCCCAAAACTGCCCAGGGCCGGCAGTCTGTACAATACTGTACTTACATGTCATCGCTACATGACAATAGCTAAATCCATAATTAGCCACGCTTGCAGTAACAACCTAGGAAAATTTAATTGGTAGGCAAGATTCAATCAAAATCATTATTTATCTTTGAAAATGTACAGATTCTTTGACAATCTTCTCAGCACACAAATCATTTTTGTCCCACGATCTTGGTTTCATCCGAACTTATATGTAACTTTCATACTGTTTCCTCTTCGGTAGGTTAGGACATAGCGACCGATTTCGGTAGCTAATTAATGTACTGACTGTTGCTCCAGGAAGTTTCAGCCGCTTTATTGAATCGTGACGTTGGCTGATGATTAGATACTTAATGACTGTGGGTCTTACAGTTTATTTTGTAACATAACATACGACTCATGAAATTGGTAAAAACTTAACACTCATATTAAGTACTAGAACAATGTATTACCCATATCTACTCGTACATAAACTACGTAATACTGTAATTTCCCGATCGGTCAAGTTGTCGGTCGTCCACGCAAGCAGTTGTTACCCGCTGACTGTATACCTATATACCTACTTACTTACTTAGAAATGTCAAGTGCACAACATTACGTTACTGAAACACAATGAAATGCCGATTTCGACATTCAGCAAAAAGTGACCTTGCGGTCAACAACTCGACTGCCCTTATTATATTAATTTTACCGCTGATCGATTTCTATCGAATCCAACCTTGAACTGCCAATTTCTATATTTAACCATTACTGCGAACCTACTTCCCTGCCCTACGAAAGAATAGAAAGGCCAGTAATTTGTGGCGATTTGTCATCGCAAATCACCTATTTGTGATCATGGAAATTGCCGAGAAACCTTGAACTATGCTGACAAGATATGTCATAAAATAGCCATTCAAATATTGAATGAACTCATTAAATGCGGTTTACAGGATCTCATACACACTTACAATGTAGATGCTTATGCGGAGGTGGGTACTCCTATTTATGTGATAGATATTCCATTGTACCTTAAATTACAGGTTACTGTCTGCTAATGCCTAAACCTATCCTGCTGATTTGTAGTAGGTACATGTCATTAATTTTATTACGAAGCCAAAGTACACAAACAAATAAAATCGACCCTTCCTTGCGTTGTGTTCTTTATCTGAACTTACCTATGGTTTTTATGAAACTACAGTTATACCAGACAAAATTAACAGGGCTAATTTGAGAAAATACCTTCAAGGCATTGTCGTAATACTTATTTTCATTTTGTTCGCAGAGTGCTTTACGTTCTTCGCAGAAAGGAGGCCAGCGAAGTCAAAACCGCAGCAGAAACTAAGCCTAAGGAAACCGAAATTACTCGTATCTAATAAGAATTTATTTATATTATCTTCTATTTTGTTAATGTTTTATTCAAAACTTGCAATAAATATAAGGTTTATATTTGCGTCGTTTGTTTTACCTTGTAACTTTTTGTCTTACTAAAATTCATGCGATACTTTTTTCTTTTTTTATAAGAAGGTACAAGATAATAACAAAAGGGAAAAAGAAAAACGTTTCATTTATTGGAATATTCTTTAGTTAGTTTTATGTCTGGTTTGACAGCAATGAAACATGATTAATTACATACTTATAAATTTGAATTAGGCTCAACTGATTCGGAGTTCGGACGGAATTTTCAAAAAGAGCGAAATATTATTTTTTAAGAATAAGACGTAAGAAGAAGAGAGCGGTGGTAGCCTAGTGGGCGAACGTCCGCCTTCCAAAGCGGAGGTGGCGAGTTCAAATCCCAGTGCGGGCAAATACCAATGTGTTTCTCGTTAAACATAGTAAGTAGGTACGTAGGTAATTATCACTCGCTTTTCGGTGAAGGAAAACATCGTGAGGAAACCAACATGGTTGAGAATTATTTCGGAGGCATGTTTTCCACCAATCCGGACCGGGCCCCCGTGGTGGATTATGGCCTAATCCTCCTGAAGCAAGTGGGGGGAGGCCTTTGCCCAGCAGTGGGACAGTTACAGGCTGAATTATTTATTTATTTATTTAAGACGTAAAACGTAATAAGTACCTACATGTTAAAATGATCTATATTCTATGAACAGTGTGTTTAATTGAGATAATATCAGCTGCACGTCACAAGTAGATTAAAATTAAGATGGACGTAATGAGGACACTTTTAATTATCGATGTACTTACCTGCCCACTTACTCGTTACATGTAAACATTGTCTAAAAGTTTGCACAGCAGAGGAGGCCTTTTTTTATTTGTTGGAAGTCAAATTTTTAATATGTGTGATGTTTTGATTCCAGTAATTATCTAAGTACCTACCTATAATTATAAGGTAGGTAAGTAGGTACCTAATGTTCAATCAAGCTACCCTATGTTTTCAAATAAAAAGTGCTTGTTGTTCGAGCCACGACATTAAATTTCTCCCTTTTGCAATAATACGTTTTTAAACTGTCGTGGACTGAATTTATTCCCTCCCTCCAGTTCTTTCTTTTTTACCACGATTTATTTAAGTCGCTTTCTTGTTTGTCTGCCTGACTGTGGTTCCGGGTGGAATCTTATAACTCCAATTTAGAGCACTTCCCGATTAGCTATCCGGCTGAAGTTTTAGTAGGCATCCTTCTTCTGTGCACGTAAGTACCTAAACCTATTTCAGCTCGTGACTTCAGCGCGTTGTACCTGTTATCTATAAGTAACTATATAAATAAAAAATAGTAAAGAATAATAAGTAGTTATAGTTACTAAGTACCTATACCTACTAATCACGGATTTGACAAACAATGCAAGTGAGAAGAAAATTACATTAATACCACTATACATTAATCCTCCTCAAGAATGTGAGGGAGTAGGTAACTCAGCCGAAACGTCGAGGTATGTCAAAATTATACATTTTGGTATTTGTTTGTGCGCGAATTAGACACGTTTTTAGCTAAGTATATTTAGTTAATATGTGAGGGAGACTGTGTGCCAAGCAGTGACCCGATATGGATTTTGATAATTATGTTACCTATGTAAGATATCGCTTCCTTCCAAAGTGCGCAATACTAAGGTGAAAATTTCAAAATACCTAGCCCGAAACTGGTTGGAATATTTTCGCGTTTACGTTTAGCCTTTTGTTTGATTTATGCTACATTACAAATTATAACCAACCTGTTGTTAAAAATATGAGCCTGCGATGAATATTCAATAAAGGTGTTCTAGGTAAGTACCTACTTGATTCATTCGTTAATACTTGAGGATATACTGACGCCTATAAAAATACCAGGAAACGTCAATATCACGAGATAACTGAGTAAAAGTGGTTCAAAATTGACAAAACGTTCATTTATTGGTTCCACTACCCTATTAGGTATACAGTAAAAAAAAAAGCGGCCAAGCGCGAGTCGGACTCGCCCATGAAGGGTTCCGAAGCAGCAAGTATATAACATAATACAAAAGTTCTTCTAGTTCGTCGTCGCTTTGATCGATGTGCTAGTGTATTATTTACGAATTATAACGTATTAAAAAAAACTTCTTACTATAGATCTTGTTCAAACCAATTTTCGGTGAAAGTTTGCATGGTAGGTACATCATAATATTTTTTTTTTTAGTTTTATCATTCTCTTATTTTAGAGGGGGGGGGGGGGGGGCACATGTTTCCTCTCGAGCAAACTATTCAGTTTAGAAAAAACATATTATTAGAAACCTCAAAATCATTTTTGAAGATCCACCCATGGGATACACGTATGTAAATAAACCGGTATGTACCTAAAAACCAGCCAAGTGCGAGTCGGACTCACGCACGAAGGCTTCAGTACCATATCTGTAAAAACGAAACGGCAACAAAACACGTTTACTGTATGGGAGCCCCCTTACATATTTATTTTACTGTTTTTTTTAGTATTTGTCGTTATAGCGGCAACAGAAATACGAGACATAATCTGTGTAAATTTCAACTGCCCTAACTATCACGGTTGATGAGATACAGCCTGGCGACAGACGAACAGACAGACAGGCAGACGGACGGACCGACAGCGGAGCCTTAGTGGGTAATAGGGTCCCGTTTTACCTTTTGGGTACGGAACCCTAAAAACCACCATAGTCCAGAATTGACAATTTATTTCTTTGGACGGATAAAATGAAAAATGTTGACTTAGACCACTTTACCTACCTTTGTACCCAGAGACTTGCCGTTATTGGTTAAATTATTATGGCAACAGGTATCTCCGGTCTAGCTGGACCAAGAGCCGGTCGTTTTAATAATAATAGGGTACCATTTATTAAAAAGCCACGGGGAGTTGCGATACAGGACATAAATTAAAATTCTATGCCTAGGTTAATTAAAATACAAAACTAAATTCTATTTTTTACTAATTTATTTACAAGTCTATTTACAGAAATAACACTAACAAGACTAGAACTTATGCATGAAATCTTTCATGGTTGACTTGGGTTGCGGCGATTTGACGTCTTGTGCGCCACAGATGAGCATTTTGATGTACCTCCCCTGTTGGCCGGCCGGTAGGGCAATGCCGAGAACCTCGCAGTTCCTAACGATCTCCGAACAGCCTCTGAGGTCCCTGTTTCTCACTGTAACAAGAAAATTATCGATTTGGGCAAAGTCGGCGACAAAAATCGTTAAACTTCTTGACACTTCTAATTTAGCGTAGAAAAGTAATATTTGCTTATTTTTTATTTCGGATAATTATTATACTGACTATAGTAAATATGTTTTAGTCGCTGACTGTACTTGTAGTATAGTAATATTATGATACAATATAGTGAAATTCCCGAGTTCAAATTGACCTAAGAATAGTCAGAGTACCTACCTACCATTTCGGTAGGTATTACCTACTGGAAATACCAAAAAAAATCAAATAGTTTCCTCAAACTATCTACGACTATAAATATTATGTAGAACAATACGAGTAGGTACAACACAATAGTTATTCATTGAACACCACACAACAAACATACTTACCTAATATACCTGACATAAGTATAATAGTAGGGGAGCCCACGATGCTAAATGGGGATTTACTCGAGCGTCGTAGAGACCTATTGGGATGCAAAGCTTAGATGATAAGAAGAAAAAAATGTTATATGATATATACCTTTACATCGGTGGGGGAAGCGGCTATAGATTTTTAAATATGTAAAAAAAAACTGTTGCATGGGCATCCTCGAGCGCGTCAGATATTGATAGCATCAATGCCCTACGTATTTTTAATAATGTACGTATGTTAATCTGATCGTTTGCATGATGCGGGTGGTTGTATTTAAGGATTGAAAATGAAAAAAAAAAAAATGTAATCGAGCGCGTCAGATTTTCTTAGGGAGTGTTAAGTGCACCAAAAAAAAGCTCTTATTCACTAATCTGACGATTTCGATGGGACGCAAACTCGCGGCCGTTTTCATAATGTGCAAAAAAAATTCGCCATTTTGAAATACTCAAGCGCGTCAGATTAAGATATATATGGTTCATCTTTATGTTCTAAACGTACTGTCTGATAATCTGACGATTCTCTAGAGGGGTTCGCCTGATCTGACAAAAAAAAATTAGAAAAACGGTTCACCTTAAAGGCCATCCCTGCAACTTCCCGCTAATTCCATTCCTGGGCGCTTAAAATTGTACTTATGACATTTTTGAGCCCAAAATATAATTTATGTGATATTTTGAGCTCTCCCAGCTCGAAAGTCTGATAGAAGTTTCATAGAACACTATTTTTGGAATTTTCAAACCGCAATAACTTTTGAATGGATCAACCAATTTTCACGCGGTTGGCGACATTCGACGCAGTTTTATCATCCTCATAAGTAATTTTGCAATTTTAATTGATCGAACCACAAATTTCGGAGTAATCCCGAAAAAACACTTTTTCGGGTTTCTTTCGTTCACGAATATTCACGATATCTCTCGAACGAATCAACCGCTTTTGACCAGCTTGGTGGCGATCGACGTGGTTTTTTAAGCTCAAAGACGGATTAGTTTTTGAAGTTGATCGATAAAGCCGGTTAAAAGTTATTCCAAAAAAAAACACTTAAAAAAAAAAATCTGTTTTTTTTTATATTTTTCAAAATTTCTCAAAATGTATCGGTCCGAATCGGTTCAAATTCACAGGAAATCAGAAACGCGGAGAAGGAAATGTAGGCATCACGCAGCTGCACGCATTTAACTTTATCGACGAATTTTTGTTATTTCGGCTTGCGGAAATCGTCAGATTATATATTTTTCATTATTCTTGAATTATTTCCTTCAAAATAAAAAAAAATTTAGCTACGCTCGAGAATGTCGAGATGTCGTTTTTTTTTTACAACTTTGTTGCTATCCCATTTTTTTACGTCTCTCTCAAATTGTCAGATTAGTGGAATATACACTTTTTAGGATGTAATTAACTCATCCTACCTTAATCTGACGCGCTCGAGAATTTCTGATGGTCAATTTTTTTTTACTAATCTGATCCTGTATCCTTCACGGGCGGCCTTATATATGGGCCTCATGTTTTGTGGAGGTACTTAACCGGGTACAAGGTATCCCCCTGTATATTAATCTGCCGCGCTTTAGTAAATCCCGAAATCCCCGCTTGGGCTCCCCTACCATAAATAAAACCAATAAATTTTAATGCTGTACGTACAATGGCCGCCCTATTAGGACATGAATTAGTAGATATAAATTATTCCCAACGGTGGAAGATTTTTTCTAATCGGTTCCGCATATAGTTTCGAAGCCTATTCCATGCAAACAAACAAACAATCAAATCTTTCCTGTTTATATTAGGTACCTATGGATAAAAAATACCTCTCCTCTACCTCACAAATATACGAACTGGTTTTTATTTTACTGTGAATTAAGGGAAGCATTTGACCAGTCTCATCTGATGGTAAGTGACGACGCGGTCGAACATGCTTGCTTGAACGTCACACAATAAATAAAATCACCTATTTACTCTCGACTTGTAAACTTCCAGATTTCAGTTATCGGGCAAAAGGTGCTGGTAAGACATCTACACTACCATACTAGATGTATTTACCATTACTTTGTTATAATTTTAATAAACATCTAATAATTAGTACTGTGAACGCTCATTGGGTCAGCTGATAAGTTATCCAGAATAGCTACACTTATATAACTAGACCTATGTATTCGGTATGTAAACAAAGATGACTCCAATGTTGCCGAGTAAAGGCTTACCTACCCACTGAAGAACTTATACACATGAACTTTACTAGTGTTATGTCCATGATAGATAACCCGTGTCCTGGAAATATCAGCAGAAATGGAAAAGTTATTATAGGTATGAAATCAATGAATACATTTTTTTTATTGAATCTGGGGGTTTACCATGACGTCTTATTACGATCCCAATAAACAGAATTGAGCTCTGTGATAACGGAAAGCTGTTCTTTTGTGCTAATTATGTGGTTACAATTTAAAAAGCTTTTAAGATTTTCACGATATTGTTATTTTTATCACAATATTTAAAACCCTCAAAAATCTAATTTTAACACGCTCAACCTGGCGTTGTTACAATTTTAAAGTCCTGTCTTTGCCCCTATTAAAAAGGTAACATACGCGATAGTTTTCATACTCAAAGGTACCTAACCTTTATCAAGGTAATTGCATATTTTCGTACGAGGGGTTTTTATTTGACTAAATAAATTTAGGCTCATACGGTCTTACCACAACAGATTAAACCAGAGTTAAACAGACTTTACTTAAATTTCGTTCTAAAAAATCGACATCTATCACTCGCGCTACCTTAACTACTCAATCCTGGCATTCCTAATTATTTTACTTGTGAATTTGTTATCGAGTTAGAAAAAGCGGGCGATTTGTGGAGAAAATATTTAGACACATCTGTTCAACTCTTGTTTAAATCCTTTGTGGTAAGACAGATACAGCTTATCAATTAGGAACTATCACACGCAATAGCGAAAATGGCACGCAAGTTAGTTGCAAACAGTTTATCGACGTGTGCCAATTTAACAGTTACTAAGCGGTAGTTATTGTCATGTTGTGTAATATGCCATTGTCTTAGATTCTATAAAGGTTGTAAATAAGTGTGACGGTGGTAGACTAGTGGCCGAACGTCCACCTGCCAAAGCAGGAGGTTGCGAGTTCAAATCCCAGTGTGGGCATTTAAACTGTGTTTCTTGTTTAAAAAAACGTATTTATGTACTTAATTATCACTCGCTTTTCGGTGAAGGAAAACATCATGCACACACTGCAACAGCTAAATGGATTTAGATGAAAATCGGTAGGTAGGATCGGTAGGGTAAGTTAGGTCTACATCTACACTAATATTATAAAGAGGAAAACTTTGTTTGTTTGGTTGTAATGAATAGGCTCCGAAACTACTGAACCGATTTGAAAAATTCTTTCACTGTTGGGAAGATATGCTATCCCCGGGTGACATAGGCTACCTTTTATCCCGTAACGTAAAAATTCATGGTTCCCGCGGGACAGTAGGGAACGCGGGTGAAACCGCGAGGTGCTTCTAGTATTATATATATAGGCAACAAAGTAACCCATAAATACATATTTCCAATTAACTGGAATCACACATACAATACTTTGTATCCTGTAATTTGTTTGTTCCCGTGTAATAAATATATTCCTATCATGAGTGTTGCTTTGAGGACCATACAAATAAACATTTGACTGAACATTGACATTTTTAAAGGCGAGTCAAAGTGTAGAGAAAAAAAACTTACACTTATAATTGAATAATATTCCAAGCACTTTTGTGTACTCGTCAATCTTTTCGTACTTGAGCAGCGTCTGCAGTAGTCTCACCACCGCATCCTCATTGTAGTCTGCCTTCAGCGCTGATATACTGAGTGCCGTTACTCTGGAAAGGCGTAAAGTACATGATTAATACCTTCATAGATGTCTGCTCTTCGACTGTCTTTGCATAGTATAGTTAAAATTAAAGAAAAGATTCTACATGTCTGAGACATGCAAGGGGATGGTAAATTCATATTTAAGATATATTTTTTTAAAAAAACGTAGCCCCACAGGGTTGCTCCTGTATAGTGGGTACCGCTTACAGACATTAATTTCATATACACATCACACCCAGACCAGAAACAAAAATTTGTGGATCGCACAAATATTTGTTCCAGATGGGAAGTGAAGGCGCATCACCAAGTGCAGCAGTCAGTCCAATTGCTCAACCACTACGCCAAACATGCTGTCATCATATTGCATGACTGATATTTTTTAACTGTTACATGTTGACTATTACAGTTGGGTTAAGAATTGTAATTAGTAGTGACAGTTGAGCAATAATGCCGATAATATTTTTTATCAAAAACATATTTCATCAAACTGTCACATTTTTCATATTGTAACGTTACGGGGTTAGTTGTTAAGCCAATTAACTGTAATAGGTACCTGCATAATATTTCTACTTACTTCTCATAAACAATATTTCTTAATACCTCTGATTCATTCCACAGTTCATCAGAGCGCATCTGATCTGAGTACCAAGTACTCAGCCAGCAGATGTGCCAAAAGCACACTAACGGGTAATGGTCCTCCCAGACCGTACTAAACTCCAGTATGTACTTCTTAAAGATAACTAGTGAAGCCTCCGACCGATTCAACACTGAGTCCTGAATCAGTTCTCTAAATATCACTCTAAAGAAACATCGCAAGTTCTCATTCTTTATGTAACTATCTTTTAGTATGGATAAACCTTTTTCCGAGTTGCATTTAAAGCACTGCGCTTTGGCGAGATAGTGGTTGAACTCACCATTCCTTCTAAAGTATGCGTTAGGGAGTGTTTTAGAACAATATTTTTGCAGTATATTGATCACATCAGGTTTCCCCGAGTAGGCATAGTGTTTCATCAAACTTTTTAGTGTATCATCGCTGATAACTTTACGAATTTTGAGGCAATCTGTTATGATTTGTTCGACTTGCTTATCTTTGTTCTTTAGTACCAGTTGTTGTAAAGTCTTGTCTATTTCTTCTTCGGTCAGCACTGATACGTCTTTAGTTTTGATGTTAGGTTTAGCAAAATTTTGTATGCTTACGTCTGGTAATATGAAGTGTTTGCTTGTCACCTTTTCTCTTTGCCTTTGCAAGATATCGTTGTCGATAACATCGAGAACTCCCACCGTTGTTGTATAAGATTTAATGCTTGGCAGGCACTTTTGCGTCCGCAGAATATTGAATATGTACCGTAAAAAGACTTCATGTTGTTTCAGCATCTGTATTTTCAGCACATTCATTGTTTTTCAACTGCTGTAAGGACTTTTGGCACAGCCACAGAAGTACGTTGTCTGTTTACATGGGTAAAAGTAATTACGCAGCATACAGTGGCCACCAAAATGGCAGTAAAAGGATGATGTATCTTTACCTCACCATTTGTATCGTATAATCACTATAAAAAGGTAAAAATACTAAATATCAATAATAATAGAAATGAAATACATAGGTCAACCAACCAAACATCCCTGTTTTTGTTGATTTTTTTGACGATGACAATTGACATTATTTGACATTGTGATCTTCAAAATTTGGCTTTGACAGTTGCTTGACGAGAAGAACGTCCAGTTTTTGTAAATGCCACTGTCTGTCATTAGCAAATATACGTCAAAAATATGAACAAATTGAAATTCATATAGGTATGTAACTACCTAGGTAGATATAAAAATAGTAATTCTGTAATTTCCTTTCAATCTCATTTTATAATTTATTTTATTTTAGAAGGAGCTTGCCGTATTACCTTTTCTATCAGCGGCATCTAGTGGCGAGTAGATGTACTGTAAAGACGCATAACTCCAGATACTACTGATAGTGTTTCTACGACACACTAGAGGTCAGTGAAATCAGCAAAAAATTGTTTTCGTTGTGGTTGTGGGATTTTTATTAGGTAAGTACCTACCACCTATATTTTTTTGTAAATAGGGTTATAAAAATGCTTAAAATATTAAAACAGACTGAGGGTGTTTATCTAGGTTACGTACCTATCTACCTATTCTAATCTATCAGTGACATAGGTAGATACTTTCAACACCCAAGAGCAATAAAAATAAACTAAAATCACAAAGAAAATTGTTTACCTATCAAAAAGTTGACGCTATACTACCTATATATACTTTTTATGTTTTATTTTATTATCAACAATGGTCATCGATAGAATAGCCCCCAGCAATTAGTCGTCGATGCCGAAAGCTCAGCGGGGATCCATTCCGAGTCGGCGCTTCACGAACAACGAGCAGCTGTGCAGTGTGCACCTTATTTGTTAAGGCAAGTAGGTAGAAGTAGTAGACCTTATAGCTACCAAGGAATCTAAGTCGTGGGTATCTACTCTACCTACTTATCTAAGTAGGTAGGTAGGTACTTATATTATCTAGCTAGTATTGTCATTGATTTTAAGCCAGCAGGCATTATTGTGCTCCTGTTGAATACCTAAATACTTATCTACCTATTGACTGGTTAGCAAAATACAACAGAAACTGACAGTAGACGTACCTACCTACGTAACTTACCTACCCTACTATAATATGGTGATTGCTTCTTTATCAAATAAAAATTATGTTCATAATAAAGTCGATTTCGCTAGGTAGGTATAGCACAGAAGTAAGTAGGTACCTGGGTATGACCGCGAAAAATTGTACAGTAACATTCATGACATCATAACACATGTTACTTACATGACTAAATGTTATGTACATGACCATTATAAAGCTTAGTTTATAACATCATAGAATAAAAGTAAAAGTGTAATGTTCATAATAATTGTATTGTTAGATAAAATATTTATTAAAATTTTCAAAAACGCATCACTTATAAAAATTTACAAAACTCGTAGTAGAAATAACTAATTAGTTATAGATTTTCTACGAAATAAAATAAAATTTGAGATCAAACATCTTATCTTTTACATTCCAATAAAATACTTCATATTATAAGTAAGTATTACAAATACCACTAACAAAAAATCATTAGGTAAGTATCTCAGTAAAGGTGCTTAATTTAGTATGGTTCTGGAATTTTAATAATTTACCTACTCACTTGTGTATACTCGGCTTAATAATCGGTCATGACGGTAACGTAACAAATTTTGTTACACATTGTTACATTCATGATAAAAAATGGGGTGGACATAACTTAAAATTTAAATAAAACTTGATTCCAAATAGCCATAGACTGCGAACTAATTATATTCATTTGCCTAAAACGAAACCTCCTTAAACAAGTATAAAATTGCGACAGAATGCACTTACTTACCTTGCAATAAAACACATAAAAATGTTTATTTTTTTGGGACATATCGGCGGCCGACACAATTTTACTCGAAAAAAATGGCTGCTTTTGTTTTTTTAATGTTGCCATGACCATCAATAATGTTGCCACATAATAAAATAATATATGTGGCCAGATTACGCGTAGCGTGTGGCAGTTATAAACGTTACATGCATGACGTAACACACGCATCAAAAAATGGACAAGTTTTTAAAAAATATTTAAAAATAATTATTGCTTTATTTAGGAAATGCTTATTAAAAATACGTTGAAGAAGTATCACAAAACTACAACATAACTTAAAAATACGGCATTGTCATTTGTCATTCCATTTCGTAAGTAATGGCAGTTTTTGATACAAGGGTAGCAGATGGACACATTTTTTGTACGGGAGTGAAAGTAATGTTTATGAAAAAAAATTAAAAACAAAATCTGTAAGAGATATAGCTTAAAATTTGTGGAAGTATATAAAAGAATACAAGCATACCATTCGGTACAATATTCAACAAATCTCATATATTTAATAGCCTATAAGCTTTTATAAAAATAAAACTGGGTAAAAGAAAAAATACTAGATGTACAATTTTTCGCGGTTATACCCACCTATCTAAGTACCTACCTACTATCAATCATACCCACCTATATTATTTTCAATGTTGATTTAAATAATAATTAAAGGATCATTTTTCTTATTTCTATCTCGTTACCATGTCGTCAAGAGAGGTTGTTCGGAATTACTTAGGTACCTACCTACAAGGGTCACAGAATACTTTGTAAGTATGTATATAATATTTTATATTAATAATAATGTTAAGTAGGTACCTACCTATTGTAAAATTCTTATTGTTATTCCTAGACTTAGTTAATTTCTGTGATAAATGTAGCGTAATGGAGTACTCTGTGATGTTACAGTTATACCTACTCGTATGATGAATAAATAAATAACTAAATAAACTTAAATAAATAAAAATACATAACATACCTACCTACCTTTATTATGGTATCTATGTAGTACTTATTACTAGGGTGTTGACAGCAAACATTTTCATTAACTATCCAGAAACCCTTGTTAACAATCATAACTGCATTCCTAGAACGAAGCATAACTCATTCGATTAACTATCGCCTTTCTGAACGCCTGCGGGCCCATTTAACCCAACACCACAACCTGTTTATTGAGATCTTCATTTTCTATAACCAATGTAAGCAGTTAGGGATCTTGGTTGTTTGGTTGTGGGCTGATACGTCCAAAAAATAATCTTGTATTAGAAGACCCTAGTTCTGTCGTACAGTGGTAACGTTGAGGGGTCTAGGTGATGTGGTTATGTAATTTTTTCGTTGGCTAATAAGGAGATCTTAGTAAAGTATTAATCCCATTTTAATATGACTAATTGCGGCATTAATTGACATTGAGTTGAGTTAGTGGCATTTGTGGGTGGAAGGAGGTGCCGTAAATTACCATAAAGGATTGTGTCGTCGACGCCACGTTCCGTCTGGTTAAAGCGAAACAAAGGGGTGAGTCGGCAACTAGAACTAGAGATGTTATGTTATGGAAAAGATGGCATTTTCTTATTATGTACTTCCAAAATAATATTACCTACGTCTATATTTTAGCACACAAGAGGAGTAGGTAGGTACTTACCTAGAATAATTATTATGTAATGTGATATAAAGTATTATTGCCCTGTAGAAAATTATAGTTTACATTACACCTTCCTTCATTCGCATATTTTAGAAGCATATTTTTGTTAGGTTACACTCTGAAGGGAGATCTAATATTTTTTTGGAGTTAATGACAAACATCACCATGTCAACTTCGAATCCGGGCCATACGCTTTACGGTAACTGTAGAACTTGTAGTAATAACTGAAGAGTAAAATCTGAAGGAAAACACGCAGGCCCCTTATTCCCATTTTGTTAGATCTCACTTGAGTAAGTTTAAACATAATATTTTAGTAAAACTAACAAAATTGTCCGTTACGAGCCGAACGGTTCTACGGACGTGTCGTTAGACAATAGTAACAGCACCGTAGTAGAGGTAACAGTCGGCAGCAGGCGGAGAGCAGAGTTACTGGGCCGTGACCAGGCTGTGGCAGCCAACAATGCTGTGACATCATTCATGGGAGAAGCCAGGAGCTCAGTGTGTCACTGCCGGTGACACGACAAAAAACGTAATTGCTGTTGAAAATGGAAATACGAGTATGATTTTTAATATTTTATTTTTGGCTCCGCACGGTTTCTGCATCCAGCCAGCATATTTCAAGTACCTATTTTATATATTATTCATAGAATGTGTGTGTAAACGTTCCAGAAAGATTATAAAGGAGCGAGAGGCACACTCTACTAGAGTACCTACTAGTGTGGGTGGAGTGTACTCTCTCTAGAGGGCTCTATGTTCTATAGCCGGTCATTGTGGTCAGTACAAAAACATCTAGATAATAAGCATTCACCGGTAGAGGTGTAGACAGCCTTCAGACAACTATTAAGGCTCCGCTGCAGAATGTGTGACTAAAGTCACAAAAGATCGTACACGCCGATATAATCTGAATAGACAGCGTTGTTTGTTGCGGTGCAAGTGTAAAAACTGGTTCTAAGCCGAATGGCTGAAGCTGTAATTCCTGAAAGCTTGAAAGTGGTCAATACGGGGTCATGCTTACGATAAGTGGCACTATAATAATATGATCTTTTTTGTACATAACGCCTCATTATTTGTTAAGATTTACCTGGTAATTGTGATTCTAGCCCACTATTACTAGGTATCTGGTGTTCTTCCATTTTAATACAGTTTCTCATATTATCATGATTAGTAATAGGTTTTGATATACGAGTTATTATTATATGTTTTTGTTAATAATTATCTCATCCATAATAAATGACCGAAAGATTCAATTGTATTCACGTCACATATAGCAAACTTTAACATGCACCGTCGCGTAGAATGCCTTATCGACCTATAATAATTTAAAGATAAGTTAATATTTAAATACCATCATACAATTCAGCGGCTTTTTAGATAAAAGTCGATATAAACAACCTTACATATTCCATGTTTTATATCGGAGCCTTACAGGGCCGTAATTGTTAGGCTTATTTAACAGAATGCCCAATTTCACACTATCCTACAACACACCGCATCGATTAATGCACTGTACCCCACTTGATACCCTTATTGTCCTGTCTCCACCCCTGCCACTAACTATGCGTGAATATCGACAATAGCTTCTAAGTATCATGCTTGTCATCGATAAGCCCATAGATTTATATTTATGATAAATTAAGCATTTCGTAGCATGGACGCTGTGACGGAAGGGGTTCTTAATCGCGTTCCTGTCTTTCCAATCTTCTATCTTACTAATATTATAAAGCCGAAAGTTTGTGAGTGTGTGTGTGTGTGTGTGTATGTGTGTATGTTTGTTAGCTCTTCACGCTCAAACGGCCAGACCGATTTCGATGAAATTTGGTATAGGGATAGATTGGACCTACGAGACGGACATAGGCTATCTTTTGTCTCAAAATATATTCTCGAAGGGGATGAAATAAGGGTTGAAAGTTTGTATGGGTAATTAATAATTCTTCAAGTTAGGGGTCTGAAAATGTATATTTAGGCTTTTGGTAAGAAATAAAGAAATACGGGTTTCAGCTTTTTCGCTAAATAATCCTTAAGGGGGCAAAGCAAGGGGTGGAAATTATGAGGTACTAGCGGCGCCCCGCGGTTTCACCCGCGTTACACTTACAACACCTATAGGTAGCTATTTGAAAGGTTTGTGCATATTATTGTGTCATCATAGTTAGCATCCGAGTACTGGGGCTACAGTCTATACATTAGCTAGCTTCCTATATCGGTTGCTAAGTCCTAATGTACCGAAAATGAAACAGCATGAAAGCCACATAATATAAATTAGGATTAAACCGAGATCGTGGGACAAAGTTAAACGTACCTAATCTTACTACAACAATGTGAGTTAGTGTGTGCGTATGTATGTTTGTGAGTCACATAATTATGGCATAATCCTATCTATGATATATGCCACCTCTATCTCTTTCCCTCTCCTTCTATCTCTATATCTTTCCCTCTCCCTCTATCTCTATTTATTTCCCTCTCCACTCTCAATCTCTATCTTTCTCCCTCACCCTCTATTTCTATATACTTCCCTCACAATCTATCTCTTTCCCTCTCTCGCTCTCTTCTCTCTCTCTCTCTATATATCTCTCTCTTCCTTTATTTCTACATACTTCCTACTCACTCTAACTCTCCCTCTCACGCTCTCTCTCTCCCTTTATCTCCTTTCCTCTTCCTTTTTCTCTCTCCCTCTTCCTCTTTCAATCGTTCTCCCTCTACTTCTATATGTACCCTCTCAATCTATCTCTCTCCCTCTCTCGCTCTCTCTCTCTATCTCTCTCTTCCTATATATTTCCCACTCACTCTATCTCTCCCCCTCACTCTCTCACGCTTCCTTTATCTCCTTCCCTCTCCCTTTATCTCTCTATCTATATACTTCTCCCTCAACCTCTTTCTCTCTCACTCTATCTCTCTCCCTCTCCGTCTATCTCTGTCTTTATCTTGTATCCATTATTATCTATCCCCTTGCCAAATTGCATTACGATCCGTTCAGCCGTTTATAATATTGTGGTCCGTAGGGGGTGCATCTAAATAATACCTCATAATTTCCACCCCTTGCTTTGCCCCCTTAAGGATTATTTAGCGAAAAAGCTGAAACCCGTATTTCTTTATTTCTTACCAAAAGCCTAAATATACATTTTCAGACTCCTAACTTGAAGAATTATTAATTACCCATACAAACTTTCAACCCTTATTTCATCCCCTTCGAGAATATTTTTTGAGACAAAAGATAGCCTATGTCCGTCTCGTAGGTCCAATCTATCCCTATACCAAATTTCATCGAAATCGGTCTGGCCGTTTGAGCGTGAAGAGCTAACAAACATACACACATACACACACACACACACACACACTCACAAACTTTCGGCTTTATAATATTAGTAAGAAGATTATTTAGATGCACCCCCTACGGACCACAATATTATAAACGGCTGAACGGATCGTAATGCAATTTGGCAAGGGGATAGATAATAATGGATACAAGATAAAGACAGAGATAGACGGAGAGGGAGAGAGATAGAGTGAGAGAGAAAGAGGTTGAGGGAGAAGTATATAGATAGAGAGATAAAGGGAGAGGGAAGGAGATAAAGGAAGCGTGAGAGAGTGAGGGGGAGAGATAGAGTGAGTGGGAAATATATAGGAAGAGAGAGATAGAGAGAGAGAGCGAGAGAGGGAGAGAGATAGATTGAGAGGGTACATATAGAAGTAGAGGGAGAACGATTGAAAGAGGAAGAGGGAGAGAGAAAAAGGAAGAGGAAAGGAGATAAAGGGAGAGAGAGAGCGTGAGAGGGAGAGTTAGAGTGAGTGGGAAGTATGTAGAAATAAAGGAAGAGAGAGATATATAGAGAGAGAGAGAGAAGAGAGCGAGAGAGGGAAAGAGATAGATTGTGAGGGAAGTATATAGAAATAGAGGGTGAGGGAGAAAGATAGAGATTGAGAGTGGAGAGGGAAATAAATAGAGATAGAGGGAGAGGGAAAGATATAGAGATAGAAGGAGAGGGAAAGAGATAGAGGTGGCATATATCATAGATAGGATTATGCCATAATTATGTGACTCACAAACATACATACGCACACACTAACTCACATTGTTGTAGTAAGATTAGGTACGTTTAACTTTGTCCCACGATCTCGGTTTAATCCTAATTTATATTATGTGGCTTTCATGCTGTTTCATTTTCGGTACATTAGGACTTAGCAACCGATATAGGAAGCTAGCTAATGTATAGACTGTAGCCCCAGTACTCGGATGCTAACTATGATGACACAATAATATGCACAAACCTTTCAAATAGCTACCTATAGGTGTTGTAAGTGTAACGCGGGTGAAACCGCGGGGCGCCGCTAGTATTGAATAATCAATTTTGACAAAATATTTTATTTCACTCATAATTTTATATTTTAGTTGGTTTTCTGAACTTAAAACACTTCGAAAATGAGTCAATCCTCGCTATCAGATACGTGACCGACAATACCCATTCATAACCTACCGTATCCTAATAATATTATATAAACAGTTATCTCATTTCACATGCGAGGGTAAGTGAAGGGATCTCTATGGCAGCTATCCCAACCGAATGAGATGACATTGTGAGATTTTTTTCTTAGACTCGAGATTTTCAGTATTAAAATCCGCCATTATTTGAGGGATAAGCTGTATGAAAAAAATGTTCTACAACTTGAGTTGTTAATCTGGTTTGAAATCCGATGAATATGCCTCACGGGTGCTTATTACAATTTTATTTACATACACTATTTTCAAATTCAAGTAACGTAACATATTTATGGCACTGATAACGTTACTAGAATCTTTATCACTTACAACCTATTAAAAGGAAGGTTATCTCCTAATATTTTCTGTTACACATCTATTTATCCTGCCATAAATCTCTTTATCTATTCTGTCACGTGTGATCTCTTTACTAGAGATAAGTAACAATGGTGGAGGATAAAATATAGGAAGATAAATATCACGTTTGGATTGTATGGGGTGACAAAAGGTGTATATAATGAGACAGTGAAGTAGCGACTCGTACGATTTGAATAGAGCATTAAAATTTTGTATTAAATTTTCATTTGAAAAGGCAATATTATAATCCTGTCAGAAAATTTTATCCAAATTATTCCATTAGAATCATATTATAAATCATTTCATTACTATACGTAAGCAGTATAATATACAATATATAATAGTATACAATAGTATAATATACAGTATAGTATAAATCGTATACTTTTGGAAAAATAACCAGCTTTTTTAGATCATGTTCGCGTTGTATCTACCTATCTGGCACTGAGGTTGACTATGAAGAAAAATTATAATTATGTGATTCTTTTAGATGAAACTTCTATTTGATAAAGATAAAATAAAATACAACATAAACAAAGTAGAGAGATGTGTAGTTACAACTAGATCGTGAAATAGGTATTGGAACTGCCATAGAACCGAAATGGCTGGTGACCTTTGCCCAATATTTTTTCATAATTATATTGTCTCCAATAAAAATAAATCAACAAACGACATTTTTGTGCTATACTTACTACATTTTCATTCATCGATCCGACGATAAATCGATCTTTTTAGATGATGCAATTGACCCCCGGAAGTCCAGATGCCACGTTTGTGTCGATCCATTGAAAGCTGCTGAACAAAATGGCGATGAAGCCATAAATATGGCTCAGTTGGCAAATTATTGTAGCAATTTAGTTAATTTTACGAGGGACAGATTATTTTTATTTATTTTTAGCACGTATTGAATCACATAAGATTTTTTGGTATCATTATCCCACTGAATGCGATTGTCAAATGTTCTTAGATTTTTTAATGGAGGAGTTAAAATGATAATTGCCAGTTTAGTTAATGTTTATGAGAGATTGAGACATTTTGAAGCTAGGTCTATGAATTTTTATTGTTGCCCACCCGGGTGAGAAAGACAACGTAAGACAAATAAAAACATGAGGAGGTTATATTTTGCATTGCGAACTTATGTTTATGTGTTAAGGACCTGTAGGCAGCGAGCTTCCGTAAAATGGGCGGTTTTTTGTCAAAAAGTTAAGCTGTAATTACAAATATTTATAAGCCAGAAAAAATACAGTGTATAGCCAAGTGTTTCAGTTAGCTAATAAATCAATAATATTGGACTAAAGTTGTCTAGTATCTTGAGAAAAAAATTCACGAGAAAGGACCCGAAAAAAATCTTTCGTCACATAATGCTCAACATTTTCAGCGACAACTATCATATTTTTTGGGACCATAAAAAAGGCAATTTTATTTTCCAATGAAATTTGAATTTTCCAATGAACTGAATCGATTCCGTTCTTCTAAATTAATAAAAACGACGAGAATATGATCAGTTTGAGCGCGTACTAGGCGGCTCAGTACCCGCTACGGCGTTTCAGAGAGAGGACGTATGTCGCTGTTCCTCAAAATTTTCTCGTCGAATTTACTGTTTGTTCTCCAAAAAAATAAAGCAAACAGAATCTCTACATGGTATACAACTGGTTTATTTACTTAGTTGCCGTAAATGACTTCCTTCGACGATTACTAAACTTTTATTATAACCTTTATTACTTTGTATTTATTCTCCATTGTGTGTAAAGAATAATGGCTAATATGACTATTCTTGCACCACCTGTAACTGAAATTAGCAGCAAAAACGCGTTTTTAGATTGTTCACATAAATAAAACTGGGATTTCTTATGATAGTTTGGAGTTAATCAAAGGAGCAGATTATGATTGTATATTAAAATGAAGATGTAGTGAACTTCCGTTTTCCATAATGGCGGATCTGGCGGATGCATATTCTGACGTTTTATTTTTAGCACACTTCCAGTAATCTTTCTGCTCAGCTATGAGCCAGTTTTTTCAATGTTTTTGCTTCGCTCGATTTGTGCATTTAGTCACTGTCAAATATTATACTGTAAATTCGAAAGTAACACTGTTTCTCTGTTTGTCTGTTTATTTGTATGTTTGTTTGTTTGTTACTTTTTATGGCTAAACGGCTGGACCGATTTCGATGATATTAGGTATAGAGAGACAACAAAAATGAAAATGAAATTTGGTAGGTATATGGGAGAAGGAAAGATGAGGACCTGGGGAGATGGGGAGATGGAGAGCAGCAGCTGGAGAGATGAGGAGATGGGAGATCGGAGATGGATGAGGGATGGGAGATGAGATATTGGGAGTTGGGGAAAAAAGCGATGAGGAAATAGGAGGATAGAGATAGTGACAGAGACGTGACGTGCCCGATTGATTTACAATAGCATACAAAGTTCACGCATATTGTGTTCTTACTATAGCTGAATTCGATTTAAATGCAGACGAAGTCGCGGGAAACAGCTAGTATTCCATATTTTTACAACCTCGTGGTAAAGTAAATTTACAGTCATAGCCACGATTCAGTAAACTTTACTGAAACTAGCTTTTACGCGCGACTTCATCCGTATATGAAAAAGCAACTGTTTAGAAAATAAATATTGATGTCTTTGTATCTCTATCCCTGTCCCTGTCCCTTTCCTTTTCCCTATCCTTAGTCTTAACCTTTATATATTATCAAGAGCCTAAAATAATGAAGTGTCAGATCACCTACTTGAGAAATTATGAATTGCCCATATAAATTTTCAACTCCTATTTATTTGGATTCTAAGATCCCTATTTTTTCTGACGAAAAATAGCCTATACCCATCTCATAGGTCCAATCTTGGTCAAGATTGATTCAGCCGTTTAGACGTGAAAGGATGGCAAAAACTAAAAAAAAAACCAACAAACACACACACACAGTTTCGCATTTATATGATCTTAGTACGGATGCCTGACACTGGCTAAATGCACAAATCTTTTACTCCGTCATTGTCATTGTCAAAATATACTTATATCAAAAAGAAAATTATGGAAGTGGACTAAAGAGGATGTCTTGTATCAAATGGACTTGACAAACGCGCATACCAGAAGGGACCAACACTAAATAAATTTAATACAACTTATTTAGGTGTGACTCCAATAATTCGTGCGGCATTCTAAATTTGATAGGATTATAGTCAAGGAGGTAATAATTTATGTAATGCTGGCGGTAATAATTCTTTAGGAACGGAACGTAGCATCTCAGACCGCTCGGCCAATCTGACATGTCATTACAGTGTCGAAATAATTGAATGCTTCAGACTAAAGCCTACGTAGTAACTATCTAGTAATCTGTGCTAAGGCCACGTGATGCCGTTAGTAAGAGTATAATAATTATGAATTAGCGTTTTCGACTTGCGGTGAGCGCGGAGCCAGCGTGGCGCGCGGCCCGGCCAGGTAACTTTCATCTTCTAAAATACATGAATCGCTCCTATATTAGCGCCTTAACTCATACGTACCACTTTCCCACGACGTTGGTTGCATTCACTCGTATGATTTTTAGCGGTAGGAAAAGTTTCAAGCCCGCGATCATCGTTAACAATGTTTTGTATAAAAAAAACAAATCCCATCAAAAACATTACATGTACAAAAATGCACAAGTCTCGCAACACAGTTTATCTGCTGTAAAAAGTTGTGAGATCGAATGTAAACCAAGTCGGTTAATTTCAATAACTACCTATACCTATCTATGGGAGCAGGTATATCTTTATTTCTTTAGTAAATAGAGTGACTTGGCAATTGCACACGGCAACATAAACCTATGTTAAGCGCTTTGTGCTTGTATTTGTTTGAAAGTACACCTATACGGAAGACTATATTTAGATGGCCTAGTAGATTATGCTGCCGTGTACAATCGCCAAGACACTCTATTTACTAAAGAAATAAAGACATAACTGCTCCCATAGATAGGTATAGGTAGGTATTGAAATTAACCGACTTGGTTTACATTCGATCTCACAACTTTTTACAGCAGATAAACTGCGTTGCGAGACTTGTGCATTTTTGTACATGTACCTAATGTTTTTGATGGGATCTCATTCCTTTTTGTAGGTTTAATTTCTTTATTTCGTTTTTTTGCAAAACACGCATCAACGCGCGCCCCGTGCCTGTGCGGCCGGGGCCCCTTGCGACATAGGTCATGCTTGCTCATAGATTATCATGAACGAGTGTCTTTGCGTCTCCACAGATGCGTATTAGGTATAAGGTACCCAGGTACCTATTTTAATGTACCTAGGTAACGAATTTGTTCGACCTATAAAAGTGTAGGTAGGTATAGTACTTAATAGGGATCTGTATCTCTCTATCTATCGTGGAAGTTTTTAAAAAGCGCTCAACTGTCGAATTTCTCGAAGCCATTTCTCATTTTTAACCCCTGTTACCCATTTCATTCTATTTCAATGAAGTCTAATTATGAACTGTAAAAGTAACTTTGTAATTACATACAATTGAATATGATTTATATGGGAATACAAAGTTATTTATACAGATCATATATCTAGAAAACGGGATGAAAATTATGGAATGTCAGAATTTTTCCATGGTTTATAGGCTAAACAGTAGCTATATTCAACATTTGAAACTTGTGGGACGGCTAGAAGTACCTTAGAATTTTGGTGATCGGTGAGTCAGTACCAAAATTAAGGAACTTTGACTTGCAATAATTCTTAAACTACTGGATCAAATTTAATGTAATTTTGATTATTATCTGTAAACGTGACGCCCTCTTGGCCACTAAAAATTTAGGCTTCTAAGTTTATCCATAACGAAGTTACAGGGGGTCGAAAATGGCCCGAATCGCTTCGAGAAAAGGATAGTACGGCCGTGCCTTTTATTTTGCTCGACTTTGCGGGGGCACTGCCGTGCCTTCAGATAGTTTTTATACCAATCAATACAATTATTTTAATCTTTAAAAAACTTGGACAGAATGTGGGACTGAAAAGTAGGTCGATATAAGAATTTTTTAACTTCTATAATAAAAAGCTATATACCTACTGCGCCGAATACGGCATACAATGCGGGTTGATAGGTTTTTGTAAATGGGCCGAACTTCTTCGGGACGAAAAAAGTAAAGTCCATAAAATATAAAACCTACAATGCTTCTAGGTTCTTGATCCAATATCGAGAACTAGAACTCCGCAGGGTCAAACCGCTGCGCCTGCGGTGGGAAGGAATCTGATCGTAGACACCACGCCTGTACCTACTACCTATTCATATTTCATTAAAGAATGAAGTTAACCTACATGCAGACATAGTTTGGCCTTCAAAGAGCAAGCAGCCCTATATTTTTCACAACCAAATTGTATACTTACCTATTTTCTTCCTTTTTTTTCTTATAAAATCACAAAAATCGAAGGCATACAAAAGCTGTTAAATATTTCGCAGGCCCAGTATTATTTTTAATATTAGGTACAGACTAAGTTGACGAGCAAGATATGTTCTTAATTCTTACAAGCCCAATAGTTTATCTGGGCAAGACTCTGCATGTTCTGCAAGACTGCATGCCGGATGAATAGCTGGCAAAGGTAACCCCCTGGTGGACTTTTGCAGAAGAGGCCTAAAACTACAACGTACCATCGACACCAGAACACTTGATAGACGTGTGCGTGACTTTATTACAAACTACAATATTGTACGATGAATAGGTAGTTCGAAATAATGTCTATGCCCGATGAACGCTAGTTGCGAAAAAATCTCTTCCATACCAAAAGCCAGTACTATACCTACTTAATCATGCTCCAAATTACTGGGATAAAACAACGGTGAATTCGTTGAGCTAGTCTTCTACAAGGAACGATTTACAGTGCCAATTAGTGCTCAACCCATCCCAATCATAGCCTACATTCCCGCCGACTTTGTGTTGCCAATTAAACGAATCAGTGTGGCCCGATCATCGGCGCAAGTGATAGTATGTTCGCTTATGCTACAGCTTTCAGACCGATGTTAGCAATGAATTCAAACAACATTTAAATTTTCGAAAATCCTAGCTTAGCCTGTCTAAGTAATAGCCTGTGTTTTTCGTACCTATTTAATTTTGCGTTTCTAACGTTAATAATTCTGGCCTTGACCATTTACTGACTTTGACTGTTTATGTTTGTTGAAAAGGAAGTTAATTTCTTAAAAAGTAAGTAAGTAGGAACTCGCATAATAATAGTTTATTCTATTCCATTTGCTTCACTCGTCGCGCCACAGATCAGAGGTCCAACTACAGAATCATAGATAGCATTGAATTTATCAATGGTCATTATTTATATCACTGATTTGGTTAGCACGCCCGCGACGATTGCAAAGGCGCCGATCGCATAAATTGGTTAGGAAAATGGACCGCACACCGCCATCGCAGCACTTAAAATGACGCTTGGTAAAGGAGCTTAAGAAGCTCTGAAAGAAATATGCAAAAACAAACGTAAATCGGTAAGGGTAATAGACATTAGTTTTTGTTGGGTGGTTCTAGGATTTTTTTTTAGTAAGCTAAGTAGGTAATAACTATTCGTACAAAATAAGCTCTAAATATAACTTAGAAAGTAAAAAGACACTACCATTGGAAAATGCTCCCAAAATACTGGCCGCAAGTCTAACGTTTTGATCAGAACATTATTACCTAAATCTACCTACTCTTTACATTGTTTGATTTACCAAAAAAGCTTGTAAAATATGCTAACTCTTATCGCCCCTACTAATTTAAAGATGACAGTGGCTGCCTACTTCACGAATTTGCTATAATTTTACTTACATAGCGGACTTCGTATTTGTGATTGGTTTATTTGATGCTATTTACAATGCGCGGCGATATCAAAGAGATAGTCTTATCTCTCCAGAGATACAACGTTTCAATGTGCTATCTAGAAATAGAAATCATTAATTGATAACTGACAGATTACAGTGCGATGAAATTACACCATTTGTTCAGATTGCTATCTTATAAATAAGTAAGTCTTTTTGTGATATGCTTATGCCAAACCGTCAAATACTTAATACTATTAAGTATACCCTAGGCAAACTCAAGTTTGTTTATAAGTGAGGTTAAGAAGGAAAAAGAAGAGTATGGCTTCAAGCAAATAATAAAAAAAAACAGTCAGACCTAAAGATAGATAATTACCTAAGTAGTAGGTAGTGCACAAAGCTCTAGATCATGGAATATTATTGAATTTAGAATATTAGGTGTTAATTGATGTACCTAATTGGTTTATCGTCGTGTTAATTTAATAAATAGGTAGGTACCTAAATACAAAAAAAAACACATTATTTTACAACGACATTACGAGTAAACCCCTTACAAATCACTGTAACACATAGGTACATAAATGTTATTGTTGTTTGAAGGTATGTGATCTATCCGGTCTGGGCTCCCGCTGCGTGACCGCGGCTCCCGTGGTGGATCATGACTCACTTCACCAGGAGAAATTCGCATCACCAAAGTAAGGTGAGACTCGTGTTTAGCGCCTACGGCAACATAGCATGGAACACATATATATCACAACCCTGGGGACACAGTATTACAGCATATTATATCACATCCCTGTGACGTGCTGAAATGCTGTGTTCTATATGTCAAGCTTACTTGAACTTTATGATTGAGATAAGTACAGTATAAACTTGAGCTTGAACTCGTTTCTCGTAATTTTCTTAAGATTTTATCTAGATTATGAATCAAGGCCTAGAATATTATGTTCAAAATTCCTTCCATAACAAGAATCGAGATCGATCTCAAAAGTACTAAAATTAACAAACCTGTCTAACTAGATGTAAAAATTATCTGCTTCTGTCGATGATTCATGATATCTATAGATCTGTCGTGATTATTTGAACTTTCGATGTCGCCATTGTGAGAGAATTCAATTCAGTACAAATTACGACATAAGTGATTTATAGCTATGAATCTTAATTAGTTTGTTCTCTTTGTGTGCTGGTTTAGTGACGCTATCGGAGGCCTATTTTGAGGCTTATTAGGAACCGTTGAATAACAATCGGTAAAGTTCGTACCTACCTACTCGGATTGGTGATTGATACGGTATGAGCTTTAATTTTTTATACAATACACCTACCTACTGGGACCCTGGGGGGTTTTGGGACCCTTCTAATGCCAACGGACGTCATTCGTTCGGAATATATCCATTGAACTGTTTTTGCTATGAACTGTGTTTGCGATGAACTATGTTTGCGATGAACTGTGTTTGCGATGAACTGTGTTTGCAATGAACTGCTTGCGATGAACTGTGTGCGTGATAAAAGCCTTTGCGATAAACTGTGTATGCCTGCGTCATTGTATTGTGTTGTGTAGGTATGTGACGAGCTGGGTTTGTAATTAATTACATTTGTGACGAATAGAGTTTTGTGACGACCGCCTTTGACTTATAAAGTTTGTGACGAATAGCGTACCTATAACTACCTCCTAATTATGATTAAATCGGAACTCTATGTATCAATATCTTGAATAAAACTACTTATATTCGTTTACATAACTATGATGACAATAATTAACGTCTCTGGCAAGAAATGCAGTGTAGGCACGTATCGGTACCGATCACACCATAGTGTAACTGTGGGGAGCAATCGTTTCGCTTACCATTACAAGAATAACTGCTCTTTTCCTCGTATCTAAGTGGTCTGAAATAATTGACAGAGCTTATTCAATTTATAAGATCCTAATAGTAGCTATTACGCCCCCAACATTCTCTGCAAAGTCCATTTGATCCAACCGCTACTGTGTCCAACGCATAAATCATTTTCAGCATGCAACAAGCTACTAGCAGATTGGAATCTATATCTCTACAATAAATGCATCGCAGGTCTTTGTCATTCCAACTTACAATGTCTAGGGATAGTAAAATATTATTTAAAACATATCTTTTAGAACAGACAATGAACAATGAGCACGACTGCCCCAGGCTAGAATCTAGAACCTACAGCAGTAATGCTCAAAGCGGGGGCTGAAAAGCTTTTTTTTGTGCAACCTACAATCTGCAACACAGTAGTTTCGTTAGCGCGTACCTCACTACAAACAAACTAGATAATGAAATTGAGAATCTAGTCTAGACAATATTTATGACAATAGGTATAAATTTATTAATTATTACAAAACAAGTAAAATGCGTCTGTCAGGTATGCAATAGGTATCTTGGACAAATTACAATATTATATAACTGACGTTTATTGGTGATTTTACGTTGTTGGGAGGTGAAGTCAGAAAAGGTAGACTGTAAATGTACCATCCATAAAATGGGTAAATTAATGTAAACAATGTAATCGACATTTGCGGCCCATTTTCTCAAATCAGTTTTTTCACTGTAGTCCACGTGTAGAAAAGGTTGAGTATCGTAAGTTCAGACAATGGATATGCCCAGCCCTGGCTACGATTCTAAGCTAGATCTATAGACAACGGGACTGTTTATGTTTTAAATAAATTTTGCCCCGTTAGGGTGAAGATACACCAACGCGAGATAATAATTTGATAGTTTTTTTTTGCTTGAACTGTAGTCGTTTTCAGTCGATCTTTTGGCCTCGTTTTGGACACGTGGAATCAAGTAACCAAAAGTCCAAGAGTGATTTCTGGTTTCAGTGGGTGCAGTCCATTTTTGTCCGTAGTTTTTCTGATCAATGAGTAAGCAGTGACTGCTCAAAAAGTAAAGATTTCGTAAAAAGTCTTCCAAGTAGATAGGTACCTATATTCCTTCAGTTTGTCAACTGGCCCAGTAATGGGCAGCCCATAGCGAGTAGTCTGTGGCGAGTATGACGAAAGCTGTGATGGCGATAGGTTTACGTTATCCTAGCAGCGGTAATTAGCTGTCATCGCCACATCTTGTATATTGTGGAACGAGCCTAGACACGAGTGGTATGGAGAAATTCACTACTTAGTTGTTTTTGTTTACTTTTAGTGGCTGCAATATGTGAACAATTGAAATATACCTGAATAAATATAGGCATTTAATTTTAAATACCTTAGTGTTATCTATATAACTCAGCAATATCTTTGTTCATGTTGTCCTTACCATAATATTATATATTCTTATACTATGTAATATTGTACCATGTATCTGTATTAAAAACTTAAAAAAATCCGTTTTTATAAGCCGTATGTGTTGGTGTAAAAAAAACTTGATAAATGTACATCTAGCTCGTACAAAGTCTGCCCACAGGCGAGATGTCCACTTTTCAAATCTTTATGGGAAGATTCGCCAAAGGGAAAAAAAATAAAAATCGCATCAATACTACGCTACCTACTGTTCTATAGTCTATCTATAGGTATAGCTTACGCAATAGAGATCCCAATAGCCGCAAGAGCTACATACTTACTACTTTTTGTTTCTGTACCTTCACAGAAGGCGACGAGGAGACAGTGCAGTCAGGACTAGTGGATTCGATACGGCGGCACTTTAGAAGCTGTTAAGTACCAGCTAGACTTTCGCGACACCGACGTGACAGTGTCATATTCTACTTGAACTCTACAACCTCTAGCTATGTATTGGACGCGGCAGTTAATAGATTTGTCACGGAAGTAGAGATGATTAAGAGTTGCGCGTGAACTATTTATGGTATGGTGGTTTATTTATAACTATCTTGTAAAAAATCGTAAGAGGCTATTGAATCACGTAAGGGACTAACGTGTCTATAGGATCAATTTCTGTATCAATATTTGAATAAAGAGACCGGCCAAGTGTGAGTCTGACTCGTGCACGAAGCGTTCCGTACCCGTCCATATTAATATTATAAATGTGAAAGTAACTCTGTTTGTTTATATGTTTGTCTGTTTAACTGTTTGTTTGTTACCTTTTCACGGCTAAACGGCTGAATCGATCTCGATGAACATTGGTAGGTATAGAGGTAGATTTTTGCAAATAAGAAAGGGGTGGAAATCAAGATGGAACTCTTTAGATTATTATACACCTCTATTACGTAGTCTTTGAACCACAACGACTAAACGGTCGAACGGATCGTATGAATGGGAACAAAAATTACATTATTTGTGAACATTTAAATTGTCTAATTATCACGGTTCATGAATAGAGCCTGGTCACAGACGGAAAGAAAGACGGACAGCGCTGCCGTGTAATTCCAAAATACTGTATCTCAGAAATATGAGTTTTGAGAAAACGAGCATTAAACTTTATTTTAGATTTTTTATGATTTCATAGCTATTTTCTTTAAAACACGATAAGTGTTTGGTATCAATTTAAAGGTATTTATAATATCTATCCAGCCCTCCGCAAATATTTTATTTATATACTAAAACAAATGAATTATACCTCAAAAAGTGTCATGGCACACCATAGTCCATTATACAAATTGGCATTGTTATGACAATACACTGTATTCCGTAAATACAGTTTATTGGCTTACCAAGACATAGAGGAAATAAATACTTCTATCAAAACAGTGGCCATGAAGATGTAGGTACTAAAACACTGTATCTTGAAATACAGTGCTTTTTTAAAATAATTATATGTATGGCAATCTTAAATTAATAGTATCAATATTTAGTTAGTATTTTAATATGGGTTCCTTATTTTAATAATTCTACTATTCTTATCTAAGTACCTACTACAAAACAGAGTCGTGTTAGTGAAACCATTTACTAATAAGTCAAGAATTACGGCTGGACTGATTTTCAAGAACTATGCTTTGTTGGATTCGTGTCCGCTCCAAATAGCAGAATAACTAATAAAAAATGGCAATAATGTATGAAAAAGAGGGAAAAATTATAAATATTTTTCTAATACAAATGTTTGTAAGACAACGTCTGTCGGGCCAGCTAGTTAATTAATTAATTAAAATTATAAAGGCAAAAGTTTGTAGTGTGTTTGCTTGTTTGTTTCTTCTTCACGCTCAAATGGCAGAATCGATTTGCATTAAATTTGGTATACAGAGCTTATAATTATGCCAACTTCATACATAAGCTACAAGCTATCATCATCATCATCAGTGTTTTTTATCAGTGCGATAACAATTATAAAAGATTACCTAGCTTCATTACTATCTCCGAGCATGTTGTGAAAAAGATCTTCAGATTCTATGGTCGGTATGGTTATGGTATGACACTCACTGACTGACCGAACAAACCCCCCCAACCCCACGCATTCCCCGCGCATCGCCCGGACGGCCAACAACAGTTGAACTCCCTCACGAACGAGTACGGTGGCGGGAGGGGTCTTGGATTAATGGTTTTACAAAACACTGTATCTCAGCTGGTAACTAACTGCGAGTTACGGAGCACGGATTTTTCAAACATAATACTGTACCTTTAATTGCAGTGTTTTGCCATTTTAAACCTTCAACATAAAGAAATTACAGTCTTTTGAGAATGCTATTATCTACCGTCTGTGTATCTATAGAGCAAATATTTTGATATAGGGGTGTAGGCCAGGTCGAAAAAATGCATTTGAGCACTATTAAACCAAAACACTGTATCTAGAGTTACAGTATTTTGGATTTACACGGCAGTGCGGAGCCTTAGTAATTAGGGTCCCGTTTTATCCTTTGGGTACGGGACCCTTAACATAATAACAGCGTGTGCCGCGATATCTAGAAGTCTTCAAGTCTTCTTCTATACTTACATAAATACGCTCTCCCGTCAACCGCAGCATTGCTTACCATCTGATGCGCACGCTGCCAAATGATAACGGCGTAAAAAAAATAAAAGTAGGTATGTACTCGTATTTGACAAAAGAGTATTGAGTTTAAAAAAAGAGGAACCAATGAAAGAGGTTCATTGAACATTTTACAGTGGTGCGCAAAATGTTCTCGTTGTTTTTCGACCGTATTACGTCATAACGGACTACGCAAGTCGCTACTAAAAAATTACCCAATTCAATGTTATGGCTCACGCCATATAATTATCCCATAAAAGTAGACCCATAAAATTAATTTAGGCAAATACTTGAGATTCTTTCATTAGGTTGACAGTCTGTTGAGAGTGTTCAGCCTCAACAATAAACAGTGAGCGTAACTTATATCAGAATATAATGCTAATTTTTGTTCCTCTGAAACTTAATACGATAGGTATCTAGTTAAAATTAAGTTATAAGTAGTAAAAAGGTAAGTGACATTCACGGCACGTTTGGCGTAGTGGCTGAGCAATCGGGCTATTGCGCTGTATCGCGGGTTCGATTTCCGCCTGGAACAAATATGTGTGCTATCCACAAATATTTGTTTCTGGTCTGGGTGTGATGTGTATGTGAAATTATATGTCTGTAAGCGGTTACCCACGATACATGAGCAATTCTAGTGTGAGGGCTACGTAAAAAAAAACAGATAATACTCTGAGAATTGTCAGTTTTACACTGGGAACGATTCAATAAGAGTGATGTTAAAGTTAAGCCTCCTTGGGCAGTCGGGTAAAAAGATATAAGCCATCTAGCTAATCACTATTATAAATACTATATATTTATTTTATTATTCATCGAATAATAAGGTAATAAGTACAAAGGGGAAAATGCTTCTGTATATGAGTAGTAGCATTTTAGACAACTGAAATTTTCACTAAATAATGGCAAACTTTAGCAAATACTGACAAACTTATAGGCAGAATGTACAGTACAACAAGCGATGAAGCGCGAGTTTTATTTTTTTCATAATTGTTTAAAACCAACCAGTATTTTAATTGCTACTTAAGCATTAACATTCGAATAAATATTTTTTTAAAGAAGACAGGTGACATCTAGCTAACCACTCAGCTATATTTAGTAACCACTAATAAGGCGATACGAGGAAGATAGACGATATCGCTAAGTGTACGATTACGCAGAGCTTTCGGGCGTGAGAGCTGTCACTTCTTAGGACACATTATCGTGTTACAATGTACACCTACTCGTGGTAGGTGGGTTCCGATTAAACCTTGATATAAGATTTATAAAATAATCGTTTTAATCAAAGTGAAAGATAAACAAAAGCAAGGAAAACCAATCGGGTGCGTGTAAGTGGAAGAAGCGCGAAAGAAGTGTGTCATCTCATGATCGTAGCATGTGGAAAGATGTAGTCTCTGCCCACCTCAACTGGTAAAAAGGCGTTAATGTATAATAATGCAGTTTTAAACTTCATAAACGTGAAAGCTTCTATCCGTTTTGCTCATAGATGTTCAACCGGGACAAGGTGCGCGCCGCGAGATAATACTGTCGGCATGCAAAAATAGACGAAATTATACGTCTATCTACATAGACACATCCACAACGATCGACAAAATTATGTCTTCGTGTCTTATTTACGCACGATAAAAAAAATAGGGTTTTATTTTCGATGCAGCTTGACGTTCGGTTTATTTTTGATTTTTTACAAAGCTTTTGTTAATTTCAAAGATACCATCACAAACCACTTTGTAACCTTAATTTTGCTCTTTTGTGGAGATATAAATAATTAAAACAAAGTCAAGAAACTGCATTGAACTAGTTATAAAAACGCCGAAAATAACCATTAGCCGAATAAAATAAAAGACACCGCTTCGGATCCAAGTGTATCCCACTTTTTTCAATTCACAAACCATGACCCTTGTTTTCGTGTCATGTGACAATCAATTATTGTGGCCAAATAAATTGAGTACACACAATGTGATCGGATACACGTAGGATTAATTTACTTTGTGATTTTTAGACTTTCTTTTAGAAAATACTTCTTTTAATTTTCACTGTTACTTTCAATTAAAATAAGCAGCCGAAATGAGTTCACGTATTTTTCATCATAATTTAGAGTTGATTTCGTTAGAAAAAAATTATTTTTGTTTCGGGCGAAGTGAACGTAAGTTACTATCCTCAAGATCGCCATTAAAGTCGACATTAATTTCAGAAAGATAAATAGTTAACTTCATCATAATTTGGAATAAGTAGGTACGCAGTTATTGTACTATTGTGTAGCAACTGCCACGTCAAATGAAGCGCACTTCACAACTGAAACAAATCCGAATTAGGGTCAAGTTCTTGGCCGGCTAACTGCGAAGTCAACTTCAAACGGAAAAGGAAGCTACTTTGGCAATAAAAATTTGAATAACAGTTTTTGAGTGGGAGTCGTGATATATTATAGTGATATCTTGATCCTACCTATTAGGCACATCAATGCCAAAATATATGTCTCAGAATTGACAAAAGGTTTTACGACTACCTTGGAAAGTTCAAGGTTTGCCAGAATTCAAAACAAGTTGATACTGATACTGGGCTAAACCACAGATTATTTGATAATACTGATTCATAACTCGTGTTTGTTAAGAATTTTTATTGTCTTTAAATACAACTGGTGATGATGAAACACCAAATCACAGAACAGTGTTTTGTTAAACTAGTAATTTAAAAAACAGATGAAACACGCAGAAAAATGAAGGACGTTTTACTTTATAAGGTTGCGTTTAAACACGTGGTGAAGATGGCAAATAAGCTATGCTGTGGGATATATTCTATTCTATATAATAATATGCTTAGAATGTAAGACTTCCAGGGACTGCTACTTTTGGAGACATTAAAATTTCTGCTTGGTACAAGAGAAGCAGAGATTTAAATTTATATAATATATAAGATATAAGTACATTAAAATCCGAATTCTAATAGAAACTTTCCCGACATGCCGTGTCAAGTGTCATCAGTACCACAAACATACTCGTTTTACAAGTAAGTACTTTTGCAATATCCGTATTCTGAACGCTAGGTTAATGAAATGTGTGAGTTTGGTATAGATTGTCAAATTTCATGGAGAATCTCCGCCACACTAGAAAAGCAATGAGGATCGTTCCGGAATATGAGCCTCACCTCAACATATAAATTAACATATAAATTCCCTATGAACTTCACAATTCAAATCCAGTTCGAGTATAACAAAATAAAGAACTCGAGGCGTGAAATATTTAAACAATTAATTGACATCATCTTGGTAGTTTATTGGGTGTTAAATTGAACGTGTGAAGAAGCGTGATGGTAATAATAAATTATACGGTTTTGTTATCCATATCGTAGGTACTGTGTAAATATTGGGCCTCCTAAAGTTTTGCCGTCTTACCACAAAAGTTTAGACCAGAGTTAAACAGATGTTTGTAAAATTTCGTTCTACAAAATCGACATCTATCACCCGCGTTTTCTTACTCAATCCTGGCATTCCTAATTATTTTACTTGTGAATTTGTTATTGAGTTAGAAAAAGCGAGGATTAGACGTCAATTTGTGGAGAAAAAAATTAGACTCATCTGTTTAACTATGGTTGAAATCTTTTGTGGTAAAATGGTTGGAGTTCAATTAAAACGGATAGGTTACGTGTAGTCACAAAACTTGTTTTTATTAAGGAGGTTTCAAAGACAGAAGAGATAATTCCTAAGCATCTAAAATGGCTGTATACTCATTGCTTTCGACGCATCTTAAATTTCAATTTTTTTAAAAACATAGGTGGGAGCCATTGAAAGTGGCCCAGAAACTCTCCCGGTTATGACTATCTCGCTTCACCACGTTTTACACGGTACCGCCGTACGCTGAAGGCGTGCCTTTATATCGCTCAGTCAGATTATTATACCTATTTATTATATAGTCAGATAGACATACCTTTATCCTCTCGTCAATCAATACTACCAGTAGTTTATTTGGTATTCCCATGTCGCAGATTCGAATGCTCCATCATCATTTCCAGCCCCATACTGATCTGCTACTAAGCCAATCTCCTTGGAATATACGTTTTTTTTTCTCTTTGATATATAACAGAAAAAAAATATCGTCCAAAAATAACATTTGCATCTCCAGTATGGAGACGTTGACTGATGGGCGGGAAACGGGAGTCTTCATCTGACGACATCGACCTTATTCTTGTATGAGAATACAAACAACACAATCAATAATTTGATGTTAGATGAATTCTTCGCCTGTTTTCTTGATCAATTATACTGGTGTCAGTGTATGTAGGGCTGCTTCTGAAAATGTAACAGGTATTATTAAGATGTCATAATGACTCAAAATGAGTCTTGGCCGCCTGTACTTCGAGCCACCGTTTGATGAAAAAAAAAAAGAATTCTTGAAAAAGTTACTCTCCGACCTCTCTTTTTACAAGACTGCGGCGAAGCCAAAAAGGAATGAAGTGTGCTCGTGCCACCATATCCTAAGGGTTGTTTACTTATTAGGTACTTCTTTTAATAGTAGGTAATAGAAAATACATTACAACAGTAAGTAGTAGTAGTAAGCGATTTTTAAAGTCAGGTGGCATCCGACCATACGGCTATGCTCTTAACATCACTGTGTCTATGTATTAAATTAGGTACAATGTATACCCAATATTAGTTGTCTACTTATTAGATGATACAAATTTGAATAGTATGTAGATATAAATAAAGAAATTTTGTTTTATTGTTTCATACTTTTCAAAGCGGAAATTTATCGTAGTCTGGTTTCGTTTTATCTACTGAAAGGGTTTGTTATACTACAAGTTATAGGCGGTCTAAGAACTGACCTATGAGGTCCATTACGCTACAACTTCACTTGTATTCCTGTCTTGGTCTCAACCGTGAGGCGATTCTGTACAAAACTCACTTACGTGACAGCGCTGAATCCGCGCTGCGGTACGTCAGTGTCAAAGTCAAAGTCAAAGTCAAATCATTTATTGTAAATAGGCAATAAAATCGCACTTTTACAAGTCAAACACTTCAATCTAATAAACAAATTATACCATAAAATAAAACAAACTATAATTAATTGATTATGGTTTGAGTTTGAAAAAGGATGTTTCCCTTTCAACACTGGTCCAGGATTGAATCTCGGACAGGAAAAGGAAACTCCGTTGACTCTACCAGTGCTTCGGAATACACCCGTTAGAGAAAACAGCACCAAGAAACTCTACGGGGATGTCATAATATATAGTGTCCTGTCGTACCGCAGCGCGTACTTATTCAGCGCGGATTCTGCGCTGCCACGTATAAGTGAGTTTTGTACAGAATCACCTTATACTGATATCTAACTTCTAAACACTTTTTACACACTGTTTATCTCAATCACTTTCGGGCGCACCGACATAAATAGAGGAATTTGGAACAATAGTAGGAAATAGGCAAACTCCATTTTGAAATTCATTAATGTGTCAGCACTTTTTAGATGTTTGCTTTTCTGTAAATTAAGGTGTTTAGTTTATGTAAACTTAATAATTATAACCTAGATAATACTATTGAGGTAACCTTATTGAAGTTCCTCAACAAATTAAAGTTTATTTACATACAATTTTAAACCTAAGATTAACCAATATATTTGTTATATACGGGCTTTTAGCGTAATATTACATACTAGAAGTGAACAAATGAGATACATCGATAAAAAAATATAAGAATTAAAAATGCAGTCTATAAAAGGACTTAAAAAATGCTATATTATATGGGTGGGTACCAGTACGTATCAAATAACCAACTTACGTGGTATTCAAAAGTACCTATAAATTGAATAAAATATACATTAAGTACCTATCTACAATGTAACCTTTACAAGGAATCAATTTGCTAGTTCTACCTACCGCACTTGCACCTCGGCCACAGCTTATAAACTCAATTAAAACTCACGCGAATCTCGAATTCGGAACGTAATAGGTAAACGACACGAGGTGCTGTGTACAAAATAATAGTAAACTAGATGTACTTATACAAATGACCGAGTAGAGTACCGTACCGGCAATACCGGCATAGTACCGGCTATAGTCCATAACCAGACGCGTTTGTGTCCGCACGCGCTTCGTGCCTCGGACCAAAAGCACGCGGGAAAACGCAACGGACATTTTCAAATTTCGATAAACCTTACCGGCCAGTTCTTTAAAACTCTTCAAAATTTAGAACTTTTCCAGCCAGGCTTCATTATAAACTTGGACAATTTTAAATATCTTTTGGAAACATTTTTGTGAATGAAACAGTGAATGAATTTTCATGTGACCCGTAGTTTAAGGTTAGTATGTTTGTCTTGAATAGCATTAACATTTAATGTAATGTGTTTAATTCGGTATGGAGTAAGTGAATTCGTTGCGGCTATCAATGAAGTTCTGATTGCAAGCCGGACATGCGTAAAGTTCATGTTAACCTTTGGTTTAAAGTACACTTAACTTATCTATTTTGGGTGGTCCTATTTATTTAAATGGGATAGGAATATAATAGGTTCATGACATAATTATGTTACTACGATATATGCACAAGCTGTATGTAAGTATTCAAAAGTAAGGTAGGTACACAGTAGGTAAGTAGGTAGGTACATTTAAATCATGACTGATGAAAAAATAAAGCCATTGAACTGAACATCCTAAAATCAGTAAGTATTAGCTTACAGCAAAGTTTTTTTTACATAAAAGCTGTAAAAAAAATTTAGATCAAAATGGTGACGTCACCATCAACGAGATTGTTGCCTTATTTATCAGTTAGCCACACTGTTTTAAAATAACTGCTAACATTAATTTATCATTCAAATTTATCCTAATGAGTGTCGATCTACAAGACCGCTTTTTATAGATGCAAATCGACATTCAAAAACTTAAGGCGCACACTCACTGTCAAAAATTATAGCTGATTAAATAGATAAGAACTACCTACCTGTGGAAAATACGCAGATAACTTACAGATAGCTGATAACTTCATCTGTTCGACCGTTAATGGTGGACCGGTTTATGCCTCCGTGATACATTTAAGTATAGAAACAATATATTGGATTATGCAGATTGTAAAATTTTATTGATTTCATTTGAGAAAATTATCTCGATATCAATAACAAAATATCATATTAAAAAAAATTGTTAAATGTTGTTAAAAAGTTATGATGTTTTTTTTGTTAATGTTCAAGGGCTTGTCGTAAAGAAATACCTAAATTAGTGTAATTGTAAAATCATAGTAGAAAGATGATCTATCATCATCATAACCAGTTCATATTATAATCTATGGCTGAATTTCGCCTAGCCTAGTCATAAACCATTATTTTAAATGTTGGGTGTTTTTCAGCCAACGTAACATAAGCTATTATCAAAGATGGACAGCACGTGCAAGTTGTCTATAAAATATGGAGTTAAAAATGCACAGCAGTACTGTACATCGGTTTTAATTAAAAAATAATGTATTAAACAATATATAAATAAGTTATGTATTTATAATCAATAGAATCCGTGATCATCCTTTCATTCGATTGTGAATTAAAGCAAATAGGTACTTTGATCTTTATCTGGATGTCAATGACCATCACCACTATAATAATATTTTTATACACACATTAGCGAAAATATCTTGTTTTACAATTCAAAGCAAAAATAGTTTCAACTTTTTCGAATCTATTAACAAACTTACGGTTTTCGTTGGCTCGCAATTAATTAAATTACATAGACTTGACACGAGCAAAGTGGATTAATACGACATATTATTAGTTATTTGTGTATTATTTTTACATAATATTTAGTTGTTTTAAAAATAGCAAGGTGCTTTATAAATAACTTTACAAAATAATATCTATAGTGGGTAGGTAATATGGTTCGGTCGTTCACTTAAAACGTCGGAAAAAGAAAAAAATTGACTTAGTTACATAGTTGTAATACTTTTCATAAATTGTATATAACCTAGTTTGAAGAAAAACATATCTTTTTTTTGCGTGCGTGAAGACGCGTTCCATAACCAATAAGGGCCTAGTAGAATATACAAACAAAAGACTCTCGAGTTTTAATTTAACTGCCATGGATTAATATCGGGCCTATTTACAAACGCAATAAACAGATCGATACAGATTAGAATATTTTATAACAGTATAATTAATTGGGCAATCGGCTCCATTCATTAAGATTGTAATTTATGCAATCGACTTATCAGTGCGCTGACATGTGGTAGGTATAAATGTCGGATCGTAGTTTTTTGTCGGCTGGCTCTGATTAGTTGATATGCGTGATTGATAAAATATTTGTGGAAGTCACTGTTGATTGTTGTGTGTGGCTGATATCGTTTGGAAGCATGGATGATTCAAAGCTTAACTTGTATTTTGGTGTTGATCATTTGAGTCTTCTTTCGAGTGGGTTTCCCGTTGCGTTTCTTTGCTTTAATTATTTTCTTAGATTATTATAGAAAGTACCTAAGTACCTACGTCTAGATCTACATACTTTTTCTTTTCGGTTCTCGAATGTTTTATTCCGAACCATTTATTAAAATATTTTACACCTTACGTAACAAACAAACCGACACGCTTTCGCATTTATAATATTAATATAATGGCTTATTTAATACTAATGAACGTATATTTTTTGCACTTTTTGCGTTCTCTAAAAGTTGTCGTAGCCAAAAGCAACTTGAAAAATGATTTTGCTATCAGTGACATTGTCATTTTACATGAGTCGCGGCAGCTGTCGGTGGGCGATGACCCTAAGTTCAGTGGATACCCGTTATTTTTAGGATTAATATTTGTATGGCTGTGCTCTCCATCATCATGCCATCGGCTGCTTCCAGCGTCTATCCTACGCCGCGCACGATGTCACTTACATAACATTTTTTATTTTTATTTTTTTTTCTTACTTATTTTTGCATTGTTGAATCGTCGTGCATAATTGAATCGCCCCAATATTTTTTTTTATTATTACCTGCTTTGTTTTTTATTGGTTATTACTTCGCGTGAATCATACCTTTGTAGTTAAATAAAACGCAAATTGAACCATAGCTAACGGCAACTTTGCCCTTTGCAGCCTTATCGCTCCTATTACCGCTTATCGACGTACATCGTAACATTCGTAACACAGGCCGAGTGCCGACCTATATGCTTACTTCGAATTTCAATAAAATATGAAAAAAGTTTTAGCGCTAAAAAGGGCTGTTCAAGTGTTCACATAGCTACGGTGGCAGTCGCGGTGGCAGTAATTTAAAAAAGAAACGTTTCGCCGTAAACAGACTGCTGTCGTTCGCAACCGCGGCCGTGTTTCAACTTCAACCTAATTAATGTGTCTTGTCGAGAGTTTAAGAATAGCGTTTCCAAAGTAAATTAGACTTTGACACTATGAAAATAAAGCCTCCAGGCCATTGTATTATAAGGAAAAGGGATGCGGTTTTTTTGGTATGACTAACTATTTCTTTAAATATTTGCTCTTTGTTAAAATAATTGCAATTTGAATATCAGTAGGTACTCGACAACCCTAGCTATCGTCAAATCGTAACTCAACTCCCGACCTACATCCTCGCCGTTCAGAGCCCACTAAAAATATGCGAGCACTTTTTTCTTGTCCAATTACTTTTGTAACCTTATCTCAATAAATCCAATTTCTTTAGAAAGAACTACTGGCTTGAAATTTTAGGACTAAATTCGCCACCGAGCTTTGATCTTTGATTCCCTATTGCTAGTCACACCCAGTTGTTTTTAGGTACTATGTATTACTTTTCTTTGTTGTATGGTATCAAACAGACACCATGTTTGACATGATTACGTGACAATATGACAGGCCACAATTGGCCCAAAAAGTACGAACTGAGAAAGGCGACGTATTACGCAAAATTGATAATATGTATTACTCAGACATAACTATATTTAAAAATAGCTTGTTTATACTAACAACTAAATAAATAAATGCAGGGTGCGGCACAAACCGTTTAAAATACTTAAAATACTAGGTACATCAATGCAAAAATAAATCATTCCATCAATCCTCTACGTACGTCGTACAAGTTCAGGCTAAGCTCTATACGACTACAATATAACTATAAGCAGTAAGCACTCAAAAACGTAACCCAGACAGTCGGGTAAAAAACGTGAATACATACTTCATATTGCGCCAAAGTCCCAACGCTTATGTAGCCAAATGCACTTACAGCAACTATTACTCAATGCGTGGTGCATTTCGATATTATGCCAGTACAAAAACCACGCGATCATACCCGTTGAACGTTAAATGATCCGTCGATACGTTATCGAGCCCTAAATAATGTCGCGCAGCGGTGTGCTCTGGAATGCTGATGCGTTAGGGCTGATTGCGAATGATGTGCCTGAATGATGATGTGTAATATGTGTGGTAGAGTGCAGTGCAATGCCGTACAAGACTTTGCAATGCAAACTTTTCAGTTGTACTAGTATTACGGGCAGATATAGCGTAATTTCAGGTGAGCGAAAATACCGTTTCGTTACTCTACTACATATTTACAAAGCGAATTGGTACTTGCACTATATCTGTCTACTTTATTATAGGTCATATGAACATGAAACTTTACTAAATTCTGTAAAACGTAAGAGAGAAATACGACTACTGATTATTCGCCCCTGTTTGGGCGCCATGTCTGGATCCCGTGTCTCCCTAGACCCCACTTGAACTTTACGGTCGCACTGAACTATATTGCAATGTGTGAAAAGGCTGTTAGACTTTGATTTCTTCAAGGTCGTGTTAAAGTAATTAGCATGCCGTACGTCGTCTCTGGGCTAATGTCCTTTCAAGGTTATTTGATTTTAGTTTTGCAAGTCGCAGATTTCAGGCATTAAAGTTTTCTAGGACTAAAATTAACTAATCTATTTGATTTCTTTCAAAGCGTCCATTTTTCTAGGTGCTCATAATAACCATATAATTCAACTTATATCTACGCCTAACAAAAAAATTAACGCTATAAAAATCGTTCCTTATTCTGTAAATAATAGAAATCAGACTGAGTTAGTTTTCTTCTCTAACATTATGAAGAAGGTCAACTTGGGATTTAGAAGCTTTACAAATAAAGAGATGACGACACCAATGCAACTTAAGTAGAAAACTGTTGATGTACTTACTATTGATGCAGTCAAATGTAACTTAACTTTTGTAACTGAATATATAATTATGAAAAACGACTTTTTAAACCCTCCGTGTGTGGTCAGCTAAAGGCGTGGATAGAAACTATATTTTATAGGCTCTACCATTCAAATAAAAATGTTTCTCAAAAATGTACTCTAGTGTTACAGATTTAGAGTTCAACTTTTTTCCAATATCTGTATATTATATTACTAAATGATGGCATTTGCAATACTTGACAGTAAATTGGCCGGTAGCACACTATTGCAATCAAGAAAAAATCCCGTAGATTGCCGTTTGAATAAAGCCATCCACTTAAGAACCGCTTTAGTAAGGACTAAAGTCTAACCATTCACTTTTAGACACAGCAAATGGGACTTTGTGAAATCCGTGGTGACGTTTTTTCGTAAGCTTTGTCCAAGGTTAATGTTTCTCCGCCCTTACCATCAGTCTTCATTTGTCGAGAGTTTGCAAATTCAACACAATGAAAAAAGCCAGAACTCATTTTCCGGTGCGTCATCGATTCTCACAGCGGAGATTCAGGCCTCAAGAAAAATAACATGGGGGGTTTATTTTTAATCTACTGTCAATCAAGTTCACATTGGCCCAAACTCGTAAAGAAATTCTGCAAGCAAAGTCCATAATAAGAGGATTTCGCCACAAAACCGAAGTAAGCGAACCTCAATAACTAGGTACTAACATTCTTCTACTTCTTCTTTAAAAAAAACGTAGCCCCACACTAGGATTGATCCAGTGTCATGGGTACCGCTTACAGACATATAATTTCACATGCACATTAGTCATCCGCTACAAATCGTAAATTTGCATTAATTCTCTCCACCAAGGTAAAATATTCTAATACAATTCTCCAACGATAAGCGTACCTCCACAATTAGGTTATCTCAGTGTTACCCATCTCATAAACAAATAGATTGTTAGAAAAATGTGCTCAGCACAGAACAGGCGCGATTTCGTAATGCTAACTGATACACACCAGTGAAAGAGTATTTTGTAAACGCTCAATATATAATTTGTAGTGAGAATTTGTTTCTCTATGACCGTGATAAAAACGTATGTAGTACTATTTGGTTAACTACAAAGGGATACTCTAGTGTAGGTAATAATAGTTGGACTGAAATTCGTAGACAACCTTGCACTAAATAGCAGTCTGATCGAAATTCTGACCTTTTACACACAGATACAGTCTATTTACGCTTCCAGCATTATTGGGAATGTTGCTTACTAGTTTTAACGACAAGGTAAAAATATGTAATTTGAATTACGCCGGAAGTTTGTCTGAACAATCTGGGTTAAGACAAATTACAGAAAACATATCTAATCTCTATACTTACGGGAAAAAAGCCAAACACCAAAAAGCTTCTAGCTAAAACCTAAATAGCAACCTCTTAAAATAAAACACCCCTGCCCATCAAAACCCCCTTACTAACTCGTATGTCTATGTAATCTGTTGAAAAATCCCACCTACCTACCTACTAAAGGAAGGTTTCGCCTGCCTATCAACTACCAGGGTTATTTTAATTTCACTTCGCATGCTTTCTAATTAGGGTTTATTGGATTGAAAGTTCCTTATTCACTTTTCTTTCACTTTCCATACATGTATGTAGGTCAGTTGCAGGGCCCACTTTTTTGTAGAGTTCGTTAAAAATGAAGGTGGATGAAACAAAAAGGTGAATCTGAAAATACGCAGCAAGTGAAACTTGATTGACAATCAGATTCATGTAAATTGACTTCGAGTTTTTGTGTGGTCTTCAAAAGTCTTTCCAATTCAATTTTTTCTACTGCCCAGTTATAATTGACGGGATCCGTGGCGTAAGTTGATGATGAAATGATGAGGCGACTGCGAACCAAGAGGTTGAAAGTTTTATTCTAGCGCAGAACAAAATCTATTTGTTTCAACCACAGGAACACAGACTACAAGTTGTTTGGTACTTCTAAGTACTAGGTAGCAGTTTCATATTCTATTCTATTCTATATACAGGTACCCACCTCTTTGCTCTGGACTTGGGGGAATGAGAGACTATAGATCTCGTAATTCTTTAGTCCTAGCATTCAGGGAGTCCTAGCATTTTATGCTATTTTTGTAATTACTAGAGAAATCGTAATGATTACAGACTTCTTGAGATTATAATGTACTTCTTACATGTACCTACATAAGATTAATCTTAATGTATAAATAACTTTTTGCACCAGAGAAAGCTGAGTTTGAAGCGCTAATTCGCACACTTAGTCATGTTTACACACATTCGAGATAAGGAATTACCTAATATTAGTTAATACAAGTATGACTAATAGTTAAGCATCGCGGGTCATTGATACTGCTGGTGATTCATAAGAGATTACGTGCCCTACATTGCATAGGGTGTTGTTTTAAAATATTTATTACCTTACAAGTTAAATTATTGCCAAAATGATGACAGTTGTTTTTGAATTTTCCATGCTTTAGGATTGATATTTTATAATTTCATTTTGGTCGTCAGCTGACGGCAGCAACTTATGTAGGAGTGGCATAAGTTATGCCAGTTTTTCTAGTTCGCATGAAAATGGCAAATGGGTTCTGATCCTTTATCTACTACGCTGTGAATAGACGAAGATAAAACCAGCAGTGGCTTCTGCTACTATTATCACACCAATTTCAGTTTAAGTACGTATTCTTATTTACAATTATGTTAATAATCGTAAATTTTATTTCTCCTGTTATGTAACACTACGTCACTTCGTCAACCTTTTTTGATATTTTTTGCCAGTTTTAAGGTCGCGTTCTTGATCGTATTTGTAGACCGGGATACTTTCCTATATAATTCTTTACCATATTTTTCCATCATGCTTCCTCTCAACATATTATCCAAACCTACGGTTGATTTAATTACAAAAAAATATCCAAATTAACACCATAACATACACGTGTCGGTACCTAACTGATCCCAAAACTCAATGGTACCTATCTGATAATTTTATCATAAAGATGTCTATGACATTCCAAAGGCAGTGTTCTTTAAATAGTCATCTAACAGCCGTATATTTATCTAGTAAATTGGTCCATGGCAGCTCATATTTGCGCAGTTGTGGTGTTCAGGCCATTGTCGTTGACACAATTTCTAGGATAATGCTAGAAACATTTTAATAAACAGTGTTGTAATTTTCAAGAAATTGTACCTGTTATAATATATTTGAATACCTATTAAATAAAGAAACATGTCACAATGAATAGTTCCATTGTGATTATTGTAAAAAATCGTTCTATCTACTTTTGGTTTTACGAAATCCAACTTGTATCGATTATTTGGTGCTCATTGAACTTTTATATTATTATTATAACCCAACAATTTAATTGAACAAAATTCAAACATTTTGTTGAGACTTTTATTAAATAGGAAATCCAAATTACTTTAATAATTAAATTACTTATCTTGAAAGTCTTCGAAGATCTAAATAATATAAAACTTATTAGAAATACTTTTGATTTAATATCAATCACCCAATGTCATAGTGCAGCCATTCATACAAGATTAATATTTTGTAATACGACGCGGCGTTGATACACACATCAAATCAAATAAAACTAAAAAGGCAGGTGAAGATTTATGGTCATTATCCAAGCATATAGCGAAGACAAGCAGTAACAAAGCTTCATACGAAACAAATCCAAACTCTAAAATGTGATGTGAATACACGGCGCGGTATTGTACGGAAGCCCGACTGAAGCTCATAGTTTGTATGTGAAAGTCTTATTTTCAGTGGTGTATATCTACCAATTTTTTATTTATAATCGAAAACACCAAAAATAGTGATTAGATTTAGTTACTATGAAAATTTATATGCAGTTATTTTTTCTGTCTAGTGTTATATACTTATTATATTACTTATGTAAGTTATTTCTTTATACACTGTCTAATGGAATTATAATGGCTGCTTACCATGTTATGTGAAAAAAAATGGTGACTTGATTCAAGAAATCTATTAACACGAATTCTAGGTCACTGTTACAGAGTGATTATACTGCGTCAAAGAAACCGGAGAGAGTTCCCCAAACAGTTAACTTGTACTCGGAAATAAGAAAGATATTTATTAAGGCATAGTTAACAGAGCTTCCGAACTCATAAACAATGCGAGAAGATTAAAAACGTGTCAATATACAAATTGAAACGTCAGATCTATTGATTTGTATCGCCTCGAGGTCAGAGCTTACACTATCAGCAATATCTTTGTAATTTATCTCTTCTGTGTTCAGCGAGAGAAGTCCCTTGATCCGAGCGAGACCGCTCCACATAAAACCAGTAAAGACTGTTGCCACAGTGTAGGTGTGTTTGATTTTCGTGATTAATACCTTTGTTTATAATTGCCGATGAAATATGGAATAGCATGTCTAACTGTTATGAATATAGCTACCTTTGTATGGAGAAATCATTCTGTATGTTGGTATAATTATTGTAGGTAGTTATTAGCATTAATTGATAGGCATGACTTCATTTGTGAAATGGAATTAATCGCTGTGATGTAAAATTCCCATGATATAACTATTTTATTCATAAATCAAACTAAATGTTAAACTTATTAACTAGTGAATTAATGTTTCAATCTAGTTTTTGACCATAAAGATCATAGTAACGACATATCTGCGCGTAGGCGTATTTTTTTACCACGCGATAGATAAACCATATATTATGGAAACAATCGTACGACAAAACGAGTTATGTAATTTTAATATTGAATGTGTCGCCGTAAATTTTGTGATAATGTAGTCATTTTGATACCATTAGTTTACAAATAGATTTATTATTCCAATACCATATTTGGAATCGTAGAAAAGTTGCTTGAAATTAGGATGACAAATGGCGTCCGCAAGTCCGTTGTAAGCGAATATTTGAAGGAAATACGAAGCGTGACCACCACGGGTCAGACCTGACCCTTCTTCGAAGATAGCTAGTGTGGTCGATTATCCAGCAGATGGTGGTGGAGCGGTAACCGGGGCGCTTTACGTGCGGCCGTCGGTAATGATTACGAGTTATTCCGTAAGTTATGTATCGATTTCCATCCCTCGGTACTACAAAAGGCACGCCCTGCTATAATCCCTGGATTTTACTGATTGATAACCGTCGTTGAGCCGTCAGAGGTTCCTTGACGGTCTGACGCTTTGACACTAGCAGGACTTGGAACAGGTACCAACAGGTTCAGTACCGATACTTAGCGGTTCGGGTACCTAAATACAGGTTCCACACTGGTACCGGTTCTCATAAAATACCGGTATTATAAGCCCTGGATATCACTACCTCATTAGACAAACAATCTACATAATCTACCATTACTATCTAGTGATAATCTACCACACCAATAGGTAGTGGTAGGTTATGTAGATTTTGATCAATTGCAACACAAGATCCTACCAAACGACTAAAAATATATTGTGTCTGAAATTGTGTGAGACATACGAGAAGTGAAAAAAATCCTTATTGCGTTTAAATTAAATTGAAGGCAATCCTACACAGGTCTCTAACTATTTACGAACTCTACCAAATACTGACCACCCAAATAGCGTTAGAAAATGATTGCTATTACGGGAGGTATCCAGGAATAGAGCGTTCACAGCCATAACTTGTCTGGAGACTCACTTGTCAGGTCATCACGTCTGGACTGTGTCGGACCGCTTTAACTGGCCAAGTCTCCACAATGTGCTGGTGGAGATGTGTGGAATTAGCGGATGTATATTTGTGCTCGTGATACGAAATGGAATTCAGAGTGTGTAGATACGAGTAAAATGCTTGGCACGTAATGCTGCAGGTGACCAAATGCGAGCGTGAATGTTTAGGTGGTTTGGTTAGAGCGAAATGGTAGTGACGTACATAGCAGGGTTTCAAATTACCCGTGTTGATTTTGATATTTTGTTAGAGGTTGGATAGTTTTATTTGTAGCTAAAGTGGGGGTGGAGAAGGTGTCCTTGATTTCTTTACTTGCATTTTCTGACGTAGGTAAATGTATAGATTATTTTTATGTACGCGTGACTAGTGTAATAATTTTACACTATGCCACCTTCAAGGCTCCTAATTATGTTACATAATTATGAATGGTCCAAAATATATTCTAATTTAATATTAAAATTAAATTAATAATAGTATACTTACCTGTTTATAACAGTTTTAGTATTAAGAAGTAAATGTTTTTTCTATAATTAGGACCATTTAATCTACCATTTCAATTAAAAACTTAATGAAATTTCGAACCGTGTCACTGAAGGTTTATTACCTTAACAAAGTGTTTTAATATTCTATGACATCGTAGAAATTATGGTTATTAACATCATTAGCGCAGAAGTTTTAAGGTATTAAATAAATTAGCAGCTTTTATTAATTACTAGTATCCTCATTAAAATAGTTTAATGATAATAAGATCTTATCTCAAAACACATTAAACAGATTTTGATTCCATCTTTATAGGTTTAATGGATCTAATAATATAATATGTTTGAAAATTTTCCATTTAATCCAGCAGTCTCACCAGTTCTTCTTATACTTCTATTACACCTGTCTTAGATACTTTGGTTTTACTATTCAATATCTTTCGACACAAAAAACCGAAGTCAAGTGCCTCATTGTCTTGTGTCAAAGATCCTAACTTACCAACTATATTATTATTTCAGACTGTTACTAGCTACTTGTATTACGAGTTTTTCTATTACTTACTCTGTTCTAATAACGTCACGTTCAACGCATGATTCATGATAGTAGTTTCTATTGATACTGATATTAAAATGTTCAGTAAGTGTTTATTTGCTTTTGACTTTTTGTCCGTCGTCAATAGGTAACAGATTTTTTTTAGCGAATATTGAACTTCTAATTCTTAACTCAATGAAACCAAACAAGTCACTATTTAACGATAAGTGATTGTTTAAAATTTACTATGGACAAATAAAGTAGGTGGGATCTGAAAAAATGTGGTAATGTTTTTTTTAAGACTTCAGTTTGATAATGTAATCATTCGTTAGGTACGTCATAATAATCGGCGCCCGGTTTGAAGGAGCTTAAAGCATGGTTAACTCTCTGATTCTTGGCCTTAGTATTCATTTGGACAGTGTGGGAAGTCATGCTTTACAGTTCGATAGATGCACGATTTATAAACCGAGTTATTTGTTTTACGTCAGAAATTGATCGATCATTGCCCGTTGTGTTTTTTCTTCTATTTCTGATCGCCAGACACACGCTTACGTACCATCATTATACAATGTTTGGAAATCTTAATCAAGAAATCTTATTAAACACTAGTACACTCCATTCTGCCCCGCATCCAAGGGCTCATAAATCCGTTTCATAATATCAAATGTTTACTCAGCGGCGCCATTGCTGTCCTAGAAAAGTGATAGCAGACGTTTGAAGTATCTCGTTATTTTTTTACATGGAACATGAATAATTTACGCGTACTCCTTTCCACAGATCCTCTCGGCGACTCGTGTTCGATGAACTTGGAAGATGACCAACGTCGGTGTCACGTGAAGGCGGAAAAATGGAACGTGCAATAGGAAGACCGATCTATAGACACTTGTGTAACGCAGTTCAATCAACTGAGATTTTTCAATCTAGTGCTAAATTTGTGGCGTGACTCAGTGGTATCAATTGTATAGACAGCTTTTGCAATAAGTGATATTTCGTTACGGTGATCGTGTGTGGAGCGATACGGCGCGGCCATCATGTTGCTCCAAGGGCCTCGTCTGTTCTACATTACAATAATGTAAGTATTCACCGACACATTCATGTGAGGCTATCGAATAGCTACAATTCGGTTTGTTGTTACAAAAGGGTTTATTAACGTTTATTGGTTTATCTACAAACACAAAACAGAGCTGTAAAATACCGTCGTAAATACGGGGTTAATAGGAATTAATGGAATCGAATCTATGTTTCTGATCAACTGTTCAGGATTGACATCCATAAAAGTCTTCGAAAAGATTTAATTATGATTTACAATATAAGTAAGGACATAAGGCTATAAAATCAACATACCCTTGTAATTAGATCCAGCTCTGTCAACCGACGCCTTAAGTTATTGTGTTTATGATTTATTTTATGGTCATGCTACTTAATATCTGATTTATATAGCGATTTGCGATCGAATACATAATGTATTCACGCCGCAAGCTCTCTGGTATTACGATTTATAAAATACTCTCATTAGAGGTACTTTACCCAATCAACTAAAGTATATAATTATGAAATATTTTGTGAGCTACTTAGCGTTTACTTCGACATACCTCTGTAATGTTATGAGACAGTTAAAATGCAATAAAAATTGTAGTAGCCTGCAGTTGAAATTCATGGGAACTGCTAGTACAAAAAAAAGTTCCTCTTGAGAACTCGTCCATGAGAGCATTAAAAACCTATCTAAACTGTTTCTCACTTTATATCATTTTACACTGCGATCGCGCTCTACTTTCAAATCGATCCTGTCACAATCGGTGTAAACTTTAATATTATCAGCCATAAGACTGAAAATTGTACTTAGTTCTTTCATAGATTTATTACATACGTCCAGAAATATTCCTGCACTATCTCGATTAAGCGCGTTTTAATTCTGAACGCCATTAACTGAGTGTTAATCTAAATTGCGTAATTGCGTGGTATATATTTTATGAATAGTGCGGACGAGCCGTGGGCGATCCGGACACCGAACGGGTCCGGTGAATTCTGTGTCACCACTGTCTGTGTGTCTGTGCTAACCAGTATCTTTCCTAACAGAATGAGGTCCGGGGATGTCAAAATTGTACAGTTATTTATCGCAGTGTCGGTAGGTGGAATAAGGAAGTTGGAGCTAATTGAAGGTATTGAAACAGGTGTTGCGAATCGGCTCAGTTATGATATTTAAATCGATTGTTTTGTCACGGTATTTATGTACGCTCACGTGAAATCATCGCGGAACGCTTGGATTTTTTGCTTCAATGATTTCAGGAAATAGTTTATAGACTTTTGATATATTATATACCAATCGATGTTACTTTGTTTGTGTATCGATCTTATTTAATGTTTCACGGCAAAGATTTCCGTTACATATTATTATGCGTATTTCATGGCCATTAGGATTTGGATGTTAAGGCATTTGGACTGTCAAATTTTGAACTTGACCTTTTTACCTTTTCTAGTGACTTAAAAAATAAACAGGCTCTCAATGTATTCAGCACCTATTTTATTGTTAGTAAAGGATTTTTGACTTTCATTTAATTAATTAATGCAACCTGTTCCTTTGATGCGGCTTTCGGGATAACCACATTTACTTCAATTTTAATAATTTACGAGACCTTGAGTTTGATTATAATCTGAAGTCTAACATCGATCACGGACGACTAAACTGATACTGCAATAAAATTTGTAACAGGCTCGTATTTTATTGTAATCTTCATTGTTTTCTCGGTCAAGGCCGACAATTGTTCACCGATAGATTTATTTGCCTCATCACCTACATAATAGTCCGATTGCAAATTGAATCGAACCAAAATCGACAATACCTTGACAAATGAGTAATTCTTTAATGGCTTGTAATTGATTACGTTTCCTGTACATCTAATAGCTTTGTGGCATTATACACTTTTAGCCGGTAGCTGTATACTTTGCTTTTGTAGCTTCTATACTGCTCAGCTGACCCATTGAGAGCCCACGGTGACATCAGATTTGTTACTACATTGTAAGACTAAACAATGTTAGTAGTCCATCCTGTAATGCCAGGAGGAAATGGACTTGATTTCATCATTGGTAATACGAATCGCTTCATTGAAAGTTCATTTCGTCACTGGAAAGGCAAAATTACTTAACCGCCAAATTGGGCATATTGAGTTACTTACAAATTCGGAATCAGTGATTTTTTCTGCATCGATCTATTTAGGCAGCATTGCAATCGAAGCACTTTAGTGGCGCTTCAGTAACCCGTCAAAAGGCGGGTTTTTTTTTTTTCGATTACGGAAGTGACACTCTTTTCGATATTTTTCGTACGAGTGTTACTTATGTCATATTTACTTACTGTAGAAATGCGCCAATTTCCATTTAAGTAAATTTTATTTTCTGTTGTCTGGAAAATAATGTTATATTAGTAGTTTTGCTCGTCTTTGAATTTAATAATAACTTGGTTTAAGTAGTTTTGATTTACGTAAATTCGAATGAAGCTCGGCGTATAAAAAGAAATGCCTTATTATTTTTATCGAGTGAATGGCGTTTCAGTAATTTAGCCTGACTGTTATGGATCAGTTTGCAGGCTATAAGCACTTTGCTTTGCAGTCAAATTTCTGCAAAAGACACAAAAGTATTTTATCTTTTCTGTCCAAGTATATACTACCATCTCTTAAGTAAAAATAAAAATCACAAAATTATTATTATTGATGAATAAGTATCGACTTGTTGGTACAAAATTGTACATGAACGCGCCCACGCAGGCGGTTAAGCCAGTCGGCCCCAGAGAGAGCTTTAGCGAAAGGACGTGTGTTTTTGCTGCCGCTGCTGCGTACAATTTGATCGAATACAATGTGACAATGCAATAAAGTTGTTTTAAGTAGGTACCTAAGTAAGATAGGTAAGTATTTATGTTTCATTGATTATAGTACATTATAGAAAACATTATTATTAGATAGAAATATAATAAATGGTCAAAATAATTATGTCATACCTACCATCCGATTGTAAAATACCTACATTAATTTATAATGTTTTTCGTTATTACAATTAAGTTTGATTTGTAGCACTTACCAATAAAACCATACATAGATATTAATATAGGATAATAAAGATAAAGACTAGATTTTATAATAGCTGGTCTTGTTGGTGTGAAAACAAACCAATAGGTTTCTAACTAAAGGGCTGACGTAATAGGTATTTAACTAAACTATAAATTATGTTCCATACGTCCCTTAAATTAAAGTTAGGCAATTTAGATTTTAAAAGTAAGTAGGTACCTCATCTGTTTTAGAGAAGAAAAGGATGTAAATTAAAGAATGTATGTGCAGATGTCCAAAGAGCGGCATCTGAGAAGAAGAAAGCTTGGCTAGACTGGTTGGCTATGAAATCCAATCAAAGAATGCAAATGGCTACGAATTTGGATGTAAGCAAGGCAAGGAATGAATATAAAAGGTTAAAGGGTGTGGCAAAAGAAGCTGTGGAGAGGAAGAAAGAGAATGATAGAGATGAGTTTGATAGGAGGTTATCTGACGACTTTCAGAGTAACATAAAGTTTTTCTGGAAGTCCATAAGGACAGCCAGAGGAAATCATTCAACCTCGCAACTGGACAAAATCAGAAACTAGGATGGAAGTGTTGTGAGAGGAGAGGTATGCGTTCTAAAGAGATGGAAGGAATATTTTGAAAGTTTATTTGAAAAAGAGGATATGCATGTACCAGTGCCACCTGGAGACATATATGAAGATAGCGGTGAAGTGATATCAGCATGGAAGAGATTATGAAACCGTTGAAAAGTATGAAGTTAGGAAAGGCTGCTGGGTATGACAGGATTTCGGTCGAGATGCTGATAGCTGGACAGGGTGTGGTAGCAAGTCAGCTGTACCGCCTATTTAACCTTTGCTGGAGGAGCGGAATTGTACCAGGTGACTGGTGCAAAGCCGTCATCGTACCGCTTTATAAAGGAAAGAGGTCACAGCAGGACTGCAAAATCTACCGAGGCATTAGCTTGCTCAGTATCGTCGGCAAATTGTATGCAAAAGTTTTGATTACGAGAGTGACGGATGAAACTGATAAGAAAATATGGGATGTACAAGCGGGTTTCAGGAGAGGAATGGGATGTATGGATCAAGTATTTTCCTTGCGAAACATAGCCGAAAAATGTTTGGCCAAAAACTAAAAGGTCTATTGTGCATACGTGGACTTGGAAAAGGCTTATGACAGAGTAGTGAGGAGTGAGTTGTGTTCAACATTGTCTATGTATGGAGTGCGCGGCAGTCTGATACGAGCATTGAAATCACTCTACGAGGGTTCCAGTGCTTGTGTCAGAATAAACGGAGCTGTCACAGACTGGTTTAGCATCGAAAAAGGTGTTAGGCAGGGGTGTGTGGCATCACCGGGCCTGTTCAATCTATTCATGGATAATTGTTTGACAGATTTGAAAGAGAGTATATTGTGTGGACTAAGAATGAATGATTTAACCGTCAAATGCCTCCTATACGCTGATGATCAGGTTTTGTTAGCATCATCGGAGGAGGAGTTGCTAGCGATGGTTAATATTATGCATGATGCTTTGAAAAGTAAAGGGATGAAAGTGAATATAACCAAGACGAAAATAATGGTTTTTGAAAGAGAAGAAAGAATGACAGTCTGTGAAGTTAAGATTTCAGAAGAGAGATTGGAACAAGTGGAAGAATTTGTGTACTTGGGATCAAAGTTTACAAGAGATGGTAAGAATGATAGTGATATTGAGCGAAGAGTGTTAGCAGGAAATCAAGTGAATGGGGCACTACATAAATTTATGAGCAGTCAGAAAGTGTCCAAAAAGGCACGACTGGCTGTGCACAGGGGAGTGTTGGTGCCTACGCTTATGTATGGTAGTGAATGCTGGGTATGGCAGAAGAAGCATGAAAGTAAAATGAATGCTGTGGAAATGAGAAGTCTGAGAAGTATGATTGGAGTGACTCTGATGGACAAAGTGGAGAACAGCGTGATAAGGGAACGACGCGGAATGGTAGAAGATGTAGTGACAAAAATAGAGAAAGGAATGCTTAGATGGTTTGGACATCTAGAGAGGATGGATGAAAGTAGATTTACGAAACAGATTTATGGATCTAGTGTGAGTGGACCAGGCGGTAGGTGTCGACGTAGACGGACGTACCACGATCAAATCGAAGACGTCTTAAGGAAAGGTCAAGTCAAGAGTACGCATAACCGGAGAGCATGTATGAAGCAAGTCATGAAAGTAGAAGAAGCGAAAGAGGTGTGTCAGGATCGTAGTAGGTGGAAAGATGTAGTCTCTGCCTACCCCAACGGGAAAAAGGCGTGACTGTATGTATGTATGTATGTACGAGTATGAGTACCTACGAGCTGGACGCATTTCGTGGTAGGTGCATGGTTTTTATCTTAACCTGTTTTGGGACTTTTAAACTTTAAAAAAAGTCGTTCAGTTATATTGATAACAATTGTTACGTAATTTCCAAGTATCTAAATATTTTATTTTAGATTTCCGTATAATGGATAGCCGTCTTTTTAAATCAAATAAAGTCATCAGTATTTTTAATGTAGTTAATCAAAGTGTCATTAATGTCTTACGTCGTTTATATCATCTATTATTACGACAAACTTACTGCAAAGAAATTGTGCTTAACTTTGTAAAGTTATCTGGTCACCCCTTAAGTCCTTGTGCTAGACATGTGAAAATGAAAATATGTCCAAGAAGTAATTTTACTTCACCAGCATAGCAGTATAGTTATATTATAAGAAATTTTGTCATACTCTCATCGCTTTATATTATGTATTATCAGTAAGTTTAAATAACAAAGAAAGTTTAACTTCACGGCATTTAAGTAAATTTAACTTTCTCTGAAATGAGGTCACATTACTTATCCACCACTTATTTCCTAAAAGAGCATTTATAGTATCATACAGGATATTAATAAAAATAAAACAATTAAAAAGGTTTACATATCAAGTTATTTGATCAAAATCGGATCATAAATTAAAAAGATATGATTTTTTTTATAAAAACAAAATATTAAAATGGCTTTATCTCGAAATGGCTTTTTGGAGCTCCAGTAATTTTGCCTTTCCAGTGACGATTTGATTATTTCGATTTAGCACGTAGAGATTCTAACAGTTGCTAGGTTAGTTTACTATAGCTTTTTGCTCGCGACTTCTAACGCGTGGACTGTGCGACGTCATTTTAGCTTGCGGTATAGTTTTAAGGCCCTCTAATGTCTATAGCGGTTTGAGCAAACTAATTTTTGTCTAATCACCGAGGTTAAGCAACTTTGGACAACTGGTGATGTTTGTTTTTTTTCTAGTATAAGTACAGTATACATTCGTGTGATACAGTGTCATAGTTTTTAGTTATTGGTTGGTAGATTTACGACTAGCAATACGTTGCACTGGAATACAGAATACTTGAATCAATACCGCAATATCTATATCAAATAAGCTATCTCTATCATTGGTAGGGTTAAATTTATGGTACATTTTAGATACAAAAACATTGGCGAGACCATTTACTAACGGCGATATCATGCGTTGCTATGTGTCTTTGGCACATACCATTATATTATATTAGCTCAATGCTTATCGGTATCGGGTTAGATATAATCTAAAAGGTTTCAGTTCAACCTTAGAAACCTGACGCTGCTTGAGGTATTCACTAATAAGTATTAAATGCATAATGATAAGTTATGCTCATAAAATGTTGTATACCTATCTATTCCATTTAGATCGCTGATAGCGAGGGATAGACGATTCAGAACCTTACGACAAGAAACAGAATCGATTCGTTAGGTAAGTAACTAAAACTAACCGTTTAAATTCTACTTAGTTAATATTCAGCTCGCGAAAGTTTCAGATTCGATTCGAACAATCGATGTAAGGATTACGTTAGATTTCCGAAAAAGGATGCCGTCATCCATCATCCATTATCCGAAGAAAATAATCGAACGTTCGGAACTTTGCTTCGATACCTGCGTTCTGAATTGCGTTGCCATAGTTTTTATCGTATGGTATGACGTCACATTCGATTCGAGTTCGACTTCGATTATTGTGAATTGAACATGTAGCGAATGAAACGATATCAAATCGAAGCGATCAATAATTGAGTTTCCGTAGGGGTTTGAATCGGGGGCGGGTTATTTGCACCGTTCCCACTGTTGGAGAGGTCAGTGGAAATGCTGGGAATTAACCTACCTAAAAGTCAATTAACGTTGTCAGTGTAGGTACTTATACAAATTTACATTTTTATTTGATTATCGAAATGTGACAATATGAAATTCTGTACCTAATCGATTTAGCCAAATATTATACATAGGTACAGATAAAACATAAATAAGAATTGTAAATAGCCCAAAACACACGCATAAATAAAGAAACAAAAATAAACACATACAGATTAGTATCAAACACCTCCTAATGACTCTCATTAAAAAGAAACTCCTATACATTCAAACACACTTTTAAGTTGTAAGGACCTGCCCGACTGGAGGTGATAAAATTATTAATTATAATTATTAAGAGCTAAGAGCGTTGATTAATGATTGCGCGATAACTGTGGGCTGGCTCGTTCCGAAGCGCCGTGTATCAGGGACGGTGGTATATACGATGTAACCATTTACAAAATAGATAGGCTTTTCCGCAAATACTTTTTATTTTAAATACTTCAAAGATAAACAAAAATCGAAACGAAGTATCAGCTGGTTAACAGTGTATTTAATTCACGCAGAGACATTAATGTTCTTTGGATTAATTTCTGTCAGTACCAAACGTTTTTTTTTCTTTAGCCTAATAAATGACGTCTTGAAGAACGCTTTTTTATGGAGAAGAAGTACCGAGCAGAAATACCAACGAACTTTGAGTCACAGTTGATATAAATAAAAGAATGACTTCATCTCCTATAAACCATCCACACATCGCGGACGGAAGAGGATAATGGTACTAATTACGTAAACTGTAGCTTTGTTCGATAAGCACAAAGCTCAGTGTAGGGCGGATTAACCTTACGTTAACACGGTGCTCGACTGACCGAATTCCCCATTTGTTTGTTCTAAGGCTGTAACGGTCAATACCTGACGTCGGTCAAACGTACCTAGCCTTTCATATTATGAAATCTGGACCGTAGTATGATTTAGTCTAATGCGGCCTTTATACAAAGCAAACTGAGAAGTCCTGCTTCTTTTCGCTTTTATTATAGTAGCTGAGTAGGTCATGTATATATAGAATGGAAACGCTTTTTGTACACCAAATGAAAATAAAACTACACAAGACAAGAATAACATATTCGTAGAAAATACAGCTAAGTATAAGATAGTGTTATTATCTTACAATCTTTACGCCGATAGTATAGAAACACCTTTCGCGGAATTTTTAATGCCTGTGTTGGAAAACACGACGCTAGACGCGGCTTCAAAGTTATGTCTTTCAATTTAATATAACAGTTCTTTACATTGGATATAACTTCTGTTGGACAGATTTTGTCGTCTATAGGATAACTAATAGAACTGGTATTTGACCTTTAGAATAATAATTGTAGAAGTAATGAGTGCTCGTATATCTAACAATAGAAAGCCGGAAACCGAAAGAATATTATATCAAAAATCATTATAGAAGTCAGGCGAGTTCTATAATGATTTTTGACGTCTACAAGCAGTCCTAAAAGCTTAGACTTAATTCCATAGGCTGTTGTTATCGCTTGATAGTCATACCATGTCAGAACCCCTAAGTCTGACGGCCTGACACACTCTGATACCAGAGGGCAGCGCTACATCATTCGATAAACAAACAACATTATAAATTGTAAATAACGATTAATACGAAACTTGAAACCGAATAAAATAACAGGAAATAATGTTATACTTGTTGCTTAAATAACCTCAATAACTCTAATATTAACATCAGAAAAAGGAAAACGTCGAAACTTTGATAACATTAATTGTTCTTGTATGTTCCTACTATAAATTATATGTATGCAAAAGCCATTTCTCAATATTGATCAAATAATCACAATGTAATAATATATACCGATAATAAATCAGTGAAGGTCAAAAGTCTGTACTTAAGAGATAATATTATAAAATAAAACACCACGAGAATTACAACAAACTATGTGCAAAACTTTCTCCCAATCGATGGGTAGGTATATAAAAAACTACCATCGTGAACGAAGTCGCGGGTAACAGCTAGGTGAGGTACTCAACCAAGTCGCTCAATAACAAAACGATTCCCAATAAGGAAGCCGTCGCTGCAATATATATTGAGAATTGTATCTGTGGTAGAGTGTATGCTAACCAATGGGATATAATATGAGCCGTGCGAATGTAGCTTTTCAATTGATTTTATTGTCTTGAACCAGTCTGTCAGTATGTCTTGAACCAGTGTGAGGGCAGTAGGACATACTTGGCTAGTACCTACCTACGGTTTAGTTAGCCTCAAACCATAGCCCAGGCGAGGACATCCCAACAAAAATGTCTCCTTCAGATAATAGTAATATATGTTGGGGCATACAAACAAACCATAATACAAACAATAAACAATCATTTATTGAATTATGTCATAATTTGGTCAAATTTTATTGATGATAATCCAACAATGTTATTAATACTCATCAAATTCCGTAAAAACCATCCGATTCTATTCAAAAATGAAAAAATATTGGTCAACGCGATTATTTATCTAACTTATATTTACATTTTGGACGGAACTATAATTATACTAGCAGATAGCTGATGTTATAAGAAGTATAACTTAGGCTAATTCTATATTACAGGTAAAACCACGGGGCACAGCTAGTTATCCATAAATTATTAAACCTATACTATGAAGTTGTTCTAAAATATATTATAATAAATTTAAGAATCGATATCAATAATTTCTATTAAACACCTACCATCACAAATCAGCTCTCAGCAGCTATTTTGCGTGAGTTGAAGTTGTTAAGTTTTGAAAACTTATAAGACCACCTATCGAGTAACAACATTTTTATAAATATCTTAAATATTTATAGAAATATAAAATAAGAATAAGTACAAACACGTTGTTTTGCTTTCGAATTAGTCCGGTCATTTATTCAAATATTATACAATATGTTGTATTTTTTCGCATAATGTATATGTTAAATCTGTTATTATAACATAAGATTTGCTTGATAAAAACGTATTATTAAAACTTACTTGACTTATATTAAGTGTAATCGATTATTCTTAAGCCATATAAAACGTAAAAATAAACCAAACATCTCAGTATTCGTACCAAGCTTTACATAAATAAATACTCTACGATGTTCAAATAGTTACTGAACAAAATAGAGGCTGATATAACAAATGGTTTTCAGTTGCGTTGAGATTAAACACTAAACAGTCTGCTAACTAACATAATGTCTAAGTAGAAGTTTACTACATAATTATTATTATATGTACTCTATAAAAGCAGTTTATAATTTTTGGTACTATTGGATATTACCTACCATTAAAAATCACAAATTGTAGGTATACTTCAGAAAAGAATTGTGATAATATAATGTGGTATCAATTTCACTCGAAACTAAATACATGCATCGGCAAAAATATATACTCGTACATTTGCCATATTTATAAAACGTTAGGTGCGTGTGCTTTTTACGACAGATTTAATTTAAAAAAATTTGCGTACCTACATATTAAATTATGTCAAATTAATCACGAAGCGCGGCCGTTGACATTGTCAGTTGACACAGCCTCCATCTTCAACAAGTTCATTGACATTGTCAGCCCATTGGAACCTGGGCTATTATTTGACAGAAAAAAATTGCTAAACGCTTGCGTATGACGCTAGTTATGACTCAATCGCTTCTCACCTAAACGTGGCGTCGCACATTGTTTGATATCAAATTGTTATTCTTAACTTCGCTAGCGATGCGTGAATCACGTGTGTAAAAATTGTGAAAATAAACTTTAACTGTTGTTCTGAGTACATTTTTAAAATTTACAACCCATCCATGTTTTTGACCATCACATGTTGAAGATGCCTTCTAGTCAGAATCAAATGCAGACCTATATTTTATTCCGCATCCGTCTTACTAAATAGTAGCCATAACTCACCTCGGGGAATTTGTAGATGTGTGTGGCTTTCTTCATAAAATCATTTTCAGCAGATTACGATCACGTAAAATATGTGTATTTGTTACGTACAAGATTTACAAATTAATAATTTCAACACTAGAAGGCATTATCTCTGTGAAAAACACGACATAAATTACAGTTACTCGTAGTAGGAGTTTGATAAATATATCACGAAAATTACGCACTAACGTCACAATCAAAATTAACGACACATCGGAGGCTGTACTGGTTTACATAGGTTGTAGTAGAGTGTTTATAGATCAATATATATGTAATTCTATTAGGCCACAGCAGATGAACTTTTCTCCACATTAAAGTAAATAAACTTATAGTACTTATTTTCTAATTATTCTCCGACGAATGGACGCCTGCTAGATCACGTCAGTTCTTGATAGTTTACAAGCATCTTGTCAGTTATCAATTAGACAATCAACGCGGTGTGAACAATGGGGTTGTAACTCTGTCACTTGGCATAATGAATGCAATTCAATTAAAAGCTGTAACCTCATTTGAGAACAGTTCTTTGTCTTTAAGTGAAACAAATCTACTCTCTATTTATTCTGGTACCTATTGTATATACTGGGTACTTTAGGTTTTGTTCATAGCCATTTTTGTGAGTTTTTTTTTCTGATTTGTTCGCGGTTGGTTCTGTTTCTTTTTTGTTATTATCTAATCAATACTAAATTAATGAGCCAAGCCAACAAACTTCTCTAATGAGGCTTCTTTACGATGCGCTCCCGTTTCACCTGGGTGAATTAACTCCAAGGTGAACAAAGGACAAAAAGTATCCTTATTTCATCCAGGTTATCTCAGGTTATAATATGACCTACTTGAAGTGAGGATACAAAATGGTTCCGAAGTGAAGTGATGATACTTTTTCCACTATGTACCTACCTACAGTGCACGTACACCCAGCAGAAATTCACCAAGGTGAACAAAATGAAATAAACCTACCAAACGCTTATTGAACTCAAATTGTTACCATTCAACAAAGATCACTGCAAAAACCTCTTCACACTGTTTATAGAATGAATTATTTATAAATAGAAAAAAAAAAGATTAATTCGATCGTAATTAAAATATCTCAAAACTAGTTTCGTAACGTAATATTCTTTCTTAATCTCCACATCGAATGGGTGTTAATAAGTGTGTCGCTTCAGCCAAACTAAATGACAGGTCTAATAACCGTGAAGTCAATCCTGAAATAGGTTTGCCGTTACATGTTGAAAACAACAGCGAACTATGGATATAGTCTCACTTACTTTATAGCTCTGCGGGTAGTAGGTAGGTAGACTTCAACCAATAGTCATAAAATTTGCAAAGGACTTTCTTAACTATTCAAATAAACAAGTTTTTTTATACGAAATCAGTTGAGAAGCTCATTATTTTTTACAAACATTAAAATCAATTTAATGGGTCGCTATAACCTTTTCAGTTTCGAAGTCTTTTAACTCAAAAATAATACTTTAACTTTGCACCACAACACTAGACCTCATAAATTAGTTGCGTGTATCGCTGGTCATCAGACAAGACATGACAAGTTTAACAAAACCTTGTTCTAACAAACCCTTGCTTGACGTCTCAACCACAGGCACAAGAAACACAGTTTATTATCAGCACGCCACGCAATTATAACGCATCAAAAATCTCAATCAGGATGTGAGCATGAATGGAACTGCCCCAATTCCGGGCACAGTGATCCGTAACGGCGTCTCGCTCTCTTTGGTGAGCCACACAATGAGGCACTGTTACTTTGTCACTTCAGGACTACTGCTGCATATGAATGGGTGAACATTTTACTGGTGTTAACTCGTGGTTCAATAGTTCAGTGGTTAGACCGCCGATTTACATCACAATAGTAAACGTTTAATTTGCCAATGCGTATCAATTTTCCAATTCATAGATTTGTTTATTTAACAAATGCGTTTGTACTTTATTTTACCATTCCAGGATTCCTTAATAAGTTACTTATATTATGTAAATTCTCATAAAAACATTTGGAGTCGATTGAGAGTCAATGTATAAACGTTAATAGCTTTTAAGGACAGCATAATAGAGTAATCCAAAATTCGGTTTGTTGTATTAATAAATCACTTTGCATCACGTTTTGTGATACCTCCTTTGACTCAATATACATCATTTTAACAGATCTCTGAGCAAGTATTATTTTTTAAAAATATTGAGTTTAGTTACATAACTAGGGACACCTGAAAATTAAGAATGCCCTATATTAGTTTATGTATGTCCGACGTTAACGTGTAAAGCTTGCTAACAATCCCGGATGTAGCTAAGCAACTGCGAGAGCTCTCCCACAATCATTGCATTGCAAGATCACCCACCCACAGCTTCTGATAACTATTTGCATTGCGCCGATTCCCTATAAAGGTTTATTCAGTCACGAGTGCTGGTGCCGCTGAGTTCCTAAGGCTGGTAGTTACCTGTAGATATTGTTAAATGGTGTTGCCTGTTGGAGATTTATCTGCGTCTGGTCGAAGCAACGTGTAACCAGGAGTTTTATAGGGAGACCAAAATTGTTCTTAGTTTTTGTATTTTTTTATTAAGGTTTGCATTCTACCACTATCTTGCCTGGTCTTAAGTGACGATGAGGTTGAATGTGCTTAACATGCATAGCCTATAATGGGGCTGGGTTTCGTGGGCAGCTGCTGAAACATTCCGATAGGAGTTTCTCCCATTAGGAGCAGATTGTCTACTTAATTAAGTACCCTATTACCTAGGGGTGAACGAGGTTTTCCATCTATGTATATTTGTGTCAGTTAATGTGTAATAAGTTTTCGTAAGATATTAACCGCTGCGAGCACGAGTGTGGGCAAAAGCGTGTCATTTTGTGTTCTCTGCAAAACTCCGCAAGTTTCAGTAAAGCATCCACCGCTTTAGTGAATCGTGACTTTGACTGCGTCTCGACTCTCGACACGACTACTGGCTACTTGGCTGACTGCGCCTTTCGATTTCTGTATGAATGTAAAACATCGAATCAATATCATTACTACTTGACTCTGGCTATTTTTTTGGCTTTTTACGATAAGTGCATTCAGTTATCGTGAAAAGCCGAAACAAAAAAAAATTGCACCTAATTTGCATATCTACGAGTAGGTCTATATTTGCCAGAATGTTTACAGAATTACCGTCATGATTTCCAAAGAAAATAACCGTAAACAAACACGCGTCTTATTCGAATGTCGACACGTGTCCAAGCTCTGCTAAGCGCAGCTCAACTCGGTGAAATGGGAAGATTATGGAGTAGTCAACATGGATTACGGACAATAAGTCTATGATTGATTGTAACATAAAGTTAATATATTTGTACCGTGTGGGCACAAGTCTCTTAGTTGGTACAAATATCCTGAGTGAGTAATTTTAGTTCGAACTACAAACGACTGATGAATGCTACTGCTAAGGAGCACCTGCGGGCCTAGACAAGTTGCAACGCTAGTATAATTTTGGCTTCGCAAGGTTTGCGCATTTAGCTAGTGTTAGTCACGTATAGAAATATGCGTAGTTGAAAGTACTACCTAGGTAGTTAACCTAATCTAACCTAAAATTTTAAAATTTTGTTAGTTTGTTACTTCTATTTAGCAATGGAACCAAGATTGCGAGGTACACAATAATCCTAATGCGTGCATTATCTCGTTATCACGCGAAAACAATAAATATCTACGAATAAAATCATGACACTATGTTACTGTTTGCAACAGCTGTTAGAAATCCGCCATTTTGTTTCGTTTTCTACAGGGTCCTAGCGAACGCTAGGCTTTCGTTCAAACGCAATGTTAACGGTTGTCAAAAGTGGCACTTGTCTACGCATATTATTATGTACGAGTATGAATTATGTCGAACGACAGGGAGCGTTCATTAGATCTGATTAGAATATTATGCACTTGTCTACGAATATTTCGTTCGCTTCGTGACGTTTCGTGTGCTTATGTCAGCCCATACATTTTCATTTCATTCGTTTTGATTTGGTTAGAAAAGTTTGCCACTTGTCTAGGCCCGCTGTGCGGTGAACGCCAGCTTTTAGATATTGTCTGTCTATCTATTTGTTTTCGCATCACTACTGAATTTTACTGAAAAGAGGCCGATGTCATCGCAGGTAACCGGTGGATGCAAGTGGAAAATTGTTATTCGGTGTGGCGGGAACTTTTTCAAACTCAAACTATAATCAATTATTTATAGTTTGTTTTCTTTTATGGTTTAATTTGTTTATTGGGTTGAAGTGTTTGACTTGTAAAAGTGCGATTTTATTGCCTATTTACAATAAATGATTTGACTTTGACTTTGACCTGTGTAACATTAATATATAAACTGTTATATGAAAACTTTATAACTATGAATCAGAATCAATCAAATTTCAAGCTTGGAGAACATAGAATGGAGAGTTAAAGTTTTCTAGGAAAATCCCGTGGTAGTGTCCATGATTGAACCGATACATGCCGTTAGATTTAAACAAAAGGGTTAACTGCATATGGCAGTTAACCCATTGTTTAACCAATAATTTCAGGTTTCATAAAACTTGCGCGAGGTTTCGTACAGTCGGCAGCAATGAAAATTTCTATCCTCGCGAAATTCCTGAAAGCAATACGTTCATCAAATTTGCAAAAAAAAAGATCTTTAAAAATATTATAAAGTTGGATAACTCTTTATTGCCACCAAAATGTATAGGATACAGAAAGGACAAACTTAATAATAGTTACAATGAGCAGTCTTATCGTAAGCGATCTACCAGACAACCTTTGGATGGACAAGGTAGTAGGAATAGGGTTGGGTCGGTTGACATCAGTGTCAAATAGTGTCAAGGGTAGTCGTGTCAAGTGATGTAATTTGTGATGATAATATGCGAGGTGGATATTTAAGAGGTAAGTTATTTATGTCGCCGACTGTACCTGCCTTGGTAACCGTCGTTGCGGTAGGCGGTAAGAACAGTCGTAAATTCAGAATATTTACGAACTAACCCGATGTTTAGTGATTTATTTTGTTCTATTTACGTTTCAACTCACAAAGAACTGACGTGAAGGAATTATCGGAATGTCGGAAGCGTATCAAACTTTAGGACAAAATTGTTTCACTTATGTGTATGTAGAACTTTTGTAAGGTGGGTTCAGTAGATTCAGTTTTTTTGTGACTCAATAATCTATTTGTGACAATTATTGTTTTGAAGCCAATTCAATTGTTTTAGTTGAAAGTAAAGGATTGAAGATGTTTTGTAATTTTTTCCAAGAAGGTACCACAAATTAAGAGCCCTACCTGCGTTTTTGTTTGTACAAAATGTGTTCAAGTGGGTAAAACTAGTTAAGTAACATTCCGTCATCAAACAATTACGTAAAATTTAGAAAAGCGACTGACATGAAACTTTTGTTGACATGAAAGTTGTAGAAACACGCGGTAGAGTAAAAACATTGATGATGAGAAAAGTTTACGGTTCAAAGTGTTACATTTAGTTATTATTAAAAAGGTTTCGATTGGGAACTCTTTGTCAAAGGGTGACTTTGTCTGTGTGTTTGTGGCTTCGTGATCCTCATACTTCCTGAACATAAAAAAAAAACAGATCATAAACGTACAGTGGACAGTATACGTGTCCCAACTTGGGCCAATTATATCTAACGGTTGGGCGAAGGATTATGCCACTTTCGGCATCCTACTTGGTACTGGTACTTAAGTACGAAGTTGACGATGATAGTGACAAAAAATAAACCTAACCTAAACGAATTAAAAATACCCCTCCTTTCCTTAGTTTTCTTCATTTACCTGACAACTTCAGCATCGTTTATAATATGGATTTCGGGAAAACCTGATTTTATCAACTCATGCTAAACTTAAAAAAACGTGCCAAGACCCGATAGTGGGGTAACAGTAACCCAATTCACTTACGGCTCAATAGGCGCAACCATACACATACAAAATTAATTGACTTAAAAAATTGCTGTCACACCACAAACCTTAGCCTCGGTAATTCCTTTCCCAGCTACCATTTTGGCACTTGTGACATTGTGACACATTCCCGTCCCCACTAATCCGGCTGCGTTTGATTAGTGGGTATTCAGGGCACGGCGGTGATTGGTGACACAAAGAAGCCATGTGAGTGACGGCGCGGGATGTTATACCGCGCTTACATGATCGCCGAGCTTGTGGTCGGTCGGTATACTCTGTGTCAATGTGTCACAAGTTTTCGCTAGTATTATCATCAGCTGTAAGATATTGTATTACACCATCGCCTTAAGGCAATTGTGTCATTGTCACACGAAGTACCTACCCAGATACTTCGATTTCATAAAGTATCTGGTTTAGATTTAGCATTATACAATATTTTTTTCTTTGGAATAGACTTCGTAAGCTTTATAAGATTTTGTTAAATGATCCAATTTTAAATAACAAGATCGTCACGCTGTGTTTTGCCATTGCAAATACATGGAATTTTTGAATGTGATTATACATAATATTATGCTGGGAACCGGCTTATCTGACTTCCCCCTCCAGACGGACTAAGTACCGTATAAGCTTAATCCTGGACCTAATCGTCCTGTATTCCACGGTATATTCTGTAAACAAAATCTAGACCAATACAAGCTAAACAAACACCTAAAGAAGAAGGAAATAAAAGCTATATTTCCCAGCAAAAGAAATTAGGTTAAGCTCACACGTCATTATGTAACTCTTTACGCCCGCCGAGCAAACACTCGTCTTTGTACAACGTTTGTCGTCGCTTGCAGTAGCCATTTGACATAAAACAACTGAACAAACACACGAACACACAAATTGGACATAGCTATAGGCACGTCTTAATTAAACCGCATCGCTACTCTTTTGTTTTATGCTCATAGTCAATCGTAACTATTTAGTAATCTGTGGTCAAGCGAAGCGTATGGTAAATACGGGTAAGAGATTTCACTGCAACATTTTTTTTTTGCTGAAAGTATAATATCTGTGCTGAAAATATGGTTTTAGAATAAGTTATTATTAAATTTTATTACATAATTATTTAGGCTTGCTCCTTCAGGAGTCGATTTTGAAATTTGCTTCATCTGCCCCGAGCTTTGGTATTTTCTCCGAGGCAGATAGCGAACCGGTCAGGACTTAATCCCATCCCATAGGCTTATCCGTATATAAGATAATAATAATATAGATAGCTTTCTCATGAAAAAGGTTTGGTATGAAATAATGTTAATTTCCAATGTATGTATAACAATTCTTAATAACTCTACATTGCAATCCTTTAAGATCTCAAAGTTGTGTTCTTTTGTAACGAAGTCAGTACCTATGACTCTTTGCAACAAACTTCGCCGTACTTCCCGGTCACCGTAGTTCTCTTTGCACCAAATTTAGATATGCCTTACTTACTCCTCAGCTATCTCCCTTTATCGCCGTATCTCACGATACGCCGGTTACTAAACTCTGTGCAAACTGTCTCACAGTGCATTGAGCAATATTTGCAATTCGTATTGCTCATTAGGTGCGAGAACTTCTATCATTATCATTCTGTATAATTAGGTTTTTGGAAAACATAGCTCATTAGCGATAATTTTGATGTTGCAAAGTTTTTAGTTATTTCTTGTTTAGGGTTTTGTTAGTTATACTACCTTAATGTAGAGTTAAATTTTTTGATGAAAATGTTACTGTTAATGTTACTATTAATAATGTATATTGTTTATTTCTAAATTAAGTCATTACTTTTCATTAATATTAAAATAGACGTTATATTGCCAATAATACTGTTAGTGGCAATAATTAATAAAATTGAATAATAATTATGTATGTAGCGGGATTATGAATTAATTAATTTAAAATTCAGATGGCGCATAATTTTATGAATCCTATAAATTTATGTAGTTAGGGATTATTAAAATGATAATATTGATGGCTTTGTTAAAATAAATATATGGGATTATGATGTTGTTTAAAATAATAAATTATCTGAATTTATTGATGTGAACATTAAAATGGAGTCCTATTTCATAAATATTATGTTATGGAAATAAATATTATTGCAAACAATTAAAAAAAAACAGAAATTTAACCTTATGCCCGGTTCATATTTTTCCAGTGCAGTAAACAAGCGAATCTATCCAGTCCAGTACTGTAATGGGTACTATCAAGCCACACACAGCACACACGTATACGCAACCCTCCGCGGTTTTTATTCATGCGATGCCAATCTACGTTTCAGTGGCATTCGAGCGCTGGATTCGATCTCTGGACTGGAATGCTACTGGGATAACATGAACCAGCCATTAATCTAACATGAAAAACTTTTTAATCATAAAAGCTCATGCAGCGTTGTGATAAAAAATTTGGTATCATGATCATGATACCAATTCTCTAATCACTAGCAACCATAACGACTGCCTCTCCCAAACGAGTTCTCTCTGATTTATTACTCTACAAGTCTACACATATCAGATTCTTAACTAAACCGTCGCAAGTCATTAATTTGGCAAATCACTTTTTCGTCTCCCTGTGTGGCGCCGGACAACAACGCTACTTGAAATAGCAGCAATCTCTAGCACCATATCACTATAACAAATATTGTGGACTCTAGAAACTAGTCTCTTTACCAGGCAGTGAACGAATAATTAGATAATGTACTGAGACAAAGTACTAAAATATGAAGTTGAATATAGACACATTCTTGAAATAATTACGAACTCATATTTCGTTTAGCTATTCAAATCGTTAATGACTTTGTTTCTAGCTATTTACAGTTTGACTACGTTGAGCCTTCTTCAATTTGTTTAAAAGGCAGAGCGTATTATTTTTAAACAGGAAATACTGCCAGCGCATATACATACTTTGTGCGGTTATCGTATACATTTGTCATCATTAAACTCGTTCAACATTTAGTTTCTTACCGGTTCATTTCCAAATAATACCACTTTTCTGATATAGCATACTGAGCTACTGGTTCAGTGGTTCAAAGTGTCAAAGCAACTCATCAACGAGGTCACACTACCCCGATGACGTACAACCTAACTGTATACCTACTTCAGGCAACAGTTTCTAGTGGCTATTTGCGTGCACTTGACTTTGAAATATTGTTCCTAATGGAGATCAATTGATCCTCGGGCCGTTCGATTAGACGAGCCCGTTTTTGAATCACGCCTCTCGTTTTAATGTATTGCCAATACGGAGCAATATTCCGGCCTATTACTAGGTCTTTGACTGGGCGCGTATTACCTTTATACGATTCCGGAGATGCTATTAAAGTAAAATGACTTCGGTATTTCGAACTACGTCGTTCTGTGACATAGTCAATAAATTGATTGCAAGCAACATGTAAGTATGAGATCGATAGTTAGCATACGGGACTTGTTTTGATAAATATGACTTTTCTCTACTACTACGTAGGTAAGGTACAATGTAACATAAAAATATACACCTATGTAACAATCATACTAAATTATCTCTTCTTTAGCTTTAGTTTTTTATAAATCATGTTGAATTTTTTATTTCACTATCTTTGAAAACTTAACTTACGTGTACTTTTTTAAAGTTACTTATTATTCTAATTAACATCCATTGCCTCAAAATTCCAGGTATCAAGTTAACCTGACAGCGGAAACACATGCTATAAACAATGTTTACATTGAACTTGCAAACAGCTGGCTCGCGAATTACAAATATATATCGCCATTGATCGTCTTGTTTGTTTTCTATTCGTAATTAAATTCGATAGTATTCATTCGATTACGATGTTACCGGTGTTGGTGATTAGCAGCGATGACGGTGATAGATATAGCATTTACTATCGATTCAGTTTGATTGCATTGCAGCTGATTGCATCTTAACTATTCGAATTGCAAATAAGATTGATGAAGATTACGTTTTTAGTTACTCGTTTTCAGTCATTTGAATTAAAAATGTTTTTTTTTTTTTTTTTCGAATTGTTTATTTAGGAAAAATTGGTCTATTTTGCTTGGATAGCTAACTCACAGATTATAAAGCTTGCCTGCCGCTACTCTAATCAGCTTCCATGTGTGTAACCAAAACGCATCAGACAAGACGGCTTAGGTCTCACTTTTAGTGACACTGCACCATATTTAGCGATTACGTATCAGGATACTATTTAACGGTACACCGTTCACCGTTAAAAAGCCTTGCAGTATTCTATTAGCAGGTCGAAAATCGCATAACCATACCATAGTAAAAGCCTGGCGCCATATACATTGCATGCGGTGACTGTCCATGGGAAATAATTGCATGGAATTAATTTATGATTTACATTCCATGCGTTTATCCATGGCTGCAATAATTGCAGTCACGTTACTATGTACCCAGTGATTTTGCGTGTGTAGGGTATGCAAGTCTAGTTTTGTAGGGTTTCAATGCGTGTTACCGCTGTCCTCTTGTAATATTATCAGAGTACTCCAAGTACTAAATACTTACTTTATACTATAAAATTCTTATTGGATAAACTGGTCATAAATTGGGCACTTTGTAAATCAACGACACTGCGGCCAAAACCTTGGCGCGAAAGTTTTTTTTAATTTGCCTTCGCACGGTTTGTGCATATCAGCCACCTAGACTTCATCCTAAGTTCAACGCAGATTTTTGGCGATCCATGCTCCTGGCGCACGCTTACGGTATATTCAAAATCATAATAATTATGCAGATTGTTCACCTTGGACCTGTCAATCCTTCACAATCGAATTTATTTTTGGGTAATGTATTTTCTTGTTTTGTTACGACCGTTTCCCATCAATCAGCATTTAGCGATAGTTAAACACAAAGCTCCTGGTAGTGGTTCTGTGAACAGTAGATCTCGCGATCAGAGACGCAATCATGCTTAAGCAATATCATCGTAATAGCATCTCCCCTTTGTGCTCCCGTTGGTCCTCAACTGTAACACCTTTTTTTCACAACTACTTGTTAGAATAGAGTACTTAAGGTTATCATACTCTAGGCCAACAAATGGCCAATCTTCTCTCTTTTTGCCACCGTTTTCCCCCTATCAAAATTGCTCTCTATAAAAAAAGCAATAAAAATCAAAGAACCCGTATACCAAATCTCGTAAAAATCCGTTGAAAAATGTGACCTGTAGCCCGGAACAAACATACATCCGGAATTCCGGACGAAAGCAAAAACGGTCATCTTCAAATGGAGACGCTCGGTCAATTAGATAAAATGATGTGTGCTGAATCTTTTGGTTAGTTACAATAGGTCATACCTGTTAATGTATGGATTGTTTTGAAAAAACATAAACAAGACTAGTGTTTATAATAAAGAGCTAGTTATTTTTCAGACCAAAACAAAGGTTTAACGAACTGATATAAACCCACCAGACGCGTAGAATTTTTTCTTTATCATATTTTTATAATTATGAATTTCATGAGTTACCGTTGTTATTTGTAATGTGTTGCCAAGCAACTTAATAGAAACGTGAAGAACTAACGATATTAACTAGATTTAAACGGTTCGAATTCGTGCTCAAAGTATATCAATATATAAAAATTGTACATACGTTTAGGCCAAGTTATATCAACCGTACTTAAGAGACACACTAATGATGTCAAAAACAATGTTCTACATTAGCGTATTAAGCATGTGAACAACTCTATCAAACGTATACATTAGTACAAAAGTGCAGAATAAACGGTGCCATGACACAGTCTCTGTACATAATTTCGGTCCGCACAATCACCTATCAGCCGCTAGCCGTCCTGAAACGCTACCTAATTACTGCAATTAGTTACTAAGACAATGGCATTCGATACCATTCTGTCTACAGGAGTGGTACCAATTCACAAAGTCTGACGCGCAATCGAATAGTCTAGTACCGTGTCGCATTAAGAAAAAATAAATCTTTGGGTGCAATCGTAGCAATTTCATGACATTTCAAATGGCATGGTACTACAGCATCTTTGTCATCCGTGGCACCGAAGATATGATGTCACGTAATATTGCATCACGGTTACGGTTGTTATACTATCTGTGGCAACTGAAAAAATACCAATTACTGTACAACCAACTAAGTCCGAAAGATTTGGTGACTCAGATTGATGAAATAGCGAAAAGACTATTGTTCGAATAACGAACTGAAACGAATTGAAACGAAAGCACCTGCGTATTTAGGTGAAAAAGTCTGTTGCCTCGTTTACGGAAATCCTATTTAGCTCCATATTTTTATTTAAAGACTGTAATTTAGAGAAATGGATCGACAGCCTGAGCGGATTGAGTAGACGTCTGTAATGGTACTCGCCAAAATATCGGCAAGATCGGCTCGATCCGAAACCTTCTGATTCGAGTTACAACTGAACATAGGTATATATTACGCTATTTAATCGTTCATTTAATTGTAGGGATAAACTTTATGCCACAAATAATAAAATGACACCCCTATGAAACCAGTCAAAGGGCAGATATAAGTTGGAGACAATGCTGATACTCTTTAGTCTATAATCTATCATGACACATTTTCAACGAGCTTGCCGGAAATTATATACATTGTTATCTAAAACACAATATATTGAACATACCATGCTCCAAAACTCACCAATTCACCGTTTAGGTGTGTATACTTTATTAACCCCAATTTTATAACTAACGATCGGAAAGAATTAAGTTATTAAGTTAAGTTAAAGAATTAACTTACACCAATTATTTTTATGGCGTTCACACAATGAACCATTTACATGTTCGGCAAACAACATTTATAATTTGATTTGTCTGCTCTGCCGTGCGGGTCAAAGAGACCCTATTTGCATTTTAGGCTCGTAAATATATGTCCAGTTAACGAATGGTTAACATAATTGGATGTTACACTTTTATGTGTTTAATGCTGGTATGATTAGTGGGCATTAATTAAATATTTGATGTCGTTACATCCTTAACTTTATAGTACTTTAGTTGCTTCAAACTCAAACTAAAACTTATTTAATGGTTATTGCCGTGGACCCAATAGGAAACTCATAACAGTTCTGACCTTACAACCGGGTTTAGATTTTGTTGCTCAACCGCAAAATCATCGACAATTCCGGTCATATTGCTAGTAAACACTGAAATAGACTAACCTACACTAGAGAGAACTAAACGACGAGCAAACGGACAACTCCTTTGTTTTATAACCCAGTTTAACTAGGTTAGTGTAGTTTGGTCATACGCAAAAACAAGTGCAAATTGGTAACACCTGTGTTTTGTTTTTTGTTTACTTGGATATTGAGTGCAATTTGGTCACACGTAAATTTTTTTGCACTAAGTTTCAAGCAAAGATGTCACGCAGTAAGATAATTTGAAGATGCACAATGAAATAATACTAAACTTACAACGAAAATAGAAATAGCCCTGGTTTAAAATGCTCCTGACTTATACTCTTCTATAAGGGTTAATATTAGTGATCAAACTTGATCCTTGAAGTTGATCGAATCCAGATTCAGGCACAATTAGTATTAAGTTACCGCTGTTAAGTTCTCAATTACTTAAGTAGATAAGTACTTCAGTGTCGAGTTTTACAGCACGAACGGTTAGTATGGTATTGAAACTTTATTTGACTAACATTTTGTTTTAATTTTACAAAGACATAATCACGAACCGTTTCAGAAACGCTATTTATATGCAAATACTATTTACATTCGCGCGGTTTCTAGTGAATCTTTTGGTAAGATTAAAAATTGTAAAGAATAATTAAACAAATGCGATGAAAGATTAAAGATTAAAGAAATAACAGGACGGAAATAATAATGCTATGATCAAATAACTCACACAATCACAATTAACAATTCAAATTCCACTTTATAAAGTGGTTAAGAATGAACCAGTAAGGATGACTATAGACAGACAGAGGATCGTTCCTAGACACACATACTAACGTAGGTATACTATGTGACTTTGATTGACTCTGTGAGCGTATATCCTTACATTACAATACTTACATTACAACCATACTCTATCAATACTCTAACAATAATCTATCTCTGTAGTTCCGTGATTCCAATCCACAAAACGCATTAAACAACGCTGATTTGGTCGTAGTGCTACATCCAAACTACTTTTTAATGGTGTAGTGCAAGCCCTACTGTTTTATTGCGACAAGGGTTCCGTATACCCTGCGCTAGTGTCAAGTAATTATAATTTTCATCACAGACGGCGCTTGTTCTTTATACTGCCGATAGCCGCCGGTTGCATACAAACGAGTAGATACGATCTAAAGGCTTTGCTTTATGAAACGCCAATGGTTATCAATGGACTAATAAAAAGATTAACGACATGACAATCGTCAACTTTGTCTATTTACAGCTAGTTAGTAGGAATTCGGAATAATCTAGTAAAGTGAATGAGTTGGATTATATACGGAGACTACCAAATAGGGTATAATGTGACTTATAGTGAGCTACTTAACTTCTAGTAGAGGTAGATTTAAATTTATTAAAAAGCATTGTCAAGTTTGTGAATTAGTGATGAAAACCAAATGTGTATTTTTACCTGTACCTACAGTTTCGTTGGAAAATATATATCTAGAGCGATCAAACATAGACAATTCCCTATGTTTAATTATTAATTTGCTTTCATACAACTTTTCCCAGTTTGTTATTTACTGTCAGACTTCTTTGTTGTAATATATAAGGCAAAACGAGCAAATTCAAACGGACCACTCATACCTACTCAGTTTTCACCTTGTCGCTGCGCGTAGGGTAAGTCCAGGATAGTTGCCATACTTTTTGAAAATTTATATTCCTCATTTTAATTAATGGATCTGAACGTTTATCACACATGTTAATTGATTGGTCTTTCGACTACCACTTTGAAGGAAAATGAAAACATCACTGTTGATATTTACTAATCTATATCGATTTTCCCAGACCTCTATTTTTGAAAGTATAGATGCCCTATGGCGGATAGTTGCTCTACGCGTCAAAATCAGTTATGGGATACATGCCTCATTGATAAAAAAACCCTTTTTCAGTTTGAAATTAGGTATTCGTGATTGGAAGTAAAATCTAAACACAGACATTAATTAAAAATGTTCGTTTATAGTGTATTTTCTTTATAATCATATTAGGGTATAGATGCCTCATGGAAGAAGTTTCCTCTCTGAGGCATCTATACCCAAATGTAGTTACATCGTTTGAAAATAATGGGAATTATTTATTTTGTATGGTTAAACATAGGCGAAAAAAAATCGAGGCGTCTATCCTTTTCGTAGAGGATAGACGCCTTTTATATATTCAGGAATGTGTATTCAATAAATATTATAAAAAAACTCATTTTAGTGTTAGTATACAGTCCACTGTAACATTAGGATACAAAATATAAATTATTTAGTCACCATTTAAAAAGTTCCAGCTCCTCAAAAATGCTGTAGAAAAAGAATTAGCAATTTTTTCGTCGCACCAAATCTTTCATTGAGTATAGATGGAGTGCACGACGGGTCAGGGGTTACCTCGCGGGGGGTACCGGGTAGGTGCGGGGATGTCTCTCGTTTGGCAATATCAACGACAGCAAAAACAAGCCGGGAAATCATAGTTTTTGAATTTGAGGCATCTATCCGAGCCGGGCATCTATCCTGGAATTACCCTAAATATGCAGCAATACACCTTGAAATACATGATCAAGTTCGCACAATATTGATTGTGAAAAGGTACAACTAATAATATTATAATTATTATGAATGCAGTTAGCAACACATTATCGAGGGCTTCCGTCTCTTCTTTGGCGGCGTTTGGCTATTGTGGGTACGGGTTTTCCTTGATCGATAGCCTACTTAATATATAAAGGAATAAATTTGTGTGATGCAATTTCATGACCAATGACTAAGAAGATTATGAATAAACTAAATAAATGATGTAAAGGCCTGAATGAATTACTTATAGCGTAATTTCTGCATATAATATTAGAATGACAATAAATATCCCAGGGTGACCAGCGCAGTGCAGTGCTGCGCCGCGACGTTGGTCAAAATCTCTCGATATTATTGGAAAATGTTTTGCAAGTAAAAACTTACCACCCGGTAATGGATCTTACCCACATATTTGGAAAAGTCAATATAAAAGCTAATAAAAATATTGCGCTTTCGTAGCAGTGTTGGTTTAATGTTGGTATTAGGCTCTAAATTTTCTACGGTATCGATTTCCTTTACGGAAGAAAGATAATGTTCTGGGTCCTTGTCCTTGTAGAATAGTTACTACTGTTGGATTCTGCTTATGCGACAGCCTAATTTTATGTGCGACTGGCTGCAACACTACGCGACAACTAGATGGCAAAATATATTAAGAGCAGCCAACAAGTAACTGCGTAAGTGTTGTCAGTGTTGTCACCGAAGGTAGAGATACAGGCTGAACAGTGTTTAAAATGAGAATTCTGTAGATACAAACGATTACATTTTCGTATTTCAGTCCATATGTAAGTTCAAGAGATACAATTTCTATGAACGATCATTTGCCAATAACAATCTTGTCCAGGTACGGCTTTTGAAAATCTATAACCAAAACAGATATTTTTGAAAGGTGACGTTGTGAGTGTTCCGAGTACCTACTGACATAACTAACAAAAAAATCTGGGTATCATAATAGTTACCAGCTCGTAGCAATATTGCAGATTCTGAAATGAGAGAGAACAAATTTCCATTCAGAAATCTCTGAGTTAAACCTCATAACTCCTCACAGAAGTGACTAACGTTTTGTGTAACTCCTAATGCAGTGCGCCGCACCAGTAGAACTTACAATGGAGCCCCCTGTATATCAGAAGCGCCGGCCTAAAATTCACAAGGAGCGTGAATACAAAGCAAAATTTAGATTTATCAGCCGCTCCATTTATAGCCGAGTGCCATTTGGAAGGGATCTGGATAAAACAAGAATGGTGCTAACGAATCTTAAGTAAACAGTCAGGACTTGTGCACGATAGAAGCGTTAGCGGGAAGCGAGGAATAACATTCACATGAGTGCATTTGGATGGATAGTGCATATTCACTTACAGCCGAAATTAATATTGTTTCTCCTATCCAAGATTGAAATCGATCTTGGATTGCTGCCTATCGTTCGATCGATTTCCAATCTGCGTGCCTTTATAAACCAACCCACAGATCGGTTATTGGCACGTTTGACCCTAAAAATGGATTGTGATATCAATCCCAGATGGCAAAATTTGGATTGGATTGATTATTAATTTCGGCCGTTACCCAATCCATCTCCAACGTATTGTGTATCCACATTATTTTGAAACACTTCATGTGAAGAAGCCTACAAATTCTTAGCATTGTCAGGGAACTCAGGGACAACTTCATCTATTTTCGTTGACCGACCGGCTCATTGGCTATTCAAAAGAATTCCAACGCTAACCAATCGAATGGTATCCCACATAACCGATTCGACACATTGGCATGTGTAAACACTAAATAGGCCGCATAGGTACAAGGAGTGTTCGGTCACGGACTAGTGGACACTTGCGTCACCGATACGGCGGTAAATCACTCGACTTTAGACCGAATGAGATCACGGGATCGAACGAGATGGGACTTATTGGAATACGAATGTTGGTACGTATGGGGACATTGATTTGTGATCGGTGGCCGTGCGCAATTATCAAAGGGTTTGCTAGGCCATCTGCCGGTAAGCGTGTAGCGCTTTCAGATCACCTATCAATTAGTTATTTGGTGTTCTTCGCATTTTTGCATAGACTTTGTTGCCCTAAAGATTATGTCCAATTTAATTTGTGATATGCTCGATTTTGGTATCATGAGACTACTTATGTCAAAATAAGTACATATTTCATTGGTATCCAATTAAATATCAGAATAGAACAATGTTTATTTTATATCCTACGTCAGTTCGATCGTAAGGTACTTACAATTTAAAATAGTCTTTCGTAAAAACAAAGCCTCGCCGTGTTGACCTATAAAATAAAGGAATCCGACCAAATGGGATGAATCAAATTACCCAACGTCAATTAAATTAAAAAACCGAGCCGCAACTCTTTCATTGCCCAAATAGGAGCGTTTTCTCTCTGTCAGTGTCTCTCTGTGTGTTTTCAGTCTGTCAAACGTTGTTAATGGACGCATTCCTAACGTAAATAGATATTTGGAGCGGGCGAGACTGATTTATATTAGGTGTTTTCTAAATTATTATTTTATTTGAGTTCGCTGCGCTGTCTACCAGCATCTACAATATTCTGCACTTTGTCAGTTGTGAGCTTAAATATATAAACTACAATAGAATTGTTTGCTTTCTTTTTCTGTAATCTTTCTGAACGTGCAAAGATGGGTAGGTACGGGTGATTATTGTGTTAAAATAGACCGTTCTATTTTTGACCACTAAACTTCTCACATGAATGAGCAACGGCGTGTCTTAACGTGAGTTTAATTGCTATAGTTATTTTAATAGAGCTACGACTAAAGGGATTAGCAAGGACAAAGACAAGGAAGTAAAAATAGAACGTCATATTAATATAATAAAAGCGTGTAAAAATGTTGACATGTTGTGTGTGTAATTTGAGGAACTATTTTGGTTCATAATTTATTACTTCCATTTGTGTAGAATTGTTAAAGCACTAACAGTGCAGTGACAACGATACCTAATAAGATTTGATTCAAAAGACCTTGACTTTGAAAGTATCGTCTTTGTCTCTTCGTTTTTGTCGAACAAAGAGAGGCGAAAGATATTTTCGACGCTTTGTCGTCCGTAAATCGTACGAAAGCTTTTCCAAAGCTGAGTAAATTTCATAAATCTTATGACTAACGAGACAATGCCGAAGTGTTTGTATAGTACGAAATAGTATGTTAAAAGGGATGTTTCTGTTTCAGGATTCTGCCAATGTTACCGAGAGATGTTCTCGTACGAGCAGAATCAACAAACACAGAAGTTGGACGACCGGTAAGCTTTCTCTCAGTGTAATTATGACGACGTACATAATTGTTTACATCCTTGTTATGTCATCATAAAATATAGCTACTGAATTCCCGTAAGAAATAACTCAAGTGTCTTCGTAAACAGACCAGAAACATCTATCTGTGGATCGCACAAATATTTGTCCCGGACGGAGTCGAACCCGCGACACCAAGCGCAGCAGTCCGTGTGTTCAGCCACTACGCCAACAGTGTCGTCTTTTTACCAATAACATTGATATCGTACTGACTGACTAACAGAATTCTCCCAAACAAGACAGTTGATCTACTGAAATTGATTCGCATCTTGTTAATCGTGTTATTCGATCCTAATACATGAGTCTTTACTGACAGACTGATATTAGAGACTTCCGTGCGGAATGGATCTAATGTTGGATCAAGGCTAATATCCATGCTTGAACTTTAAATATCGCCAAACGAAATGGTAGGTATTGAACGAACAAATTAGAGGAAAGTTTACAGCTCAGTTTTAACACCTTTGGTTACCTTTGGTTTAACGTAAACCTTACCTGGTGGCACCTTTGGTTTAACGTAAACCTTAACACACAAAGAGCTGTTTATTAAGGACACACAGTTATAGGTAACGTGGATGACAGAAATAATGTTTCATCCATAAAATTTTATCCCCAATTTTTTTTGGAAGATATGGATTAGGTTATACACACATTATTTAGTTATAAGCCATCGTTTAGGTACTACTCGGTAGTTTGTCTTAAGACATGATGCCTGTTAAGTCACTTAGGTACCCAATGCATGTAGATAGCCGCAACTAGCAACTCATTGTTAATAACATTTTCGCGAAAGTAGCACATCTTTCTATTACTCTGTCACAGCTGGGCAATTTGCTCCAAGGACTTTGCCCAATTAGAGAGTGGAATATTTGATGCAACGTCAATGACATATCAATCAGTTTAATAGAAATGACCACTTATTTCAATCATGCGATATTACCTTTATAACGGTGATTTGCGTAACCACTGACACTGTTATAGTTGAGGAAATTGATACAGATGGTAAGAATGACGAATACTCATTGTGATAATATAGTTGCTTTGATACAAGCATGATATCTGCCCAACGATAAATCGTTCCCGAAACCGGCAAGTGATGTTTGCACTACCGTTTTCCAGGTGGTTCGAACGATGCAGACGACTCGAACGAACGTGACCAAGTATGCGTGGAGCGCTTGGGGCAAGTGGGGTTCTTGCTCACGCAGCTGCGGCGGCGGCGTGGCGGTGCAGCAGCGCTACTGCCTGCCCAGAGACCCTTCAAGGTACTGTTTACTTGCAGCAAAGAAGTTCTCGAAGAAGTTCTTTGATCGAGCTGAATATAGAATAAAAAAAATTCGGGTCTACAAAAGGAAAAATGGTAAAGAAAGTCAACGGCCATTTGTGTCATCTGATGTCGGTTTGTGGTTTCCTACTTGATGATGATACTTTGATGGCAGGTATCCAAAAAGTTTGGATCTATGGAGATAGTTCAAAACATGCCCACATCATATCATATAAATTCCATCAGTGAGGATAAAAATAAGTTTCTATGTCTTGGCAGGCAGCTTCAACATTGATCTTTTGTATAATGCTGGAAAAGGGCCTCGTAATTTCTAATATTCTGTAGCTTATCCAATCAAATTCAATTCAGGCAGAGCCTTTCTCATCTCACCCACGCCACGTATACATAACTAAATAACGGGCTGACTTTCATTATTCACGTACCTACACTTCATGTAGGTATTGGAAACCCCTACGAGGTGTGAGGTCATTTTCACTTGAAACGTTTAGTGGTTCCACGCAGCCACGCGTGGTGTTGTGAATACAGAGTCAGATTTTCTTCTGAATATATACATGGCTAATCCATCGAGATAATGCCTCGAGAGGCTTGGAATTCCTGCTGAGTTATTTCCAAGAGTTGATGCAAAAACTGATGAATTAGAGATCAATAAAAAACGAGAGACGCAAAAATAATTATTGTGAATTTAAACAACGGAAATTACAAACAGGACATATTATTTTTTAAAATTAAACTACTCCCAACTCTGAGGTACATATGATAATGATATGGTAACCATCAGAAATGATTCCGAAAAGATAGAACCAAATAAAATTAAGATACTGTGAAAAGATAAACAATCGACGAGAGATCGATAAAGCAACCTCAACTTAATAGCCAAGCTTGCTTTGTCTATCGTCCTTTTCATTCAAAACTATCACGTAGCGACCCAAATAACACTTCTTGCATACTTAAAACCCTCATTAAAATTCAATAACATGCATCAAGGATAAGACTATAGATAACTTAAAATAATACTTAACCGCTATTCCAATTTCTCTACAATTTAAAAACTTAATTCGTGTTTGACAAAGGAAAACAAACTAACGGACACTTGAAGAAGATTAATAGGATATTTTGGACTTTTAGGGTTCTCTGGCATAAAGATCTCTGGAAAAGAAGAAAGGAAGAAAGATAATTTATATACTAAATTTTCTTTTGCGGCTTATAGTAATTATGCAATATTTTAATACTGTTTCAGTTTTATCTTCTTATGACCTTCTTATCTTGTAAACGACACTATCTATATATATAAAAGCAAGAACTGACTGACTGACTGACTGACTGACTGACTGACTGATCGATCAACGCACAGCCGAAACCGCTGGGTCTAGAACCATGAAATTTTGCACAAATATTCCTTATGTGACGTAGGCGAGCAATAAGAAAGGGTTTTTGAAAATTCAACCCCTAAAGGGGTGAAAAGGGGTTACAAAGTTTGTATGGAGCAACGTGTTTTCTTAGTCCGATCAACTTCAAACTTGGCATTTATATTCTTTAAAAGATTTAATTAAACACGTGTTTCATCGTTTTTGAATATTCAACCCCTAAATTGAGAATAAGGGGTTGCAACATATATTCATCCGATTTAGTTCATAATTTAAATTTGGCTCAATTATGCCATAAGTGACATAGGAGTGCACTTCAATATGATTTTTAAATTCAACCCCTAAAGGGGTGAAAAGGGGTTGTAATGTTTGTGTGTCACAACGTGTTTTCTTTGTCTAATCTGCTTCAAACTTGGCTTTTACATTATTTAAAAGATTTATTTAAATATTTCATAGTTTTTTAATATTCAACCCCTAAAATAATAAAGAGGGGTTGCAAAATATTTTTCATCAGATTTTGTTCGAAACTGAAATTTTGCACAAATATTCCTTAAAAGACGTAGGTGTGCACTAAGTTTCTTTTTTTTTTTAATTCAACCCCTAAGTGGGTGAAAAGGGGTTTCAAAGTTTGGATGGAACAACGTGTTTTATCGGTTTGATCAACTACAAACTTGGCATCTATATTCTTTAAAGATTTTAAACACGTGTTTTATCTGGTTTTAATAATGAACTCCTAAATTGTAGGTAGAAAGTGGTAGATTTTGTAGAAAATGATTAATTTAAGGTAGGAAATGGTAGTTTTTAGTAGGAAATGGTAGATTATTGGTAATATAGGTAGATTTTTGGTAATAGTGGTAGATTTTGGAAGGAATTGTAGCTTTTGGTAGATAATAGTGAATTTGGAATTAAAATGGTAGATTTTGGTTAAAATGCTAATTTGGTAGAAATAGATAAATTTGGTAGCTTTTGATGAAAACGGTAAATTTTGGAAAAAAGGAAGCTTTGGTTAAAAATGGTACTTTTTGGTAGAAAATGGTAGATTCTGGTTGGAAATGGTAGGTTCTGGTAGGAAATGGTAGCTTTTGGTAGAAAATAATACATTTAGTAAGAAAATAATAGATTTAGAAACAAAATTTTAGATTGTGGTAGAAAATTTTAGATTTTAGTAGGTAGATAATGGTAGCTTTTGGTAGAACATGGTATTTTGGTAGAAAATGGTAAATTTTGTATGAAATGTTAGATTTTGGTATAAAATGCTAGATTTTTATATAAGACAGTAATTTTGATAGAAGATGGTGGATGTCGTACGAGCATGTTGGATATCGCATATCGGATGTCGATGTCGAACACGAGGTCATGGTCTATTTTTAGTTAAGTATTTGGAATTATGGTAAAATATATAGTCCGCGCGGACGAAGTCGCGGGCAACAGCTAGTACTACATATTATTATTATTATTATACGGAACCCTATTTAAGTTTAATGCGTATATTATCTCGAACATAATATTGACCGTAGTATCCTTTTCTCCCGTAATGTCTTTAATTGTTTCATTATGGGTCCGTACAAGTTATTAAGATAAGAAGGTTGTAAGTCTTGCTATAAGGGCTTTACCTCTTTGTCAGGGGTATAAAAATGTCAGATTAGGGCTCGTGGTCTAAGGGATTAGGCGTAAGAAGGTACTTTATTCACTCATTCAGCTTTATATGTGCGTGTTTGTTCATTCACTGTTAGCTCCTCCGCGAATCGAAGGAGCCCTATTTTTATGTTTTGTGTTTTGCATGCGATACTAGAACAAAGGTTTTATTAGATGGCTCAGTGGGGAGTAACGATCGAAAGCCTACTCACCGATTTCCAGCTCAGGTCTTGGATTAGACGGCGCCGTCCATTTGCAAATATGATGCGTAGTTTGTTTGTTGTGAAAATGTTCCACACGCAAGGTTTATAGTTCCTTTATAACACACCACCGACGAAGGCACTATGAACGATGAGATTTTTGTATTTTCGCTGTAAGTAAGTAAGCGTGCGGCACCGCTTCGACGTAGGTTGAGAAACTAGTGTCCACCAGCGAGAGGCAATACGAGTCGAAAAAACTACCCTCACTGATTGCATAAAATAATTCAAGAAGAAAAAATAAGAAGTCATTAGAGTCTACCCTCAAAAAACTGTCGATAATTGTTCGTTCGAAAACCGCGCAATGATATCCGCAATAAGTAGGTAATATAAATAACGTTTAGAAATATTATGCGGCTTCAACATTCCGCCCACCAAAATACGATGTATTTTCTATGATAGCTAAGTACTAAAACGTGAAAACAATATGCAATTGAGCTTCAGCTTAACCACAAACAAAATAAAAAACCATGATAATTATAAGTGAAATTAAGTGATAATCATCGCGAATCTATAATAAACTAATGCGATGACTTAGCTATGACGCTGAGACTTTATTTTAATCAGTAATAGGTAAAGGGCAAAGCTTTACCAAAGGTCTTTGCAATAGACCTGTTTGCGTTTTGACTGTTGCAACGCGACATATACCGTCCCTAGCACGATGCAATTGAACGATACGTCCCAGTGACCAATTAAGTGGTTTGATTTGTTCATCCTTGATTAAAACTAAAGATCCTAGATTAGGTTCGATAGAATTAGTAAGCCATTTTGCACGTTGATTCAATGTATGTAGATATTCGACATGCCATCGCTTCCAGAAATCGTGATGAAGTCTCTGCACTAATTGCCAGCGATTTAAACAAGTGAGTTTAACGTGAGAAGTATCAGTTTCTGGAAGCGACGTCAGTGGTTCCAGCGTAAGATAATGTCCCGGGGTTAAAACCGACAGATCGTTAACATCCGATCCCATTTCGCATAATGGACGACTGTTCATTAAAGCTTCGATTTGTGTTGATAGGGTTAAAAACTCCTCATAAGTGAGGATCTGAGTTCCAATTACACGCGAGAGGTGTGTTTTAAACGACCGTATATTCGCCTCCCAGAGCCCACCGAAGTGTGGGGCGGCCGGAGGGTTGAACGAGAATTCTATGGCCTCGTTTGAAGCTGCGTGTTGCATGACGGGTAACAAACTGTTGTAAGCTCCGACAAAATTGGTACCTTGATCACAGTGGATCCGCTGACAACGTCCACGTCTAGCAATAAATCTGCGTAGGGCACCGAGGAAAGCCTCAGTTGTCAAACCAATGACCAGCTCAATATGAACCGCTTTCGTGGCAAAACATATGAACAAGCATACATAAGTTTTGAAAGGTCTCGATCCTCGAAGACGCTGAACGTGAGTCAGGAAAGGCCCAGCAAAGTCTATTCCAACAATTGAAAATGGTTTGATTTGCGATACTCGAAGTTTAGGTAGGTCTGCCATGCGGGGGATGAGAGGTCTCGGATTAGTACGATAACAGCGTATGCATTTCGACAATCGACTACGAATCGCTCGACGAGGAGATAGAATCCAGAAATTCTGAGCTAGCAAGAAGCTGAGCGTGCGAAGCCCAGGATGTAAATTGTCATTATGACATTGGTCAATAATGAGCGAGGTTAAGCGATGTTGACGGGGCAACAACAATGGATGTTTGCGATCGTAGTCGAGCTCGGAGTATGCCAGGCGACCGCCCACCCTGAGGAGACCATCTTCATCTAGAAAAGGACGTAACTTCTGCAAGGCTTTAGGCAATGGTAAACCCCTTTTCAAATTAGCAATATCAAGCGAAAATGATGAAACTTGTGTAATTTTAACGAGAGTGTGTAGTGATTCCTTCAATTCTGAAGCCACAAGATGACCGGATCTACCTTTAGATCGGTTTCGACAGTTGTGTACGAATCGAAGTACGTATCCCACGATGCGCTTAATTTTGTTCAGGCTCGAATACTTGTCCAAAAATTCATCAAAATGTTCGACAGCGACGAACAGTGACATTTGCGAGTTTCGCTGCTCCTCAATAGTATCAGGAGGTTCGTTTGCAGGAGATGATGTTGGCCATTCCTTGCGGCTCAATGAAAGCCAAGTGGGGCCATGCCACCACAGCGTGTGACTGATAAGTTCAGGGATTGTAAGTCCGCGAGAGGCGCAATCCGCTGGGTTGCAGGATGACTTGACGTGATTCCAATGCTTAGGTGGCACCTTGTCCTGAATGTGACTCACACGGTTGCTTACATAAGTTTTCCAACGAGCTGACGGAGATTGGATCCAAGCCAGAGTCACCATCGAATCTGACCAACAGAAGATGCCATCGAAGTTAAGCTTGTCGGCGAAAACCCTTTTGACATGTGCGACAAGATCAGCCAATAAAACTGCAGCGCACAATTCAAGACGTGGAATCGAGATTTTCCTCAACGGAGCGACCTTCGAACGTGCGATGATGAGGTGAGTAGTGACACGATTGTCACTGTGCTCACAACGAAAGAACACCACGGAAGAATACCCGAGCTCAGAGGCGTCGCAGTACCCATGGATTTCGAGTTTTGTAGAGTTCAGTGCAGGAACAAAGCGAGGGATAACGAGGGAGGAGAGCGAACTGAACTCTGAGCGATAGTGAGTCCACGTTTCAGCGATGTGATTGGGAGCAGGATCATCCCAATCCAAACCAAGATTCCAGAGTTTCTGGATTATGCATTTGAATGCCAGAGTGAGAGGGGTGAGAAAACCGAGCGGATCGAAAATACGCGCCAGCTCCGAGAGGATGTTTCGTTTAGTGCACTGCTCGTGCAGTGAGGTGACCGTGAACGAAAATCCATCCTTGATGGGATTCCACTCTAATCCAAGAACCTTGACCGAGTGACAGGATTCCTTATCGAAGGACAGCGAGGAATCGTAACGATGTTCGGGGGGAACGTTTTCGAGTAGAGATTGACAGTTGGATGTCCATTTTCGGAGTTCGAAGCATCCCTTGCGAAGAATTTCGCTGATCTGAGTCATTAATTCTTGAGCCGAATCTAACGAATGTGATCCGGTGACCACGTCATCAACGTAAACGTCACGGGAGAGTGCTGCGACGGCGAGGGGGAGGCCTTCTCCTTCATCACGCGCCACCTGTAAGATAGTTCGAAGCGCCAAATAGCTCGACGACGACATGCCATATGTGACGGTGTTGAGTCGATACTCTAGTATCGGTTCGTCAGGCGAGAAGCGAAACAATATGCGCTGATAGTCACGATCTGGTTCAGCAACCAGTATTTGTCGATACATCTGTCTCATGTCGGCGGTGAAGACGACCGAGTGCAAACGAAAACGAAGAAGAATCGAACCGATGTCCGATTGTAAACGAGGGCCGACAAGCAGCTGTTCGTTGAGCGATGCCCCTCCATTCGGACACGCCGTGGCGTCAAATACAACACGAATCGGGCTAGTGGTCGAACTCGGTTTCAACACGGGATGATGGGCGATGAAATATGAATGGTCAGATCGAGACTGATTTGCCATTTCCATGTGGCCACACGAGAGATAGTCTTCCATAAACTTATTGTAACCCTCACGAAGTTGAGGGTCACGTGAGAGACGCCTTTCGAGAGAAAATAAACGACGAAGAGCTAGAGAACGAGAGTCACCGAAGACTGGTTCCGGTGATTTGAAAGGTAGGCGCACGACATACCTTCCATCGACGGTCCTAGTGTGAGTCGTGTCGTAAATACGCTCGCACTGGACTTCCTCCTCAGTGAGGGGCGACGTTTTGGGAAGTTCATCAATTTCCCAAAATTTGCGAAGTTGCGAGTCTAGATTGTTCAACGAACAAAATAGCGACGATTGAGTAGTAGACGATTTCGATGGAAAGTGTGTACATGGGATTTTTCCCATCACTATCCATCCAAGTTTAGTGTTGAACGCCGCGGGTCCGTCGGGCCCATAGTCGCGGCGTTCACCAAGGAAAATTTGACAGAATATTTCAACCCCCACTAACGCATCGATGCGCGCAGGCACATTGAAATCGGGATCGGCCAAATTTATATCGAGAAGTTGTGACCACTGACGAATATCAATCTTATCGGTGGGCATCTGACCACAGATCTTGGGTATGACGAGAGCGTTGACCTCGATGTCAGGGGACCGGTCTCCACAGCGCATATGATACACAGTGGAATCAGTCGCGATCGACGACGACTGGCCTATACCTTCAACCGATGTTGTAGTTTTCTTCAAAGTTAGTCCGAGACGTTGTGCACATTTTGAAGTGATGAAGTTTGATTGACTTCCGCTATCAATAACAACACGAATCTTGCGATAATTTCCAAAGTTGTCGAGAACGTCGACTAACGCCGTGGCTAACAATGACATGTGTGTCGCGGGCTCCATACCAGCCACCAGAGTGACGGTCGGTTGACTTTGCTCAAGTTGCGATGATTGCGGTGATGCAACTGACTGTGATGCGGGAATAGCGTCTGAAACGACGAGAGTTGTCGGTGAACCGACATGCGATTTTTCGAAATGCAAGGTAGTGTGATGAGGCAAATTGCATTTCAAGCAGCGACTATTAGATTTACAAGAATTTAAGACATGTCCTTGACGAAGGCAATTTATGCAGCGTCGATTCTCCTTGACGACGTTGAATCTATCCTGTGGGGTGTGATCACGATATGTGGGGCATTGCCACAAGGCATGGTCCTGCTTACAAAGAATGCAAGTGTCACTTGACTTTGACTGCGAGTTTGCGACAAGAGCTTTAGTGGGCGCTTGATAACGTTGGTTAGATGCGCCCGTGCGAGGCTGCGCAGTTGAAGACTGTGCAGTGTACAAGCGAGGCTGTGCAGCTGAAGTCGATGCAGCGGGCGAAGTGCGGGCGGCGACTCCAGCGGCAGCGGCGGCGCGCGGCGCTCGCGCATTTTCAGGCTCGGCTAGCTCCAATGCCTGGCCTGCCTTGTTTAAGTACTCCAACAGGGAGTTAAACGAAGGAATGTCCTTGCTTTCGTTTTGAAGTTCAAACCGACGACGCGTGTCCAGATCGAGTTTATTAATGAGCAGATAAAACAACGGAAAGTCCCAATCCTTAACTGGTAAACTTAAATTTTTCAAAACAGAAATGTTCTCTTTGAACGTATCAACGAGACGACGCAATTCACGAGGGGAATTCGAATTCAATGTCACCTTCTGTAGTTCTTCCCAGTAGCGAAAAGCTAATTTTCGTTTACATTGATAACGATCTATGAGTGCCGCGTACGCATCTAAATAATTATTTTCCGAGAGAGGAAAACCCTTGAGAAGTTGCAGGGGTTCACCGGAAAGAAGCGAAATTAAAATGGAAAATCTTTCGATGTTTGATAGTTTTCGATTTTGATGTACCATTGTGTTGAACATGTCGTAAAAGGAACTCCATGTGGTGATGTCGCCGTTGAAACTTAGAAGATTCAAACGAGGAAGTTTCACAGATAAGTCGGTTCTATTTGATTCTAGTTCCGGTCCGGTCGTTCGGGAAACGGAAGTAAGTGAGGAATAAATTTCAATAATTTGGAAGTATTTGCTGTCGACTTCTTGTCTAACAACATCCTCTTCGTCTAACGATGCGCTATCCGCAATCTCAGAACAGATCTTCAAATGTTGTGATTCGAAACTAGAACAATAATTTTCTAGCCGACTGTACCGTGATAAGAAAATAGGTAGTCGGCTGATATCGCCTTGAGCTTCTATGGCTGCTGACAAACATTCATCAATCCTTCTTATAGCAATGCTCCGCCTCAATTCTAAACTACGTTTAACTGCAGCTCTTGACATTATGAAACTAAGTAGGTATAGTAATTAATATAAATTCAAATTTTAAATTAAATAAATTGAAGATAATATAATAACAATGATTTTGGAGTGGACTGTATTTGATGAGATTTAATATTATGGCTGTGATTCTCGCTTTCTGTCGAAATTACGGAAACAACCTGCAATATTAGCAATAAACAACAACTAGTAGGTGGGCATTTATTGTAAATAATAAATACTTGACTAATAGATAAGTTGAAGTTATTTTGTTATTGTACGAAATAACAGATAACCGAAATTGTATTAAAAATAGAAGCAAAGTTATTCAATAAATTTAACTAATTTGCCTGCTAGGTTATGTGCTAGCGCTCACAGAAACATATAATATCTAGCGCTACGTATGCGACATACGTGCGACGTAGTCACCTATGCGCAATTATTATCCGACCAAACCAAGATACGAGATGGCTCACTAATGTATGACGGACGGGTCCGGTAACCTGCAGAGATAACCACTTAATTTGGCCGTATTACAATAATTGCATCATCCAAATGCATACGAAATGACGTAGGTAGGTATTGTATTTGCAACGAAATATAACGAAACTAACAAATATGATTAAAATGAGTCTCAACCTGTCTAGCAACTGATGTTTACAAGTTAATGAGTAGAAAATAAGTCGAAATATTATGAATACGAGAATTTGATAAATAAGCACAGATTCGAGGGATCCAGTTTATTATTTAACGCGATGAGTAGCGAATCGAGTGCGATTCCAGATAGATAAACGCGGCTTCCAAAATGCCGGCTAACCTACCTACCAGAGGTTCGCGACGCGATTGCTTATGACAAATAAGCGCAAAACACCATAGTTTTACCTATTATTTGCCATACGAAATGCGATGTTTTCGAAGTTATCGACAGTTTACGAGATGCGCGTGATTCTATACGTCACTCCTTGTGATGAGACAGGGTTGCTGCTCCTCACCACGAGGAGGATCCCGGTCGACGGACCAACAAATGTTAGCTCCTCCGCGAATCGAAGGAGCCCTATTTTTATGTTTTGTGTTTTGCATGCGATACTAGAACAAAGGTTTTATTAGATGGCTCAGTGGGGAGTAACGATCGAAAGCCTACTCACCGATTTCCAGCTCAGGTCTTGGATTAGACGGCGCCGTCCATTTGCAAATATGATGCGTAGTTTGTTTGTTGTGAAAATGTTCCACACGCAAGGTTTATAGTTCCTTTATAACACACCACCGACGAAGGCACTATGAACGATGAGATTTTTGTATTTTCGCTGTAAGTAAGTAAGCGTGCGGCACCGCTTCGACGTAGGTTGAGAAACTAGTGTCCACCAGCGAGAGGCAATACGAGTCGAAAAAACTACCCTCACTGATTGCATAAAATAATTCAAGAAGAAAAAATAAGAAGTCATTAGAGTCTACCCTCAAAAAACTGTCGATAATTGTTCGTTCGAAAACCGCGCAATGATATCCGCAATAAGTAGGTAATATAAATAACGTTTAGAAATATTATGCGGCTTCAACATTCACCGTATAGGTTATTATTATGATGTTGTTGTGACTCTATTGTGATGTGTTATTTCTGATGCTAACGGATTCATAATTTAGTCACATCACTTGTATTGTGTTTTCATTGAATATACTTTTGTTTCGCAAAAACATTGGCTGAAATCTGGAAAACATTGTAAAAAAATTAAAACGTGGTATTTACCAGCAGTAGTTACCTCAGACTGATAAATCAAATGGTGTTAGGTGTACATTTTATTTTTTGATGTTTTACCATTACGACCATTGCGATATGTATTGCGATCTAGAAGCTATTAAAGACATCGATTGAAAACGACGAATATTTTCAATTAGGTAACTTCACTTGTTTCAAATATCAACCTTCTCGACTAATTTCTGATAAGCACCAAGTAAAATGACAAACGATGCATCAATGTAATGATCGTGCCTACAGCACTTTGCAAACGCACCGGCTGCGATTGAAACGTTCAATCGATCAACTTGCGATCGAAATGGAATTGATAATGAAACCCATCGATCGATTTTATAACCGCTTTGATGAATCAGCTAAGCGAAGTTGGTCGTGAATATTTTAGTTTGTTGGTATAAGTAATGTTGATTTGCAATTTGTTATGGATAGAGTTGAGTCACGGATTTCTTGTATAATAGTAATTTTTACGAGGAGTCCAAATATGTAGTGACTCAACTCTACGAATTTGTTTACAAACAATATTAAGATAATAACTCAGAAAGTTTAAATTGTGTTGATTACGTTATAAGTATAGGAGCGATCTACATTTTGCACACAACTAAATAGATAGGTATCTATAGGTGAGAGATTCTGGAACTCACATTAAAAACTTGCCAAATGGGTCAAATACAAACAGTCCTTACTTAGATAGAACAAAGTGACCTGCCCATGGGTCAAAGATAAACAGTCCTTACTTAGATAGAACAAAGTGACCGGCCCGCATGGGTCAAAAATAAACAGTCCTTACTTAGATAGAACAAAGTGACCGGCCCATGGGTCAAAGATAAACAGTCCTTACTTAGATAGAACAAAGTGACCGGCCCATCGGTCAAAGATAAACAGTCCTTACTTAGATAGAACAAAGTGACCGGCCCATCGGTCAAAGATAAACAGTCCTTACTTAGATAGAAAAAAGTGACCGGCCCATGGGTCAAAGATAAACAGTCCTTACTTAGATAGAACAAAGTGACCGGCCCAAGATTACTCGTACTAATATTTTTGTAGAACATAGACGTACTACGGTTAGGTCCGTCTTTATATCCAAGTGTCGATCGACATTGCGTGTCGGGCCCATGTAATAAAGGCCATATTTTACATATAACAAACCACAATCGAATTCAAATCAGTTTTATCGAGTTCCGATTGAGATGTGACATTTAAGAATGACCATCGACTAGAATGAACATCGATTGGTCGCGGGAATCTCGCCGCGGCGTGGATAGGCCGCCAAGAGATTACGTCAACTTTCACTGGGCACGAACTAAGTATCACAGCCTCAATATTGCGTCAATATTTGCAAGTTTTAATAAAAATAATAAATCATTAATTCAGAAAACATAAATAACATTTAGTGACTACTAATATTATACAATGACCCATACAATTACCTAACTTTTTATGGTTTATAAAGTTCATTTATAAATATTTTGTTGACAAACAATCCATTCTCTTCAATTCGGGACCGGTCTTTTTGTGTAGGTTGAATGTTTTTCTTCCTGTACTGCAAAAAAATCGGCCAAGTGCGGGTAGGACACGCATATGAAGGGTTCTGGACCATTATCTATAAAAACGGCAAAATAATCATGGGGATGGACCTTAAATATTTACTGTATTCTGTTTCCTAGATTGTATCTAACAGTAGTTTCTGTATTGTATCTGTTATTTGTTGTTATAACAGCAACAGAAAATTTCAACTGTCTAACTATCACGGTTCATGAGATACGGCCTGGTGACAGACGGACAGACAGACAGACGGACAGCGGAGCCTTAGGCTCCCGTTTTACCCTTTGTGTACGGAGCCCTAAACACCAAAAAAATGTTTGATATTGAAGATAAAAACTTTGTCAGAGCATTTACCTAATTCCGGTTAATAAGGCAAATACTAGCGATAGAGCTATTTCAGGCGATTAAATAGGAAAACATAAAATAATAATGATACGTAATTATCGATCACAAATCTTCCTTAAATGTTATCATCGAACACAGTCAAATATATTAATCTAAGTCAGTCCTACACCACAACCTCACATTCACTTCCTTATCTCCGATTGTCATTGTCATTCCAACCACGATAAGTAACAGATAACATGGATTGATCGACACAAACGTTTGATTAAACATATTTCGCCACACTTATGTCAAAAGTTAACGCTCCATGTCAAAGGTTAACGGGAACTCTTTAATATGACCTCCGCCGCCCTTTTTGCGTTCAATCGTACCGAGATTAGGTAACAGTTGATCTTGTACCGAATTAAGGTAATATTGACGTTAACAACAAGTAAACGACCAAGTTTAAGGTCAGCTTGTGATGCGAGATGCCCAGACGAAGGCATGAGCTATTTCCCACGAGTGTATTGATTGGAATTGAATTTCATGTTTGCTGACAGAGGTGGTGATGCTTATCTGAAGTACTTCATAACATATTGCTTAGGTAGTTGACATAGTGCTGTTGGGTGTTTACCTCCATTACAATTTTGAGGAAAGAATTTCATGAAAGTCGGTTTCCAATTTAAGTTCAATGTACGTAGACTTCGTTAAATTAAGCGACGCAAGCTTAGCGTTATACTGCATACTAATTGTAACATTCCACATATTTAGAATAATAACGCAGAGAAGGATAGTTCCATGCGTACTTAGTTTCATTCAAAAGTGAAGCCACTTTTTATCAACGTGTGCCATGTAATTATCTTTTCCAAAACGCACACAAGTCATGAAAATGTCGCATGCGTATTGGTATTTAGTACAAAAGCAGGGACAATTAACTAAATACTTACCGTAAAAGTTTTGATTACTAGAAATAGTGAGTCAAAGTTCGAACTAGGCCCAAAAAGTCTCAGTAAAAATGACTACACGGCGCTAGCGAGTACTTGGTTTCTATGCCTTATTATTCTAAGGCACATATTTTTGGAAAAGATCAATGGAGGTACATAAATGGGTTTACAGAAATGCGTGTTATTTAACATTTTTGTGCACGTTGTAATGAACTTTTACGTGTCTACGTTTAGAATCTGTTCCCCGTCACTAGTTAGTTCAAATCACAAGTTTGATTGACAGCCGCACAATTTGGATCCCTTTTGCTAATGGTGTTTGATTGTAATCATTTGTTTACAAACTTATCAAATGTAATTTACAAGATTGCCGACTAAACCTTGTTCAGATGAAAGTGGATTATTATGTTAACAAGACAGTGGATAGCGGTTTGTGTAAACTTTCCATTCTTTAGATAGAAGCACATAATATTTTTTGCAATACTAAATGTACCTACTAACAATTTAATTTGATGTAATAAATAAATTTGGGATAAGTGCTGGTAGTGCATATTATGGGTTTGTAACAAACATAAGGTATTTTGTAAAAAAAAATGACAATTTTTTCGTGATATAATAACATTAGATGCATCGATCGACAATTGAACAAATGCAAAAACAACTTTACCAAAGGGATCTGTAAAGATGTAACTTTCTCCTTAATTATTAATAATATAATACTAATTATTTCTCCTTGTTAACCAAGATACTAATGGCTAATCACGGTGCCAACATGATTTGATATTACTCAGACAGAAACGGTACTTATATAGGGAACTTCTGTTTTCCTCAAAGTACCCTTGAATTTTTCCAAAGAATGTCGGTTTCGGCCACGTGTTTTCTGCAAAAACTCAGCATTTCCTCGGGAGAAAACATAGCCTTTACCATTTGGGGATAATGCAGCTACTTATGAGTGAACGAATTTCCAATGCCGGATCATGAAATATTTGGAAAATATGTCACAGTATCCGTTAGTTCCTTCTAAGAATGACCTTAACGATGTTTATACGTCTACTTATCACTCGACAAATAGTTTTATGAATGTACGAGTATTACGAAATTGCTTTCCAATTTGTTTTATATCGATTTTACGAGCGAAACTGACCGGTTCTTAGTGTAAGTACGCTTGCACTATTAGTTATTCTGTGGAGTAACGTTGGGTGTTCAAAGGCGGCGGGGCAGCAATTATAGGAATGACATTAAAATCTCTTTGGTCTCAATACTCCGTACTTATGCGCCAATAGATTGCTTTTACTAAGAATTTACGAGGGCCCACAATAATGTCCCGCGTAGACCGTTTTATTATGATAACTAGCATTTGCCCGCGACTTGATCCGCGCATACTGTAACCACCCCCCCTACCCCCCCTATATCTTTTCTAACCAAACCTGATCTCTAAGACCAATGTACACCTATAAACAACGTAGAGTCCTAACCACTAGATGATTACGGCCTACACGTTTAATATAAATATTACCGATCAGAATAACTATTATCAAATACGTACCGCATCTAAATATTATCGACATCAACCTATAATAACTATAAAGTATAACTCCGCTTCGAATCAAATATGGCCAAGTGATTCGTCTAGTATACCCTTAGTTGTGAACCGCATAGTGTAACCGTAGCTCTTTAAGTATATAGTATGGCATTCTATCTAACTGAACCGTAAACAAAAGATATAAATCTAAGTTACCCTATCTTAACATTGTACAGCTTACCCTACCTTAATATTGTGCAGCTTACCCTATACTATTAAGGCGCTATGTAGATCCGATAACAGTATCAAGTATTGATTTAATAGATTTCTACCTGAGTTTTAGAACTGGAGAAGAGGTTAGATCATATGATTGTTTAAATAGTCAAGTGTATTACTTTACCTGATTAATATCGTGACAATAAAATGTATTTTCTACTTTTACCAACCACGTCGGTCCAGACTTCCGTATCGCAAAACTCCACATACAAGCGAGGGGAAACGTACCTAGCTGTGGACGAATGTGGAATAAAGGTGATAATGATGATGATGAACACAGCGGCTAAGGTCAGGAGCCCCTCCTCCGCTCTAGACTGTGAGATTCGCCTGCCTGACTGGATACTCTCCACCGCTCAGATTTGCACAGTGTTTTATATTATTGTGTACAGTGATCTCGAATTTACTGATGATAGCAAGGCTTCTAGTTTTACCTGATGATCGTCAGTCTGTTTGTTGGTTTGCGTCATTCGGCAAAGTTAAAAAGAGGGCATAATCTTTTAGCAAGGATTTTACTTTCCTATTTCTATAGTTTGTCATTATTATGTCAGAACCGTTATTTCATAAGTTCACTTTCTTTAGTGCATTGTTAATGGATTAATGAGACATATTATATCGCATATAATAACCTTTATTTAGCTCCCAGAACATTGTGATTGATTATTATTTCCATTGTTATATAATTATAATAATTGTTGCCAAGATACGCAATGTACGGATGGAGCCGTAGTCTCTCAGGTAGATTCTGATGTCAATACAGTTTTGTATAATAAATAGATTATAGATTCTCCAATTTGTCGTCAACTTAACTGTTTACCGTCTTAAATTCAATTAGTTGAATAACCGTTTTGCTGTTATGCTAATTCAGTTAGTTATGTTAGTTATCAGATTTATTTTGTGAAAACGTCAGATCCCCGTAGATACAATAAACTATCACGATTTAGTTGAACTAGTATGAAGAGCTGCTTTTCAAATTCCGTGATGAAACATTAACAACGTAACTCTAAACAGAAATAAATGAATGTACACAGAAGAACCATCAGTCCTTCCGGTATGCCTCACTAAACGTCACTAAAATGCTAACACCTGTCTACCTAGACTGTGTCATACACTGAACAAGTGACTTGCTGGCTGTTGTCCTATCGCGCCACCTTCCGTGTCTTTTTGTGAATCTACACCATCAATCGCAAACACAAAAGTTTCATCAAAAACGGTCCAGCCGTTTCGGATAAGTTCAATGATTTAACTCTAGCAGGGTAATGATATTATTACGATTATTTAGATAATTTGGTATTTTATTATTCTTGAAACTATAATTCCTCAACTTTTACTCGTGCTTTCTGATAAAACGTTGGATAAATCTATTTTACCCTATCCAATATTTAGCCGATAACCGATCTACAACACGTCTATACTCCTATTTCACGCATTTTCTCTTGACTTGACAGATGGCTGTTATGATGAATGCAGAACCTTTATGACCGAACAGTTTTTAAAATATTTAGTATCGACCAACAACCCCAAAATCTTTATTCACATTTTTATATTGCACTGTTTAATCTCATATTTCGTTGACCAACGTCTATTTACTCACAAAATCTATGAACTACCTATTACATCGAAACCACATTTTTAATATTTCCATCGCGCATTATAATTTTTTGATAACGATGAACACAACAATACTGCTTTTAAAACTCTACCGACCTTATCATAATGTTTTTGAAATATCAATGTTACCCCAACGCAACTAGCATTACCCTAACTTCCCTAGTCAAACCTAGACATGTGAATTTGCCAAATACCGTTCTCAGCGCTTTTGCTCGCAGACTGTGTTTCCAAACTCTAATTATTTACAACCTATTATGTTCTGACAAAGTGTTTACGAATGTACAATATAAATATTCACATCGAATGACCTAATCATAAAACTGCGTAAAAATGTGCATTTACTACCTTAAGCAGAAACCAGTTCTTCGTTGTTCGCATTCTATCCGTTAACCATTATTTGTATGATGAACACCCTCAACCAATGGCCATCTAGCTAAATCCTAGCTTCCACCAAATTTACCTCTGAGCAAAGAATGTCTAAATATAATATACCCTGAGTTTACTCTATTCATATTGAATGTCAGTTTTCGTAAGACAACATGGAAAGCTCTGTTGCAATGATACGTATCGTGAAGATACCAGTTTTCTTCTATATTATCCTCCACTTCGATGGAAAGATTACTATGATATCATCAGCCCTCATCATTATGTACGAAGTGTGCGTACCGTTACAATAATATTGTATTACTTACTATCTATTTTTATTTACGATTAATAAAACTTCCCTGTCTAACTTGCAAAAACTAAAAGTTTATTTTTGATTTATTAAATTTCTAACATCCCTGATTTGATTATTCTAACCAAGTATATTCACCTCTGCACCAACCTGCCTTGAACTCACATTAAGAACGTAGATCCTACAAAGCACCACAATCAAGTACCATGTTTGTAAATATCTGAATGGCAAACCCGTTTGTCAAAATTGTTGTATAATTTAATTTCCAGATACAACCTCAATAACACCAACCCCAAAACCATTGTCTCCTCCAACATAACTTTGTGTAATTATGTGACTATTATTATTACCGCATGCAGCTAGGCCATTAACTATATAATTACGATTATTATTTTACTTAGTTATTCCCACTATCGTTAACCTCAAGATTGAATAATTTACCCATAACATTAAAGCTGTCAAAATCTAGTAAAAATCTACATTTCCCTAGTTCGTATCATGTATAGTTATTATTAAGTATTTTATTTTGCTTAAGCCTGATAATAATGTTGTTACTCATACTGCATTTCTCCACCAACAGAGAAGTAACTGAAGCCAGAACCTGCAAACCGTAACCTGACACACAATATAACAATCTAATTTTCAAGGTCTATAATGCCATACTAATACCATCCTTTTCCACAAGCAACAAATTGTGACTAATAAACAGTCACCTGAAAGCGAAGTTACACTAACCCTAATTCGAAAGCTGTGATTCTAAAGATTATATTTTCGTCGTCTAAAGTAACATAAATTTAATTTGATAGTAACACTAACAATAAAGTTAAAACACTAGCCTGAACCGTATAATAATATCCTGGTAATACTGTCATTGACCCTGGTAATGCCGTCATTGATCCTGATAATGCCGTCATCGATCCTGGTAATGCCGTCACTGATCCTGGTAATGCCGTCACTGATCCTGGTAATGCCGTCACTGATCCTGGTAATGTCGTCCTCGATCCTGGTAATGTCGTCCTCGATCCTGGTAATGTCGTCATCGATCCTAGTAATGCCGTCATCGATCCTGGTCACGGCACCAAATTGTAACCACCCCCCCTACCCCCCCTATATCTTTTCTAACCAAACCTGATCTCTAAGACCAATGTACACCTATAAACAACGTAGAGTCCTAACCACTAGATGATTACGGCCTACACGTTTAATATAAATATTACCGATCAGAATAACTATTATCAAATACGTACCGCATCTAAATATTATCGACATCAACCTATAATAACTATAAAGTATAACTCCGCTTCGAATCAAATATGGCCAAGTGATTCGTCTAGTATACCCTTAGTTGTGAACCGCATAGTGTAACCGTAGCTCTTTAAGTATATAGTATGGCATTCTATCTAACTGAACCGTAAACAAAAGATATAAATCTAAGTTACCCTATCTTAACATTGTACAGCTTACCCTACCTTAATATTGTGCAGCTTACCCTATACTATTAAGGCGCTATGTAGATCCGATAACAGTATCAAGTATTGATTTAATAGATTTCTACCTGAGTTTTAGAACTGGAGAAGAGGTTAGATCATATGATTGTTTAAATAGTCAAGTGTATTACTTTACCTGATTAATATCGTGACAATAAAATGTATTTTCTACTTTTACCAACCACGTCGGTCCAGACTTCCGTATCGCAAAACTCCACATACAAGCGAGGGGAAACGTACCTAGCTGTGGACGAATGTGGAATAAAGGTGATAATGATGATGATGAACACAGCGGCTAAGGTCAGGAGCCCCTCCTCCGCTCTAGACTGTGAGATTCGCCTGCCTGACTGGATACTCTCCACCGCTCAGATTTGCACAGTGTTTTATATTATTGTGTACAGTGATCTCGAATTTACTGATGATAGCAAGGCTTCTAGTTTTACCTGATGATCGTCAGTCTGTTTGTTGGTTTGCGTCATTCGGCAAAGTTAAAAAGAGGGCATAATCTTTTAGCAAGGATTTTACTTTCCTATTTCTATAGTTTGTCATTATTATGTCAGAACCGTTATTTCATAAGTTCACTTTCTTTAGTGCATTGTTAATGGATTAATGAGACATATTATATCGCATATAATAACCTTTATTTAGCTCCCAGAACATTGTGATTGATTATTATTTCCATTGTTATATAATTATAATAATTGTTGCCAAGATACGCAATGTACGGATGGAGCCGTAGTCTCTCAGGTAGATTCTGATGTCAATACAGTTTTGTATAATAAATAGATTATAGATTCTCCAAACTTTGTAGAGATCTAAGTATGAGTTTTATACTTTAACTCGGAGACACTTTAGTCATGGTGTAGGCCCTCGTTTGTAACCGTAGATAGTAACGTCCTCTAATTCGTATTAGAATAGAGATTCGATACATGAGACTATTTGCTCAATTTGCACTTGCAAAGACACACCAGGTATTTCAGTGTTCGCCAGTAGATTTATGTTTGTTAGTTGAATTATATTATCATCAGAAAGGTGCCCTTTAAGACCACAACTTCCGACCCCTTTTTAGCGATACCCATTTACTCAGAGATCAAGTATAATATTTTTATTATTCAATTATTCACAATATTACAGGAAGCCATATAAAGAGCCTACTTACCCCCTCAGCCAACTGATAACATTATAGATTTATGTATTTTAGAGATCTGAAACCTTAGAACAATCTCTAGTAGATCTTGGAACTTTTACCAAGCTCATGAATCGCATTTCGACCTAGAAGAACTCTGAAAGTAACGTGGCCTAGCATTTCTTTAGCACAACCGGCATTTATAAACGCAGCTAAAAAACATTATTTTATATTAATTTTCATATTTCCATATAATTTTCCAACATGACATTTTTGTTGTTACAATTCGAATCCCCGTTCCATTAACCTCTCACGTCTAATGTCTATACCACCTTCAACCTCCTTCGCTGTCAAACCATGTACAAAATTAAAATGAAACAAAACACTGAAGGAGTTTGCATATCTTCCTTGAAAATAATCAAGGTTTGCAGATCCCCATATTTGTGAAGCAACGAGACCAGGGTATTGAAGCCTGTTCCGTTACAATACTACATTTAATTTTAATCGCTATAAGTCTAATGTCCAAATCTATACCATACTGCATTGAGATCGGTTCAGCCATTCAACCAAACATAAGAAACAAAGAGACACTTTCACATAATAATTATAATATTAGTACGGATCGTGGTTCAAACGAAATCCATTTTGTATAGGGTAATTCCAGGATAGATGCCCGGCTCGGATAGATGCCTCAAATTCAAAAACTATGATTTCCCGGCTTGTTTTTGCTGTCGTTGATATTGCCAAACGAGAGACATCCCCGCACCTACCCGGTACCCCCCGCGAGGTAACCCCTGACCCGTCGTGCATTCCATCTATACTCAATGAAAGATTTGGTGCGACGAAAAAATTGCTAATTCTTTTTCTACAGCATTTTTGAGGAGCTGGAACTTTTTAAATGGTGACTAAATAATTTATATTTTGTATCCTAATGTTACAGTGGACTGTATACTAACACTAAAATGAGTTTTTTTATAATATTTATTGAATACACATTCCTGAATATAAAAGGCGTCTATCCTCTACGAAAAGGATAGACGCCTCGATTTTTTTTCGTCTATGTTTAACCATACAAAATAAATAATTCCCATTATTTTCAAACGATGTAATTACATTAGGGTATAGATGCCTCAGAGAGGAAACTTCTTCCATGAGGCATCTATACCCTAATATGATTATAAAGAAAATACACTACAAACGAACATTTTTAATTAATGTCTGTGTTTAGATTTTACTTCCAATCACGAATACCTAATTTCAAACTGAAAAAGGGTTTTTTTTATCAATGAGGCATGTATCCCATAACTGATTTTGACGCATAGAGCAACTATCCGCCATAGGGCATCTATACTTTCAAAAATAGAGGTCTGGGAAAATCGATATAGATTAGTAAATATCAACAGTGATGTTTTCTTTTTCCTTCAAAGTGGTAGTCGAAAGACCAATCTATTAACATTGTGTGATAAACGTTCAGATCCATTAATTAAAATGAGAAATATAAAGCGTTTTCAAAAAGTATGGCAACTATCCTGGACTTACCCTATGGTTGTTTTGACCGGTTCTATCTTCCGATCCGAGTGCATACCCGCCGCACCCACCCACCATCACAACAAACGCGACCACCTAACTAACAAACAAAACACATTATCATCCGCACCATATCAATATCACATGCAATTAAACGTCGGCGTCTCAAGCAATGGAGTTTCATAATTTTAATTACCTGCGATACAAAGATATCTTCGCCTCCTGCTGGGCAGAGGTATGCCCTAATGATGAACTGAAACAATGAGGTTTCATTGCCTATGCGTTGATATTATCGGAATTAATTGACGGAGGCGATAGCACGCTTCGGCGTAGAAAAGGTAATGTTCAGGGTAGTTCCACTCAAAGCTGACGACGATTCAAAGGTTTGTTATATCTACCACGGCACCATCTTCCGGCAATATTACCGTAGTAGTGTATAAAAACGCACACGTCCCGTCCCATCCAGTATGTACAAAAATGTCACTGTCAATAAACAAAAATGTATATAGATACTTACCTAGATAGTCATAGGTATGTACCTACCTAATAGTTTATTTCTATAACAATTTTATTATAGTTAGAACGGACACATTGCAGGTAGAAACGGCAATATTACAAAAGGTTAAAGCTTACTTCCTAGGACCAATTTCATGTTGGTGGATTGGATACTATGTACAATTATTGCATTCGAGTTTAGTAGTAGGTACTATCTTGAAAAAAAATAAAACATAATTTCGATGCCTGCGTAAATTGAAATCATTTACAAATTATCAGAAAAAGAAAGTTTTTTATAGTTATATGTACCTGATGTGTAAACTAATTGACATTATATAATTTAATATTTTGATGTAGTTGTATGAACAGCCTTGTGCTTTAATTGCGTCCAACAATTTCTACGTGACTGTACTTGTAACCAAATAATTTGTTTTCAATGGTTAAGTAGTTACAGATTCCTGATTGTTATCTCCAATATTATTATGGCAATCAGGATTTATGGCTGACCATGGCCTGTTTCAATTCAAATAATAAAGAGAAACAAAAACAAACAAAAAGTAGAGTTTCAGCTGAAACCTGAAAATGGAAACGTTTACGTTTTGTAATTCCTTTTCCAACTATTGTTTCTTCGTATGCAAATTAGTGAACTATAATTGCTTAACCTACATTATATGTCAAAGCTAGTCTCTTTCTTTTGAGATTAACGAAGACTTTCAAGTTAACATGTCCACAATTTCTCTCTCTCTCTCTCACGTTAACGTTTCCACTCCCATAACCCCACCCTATCTATCGCGCGTAAACGCAAACCGCATCGTAATCAGTCTTGGATAACCGCAGGCTGAGGTCGAGTCAGTGCCGTGACCCGGAACACAAGGGGCTAATCAGGGACTACCGTGCTGGTGCACTTGGATGCATAAATGTTTATTACATCGGTGCTAGAAGACAGTTTCTCGCGAGGTAAACCACAGACATATAAGAGAAAGTAGACCGGACATAACAGATTTTTAGTGAAGCCAGAAAAAAATATTATACAGGCAGGGTGGAAAAGACAACTACGCATAATTGTTCATATTTAACTATGATTTAATTTCGTGATGTAAGCTGTCAGAGTATCGCCAGCATCATTCATCATATTACATATTCGACGACCTCGGTGGCGCGACGGGCGAAGGTCCGCCTGCGACGCAGGAGGTTGCGGGTTCGATTCCCGCCCCGGGACAAATGTTTGTACGATCTGCAGATATTTGTTCAGGGCGTTCTGGATGTTTTCTATGTATAATAAAAAAATATCTATATATGTAGTGTATTGTATTATGTATATCAGTTGTCTAGTACCCATAACACAAGCTCTGCTTACTTTGGGGCTAGATAATGCTGTGTGAATTGTCCAGCATTATTATTATTATTATTATTATTATTATTCACATCATTTATTATAATTCTTAAATTTAAATTTTTTACAATATTTTTATAAAAACCTAAAAACATTATAAAAAACTTAAACCTAGGGAGCCACCGATAGCGGAGCAAGGCCCAGGCTACCGGTGGTTAGGGTTGCAGAGAGAGGAACCTCCTGACGATTCGTGCCGTGTCGAGGAGTACTGCCTTCTGCATCCGACCCTTAATCCAGCCGTCTAGCGAGAGCCTCTTAAGATGTTGGTCGAGGCTCTTCGCTATAAGGCCGTTCGCCGTAACCACTATCGGGACAATTATCGTCGAGTCAACATCCCACATGGCGGTCACCTCATGGGCCAAGTCTAGGTACTTGCTGAGCTTGTCCTTCTCGGCCTTCACGAGGTTCTCGTCATGGGGGATGGTGATGTCGACGAGCACTGCCCGGCGCTGGGACCGATCTACTAACACGATATCAGGCTGATTGGCTACAATAGTCCTGTCCGTGATGACAGATCGGTCCCAGTAAAGCAACGCACGGCGATTCTCGAGAACCGGTGCTGGTGCGTACTTGTAGTACGGCACTTCAGACTCGACAAGGCCGTATCGAAGGGCAAGTTGCTGATGGATGATCCTGGCTACTTGGTTGTGTCTATGCAAGTACTCTCCGTTAGCAAGATGAGAACAACCAGAAATTATATGCCTGAGGGACTCCCCGGGACGGCGGCATGCTCGACAAATGTCGACCGTACCGTCCTTCATAATATATTTCCGGTAGTTGTTCGTCTTGATAACTTCGTCCGCAATTGCACAGACAAAGCCCTCAGTTTCCCCAAAGAGGTCACCGAAACGCAACCAGTTCACCGACGCGAGCAAGTCCACATCGGACCCTGTTAAGGCCCGATAGAACCGCCCGTGCAGCTCCTTGCCCTTCCATACGTCCTTGCGATCATCAGTGGTCAGCACCGATGGTTTGCGCCAGTTCTCGTTTGCCAAGGAGAGCGGCGTGAGAGCCCTGTCAACTGCCACAACATCACGATGCATCCCGCACTCGCTGCTAAGGAAGTACTCCCTGAGGCTGCACACTTCGCGGTTATGGAGGTTCTTGGCATTTAAAAAGCCACGACCCCCCCATTTCCGCGGAATGTACAGTCTCATAACAGACGAGCGCGGGTGGAGCATGCGATGTAATGTTAGCTGTTGACGGACTTTCCTATCCAGGGCGTCTAACTCAGTCTGAGTCCACCTTAGTATACCAAAGGAGTATATAAGCAGAGGCATCACCCAACCGTTGAAAGCGCGCGCCTTGTTGCCACCAGACAAAAGACTCTTAAGTACTTTTGTCAGGCGACAGAAGAAGCGCTCTTTCACCGACTGCTTAATATCTCTGTCCACGATACCCAACGACTCTGACATACCAAGATATTTGTAGGTTTCGGCCTCAGAGAGAGATCTGAGAGACATTGTCTCAGAAAGCTGTAGATTCGATGAATTTACAACCTTCCCCCGCTGTACATGCATGACCGCACACTTATCTATCCCGAATTCCATGCTGATGGAATTACTGAAAACTTCAGTGGTTTTTAGTAATTTCATCAAATCTGGACGCTTCGGTGTAAACAGTTTGAGATCGTCCATGTACAGTAGATGAGAAATGTTCTCACCCTCTCTCCGCAGTCGACAGCCTAGTCCTGAATCCCGCAGCAGAGTGCTGAGAGGATTCAGGGCCAGACAGAACCACAAAGGACTCAAACTATCACCCTGAAATATGCCTCGCTCAATCCTTATGAAGTCCTGCGGGTCAGAGACGCCACCGCCACCTGGCTGACAAAGTACTGTGGTCCACTGCCTCATACATGTGCCTAAGAATGATCTTAGAGTTGCATCAATTTTATACAGCTCCAAGATCCTCTCCAGCCATGAATGAGGCACCGAATCATAGGCCTTTTTATAGTCAATCCAGGCAGTAGAAAGGGCCCCCCTGTTACGCCGGACTTGTTGGCAAATGGCCATGTCTATGAGGAGGAGCTCTTTAGTACCACGGGACCCAATCCTACATCCATTCTGAGCAGAAGCCAAAATATTGTTGGCAACAATGTGTGCGTTAATTTTTGTTCTCAGAATGGATGTAAGAAGCTTGTAGATAGTAGGTAAGCATGTAATGGGTCTATAGTTCTTAGGATCCGTGGTACCACCGGACTTGTAGAGCAAGGAGGTGCATCCAGTAGTCATAAAACTAGGGAGGGAACCAACCTCGAGGGCTTCCTGAAATTGCATTGCCAAACATGAATGTGAGCATCGAATCCATTTTATCCAAAAGTTGTGCAATCCGTCCGGCCCAGGACTTTTCCAGTTCTGAGCCGTACGCATCGCACAACTAACGTCTACAGGGCTGATGGAGATAGCCTCCATGGCTTCGATGGGTTCACATGCCCGTTCCACAATATTCATCCATTCACCCTCCGTATGTTCAACGGGTACCGACCAAATGTTACGCCAGAAGTTAATCATAGCAGTAGCATCCGGTAGCCGCCCATCACACACACGTTGACCAGTTACCTCCCAGGTCCTATACACCTTCCTTTGATCGCTTTGGAAAAGGCGATTCTGCTGGAATCTATCCACACGCTCTCTGTAGCGCCGAATACGGTTTGCCCACGCATAAACTTTCTGTTTTAAAAAGTCAATGCGTTCTGTGACACAGGTCGGATAGTCCCGGGGTCTAATGCCGGTCCCAGCAAAGGCCTGGTTCACAAAACGCATTACACGGGGACGATGGTTACCCCGACTAAAACAGATCAGTTTTGCAATGAGAGTCCTGAACGTGTTGATACGTCGCTCGATCCGTATTTGCCACGCAGGGGTACATCCAGCGGTTCGCGGTGCTTGGACAGCGTTCGGAAACTTGACACGAGCCACGCGACATGCCGCAATAGCCCCGCAATATAGGATCGAGTGTGTATCAGTTAAATCTTCGCTAGTCCGTAGATACGGAGCTAGCAAAGCGTTCAAGGCTCCCATTAACGCTAGATTATGTCTATGAGTGGGCATACGTGGTAATCGTGGCCTAGAGTCGGGCGTGGACCGATACTGCTGAATCGCGTCGTCCAAGGCCCTCCTCAGTTGCTCATTATCCTGGGTACTTACACTAGTCGCACCATCTTCCTCGTCGGCCACGGGTTCCACCCGCGGCGCTACCGACGCCGGGGTCGTTACCGGCCCCGGTGCCAACATCGCGTCGGGCAGTCCCCGCGCCGAGTCTGAAGTCGCACGAGTAGGAAGCGCTTCCAGGCGCAGCCGATCAAGCACACTCTGCTCCATCAGTTTGCACCGATGGATAGCACGCACTTGATCCGACAGTCGTTGGGCGGATACGGCGACGGTCGGCACGAGGGCCTGAAACAGAGACAGCATTCGAACACGATACGCTGTCAGGTTAGTTCCTCCCTCTGTAGCCCCATAGTATGCGCGCATGCAGTTCTCGTTCATTGTAGGTGTCCACCGCATGCGTTGCGCCTGGCTGCCGGTAGCGGGGGCTGAGCGCGGGGCAGATTGCCCCACAGGCCCCAAGCGTGCCGGCAGCGGTGGCCGCCCACGTCGCACAGGTCTTGGCGGCGACGGAGGTGACGGAGGCCCACTCTCGCCACTCGACGGGCTCGTGTCCGGGGGAGTTCCATACTCACTCCCCGACGACGATATGGAGCTCGGCGATGACGGAGCGGGCGCTGGTGGTGGTGGTTGCGCCTTTGTACCCGCTTTGCTTCTTGTAATCATCGTATTACTTCATTTTTTCTCTCTTTGGCGATATTTTTCTGTGTTTGACGTCTTGTGACATTGTCATCATTGGGGAAAATATTGCATATAAAAAATATTTATAAAATTATTATAATTATTATGGCGGGCAGATTCACAACTGAATTTTCTAGATTACGGAACTGTCCGTATCCTCTCAGGTATTATGTCTGTGGAGGTAAATATTCTAATGAACGTCGCGGTGCGGCGGTACGTCGGTATATACCTAAATATGCCACGTACAAAAAAATTGTATCTGGGGGCACGGCAGTGCCCCCGCCAAGTCGAGCAAAACAAAAGGCACGGCCGTACTATCCTTTTCTCGAAGCGATTCGGGCCATTTTCGACCCCCTGTAACTTCATTATGGATTAAACCAGAAGCCTAAATTTTTAGTGACCAAGAGGGCATCACGTCTACAGATAATAATCCAAGTTACATCAAATTTGAACCAGTAGTTTAAGAATTATTGCAAGTCAAAGTTCCTTAATTTTGCTGCCCACTGACTGACTGACTGACTGACTGACTGACTGACTGACTGACTCACCGATCATCAAAATTCTAAGGTACTTCTAGCCGTCCCACAAGTTTCAAATTTTGAATATAGCTATTGATTAGTCTATAAACCATGGAAAAATTCTGACATTCCATAATTTTCATCCCGTTTTCTAGATATATGATCTGCATAAATAACTTTGTATTCCCATATAAATCCTATTAAATTGTATGTGATTACAAAGTTACTTTTACAGTTCATAATTAGACTTCATTGAAATTGAATGAAATGGGTAACAGGGGTAAAAATGAGAAATGGTTTCGAGAAATTCGACAGTTGAGCGCTTTTTAAAAACTTCCGCGATATATAGAGAGATACTAATCCCTATACTATACCTACCTACACTTTTATAGGTCGAACAAATTCGTTACCTAGGTACATTAAAATAGTTACCTAGGTACCTTATACCTAATACGCATCTGTGGAGACGCAAAGACACTCGTTCATGATAATCAATGAGCATGACCTATGTCGCAAGGGGCCCCGGCCGCACAGGCGCGGGGCGCGCGTTGATGCGTGTTTTGCAATAAAACGAAATAAAGAAAGAAAACCTACAAAAAGAAATGAGATCCCATCAAAAACATTACATGTACAAAAATGCACAAGTCTCGCATCGCAGTTTATCTGCCGTAAAAAGTTGTGAGATAGAATGTAAACCAAGTCGGTTAATTTCAATACCTACCTGTACCTATCTATGGGAACAGTTATATCTTTATTTCTCTTGTAAACAGAGTGTCTTGGCGATTGTACACGGCAGCATAATCTCCTAGGCAATCTAAATATAGTCTTCCGTATAGTTGTACTTTCAAACAAATACAAGCACAAAGCGCTTAACATAGATTTATGTTGCGTGTGCAATTGCCAAGTCACTCTATTTACTAAAGAAATAAAGATATAACTGTTCCCATAGATAGGTACAGGTAGGTATTGAAATTAACCGACTTGGTTTACATTCTATCTCACAACTTTTTACGGCAGATAAACTGCGATGCGAGACTTGTGCATTTTTGTACATGTAATGTTTTTGATGGGATCTCAATATCAATAACACGAGTTCATGTCGATGGCGTGACATTTACATCTTAATATAAGTATATAAATCTCGTGTCACAATGTTTGTCCTCAATGAACTCCTAAACCACTTAACCGATTATAATAAAATTCGCACACCATGTGCAGTTCGATCCAACTTGAGAGATAGGATAGTTTAAATCTCAAATTATAGTCGCAATTTTAATTTATTGCAAATTATTAGAAAATTGAAACAAACTGAACGGCCATATTGATTTTCTAATTTTACCTTCTTGACAGGGCTAATATCAATTTCTTGACTTTAAAGACAGGACAACGTCTGTCGGGTCAGCTAGTAATATTATATAAATCACCGATGGCTTTCAAAAATCCACGATAATTTTTTTTGGGAGATTAGGTTATACCATACCAGAAAATCTAGCAAACCGTAAATATTATGTCTGTTTCTCTTGTTGTAACCTACAACTTGAAGGTAAAGTACTAAGGTCTAGAGAATGCTATAAATACTCAGAGCAGCGAGCTAAATTGCCCCAATAAATTATTTTGACACGGTACTTAAGTGTCAGACCAAAGCCAAATAGGCGCGATATTATCATAGGTGTTTGTGTGATATTATCTGCTATATATATTTATGTTGATATTATCTGTTATATACTTATAATAATATTACTGTTACATTTTAGTAGTCTTTCTTACACAACCGATTAAAACGCACTAGTGCGTATTATAATTGAACGCGTGCGTCGTCGTCTCCATACAAAATGCGACACTGCGATTCTATCTTCCGATATAAAACGCATCAGTATAGCCAACGTCAATCGAACGTGCATTCTTTAGCACTACTGTTCATCGGGCATTTGTAATTACTTAGCTCCTTTTATATATACAATCTTAAAGCACACATACGACAATCATCGCACCATAATTGCATACGTCCAATTTATTATAACTTCAAGTGAACCTTTCAGTACTTTCCGTGCGTTGAACAAAATTTGAAATTATGTTCATTTATTTCCGTAGCTCACTGTACCGGTGACGCAGTTATTCACCACAATATGGATATTCAATCAGCCGGTAAATCTGTGGTTGTTGCGTCTGGCTGCGCGACCACGCTGTGATGTGACTCGAAGTTTTCTATTAACCGAGGCCAGAGAAGTGACCTGTAAATGGAGTCTTTATAATAAATAACCTAGCTTCTTCATTTGATTGACTGCGCCTTGCCTTTACGTAGGTTCGAGGTACCTATGAGCATTTCGTCAAAATCGGTTCAGGCCCATAAACATTTTGTAAAAGTACCTACCTAGGTATATAAGGGAATCCTTTTATCATAACCCGATCATAGTCCGAATGGAATACCTAGACTTGTAAATACTTGAAACGCCGTTTTTTACTTTTTTATTTAATACGATAGAGCCACACAAATAAACAACTGTTTACTTTTACATAGGTACCTACCTAATGCACTGAATGTGATTTTATTTCATTTTTCGCTTGTACGGAAATTTTAACAAAATTTCCTATGATGTTCGATTACAAAGTAAAATCGATTTATTTTAAAAAGTGATTCGACCTCATTTCAGTAGTACCTATTATATCTGCCGGCAAGCAAATAGTAAATGAATATGTACCTAGTGTCTCGCTATTCTTTTAAGAGAAACCGAGTCACGTCGTTTTCAGTCCTGTATGTTCGTGTCGTAGAATGCAAGTATTTGTGAAATAAACAGAGGCTATTCAAACACAAGACCACACAACTTTAGCATACACATAAAAGCAACTACCTCGACCTATCTTTTAAGACAGATATTTTTAGGGTTCCGTACTCAAAGGGTAAAACGGGATCCTATAACATTACTAAGGCTCCTATCAAAATCCGTTCAGAAGTTTCCGAGTAAAAAAAAATAATGTCAAAACTACATTTTCGTTCCCAGTTAGTTTTTCAAAAATATATTTAATATAAAGACATGGCTCGGTTACAGTTTTATAATACCTAGATAATATAAAATAAAAATAAAAAATTGGCTGTAAAAATACTTTGACAAATTTTTTTTGTGTGATTTCCATGATCATTTGTCGTTTTCTTTTATTTCAGACTGCGGCGAAGTAGAAAGAGAAGGAAGATAGTGAGCAGCGTAGACCATCTGAGGCGGTCTCGGGATGCCTTGAAATTCGCGGACTCAGTCCCGGACTGTCCCGGACTGGCGCGGCGCTACCACGAGTGCAACACTGCAGTAAGTATTTGTACCGTAATACCTAACAATTTTTTTTATTATTTAAAATAAAAATATTTAACCGTAGCACGTATATACTACACAAATAATTTTATGGTTAAATATATTAGTTTTCCTCGTTTTATTAACTTACCTATTTCAATTGTTATTGTGGATCTAATAGCATAGGTATCTATAAAAATAAAAATGAAATTCTGATCCTCGGTAAGCACGTCAATTATTGTCAATTACTGCTGGCCCGATTTTTCTATTTTTCATATTTTTATAGCCCGACGTAATGGCCGGATAAATTAGCAAATTAGGGGAAAACTACAAGGTCTTTTCTATGGGATTTTTGTATTCATCCAAGACCGTAAGACGTATGTACCTATTGTATTTTTCTTCCCTATTTTTTTTTAATGTTTTTTTTTCTTTTTCAGCCGTGCGCGGGCCCGCAGCGAGATCCTCGCTCCGAGCAGTGCGCAGTCTACGACCGCAGACCGTTCAGAGGACGATTCTACACCTGGGTGCCTTATGTAGATGGTACGATACATCACTATCAACATTACTAGACATCACTATTACCTACTAAAAGGAGTAAGAAACAGTGTCTCAGGATGAACGCAGAGCAGGGTGGCATTTTTGTAGTCGGTTAAAATATTAGTCACCATTCCTATTATTGTGGCCGATTTTTTAATTTAGTTGATTACTACGTAGAATGCAACACAATCATGCGTTTCTACTTCATTGTAGTGAAAGATGTTTCGATGTAAACATAATAATAATAATCAATAAATTATTTTCTTTTAAATTCCAGGTGATTCTCCGTGCACTCTAAACTGTCGTCCTCGAGGCCAACAGTTCTATGCTTCTTTGGCGCTGGTGACGGACGGCACTCCCTGCACCAAACCTGGCTTCCGAGCCATCTGCGTCCAGGGATCCTGTAAGGTAAGTTACTTTTTAATCGGTACCAATAATAATAACGCAGGCTCCATGGCTTAACATCACGGTAGTTTTTAGAAACAGCGTCATCTATCGATGAATAGCGGAACTAAGCATCAAAGCTTATTACGTTACGTAGTATCATTACCGAAGCGTTTGTAGTAACTAGTGACATCTATCAAGGAGTAGCGTAACTATGTACGGATTCATATAAACTTACCCATTTTTATTTGGGTTTTAACTTTTATTACCATAACTTTCAATACCTACCATAGTAAAAAATAAAAAATTGCAATTTTGTGATAATATTATTAGATACGTTAAAATAGTTTTCTGATTAGACTATCTGGACTTATGAAAGTGTAAATCATTACAAATTTTAGCAAGCTATCTGTGCGTGTCTAAACAACATTTCCATCTGGAGCCACGTTCAATTAAAGTTTATAAACTTGTTTTATAAAATAACATGACTTTCTCTGTAATCTTTAGGTAGAGCATGGCCTCTTAAAAACATCACTCATTTAACCTGAACCGCTTTCGATTAATTGCCTACTTTCCTGCCTATAAAGTCGACCAATCTTACCTAGAGCTAAAAGTAGAGTACTTATACCGATCTTGCCTTTTCCCGCTCCCTTACCGTGAACATTTTTGTTCTTTGTACTTACCTATTCAATTGCTGTCAGGACGCGATATAGCGACGCCGGTAAGCGGGGATTTATACTTACATTTTTCTACTTACGTTACTATTTTTTCACATTATCCTATAGTTATAAAGTAGGTAGGTACTTACATTGACTTGCAAAAAATGTTAAGAGAGAAAAATGCCTTCTTTTCACACAACTAACTAAGCTTCGCCCCGCGGTTTCACCCGCGTTGACTATTATCGCGCAGGATGCGACAATTGCGAGAGAAACTGTGGGGCGCAGCCAGTATAATATACAAGTAGCCTATGTTACTCCTATGAGAATCAGCGAGCTGCCAGTGAATATCCCGTCAAAATTGGTCCAGCCATTTCGGAGATAAGACGGAACAAATAGACAGACAGACAAATATTGTACCGTATATACTTTCATCAAATGTATTTATTTATAAGTACGGTAATAACCAAAGCGCCAACTATCTAAGTTAATTACTTAAGAATAGGTACATTTAGGTATGAATTAATATACCTAATTTAAGGTATCACAAATCATTTCGACTGTTTGGAACTCATGGGAATTATACATTTAGTAAAAAGCGGTTATTGTGACATTTTAAACAGACACTTTAATTTTATTTACTTGTAGGTATAGATGTGCGTCGTTACATCGTTACAGCACTTTTGGACCTTGACATTACTTTTTAACTGCCCTTAGACATTTCTACGCTACTTTTCGCTCGAATAGCAGCGAATAACATCTCAGAGAAAGAAATGAGAAAAGTTATATCGTAGGTCGGTTCTTTTAGGCAATTAGGTAAGGTCCTCGTGGAGTAGTTTGGTATTTCGGAGGACATAATATTATTATAGTTATATACAGTTAGTCAAGTAAGTTGCGGTATATTTTTAAACTGTCACCTTACAAAAGTATAATATACTTATATACCTTCACGTTTTCAGAGTTTTGTAGTTTTTCAAAGAACAAAGTAGGTACTTATTACTGTTTTATCCCAAATGAAATACTTCGGACAATAGATTACTACAATAAATCTTTCGGATTTTCTTTGTGTTATTGTGCTACATATTAATGAGAAATAAAATCTTACACCTCTAAATAATTAGCTATTAGAAACGAAAACGTGATCCAGAATAATTTGGACATTGTTTGAACTAGGTATTACTATTAGTAACCGTATTATTATTCTGTGCCGTAAGCCTATAGATGCCCTCCAGTAAGTCTCAAGACTCAAGTGCCTTACTTGTAAATCTATCTGTCACAAACTTGCAATTTAAACAACTGTATCGCCCATTTGCACGCCCGTGGTGAATTTTCCAAGCTTTATTGTTACAAATGACCGCTGCATTGGGTGGACAACGCTTCTTAGATCGTAGAAACAATGAGATGCGGCAAACGTGTTTAAAAAAGAACATTGTTTCATAATTAAGATATAAAATGTATTTTTAACGCACACCCCGCAAAAGGGTTCTTACACACGGAAGCTTCCAAACGGGGTTTTAAAATTTTTCAAGCATTTTCAAATTCTGAAAGCTCCAGGAAAAACCACACGGAATATTTTTGTACCTCCAACGTTTATCATTGTTTGAATTTGTAATGGGGATCCTAAAAAAAATATAATGCGTTTATTCACATTACTACCTTTTGTGTGTGGTTTGATACTCTGCGAGTAACACCACTTCTCTATAACTAAATTGCTAAGCAGTAACACTATCAAACTTTAGTGTAAGGCATTCTGGACCCTTTGTCCAACAATCCCCTTCCGGCACAGCTGATTTGTGGACATAAGTCCAAAAAACCCCTTCACAGGGACTGACAAAGGGAATTTTGGGATTACCCAACGGCAAATTATACATTGAATACGTTACAAGTCACTTAAGACGTCAAGAGAGTGGTTAGTAAGGTACATACCGTCTTACTACAAAAGTTAAAACTTAAACAGATGTTTCTAAAATTTCACTCCACATAGGTAATCGACGTGTCTACCAATCGCGTTGCCTTACTCAATCCTGGTGTTCCTAATTATTTTACTTGTGAATTTTTTACTTAGAAAAAGCGAGGGTTAGACGTCGATTTGTGGAGAAAATATTTAGACTTTCTTAAATATTTTCTGGTAAGACAACAAGTTCAAAATTATGCAAGATAAAATTATTCTCCACAATTTCCGCGCACTCGGGAATACGGATCTTCATAATATCAGAATGCGTAGAAATAGACATAATATTATTATATGGCATCGAGTCACTGAGTCACCTCGAACTTGGCGCCATAATTCTTGGATCTGGGGTCAATCGCAGCTTTGCGGCTATCCATCGGGATACGGCAATACAATGCGATTACTGTCAGAACAATGGCAACCGATCGCGGTACCGTTACCCGTTACTGCCCGAGGTACGGACTCCGGTAATGTACGAGCATCCTGATTCGACTGGGTGTGGCGAGCTGTGAACTTATTACACACGCAGCGCTGGTAGAAGGTACCTACCTAAGGGTCGATTTGTTTGATTCTACAGCCGACTCTAATCCAATATTTGCTATCTGAAATAGATATCATGGTAGAAATGTGTACATGAAATCTATATGGGATAGCAAAATTGGTATAAGTACCTATAGAATTGATTTATTTCGACCGTTAGTCTACGTTGTGTAAATACGGAAAAAAAACAAAATATATAGTATTGTTGTCTCTTGTCTATGTTCCTTCTAAAAAACTTTATACTTGCATAATAATAGAGAAGACTTTTCTTTGTATCTGTATTATTCTGTATGCTTTACAATTACATTTTTTCTATGTAATTTAACAAAATGGCAATAATTTAATACTTGAACAACGTGTATTATTTACTAACGTTATAGATTTCTACTATCAGTTGAAAGTCTAAAGTAATTCTGAAATAACATCACAGCCTCGAGTGTTTCGACTGATTGCTCAGTTTCTATCAATCCCTCACTCACTCGATACTGGTAATTTTATGCATAAACCTATTCACAGTAATCAAAGACTACAAATATTATTTATGGTCTACAAAATGTAATGAATTAAACTTGCTAGGTTGCATAAAGCCGCAAATTGGTAATGTCTTGTTTATTCGTGGCCACTTAAAATTATTAACAATTTACTTAGCTATGTTTGTAGTAGAACCGTCGATGTTTACTGTGGCGAAACTTTAAACAATTTTCATGCAGTGCAATGTAGTGGTTTTCATAATCCATTATCGGTATTGTAAGATATATGTACAAGTAAGTAGGTATAGATACTAAAACCAATTGGGCAGATTTGCTGTCAATAAAAATAATCGTTAATTGTATCACTTATTCGCACAGACTGCGACTTACTGACAAACTTAATAACTGCCCTGTATTGCGCCAATGAAACTATTTACTTTTATTTTGATAAACCCCTAGGGCCTTTATTTATCAAGTTAAATACCTTTCTCTTGTCACTGTCTCATAGCCTTGACGACAATTATAATTATGATACGTACCTAAGTGACAAATATTTTACCATTACCATTCATCATCATTTCAACACCAGATCCGAACCTTTCATAAGTGCGATTATGGCACAATTATTGCGTTGCATTGAAAAGTGGTCGATAAATGAAAACCTGTACCACGGCGTCACAGCCCAGAGCAGTATTACACTGCCCGGGAGACAAATTAATCGTACCGCGATAGTAATGTAATGACAAGCCGACGGTACTTGGCCTCTGTTCCAGTCGACCTGAGAATATCGATTTGCGTTACTTGCCATTTTGTTTTATACTAGAAGCACCTCGCGGTTTCACCCGCGTTAACTACTATCCCGCGGGAACCATTAATTTTTACGGGAAAAAAGGTAGCCTATGTGTACCGGGGATAGCATAGCTTCCCAACAGTGAAAGAATTTTTCAAATCAGTTCAGTAGTTTCGGAGCCTATTCATTACAACCAAACAAACAAAGTTTTCCTCTTTATAATATTATATTATAGTATAGACAACCACGGGAATTATTAAATACTCTTTTTAGTGTAGGATCTTTTATTATATGTAGAGGGGCGTGCTAGTTAGTAGGACTTAGCATCGTTTTAGCAATCAGAAGTAAGTAAGGATATTTTTTGTTATTCCAAAAAAATACGGTCAAAATTTTCGGAGCATGTTATAAGTGATGATGAGCATTATGTGCCTAAGTATACCTACTAGAGGTACCTACGATTTTATGAGAGAAGAAGATTAGAAATATTTAAGTAGGTACCTAACGCTTTGCGATCACATACCTACAGTCTGTGACGTATAAACTAGGATATTCAGTATAAATTTAGGGAATTAGGAGCTACGAGGATCATGGTTCCTTCCTGTAGTGCCTTGCCTTTGCTCATGGTTCACGTCAGCTCATCACTTTACTTACCACGGAGACTATATTGAAAATGTATACTACTACGGATACCGCGTATTCAGAAAGATGTCACCTTACATAGGAAAGAGACCGCTCATGAGTCACTTAACATTGTCAAAGCAAGTTTACTATACACCTACCTAGTGTTTCCTTGAAATGCCATTAGGTATACCGCCAGGTTTGCACAACTGCTGTCTCGATAACAAATTGAATATGAGTTCATACTGCTACTTCTTTTACTTACAGTATTTATTGTCTTCAAGATGTAATATAGATAAATCGCACTTTACCACTGACGCGTCGATCACATAGCACATAAATATAGGTTTCCTTGTGTCTTGGGAATTAGGAACAACAACGGTGGACCTCGGATCCAACATCTGGGCTCTATAGGTACCTGCAGTTCGCACAAATCTTCCTTAAGTACGTGACGTTCCTTTCACTTCGTCCTCACAGATACATCAAAGTATAATATGTAGAACAAGAAAAAAATATCTAATAACTACGTTTTTGCTAGTAATAAATTTCGAATGCATTGTCATCGAGCTGTGAGCTACCCTGAAGAACGCTTCTGTCATTTATACCTAATCGAGTAGTGCACTTTGGAGTTTTGTACAATTCTACTCGAAACGACAGACAGACAAACGAACAGAAATAGATTCCGTACCACTTATGTATAATAACGGCAAAAATCACGTTTGTTGTATGGGAGCTGTTTTATTGTTTTTAGTGAGTTTTTATACATGTCATCATTCGTGAAAATGTCAACTGTCTTAATAGAACGGTTCATGAGATACAGCCTGGCGACAAACAGAACGGACGGATGGCCAGCAGAGCCTTAGTAATAGGGTCCCGTTTTACCTTTTACGTACGGAACCCTAAAAACCAAGAGTACCCGCTAACTATTTAAAAGGAATCTAATCGTCATACATCACTTCGCACTGAACTCCATTACGGTTCTAATTCCTTTAAGGTCGTGGGTTATGACGTGCTAAAGCGTTACGTGATCTGATGGATATCTTCATGTGGAATTCCGTTCAATTAGCCGATTAGATTAACAATGGCAGGATTTCTATTACGTCATGCCTGGCGCCGGGAGTCACGGTTTGTACTCACAATGGATTATGCCTTCGGCGCCGGCGTTTTACCAACGGCTCGGTTTATGGTTCTGGGTCTTCGCAAGTTGATGTGTGCACTGTGCATCTTTTTTTAGTAAGTAGAAGTTGTTTAGTTTAGGCTTTACCATTGTCAACCGGATCGCCTCTAAGCACTAGGTGACACACGGTCTTACCACAAAATATTTAAACAAGAGTTAAACAGATGAGCCTAATGTTTTTTTTCTTACTCAATAAAAAATTCACAAGTGAAATAATTAGGAATGCCAGAATTGAGTAAGGTAACGCGGATTAACGCGAGTGATAATTAAGTATAATAGATGTCGATTATGTGGAACGAAATGTTAGAAACATCTGTTTAACTCTGGTTTAAACTTTTGTGGTAAGAGAAAAAGTGTCTGTCTGTCAGTCTATCAGGCTACTTTATTTTAGAGCTAGCTTCACCCCGCGGTTTTACTCGCAATTAACAGTTCCTACGGGATAATAGTTACTGGGCACGGCGACAGGTAATTATTTTAACAGGTAAGTAACCGTTAGACTAATAAAAATAAACGTGTAGTAATTACGCATTATATAATATCTATATTTATTTATAACTTATTTATTTAAATTGGTTATATTATTATTATGAGATAAATAGCTCTGAATGCTAGAGATTTAGTAGCCACTTTTTTGAAACCGACCACTTCTAGGTTGCAATAACGCAAAACACTGCGTCAATACATTAAAAGCAAATAGATTGAGGCAAAAAATAATTTATGATCCTCTTCAGATGTGGTGTACCTACCAAACCTGAGTAATAGCTTTTATAGCCTGGGGCTAACCTAGTTCCAACGAAAACACGCGTTCCCGGAGGTCCTTAAATTGGTGTTTTTATGACCTATCGTGTATTGCTCTTAATATTTTCAATTAGAATATCATATTTAATTTATTGATGGATGGATTAGCTTACGTCGCCTCTTGATTGGGTACTTTATAATCTGTATTATAAATAATAATATTGGTTATACTTGTACTTGTAAACCTGGTGAAGATATCAAAATAAATATAAATAACAACATAATTACAACAACAACAAACAAATTATAAGTGTTTTTTGCAAGAAGTGTTTTAGCGCTATAGGATTGTTTAAATTGAGTTGAACATTTGTATATTTTCATTGAATAACAAACTTTTGGTTTCGATATTATATTACTCCTATAATAATAGTAATATTTGCCTTCAGGCCCCTTTAGTTTCTTATTGTAGCCGAGTCTATCTTATATTCTAGGATCTGGTAGGAACAGTCGAGTTGGGATGAGAATCTATCTCAGAAACGGATATAACGTAGCGTGCAAATGTGCAATAAGGCTTATATAATATTATAATGATCATAACATTAGATACAACACCTTATCCTTCCCGATCATTATTACATTGCAAATATGCTAAAATATCCTTACGATAATTATATATCACTCGTAATATATAATTATCAGAAGAATATTATATCATAAGGTTCTACCTAGCCAATCAAATATACCTGCCTAATTATGTAGAAACTAGGTAATTCTGATCGTGATTGTTGTTTATTACGATAATATGTGATTAACAATATAATTATAATAATAAGTAATTGTTGTTCATTGGTAATTTATAAAAGATAAGGTAAGTACAATAAATAGTGAAACCTTAACCTTATAATATAATATCGCATTTATATTCAGCTGCAATGAGCAGGAAGTGGTCAGGGCAGTGAGCAAGACGATGTCCGAGTATACACGATTACTTCTCATGCTTCTATGCCACTGCTACTCATGCTGCCCGGTGAAAGTGAAAGCGAAGTTTTAGGACAGTATGTACCTCTTACACACTCTTTTCACGGGGAATTTTTGCCAGCGTCGGGAGGAGCAGAATGTAAATGGGGCATAACAATCACAATGCTGGCTGCATTGAACCACTGTATAGCAATAAAAAATAAATAGGTACCGGCACCACGAAAAGGATCAAGTATCCACTGTCATTTATTTGCTAACTATAAAGTAGGCACCATCTTTATTTGCAAAACTTTCACAAAAATTTTACAGTCCATGATTGCCGACTTAAATTCAGCTGCAATTTCTCTTTGAACCGATAACTCACCGTCGCAAATCTCTCATTTATGTACATTACAATTCTGACGTTGCATTAGTGTAACAGCTATAAGTTTAAGGCAATCCACACACTACATGAAATAATTGTTATTTTAACCAACTAAAGTAATCAGAAATGAGAGTAAAACTAGAGATACTCGTGTTATTATGTTCAAGTTTCAGATTCTGTAGGCTACATTGTCGACTGAGCATCTCAGCGAATAACAGTACTATAATGTTAATTAGTATTTAAACGGGTCTAATTCGCGCACAAACTAATATCAAAATATATAATTTTGACATACCTCGACGTTTCGACCGAGTTACATCGGTCGTGGTCACGAGAAGACTGGTGAATGCGGGGGGGGGGTATCACCGTCCGGAGCGGCAGGTGTTGTTTCCAACTACCCGCGTTTGGTCTTGCAAAATATAATTAATTAGACCCGTTTAAATACTTATTAACATGTATTCAGTTCGCGAAAGTTTAAGAACTTCTAGTACATTAATGGTCTATGGCCTCATTTTGATAATTTAAAAGCTTATCTGGAAAAATATGGGCTTTATAATGTTATCAAAATCAATTTCGCCCGACACCTTTACCACAGTATATCCTCCGCTGTATCGAAATAAACACACGGCTAAAATACGCAGAGACAAAAACACGCGTGAGGTGAGCCTCGTAAATTCTGGAACCATGTGAAATATTTTGAATCAACGTCAACGTTTTACTTTACATTCGTTCGGAAATAACATTTGTATGGGCAATAACTCACTGAAACGCCTCGTTTTTTCCGCGTTTACTGTATTAACCGATTTGTGAAATGTTTATGCGCGTTTTAGCACGACCCCTGATTGATTTATGAATGGGGTTCTTGTTGGTACACTGTCATAATGATTATAATCATCAATTATCAATTACAATAATCAGGATTAGGCCATAATCCACCACGGGGGTGCGGTCCGGATTGGTGGATACTAGACGTGTGCGCCGATGAAAAATCCATCGGCGGCGGGCGCCGATCAAAAATCGGCGGCGGCGGCGTGTTTTCGGCGTGAAACCGGCGTGGGAACTTTTTTATAGACGTTAATAAAAACAAGAATTATACTGTTTTTTCCAATAAATAAAACACAAATATAAAAAAACAACTAGACAGTGTTATTACAGAGCTCTTAGAAGCAGCAGGATAGCCGAAAGCCTAGCCTATTCTCGAGTGTCAGCAGCGAAGCCAAGTTGAATGGCGGTACCGAGGTGTTGAGATGCCTGTGTATGATTCTGCGACTATGTTCAAGTACAGAATCAGCAGACTAAACATAATCCAGCTGCGCAGGGGAGTGAGACAGGGGGATTTTATATACGTAAATGTACTCGCCCTGCAAGATATGTTTACGAAGGTGGAATGGAAAGAAACTGGCATACACGTCAATGGCGAGTACCTACGTCTCACACCTACAAGACCCATCATTGTTAGAAGTAAATGATGCAGCTAGGTAGAAACAACTTCGAGTCTTCTCGTCGTCCACACCACGGTGTCTATAAACGAAAGTCTTAAATGCATGCGTCCTACCAATCATGACCTACGGAGCCGAAACGAGAGTGAGACTGGTCGACAAGTTTATAGTCGCTCAGCGAGCTATGGACATAGAGCTAAATGCTCGGAGTTACTCTGAAGGAACTCTGATCGTTAGGAACGATACTCTCGAAGTTGTTGACCAGTACAGAAAGGTTCTAGAGTGATGACCACGGACTGGAAGACGCAGCCTAGATAGGCCTCCCACTAGATGGGACGACGACATCAAGAGAGCTGCAGGCAACCGGTGAATGCAAGCGGCAAATTGTCGTTCCGTGTGGCGGTCTAAGGAGGAGGCTTATGTTCAGCAGTGGTCGTCTTCAGGCTGATGATTATGATGACTCTGAAGGACTGCGGATCCTCCGCATCAGATCATTTCACTACGGATCCTCCGCAGTGAAGTGATCTGATAGAGAACAAAGGTGATCGACCTAGCTCAAATTTGACTCAAAGGGTTAGTAAGCTTAAGTGGACCGGTCACATCTCTCGAAGAACCGACAACTGCTGCAGTAGGCGAGATATAAAGTAGGGGCCTCGTCTAGGCTAACCACGGAACATAGACGAGAGTGGAAGTGACTTAACTTGACATCTGTATCGAAACCGCTGTCACCAAAAAATATTAAAAGTTACTGTGTCAAAAGGTTTATAAGTCAACTGCCGTTTATTTGAAAATGTGCCTTATGTGTTAACTGATATGCTTTATTTCAATAGGCTCGAAAACTGCACATAAGACGTTTTTCATTGTGTAACAGACGTAGAGCGTGGCATAGTATGTATGGCAAAACTGCCATTGGTTTTGAGCTACGAGTCATATTATGTTTGGCACGCGCTCACCGCTCACTTCACTTCCACTTGTCTGTCTCTTTCGTGAGGAAAACAAAGTGTAGGACGCCCGCTGGCTTGGTGGAGTTGCGAAAAACGGCTGGCAGAGACTGGATGATGCGAGCCGAAGATTGGGCTCAGTGGCGTTCAGGAGAGGCCTACGTCGAGCAGTGGACAGTATAGGCTGATGGTGATAAAACAATCAAACCATACCTCCGCTACGCAGAGATGTTCTCAAAGCACTGAGCCGTCCCGACAACAAAACAGAGTTTAATTTCGTTTGTAGTATGGAGTAACTTTTTTTATTTTCACCCAATATTTTTAACAGTACATACCTATTACGTTAAATATCTAATAAGCTAAGATAATAAAATAAAGAAAATGCACTAAAAAGTATATTTGACTTGACGCCGATTTCACGCCGGTCCCAAAATCGGCGGCGGCGGCGTGGAAAATTTACCGGCGGCGGCGGCGCGCCGGCACGGCGCACACGTCTAGTTTAGGATACATGCCTCCGAAATAATTTTCGGGCGTGTTGTTTACGATGTTTTCCATCACCGAAAAGCAAGTGATTGTTACGTAGGTACATGTTTAACATGAAACACATTAGTACGCGCCCGCACTTGGATTTGAACTCGCCATCTCCTGCTTTGGCAGGCGGACGTTCGCCCACTAGGCTACCACCGAACCGCAGAATTACCGGCGAAATTTCCATTTTCCCACAACAATGCATTTTCCCGTATTATACCTAGAAAATAATGCACACCTAAAAGATAATGCAGGTTCTCAATAATGAAAGAATTTTCAAAATAGGATCTGCAATTCCAATAATCAATTGAATACCATCCCATTCTTCCCAGTCGAGCTAGCAACGAACACAAAGAACCGCCAAAAATAACTTTGAACAAACAATAATATTTAACTAATAGAATATTCTCATAAATAATACCAAACGTATAAAATATGTCAAATTAAAGTCCAATATAATAATGGAAAGACAACAATGCGTGACATGGATCTTTCGTCGGAAGCTTTTATAGTTGCGAAAGAAGTTTCTTGGAATTAACTTGGGCGTTTTATAGTCTCAAATAGGAACCGACTTGGACAAAACTATTGCTTAACTATACTAAAATAGGAAACATATTCAATGGCCTAATCGGCCTGTATACAGGGTGTATCGGCAAGGTGTAGTAATATTGAAATGTGGGTATGTGTACCTGGTGATGAATCATTTGCCCAGGGTACTAAAACCTGAAATCGATAATCGATTTTTTCACTCAAATTGACAAAATAACTAAATATTACAACCCTAACATGATACGGATGACGTCACGTTACGCGGGTCACTGGCATTGAATTATTTTTGTCGCAAAGCGCACCGCGGTCTTTGAATTTTGCCGACAGTATTTTCTGGCATTTAATTATTTCTGCCGCAAAGTGCGCCGCGGTCTTTGAATTTGCCGACAATATTTTAGGGTTCAGTATTGTAACAAAGTTGAAAGCCTCTAAAATTCATTTCAGATACTTACCGCCTTAGAATAGAATTTTGGTAGGTACATTACACGGAGCAGATATCACTCACCCGCCAAGAAATACTTTTGTCAGGTTGCATCTGTCCGGGTTGGTACAAATTGGTAAAAAACTTTATTAAAACAAACGGAACCCTTAGTACATTTACGAATTCTTATTGACGGATTTGACGGCGGATCACATATTAGTCTTTGCGTCAAGTTCACTGACATTGCCCAGCTGATAACTAGGGTTGAACGATGGTTAATTTTGCAGTAAACTTTGACGTGTCTTAATTCATTACCGTGACTACTTACTGATTTAAAATACCTCCAGACTACTTCGAAATAAGTATGTGTATGCATAGTTTCAGTATTACTACACCTTGCTGTTACAACTTGTATAAGGTGATTGAAGTCTACGACACTAGTAAGTATGTGTAGGCTTATTCTTAGATAATACCCGAATAATACTTCGATTTGTTGTTCAATTACTTATGCATTATCTAAAAATACGCTTACAATGAAATTTCAAGGATTTTGGATAAATAAAAGAATGCCATCTTAATGCCACAATAAATCTTAACCCATGTTATGGAGTTATAGAGTATGCAGTTATTCTAAACTTACATAACGAAGTTGTAACTACCTGATGTTACAACAAGGATAAGTACAACCGCGGGAACGATACCTCATAAATCTGACTTAACTCTGATTTAAACGGAGGGTAATCTATAATACAAAGTATAACGAAATTGTGACGGGCTGTGTCTGTTTGTATATCATTAGGAAACTTGATGGTAAAGCACTAGTGTCCGCCTGAGTAGTCGCCGTTATACCACTCTAATGAAGAAAACTTGTTAGCAAGCTTTTCCATGTGTTCCGGTAGTCTTTGAAGCCGGTTCTATTCTATATCATTTAGTATTTTATCTTCGGCCACATAGTTAGTGGTGCATTGCTGGACAATGTCATTTATTTTAAGGCAGACAAACCCCTGAGTTAAAGCAAGCTAGTAACAACTTTTAGACCTTTACTAACATTAATATTATCATGGACGTTCAGTAAGATTAAGGCCTCGGTAAAGAGCAAGCGCAGCTTATTGCGGAGTTTTGCAGACTGCGCTAGGAATCCTCCGTTTTTGCAGAAACATACCTTCTGTAGAGTGACTACCATATTGTCTACAGACAAACATACAACATACACATTTGTTTCACAAGTCAATCAAATAGTACACAAATGAAAAACAGGGAGTTCATTATTTTTATTTGTAGTTTAATATGATTATTATAATCACGAAATTTAAAAAAACTATAACGTATTATGCTAATTATTTTTTAAAATTCCGCTTTTTACGAATTGCAACGCTCCGCATTACCGTATTACGCTACGCAATGCACTATGCATGCACCTCCATAAGCGAGGGCTATGCCTTGCTACCGCTTTTCGCCACCGTGTAACGCAGTCGTTATTTATTTGCAGGCAACTGTGAATAATCGGAGCACTAAGGAAATAATCCGGGTATAGGATGCGATAGGTTCATAGCTAGCCTCCATTGTTAAGGCTGGTGTATACTACAGCCGCAGCGCATCGCATAGCGAAATTGCGCCAATGAAAATAGGACACGCGGCCCATCATTTCATATTATAAAATTTTAATATTAATATTATAAATAACCACCCATTTCATATTGTAAAATGTACGAAAGTGATGTAGGAGGATTTTGTAATGCGATGCAGTGTGGTGCGGCCCTCCCTAATGTGCATCAGCCTTTAGAGACCTATTTTCTATGCTCCGTCTGTAGGAACAGTATTCAGTATATTCGTATAGCTACGTGCTAACCTAAGTAGGTTTAACATTCCAAATGTTCAGTCTACTGTGAGTCTGTTTGAAATACAGTCGTACAGAAAAGTAGCTGAACATTTATCTCTATGGTTGGTTTATTCTACAAAAAAATATTATATTTATTTTGCATGTGTAAAATTCAATTAGGTAATACGAGTATAAGAACATAAGGTAATAAATGGAGATTATGCTACAGGCGTGTCCGAGTATAATTTATTGGTGATAAGCAAACATGACACTTACCATCATACAAATGAACCTGCGTATTACACAATTTTTTTTAAGAACGTAGATTAGTATTGGTTCTTATTTCTTACACTGAGGCTTCTCAGTCAGATGCAGTGGCGGGCGGGAGTAACGTAATAAAATAATTATTTTATCTAATTAGCCCGCATAAAGTCACTAAACTCTACCAAAACAAGTAAAGTTATTATGTCGCGGTTTTCTATTAGCATTGCATGACAAATGCACTATTTGATTAGATAAGACACGACGAAATGTATATTTTGCGATTCGTCCTCATATTATCAAGTCTAGTGTGCAAAGATATTTGGCGAATGGCGAATGTCAACAAATGCAGGAATGTTCATTACGATAAGGTAAACTATTTTCATTCCGCTTTCGTGTTATGACTAAATTTGACGGGGTTTATGATAGTTTCATCATGGATTCAAAAGCGACGCAATATTTTTTTTTTACGTTGCGGAACGCCTGTTTACCTGTTGTTTAGTTTGGCAGTGTTTATTTCTCGAATGGATGCAACACACCTTTATTCAGCCACGATAGGTATAAATGCAAATAGAAGTTACGATCGATGTACGAGAAGATAGAACTTGTTGGGATGCATAGTATTTCTCGATCACGATTAAAAGCATTTCCCTGATTGATGACGATGTGTGGGAGTCAACTCGAAACAAAACATTTGCTTATCTCATTGGCAGACTTTATACTGAGACTGTACTTGAGACTATAAAGGAACTATAATGCTAGAAATACTTAATGATAATCTAAAAATTTAATTCCACCGCCTGAATGAGGCATCTATAAATGAATATCGACTCTAAACCTTGTTCAAATATTATATGTTCCATATTTGTCTTAATTTTCATGGTATTTTCACTGGTTCCAACGTAGCCCCAGCCTATGATGCGAGCATTCCTCAGGCGCCATACGTCAGCGCATTGACCGAACATAATCATCTGAATCATACCCATGCGGTGTTACTTAACATTCCTATCGGATGCTACACCTAATTACTCGAATAAATCATCGGATCTAATCACTTCGATAGTAAGATCAAAAAGCATTGCTGTTTTTAAAGAGGAGCGATTGTTGGCATGCATTACAACTCTCTTATGTCTTACCACAAAAGATTTAAACCCGAGTTAAACAGATGTGTCTAAATATTTTCTCGACAAATCGACTTCTAACCCTCGCTTTTTCTAACTCAATAATAACAAATTCACATGTAAAATAATTAGGAATGCCTGGATTTAGTAACGAAACGCGAGTGATACACGTCGATTGTGTGGAACGAAATTGTAGAAACTTCTATTGAACTCTGGTCTTATCTTTTGTGGTAAGTCGGTCTATGCTCAAATACTTATTATAGTTACCATCATTGGCAGTTTACTAGTCTAATATCCGGTTTGACCCCTAGTTAAGTTTGTCTATTGTTGTCTCTATTTGAACCAAGTGAGAAAGACAGTAATAAACTTAATATCTGTTGTCAAAGTTAACTTGGGATCCAGAAACGTGGCATAAAGTCGTCTTTTCTCTACTATGTACTTAGTCTTTCTCTCTTCAGAAAGAGAGTTAGTAGAGAAGGTAGAACTGGGTGTTTTTATAGTTATTTATTTTTATGTTTATTTCGATTTAATTTAATTGTATATAACTCTTTATTGACACCAAAGTGTACAACGCACATAAAAGACAAACTTTATAAAAGGTTTCGCACGGACAATTAAATAAGTAGGTACGAGTAGATACCCTAAAAAGAAGCGCATAAATAAACGGCCACGATATCACGGTCGGCATATCAATCACCTAGTTACAAATGCCTTATTTTCACCTACTTGTTACTCATTTGTTTTCTTATACACTCTTGTTAGGTAAATTGCCTACGCATGGGAGAGTGTTCAATCTAATCTAGTGAAAAATGAGCCGATTGTTTGACTAGAGGCCCTTAAAGTCAGGGTTACCACAGAATAATTTAGTACAATTTATGATTAAATAAAGAAACACAAAATAAAGATGCAGGTACCTACTGAGTTGGATCTTGCCAAAAAACAAAAATTATAGAAGAATTCATCAGATAGATGATGCAACCCTTACTAGAAGAACCCATAAAAGCAATCCTACTCGCAGTTAAAATAGATATAGCTAAACATGCCGTCTCTATTTATTTTATATCTATGTTAATTGAAATCAATAAAATAAATCTAAGTATGTATCAAAAAACAATATAATTATATTTGCTCGTGTATTTTATTTATGGTAAGCGTCCCTAGACACGTACGCATTTGACAGGTCGTTTATAGCGTCCATGAAATGTCAAAGGTTCGTTTAAAAGGACCAAAGGGCCTGCGGTGACTGCAAATGATATTCATTCGACCTCTAGTTACATCTTTGAATAAAAATGCTTCAACAAGGTACTTATTTAATTTACGACAGTGAGCATAGGCGTATAAGACTCTTATAAAGGGTAATCTGTAAAATAATATATGATATAGGCGCCAATTCCATTTTGTGTAACAATTCCAGTGTTGACAACCATAACCAGATGCCATTGATTAGTCGGCAGTGACTACGTGTAGCAACCAAGATAAGCTCCGAACAAATTTGTGCGGTCGAGTGTAAATTTGGTTAAATTTGTTCATTAGGCTATTTTCGACCAAGGTCCCGGGTTCAATGTTTCTTTTAAGGCAGATGATGTGGATTGACTCACTATATATACCGCTGATGCGCAAGAATGACTTGGAGTAGGTCTACCTACTTTGTATGTTGTCCTTTGTGGAATGACTAGCTTTGCTCCAGCCCTTAAGTGAGTTTTATGAGTAGGTAGGTAGCTAATGTTTTTTTCATTATTCGTCATCGACTTTGGAGGCATGTTGTCCACCAATCTGGACCAGGCCCCAGTGGAGGATTATGACCGAATCATCCTCACAAAAGTGAGGGGAGGCTTATGCCCAGCAGTGGGACAGTACCTATAAGCTGAATCATTATTATTATATTTTTTTTATTAATTCGACATAGACAGTTTTCTCATAATTGTTCTGCTTTGAGCTTAGATAACAGTGCTATCGCTAATGGTGTTTTTAAATTGGAATTTATGGCTCACGGATTATGTTACATCTACAAACCCTTCCATTGGTATAAGAAAACACATAAAACACAACATGTTGTTGCACCCTTAAATAGCTAGAATGTGACTGTGTTATCTACAGATCCCAGTAGCCACATTATACAATATCCGCCGCCTATTAATTAAACATTATTAATCATCATCAGGTGTCATCCGAATTGATTGAACAACTTGTGCAAAATTTTTTGCTACTTAATGCCATGACACATTAAATTTAAATTCGAAAAGAAATTAATGAATCATTCCATATTAGCTCTACAATTTAAATAGTTAAATCAAAATTCCGCTTGAAACATTCCTCAGTAGCTAATAATTTAAATTAATTTGAGCAAGTGTGAGAAACAATGACTAATGCTAAATTAATGAGTGTCGCTTCCAGTTGGTCGTTATTCGGCGTTGTACTTGGGAAAAAAGCCTGATTAACAACAGTGTAATTGGTAGACAGTGACTGAGATTCAAACTCTGTCAAGTTAGATAGCACATGTTTTTGGATCCATCTCAGTCAACAACAGCATTGATAATAATTATGTTATTTTAAGAACTTATAATCATTATTAATAAACACACTCTTGAAAATAATTGTATTCAAACTGAACAGTACGGCAACACAATGTTTACTTTTCGTAAATTTTTGTTTTTGATTTATTTTTAAAAAAAATCGGCGAACTTTACTGCTTCATTTTGAATATGAATTTAGGCAAAGTAACGCCTCAATCTATTAACTGTCTATAAAAAAAATTTTCGTTACTGTTTTAATATTTATTGTGTTATTACGCTGCGTACACGCAGTACACAGCTCAGTTAGTAGTTACTACATGATTTATGGACAGCCGCACCGTCCGCGGGCCATTTACGGCAAATCTGGGCTTTGTGGCCACCGCGACAACATGTTCCATTATAACTTTATGATATAACAACAATGATACGCATATGGACCTCGTTTACCTACGAAGGTGCTCTTTGGCCTGGTTTTTGGTAATGAGGCCTTATAAATAGAGGTGACTTTCGCCCTTCGACGCTACTGACTGTTTCTCATGGGAACTGTACTTTTCCAGTGAGAAAGATAACTCAGTTTGTTCAAATTTGATTTCAATTTAGATGACTTTTTTAATTTGTCTCTTTTGCTGTCCATCACTTTAATGAAGTTGAGATGTGAATGTGTTTATCAACCGTTTGTACCTAAATGAAGAGTTATATGTGGATTTAGGAATGTAGAGGACATTCCCGAATGGTTACGGTAATAAAATATACAATACCTTGAATTCGAGGATATCATAACAAAGCAAGTTTTATTGGGACAGGTGATATTGCATATTTCCGAAAACTGCGATACAAAAGCGAAAACTAGGCTGCGGACTGAAGACGTGATGAAAACGTCTCGCGTATCCACACCCTAAAACCAACTACGTAAGTATTTATTATCCGGCCACTATAGCATCCGGTTAACGTAACCCGGTTACCTAATAATAACATTGCTAATAATAGAGTTTATTCTCAATGGAAAAATATATGGAATCGATTCGGTGAAACTTTTAGAATTCAATCGAAACATCCGCCCGTTTCGGCCTTATTTCACCTTCTGTTTAGGTAAAGGTGGACATTCAACGGCGGAATAGGCTTGGTTTAGAAAATATTTAGTAAACATCATTGTTAGATAATACCTAATTGGATTAGTGTATAAGAAACTTAGAGTTGACTGACTTCCCCAGAGGAAGGACGGATTAAAAAAAAACTTTATCACGACACAATATTTTTTTTGCATTTGCTTACTAAATCTAGCTAAACTGGTTTAAAAACAAAAACTAATTATGACTTTTATGTTTTTTTTTGTACTTTAATAAACGATATAAATGTTTACAAGAGCAACCCTTCATCCAAGGGTTGTGTATTTAGAGGTTAGAGCAGCCTTTGAGCGAGCTTAGCTACGGTTTACAGGTCAGCGCTTTGTGAAGATACGGAGGGTAGAATTAGCTCATGGTCGGCCATCTTGTTCATATAGCTGAATGTCAAAGGGTTTGAAGATAGGCTTTTATGAAAACTGGTATAATATAGACGCCACTTTTCTTTGTAAAATATTAGTTAGGTAATGAGTGTTGTAGAAATAAGTTTTTATTATAGTTTTACCTTTGTGCCTTTTGGTCCCCTTTTTCTTATGTAGCTACAATAGGGCGTTGCTTTGCAGAAATCATGTACTTTTAGTCGTTATCTAAGCAGAGTTTATCTCTACTTAGATAACGACATTCAACATAATACAAATATAAGTACAAGAGTGTACAGCCACGCAAATTTTAGGGTTGTCAAAGTATCTTTTCTAAATAAACCTAACTAAAAAAACTGTGTACACCCAGCCTAAAGCCTACATACGTTTTCAATAATTCCATTAGGTTGGTACGTTTCACCTATTTTTCTCTCGTACTCCAAATTTCTCAGGTAATAAATAACATCCCTAGCGTTAACTGTGCGCTGGAATGCAGTGTGTAAGCGCCATTATCAGTTTGCCAAAAGATTGCATAATATTTGACGGCGTTGTTTGCTCAATACACATTATCGTTTGTTATAAAACTTGCGCATTCCTTACCTATTTAATACCTAACACGTGTAAAGTTATAACAATCAAGGCTTTTTTAAATATTATTTTCGTTGTATTTTGGTAGAGTCAAGTTAAACCACTGCTAAATTCGTTTTCTTAACTTACCTTGGACCTGCAATAGCAAACTCTGTGGCATAATATATTAAGTATGTCATAGGTTGAACTGACTGCGAAACGTGACGTTGATAGTTCTGTTTTTACACAAAACATTTTTTTACCGGCATTCCGTCTTACCACAAAAGACAAATTTTCTCGACAAATCGTCGTCTAACTCTCGCTTTTTCAAACTCAATAACAAATTCACAAGTAAAATAATTAGGATAACCAGGATTTAGTAAGAGCGTGAGTGATAGATGTCGATTTTGTGGAACGAAATTTTAGAAACCTCTTATTAACTCTGGTCTAATCTTTTATAGTAAGTCGGGTTATGTATAATAATAAACATTTTGAGTTGAGTATTTGTGGGGCATGGTTTTCTTAGACCATCGTAGTTCCTTAATTTCTAGATACAAGGAACCCTAAAATCCAAGGTCTATGTTTTTATATTCTTGACGCATTTTCATAATAACGTATGTAATTATGTATGTAGGTGTAAATTAATTGTACGGCATAGTAGGCAGTGTCATTGTTGTCATGATATTTTTATGTCGCAATTATTTTCGTACGGAGGCGAGTAGAAAAGTGAATTATAAGCTCAATTAAGTATATTACAGGTGTCTAGCAGTGGTGAGACATATTGTAGATGATGATAAAGGTGATGATGATTATAATTTGTATCTTACAATAAATAATATAATAGTTTTCAAAAAAGAGAAAAATAAAGGAAAATGGAAAAGCAAAAAGAGCCTAGATAACCCTTAACTTTCCTACCATATGTATGCCTCGTACCTACAATGTATAACTTACAAATATATAAATGAAGTGACTTATAATGTTTATTAAGCTTTTATAGCTTTCTACCGACCCATACCACTACTCAAACGTATCGATGTAACAGTAAGGCGTATTATTTATACCTACCAGCATTTCGCAATCCCATTTAACCACTTAACCATCAGATGTAATCGCAAGTCAGAGGCGGAGTGAGGAGAGACTAGATTGGGGCGTAAGAACCTGATTGAGAATGATTATGCGCCTCGTTTCAATTAAAAAAAGATTAGTTTTATTATCAGATTGTTTGTTGTTTGTCGTATGAGGTTGTGCTATCCTCTAGCGTCTCTCTAATGTCATTAAATAAGTTTAGCTCATAGTCAAATGTAAGGCCAGACGGTCACAGTAAAAGATTATTTTAGAACCATAATAAATTTGATGCTAAATAAACCGAATTCAGTTTTGTTTCTTGTGCTAAAGACTTAAGCGCTAACCACCCCCCGCTTTCCGTGGATTTCTTCGTGGCGCTCGTTCAGTTGCTTCATATTGAACTTGACAAGGCTTCTGTAAGTGCCCCAGCCCTGAGTCCTGACCCGCACGAAGGGCAGCGTTGTTTACACAGCAACGACCAGTCGTTATCAACACGATTCCATTCGCCGGTAGCTACGAGCGCATAGTGGCTAATTACACCTGTCTCTCAAAACTATTATCTGAACGGCTTTATCGTTCACTTGCTACGGTTTAGTTGGGCAACAGTTGCCCAACTTTGTTTCTTTGATTCTTGTCTCGCTAATGCGGGCGTGGTTTTTGCATCTTCAGTGACAGCGGCTGGTGATGGTCTATGACTAATTATGTTGTATGTTTGATGTATTTAGCCTGTTTTTTTTGTTGTTGGGGTGATTGGTTTTCTGTAAGTTTTGGTTGTTTTTTCTAACTTTGGTTATTTCGTTTTGGAAGAGAGGATTGACGAGCTCATTAAGTAAGTGTTAATTTTTTTTTACTGTAAGTAGACTTTTGTTCGTTGGGTCAGCAGCGTCAGGCGGCAGACGAGTGCGTAAATGAAGCTGGCATCGGTAATATTAAAAAAAACTACTTTTTAGCGTATGATAGGAATAGTCGCAGTTTCATACTATAGGATGATTCGAAAAAAAAAACATTGACGTGTGAATGGACCTTTACGTAGTGCATAGAAAGGAGTGTTTCCTTCCGATACTAATGGTAAGTAATTAAGCACTCCTATGCTTTTACCACAGTGTAAAAAAATAGTTCGTAGTACTGATGGGTGACGCGCGTCACTGTCGCACCAGACGCAATGATGCCGCCTATATTATACTAAAAAACTTATCAACTGAACATAACAGATCAACTACTGTTTCCAGAATTATATTGCTTACACCAAGAGGCGCCCGTTCGTTATTTATTCAAATATCAGATACGGATAATGCGAGTGGTCATGTCTGTGACGGTATCGGTGGGGAAGTTTACAGTAGAAATCTACGATAGTTAGATCAGCTGTCCTAGTACAGCTTAGTTTCTTGCCGGTTCTTCTCGAGCGGTTGTTTGGATTGCGGTGATAGAGTCATTTAACTTTCATTGATCTATATTTATTGAAATTATAATTATATAAGTACTTAATAGTATTTGTGTAGTCCTGTATTGGAAAATAATCATACAGGTTAGTGTTAATTTTATTATATTATGCAGTTTATGGACTAGGCACTTGTTTCATTACTAAACGTAAAAATAAGAGTTCAAAATTTTTCAGCACAAAAGTTAAAGTAAAGTTAAGTTACCTTTAATGCTGTAACTCTGAATGTGTGGACGAATCTCCAAACAACGTCACGCGGAAGTAAAACCAGAAAAGTTAGTAGGAAGGTCTACTACGAAAGCTCCACAATTGTCATAAAATATCTGCAGCATAAGGTTGCTGCATCCGTTTTATTGTCGAAGGGACAAGTTGATTTACGTTCTTCACCCCATATTAGATTCCATTTTCCGCAAAAGAAATGCTACGAAAAAAGTTTTTACGTATTTTTATGTTTAATTCATTAGTGCCATAAATCCCACCTATCCTCAGAAACCAGCAAATCTTGTCCTTTCTACAACCCTCCAGCTATAAATCTACACCCCACGTGATCTCCAAGTACCCATAACTCTTCGCAGAGCAACCGCCTCGAATTTTGTCCATTTTTGCGTCACGCACATAAATTCTAAGGTACCGGCAACTACAAAATGATTATGGCAATAGCTGCTCTATCACAATGAATATCGCGGCCGTTCCTTAACTTACCAAAGACATGTGGAGAGTTTTATTGTGACAGAGTACGAAAGTGTTGGCCATATCGAAGTAGTCGAGTGTACCTAGTAAGTAGATGGGCGCTCGTCTGCGACAGTCCGCAGAGAGCGCGCGGCCGCGCTACCGACACGATCAAACCTTACCGAGTTTCCCGCGCAAACGGAAAATTGGCGCGAAAATGACGAACTGTCAAGTTTTTAAACTTTAAAAAAGTTATAACTGCGACCAAGCAGGAAGCTAACAAAGAGGACTTGTGTGAAGTGATTTGAAAAATATTAAGACGGAAATTGGAAATTTTCGTATGGTTGATAGCATGTAATTTTATTAAAGTTTTAGAATAGTGAACATACTTAGCAAGTAGTATTCATGATTTATCTCCACGTTTAAAAAAATATTCGGTTCAACAATTCAGTTTATTTTTGCCGCATATTAAGCTGAAAACTATTCACTCCACGCAACTCTAATAATTTACGTCTAGATTTGCTCCAACAAATTTTTACGACATGGCTTACTTAATAATTTATCGACTGTTCTTTTCTTCAATGTCAACGCTAATCACTAGTCATCACTAAATACATGGTGGAAAATTTAGAAAAACAAGACGAATTTATGAGTAGATTTATCTGAAATTTTGTGTTATTTTTAGGTACCTACATACGTTTCAAGGTATCTAGTGGAATTAAGAATTCATAAGTAAATTTATATACTTACTATTGTTTTGAAGAAAATAAAATCCAACATGTCTTGTTTATCTAATACAATAAAATGTGAGTAGATATTATAATATACGAGTAGGTATGTAGAGAGGTATATGTAGGTACTAATTAAAATATAAGTTTAATTAATAGGCTGTGAAAAGTAACACTTATTAAAGTATTATGTAAAACGCAGCACCGAAATAAAATGTAAGTAATTTTCAACAAACCTAACAAACTGAAGAACACAGGGGTCATGACTAACAACAAAATAAACAAATAATATTCACTAAAATATATTTTTCAGTCTACCAGACTAACACACTTTGAGTTAAACAGTTAATATACAGCTGTGAAATAATTTATACACTAAGTTTACAGTGAGTACTTGAAGAAGTTACCTACTTCACTATTATTACTAATATTACAATATTAACTCTGTTCGCCTGTCTGCTTCGTTTTCACGCCACCGTAGAACGGATTTTGATAAAGTTTGTTATGGAGATGGGTATGGAGATATTGTGCGTTTAATAAGCTAAAATAATCTTTCAGAAACAATATTTTCTGAATAATACTTATGTACATGCAATATTCAATATGACAGATTCATTATTATTAATTCAACAAATTCGTCCTACATAAACCACTGTGCAGTGTGCAAAGTGTGCAAACTATAAAAAAATACAAAAAGACCAACTCAAAACTAAGTGGAGCATATAAAATTGAGGTTTTACAAAACAATTTCAATAATAACCTCAAGGCGTTCAGATAAAACTGGGTTTAGGAAACGCACTTATCGCAGTGCAAATACCAGTGTATCTGTTTTAAATTGTATGTATTTACATTACTCTGTGGCATGCTAATAATGTTCCCGATTGCGGAAATAGGCTCTCTTGACTGTCGCTCCAGTGGTGGAGACATTTCTGAGAATCTCTCGTGGTATGGGCACTACAGTGTGGTTAAGTATATCTAACCCTCAAGTAGAAAATCTGTAGCTCATCCCCTATCGGCGTGCTCCGGCAGCGGTTCTTAGAGACCCAGACCTATTCCCTATTCTATACCCTATACCCTATACCCTATACCCTATTCTAGGCTGAGCATGGTTACTTTAAAACCAGGTGAGATGGAGCAATGGGAATGGCGTAGTTTTTACACAATCTATAGGTACATATCTCCCTTTGTAATGTTGATATTGATCGCCTAACACCTGTAACCTCTGTTCCCAAATTCCTCCAAGGTTCCAGCCCGCGCATAGAGACGTTTTTCCAATGGCGTCCTGAACGATCTCTAAAATGTTTGCTCGTTTCAAAAGTGTTTACTAATTTCTCAAACTACTTTATTGCCACTTGTAAACAGACTTTCTGGTTTTCCTTAGGGTTTCCCTTCAACATTACCACTAGTGTATTTCGATTGTTATGTCTGTGGTATTTTCGGATAGATGATGGCCATGATAGTGAAGCAGATGTCGAAAGACTCAGTGACGAGTAGACGAATTCAGTGAGTACTGTAAAACTTCGTACCTACAAGAAACTTAGGTACAGAAAGAAATCAATTTTCTTACTAGACTGAAAACATATTTAGTATATTATGCCGAAGCATTTAAACGCTGTATTAAAATTTTTATATCATTTAAATAGCGGTGTAAATGTTTTTTTCTGTAAAAATTGTCGTCGAGTTCTAATTGGTCGTCCGATTGCGGAGCGTTTGATTTCTGATTGAATTCCCGTGCAGAGCTTCGCCTCTCCCATATTGTAAAAGGTCCTACCACTGAAATTTTACGCACGTGACTTGTCCTTAGTACCCTGCTTCTGTCATTGACTCACTTGCCACATCTTTCGACAAACCGGGAGTAAATAGACTTATTTGTAAAACGGTTATTGTGGTTTATCCTTTATAAATTGGCATGAGTAGGTACTTTTGAGTGATGAGTAATACTTTTCAGCCGGATAATCTATGGGTTACTCAGTATGAATGGTTGAGAGGTTGGTTACTACATTTAATTTTAGACCATGGTTTCCTCATGGACCATAGTGACCATGAATATAATACTAGTAGTATATAGAAACGAGTGATTCATTGACTTTATATGCTGAAGTCACTAAAATTTGCATGTTATAGAAAATATAGTGTATAATATTTGGGAAATTACATTGATGTTCAGTTTTTTTAAGTAGGGAAAAATGGCTCTTACATCAACTGAGCCCGCTCAAAACTGTCCGCGGGCTGAGTTGAGGAAAATAAGGCTATTGTACAATGCACAATGCACAGTCCTATTGAACTTTGAAGTTCACTTGATTGTTCTTTGTTTTTCATATATCATTGCACTGGTTTTTGCGTATGACCAAATTACACTACGACCAAACTACACTAACCCGTTGGTAGGTAACCTACTCGTATCTCTTTTTATTATTTATATTTTGTTTATGAGTGTTCTTATCGCTACAAAATTTTCCTCTCAGACAATTTCTTCCTTAGAAACCTATATCCCCGATTCAATAAGCTTAGCCATTACCGCGGCGGCTGAACCGTAATCTTATAAACCTTAGAGACAGATTCTGAAATGGGTTTCAGGAGTCGACCCATATCATACTCTCTCACTGCACGTAAGATGAAGTGATTTACCGTCGACTTGATCACGTTAGTGTTAATGCGAGACTAATGCCAGCTATTACTTTTCGTATGTGCCCTATATATAGATATAGCTCCTCAACGGTCTTACCACAAGTTTTTTTTTTTTTTTTTAACGTAGCTCCACACTAAGATTGCTCCTGTATCGTGGGTACCGCTTACAGACATATAATTTCACATACACATCACACCCAGACCAGAAACGAATATTTGTGGATCGCACAAATATTTGTCCCAGGCGGGAATCGAACCCGCAACCCCTAGCGCAGCAGTCCGATTGCTCAGCCACTACGCCAAACGAGCCAGATGCGAGTTTAACAGATGAGTCCAAATATTTTCTCCACAAATCCACGTCTAACGCTTTTTATAACTCAATAACAAATTCACACGTAAATTAATTAGGAATGCCAGGGTCGAGTAAGAAAACGCGAGTGATAGACATGGATTTAGATGAATGAAATTTTAGAAACATCTGTTTAACTCTGGTCTAATCTTTTGTGGTACTCGTAAGACCGCGTTCATCTCCAACGTCATGTGTAAATTCTTAACAAAAGAAAACTAAAGACGCGCGATCGGTATAGGTATTGTTCGGTCTGAATTTTTTTTCTTCTAATTATTATGATGTTTTGTCATACTGTATGACAAACCGGTGAAATTCGTACATGACAGTCGGACCGACTGTGTATAGAAGTGCGGCACTGAGCGGACTGTTTTAAAATGGACCTCCACGATACTGCATTGCGGTCGACCTCTGAATGTACAATGCTCTAGCCTCGTGAATCCGTTAACGTATGCGGCCTACTCTCGTACAAAATAACTCAGATCAAAACAGGAACGTCACAACAAATTCTTACCACCATATCGTTTTATCACAGCTATCGTGTAAGTTACACACCCATCGTAGAGAAATACTAGAAAAATAAACCAAATATTTTCAAGGTCAGCCCAATGTCATCGTAGGTAAGGCCTGCCTGTTATCAGCCAACCAATTTGTGTTATCTGTACGAACTAGGTCACACGAGCCAGATCACTATTAGCATCTGAAAGGGCTTTGTGAAATAGGTTAGTGAAACCGGTAGGTACTTATGTAAATGGTCGGGAAAAATATTCTGTTTATCACGACCGCAGATAAAGATGCCAAAAAATTGTATTGTTCTGTAATCAACTGTAAAATCTTTGTATTATAAAATTTCAGCTTCCGTATCTTTGTCTCCGCAATACTCGAAAGGTAGTCGATGGATTGACTTGAAAATTGTCCTTGTTTGATTGTTTGGTACAATAATGTTTACGTAATTCCCTTCATAATTATCTAAGGTCACCTTATTCTAAACGATTTGTGAAATAAAGCTCTGTGAAGGAGAAGCCGCGACAATAAACAGACAATAAAAAAGCCTATTAACACGGAATTCGTCTCAAATTTGTAAATATTTAAGTATTTTGATATGTTTTTTATTTCTAAATTGATGAAATATTTTGAATATTTATTGTTATTCACGTTAGGTTAACGACCACGACCTCAGAAATTAAAACCTTTGACCTTTTCTTTCTTTTAGTCATAGATTACGTCATGATGATGGAGACTATAAATATTTTTTGAAATACTATCCCAACATTTTGGATTTAAAAAAAAAAGTTTATTAATTATACATCTACTAGGTATATATATTGCAATATAATACAATATGCAATGTGTCACTACAGTAGACCCAGCTAAAAAAAAAAATTTACGTCTGCTAACCGCTTGCAAGTAAAGTTTTTCTTTCGACCTAAACTTTTAATAAATATTCTTAGGATCACTGACTACACCCACTCAGTTTGACTTTTTTCCACTGTACTTAAATACATTTCGCAAGTACTTACTGTACCATAAATAGCACTGCACGGAAATACTACCAGCAATAACAATTAATAACGAGTGATGTGCAATTAGTAACCGTCGCAGTGCCATGGGCGCGCATCTTGCTCTTGATCTCTGGCCGTATTAATTTACACACCTAGTTTCGGGTTACAGAACAATTAATTACGCAGAATCGTTCAACAAATGTACCGTGAAACGCACCAATTGAATATTGTTCGTTGCACAGTCAATTAGTGTTGAAAATCGATCCTGCGTCCGTCACAAAAGCAAATCGCGAGACGAAAACAGATGGTAACGGAATCGAGCGTCGTGGTGCAAATGTCTATCGTATCAATGTTAAGTCAAAGGTTTGAGATTGAAAAATGATGTTTCTTTTTCAAAAACTGATTCAAGATTGAATCTCGGATAAGTAAAGTAAACTACGTTGACTCTACCAGTGCTTCGGAATATGCTTGATCTGGAAATAGAGATTTGCCTAGAAGATCAGTACTTACTAGATCAGGGAATAGAAATGCGGTAAAAGAGTAATATCGATTTCGTTGATTACATTTTAGGTATGTTAGTGTAGTGTACGACGTGTACGTGGTTCTCGATATGTCACACATACATACAAAACTACGTGAATAGTATGAGGCGACGAGAAAGAGATGAAACCTAACGAATCTCAATTGTTTTTTTTTATTTTTATGGCTCATGAATCGTACCAGTTCGGGATTCGTCCCTGACCGACTTTTTCTTTTAGATAAAGTAAATGAAACAGTTCCTTATTTTCAATAGGAGAATTAAATTCTCAGAGTAAGTAACTGTAAAGCTTTATAGCACATTTCTGGAAACGACACTGCTCAATGCAAGCTCGATCCAAATTCAGCAACATTCTAAATTTGGTACTATCTAATATTAGTGTGGTATGGAATATATTACTGAAATACTTTGTGGTCTGAAATGTTAACCAGGATATAGTTTGTCGGAAAAAGGAAAGCTAGTTATAACTTTTGCGGCTCCACACCGGCTAGAATCGCGAGACTTTTCAACCTGTGAGAATAATTCATAATACCTACTGGCCTATTTTAAGCTACTCCTGCATCGAGTTATTAGATTATACGAGTATTATCTAACTTTGTCATTTTTGACATCTAAAACGTGGGTATGCTCATTAGTGGTGTGATGCAATGAATCGGTAGAGCTGTTGAATTTAATGTTTCTTTAGTAACTTATTGTCTATTTACCGTAGCATAATTTCACTAACGTCACAACAAGAACTTTAATTTGCGTTGTTTCTATAATCGTTATAATCACACCCCAAACAACTGTTCAATCAATCATCAATTTAAAGCTATAAACTATTATCTCCAAATGAGTTTTCCTTCGCAACATTCATCACCATCTATATCCGGAGCGTACTAGATGGCTTTTACTTAAATAATAACCTGCAACGTAGTATGTTACGTTAATTTGAATAAGGCCAAGAGTAGACGAACGATTTGTATTCCAATAGTCATTTTTTGTCGCTCTTCCCCAAGTTTAGTATGACAAGTTTAATGTGACGCTTATAATGGTGAAGTTGACTTATTTTCTAGCGGTTTTTATTGTGGTTTTTTAATTGAACTGTTTTGTTTAACAGCACCTATGAAGTTACTATTTCGTGGGCGCTTAGTTGTGGCTGGTACTCGCTGTTTCTTTGCAAAGAATACCATTCCAGTGTTAGGTGCAGTAGATAGACTACCTAACGGAATAGGCCGAGATCGAAAAAATAGCTCGTTTACTCCCAACCTAAGGCCTTAGCGTATAGAGCAGAACGAATTGTTGCCTCTGTGTTGCAACGTTACGTCGTTTATTATTTAATCTATGACAAGGCGAGATAAAACGCGGCTAAAATGGGCCAATTACAAAATATAATAAATATTGTAAAAGTTTGCCTACAGTAACTTACTGTATGCCCTCGTAGGCGCCCTAAAAGCATAACAGTTTGCTTGCCCCAGATTGGTGGGAAGGGGCGAGTTATCTCTTTGTGTCAATTTTGCAAGATGGAAGACTAGATCACCTTTCGTGAGAAGTCAAACTTTAAATTGTAAAACCTTTATAATAAGTGAAATAAACCCAATATTTGAATAACAAACAGTGCCAAAAAAAAGATATTTCAAAAAAGAATATTTTCGATATTCTTAGACAATACTATTGAAGTCGATATCTTTAAACAAGAAAATTCTTTGAGATGACGTAATTTTACTTTTGTTATTCATTAACTCGCTACTTACAAGCTTATCGACATTTAGCATGTTTATTGAACCTAATTTAAAATACCTCTTCAAATCCTTTGGCAAATAGATTTTATCGGCTCATAATAACGGCCAGTTTATAGTGGAATGTAATACAGCTCAATTTTCCCAGCTCTGCGCTTAGTATGCAAAAGAAAACTAGTATTTACCGTTCCACCATCAATTCTACTTCTCCTTACGCCAAGGAACCTTTCAAATTATAAAAATAGCCACTATTATTCTACTAGGAATGCTACAGCCATACATAAAGTTAAGTATTTATTAGAAAATCATGCATGAATCCTTACATAGTGCTTTAAAATTAAAATTATAGCTAAAGGTAGGTTCTATTTAAAAATCTTGATAGGGAATTTTAATTGTATCAGGTATTCACTGTTAGATTATTTGTTTTGCAATCTCTGACTCCGAAGATGTTCATTTGAAAGTATTACGATCGAATTTTACAAGAATTAGGTACCTACTTACTTCAAGTTTCTTTTCCTTACCTTATCTGTCTAATTATATTTTATGCTCAGAGAATTTTAGTATTTAAACTTACACCACACAAACTACTTATCACTTTTCACTGGTTTACACAATTAATATAATATTAATTAAGTATACTTATAGATTTATAAAAACCTACAATATATTACATGGCATAACTGTAATCTCGGATAGAATTTAAAATGTTATATCAATGAACATGGTAGTTACGTTTTCTCACATAATTCATTTACATTTATCATAGATTAACAGCAATAAGAGACAGGCATATTTATCGAAAGATAAAACGCTGGAAGCTACTCCAGGAAGTGTTATTCTTTTCACCGATAATCTTATCTGATTTTAAAACGTACAAATGTTTTATGTATGTACAATATTCTATAAACAAGTTTTGGAATCGACCTTTAAATAATATAGATATTATATTTGATTCAAACCCCATAATAACTTTGCTTTGGCTAAGTTTAATAACTTTGTTATAACAGCTAGAGAAATATGGAACTGGTTCAATATATTCATAATATTATTTCAATTTTAGTAACGCATTAGGACGCTTAAACTAATTCATTAAAAATTCATAGATCGTAAAGTATAATTTTAATAATTAAAATGTTAAATCAACATTTAGAAGGATTAACATTCGCACATTCAAAATGGTAGTGTATAATATATTTTCTCGAAATAAAATCGTGTCAGATGATTTTCTAAAAACATGCCATATTAATCGCTAATTAAATGTTCTATTAGAATATGTAAATTGACATAATACTCCACTTTTTATTTATGAGAAGGTTTATTAGTCTGACAGCGCAGATAAATATGGATAACATCATAATATTGTTGTGAATTATATTATGAACAAAAATACTCTTCTATAAACTTGAAAGTTTTTACTAGAGGTACCTACTTACTTGTAGTTTTTTTTTTACAATCACAAAAAAGGATTCATGACAAAAAATACCATAACGAGCACAGTAGGTACCTAAGTTTATTATATAGTATTACAACGACAAAGTAAACCGTCCTAAATCAGTTGATATCATTTTCGTACGCAAACAAATTATAAAATGGTGTATTCGCGTCAGATTAGATACATCCAATTTATGGCAGACCACACCTACCGCAGCTATTATCATCAAACATCTATTGGAACATCGACACGGCAATTAACGCCTCTGGGGTCTAGTCTCAACTACCTTCAACCATAGCACCGCATAACACACTATAACCTTTTTTGTACCATAACGTCATAGTGATAAGGCTTAGTTTTAAATGTAAGAATTCGATAAATCGCGCACTTGGTCAGTTTTCTAATGTAGAGGAAATTAAACAGCCGCGATGTAGTTACAAATGATTATCCACTGATACGTAAGCGAAGTAACACCATAGAATGTTATAGCTAACACGATGAAACTGTCTATGGCAATGTTTATCACTATCATTTAACTTCGAACAAGTTTTGGGACATTTAATAGACACCAAAAAAGCCAGTTATAAAATGAAATGTCCAATTTAAATACGCTGATTTATAATCGACATTCGTAACACAATTGTTACGAAACAAACTAGATGCAAATAAATTCCCAGCTTTGACAACGGAAGATAAAGCACACCATAAAATGATCATAAATAATTTATCCGCGATATTATTTTGTTATAAAAATCTGAGTGGTTTCGCCAACCGCATCAAAATAATTTTATGATCATGGTTCCCATTAGACGCTGAAAAAAGTTACAAACGCTTTAACGCGCCATCGTCGTTCTGATTTATGTGTTTCCGAAATAATTTCACTTCGATACAAAGAGATTAGGGACCGTTGTAGTAAAATATTACGAGAACAAAGCGATCAGCGGTTTTGGCATTCGGCCAGGCCGGGCGTACGGCACTTACGCTCATTCAAACTCGTCATTCATGACGTTATGGCAGCGCGTTACACGTCTTTGAAGAAGTAGGCTCTGCTGTGGAAATACACAAACATCATTCAGCCAAACTTCCCCGCAAGTCATGCCGCAAGTGTCTAGGTTACAACGGCTGATTCAAAAATAGTCATCAACCCAGTGATAGAACGTTTAATATTGTACCGACTGTTACTGCAACCTTCCACATGGATACGTGTGAATTAAACTAAAAATACTATCCGTGACGCAAAATGCGAAGTTCACAGAGATGATATCAATAAGCCGATCTATTCACGGCAGTTGTAAAAGTTGTTTGCTTTTAACCGCGGCGTCCTTCAAAGGGATTTGACGTGCAGAAACATTTCATGCTGTAAACTATTTTTAACATTTACAAAAATACAAAACATGATTTGTGGTTTATGTATTTAAAGGCACGGTTTGATTGATTGATGTTCGCTTCCGTCTATTTTCATAGAGGAATATTGGTGCCTATGGATTTTTAGATAGGTCTCTGCTATTTGCACCAGCAGATGTTATTTCATACGCTATACCGCTAAGTAGTCTTGTCTGGCCGGCGATCTAATCCATAAGGAAATGCCTGAGTAATTAGTGCAAGAATGTATCTACTTTACAGTGTACCATCGTTGTTTTATATCTTAATTGCCACATAGAAAATATTGTATCTACTTTCTATACCTAATTTACCTGCATGGCCTTCTAAAGCAAACCTGCTACGGTTGCCTTCTTTACGACTCTATAAATATCAAGTGAATATGTTATCCGCTACTAGTAAGTACGACGCAGATAAGGGTCTTACTAAATAAAGAAGTCATGTTACTTGAACGAATATGAATAATTTTTGTGACTGAAAAATGTGCGAAGTCTTGCAGTATCTCTATAGTGTATGTGTTATCTCGCCTTCAAATGTTTGCATTAGCTCAATGTTTTATTAACACGTTGCGTATCTGTGTATGAAATTACGAAAGAATGTGTTTTTTACGGCGCAGAGGGTAATCTCCAATGCCATCCTATATTATGCACTGTAATAATTAGAAGCTGCTATATCTTGCGGCCAAGTTTTTGAAGTTTTAATACGCACCCATCACACAATTTTACACAAATAATTAGTAAAATTATGTATGTAAAATTATATGTCTGTAAACCCCACAACACAGGAGTAATCCTAGTGTGAAGTTACGTTGTTTTATAAATGAAAGTAAAAAAATAAAATTATATTATATTTTTAAACAATATTATAATATACTTGCCCGGGTTCGTAGCTTTTATAAGAACCATGGATTTATTACCAAGAATGTGTAAGTCTAGACTTGGTCCAGTTTAAAGCCACATTTTGCAGCATTATTCAAAATTATGTCACACTTTGTGGTTTAAGACTGAAATTATGCGAATATTTAATAATATTATATCAGGGCCGATAGTGCATAAACCTCTTATCAGCCAATGTCGATGTTCGCTCTTATTGCATACAACCCGATTTAGCGATAGCTCTGCCAGTAATAATTCGCAGATAAATTTACGCAGTAATCGGTTACTATCTCAATGAGCGTGTTTTAATATTATCAACAACATAATAATTATTATGTTAATTCGACCCGATTTATACAAAGTAAAGTTAACATAGAACTGAAATATATTCGAGCGCAAGAGAAAATTGAGGTGTGATGAATTCGTCTTTACTTTCCGTAGGTACCTATCAAATTTGGCAGGTGTAACTGATACTCGAATATAGTTATTGTAAACTATATAAACACACCAATTTGAAAGTAGGTTATCACCCGCTATTAACAAACCATAAACTCAGCTTATCAATTAGGATATAAACATATTTTTTTCACGTGGAGATTTTGTAGGTAAAGTCATTTGAAAAGTGCTTTAATGTCCTCGCTAACAGTTTTGAGGGTGAAGTGATCAACGAACAGTAACGATCTTTGCTGACAAATAATTGTGTTTGTCTAGCGTAAGAAGCGGCAAGAACAGTGTATTTCTCGATTTAATGAACTACTGTAAATCAGTGATAATGGTGAACTTTGCCGCAACTCTACTTCTTGTTATACTGGTAAGTAATCTACGTGTTCTGCAATGGGTTCTCTCGTGTGTGTTTGCATTTACATTCATACGTTTCGCATTAATCTGCATAGAAATCAATTGGTCCTTCAAAAGAATCAATTATCTTATCAATTTTAATAGCGTGTAGAGTCTAGACATTCAATTTTAAGTTATTACGGTCATCTAGAGACCTGATTATATACATACAGTACTTATTTAATATGTGCTGCTGAAACGCTTCTTTTTCTGCGTTATGTCTGTCATTAAATGCTATTAAAATCCTCAAAAGAATATCCAAAGTAGACGCTGTTGACACTTCAGTCTACAAGAAAAATATCGTGTTCTCTTGACTTGTGATGTCACTGCACCATAAACAACTATTCCGAGATTAAAGGCGAACGTGAAATTCTTCAGAAAAGATTTACGCGCTATTTCATTTGCTAGTCGTAAAATTTGACATTGAAACCGTTTACTCTTCTTTACGACCAGGAAATCGATGTAGTCGTCAAAAATTCCAAATCGGTTATGGAACATTGGTCAGCGGTTATTTCGCGAGCGGCAGGCGAGGCCTGCCTTCTTGTTTGACTAAACGAATTCCTGCGGCGTGTTCGAGGAACGTTGGCGCCATCTCACCGCGATTTCTGTTTGGATTTGACGTACCTACGGATATCACGCACTCAATGCAAACTTCCAAATTGTACAGTCACGAGCGTTACGTTTGCCCGGCTCCATCACCATTGCAAACTTCAAATATTTATGAGCGACGCCACAATGAATAGGTTAAAACACTTGTAATTTAATTTGAATAATGCTAAGCGGTGTATTGTTATTTGTCATATATTTTATATTTGCTCTGTAGAGTGCGGTATTTATTCTTATTGAATAAGAGCTATTATGTTGCACGATAAACGCTCGCGACCCAGTTGCGGGCGTGCGGTGCAGATGGTTGTTTGCATAGCCGTTTCGTCGCACTCCCTAGCCACCTTTGTTTCAGCGAGACTACCACTGAATAGCTAATTTAGAATAGCACTTATCTGATTCAGTGGCTCATCCGACCTGAATATTCGGCTCCATAAATCACGCGTCATAATCGCGGCATTCCATTGTCTCTGTTTCAGCCGCCATCAATTGCGTCTGGACGCATTATCCCTGAAGCTACAGGATTAATTCGAGGACGAGCCAACGTAAAGTTGTCAAAAGTGAAATCAACCAGGCGTTCGGTCCGAATTAAGTTGGATGGATACGAACCACCAGGCCCTTCAGGAGTAAGATCCTGCGGCTTGTTAAAGTTTCACGCGTAATGAACTTTGTCTTGGTGCGGGCACTCTGGAAATAGCTTCTGAAATTTGTAATTGCTACGGGCTCTGAGTCAAAGCACTTAATTAATATATGAATTTCAGCCGGAGAGCCTCATAATATATGATAATGAATACGTCTAGTTTGCACTGAATAAGTTAGTGCAGTCGCGTCACCACCATTTACATAAATGATCATATCAAGGCAAAGGACTGTTATTTTGTTATTTACTACTTACGGGACCTTTTCAGGTGGCTTTTCTTTTTAATCAGTCAACTGCAGTTCTATTTCTGTGTATTTGCACATTGCAGTCCCTAAATGCTTCGGCCTTGCCCAGGCTTGTCTTGAGCCATAAACGACAAACAATTGAAAGCCATAAAGTGACATTAATGCGTTGAATCTAGACAACTGGGTGTCAATTCTTGTAATTACACAAAAAGTTGAACGAAAGTTGACCGAAATGTGATTGGATTATGACTAGACTGAGAATTGGTATTCTGCTCCCATAAATTTACAACTTCATCTCGGTATAATCAACTTACGATCTAGTTACAGTTAAGTCAACCTATTGTCTATGACATATAACTTCAACTCATTTTTGTTACTAGAATACCATTTTAGCGTTCGGTTACATTACGAAATCATTTCGATCAAGTGAACGTTAAATGTCACTTTTCAAGTTACGAGAATACCATTTTTAGACTTTAATGAGATTATAAGTTGATCGGAACTAGATTTTGAACATATTAAATTACCAGAATTGCCCTACTGATTGTAAAGTGGCTTAGTACCTACTTTGGGATACCAATGATTTGTTAAACAATTTACACCGAAACAGCAAAAATATACTAAGTAAGTGTAAACTACAAAATTATCACTAGATATCGATTCTTTGTTTAGTGAATCTTGTCCTCGACCTTTTTATTAAGTAGATACTAGTTAAGTACCTGTACCTGTCTATTTTATTTAATTCTAAATTTAATTACAAAATCAAAACTAGCTCATCAATGTGTTATATTTTCTTTTATTTGGATTACTATTCTAATGCTCTTTAACTCGATTCTGCAGGCAGATTATGTTCTTGTCTACATTTTTCATGCTTCCGTTGTGCAGGATATGCATTTTAAACTTAAGCACTCGTATAATAATGCAATTTTTATGCATAATATGAACAAAGAACATCCTATTTTTTACAGATTCTATGAATATAAGTAACTAAAGATTTGAACAAGTTTTACAATGAATATTATTATGTAGGTACCTTCCTAAATAATATGGTGTGAACCACACATTGTTATGACATCAGATATGCCAGCGAAAAAAGGTTATTTTTCAATTTGGTACGAATGCTTGGAAATATTAAAATAGGTAAAAGTTAATTGATATCCTTTTTTGTCGTTTTCGCATGTCTTTTGTCCTGAAGCCCTGACATAACTACTTATGCAATACAATCAGTGTATAAACTATTTAGTAGTACCTAATTGAAGTAGGAAATACACTTACCTTGTAAATTATCTGTTACTCTTACGCAATGACGTACCTAGTTACTACGCCACATTTTATCACATAACATAAAAATAGTACCTGGTCACTTTTGATTGAATGTGTCAAATTAATGAAATCGGTAAGATCGCGGTTGGGTGTCAAAGCGTTTATGTAACGCGTAGATGTAACGTCTCAAATTGGTATTGAAGAATTTTTATAGACCACATGGCTATGCCATTGGCCAGCCGTTGGCGCTATACTTTATTCGTGGAACTAACAATTGACAATACTCATATTTTAGACATTTAACTACTATGCTGATTTGGAACTGAGTTACTTATGAGGGCGTTAAATAGTTCTAGTAGAGTAACGTTTGACTCATCCAATGTATCGTGGCCCCCCGTATTGTAGCTATGACACTTCTGTTTAATAATTTTATATACCTAGATACCAACTGGTGCTAGTTTCCTTTTGGAACTACTTTCAAGGCTAGAGTCAAGGCTAAAGTGTCAGATCTACGATGGGTGGGTAAAACCTGTACTACTAGAATAATTTTATTAGTACTACCGATCGATTTGTCATGGTACACCATCGATTATGGTTACCTATTTTACTAATAGCCCGTAATAACTTTGTTTAGTAACAGTCATGTTAAATGTTAATACCAGTAAAAAGCGGGTTGTAGATATTTTATACTGTTTTCGTTAATAACTCTAAATTTTGTTCAAAGAAGTTGTATAAATCTGCTACAGATATTACACCAGAGAAACCAAGGAGACATATATTTTCCCAATTACTTGTATGAAAGCCCATAAATCTAATTAAGAGGGCAACTTTCTCGGCTTTGTAAGAAATACGGCAATATAATATTTCTTCTAAACAATAGGTCCACGATAGGGACTGAACAAATGTGAGTCTAATCGAGATTTCGAGCATACTAATTTTATTACAAAAGGCCTTTTGTCCTTGCGGTGCTGTTAGTAAATGGGTCGTCCAGAGAGTTCCCTACGAGTATCTTTCGCGTAAACAAGTATTTTCGTTTTCATTGAAAAGACGCCACATACGTCAGATTGACTCATTTATCCAACTGAGGATAAAAATATCCCGTGACGCGTATCGGTAAAATATTTTTTGATGTTGACAGACTGGAGTGTAGATTTCATACGCGTCTATCGATTTCGACGGCTCTCTTTGTCCTTTTAGGCAGAAGGATAAGATATAATGAAAATGGAATATAAATATTCCTGAAGCATCACAAAATGTGCTTACCTAAACTAACAGACATAATTTCGAGTCTAAAAATTTATATTATAAGGGACTTTTTATGCACCATTACAATTTCATAGTCTTTATATATTTTTATAAAAACATGTGACACTTTTAAGGCTCATGGTTGCGAGATTAGAATGCTATAAGTAATATTGTAAGTAGGTAACTAAGATAAGAAAGTTTCAATTGAAAAGATAACATAGAAAACATCGCATTTAGAGAGAAGGATTTCGATAATAACACAACTCTTACTCGTATTAAGTATCTACGATACCTAATATGTATCTACGATACGGTATCTACGATACCTAATATGAGTATTAGGTATCTATCATGTATCATGGTATGAGCTCCAGGAGCGCCACAAACGTGCGTCACTGCGACGATCGCCAAAAACACAAAGGGCGCTGAATCACTGGCCCTTGAAGTGATTTATAAAGTAATTAATTAACTCAGTCGGCTTCTTGTACTCTGCTCGTTATAAGTGCACGTTAAGCATGTTGTACACTTGTCTACAAAACACTTGACAGTTGTGTCAAATAGAGAACCTTTTTCTTTTATAAGTTGCTTAAATACTAAAAATAAAAATAAACATCACATGACATTTATTGTTTATAATGATTAATTTAAACACATTCTTACTGACCCGGTCACAAATTCATAACAGACAAACTTTTACATCACTTGTGACTATAGATAAATCAGTCGCTTGATAGGTTTTTCGTCAATTTTAAGCGTTATTTTTCACAAAATTCCAGCGTTCTCACAATCTCATCGGTACATCGTGAAGTCGTGTCATACATCTCATACTCCCTTTAATTTAGCGTTATCTCTCACAGTAGCGCCGTAAAAGGGCGCATTACGACCCACTAATGCGTTGCTTGCATTAGTGTTACATTAATTGCAGAATGTTATATGGCTGCGCAATATTTTTATAGGCCATCTGCAGGCAAACGTTAACAAAGAATGTTGTGATTTGACTCCTATATTAGAGCAGCTCTACTGATACGTATATTTATATTCTGTCTGGTACCGAATTATATAGTGTTTTTCTTGAAAATATGCCTAATTTTTCACTCGAGCTTTTACGAAATATGTACTACAACTGACAAGCAAGTTTAAAAAGTATGTAAGAAAAACATTTATTTCGGGCATAAATGTTTCTTTTTCTTGTTTGCAAACTAAGTGTGATATCATGTAAAAAATAATACCCAAGTAGGTACCTACTACATAATGGCTTTCTCGGGCGCTATCGGATGTATTTATGAGAAAAGGGTCCCTTAGAGATTGATAGAACCAACATAATTATTATTTATTAGGTCGAAAGGGGAAACCGCCATTTTCTACATCCTGAAAAATTTGATCATAAGTATAGGTAAATTAATCTTTTAAATGGAAATTAATCTTAGTTCAATACCATCACGGTTTGTCAAATAATTGCTGATGCGGGAGGTCTACTAACCTTTACGACATTATAATTTGATCGTTTAACCTTAAAACTCGATTTACCGCCAGGATGGCTTTCTAATGCCTTAATTAGTATGAAACCCGTATGACATGCTGGTATCGTATAATTTGTCAATTTACTCGTACTTGGAAAGCAACGAGTCGTACAAAATTCCAATACTGTTTGGGCAGTAGGCACATTGTTTATTTTATAGAATAGTACTCTAATAATAGAGTTTAACGGTCTTAAAAGATTCGGTCTTTAAGTTAAGAGAAACGGTCACAAAAGATTTAAACGAGAGTTGAACAGATGCGTCTAAATATTTTCTCCACAAATCGACGTCTAACCTTCACTTTATCTAACTCAATAACAAACTCACAAGTAAAATAATTAGGAATGCCAGGATTGAGTAAGACAACGCGAGTGGTAGACGTCGATTTTGTGGAATGAAATTTTAGAAACATTTGTTTAACTCTGCTTTAAACTTTTGTGGTAAGACGGTAATAATAGAGCAAAAACGGCAAAATGGTAAAAAAAACAAACAAGGTTTTGTTAATAAACTTTATTTGAAAATGATAATTGTGTAATTGAAAATCTGCAATCAGCATAATTATAATTATGGTAACGGTAGCGTTCACTAATGAATATCTTTCTATAAGTCTTTCTTGTCCTCTACATTAAAGTGATGGCCTTTGCCCAGCAGTGGGGCAGTACAGGCGGAATTATATTATTATTATTAAGCTTTTGTTTCATAATATACGCGTGCTTAAGAAAGCCTTAGAAATTCCCTTAATAAAATTACTTTAATGAGGGCTTAAAATAAACATGGTTCATTAATATGCCACGGTATAGAGTGCATTAAAATTTACGAGGTAATCCAATAGATGTGGGTAATCTGTCTAATAAGATTTGTTATTTCAATCGAGTGGTTAGCATTATTATTATTATAGAACACTTCTAGCTATCTGTTTAGACGATGACGGTTCTCAACCTGGTGTACGAACTGTAATTACTCGATGAGATAGCAATAAAGCTCGCCGCGGTTGTCAGCTCCTCATCGGACACGCGTGGAAATGAACACGATGACTTAATACCATAGGTACGAGGAGTTAGTCGTCTCACTTCATGGGAATTTGCGTGACTAATTCGCCACTTTACTGCCACTTGATAGTTCAGTTTGTTTTTATTGGGGAAACAGTTAAAGCTTACAGATATTTGGTGAATTCAAGATTCAGCGTCATCATCATTAGCTAAGCATTACCTACGTTCTCACGCTAGGTCTCTCTCCCTAAGATCTTCGAGAGACTGAGAGAGACTTCGAGAGACTGCGAGATTCTCAGAATACATACTAAAAGTTTTTCTCTTGTCTCTCAGGTGGTGGGCCGAGAAGGAGTGTTGGCGTCGACAGACACTCAGGAGCTTCGGTGCGGTCGACGGCTGGTGTCAGGGCTGTTCTCGCGGCCGCGGCTGCCGCTCGGCTACTCGTACGTGACGACGGTGCCGCGCGGCGCCTGCCGCCTCAACGTCTCCGAAATAGTCTCCAGCGAGAACTACATAGGCAAGTTGCTGTATTATTTGACGTCCTCCATGACTTGACAGTGAACACTGAATGTGCGAAGCGTGAGCTTCGTGAGTTTCGGGTTCAACTCACGTTCAGACCATAGTGCTTAATCTATGTACCTATCTATAATACATTATGTGGTACCAAGAATAGCAACGTATAAATAAAAAAAAATTGACCTAATCATTTGTGTCCTACTTACTTGCTCTCCAAACGTGAATGATATTATTGACTTCCGAAGAAACACGTTCCATAATTTTCGTCTCTGTTTAATTGTAAATAACGCACTGTACTAAATAAGTTTAATATCGCCCATCAAGTGCAAATATAAAATTCCAAAGAATACCTGAGAAAATACGCAAAAAATTACAATTGCAGTACATAATGGTTCTTTGATGAAGGCTAATTGGCTGAATACATAGGTTCGTTCAGATTATCAATCAATGCTGTCGACTGTAAATCACTTAGCTTCAGTAGGCTGTAGCTATGTTTGGATGCAGCTCAATTAGAAGCAGAAGAAGCACCGACCCACATACTGAAATAGGATAGTCAAAACGTAATGAGAAAATATGCTCACACTAATTTGAACAACCTTGTAACACATTTTGCATCCATAATGATGTCAATATCGATGTTTTATTGAAAATGTCTCGTACGTCACAAATAGTAGGTCACAGACAGGTCTTAATCGAGAAATGAAGTGTTGAGAGGTGCAAAGATCGATGTCGAATCGATTAATCGGAATTGCACGTTCGGTGCGCCACCGCTTGTCTTCAATAGAGGCGCCTACGCCGCAAATTGTGAGATAAATGGAGGTAGCCGACGCGCAATTGGTGGTTAATTATTTGCATGACGCAGCCGCTAACAATTTAGTACAAGCTAGTTTATTGGTGTTCTTATTTAACCAGAGTTTTAGTGTTGCTCATGCGAATGTTTTTGTTTCAGCATTGAAAGCGACCAATGGGTCTTACATCATGAACGGTGAATTTGCTGTGAGCGCGCCGGGTACTTATGAGGCAGCTGGCGCCAGATTTGTGTACACTAGAGCCGCAGGACTTGACAGTGTTTTTGCTCTAGGCCCCATTCATCATCCAATCGACATCATGGTAATTATAACGTCAAATCTTACAACTTTGGTAATTTTGTTTTCTGACAACTGTTTACTTTGAAAACTGATATTGTTTCAGATCCTCTACACTCAACCGAACCCGAACATAAAATACGAATTCCTTACCGACTTGGCTCCAGATGACACAAGCAATGACATACCGACGGTGAACCCTCCGCACCACCAGATAGGACGGCATCACCGCCACCACAATTCCGAATCTCACTTGAGAGACCTCGACCGATCGAAATTTGAACCTTCGCTAACAAGACAACCCGACTCCAACAACCTGGAGGCTCAGTCCCAAGTCGAAAGCAACGTGATTGGCGAGAGAAAATTCATGTGGAAAATTATGGCTATGACAGCGTGTTCTCGATCCTGCGGAGGGGGGCTGCAGATCGGCAAATACAAATGTGTAGAACTTGCCGAAAAAGTCGAAAATGACAGGGAAGTGTCTTCGGTGCATTGTTCTGGACCTGCGCCGACGTCTCGTCGTCGAAGGTGTGGAACTGCACCTTGCCCTCCGAGGTGGCGAGCTGCTGCTTGGGGCCCTTGCCCTGTATGCGGTCCGGCGCATAGAACCCGCATTGTAGGCTGCGTTCAGGACCACGCGAGAGGAATCACTAAGGTACGCACAGTTTTATACCATCACAATGTGAAATGTTTAAGAACAGTGTCAGATACTCTCTTTGATTTCAGATCAGCGACCAAAAATGTCCACTCCCGATGCCTCCTAACACCGAACCCTGCAACATCCCCAACTGTGATGGAACAGCAGTAACACCTGGTGTACCACGCCTCGATGCCAGGCGTCAAGTGCGACCAAGAGACCGAACTGATGCTTTTAGAGAGGGACCCATCATCACGTTGGCGTCTAACATCAGTGATGAAATCACGTCTACTACCGCTCCGAATTACTCCTTTAGCGGTGCTGGAGGATGGCTGTACACAGAGTGGTCTGAGGTAGGTATCTTTATATCTAAAGTAGCTATTATAATAATATGATTACCAAAATTTGCTTATGAATATTTTTGGTTCACAGTGTGTGGGCTGGTGCGTAGGCGGAGGAGTGCAATCTCGAGGAGTCCGTTGCGCAGACCCCACTGGGTGCGCGGCACTCAGAGCCCCAGAAGCAACCCAGACTTGCTCCGTGAGAAGGCAATGTGATGCTCAGTGGTTCACTGGTAAGAAATTATTAAAAAGGGTGCATATTACTCTTTTTAGTAGTTAGTCATTTTCTTCTGATCACGTCCAGTATCTTCGGTGATCCTCAGTCCCTGCCTCAACCATGTTAGTTTTTCTAGTATATTTTCAGATGATTTCAAGCCCATATTCTTTGTTATTCAGAGCTTAAAAATGTTATAGCCAAATATTGACACTCATTTGTTTTAGCAATGAACTCTATCCATCTAAAATCGGTCAAACCACATCCGCTGTTATGGTTGATGATCGATTACTTTGCATACAAAATGACACTTCATTAAAGATAAGAGAACACTACGCAACTGGCTTCTCGTTGTGATAACAATATAATTTGTTTATTAGCAAATACTTGTAGCTACATAGTTAAAACAACTATTTTTTAAAAATTTTCATAAAAAATAAAAGTAATAAGAGCGGCATTTGTTATTTTTTGAGAAGGAGCAACAAACTGTAGATGATGTTTCAGAAAATCCAATTGAATGTTACCAGGTGAATGGTCCCCTTGCTCGGCGGCTTGCGGCGGGCGTCAGGTTCGAGGAGTCATCTGCATCGGAGGCAACGGACGGAGGCTCCGAGACGGATCCTGCACCAGACCTCGGCCGGAGTCGGAGCGGCCGTGCGGAGGGAAATGCAGCCCGTCCTGGTACCTTAGTGACTGGAGTGAGGTGAGGAACCTATGGTCGAAGATTATTCAGATAATTTTAAAAGACCTTTATCATCGTGAAGGTTCATCGTGAAATATGTGGTTTGGCTGGCAAATTTTATTATATCTGCTCTCAGATTTTTATGTATTTCATAAAGCATCCAAGTATCTTTAATGTGTTGTTTTTCTTCTTCTTCATAGTCAATAGTCATAGCTAACATAATCAATCTTCAAACTCTTTGTTTGAGAGGCATCCTAAGAAGAAGTAAAAAAATACGTAAGAACGTCGTTTTCTTTTCTAGTGCCAAGGCCCTTGCGAAGCTGGGATCCAGTCTCGTACGGTGTGGTGTGCCCGGGGCGGGGTGGAGGGCGCGGGAGGGGCGGCCAGGGACAACGAGTGCCCCGGGGTCAGGCCTGCAGCCAAGCGGTCCTGCGTGCCCGCGCGGTGCTCGACGAGGCCCGCGGCTAAGCCGCAAGTGCTGAACCCTGTACCTTCAGGTACGTTGCTTTTCTGATGTCACTGACGTTCTCATACTGGAGCAGCCTTGCTTCAGTGCTAGTTAAATATGGGTTTCGAGCAAGGCTCTTGTTAAATATGGTTTTCATAATGAGCTTTGGGAATATTTATGGTCACAAAATTAACGAATTAGATGTGCCTATGCGTATTATTTTATTTCTAAGAAGTAAACCCTGATGTCTTCTCAGTTTCAGACCCACAGCAGCGAGTAACTCGACACCAAAGTCATAATCGTAACATACAGAGTAAAGACAGAACTTATGCGGATGGTGAGTAAAAATATGAGAGACATTTTAAAATTAACATTTTCTCTGTTGTTACGTACCTGATACTTGTTTTGCAATCTGGCATTTACTCTCTCATGTTGTTATGTTATCGGTTCTTTACCACCGGTTTCCCTTCTAGGAGCGTGCACAGACAAACTGACGAACTGCGCTCTCGCAGTCCAAGCTCGACTCTGCCACTACCCCTACTACGGGGACTACTGCTGCCGCTCCTGCCACGGGCGATAGGCTTCGTATGAGACAGTGATACTTAGTGAGATACAGCCCAATGTGACCCCATTGCGCTAGAGCTTAAAGTTGAATGTTGCTTGGTATTGTCTAATTCTTGTCACGAAAGTAAATTGTTCAATTCTGTGCACTACGAGTAGGAATACATATTACTATGTACGACTATGTAATCCAAGATAGTGTTTCATCTCTTGAGATTCCGTCTGCGTTTCACAATAAAGGTGTTATAGAGACGTCACTGGATAATTTACGAGCGGATTGAATTTTCAGGCAAATCAAAATTTCACTTCCCTAGGCCCAATTTCAGCAGATAAGAATAATGTTTGATAAAAATTAAATGTGCTTTTACAATCGTGTCGCTTTTACAATCGTAAAAAGGCTGCAGTTGCCTTCATTATTTTCGGCCAAAATTGAATCATCTTTACACAAACATTTTGCGATTTCGACGGCTAAATATCTCAGTGATCTGTTTCAATATTGTTTCGCATATAAACCGGAAATTCCATATAGCCAATTTCCCACATCTGGATTTTTATAGAGTCGATACTTCGCAACTAAAATGTGGGTTAAGTTCGTGCGTGCGGGCATATGAAAATAAACGAACGTGTTTGTAATTATTAGGGATACAATCGTGATCTCCGGATGTTTGTCGGGATGGAGTCGATCTGTGTATAATACTATATTCTCATTTATTTCTATTGAAGCGTATACGTACGGTTTTGCTCTGATCGCACCAAATTTTATTTTTGTAGTAAGCGTAGGACTCCTTTGATGGTAGTTATATAACCAGTTTTGATGAGCATTTTTTAATGGTTTTAGTCACCCATCATTGAATAGTGTTTCTAAGATGATTATATTTACATTAATTTTTTGGTTAATTGTATGTTTGACACAAAGTAGGAACCTAGTTCTCACTCATACTAAAAATTAAATGTATCTTATTACATAGCAAAAAATATATAACTACAACAAAAATTTAAACAGCTTTTTATTTATCAGGTGAATACCAAAAAATGCTCGTCAAAACAAATCTTAAAATAAAAGTAGGATAGTTCGAAATTAAATGAAAATGTGTGAATGAAATAAAAATCATTTTTATTATAAGTAAATAATTTTCGACCTTAAGCACAAAAGCTACCGAATCTGGCACTTTGAGCGTAGGTGAACACTTACTATACTCGTAGCTTGCCTTGTAACTAAGTATTTATAATGGAGTTGCAATTCGTGAATATTGTGAATACCTATCTATACTTAGAGATTAGAAACTTTATTTAATTACATACAGATCATAATAATATAATAGAATTGTTGAGTGTAAAAGCAAGCAAGACAACAAAGAGTGAGATAAGTATGTTATCAAGAACCTTAAAAAAATCACGTAAATTGTGAATCGCATGGACATTGGACACTAGAATGTACGAAATAGACCAATACAAAGATGTTTGTTTGTTTAGCAAAAGTTGTTCCAATAAAAATAAACAATTGTTTATAATTGTTGTAATGTTGTTCAAATAGTCGTTGTTGTTACCTGGATGCTTTTACACTCTATAAACAATGCAATACTTAGGCTATGCTGTAGAGTAAGAACAAAATAGTATTCCTTTATAATAATTATAGTTAGTGAACTGTGTTTTATAATTTTAGAAAGTATGACAAAGTGTTCATAATTTATTTTTTGATTCTGTTAGTTGAGAATCTTATCATAATATGTATTGTAATATAATTAGTTAGCTTTGGCTCGTTCAATGAAATGCTAAATATACAATAAAGCAGGTGTTTATTAAATGTCTTGTTAATACATTCTAGACGACCCACAGTAAGTTACTTTATATGGAGCTGTATTTTAAAGAGCTGTATTGTAACTAGAGTAGAAATAGATTTTGTAAATGTTACAATTGTATGTATAGTGCATTTATTTCTTGGCTGTTAAGTATTTATACATTTATTTAGACCATACTATCACAACTATGTATTAATATTGGTTTTTGCTAAATTTAATTATTTTGCCTACCGTATAATGTCTGTACTAATGATGCATAATAATATAACAATGTACAAAAATAATAAGCTTTAAAACACTTAAGATTAAATTTTATTTCAAAACCTCTTGTTTTACTAACTGAACAACTTTAACTACAACTGAACAACTAAAACCGAGCTCTGCTAAGCCAAGCCCGAGACCTGCTGAGCTGACACCGAGCTCTGCTGAGCTAAAACTGAGCTCTGCTGAGCTAAAACCGAGATCTGCTGAGCTGACACCGAGCTCTGCTGAGCTAAAACTGAGCTCTGCTGAGCTAAAACCGAGATCTGCTGAGCTGACACCGAGCTCTGCTGCGCTAAAGATGAGTTATGAGGTACCTTACCCCTGTCTTGTAAGCCACAACGGCCTCTGAAGTAGTTTCCTGCTCACGGCCTCATACACATATAACAAGTATGCAGGACTTATTAAATAATTGCGATCGAATGACTGTTCTTGGCAGCACAGGCAAAGCAGCGGTCGCACCCAGTATGTTATTAATATCATAAGAGGGCTTCCCAAGCAAACACTGTGTAGTGATCATCTGAATGTAACATACTGATACTGCATTGTTTTATTTTACGTGATCAAACACACATTCCACATCCATACATTGTCCACTTTAGTGCAAGTGCTATTATGTCAATTGAAGTGTCTGTAAGAGCCCTATAAAGGCAACTGAAAACAATACCTATTGTCTGCCAATCTGAGACAGGGAATTAAACGGTCAAGATGTCGGATTTAACAGATTCGGATATTATGGTGCAAACTTTGAAAAAGTCAGATTTAAATGAAAGTACATTGTTGAAAACAGTGCGGTTGACGATAAACCTAATAACGAACATATTGATGTGTTTGACTGTGTTTGTGAGTCTTTTGTATGCATGTAGCGCTGAGAAGGTCACGATGTTTCACTTGCATATCATGTTTTGTGTGCTGGGGGTAAGTTTTATCAACATTCGTGTAGTTCTTTCTAGGTACCTACCTTATTTGTCTGCATCTGTAAGCATAAGTTACGGAGTAACTCTTTAGTAATCTGTGGCCTATGCATGTAGCTTCACCTAGCGATGTAAGAATCTTATATGCTACTGCCTCAAGAAGCTTAGGTGATACTGATAACGTGGAGTGACGAGTTGAGAAAAACAGCTCGCAAGAACTGGATGAGGACAACCGAAGAGCAAAATGATGGTGATGATGAGACATCGATTTAACAGCAGCATAGCAACTGATTCGTGAACGTTTTATGAAAGTTACAACGTGAATTTCCTCAAGTAAGAATAGTTAATATTTAATCTATTGCAGTATCAACTCTTCATGTCTCAAGGGACATTGGTGTTATCGAAGTACAACAGCTGGTCGATGCACTTGAGCCGCCGCAATAGAAAGCACCTGCATATACTGTTTCAAATACTTGGATTCATCCTGGTGGTTGTTGGGAGCAGCGTGATTATATGTGAGGAACAGCATCACTTCAACTCTACGCATGGGAGTTTAGGTGAAAAGCTATTTAGTGTCAAGTAGTAGTAGGTGCATAATATTATACTTCTAAACTTATTATAACTATGCATGCTCATAATGAAAACTCTCTTGAAGATCTCCCAAGTCTTTTATAGAAGCCTTATGATAAGCAACATAACCATTTAGAGAAAAAAGCCTCTCAAGATGTCGCATCTCTCAGTTTAGTATCTCAAAGTCTTACGTGCATATCACTAGTTTTGCTGATTACTTTTAAATATGATAATGCGGTAGGGTCAGCCCTACATTACCATAAAAATATTTTGGACTGCAGATTTTCTTTATTTTCTTTGACAAACCATGGCGAACAAATCGACGTCTTTGCATATTTTGTTGAAATTAACACGTAATTAATTTCAGGGGTTATCGCTCTGATCATCAGCTCAATAAGCATAGTTAATGGCGGTCTGGCTAACTATGCTTACATGCTGAGCAGCTCCTGCATTCTTCTCGTCAAGTTCGTCCACTACATTTCGGGGATCGTCACGCTCATAGTCGCCGCTGCGGCCTTGTCCACTGGTTTTGAGAAGTTCCCCTTCAGGATGTGGGTGAAACAAGCTGATGCTGTAACTGGCCTGATATTTATTACCTGGACGTGTACTCTGTTCGTTACTTTGGACTTTTGGATATTGTCGGGACAAAGGCTACGCAACCTTATGTAATTACTAGTATATATTCTACGCCACAGAATAAAATTGTTTAGTTTGAAAAGTAAAGTGTTTGAATAAAATATTGTTTATTTATTTGGAAGAACTAGCTATAGTAACCTAGTAATACGAATTTGCTTTGATATGCAACTTTGTAAGAGGACCCCATAATATGCATAGGTACGTACTATTATTAAAAAACAATCTTAATTATTAATAATACTTATGTAAAGACTATGCGATATTGATCTGTTTACGAAACATCAGAAGATGCTGAAACCGCTTCCTGTAAATCCAACGATCTATGGCTATTTTAGAACCAGAATTTCAAGATAAGATAATCTTACTGAATTTCGTGTAGGAGATACGAACACACATCGATATTTGACACCCAATATAAAAGATTCTGCAATTCTGGGGCTACACTGATACATTTATCTCCAAATCAAAGATAACATTTGGAGATATTTTACCAAACATATTGTCGAGCTGCGACACAGTTGTGATTAGTGTGTTGTAAGTGAATATTCAATCAGCACTGTTAGCATGGCGCCTCCGCCACCGCCGCCGCCGCCACCGCCTCCTCAGCGTTACGACCCGAACGAGATGGAAGCTAATGGACGTTACCAAAGGAAACCGCAGCCGACCAGTGTCATAGTCATCCTGAATGTAGTCAACACTATCACTCAGCTACTGATTGGTGCGGTGGCATGTTGTGCATTATCCTATGCAAACTTGTTTGCTGTCGGATCAGCGTTCACGCAACACATTTATCTATGTGTTACTGGAGTAAGTGACATTTTAAGTTAAATTCGTCTTGGAGCCGCGTGCTGAGATTCAGAAACAAGAGCAAGTTTGGAGTCCTGCTTTGCTATGTCAAAATATTGTGTTCCTATGTGAAATTGTAGTGTCGAGTTCAAACGCTACTAAATTTTAGCGTTGGTAATATTAATTTCACGTGGTGTCTGAATGCGAGTAACGATTTGCATGGGACTTGTAGCATTTAATGGCACTCATTGTAGTATATTTTCGTAAAGGATCACAATTTTTTGCATAGTTTTGTTGTTAGTTTACATTCCATACTTTTTTGTATAGGCAATATTGAATAAAAATGTCACAATAGAAAACCTTAAATGTTTGTATTTAAATTTCAGTACATCATCCTCATGAGCCAAGCGATTCTATCCTTTAACACTCACGCAGGCTGGGCCTACAGTCTCAAGTACCCAGAAAAGAAGTTGATCCATTCAGCAATGCAGGTCGTCGGTGCAATCCTTGCGATAGTCGGGAGCATCATTATAATCGTCGAGATGGGTGGTGTAAACTTTCAATCCGCCCATGCGATTACAGGTATAACAATTTTAATTACTGACATTATCATCACCTCATCGATGTTATTATTTGCATCACGATTAGATAGATGCTTGGGGGAATATGCAGTAGGGAATTGACAAAATAATATGTCTATGCTGATTTTGAAACAACGTTCATCTAGACTAAAGACATGTTGTCTTTATCATGTTTATTGTGTTACATGTGAACGCCTTCAAGCGATTTTCTTTTCAATTAACTACATACTCTCTGATTCATTGATAATAATTATTACATACTGCGCTATTTCTACTCACAGTAAAATTTTTGCCAGCTTGTAATTTCCTTTTTCTAAAGCCACAATAAGGGCGAGGCCTATGTTATGGGCAATAGTGGATGTATTAAGGTTGATAATGATGATGATGATAATGAAAGCCACAATTCTTTTAATTTCAGGTTTAATCGCCATGCTTCTGACATTCTTAAGTCTCGGCGCAGGGATTATGAATTTTGTCTTTCCTGCCGAAAATAAGAACCCACTGTACAAGACCATCCACACTGGCATGGGTTCATTAACTATGATTTTTGCGTTCGTATGTCTATGTCTCGCTTTTACGAATTGGTATAGATTCCAAATGGGCGATATCAATGCCAATGTTGCCATAGCGCTGTCTGTGTTTGCGTTAGCAGGGATCCTTATTTCTGCGTTCTCTAGGACTACTCAGAGAATAATTATTGGTATGTAGGTACGCTTTAAAACTATGCAAAATATACACATTTCAAACAGTAGGTATAGTGCACTTTGTCAGCCGAAACGACGGAGGTTAAGCCATCTAGAGTTAATATTTACATTAGTATTTATTTATAAGGCCATTGGTAGGGGCAATGCTTTGTATGCTAGTTATACAATTGCTTTGTTTCCATTATTTTAAATCCTTGTTATTTCATTACAATTTGTCAAGATGCAAATTGTCGTTGAATAGTTTCTAACGTTATTGTTTGTCTTCGTTATCATTAAAATGTTTGTAATTTACTTTATATGTACCTACTTAATTTTATTTAGGAACTCATTGCCAGATTATGTAATTATGTATGTCTTAGAAAATGCAAACGACATTATATTCATGAAACAAGTATTTTTTATAAATAGAGAGACTATTTTCACAGTGATATGAATTGGGAATTTTCATGTTAGGTTACCAAAATAGAAAAATACAAATATACGTAGGTTAGAAATAAATAATAGTTATTAAGTATTGTGATTGTTTTATTCATCGCTTATATTAAAACTATCTATTTACATTTTATATTTTTTAACATTACTACAACTCGTATTATTGGAGTTCATACCTTAATATTTCTAATTGTAATATTTAAAGTCTACTATAAGTGTTTTAAGTGATGATTTAAGTGATAACTAAAGTATTAATCTTATATTTAAATATCACACAGAATAAGCAACATAATAAGATACAAATTAGATAAAACTATCCTTATTACTTATAACATGCAAGTGAGTTTATCTATGTAATGCGTTTTCGAATGATATGAATATTCACAACGAGGATGATAATAAACATTCAGGTTGCCACTTCCCAATAAACGTAAGGTAAACGATTGCGTATGGCACAAGAAGTTAATTCCAATAAATAATAGAGTCTATGAAATCTTTCAAAATTCACCCTACTTGGCGTAAAGAAAGTGACGCTCTGATAACGAAACTTGAGGTTGCGTGTTCAATTTCCGTAAAGGGCATCACAATTTGCTCCGAATCTTTCGGCCTTACCACAGAAGATTAGACCAGAGTTAAACACAGGTTTCCAAACTATCGTTCTACAAAATCGACGTCTATAACTCGCGTGTTCTTACTCAATCCTGGCATTCCTGATTATTGTACTTGTAAATTTGTTACATTGTTAGAAAAAGCAAGGATTAGACGTCAATTTGTGGAGAAAATATTTGGTCTCATCTGATCTCTGGTCTAAATGTTTTGTGGTTAGACCGTTTGTGCTTTAAAACTAAAGGGAACCCTACTAGGGAATCTTACACTGCTATACTTTCGAGACACAATCGATTAGATGAATGTCAATACACTGGGAGAGGAAGCGGGTGAAACGGTTGCTATATCTATAATCTCATGTTTACAATACTGGTGTCACCATCGCCCCTTGCAGGAGCCGCAGCAGTTCTCTGTATAGTACTTGTAGTGGCAGAGTCGGGCTTGCACGGCCAGTGCACAGTTGGGCAGCTTGTCTTCACACTCTACAATAATTAATCAACGTAATCATCTTAATATACATAAATTACGCGTCACGTTGTTTGTCCGCGATGGACTCCCTAAACTGCTGAACCGATTTAAATAAAATTTGCACACCGTGTGCAGTTTGATCTAACTTGTTAGATAGGATAGCTTACATCTCATTTTATAGTCGTAATAACAAAAACTTTATCCATAGCAACGCGTGGTCGTGTCTGCTAGTAATAAATATAAATTACGCGTCACGTTGTTTGTCCGCGATGGGCACCTAAACTACCTAACTGATTTTAATCAAATTTGCACACACTGTGCAGTTTGATCTAACTTGAAAGATAGGATAGCTTACATTTCAACTTATAGTCGCAATAACAAAAACCTTAGCCACAGCAAGGCGTGGCCGTGTCTGCTAGTTGTATATATATATTTTTAAAGCGTAGTATCTCACTAGGATTGCTCGTGTATCGTGGGTACCGCTTACAGACATATAATTTCACATACACATCACACCCAGACCAGAAACGAATATTTATGGATCGCACAAATATTTGTACCGGGCGGGAATCGAACCCGCCACACTAAGCGCAGCAGTCCAACTCCTCAGCCACTACGCCAAAAGTGCCGTCAAACGTGTGTATTAACAAACTGCCAATTTACACGTCAATGTAAATAGTAATTTATTAATAATTTATAGTAACTGTGCGGTTCCACCCGCGATTCCCGAGATCAAAAGCATATATTTATCGTTAATCCAGTGCCTCAGCCCTCTCTATCCCTAGTATGTGTGTTTTTACAATAGTGTACAATAGTGGTGGTGGGTGTCTCATGTCGGATAGAGACCGCTTTAAGTGATAAGACCACCGATTGTACGTACCTATTTTAAGTTTGAATTTTCTTGGTTCTACGTCTTGGTGTTAATTATTAAGAGTCTATTTATCTATCTATATATTTTATATTTTATTCAACCTTTCATTCAAATCTATTATAGTTGTTTAGCCGTGCTCGAGTAACAGACATCCAAAAACATTCAAATTCCTACGCACAAGATTATGAAAGTAATGTTTACAACAACCTTTACCTATATTATACAGCTGGCAGCTACTTCTGCCGGTTTTAACTACATTATTATACTTACAGCTGCTTTAGGCTATATTAATAGTACATTCATCACACGAAGCTAGGCAAAATATAAATTGTCTAAGTACTAAAATGGTGCCCAAAGTATAACCAAATCACAAAACAATTAAGTATTTAATTATGTTCAAACAATTATACGCCACTAGTTGGTGCCCGCGACTTCGTCAGCGCACCATTTTGGCTATAATGGCTTACACATAAGATATAGATAGTTTATATACTGTGGCTGGCTTTTTGTAGGAATATTTAAGATAAACATTTCCATCATACATTACATATTATGTATAGCTCTAGCGGTTTTGGCAGCGCACGCCAGAATAGCTCGCAGAAGGTAGATTTTTACCTACTTACTTGACACATATCGTCATATATTGGACAATTCACACAATATCTTTATGAATTGTAGCCTATGTGTTATTCTGATGAATAAGCTATATTATTGTAAAGTTTCATTAAAATCTATTCAGTAGTTTTTACGTGAAAGAGTAACAAACATCCATCCATCCATCCATACTTACAAACTTTCGCGTTTATAATATTAGTAGGATACAGGTATCCACCAGTATCATAAAGTTGCACATAATAATGTTGGTAGGTAAGTATACTAGTGCCCAACTTATTAGGCGCGTCGTGAATCTTCGTTCGCGCAGAAAAGAAAGTATGGTCCGAAGATTAACGAAAGAATGCTTAAAACTTACAATCAACCTAAGATCACTATTATAAGGTTCATAATACACTGCAGCTGTTAGTTCCATCTCACTCTAAGCTCGCTAAGATGGCGGCGGCTGCCGACCAATAGCGGTCAATAGCATTTCCAGCGCTTTGCAAATTCATCTTCTGCGCAGGTACATCGGTAAGCCATATCAGTTGGGTAATACTGTACCTATGTGAATGTTTATTTTTTTTTTATGGGTCTAAAGATACTTGAGACTTGAGGTACTGGAATAACGCGTGAGAGACTTTTCCTTGTTGCTCTCGATTGCGTAGTGACGAGGGTGAAGCCGCGAGTAGCTAATTATAACTTTCCTCGATTTAGTAAAAAGGGCATATTATTGTTTATACGACTGAACCTTTTGACTCGCTCTCTCTGGTTACGACTTTTTGTGTGGTTGTAGTTGTGGGTACTATTTCGTACTCCAGCGCTTTTTGAGACTCTGTAAACAAAATATAAGCTTTAAACGAATCACAACTAAATCCCTCAGATTTAGTAAATTTTCTATTTTATGTGAAATCGATTATTTTTCAATCTATTGTATTGGTTGTGCTTGAGTCATCTCCACCATCTTTTATTCAGTGAATTGTGTCCCTTATGACAGCACTTTGTTACTGATAGGTATACTATAAGAATGACAGTTTTCGGACTGAAAGTGGGGTAAAACATTTTTTTCAGACAATTCAGACAATTGTGAGCACAGTGTGAATCCGAAAATTGTGTCTTACTATTTAAAAAGAATTGATTGCATTGATTGATTATATTGATGTTATCATTAAACCAGAATACCGTAGACACGTAGGTAGGTTACCTATAGTGAGGTCAGGCGGCAGAGTGGAAGGGTTCCGGCAGCGCGGGCTGCAGGCGCGGAGCGCGAGCGGGCGCGCCGCGCTGCAGTCGGCGTCGCTCGCTCCTCCCGCGCCCTCGGCGCCGCCGCGAGCGCACACTACCGAGCGTCTTTCCACTCCGCTCGAGGTGTTGAACGAGCAATTGCTATTGCACTGGTTGGAAATAGTTAATTCAAAACTAAGAGAAAAATGCACTCTAGTTAGCATAATATCAGGAATAAGTCCGAACGAGGTTGATGATAATAAAGGTCGGTATTTTTCATTTGTCGATCGAAACCCATTATTAGACAATTGAAACACAATGTAAAGAATTGTACATTTTCAGTCCAGGAGAGATTTGCTAGATTACTTTTTTCTACTGTAGACTTTACTTACACTTATGTCAAAAATCTAATAAATATTGTTTTATTAGATTATAGTCATTTTTACTAAAATACCGGTGGAAAGATAGACGTTATAACTAGTAAAATTGCTAATTATACTGCAGTAAACGTAGCAAATGTTTCAAGAGATGAAATCATAGTAAATACTACTAACAACACATTCTTTTGACCCGGAAATAATATAATCATGAATTCAATCCCGAACACATAATTATCTTATTGTATTCAAATCTATCGATGAATGAAAGGAAACAGTGCGGAAGATATTTGCAAGCTGACATACTTATCAAAACGAATGCTAAATGATGTTTCTTAGCTCTATCTCTGTATAAACATTACAAAACACACATAGTATTATAGTCGTACTACATAAACATAATATAAGGAATACTTAGTTTATAAAAGCTGGACCGATGTTTTCTGTGAAATGCTTTGTTTGGCGAAACACACCGTTAGTTCACTTCTTATGTTACGCTCATGTTATGCTACGTAGTTCAAATGATCGTTCACGTTCACACTGTGCAGTGGTGTATGGTATTCCAGAATCTTGTGTATTGCACAATTTATTACTTACCTACGTATACGTCTTAACCATTGTGCACTGAGATGCGTCTTTGTGCGAAAAAGTCCTTGGTAGAATAGGGTATTTTCAGAATAAGGTAGGTATACCGCGAATTGGTCCGAAAACATGGGAATCATTTTGTGAATAGATCATTAAAATTTATTTACGAAGCCATTGGAAACATCTTAGTGACAACTTAATAAATTCAGCTTAATTTGCAAGGTCACAGTATAGCTGCATAATATAGAAATGTTCAGACCTAGGTTCAAACGTTACATTGACCTCACGTAATGAAAAGCCTGGCTATGTCACAGCTAACTAAAGCCATACGTCTAATAAGTAGGCGTCTCCGACACTGTGTCGTTAATTAGGGCATTAATCACATTGTGTGGGACAATTACTTGAAGGGACCACGTGGTACTGGGTATTCATTAGTTACTAGGACAGAATTCATTACACTAATGTGGCTATAAGCTTCGGGCTACTCTGACATTTAGAAGATATAAGACATGGTAGATTAAGGTAGGAAATTATCGAAAGTGGAGACACACTTCAAATATTAGAAGAACGGAATTGTGCGGAACTTAGGTGGTCTAACGAACTCAAACTACAGAGTGTAGAGGTTAGCACTTTCCAATTCGACAAATCACCCTTTTTAGATGTAAGTAGGTACTTTGCCACTAGACTTCAATAGCTTTTCTAACTTCACACTTGCTGAGGATTCTATACGTTATCACACTACAATACTATCATGATTCAGTTAGCATATTCTGATACCCACCTTTAGGTAAACGTAACCAGTCATACAAAGCCCGTGAAAAACAAAACTTACTAGATAACGAAGAATTTGAAAATACAATTGCTACAGATAGGTACTCACTTTGCTCCACTCGCTGAAGTACCAAGCGGGCGAACATTCAGTGCCACACTCCCGCTCTTGGCTCGGCCTGCGCCCCCTGCACGCGGCGTCGCGCAGATGTCTCCCGCTGCCGCCGATGCAAAGCACCCCTCGGATCTGTTTACCGCTGCAGTCGGACGAACACGGGGACCAGTCACCTGAAAAAAAAAACTGTTATTAACTCTTAAATCTCAAATATATTAAGGCAAAACTCTAACTTCAGATTCAGTGGTCTGAAGAGCTAAGCATTTGTAGATTCAGAAATCAGTTCCCCACATTAAGTGGGCAGATTCTAGAGTGCTCTTAAATGATCCGATTGACGATGTGCTATATTTTGTAGGTTAATACATCCTCATGTTATCTGATCACCACAAATGATCTGAAGCAATCCTTTACAAAATGGTAAGTATAGTTTTGGTTCAGGCCAACGATGTAACTCCTCACCAACAAACCACTCTCCCTCCTGGGGCTCGCACTGTATCTTCGGAGTACAAGTTCTGGAGGATTCCGGAGCCTTCCTCGGCGCGCATCCTGAGGGATCGGCGCAGCGGACTCTACGGGTTTGGATCCCTTCACCGACGCACCAGCCTACACACTGGAATATTCATGAACGGATTAGAAGTCGTTGATAAGATGGCCTATAAACAACAAGACTACAACTTATTTGAGATCTAACAGTAAAGCTGATTGAGCATATAAATTTGAAATTTGACCCACTGTTAACGATCAAGAATTTAAGGCAACGTAACGACACAAAAACATTTCTTCCCCCATTTGAAATGATGTTTAAAAATTGTTACCTCTGACCATTCCGTCAACAGCCACCCGGCAGCCGCACTGAAGCTATACTCCGGTCCCATGTCAGTATCGGAAGTATTGACTGTGACAGTATAGACTGGGCCGTCTCTGAAGGTGTCTGTGTGTTCCCTCGGTCTCACATGCTTCTGTTCGATACGCCGAACATTGTTGATGGTCACTTCATCGCAGTGAGGGACGTTGCATCTTTCAGTAGTATGTGGTCTGGGTGCGGGACATTTTTGATCGCTTATCTAGTAACAAAGGAATTAATTTTAGCTTTAGTTGTTTTTAAAACAGCCCACAAGAATTCGTAGCAGTAATAGTGTTACAGTAATAATTTCAGCCTTAATCTAATTTCTTATTCCCGTTCTAATTTCAGACTAGAATGCGATATTATGTGAGTTCAAGTGCACTTCGCTTGGTTTAATTGTTTTAATCTCCTGCAACCCGATCGCTTGCTAGCTTCTGAAATGTCTTACCATATTCTATTATGGGATCATGAAATATTAAAACATCTATTTATATGTTTTCACCATAGAGTAGAAACCACCTACCTAATTGAAATTTTACCTTTGTTTGGCTTTGTAAGACATAATCAAACACACTACCTTAGTTATCCCTCTGGAATGGTCCTGCACACATCCCACTATTCTCTTCCTAGTGGCCGGCCCACACTTGGGGCAGGAGGACCACGCCGCCGCCCTCCATCGCGGAGGACAAGACATATTCCCACATCTCCGCCTGCGACCTCCCGGAGGTGAACCTGTACAATGCACGGCAGACACTTCTCTGTCAGGAATAGAAGCGCTCGACTCCACACAGCGGTACTTTCCAATCTGAAATTGTTAGGTTACTTAACAAAAGATTTTGAAGAACAAAAAATCATCTAACAGCTAATGTCCTACTTAGACGAACCTGTATCCCTCCACCACAAGACCGCGTGCACTGACTGTACGACATTATTTTCCACATAAACTTCCTTTCTCCGATCACGTTCTCATTCAAGGTGTTTTCGGCTTCTTTAGACATGCTGACGAGATCTGGACGTCTCAAGACATTAGTGGATCTATGAGGCTCTAGGACAGTATGATGTCTACGAGTGTGCTTCGTTGCAATGGTTAGAGTAACATCAGGAGCATCTGCTCTTGGTGTATCAACATCATCCGCGCCAGTGAGTGACTCAGTGAAGTACTCATACTTAATACTCGGATTTGGTTGAGTGTAGAGAATCTGTAAAGACATTGTAACTTTAGAGAACTGATCATCATTATCCAACAGCCGTAGCGAATTTCTTACATACCATAATATCTATAGGCTGAAGTATTGGTCCAACGGCAAAAACTTGGTCAAGGCCCTCGGCTCGCGTATAGAGAAACCGGGCGCCGGCTGCCTCATAATTCCCAGGTGAGCTCACCGCGAATTCTCCATTCATTATGTACGACCCATTCAAAATTTTCAGAGCTGAAAAGATAATAAACAAATAGGTTGCTACGTTAAGTGCGTTTTATGAATTAATGTCCTATTATTTTGAGTCAGGCAATAAGGTCCCTCGTTCATCATTTGGCCGGATGAAAACTGTAAACCACCTGTCAACACCGCTGGAAATTGATTGTGCAAAATGCGAGTCAAAGCCAAGGTGAGCATTTGCACAAAACAAAGTGGGCGTTCCGCGTCCTATTCTAACCGATCTAAGTGATTTGCAGTCACTTGTCGATGAGGATTGATGCGACCGTTTGCGCCCCATTAGTTCTCGTCAAAGAGCCATTTGTGTTTTGTGCGAAACGCGTGATGAATTCAATGAATTGCACTTATTACTTTATAGGGAAGTGAATGCGAGCAATGCACGTGTAGCTACCGATATAATTCTCGCTGCCAGCTATTTCGGAGACGTTGAGGCGGCAGGCGCCGCGCGGCACCGTCGTCACGTACGAGTAGCCGAGCGGCAGCCGCGGCCGCGAAAACAGCCCTGACACCAGCCGTCGACCGCACCGGAACTCTCGTGCTGCTGACCCTGCGAGAACTGCTTCTCCTCCAACAACCTGTATAGCAAATGCATTTATAACTGTTGGAAATTCACAATTACTGGGGTAACAATTGCGTGTTCACATAAAGTCTGAATGTCTATGAACGTATTAAGAACCTCGCATAGGTTATCGGAAGACTATCTATTCTGATATTTGTCTTAAAAGATGGGTACTTCAGCGTAGATTATATCGGAAGATATCAGGTTTGTTCTCATGGATGGGTAGGTTACGTACTCCATGCTTTCTAGTAGGTCCGCGTAGGTACTCGTGCAAATGCCAAAGCCAAATAGCATTCTTGAAACAAAGTCATAACACAATTACCTTGGAAAGTTTACGACGCGACCGTTTGACGCCACCGATACGCGGAGACGACAGTCCTAACAATGGTTCATGATCGTAATGGGCCTTATATGACATATTGTTCAGCCAACTGTCCACAGTTCATACTCAACCTCCACAATGTACCACTACAAAGACTCGATTTACGACCGTGATTAAAACTAACTTACCAAGTAATCTTAGGAAAAATGTGAATGACCCATTAAAAAAATATAGAGCTATAGGCTGTTCGGATTCTTCAGATGCTTTTGCCTGATTTTGATCGCACCACAAATAAGACGTTTCCAGTCCACGTATACGAGTAGTAGTATAAGTCTATAAGGAAGGAACATTAAACGGAAATATAGAGGTAACTCAAAGCAGGAATAGATAGTTCGTGGAGAACTAGATTAAGTTGTCGACGGGCGCATTACCTTTGTGAAACGTAAACGCTTTGCCGTCTGCAAAAGCAATATATGAGTTGTTACGCTTTCTGCTAATATGAAATTTCTAATTAAAGTTGTTCTAACGCTCATATTATTATTATTCAAGCTGGTTCAAGTTGTTGCTAATATTATGAGTAACTACATAATCAAGCACTTGCATTTGAGATAGTATCAAAATAAGTTCTGCCAAGCCTTTACGGTCTTAATTATGTTGCTTTCGTGTGATAGTACCTTGGGATCTTTATACACTATCGTTGACGTTATAAATTTTAATGATGACACTAAAATTAACATCATTTTTTAGCTTCTATATTACTGTTTTACAAGATAAATATCAACCAAATGCAGTGCGACTAACTATAAATGTAAATTTTCAGGTTTAGGGCAACCGTTTAAAAAAAGGGTGTCATAAAAGAAGTCGCTTAACACTTTTGCCGTAGCAAACAACCTATTTGATTGCTATCACGTAGGCTGCCTACACATATTATTATAGCTTCAGGTGCTTTAATAATATTCTCGGACGCTTTTAACCACTTACGGGCAAAGCGTCTTTATTATCCCATTTTATGGTGTGATGTTAACATTATAGAATCGTCATCCTTATAATTGTAGTGTACGTATGTATACTGGTACGTTAGTAAACATTTAAACGTTGTTGCGTATAGTTCCTCACAATATGCAATAAACAGCTTTTTACACACATACTTAAATGTTATAAACTGGCATAATTTGCTTGTGCAATAAATGTATAACCTTGCTCGACCTTTACACAATATTCTTCTAGGTAGCACTGCAATTGAGACAATCGTAGCGCTTCCCATTACACAAACGACCTAATAGTCTACTCACTGACGAACATTAAACAAGTTACAAAGTACTAAGTTTAACTAAGTTAAAGTTTACTAAGTTCATAAATACAAACTTTATTATGTACCAAATAATTCTCAAAATCAATTACCAGAAAAAGTTATTATCAAGACCCGAGCTTAATATAATAAAGAAATAATGAACATCCTTATTTATAAAATCAGTGGTAGTAAACCTTATTTATGAAAATAATGCCGCTTATCTTTTTTATGTCTTTGTTACAGATAACTTTAAACAAAACGGCGCCATGTGACGCTGGGACCACCATCGACTAAAGTGGTTCGCGATACGGTGGTATTTTTAGCTGTCGTTACTGTCTTTATTTCCATACAAAAATCACAGAATATTCAAATTGTATGCTAAAACGGCGCCAATCTGCAAATTCCACTCGGACAGGACTAAAAACTACCTCAATAAAAATGTCTACATTATATTATTTCTTATAATCGAAAGCACATATACGGGCATAATAAAACTATAGTAGAATAAGTTTATTATAAACAGATGAACCGATTGAATATTAATGTTTGATATGACCGTTTTGCTTGTGTAAATTAATTGGTTTTGAAAACATTAATCAGATTACAATTATTATCTCGGTTCGATCGTTAATAAGTGAACACTTTGTAACTCGCACGGCAATAAATCTAATAGAGTGGTAATTGAAAACGTCTACTAATAGGCTATTAATTAGGATTAAGTGTGAGTTAACGAATTACCTGTCGTTGGTCGGCTAACACGCCGCGCGCCGCTTTGAACCGTGTTATTCCTTCGGCATAGAAATATATTATTGTAAAAGATAAAATTAATTGAATGTTTAACAACCGCGCGTGTATTCAGTCAGAGGCTGCCGGATAGCAGTCATTTAAATAGTTGTGCTTCCGTAATAAATATCTTTAGGAATTAACACCGCGCTAATATCATCCAACAGAAATACTTGATTTAATTATAAATTACTTTTGGAAAACATGAAGACTACCTACTTAATTAAGCTTCAAGCTTTTATTAAGTGCGAGCTTGTCATTAAGTGGGTGGTGTTTGGGTGTTTCTCAGAAAAGGAACGACATTTTCCTGCTACAAATGTGTCGTGCCACACAAACTGACAAGTCAAATTATGTACATCTTTAGTTTAACTTAATACAGGCCGCGCCTCCATAAACTGCCTTCGTAAATTGGACAGAAAACTTTAATTGGTTGTAATGTGTTCTTATAAATCAATTAATACGGCAACCTCCTTTCTTGGACTGCTCTGATTAGAATCTCGACATCTCGACTCGCTCATTGGACAGTATCATTTATAAATCTTCTTAACAAACGCAGTTATAAACATCGACATAGTACTGGCTACTGGTTGCACGCATTTATCTTTCATGTTTGTTTCGATATAAATGTTATTATTTGACAACTGCAATGTCGGAAAATTAAGTCGTTAAGTTGACGTTAATCGACATTGATTCGTTTAGACCAATTACCCACCCACTTTTATCCATTATAAGTTCTTGCTTCAACACAATAATTTATATGTATTACTGGGATGGCGGTCAATCAGTAAGTTGTGCGCTTAGAAGCCTTACTACACCTTGTTCGATACCCGGCCACATGTCAATCTTATCATTGTTTTCGTTATAAATGCGGATCTCATCGTTCTACGCTTCGGAAGTTAGTTCCGATTGATATCGATTTGTCAGAAGCCAATGGTGGAATAAGAAGCGACACTCATTTTGAGTTTAACCAACTCTACACTCGCATGTTCAGTTTGGCAATAGCCCAAAGCTCCCAAGCCCCCCCCCCCCACTTTAGGCAGTCGTGACAGATTCTAACACCAGAAGCTGGCAATAACTCATTTGCCAAACAAACAGCTACTTTACCTATTTGTTTATTATGAAGCGTATTATCCTATTTTCATTTACATTACCTACTTGTAATACTAATTAAACATGTTAGGCATGTCGTGTGTCTGTTATAAATTAGGTAAAGGTAATACTTACGAGCACGAGGCAAACGAAAAGTAGACCGGAAGCCACCATGTTGCTCATCTTGTCAATGTACGAGTATATCGTAGATTACTTCTAGGTAGAGATAGTGGTTTTCACAAACAGTTTTTTACTGACACTTGATTGATGGGTTTCATTTTATTCATAACATAAAATTATTCAAAAGAGAATTTCAACAAACTAACACATCAAAAAACCGATTATTCATTTTACTTACGTATAGTTTTTATATAAAGTCCATTCATGCAGATACCGTGTTCAAATGTATCAATGAATTAATTCACCTCAAAACCTCTTACATCATTATTGTATGGAAGCTACTAGCAATTTTATATTTTAATAAACCGTCGACTGCAGTAATAAGAAAAAAATTACAACAACGTTAATATTAATGTGGCAATTTGCTATAAGAATCTCGACTAATGTTAAATATAAAGACAGTTGAGAATCATATGAATGAAATACTCAACTACCCAACCTAAACGTGCGTAAAATAAATGGAACACAACTAATTCCAGCCGTAAATTAAATTAGCATTCGCGAAGGCTATTTCTCAATGGGATAAGCCAAAATTCTGAACGATTATAAACCAGAGTAATTATTCAGGTCTCCCGTTGCAGATTACTTTATTGTTAGAAGTGTATTGTGGTTGCCAAGAGTACCTAATGCACGCTTTGATCTCAATACATGAATTGAATAGGCGTGGCGACAGTATCAAAGAATCGTCGATTTAATCATTTTAGGGCAATCTACATACAAAAATAATTTAAAATACTGGTTAAGTTTTATTAAAAATAATCAGATTATTAAGATTTTCAATAAAATAAAACATTAAAATATTGCAATCGGCCATTTTGATTGAAACACCAATCACAGCGCATGACGTCACGCTTAGGTAAACTCCGCTGATACCACTGTATTTTGTTATTGTAAATACTGTTTTGTGCTTATGGAGTGTTTTTTTTATTATTTAACGTGTGATTTATCGACTTTTATGTACAATATAACAATGGAACCAAGCTTTGTAAGGCAAATAGCTCTAATTTGCCTAGAATTGATATATTAATGTTTGGCGATTTCCTCGCAACAAATAAATAATTTTGCTCGTCTGAGTTCCGAAACGTGAAGACCTCTTTGTAAGTCACTTCAAGAATCATCATTCTTCGTTTCTTAGCTATGTAGGGTCGCTCAGTTGTGTCGGATGTTCGTGTTTTCCTGTATGATTGGCATGTACATTTATGGGGCATACATTCTGGTTTCATACGTACTGGTGATACTGATCCCATCACATGATACTCCATATAATTTTCCATGTCATTTGGCAACTCAAAAAAGAAAACGAATAAATTTGATATAGATGATAGCCAAGACCAAAACAAACATAACCTCAATATAATTTAGGTATTCCATAGCCTCATTAATTCAATTATTTCAAGTCAAACAAACATTTTAAGACCTACCATTACATCATAACCATATTCACATCAAAGTGGTTTTCACAGAAGTTTCGCCGTGCGAGCTTAACCACTTAACTCATAATATTTTCTTGTTTGGAACATGTACAAACACTTTGTTGGGTATTCTTATTGATGTGTTTTACACTGCGGTACTGCACACCACTTATAAACTTCGGAATTCATTTTTATCACTCTAATTATTTAAATATTTTGTCAAAATTCTACGTAACGTATAGAAATAATGACATGTTTACCTAGGCGTGACGTCAGAGCCGACGCCATGACACCGGTGAGCTGTTTTGGCGCACTATTTGAAAAAATATTAGATAAATGGTTTTAAACTTGTTAAACTCAAGTTTATTACCGAAATAAAGGTTTTTCCGTAAATAGTAAATATGTACCGCCATTATGGAAGAAGATTTCAATATCTTTCGCCACGCCTATTGAATTTAAATGAGTATTAGCCAAATCCCCATTGATATCTTTATACGAGCACTGGCTTTGAGATTATCTGTATTTGCACGACTGTTCGTGTCGGTATCTGCGGAACATTATGCATTGCTAATACCTTTACACTTTAATTCACGTTATAGTATAATATTTTATACTAATTTACGGCTATAGGATTAACTTCGTAACATTCTAATTCTACACGGTAAGCGGTAGGTGTGAATGTGAAGCAATTTGTGCTTTGTTATGTATTACATAATATATGTATGTATAATATCCTGTAATGGTCCGAAGTAGTCGACACTAAATGTCTTATTAAATTAAGAAATTATTACACTGACCTAATGGATTTGAAATCTATATATATAAAAGCAAGAACTGACTGACTGACTGACTGACTGACTGATCGATCAACGCACAGCCGAAACCACTGGGTCTAGAACCATGAAATTGTGCACAAATATTCCTTATGTGACGTAGGCGAGCAATAAGAAAGGATTTTTGAAAATTCCACCCCTAAAGGGGTGAAAAGGGGTTACAAAGTTTGTATGGAGCAACGTGTTTTCTTGGTCCGATCAACTTCAAACTTGGCATTTATATTGTTTAAAACATTTCATTAAACACGTGTTTCATCGTTTTCTAATATTCAACCCCTAAAGTGAGAAAAAGGGGTTACAATATATTTTCATCAGATTTAGTTCATATTAAAAATTTGGCTCAATTATGCCATCATAAGTGACATAGGAATGCACTAAAAGGTGTTTTTTTAAATTCAACCCCTAAAGGGGTGAAAAGGGGTTGTATCGTTTATGTGTAACAACGTGTTTTCTTTGTCTGATCAGCTTCAAACTTGGCATTTACATTATATAAAAGATTTATTTAAATACATTCATAGTTTTTTAACATTAAGCCCCTTAAATGATAAAGAGGGGTTGCAAAATATTTTTCATCAGAAAATTTAGTTCAAAACTGAACAATGCAATACAAAATATTTAGTTCAAAACTTAAATTTTGTACACATATTCCTTGAGACGTAGGTGTGCACTAAGACTTTTTTTTAAATTTAACCCCTAGGTGGGTGAAAAGGGGTTGCAAAGTTTGGATGGAACAACGTGTTTTATTGGTTTGATCAATTTCAAACTTAGTAGGTATCTATGTTCTTTAAAAGGTAGGAAGTGGTAAATTTTGGTAGAAAATGATAAATTAAAGGTAGAAAATGGTAGAATTTTGGTAGGAAATGGTAGATTTTTGGTAATAATGGTAGATTTTGGAAGGAATGGTAGCTTTTGGTAGATATTAGTGAATTTGAAATTAAAATGGTAGATTATGGTAAAATGGTAGATTACGGTTAAAATGGTAGATTTAATTTAGGAAATGGTAGTTTTTTGTAGGAAATGGTAGATTCTGGTAGGAAATGGTAGCTTTTGGTAGAAAATAGCACATTTAGAAAGAAAATAATAGATTTAGAAACAAAATTTTAGATTGTGGTAGAAAATTTTAGACTTTAGTAGAAAATGTTAGCTTTTGGTAGAACATGGTATTTTGGTAGATTTTGGGTAGGAAATGGTAGATATTTGTATGAAATGTTAGATTTTGGTATAAAATGCCAGGTTTTTGTATAAAATGGTAATTTTGATAGAAGATGGTTGATGTCGTACGAGAATGTTGGATATCGCATATCGGATGTCGATGTCGAACTCGAGGTCATGGTCTATTTTTAGTTATTTGGAATTATCGTAAAGTATACTATAGTCCGCGCGGACGAAGTCGCGGGCAACAGCTAGTATCTTATATAACAATAATGGTTATGCATTTTGTCTTTTAACGTAACCCCTCATTATTTTCGAAATTTTCTTGGAGTACTCTGGGAATAACCCTTATTTTCAATGGTTAAATTTACTCCTAGTTCTTTAGTCAGTTGTGATTATACAGAATACAAATCGTGGCACTGCATTATCTAGACCTCATAAACTGACTTATGGCGGTTCGCCAACTCATAGCGGTGACGCCTCAGGTCTAACTGCTACATGCATTTAGGATTAGCCGAACGAGGCTATCGCAACACGTTGTTGAATATCTATGGGTGTATTTACAACTTATCTAATTGGCCAATCGATGAAGAAAATACCTGTGCACTTCGGTTTGTGAAAGTGTGTGAAGAGACCTGACGGAATTTAGCAAAGATGCGTCGGATCAGATAACGAGTCCTTTTAAGATGGTTCTTCTATTAGATGGTGCTTTAGACGCTTTAGTAGTTGCCACCGCAGCTGACGGGAATACAGAAGATACAGTACATTAATTGATTTCATAATAGTAGTTAGGAAAAATGTCTTACCGTGTATTTTTAAAAAGTATCGACCTATTTATATCTACATGAAGTAACCATTAAATAAATACATGGATCAAGTGGATATCGGAGTAGTACTGAATAATCATAAAACCACATAAAACGAATCTCGTAATACTTGTTTCAAATGTTTTCATGTCCTACTAAACTCATACGGGCCATACATTATTACAGTTATTTCACAATACTTGCGTTATTTATTTTGTCTAAATCGGCAGATAAACCTGGCCCGGACTTCATCAACAGTTGTTATTCTCAATAAGGTACATAATTTAATTTATGTCGTCGGACACATTTTTCGAAATGTTACTATTGCACCACAGTAATAGGTCAAGTGACATTAATTAAGTTTTACAGCCGAAAAATATAGAATCGACGCCTCGGTTTATATTGTAGACCATAAATCACTTAGAATAGTATTCCCGGGTTAACCCCGCTCGCGTGTCGCCACTAAATATTTCAATTATTGTTATTATGATATAGCCGTCCCAAGGTGCCCTATTACAAAATTTCAAATCACGTTTTGGTTCGTGATTTATTGGAGCTTTTATATTTTCGAACGGGGATAATAGAGAACCATTCTAAATGTTAAGTGTTATTATTTGAAATCAGAATCGGTAAAATTGATGTATTGATCTAGTAATTTTACGCATTATAATACATCCTACAGAGAAATGCTATTAACTGGATATTATGTTCCGATACTAAGGATATAGATCGCTTATATAGAGCATGGAACGAAATTGGCTAGATTAATTTAACACTTCGTTACACACTTTATACCCATCACATAGATAATATTTAAGGCAAAAGCTAACGACTTCATAGGAACCGTTACCGTAATGATGTCGATGCATTTAATGACTCTACGCATCAAGTGATACATGTACTACATACCCTATCTACTGCATTTACTGTAGAGAAAGCTACTAAGGTACGCCCTGGAATGCAAATAATAATCGATCATTATGCTCACTAGATATTTTGTCAACATTGGCTACTGTCCAACGGAAAACTCGCAAAATGATGTTAGGTTTCCGAGGTTTACTATAAATCTGATGCTATCGATGTCAGGGTATTAAATGGGTATTTAGTAGCAAGCCTCATTTATTTCACTGTAGACATATTTGTGATTGCAATCGCACACAGCCAAGATAACAAATTGTTTAGTGCTACCAGGTAATAACAACTGAGTATACAAAATGTGCGTAGATTGCATCGAGTCATTGTTTTATTGATATTGGAGACAAGGAAGAGATGTGAGTTACTTGCTTAGAGACATAAAATAACAGGCATAAATAAACCAAAACGTGAATACAATCAAAGCTTCAACAAAGGCGTAATTTGGCAGTGACCTTTACTTGATATAAACGTCCATCAAATTTTTCATAGCTTGTTCTAAATACCAAAGATGGTAATTTATGTTTCTTTGTAGTGAATGACAAATTACAAATACAAAGTTTAATGGCGCATTAATGAGTGGACCATAACAAATTTCAGAGAACGACAATGATGATGAATAGCGATAGGTAGTTTGAAATAGAGATGTGACAAAGTCGCTGATTCATCTAGGGTTGATGCCTGACACATTGTCAAGGATCTTTATATAAAATAACCTGCGTTTAATATTGGATTTCAGTCAATTTCATGGAGTTTGATAGAGATTTCTGTAATTACTAATACAAAAGCTATTCATATTACTGAAGTCAATTTATAAAAATAAATAGAGGAATTTATTGTTATGAAATATCGATTGAAAATTAAGGTGGCTGGCATTGGGAACCATTTAATTGCGAATATGTAGGACATTGTGTGCGTAGGCGTAGATTCGGATCTGACAAGACGTATTATTATGGTGCTGGTTACCGAAAAACGTCTTCCACTACATTACTGAACTACAGTACTGAAATAGTAGTACTGAAATTTACACTACAATTTGAAGTTTGGCCAAATCTCGTCGTCATTGTGTTTTTCTGAAATTTTCCAAATATATTTAACAAGTAACTTACGGCATAATATAATGATATAATATGAGATAACGATGACATAATATTAATAAGACTTCGATTTGTACCAATATAAAAATTAAATTACATAATATTTCAAAAAAAATTACAACCTTGAGAAGGTTCAAAGTTTCCAAAGTTCATCTACCCTTCAAATCTTAAGTTCAATTCCTAAAATTTTTAAAATTGGCTTTGACAGTTGTTCCACTCATAAATTTTCAATTAGGCATGGCAACCCTACCAGCAGATGTTAATCGACCTTGTGCTAACCCCAATTAGGAGTTAGTGGCGGTCTTTTAACAATCATAACGAAAAATTAACGCAAAATGGTGTCGCGGATGACGCGGCGGATAAAGTGTTTTGACGTTGTTTCGTCCAACAATATAAACATAAATCTATCTTACCACAAAAGATTTAAACAAGAGTTAAACTGATGTGTCTAAATATTTTCTCCACAAATCGACGACTAACCATTGCTTTTACTAACTCAATAACAAATTCACAAGTAAAATAATTAGGAATGCCAGGATTGAGTAAGAAAACGCGTGTGATAGACGTCGATTCTGTACGAAATTTTAGAAACATCTGTTTAACTCTAGCTTAAACTTTTATGATAATACGGAGTGTATACTAAGTAGACGTACTCGTATCTAATGTCTAGATTGGACACGCTCAATTTCAAGTTATTAAGAAATTTATTTTTAAGTGCATAAGTTAACCGTTCTGGATTATTATACTTCAGCTAATTTTCGTAGCTCTATAATAGCTATTTTAATAATAATGTTTCTAACATTTTAAATTATACAATAACACGATCACTTTACACAATCACATTGATTAATTAATTTAAACGTGCAATTAAAGTGCGTGGAAACAAATTTAAACAAATTCTTGTAACTGAAGGATTAAAATAAACAAGAAGCAAATGGATTGATGCAGCGCAGTCAGTAGAGAGCAAGCAGTTCTCGTGTTACTAACGTGCAGTCACCTACATCGTGTATGGACGAAAATTAACCACGACCTGTGAAACACTTTGTAGGTCATTAGTAACATAACTGGGAACTGAATACACACAATAGGGCATAGGGTGTTTCTCCGGCCACAGTCAACAGCTGTATGAACATTTCTTGTTTGCTTTTACTAACATGTTAACGAAATCAATAATATTATATTAGCAAATTGAAGCAACAAAGTAGTTTATCATACTTATCGCAATTAAGATGAAATTATAACTATTACTGCAATTATTCAAATGACCGGTATTGATATAATATTGAGCGCGCACCGCATCTGCATGAAAAAGACCTTTCTCCGATTGTGTAATATTGCTTAATATTTTCAAACCACATGTTTAAACTGATAAAGTATTAACATCCCAAGAATTATGGGCTCAGTCCACTCAACATCGAAATTTGACAGCCATTAAATTAAAATCGAATTGTCATTGACCGATAGTTACTGCACTTAACTTGGCCCATTATAATTGTCGGCGATAAGAGGGTTTTAAAAACTCATTTGCTTTAATATTTACGGACGCATTCACTTGGATTTAGTGTTGAAATTCTGGACACAGCCTATGGAGTGTGGAGTTATATATTTTTATTGAAGAATTATAAATTTGGAGGTGCTAACAAACTTAATCAATGGCGTTACGCTTTTGAATTATAGTGCGATTATTACTGGCTGATTTTTCTTTAGACTTTTTTTTGTATATTTCTATGTTTGAATTAGTGATGGTTTTCTTCGCGCTGCGTTTGCGCTGCGCTTGATCGCGCGCCGCGGAGTCGTGCGGTACTGGCGCGTAAACCACGCGACTCCCGCGCATTGATACGTGGAAAATCGACTAACTGCGAACGTCTCGCATCTGTGGCATACTGGGGGGGTGGGTTCACGTTTTGGGATTTTTTGCGGGACACCAAATGTTACAGAAAAATATGTTTCGCACGCTCAAATAAGGGCAACGAACAATATTACCATGGTTATTTACCGAAAGTATATAGTTACCGAAAGTAGTTTTATGGTGCATCATTTAAATTTCTGTGTCCTAGACACTACACTTATGGGAGAAATAGTAGTGTTTATTACCATACCAAGTGATTATAATGCATTGTCCCAAGTAGTCCCAACAGAAAAGCATTATAAGAAAGTTTTGCAAGATCTAAACAATAGCTAGACGTCTTATTAACAAGGTAGTCGGTATATTCTCATAAAAGGAAAACATGCAAATCGAGCATAATATAATGTTACTCAATTACAAAATGAAGACTATGGAAATGGAGCAGAACGCATTCGGAGTCATATTGCATATGACAGTGTAAGTGTCCCACCAGATAATTGGTTCGGTTAACTCTAGTCGCAATTAGTCCTATTTCCCATATTTTTCCAGGAAAAATGTCAGTTGTCGATACTGTTCAAGCTCTCGCTGTATCTCTGCCTAGTCGTTAATGCATCGGACGTCATAACGGGCTCAGAGATTCAGTTTCGTAAAGCTCCCGCCGAATTTAACGATTTACAAAATTTATCATTATATATGTATTGTATGTATGTATAGGTTATATTATAATTGTTCATGGCTTTCACAAATAGGTCGCTCTTAACCATGTTTTAGGCCCAGGTGATGTGACGTTTTTTTAAATTGTCGTGGACTAATGTTGATAGTAAGTACTTGTATATTATGCAAGTCAAGACAGCAATGCATTATTAAAATCTATGTAATTGTATATAAATATGTAATAATTATGTCAATTAATTATAAATAATAAGTAACTAAATATTGTGAAATTGATTTCGATAACTAAGGTGTAATAACTAATATAAGGCAGGAACTTAAATTAAGCTCCTCGATTACATTATTTCAGTGCAGTTGTGTCAAACTAAAAAGGACCGATCACATTAACATGACAAAAAAATGTAAAACGTCAAAAATAGAAAAATAATTATGTTTGTATTTATGTCTCTTTTATTTCATGACAATGGTGCCCTAGAATGGAACATATAAACGGAAATTTATTGTATTGATTCTACGAAATAAGTTATTTATGAAGTTGGAAATTACAAACCTGCCAATGTAAGGTAAGTATTTACTGAAGTCATCATAATAGACAGACTAATTATGTCACATTATGTTAATAATGCGTCAATGAAACTTGGTACAGTATTTAACAAATATTTAACTTTAACACTGGCGTTTGCTCACTTGCGGTAGACCGTTGATGATAATTAATTTACATTTTCCTTGAAAACATAGTACCTACCTACTGGATACAAATTTCAAAGCGAAATAATACAATTATTGTGTGAATATTCCTCGATTTGATAAGTTAAAAATAGGCTTGGAAAATAATTGTGAAACATTATTTTAAAATCTGTATAAGTACCTAACCTTTAATGGGAGTTATAAAATACCAACGTATTGATATTTTTGAAGATGGAATATAATAGTACCTACCAATGTATTTTTTTATCTCCTAATTATGTAGCATATTATTTTGAACAATATTAAATATTCATAATGCAAGTTAGAAACTTAAATTATATATTAAACAGATCATGTTTCTACCACCAATGACTATTATCTACAATAACATAAATCCGTGTTTATGTTCGTATCGCAAACATATTTCACCACAGTTTATACTCTAGTCCTTCGCAATATAAAATAACCATAAACTGCGTGTGTCCCTACTTATATGGCAAATTGTATTGTCGTATTCTTTAAATTTGACTTCATTAATTCTAAAATGTTAAAGAATCAGTTCATTTAATACGAAACTTTTGGTGTGTGATTAACATTTTTATTAATTTATAGATTTTATAATAGAATAGCTATAATAAATAATATGACTGCATATTTTTCATATAAACTAATTGGTATTTTATAATACTGAACAATAGAGAACACCTACGAAGCGTTGGGAGAAGATTCAAAAATGAAATAATAAATTGTATTTATGGTCGTCATAAAAAGCGAATTCAGCCATTGACACACATACTGCCGTGGCAGTGAAAATATCTTCTTTTATAGATATTATAGAATATGTATACGTGTAGAATATGTATAATGTATAAGAAAGTTACATAATGTACAAATCATATATAGATCAAAGACACGAAATATTATAGAGTTACACACGTTTCCGGTGCCCAAGGCATTAAATATTAGGAATACGAGTAATAATGCCTTCTAGAATTACAACTTATTACAATTTATTTATTAAGTTTAATGAGTAAATTAATTACCTTCATAACTTGACATTTAAGCAGTAAGATAAATGTGTGTATTTATAATTAGGTATTATTCTCAGTTAAATCTAGTCATTTAAGCACACAAAATAAGAGCATAGGTAATCTATAGGATTCATATTTTTTACTTTGAATACCCTGAACATACAGCAGGAAATTAATATTGTATCTCCTATCCAAGATTGAAATCGATCTTGGATTGGTGCCTATCGTTCGATCGATTTCCAATCTGCGTGCCTTTATAAACCAATCCACGGATCGGTTATTGGCACGATTTACCCTAAAAATGGATTGTGATATCAATCCCAGATAGCAAAATTTGTATTGGTTTGATTATTAATTTCGGCCGTATAGGTTTGTAAATACAGATCATGCGACCCTGCGATTATAGCTAACGTGTTTTACTAATATTACGTGTTAAGTACCATAAAATAACATGTGCATCGAAAAGGAACAATTAAGATAAGAAGACCATTAATTAAATGTTTATAATTCATCGTGTATTTCGATATCGTTGGGCGGTTCGTTTGATGAAGCTCACTTGTTTCTTCGTCATGTTACTTATTGATGAGACTCAAATGAAGTTTGTACCTATGTGATATCGGACTCGGGCTACCTCGATACAGGCTTGCCTAGTGAGGTAGCCGAAATATGTTTTCGACTAAAATAAGTTACTTCTGCAAAATAAGAATAAGCACACCTCAATTGCCTATAAATATCTTGATCAATGTATACATACTGTTACTTGTATTTATGTTCATATTTTTGCAGTGAATAAAATATTTTTCATTTTCATTTTCATTTTCATCGCTGACGATCTCAAATGCAAGAGCAGGGCGACAATTTAATACCTATTCATTTGCAAAAAGCCGCATAACCCAAGGGAACTACTCTAATGGGATGAAAAGGCGATTACAACTCAACTGGTTTAAGATATCGACTCGAGGGGTCAACAATGTTGTATCCGACTTCTAAGTGTTTTGTAGCAATCATTCACACATCATTGAGAACTCGTAGTTTTTCTTATGGAATAATGAATCCGGTCCTTGGAGAGGCGAGGCGGCGCGGTGGGTGACAGTAATCGGCGATCTCTACCACTTACCATCAGGCGCCGGCTTCACACACTCTAGCTCACTAGAACCTATACCATACCACAGAACACATAATAGTACTGAGGGACCAAACTACAGACAGCCTCGATTCGATCGGAAACCGACCAACATGTCGGTCGTGACTTTTGCATGTGTTATTGAAGGAGCCGTCCTCATGAAAGTGAAGTGAAGCCTTTGGCAGTGAAGTGGGACCGTTACAGGCTGAATTATTATTATTATTATTGAAGGAGCTAAAAACACTTTTGCTTCTAGGGTCTAGGTATAACATTTTTCTATGCTGTGTCGTCAATAAGTTAACCCCAGAGTATTTCTAAGAGCACATCGTGACAGAATCAGTCTTACCACAAAATATTTAAACCAGAGTTGAACAGATGACTCCAAATATTTCCTCCGCAAATCGACGTCTAACCCTCGCTTTTTCTAACTCAATAACAAATTCACATGCGAATTGCGAATGGCGAATGATACACGTCGATTTTGAGGAACGAAATTTTAGAAACTTCAGTTTAACTCTGGTCTTATCTTATGTGGTAAAACGGCATGTGTTGACTTGTACCGCCGTGCTAGAGCAGTAGACTGTATGTATATCTATATATATGTAAGTCTGTCTGTATATCTGTATACGAGTATATGTGAGGCATCTCAGATGGGCTAGTCCAAAGGCCAATTGGATATTCTAGGCTTCACTTTAGCTCAGTTCAGCTAATAGCGCTTGGCTTGATGACTCAGACCTTGACGGTATATACCTAATAATGACTAACTGTGCTCTGCGGTTTCCCTCTCATCGACAATGATGAAAAATATTTCAGTGAAATACATAAATGAACAATATAATACATAGGTGCTAGAAGTTTTCATAAACCTTTACATATTATGTAGTTATATACATATTATATACCTTGTACTTGATAATTTAAATTAACATGATTTTCTTTATAGTCGCTGTAACGAATATTTTCTATGACGTATCATAAGATAAACTTCAAAGTGGAATAACACAGGCCTAATACAAATACCTGTAAGATCCCATAAATTTAATTGTCACATTAACCTGTTTCCAGCATAAACCTCGCATTAGGTACACTAACCCACGACCTACGATCGGCGATTAGATTTTAATACCCAATAAAATTAATATGGCCTGAGTCCCGCTGTGTTTGATATTAAGATTTTGCCAGTAATTAAACTTTGCTCACAGTTTTTGACAGAGCTGACAACATTATTATCGCTTTTCAAAATGCATACCTACTTATGTAAATTATTGTCCGTAGGTACACTTGCGACTGCAACACACACTTCATTTGACGGTACACTTGCAGTCACATACTACGGCATTTTAAATCAGGTAAGCAGATAAGCACAACGAGATGGTAAATCGTAGATAAGTAAGTTCAAGTCAAATCTAGTATGTTCTAATCTAAAGGAATCTTATATTTACTACTGGAAACGAAAAAAAAATACATTTCAAATCGGATAGCTACCGAAAACGCATGATTTTTTAGGGTTCCGTACCCAAAGGGGTACGGGTCCCTATTACTAAGACTCCGCTGTCTGTCCGTCCGTCTGCCTGTCTATCCGTCTGTCACAAGAATACATCTCATGAACCGTAGACAGTTGAAATTTTCACAGATTATGATGTTGCTGCTATAACAACAAACACTAAAAACAGAACAAAATAAATATTTAAGGGGGCCCCATACTACAAACGTGACCCTTTGCCGATTTTATAGAGAACCCTTCGTGCGCGTGTCCAACTCGCCCTTAGCAGATTTTTTATTTTTAAAACTGTATAGCCCAAGATTAGCTAAGTATTTTGAAACTGGCATACCATTGGCGTGAAGATCCACGACCGTTGTTGACTATTTGCAGTGTGCAGTATACTATTGTTTGAACTTGGGTCTAAAGAGCTAAGGTCACAATATACCTACCTTGGAGACAGTAACCAAGCTTCATACGGTTTCTTTACGTAGGTAGACTTACCCCCGGTTTCTAGAACGTCTGTTGGCTTTGACAGTAGATTAAAACTACCGTTGCCTCTATCTGACTATAAACAAATGACAAGGATGGCAATAGAATGAATCTGTAATCAAAGTTGACTGACGTTTCAGAAACTGGGGGTTAATATTTAAAGTTATCCGAGAACACGATTGAGCCGTCTTTCTAAGAAAAAACCTTGCACCTAAGAATTATTAGAAAACGAGTGTAGGGAAGAGTTTTGTTAAAAAATATCGTTTTTTGATATACCTAGGCTGAGTCATATTATTTCACTATTTATATAAGTACGATTCAATGCATTTCCGTTTTTTGTTTATTGTCACATCGTAGATGACTCATAAATTGGTTGGATAACATATTTTTATTATGGAACAACTTTTTAGTTGGCTACTTAGAAAGTTGATGGCATACATTTCTGCTCTATCTATAGTCATAATTATGCATTTACTCTGCGACCTAAATAATAAGTAAATATTATGCAACTATGCTTGACATGGTGTAGGGTAAAACCGGGATAGATGCCACACTTTTTGAAATCGCCTTCTAATTTTGAAAATATTAATTTACCAAGAATAATTTCTATGAATATAGCTAGATTAATCTTTTATCTTACGTTATGACTTTTTTTAGTTGACCTAACAATTACAGATTTTGCAGAAATTACATTTTTGCAGACCCTTTTATTTGAGGATAGATGCCTACCTGTATGGATAGATGCCCCACCATGAAAATGTGAAGAAGGATAGATGCCTGTATAGATGCCCTACCAAACATAAACTACATAATATTATTAGTTCTAAGATGTTTTATTAGTAATCTTTAGGTTTTAACGTGTAGGTACACTGCATAATCATACATATCTAATATTAAAAAATAATTACCTATTTAAATATCTCAGAAAAATAATATACTTAATAGAAAGTCTTTGTTCTTTATCTTATATTACTTAATTGACGTTGAGGAATGTGCTTTCTGATTTCCACATTCTGAGCAATAATTTCTGAAAAGTGTACAAGTTTCATGTAGCCACTTCTAGCACATTATACATTGAATCCAGTCGGATTTAGACTTTGTATTTTCATAGTTTTCAAAGCATTCTATGCAATAATCTTTGTTTGTATCTTTAGGGTTTTCTGGTTCATATCTCTTCGTTTTCTTTACAGGCAAACCTTTAGTTTTCTTTCCTTTAGTTTTATATTCGTTAATGGGTAGATTTTCCGCATTTTCACTGTTTGAACTGTAAATAATACGTCGTTTTCTTGAGATTTGACTTTCATATACTTTTATAGCACCGTGCGACCTAAACCCGCACTTAGGTCACGCTTGGCGCTGTTCAAAGTAGCACATTTTTAAACGGCCTGATGTTCACTAACTTCACACCGTTTAAGAATATAGCCATTGTTGCGAGTATAGTACTGAACCAAAGCTAATCAGTCATACATTTTTACAACACTCACACACTCATAGTAAGCAAGAGAAGATACGTATAACCTATAACGTGTGGGACCGAAACGCCAATGTCTTTGGCGCCATATTTCTGCATGTTTTCATTTTGGTCTTCGTCGGACAATATTACGTGAAAACGCTATAGGTACCTAAGTTAGCGATATTAACCGTACACTGTACCTTTTCTACAATTTCTAATCCGATTATATAATTATTGAAACATAAGAATACTTACTTGATTTAGAAATGTTGCGTTTTTGGTTGTTTACATAAAATGTAACCGACACATGAACTATTTTCACTGAATACACACACTTTCAATTATTATACACCATATTATATAATGTAGTCTCATTGTGAATACATTTATGCACAAACCAGATCAATCACAGATTCCTATATAAAGTAAGTATTCACGTTACGATAAAGATTCGGTTACAAAATGAAGCCCTACATTATTGATATTTTTCACTGTTTTTTAGTTGAAACCTGTTTGAATATTATTTAAACTGAACAATATTAAATCTGAAACAATATCATATTAAGCAATCCACGAATAATAAATATTATGCATCCAAAAATACTAATAACCTAAAAAACAAATCTAGAAGCGATACGGGTAGGTGTAAATTGTGTTTTCCCGTTCTCTACTGGTGGAATGCCAACCTACCCACATTACAATTTGTGTGTTTATTACTAAGAGTCAAATGAACATCTTTTCATTGCATTAACTAGAAGATTATTTTAAAATAAATTAAATAGATGGCGGGTTTATATCGCACGTGCTATAAAATAGTATACGATACTCGCTGCTTTAGTAAGTATATTAAATACACGGCGGTTAGCACCCTCGCTTCGCTCGGGCGCTAACTTCACGCCGCCGTGTATTAATATACTACTTAGACAGCTTGTATCGTAATGTACTATTATAAAATGATCATTTTTTTTATCACAAAATATATCAGTCCTGTCGTCATCGTCTTCTTTCCTAAAATACTGTTTTTTTATATTGCTTTTCTTTTTTTATCTTTGTTGCCTTGTCCTTTGTCTTTGGTTCCTTTGTTTACTTTGTTAAGTTCTCTTTTTTCTTTGGTAGTTTAAGTCTTGATACTCTTGTCTAACTTAGTTTTTATTTGTATTTTCTTCCTTTCAGCAATATCTTTCCTTTTTTTTGTATTTTCGTAGCGTGGTTCACTTACAAAAAGAAGATATAAATAAAAAAAAGCAGTAGGTACAACATATTATTATTATTATAATATTTCCGATAAGCAGTAATAAAACACGCTAGCACTATCGGGGGATAGATGCCCCGATTTTTCGAGGTATAGGTGATACCTCGAAAAATCGGGGCAACTATCCTTTTTGATGGGGATAGATGCCTTTTTAGCTCATAAATAAATTAAAAACAAAAGTGAGATTATTTACAAGTAGGCGTACGCACATTGAACCAGTGTATTGACATAGTAAATAATATAACATAATTTATTACTAAATACAAAGTTATACAACGGAAAATACTTACCTCTGAAACTTTGACGTATTCGTCGCGTTCGCTGCGGAGATAGTTACGCGCACAAGCGACACAAGTCCTTTCTGCACGCCAGTTTGCGTGGCACTTAGGTGTGGGACGCCTACGCTTCTTATTTAAAGTATTAATTGTTTTTGGAGAATTTGGGAAGTTAGGTTTTTAGAACACGAGGCGTCTATCCCACTGCGGCATCTATCCCGGTTTTACCCTATACCTTTTCCTGCGTTTACCGCGTCGGTCCTCTCGTTTGATTCTTCACTACTGTCCCGTTAGTACACTTATCTGAGGTCGCTAAAGGTGTTAATTGTATTTATAAGGATTGTAGGTATTATATTGTTGAACAAATAGCAATGTCGCGGCGCGGCGCCGCGCCGCCGCCGCCGCCGGCGCCGAGGGTGCGACAATACAGTTGAAACCGCAGATTCTATGAATCAGCCGAGACGAATAGACATTTTTGGCCCGTTAAAACTGCTAATTTTATTATGTAGATGAATTAAAAATACTTAATTGGAGTTATTTTAAGCGTCAAGTCTCTTTTGAAACCGAGGTGCTTTCAACATTTAACGGCCAGCCCAACCCTGAAGACCTCAATTATAGTTGCTATACCTGTTAATTTCAGTTTAACTCCAAAACTTCTATAACACTGCAAAGTCGTAATATATAATTACTAAGCAAAACGACAGCTACTGAATAAACACCATTGATACTCAAGAGACGACCTTACATGCAGGTGCCAAACTGCATTTGAAACTTCAGCGAATAACCAGAATATGGAAAGGTAATGCTACCTACTAATTTTCTTGAGCATCTCAAGTACTTGCAAACTGTACTTTAACGAGCGTAGGTACAGAGTACATTATCACAACATACTCGTAATAGGTAAATAGAGAGCATTGCCAATACAAAAGTATTGCAACACAAATGTTTGTAGTCTGTTACTCTTGCACGCTGCAGCAGCCTGCAACGACGTTTGTTGGAATACCTCGTAATCACATAGGATAATTGTATTCCGCAAAAGTATACGGTTCCTTTTTGATCATACGCTGATAAAACGGGTCAGCTAGTGTACTTTAATTTATAGTGGAGGTAGGTTGGGTCCATGCGACATCATAGGACAGTTCATTTGTTAGGAACAGAATTTGTCAATACAACATAAAGAATGACACAAATTATATAAAGATAGATGCATCGAATACAAAATCACGTCTCACTCATCGCTGAAACAATGAAAATGTGCTCTGACACGTCCTCGCTACTTGACCGCTGGAAACACGGGACAGCATAATATGGAGCAGTGGAGCAAACGTTCAATAGCCAATAGACAATTTATCTGGCTTTATTGCAACGTAAATAATGCAATAGACAGTGAGACAAACGGCATTGACACTGTTACTGGGACAATAATGCCCAGTTGTTGTTTGTAGAATGAGGCAGAGCTGGTTTATAGAGTTTATCAGGCCGCCTAAGGGTCTGCTATCAATCGATAACATAAGTACGGGATGGCGGGTGCCATTTGAAGCACAGAGCGCTGCAAATTCATGCAAAGGTACTTTACTTTTTTTGTTTTAGCTATGGCTTTGCACGGTTTGTGCATTTAGCCTGTATAATATTGAAGTATTTCATAATTTCACAAAAGTAAATTCATAGCGATAAAGCAATCCTCGTGGCCAGGTCAATTACTGAAACTTCCTTGGAGTTTTGGAAAAATCCGAAGTGACGTCATGCTTTTTGCGTTTATATCATTTGCCCACACTCGTGCACGTTACCGGACACTCAATTACTAATATTCCATTATCAGAGAGCCTCACTATACAGGCGAAGAAGCTCTTCTTCATGGCCAGAGAGTTTGCCAAGGGTAACGGGTACAAATATTGCTGGACATCGCATGGCAGAATATACTTGAGGAGAGTGGATGGAGCACCACTAGTAAAAGTAAACAACGAAAGTGATTTGGAAAATCTTCTGCATAAATGACTAGAAATGTGCTCTCCTCTAGCATGTATTTTGCTTCCATTTATGTACTTCTGTGGGTTTGCCACTTACTTTTTCTTTTTATGTAATAACATGTTTTATGTTACTGTTTCTGGCTTGCGCACACAACAAACACACCCTTACACACAAACACAACTTATTCATACAACTCATACATTACAATACAATAACAGAAAACGCAAACAATACAATACATACACATCATGTTACTCATACTCGTACATGTCAAACAAAAATCAGAGAAAACTTCTTCACAACATCTACACTTCCACCTCTTTCTCACTAATCTTGACTGTAAACAGAAATCTAATTGCTAAAGTTCCATTTTTCTGTCATCCATACAACATTTTTTATATTTCAATCGAAATATTTTTAATAGCACAAATAATGCTACACATTATTACTTTTATCTTTAAAAATGGATGATAACTCATTTATAATTGAAGAAGTTGATAATACAGATATTTTTGAATGTCTCTCACTCAGCAACTCTGGTGGTTGCCTTGAATTGCTTGATTCAAACGTCAACAGTGGACATGGTTTCTCTATTTTAACACTTAATATCCGCAGTATAAACCGTAACTTTGACCTATTTATTGCTTTTGTATCTAGCTTGGACTTGATGGTGGACGTCTTTGTATTGACAGAGTGCTGGACAAACAGTCAAACCCCTCCACCCGACATGGATAATTATAATAAGTTCTGGACAAGGAATAGCCTGAATCAAAACGATGGCGTGGTTACATACGTCCGACACGATATAAAAGCATCTTCGTGCGAACCATTATTTTCTGACGGAAACTGCCTTATTATAAATATTTCACCAGATTACACTATTATTTGTTCTTACCGTCCACCATGTTTTCGTAACGCGAGTAGATATCTGGAATCTGTTGATAATATCTTGGCAAGCATTTCTACTCGGAATATTGTTTTTACTGGGGACATTAATCTGGATATTCTACCAGGTAATTTATCCCCATCTGCTCAAGACTACCTGACTTTAATGGCTATGCATGGACTTAGACAAGGAATAAACCGCCCTACAAGAGTCACCACCTGCCTTGACCACTTCATGGTAAAAACCATAAATGCATGTAAAACAATTGTTTTCGAACAGCAACTAACGGATCATTCCCCTATTTTACTTTATATTCATAATAGCAAAATAATAAAAAAAATAGTGACTTATAATAAGGTAACACTAAATTATGAGGGAATTAATGAATTACTAGAGTCTGAGTCATGGCAGGATTTATTTGCTTTAAAGGATTCTAATTTAGCTGCTGAGTTATTAACTACTAAACTCCTTAATATTATTAATAGCAATACACTGATCAGGAAAATTTCAAAAAGGAATCAACCATTGAAGGCATGGATAACAAGAGGTGTAGTTAGGTCTATAAGAAAAAGAGACAGGCTTCATATGAAGATGAAAACTAAGCCAAATGATGGTAAAGTGAAGGAAAAATATGTAAAATATAGAAATATATGTAATAAAATTGTTAAAACCTTAAAAATCAATTATTATAAAGAAAAACTACTTAGAAATCAAGGAAACATAAAAGAAACGTGGAAAATAGTAAAGGAAGTGTGCGAGTTTAATCAGTCAAAGGTGCCTTCTTATGATTTACTAAATATAGCTAGCAACCCGACACAATCACTCAATGTTGTTAACACATACTTTACTTCTATTGGTGGAGATCTTGCTAATGGAACTTTGCAAATGATGAACGTAACAGAGAGCGAACTGGCCTCATATGCGAAATCATCAAACTCACCAATTAAATCCATGTCGTTATTTCCCACTGATTCTTTTGAAGTGAAGAGCGTTATCTGTGGACTGAAATCACAATGTGCACCTGGATGGGACAAAATCACAACAAATATACTTAAAAAGTTTATTATATCTGTCGTAGGGCCCATCACATTTGTCTGCAATTTGAGTTTCGAAACGGGTACTTTTCCATCGGTTTATAAAAAAGCAGTCGTTTGTCCTATCTTTAAAGCTGGCGATAAAATCAAACCCTCGAATTATAGACCCATATCTCTCCTCTCGACTCTTTCCAAAGTCTTGGAAAAATTAGTAAAATTGAGAGTTATGCGGTACTTGGAGAGCAATAGTCTTTTAAACAAGAACCAGTACGGTTTTAGAGAAGGCAGATCAACTGAGGACGCCGTCCTGATGCTGACATCCTTAATCTCTTCTTACCTGGATGGTGGCAGCAAGTGTGTGGGAATTTTTCTGGATCTCCAGAAAGCTTTTGATACTGTTTCCATTCCCATTTTATTGACGAGGCTTGAGAATGTTGGCATCAGAGGTTTAGCTCTTGACTGGTTCACTGACTATCTGACAGGGAGAACACAGATTGTAAAGGTCGATGACCGTTTGAGTGAAAGTGCAGTCTGTACCTATGGGGTGCCACAGGGTAGTACGTTGGGTCCATTACTGTTTCTTGTCTACATAAATGAACTATGTGCCATTACCATGCCCAGATTGGATCTACTGATGTTCGCAGATGATACGGTACTGCTTTTTCACGACAAAACTTGGGAAAGAGTCACTGAGCTGGCTGAAAATAGTCTAGCGGTTATCACACAATGGCTAGAGAACAGCCTTCTGTCGTTGAACACTGCCAAAACGAGGTATGTGTGCTACAGTCAAACAACTTCAGGAGGCCCAGGTGCCAACCACAGTTTGAAAATTCACACCTTTCCCTGTAACCGTATCTCTCCCCGTAATGTCCTGTGTAACTGCTCGAAATTGTCCCGTGTTGAGTCAATTAAATATCTTGGGGTTACAATTGACAATAGACTTACTTGGAACCCACACATTAGTTCGTTGGCATCTAGGGTAAGAAAACTTATATACGTTTTCAAAACCCTCAGAACAGTGGCAGATATGAATCTTCTCATTCAAACGTACAGGGCGTTGTGTGAGTGCCTCATTAGGTATTGCATATGTGCATGGGGTAGCGCAGCTAAAACTCACCTTATCACAGTAGAACGTGCACAGCGTGCAGTCTTGAAAGTTCTTCTATATTTACCTTATAGACACCCAACAACAGCTGTTTATGAGAAGGCCAATGTTCTATCAGTGCGTAAATTATTTATTTATGAGAGCATACGACGTTACCATAGGAGAATAGTACCTACTATTTCAGCCTCGTCAAAAAGAGTGGATAGGTGCCCTGTTCCATGGGTTAAAAGTAGGTTCGCACAGAATAGAATAGAATAGAATAGAATAGAATATTTTTTATTGTCATAACTGTGTATAAACAAAGGTCTTAAAAATAATTTTGGTATGGTATCAACAGTTTTCCCATTCCGGGCGTACAATATTGTTCCAATGTTAAAACTAAATAATTAGCTTAATATCTATTAAAATATTTTACACGTCGTAATATTCCTTTAAATTGTAAAATACTTTAGAAATTAACCAATCCTTAAGGGACTTCTTAAATTTTCTTCCCTCTAAAATTTTTATATATAGAGGAAGATGGTTATAAATTTTTATTGCACTTATATAGGAACTTTTGTGATACATGGTGTTATTTACTTGAGGGATACAAATGTTATACTTATGTATAGTACGTAAACTGCTAGCACGACTAGATTCTACATTAAAAAAATACTCTTCATTCGTTTTTATAAACATGCATATTTCTAAAATATAAATTCCTGTCAAAGTTAGAAAATTGTTTTGCTGAAAGATTTCACGAAGAGATACCGTACTATGCAAATTATAAATAGATCTCAGACAACGCTTTTGCAATAGAAAGGTGGATTGCACATCAGCGGAAGCAGTTTAGAGTAGTTGTTCCTCATCTTTATAATAAGCTGAATAAAGCTACGACTGATGGTAATATAAAAAGGTTGAAGAACAAGGAAATACAGAACATTCTCCTTGCATGGCTAAAGCAATTTGACTATGAAGGCATTGAGAGAATGCTAACCAACCTTTATTCATAACGACTTAATTAATTGGGAAACTGATGGATCCTATCAAACCGCAAATATAAGCACAGTAACATCACACACACACTCACACATCTTTAACACAAAGAGATTACAAATCACTTATACGTACACAACACATATCACATACACACACACACACACACCCTCTCTCACACACACCCACACACACACACAATACCATTACATAATGTATATACGCAAGACCACACTACTGGTAGACACAAATAATTACTTTTCAGAAAGTTTTGTTCTTAATCTAGTTATAATATTTGTTTTGTTTTATGTTATTCTATAAGACGTAATTTTATATAAAGCATAAAATGGGAGAAGCCACTAGCTCCTGAAACACAGTTAAACACTAGTTCGGGAGCTTATGGATTAAAATGTAGCTGTATAAAATTACTTTGTCAATAAATAAATTTTGTATTTGTTTGTATTTGTATTAATATTACACATTAACACTCGAAGCTATACATTTTGGAAAAAAAAATCTACAACGGTCTCACTATCGGATTCCCGCCAAAACTCTTAGGTAGGTACCTAACATAAGCAAGATAATGTAGATGGTTAAATTAGTCAGTGATGCAGAGCCGAGGTTTCTCTGTGGTTGGAAATCATAGAGAACGGTTGAGCACTCAACCGCCATCACTCTCGCTGCGTGGACTGAATATTATGGTACAGCGGTATAAAAACCAACGCACGCAAACTAGCCAAATAGAGACCGTATTTCAGATGGTATCTGTATCATATTATCCAAAACAAAAGCTCAATAAATGTCAAAGATCTAGGTTCAATTGAATCCATGTTGGCAAGCACAGATTGTAGGTAATTGTTCCAATTTGCATGCCCCAGCGCCGTATTGACACAGCCGCGCTCCAAGGATGCGAGGACAGCTGGCGGATGCATTGATTGATCATTCTGTGGCGATTGCGGTCTCAGTTATTGTTTCTAGTATTTATTATATTGCCTGAGTTATGACTCACGTGTCACGTTATTTTCTGGAGCCTAACTACATTTAATTAGGCGTGGCGAATTTGTGACGTTGTTTGTGGGGAGCTCAATTTTGGTCGATTAATGCGTCTCATATACTCGTACTATGTGATGAAGTTGGTAACTAAAGCTAAGCTGTAAAGCGTGATCCCGTGTCTTGTCGACTGGATTCCTACGTATGGCAGCTATTTGAGTGAATAGTCTAGGAGTCCGCAAGGAGTTCATGGTCCTCGCTTTAAGCCATCTAAGCAGTATCATACCGAGTACGCTAATTTAGAGACTATCCAGCTCAGCGCTATTATAATAAAGCCTGTAACTGTCCCACTGCTGGGCGAAGTCCTCCTCTCACTATCGTGAGGAGGGTTAGGCCAAAATCCACCACGGGGGCCCGGTCTGGATTGGTGGATAACTTGCCTCCGAAATAACAATTCCCGGGTATGTTGGTTTCCTCACGATGTTTTCCTTTACCGAAAAGCGAGTGATAATTACGTATATATGTTTAACAAGAAACACATTGGTACGTGCCTGCACTGGGATTTGAACTCGCCACATCCGCTTTGGAAGGCGGACGTTCGCCCACTAGGCTACCACCGCTTACTTATGAATTAAACGTTATCATTATGATTGAGTGCTTAGTTTTTGGTGTCTTACAAGATACGTACCTTGCAAACTCCCCCGACGCACATGGCTCGAACTCCTGGCTTAGTGCATGGGGTCCCATCGGCGACGATGGACAATGTAGCATAGAACTGCTGCCCCAGAGGTCGGCAATTCAGCAAGCACGGGTTGTCACCTATGGATGACAATAACGTCGTGACAATGTACTGAGAAAACGGGCATCGAGACTATTCGTAAAATTTATTGTTATCGCAATTCAATGCCAATCCGATTCCAATGAAAGTCCAAAACCAATTGGATTCTCTAGTATACTGTACAGAATTAATGCTTACCGTCTATATACGGGACCCAGGTGTAGAACCGTCCTCGGAAAGGTTTTCTGTCGTAGACTGCGCACTGCTCGGCTCGTACGCCCTTCTGGCTCCCAGGACAAGGCTTTAACAAATGAATAATATTACTAATTTTAAAATCCACGAGCGTGAAGTTTGGACAAATAAACAATCACAGAATTCGAACGGCTGAACGAAAATTTATGAGATTTTGTATATAGGCACTTCAGGTCCGGGAATATCACATAGGATAGGTACTCTTCTCCCGTAAAAATTATCGATTCTTGTAGGATAATGAGGGGGTGAAACCGCCACGCGCAGCTGCACTCTTTTTTATACTGGATTTTGCTTTCTGGGAAAAATGCAAAGGTTTCTATGTACAATATTATTTAAGTATATTGTTATTCGGGGGAAAACGCGAACGGGGAAAATCGCTACTAACTCGCTGGTTGGGACTGGAATAAGGGTCTCAAATGTCACCTACCTATTTATTTAACCTTTCCAATAGGCTATAGAGCTATAGTATAGCGCTTATGTTCTTTGTTGTCGTAAATTCCCTGTTACTGCCTCCTTGTTTTCTCCGTGGACATTTCTTTTTATGTCACGAGATTATAGATGCATTTGTAACTTTTTAATTTTGTACTTTTATCGCAAAAAGATGAGGATTTTTTAGAACAGTGACGCAAATAATATTCTGACGTCACTAAAGAAAGAATCGCCAAAATCTTTATTGTGACAAAGTCGTATGACTTTGGTTGATCGAAACACATTCGTAATGGGCGATTAAGATAATTTATTACCACAGACCCGTGGGAAAATATCATTTTATATCTCAATGTTTGTATGTACAAGGGTGATATCAATTTCGTAATCAAACGTATTTGAGATTCCCAATCTAATAAATCAAGCTACATTGAATGGACTATGGGACACCGTATTATCATACTATCACATAACTCAGAGAATGTGGGTTACGCACCTTTGTCATAATCGGTGAGACAAATCTATAATTTGCTCTACGACATTATGAGAAAGGTCAGCAAGTATAGGAAATAGTGTCAACAGTTTTTATCAATGTCAAAAAGGCAAACAATTGCCAAGGTGAACCATTACAAAATATAAATACAAAAATATAGAAACAGTTTCTCACATTTATCAAAATTTAAATAACATTACAATATCCATATTTTTAGTCATCATCTTCAGGGCTTTACAGAGAAAAAACTATTATGTTGTTGAGGCAAGTAGGAATCACAAAGGCAGCACCAGACATAGATAAGTTGATTGCAGATTCTAGATTCTCTAATAAAAACAATCACATATAGGAAGATTGCAAGAGAGCAGACGACGTTCAGATAATCGACGCTCCACTGCATCCCCGAAATCCTAAGTAGATTTACCTCAGTATTACATTCTTGGTATCTCCTAGCTTGTCCAAAACAGTCACTGGAGCGGATTTGTCTAGAGACGCGTACAGTCATTACTGGCGGCGGCAGAGTCCCATTGGCCGGTGGCAAACCCCTGAAACAAATAAACATATCAAATTTAGCACTGGACAATAAATAAAATAGCATGTACGCAAAGTGGCTAACATAGTTTATGTAAGACCAGCTGAAACAGTTTAGTATGAAGACTTAACGTTGAATGAAATAGGGCTCGGAAATGACAGCAACAACGCTCTACTTATGTCAAAGCTTACAACACGAGTATAATTCGGTGAAAACACAATATTCAAAACAATACTAGCATACACCTGAACTCATAAACAACTAATAAAAGGAACAAAACACGAAGCGGCATCACAAATCCTTGGTGTAATGAAATCAACGACATTAGTAACAAATGGCTTTAAACGCGTTAATCTAATTAAGTTTGAAAAATAAAAAAGCCTTCTGATATATTGTACCGTCTCGTTATTTGTACCTTAACAAATGTTCTACCATACGAGGAGGGCACATTAGTTAAAATGTAAACTAAAAGCTATGAATATTCATGTCCATTGGAATTGGAATGATTGGTTCCTGGGGTACTTACGTTTATCATAAACTTAAAAGGATAAAGTGGATATCGTATTTAGAGCTCCTGGCGCCATTAAAAGATGATATCTCGAGGTATCTGCATAAGTTTATAGTGAACTAATTAAGCAAGTTATACACTACTCTAATGTGTGAGATTATAAATAGCGTTGGTACGATAAAATCTCCTTATGGCCTAATACGAATATCACGACGATTAAATGGAGATGTATCTACATATTACAGCCATATTCATTTGGGAAATGTATAAAATAAATTTAATATTAAGTAGGTATGCCATTTTGTGAAATAAATACCATTTGCAACGCCATCACTGGGTAAGGTGTAAATAAATTTTAGATTGTATTGAATGTATTGTCATATCGAAGACGTGAGTTGAATTGAGTATCTCCCCTTGTTTAAAATCAGTTCATAAGCTCCCTAGCTAGAGCCATTCAAAAGTAAACTTATCCTGGAGCGTCAATTACGACCTGTCTATTGTGATACCGTTAACAATTCGAGTTTCCTTCCATGCCTCGACAGCACACCCAAAACCATAATTCATGCTCAACCGTAACCAACCACATTTATGCTCTAATGAAATGTGTACTCTGTATGAGAGTTATGACAAATAGGATTATGACAAATGACGCGCATCCTAATTTGTCGGTGCTGGGTGTGTGACGAGGATCAGCAGGATACTGGGATTTTTAATGGTGGAAATTATTGGAAGCGATGTGCAAGTAACCGTGTTGTAGCAAGTAAGATATGAAAAGGACGAGATAGATTTATCAATTGACTTCTAAGGAAACTTAGGTGCACTGAAGAATGTAAACTTCGGTAAGGTCTGGGTGGTAAATAGAATTGTTATTGGTAGGCAGTGGCAGTTTTCAAAGAAGTGAGACTAGTGACGCTCAAACTGGCAGTCACTTTTACTGCGGCCGAGGTAACTATTAGTAATCTTTGCTAAGGCTCTGCATTCACTTCGCATACTACAGCAGTACCAGCGCAGAGCGTGTTACCTCCTTTGAAAATATCATTGTTGGTAGGAATGATGCTTACTATCCAACAAACGATTAGGTTGGCTCATGACTCAACAAAGCCTATTGAAATATCTGTGCCAGTCTCGACCGCACCGCCTAAACTACTTCAAAGAGCCTCTGCCAACTCTAGACTATACCATAATTATGCGAATCTCTAAACTAAAACTTTGGGCGGAGTGATATCTGATACAAACAAAGTTCACCTCCAAGTTATTAAGTTTGTTATACTTTGAATCTATACGAACATGTTACTAACTGCGTTATTAATGGAACCACCGATATTAAACTCCTTATCTCTAATTTGATTGCAATAAGCGTTTCCTACTATTCCAGTTTTCATAATATGTCTACTTATTATCAAGATTGTGCTCAACACGGTTGAAGGCCGAGGAAATCGTAGCATCTCGGCGCCAGTGCCGGCACCCTTACTAATTAAGAATGACGGCATTTTGATTACCTACTTATGTATCTAACAGGACTTTTATCTTACAAATTACTACCCTTCCTCGTCTCGCATTTGAACCGTTCGTATACAATGTCAAAATTATTATTCTAGTGGCGTCGATGTTTTTTTTTCAGGCTTGTTTTTTTTTTGACCACGACACTGATGTTATATTACGATATAGGTGAAGGTAGGGAAAAGAATGGGACTGACTTTAAAATCAGCTGCACAGGGATTTTGAAAAATTAGTTCACTTTTCCGGTAGCTCCAGAGGACACTAATATGGAGCGTTACGCCACCTCCTGATACGATAGTTGCTTGGTTTGATAGTTACTGGGTCGAATCGACCCAGTAACTATTTTGCATTGATCGTTTCGGACCACAAAATATAAAAGTTTAATAATAGCGTAGGCACCTACCGATGGAAAAATAAGCTCTACATTTTTAATAGACGGTAAGACATTTTGACTAGAACTAGATATTAGATATTGCCATTGTAATCTAGATGTGGTCTCTGTAGAGACTATTATCTAATCTGGACAGATTAATCCCGGACACACGGGTCGTTACAATTATCTGCAGAGCATTCATTTCTACGGAGATAGCCGACTTGTATCCCAATAACGGGTACCTCGGCGATTACTTCCCGAAGATTATCCGGTAAAGCTATCAGAGCTTGTTCTACACTGGTAGGCTTATCGGGCGACGTATTAACTAAGTACGACATTCATTAATTGTTTTCACTATCACGTATACTGGTACCAGTAATAGTGATCATTCGTCTTTGACTGACACCTGTAAAAAATTTTTAACGTAGCCCCACAGATTACAGACATATAATTTCACATGCACATCACACCCAGGCCAGAAACAAATATTTGTGGAGCGCACAAATATTTGTTCCGGTTGGAATCGAACCCGCGACACCAAGAGCAGCAGCCCGATTGCTCAGCCACTACGCCAACGTGCCGTCAACTTTAAGTTGTATTTCATATCCATATAGTACCATCTTATCCTACGAATATAATTACATTTTACATTGCGTAACTTACATTTTATTACTAACGTGACTAAATTCCCTCATGAATAAATAACTTACGTGCAAATTGCTGGCCCACTTATAATCACAAAGCGAGTAAAGGGACTCTATGACAATACTGAGGCCTTTTGTCTGACACGCCGCGGTGCCACAATGTACTGCGGCGTATTCTCGAGCTATTCTTGGGTCACACTCGTACCTTTATTGCAAAAATTCGTACATTTGCTTTTAGCTCTCCGTTCTTCAAATACACCTTAAAAGGCACAGTGACCGTCAAACTTTTCAGCTGGTCCCAAATGATTAGGTTTTTTTTATTCTATAAAAAGAATAGATGCTAAGTTGTTGATATAATATGTAAGTTTGTAAGTCAATCACGTTTGGCATTAGATGGTTAGGGGGTTATATAGTTATATTTAAATACATTAGGGGGGCAAACATAGGGGATTTTAAAACTCTTTTTAAAAAAGATTTTAAATCTGTATTATACATTTATAGTTCTTAGTAAGAAATTAGAATCACAAGGGGCTCTTAAAAAAATTTGGAGTAATGCAAATCCACCAGTCAAAGCAATTCGCATGTCAACCATGTCAGTATCAGTGAAACGACACATTAAAATAAGCATTTATTAGGCTGTTATAATATTTTTATGTTATGTCAATATACCTATAATGTTACCAATGTAACTATGGCGATAACTAACAAAAAATTCTCATAGATGAGAATATTAGGTATACTAAACAGTGATTAATAATTCACAATAACAATTAAAATTTTTGTAAGAATAGAGAGTTGTATGACATCAAAATAATTATAACATACACCATAACAGACATCATAAAATAAATTACGCGACACGTAGTTTGTCCACGATGGACTCCTAAACTACTTATCCGACTTTAATCAAAGTGTGCAGTTTGATCTAACTAGAAAGATAGGATAGCTTAGTCTCAATGTATAGTCGCAATAACAAAAACCTTAGCCACAGCAACGCGTTGCCGTGTATGCTAGTATTTTATAAATGTCAGATAAACGCCCCAGTTGAACTAAAAGTTTGAGAAACGGCACGGCATCCTAAACAATTGCACATTAATCTTCCGGCAACACATTCAGCGACCGTCACCGTGACCCTGCAAGTCACGGCGCGAGCCGCGACGCCCAGCCGCGGCACCATGAGAAACCGCTCCAAACTAACAGCTACTTTAAATAAACACGACGTCAATTACCGGCACTGCAGAGTTGAAAAGTTGAAAGAGCAATCCCTCATTAGTAAAACATGTAGACAAAAATGAAGTTTGTCTTGTTTGTGAAATGGGCGGTAATCGCGCTCATTACGGAATGTATCGGCGTGATGCATGTCAATCAAGGCGCTGTATTGATCCAGACAGTGATCGAGCTCGCCTTATTTTGTACGCGACTCTGTTTACGCTTTTATAGGACCAATAGAAGGGAAATAGGAAAAAAAATGCAGGCTGATGTAACTAGTAAATTCTCAAAAATTACTTCTATACTTCGCACTCTGTAAACATCCAAATTCTAAACTTCTTTAAATTCTTAAGGATATGTAACAATAATGTTATTCTTACGAAAACTCTGTCTTATCGATGAAGATGAAGGAAATAAGTGAAATAATAACAAACTTAAGGGTAATTTCGCGCCATCCTTACTATCTATTTCTCACGTTGATACAGATGACAGAAATAATGCACTTTTGCTTGTCATGACACAGTATTTTCAGGATATTATAAGCTTTGATACAAGTTTCTCTACAATCATATTTTAATAGGTTATTTCAACTTAAATTAACTGAAAGCTCAATTTGATCTGAACGTCCCTATCAACATGTATGTAGCTTAACCACTGTCTTCCACTGCAGTCTTCCTCTGTGAGTGCAAGCAATCAATAGCTAAACGCACAATAACAGCTTGTTACATGCCCGCCGCCGCCACGGGGTTTCCATTACCTTAATTTAGTCGATAAAAACCTTATAGGTACCTCTCCGCCGTTCTGAGGGCATGTTTAACCTTTAACCCGAGTTAGAGCGCTTCAAGCCTGGCGAAATTCTGTATTTTATTCTCACATGCTCAATTTTCAGTGGGAATTAAGCCTTTCTTTATGGATGTTAGCGCATGATGGAACATTAACGTTAAATCATGTGGGAGTTATTATGGAATTAAAGTTTCATTTTACTTTTTTGGCGACGACGATAAAGCTTGCAGGTAGTACATTAACATTTTGTAAAAGTTACGTATTACTACATACATACTGGATGGTATATAAGTAGGTACGGTCGGCATCAAAAGTAGCTTAACATGTTTTAGTTTCCAATTCCATTGTAGATACGCAAAATGTACATTTTTAGGGTGTTTATTAAATTTAAGATACAGAGATGTTCAACTACTTTAGAGACCGTTCAATTGTAGATACGAAAAAATGTATATTTTAGGGTGTATATTAAATTTAAGATACGGAGATGTTAAGCTACTTTTGATGCTGACCGTACTACCAGGTATAATAATATATTACTCCCGCCCCGTCTTAGTGTACATTTTTTACCTTAAATTAACCTCTATTTTGCGAGAGCTTTACACTCATTATAATATACAGACTTAGAACTTATTACAGCACACTACAAATACACAACATGAGTCTGAAAAAACCGACCAAATTATAATACACAGTACGAAGTCGCCGAAATATACTGTAATTACAAACTAACGACACCATTACGAAATGTCTGGGTGTGATTTGTATGTGAAATTATATGTCGGTAAGCGTTACCCACGATACATGAGCAATCCTAGTGTGAGGCTACGTTTTTATAAAATACTAGAAGCACCTCGCGGTTTCACTCGCGTTAACTACTATCCCGCGGGAACCTGTAATTTTTACGGGATAAAAGGTAGCCTATGTCACCCGGGGATAGCATAGCTTCCCAACAGTGAAAGAATTTTTCAAATCGCTCCAGTAGTTTCGGAGCCTATTCATTACAACCAAACAATCACAAATTGCATCGAAATAGCTACGATGCGCTCTGTTTGTATTAGGCGCTTTAGATTTACTTAATCGATAAAACTCAACCCTTATAATTAACAGATATAGTAGTACGTCCAACCAATTTACAACCCCACTTACAATGTACAGGACCACCCACACTGACTTTAGCCGATCGCCCTCACAGTTCTAATCAACTGGCAGTAAATTGCGCATGTCGACGATTGATAAACGCAAATGAGCCGTGTTTAATGGACAACGACAGCCGAAATGCCACCGTAGTCGTGCTCAATCAAACAAATTACAACTTACTATCTGTTACACTATAATTCATCTGAACAACCGGTATTTAAAACTTAGAACCTTGCGTACGCGCTAATCATATTGCGCGCAACAATGAACGCAGCTTACGGGTAAAGAATCCATTGGATCAGCATGGTGTAAGAAACTTTTTTTAAGAAATGCCCGAATAATAATAGGTATGTGATTGGATAGTGGTAAACGGATACAGGGTGTAGATGGTAGATGTTTATCATAAACCAAAAAAATATTTTAACCTATCCAAAAGGAGAAAAACATTCAAAATTACCTACCACTTCTTATACATATGACCTACGAAAATCTTAAGCCAAGCCTCTAAAAAGCGGAGACAACTCCACATTTCATCTATACCAGCATTCCACTTTCGCTTCAACATTCAACAGTCATTGTTATAAGTCATTCAAATTGATTTATATTTTGTTTTGACCGTGTTAATTTCATTACTTTCTCTTTAACGAAGAAGACAATTACTTTGAAAATAAATCGTTTCCGACAAGTTACGACAATGTTTCGCGCCCATGCGTTAAATATTACAACGAAACCTGATAGAAAATTGGTGTTACGATTTTTTACGCCGTCCGATTACGACTAATTTTACTTTCGATCGCCAATGTGATAAAATATTACTTTATCTTATAAAACGTAATGCACTTAGTATCTCGTTACTGAATTTTACACGTAGGTACTAACTATCGTACTAACTCATGCTCAGTTTGCAGTCAGCTGGTTTTAAACTTATGACCCTGCAGGATTCAGCGAGGCAATTGCTCTCTTAATATGACCTTGTAATGCATGTAATTACTCTGTAATTCGATATACGAATTTATAAATACTACGGAATTAATTTCATTTTAGGACATCCACTGTACAAGAATTTGTATAAGTCAAAACTGTTCAAGACTGTGCGAACCAATTAGTGCATCCATGATATTTATAAAAAGCTGTTAGTTAAAATAAATAAAGTAAGTAAAAGTGTATTGACCTGGGTAAACACTGGCGTTCCTGATATGCCACTCCACCACCACAGGTCCTCGAGCAGACGCTCAGCTTGCTCCAGGCGCTCCAAGCATAGCCTGCGATGGATGTGTCGCTTGCAATCTGAAAATGTACAAAGATTTTTTTTTTTTACTACAGCAAAACCATTAGGCAGGCTACGCAGCTCGTAGAACCGATAACCGGTAGGGGAAGAAAGATTCTTGAGTGGTGACCACGGACTGGAATACGTAGCGTAGGTCATTCCTCATAAGGTGGACCGACGATGACCTGATGCGAGTGGCTGCGAAGAGCTAGCAATCGGTCGTTGTAGCGTTCTATGTGGAAGTGTTTTGTTCAGCAGTACACGTCTTCCGGCTGATGATAATGATTACTGAATACTAAATACAAATCCTACTAAAATGTGTCCAGTACAACCTTTTTTTTACATCGAACCACACTAAAGAGTTTAAAACCATTTATGTACAACTATTTGTTAAATAAATCGAAATTCTCGAACATACCTGCACTGGCGATAACATCGTCGTCGTTTGGTTGGTTACATTTGTTGACATTGTGATTTGAACTATTACAGCGGCCCTGGGAATGGAGAGAGTAATAAATATTAGTTGTTTGTTTAAAAATTTACATACCTAGCTGTTGGAATTATCGTTGATGATAATCAGTTTGCTATGCCACTGTCTCCTACGATTTAAACTGGTGAACAAAGTCTTCTCCGGTACTGCCCTGCTTGTCATCTCTAACTTTATAGTTCGTTTATTTGTTTTTTCAATGTAACATCGACGGCCTCTGTAGTAAGATTTTTAGGCTGCCTACACGAATGCTATCGATTGATAAATATTAAAACCGACGGCTTTACGTGCCTTTCGAAGTTTGGAGCGTAATAATAAGTTTAAAGCAGTATAGCAACTAAAATAAGCAAAGACGTACAAAATTAAATGAAGCTAGCCTGTATAACACAGTTGTATATGCCACCTGCGAGTTGTTCAGTATATCTAAAGGGCTAGTTAAAGCTCAGGTCAGCGCTTTCCTAGAAAACACTTTGATAGGGCTCGCCCCGTATTTCACATATCCACTAGACACCTTAATGATGCAAGCAAGACTGATTCACCGGCGCTGCAATTATCGCATCCGTACAAACAATTTGTCAGTAAAGTTACCAAGTGGACTGATTTATGTGAGACACGGGTACTGTTATCGGAGATCTTGTTCCTGTTTATAAAGATTCTTGTTTCTAAGATGCATTATGGATTTTTAGATGTATTATGCCAACGTGGAACAATAACACAGAATGTAATGTTATGCGCAAGCGACCGCTATTGAAAGTGAATGAGCAACTGAATTAAAACCAATCTTCTTATATATTTCAATGTTGGACCAGTCTTAGATCGCCAAAAGAAGTACGGAATCCACCTGCCTGATGATCAGACGATGTCATCAAGATAGGTAGGAAAACAATCGATTCGCTTAGCGCAAGACTGGACAAATTAAGTGACGAGCAAAGGGCAGTGTTCACAATTTTTTTCCAGTCTTAAGCTTATACCCGGGCTTATGCCTAGCAGGGTTTGATGTAATTCCGCCTGTCGCATTCCAGCTTCATCGAAACTAAAGGTACAGCAAAGATTTTTGAGCTCTCAAAGCTCTGTGAAGGTTGGTCCATTCAAAATCGACTTCAGTAATCGTTTGTCTTATTCCGGTCCTGATTTCCTCCACATGGACGTGGACGCCGTATTCACTTCACACGATTTACTACTCATGGATAAACGAAGGTAATAAGCACTAACAACATCCACTTTGCCCTTTGTCTAAAGTTAAACAAGAAAGCTAGTTCGCGTGTTTGTTTCTACTTCTATGGGTAGTATGTGGGTGAACGACGATAGGCCTTGTGTCATGAATTCACTTTGTCTTTCACATTTACATATACCTAATTTGGAGTGATTTTGATTCGGTATTGATAGGGCTGAACGCTTATATTTTTTAACACGACGCTAGAGAACCCTTGATTAAAACACTGTAAACTAATCTGTAGTCTTTTTTCAGATAAATAATGTAATCACTTTTTGTATTGTAGATCACAACGTCATCATAATAAACAATCAATTAACTGCTGCGGCAAAAGTGTTACATAAAGCAACCTTATTATAAAATCAGACCTCATTCTCTAGAGAAAAGCCCGACAAATTTGTTGCTGTAATTGAATCGCTGATTTATCTTTAATCGCCAAACATGTCCATGAGTCATCTCGCGTTATCTATCGTTGACAACCCTGGAGCGCCGGCCCTCGCGGTTCTCACTGCATTTCACGCACTGCTCCACAATCTGTGGTTCCATAAACATACCTACTGCTGCCTTATCTACTGACTTCATGGTGCACACTGCACACTGTAGCCTAATCCGTGACTTCATTGCGCAACATACGACTCCATTAGATATCCGGCGTCCGCTATGCACAGAGATGCATCGGCCACACTCTACATTAAAGTATAAAAACTATCGGACGAGTCTGTAAAACGGCCTAATGAACATCTTAAGTGGTTTATTGAGTGCCGATGGCCGTTATTTTATGTTTAAAGTTAAAATCCGTGTGACGTTCGCCATGAGAAATGGCTCTCGGGGTCTGGTGGGTTTTCGGTGAGATGAAGAAATTGGGACGTATTGCGATAATTTGTGGAAGAATTTCGTAACTGATTCTCATGAGAAAATGGACTTCAGAAGCAGTCATAAGGATAGTATCTCCAATATTGAAACATTTGGGACATTGAAGCCTAAAGTAATAATTACCATGCGAGATAAATGCGGCTCTAAGGAGTCATAATTTAGATCAAAATGTATGTAATGCCCATTTATTGATTAAACTGGGAACGATTGATTAAACTGATTTGCTATCTCCAACGATCACATTGCAATGTACGAATAATGCTCTGAAAAGCACGAAGTTACACGAGCGTGTCTGTGGTATCTACCACAATTCAGTCTAGCCTTTGTATAGGTACCTATACATTCTCGCAAATAGTTTACAGAAGACTGAATCCGCAATAGCATAGAACAGTTATTGGTCAAGCATATCCTAGACATAGGTAGGTACATAAGTAGTACGAACGTCTGACAAACTTTATTATCTATATCTATACATATCATAGTAAAAATGTAACGGATCGCTATCTATACATGGAAGATATTATATGAGAGAAAATATTATTTGGACCTTTATCAACACAAATACCAGCTACAACAATGATTGTTAGAATTTATGTCTGTTTGTCTGTGCGTTTGTGCACGCTAATCTCACGAACGGCTTATCCGATTTAGATGTAGTGTTGAATATTACATTGTGGTAAGCTTCACTTAACATTTAGTGTTTGTTTCATGTCAGTCGGTTCATAAATAAAAAAGTTACGCCAACCTTTCAAATAGCTATAAGTTAGCTATATGTAACGCGGGTGAAACCGTCAGACGCAGCTAGTAATCTCTATAGATTGCCAGTTAACACACGAAACGTAACGATAGGTAGTTGCATACAAATGTAACGACAGGACACCAATCTACTAAACAATATAAATTGCAGTTGGCAACCTGGTGGTGGGATTAATGGACTTATCTGAAAGCATCATATTGATATTACGTTAACAAGTTTTCTAAAGAGGCTTAGCTGCATGCTTTGATATGGTTGGCAATAGACCAGAGGAAAGGTCAGAATTAAGGTCGTGAGTCCAGATGATTACACAGATTTTGAACGCCGCTTACGACAAATCCGTATGACTTGGCAATGTAGAAAAAATATATGTTAATTTTGATCATATACCTTAATTGATCATAGGTAGTGAAACACAATCAAAAGATATTTTCTCGATAGAAAAAAATTACAAAGTAACCTCTTGAAAAAAGTTTCTGATATTAAAATCTCCCTAATTTATGGAAGAACATTATTGAAATCTATAGAATTTGAAACCATTAAAATAATAAAGCTGTTTATTGCTTAATGTAACAACAATTCACCAATTTTCATTCAAGAAAATGTATTTCTGTATATTTTCGTTCAAGTAGAATGACGCGCCAGCCGCCATGTTGTGTCCTCTCTATCATTTCCATACGATTCGACAGTAGTCGCTGCGGCGCGCCGCTAGTTGGACCTGTGTCACTTTTTTCAATTATTTTTTTACGTAATCATATTATTCAAAAATACTGGGCCGCATCCATCGCTTGTCATGTTTGGTCTGTCAAGGCACTGATTAGGCAAAACAAGCATTGGATGCGGCGCGGCCAGTGGCGGCTGTGTTTTGTTTTTCTAGCCCGTTTATTACAATAGAATTTAAATAGAAGTGCCAAGCAGTCACGTTGCTCCCGTTATTACCTACATAACGAGACAATCTTTGTGTAGGCCATCTTGATGATTCAATCTAAGTACATGCGTGTGAGCTTCACAATTACCACCTAGTTCTATAGCATCATCGTCATTGCTGCTTATAATAGGTAATGTTAGGAAAAAGTCTGGTGTCGCTAAACAAGAGATTTCCGAGAGTACAATACTTACCTGTATTTGCGAGAGATAAACTTAATTTAGGTAATTTCGCAGGTTTTCCAACTTGGTCTCAGCACATATCAAACATATTTGAACCTATTCATTCATGCCTACACTTTTGAGAATAGCTCAATCAAAACTTTATCCTATATAATGCACACGAATGACACGCACACGTCATACGCAAATGGAAAAACTGAAGTATATATGTACATCAAAATTTGACGGTCTTTCAAATTGCAATATAGCATAGTTGTAACTATGATAGATTTATGATACGAAGAGCTGGAGTTCGGTTCTCGATTGCCGTACTTTGGTTTTGTTGGAAAATATTTTTCTAGACCTTTTGGTTATCCATTGTGCCTAGATTACCCACCTAGTTTTTCTGCTTATTAGAACCACAATCAATACGCTTTCTAACAGCCAGCCAACGAGGATATTTTGACAGTCATCGTGCGGTGTGGAGCATCGTGGTGCAGCCCGAAACTCAGTAGGTTCGGGCTATGACTGCGTACCTACTAGATCGATTAGTGAAATGAAAGAATACATTAGGTTCAAAAAGATTTATTTACAGATATCCTATATTAAAAATCTATGCCTTTTGCATTTTTTTAACCCTTCTCAGAACAAGTTCTGGTAGGTATAGGTTCCACTGGTGAAATGAAGCACACAAAGTAATATTTTTTCTTTCTTGCGATTCTTAGCTGCCCTTGTACCTGTAATCCAAAATAACACCATAACTTTTAAATGCCTAAACAAATTTGGATGTACTATTCGTTCGTTCGTTATTTGCTAATGTTGGTACCACACCACCCCTATTCATTTCTGTAGTAGCGTATAATGTCTTGAGTAGAGGTACATAACGATTGAACATAAATAATCACAGGTTTGCATTACAATAATTTCATCTCGTCTGTATAAGGAATCTGCACAGTACAGAATTTATATGCGTGTTCAAATCACGTCGGGGTCACCAGTATAGGGTCGCGGGTGCCCGTATAGAGTAAGCGGGTATAGGTCCCTATATTACCTTCAGATGTTCGGGTAGATAGAAGGTGTAGCAGGAATAGGTAGAGATGTAAAACACACAGGAACTGACGATGGAGTAGGTATATTACATTAGCGATGACACAGGCACTATATACACAGGGTAAAGGATGATATATATACATGCAAAACGCTAGTAAATAATAAAGAATTTAAACAATAAAATAGCTAGCAGTATTACAATAAAAATCTTGACATGGAATGTAATGTCAGTCTGACTAAACATCTTTCTTTTTCTGCGGAGGCCAGTGTGCGCCTCCGTATGAAACCTCCTTTGCACCGCGACATTAGTGCTGCGGTGCGAGTCGGTAACTGATGTCGACTATCGACATCGACCAACTAGCATTTATCGTATGAAACTATAATACAATGATTGAATGAATGAGAATGAAAATGAGTAGGAGGGTTGCCTACATTTGTACCAAGTAATTTGTTGCACGTTAACAATGGGTTCAATACTTACGAAACATCTTCGCCATGGAAACCCTTGAGCGGAGCACGGACACGTTTTCAGCCACATACAGGTCCAGAATAACTGTGAGCTCGATTTTGATGTTTTTGCTCTATACATTTTTATCATCGTCCGTGAAAACAGGAACTCTCCGACCTAACCTAAAAATCAAAATAATTATATTTAAAATGTTGGAATGTTCTTACGTATGTGATAGAAAAATAAAACAGTTTTCACGGTTCACAACACTGAACATAATATGAAATATCGTCAACTCTTGAATCTTACAATTTTTATTTACCAAGCCGGTGACTACAGAGAACGAAACGTGACAGTCTGACACTGACAGACAGTGTCACGTCACGATCACGGAGATACCAGTTGATAATTACTGTATTACCATGCCAGTGCACAACAGCCAAAAGTACTGTACCAGTTGTACCACAGGTATTGTACTCTGCCTTGATTGAACACGTCTTATCGTCATCGCGTCGTCTTTGTCGTCGGGAACCAACCGAGTTATTGCTATAATTATTTAAAATAAAATTACGTAGGTATTTAAGATAAAATACTTATTTAATTATTTAAGTTTTTTTTTTGCTCTTATCTGTTTACTGGTATACCTTGCTCATTAATTTTCTTTGTTGATGATATTGTTGGAAAGTTGAAACCCCTATAATTAATTAGCATGTTCAAAGTTCTACAATACAAATTATTCATAATATCTTTTCAGAAAAAATTACCAAAATATTACATTCAGTTATACTTAGTATAGTACGAGAGTAATGTGATAATGTAGTAAGTGACACAAAATCTACCACGTGCAAGATTCTGGCAGCACTGAATTGGATAGGTACGTCACCTGGAGCTTATTTTATTATTTTGAATTACATAATATGAAACGGCAACGCCCGATTACGGTTCGATTATATCGCGGATATGCTCACGCAAAGTAATGTCTTCTTGCTCCCACGGGCCTAGTGTGTCAACGTCGCATAGTGTCAATCTTTTTGAGACACAAGATAGCCTATGTCCGTCTCATAGGTCCAATCTATACCTATACCTACCAAATTTCATCGAAATCCGTTCAGCAGTGAAAAGGTAACAAATCTACAATTAACAGATACCTAAATAAACAGAGTGACTTTCACATTTCTAATATTAGTATGGATTGTAAATATTATTTAAGAATGTTTATATTTAGGACTCTGGGATTTTATCAGTTAAATAATAAAACTGTTAATATAGTAGGTGGATCGTTCATCTAATTTAGCTCTTTGTTATATTGGGTTGGAATGAGAAAATAAATTTTCACATCTGAATACGAGTACATTGATTGTATAATATTTTATTTAAGTCTAAATGGTTATGTACCTACATAATATTATTCTTTCAATAAAATAATGACCAACTTTTATTAGATAAACCGCTTATTTAACAGATCGCCGGCGCGTAACTTCTTTACGTTCTAATAGTTCAATTCTTTGGTAGTTAGATCCGGTACTTCAAGGTCGCGGAGCTGAAACTTTTATTACCCCGTTTCCCCGCTGTTTCTTCGTGCGCTGCAGTCGGATTGTGAAATGTCAGTAGCAGCTCTCTAAACCTTAAAACGGATGCTTATAAGTAAAATTACATGATACTATTTTTTATCACCAATCAGAAGAATCTAATACGACAAGTTTAGCTGCCGGCTAAGATTTATATTTTGCAAACGACGACACACGATCAAATAAATAACAATTAACTCTAGCCCTGTTAATAACAATCACAGATAGCCGGTTAAAGCAAAATGTAAACATGTCTATTACTAATTGGATTTATTATAGATCCGGGCGACAAATTGGATCGGCGCACGCGCATAGATTTAGTCTCTAGAGTTTGAGAAAGTCGCCTATTCGAGATCTGCCAGAATGTAGTATTGAATGACAACAATAACCAATAAGCTCGTGTGACATGTTTATATTCGTCCATTAGTATCAAATGACTATATAATACCAACTCTATTATTTATTCCAATTAATTTTATCTATTGATTTCCTATAATATTTCAAAACCGAAACATAATATAAAACTAAGAATGTAGGTAGTCATATTTTATCTAACATCTAAGACACTATCACAATGTGTCTTTTTAAGTAGCGATTTGTTACCCACTACGTTACATCAAAACAATAACAAAGTCCAAAGCAATTCGCACATACCTATTGTCTACGTATATATATTTTACTTTAACAAACATTGTGAGACTTAGATAACCACCTCGTTTGTAAGCAAAGTTAACGCTCCGTAAAGCTAATGTGACAAATAATATCACCACTTGAAATTCATGTAACCGTTTCTAGAAATAACACTGCGATCAATATTATGCTACATATTTACATAGAACACACAATCCGCTATTATAACGATTGCTTTGATGCTGGATACGAATGGTTACAATTTAACACTGCTATAAACAGTTATAGCACTCAGTTAGGTCTTAGCCCCACTACAATGTAACGGTGTAGCAGTGACTTAATTTACAACGTAGCTATAACTTATCCCGTCTTTGCTCAGAAAGTATGTAAAATGTAAATGTACCTACTTACGCTATAAATATCGCTTTTACCGCAAAAACTGCTCTTTCTAAAGACACATACGATTGCGCTGCCTAATATCAATGATCTTCTACTCGCTTTTGTAGCGTCACGATTTCAATCTTATATCAATACCGAAGTCTAGGGAGCACAGGTATTTTTTTAATCGGGGCACCTAGTTCCTAAAGTTAGCTGTAGAAATCTAGGCATACGTATCACATAATTATTTTAGAGAATAATTACATGATTTATACGCTATAGTCGCACGTAGAAATATAACTATGAGAAAATTCTTTAAAACAAAAAGTGGCATTATCACATATTTTGTTGCCGGACCATGTTTTTAGGCTACGGTGTGTATTTTATGTACTGTTATCTCACTTACATTGCGTAGGGCTGGAATATTGGTTGTTACTGTAGTGGCACTAGTGAAATTGCTAATCGTTTACAATGTCACCTTAACATCGCTTCATGAAGCCGTTATAGCACTTGTTATGATAATATCACGTACCTACTTACGAGCTATTTAAATTTGTAATAATTCATAACTGAAAGTGACATCAAATTTAGTATTGCTATTTCAATACTACATCTAATAAACTTTTTTTTACTTTTTCTATTTGTAATAGGTTTGAAGACCTCTTCGAAATCTATGTACTTATCTATAATAATCATTTAGGTTCCTACTTATAATAAAGTGTCTCACGTAAAGATATTAATTAAAAACTTGGACCAGGACTTTAATAAGCTACTGAACAAAAATATGATTGTGAAAATGGTCTTCTGTGAATCGCCTGAACCAACTGCTATGCTGTTTTCACAGTTTGGACGTTCAGTATCTAGCTTCACATTACAAGTAAACAAATTATATATAATGGTCAATTCATGTTTACTTATTCCAGAAATAAAAAAAACAAATCTAGATATTTTTTTGTTTCAAAATATCTCATTTGATTTAAGTAGATTTTTCGTGAATTTATTAAGCAAGCTAAAGATTAAATTGTTTACCCTCGCTCCTCGACACCCCGATTTGGAATAGACAGAACACAAACATCACAGCAGTCTCGTAAAAGGCGCCTCCATTGTGTTAAGCCTCCCAAACGAGCTCTAACTGTTTACCTTTACGTCTAAAACCACTACCACAGTATATCCAATAGTACTTACGCCGTTACGCCCCGTTATGCTCCCAAGTTCCAACTATAAAAGGACATTCCCAGCTTCACCTTGCTCTTGACCTTATTTTCTGGGGTTCCGTGGCCAAATGGTGAAAACCAGACTTCGATGTTCGATAGAAATAGAACTCCGGTTCGAAGATGTGGATTGATTTATAATCTGTGTACCTACCTATTAGTTGTAGACGAAAGCATATTTAACGTCCAAATTATGTAGATAAGTAGATATTATAACTTCGTAACTTGCAGTTATTCGCACGCAACAACTTAGACAGAATTTTAAATTAAAGTTCGGGAAGGGTTCACTGAAAATGGGTGACATAATTGTATTTCTGGTGTAACGATGGAAAGCACAGAATCTTTAGTTTCTTTATGTATGTTTCAAAAGCACTGTACCTACTGCATTTCTTCGATATTTCTTCGACTGGATCGGCTACGGCCTACAGAACCCTGCGTTAATATTTGGACATGCAATTGTCTGGGTTTATTTTAATGCTGCCTGACTCAGCTCGTGCGAGCATGAATGGACCGTGTAATTTTTATTTACTTTTACTCTCAAAGGAGACCCTTGAACCAAATAGAGTATTTAAGAGGACCCTCTACTAGTTTACCCTTTCAAATAAAATAAAAAACAGAATAAAGTTATGTTTCTCTAACGGTGTTTACGTTATTAGTAGGTACATTGTCTACGTTAGTAAACTCAGTTGTTTGTAGAGGTGACAATGCATTTCATTGGCATCTTTAATAATTAAATAAAACTTTCAAAAAGTGTCTGTTTTTTGGAAATGAGTGTTGATTTTGGTAGTCATCTAGTCAAACTGTATTTGAGACGTGCAATGTTTTGTCATGTTACATATTGACGTAGCTAAATCTACATGGCTACCTTTTATTTACAGGTAAGTAAGGGCATACATTGTAATGAGTGCGAGTAGCCCACAGAAGCCCATAGTAATAGAGAGCTATCTCAATTATAATAACTGCATGACTGTGTTAGCACGGAAAAATGTTCCGAAAAGCTATGTACCTATTTACTAAGTAGGCTTAAAATTCTTTTTCAAGTGTATTCAAGCGAAATTCTAAGACTACTCACCTATAAAGCGATAAAAAAAAAATTTTGGTATCTCAAATTTAAGCACGCACTAACGAGCCGTGTTCCCGTGCACTGCAATCCGTCAATATGAGATACTGGACATTGATTATACGAACATCTTATACCCATGCGCATATACTTGCATCATATTCGCACCGTATTACGTCCAAATAAGACCTATGTTTGAATGATTTTAATAGTTTGCGTATACGCGTGGTATATGCTCGTAAATGAACCGCTCAGTGAAGATTTATTATGTATTGAATTTATACAGTTTTCAGCCAGATGAATACACTTTTACAACATTGAAGATGTAAACTCTCTCCGGTTCGAGGAAATAATCTGCTGTGGATGTAGCATCTGATGATGTTAACTAATTAGTTCGTAGAACACTGCGGAATATGTTGAATTAAGTACGAATTTCACTATTATTCGAGATTCGAGGTATGTCAGAATGAATTTTAATGGGATTTCTGTACGCCTGTTTCAAAACATTGAGACCGATTTCGCGTAGCCACTTATTTTTTACTTCCTAACATCATTAAGATTCAACCTTAGTACTAGATCATAGAAAACAATAGTTGATACCCAACTGCCAAAGGAGGGTTATGTTTTATGTTCAAAACACAGTGATAGGTGGCTTCATAAAAAAAGCTAAGCAGTTGATATGAAACGACAACGACGAAGCAACCATCACATGAGTAAACCATGTCGTCTCTGCCACTCATTAAGTTAACCCAATAATTTTAGAATCTATCTATCTAATTTTACTTACCATAACACGGTTTTCCATAAAAATCGACCTTCCTTCTCCATTTTACAGTCACTGTTTACCGTCTTCCAATCGAAGCTTGTATTTTTTCATTTTATTTATAAATTATATTTGAACTGACGAGTTTATGACATGTTATAAAAATAATCCATAGTTTTATGTCTATTTTATGGGTTTCACGTCACTCCACAGTCGATTTTCGGCATAGCGAAGTCCAATGCAGTTTCATGTATCCTCTATTACTTCCTGGAACAAAAATAAAGTAATTACAGGATCGTTTCATGTCTGTGTATGTTTTAATTTTAACGTCTTTGTAGATTTTGTTAACAATCCAAACAATTGAAACCCCCACGCAGATTCTAGACTGGCACGCTTGTTGTGCTACGTTTTAATGCATGATATTTAAAACCGGGTAAAATCAGGTGTTAACTACTTTACGGAAGACCATGTTGAAAATGTTAAAGAGCTTTGCTTCAGCGTATTTAATCATAAATTGCATGGCAGCTGTAGTTTATAAAACCATTTGCAAACGTAATGTCAAATATGTAAAATTTGAGCTATGAACCAATTTAAATTGGTTCTTGAATTTTGGTGAATTTGGAGCACACAGTACCTTAATTCAATTATTCTACCATCATAATATTATTGTCAGTTCTTCCATTTTACCAAACAAGCACGCATTACAACTTTGACTAATAGAGCTACAAATTTAGTAGGTATACTTATACACTATCACAATCTATTTCCCCAAAAATTAAGGAGCGTAAGTCATAGATAGAAAACATAGTCCTAGTACTCTGAAGATGGTATACTTTTTCTCACTCTTGCCACATTCAGATAAGGCTAATAGTAAATTACGTAATATTTAAAGGAAACTACTTCTAAAGATTAAACACAAAAGTGTGCTCGCATTTAGAACCTTAACACCACCGTTGAAGGTTTACATTGATAAGAGATCGCGTGAGAAACATGAGTCACTCAGAATCTGGATCATTGTAATGTAAGGTTCCTATCGTATTAATTGTAGTGTAAACTGGGCTTTTTATGAATGCCAGAAGGTAGAGACCATTAGGTGTTGCTACATGTATCGATTATTCTATGAATAGGCTCTTGCTTTACTAAAATGCTCACTAAGTATGTATATTTGCCTAAATACGCCACTACGTCACGTTTCACTAACCGCTATCTCAAAAGCGGAGCAAAATATAATAATATAAAAAACAAATGTAAATAATTAAAATGGCAATGTCACCACACAACATGTATTACATTATAATATTACCCCATATATACTGCAGTGTGTCACTGTGCTGAAGTTTATCTAACGAACAAACAAACTCTACGATGGATCACTTTGCTGAAGCTGTGAAGTTAAAGTACGAACAGATAGGTGCGGTGGCGGGAGCGGTCGGAAAGGTTGACGTGATGGCGGAGGAGATACCAATTATCCACTAATATTGCAATACTAGCTGACCCAATGACCAAAATCCAAAAATAAGTTATAGCGTGACTTGGAGAAATATGGGTTCATTTTTATATATATTATATTTCACAAGATAGTATGCATAGATGGCTATAGGTTGGTCAAATCTTGCACGGCAATTTTTATTTTTCTTGAGTTTGCAACGCAAGGTGTTAAATTTTATAAAATTCGATGTTATACTCACAAACAATAGCTAAATAAGTAGGTAACTATGTGTAAAATGTGAATGCTAACTACATGAACTACATAAAGATTTAAGCTATAAATAATATTTTTCTTTGATATTAATTGAACATAATATTAAGAACAAACACTGTTAAAAACTCACCTAAATCTTCAATAAACTCCCTGACTATAAATCAAAAATGATACTACTATGATGAACACTTTTATTTTATAATCTCACAATGCAATGAGTTCCGATTCAATATGAGAGATTTTTAAAAAAGTTTATAACAATTGTTTCATGTTTTAAATATCGAATTCCCGCGTACTTCGTAAGGGCGGGACTTGCGGGCATGCGCGTTGCCCGTACGCCCGACCGTGTTGCTTTTAGCAGACTGGACATTCGACGCTTCCATGGCCACTGAAGAGCAATGGAAAGTACTTTAATACGAGGAAATGAAAATTCCTGGCAATGGAAAACGCATAACGGTTTATTAATAAACGCAAAATGATAACAGCAACATTATGACAAAAGGCAAGCTATAAACGTGTAGGAGGGAAATTAAAAATAAAACAAAAGTTGCGTTATACACGGTTTATTGTCTATATTTTTCCATAGTTCCATAGTTCCATAGCAAGGAGTTGTCTTTAGTCATTGACTAAAATAAAGGAGGTACCTACCTATGTCAATAAACTTGCAATAAAGATCGATATCGCGAATCGATCGTCAGTCTAGGAATTGTAAAAGTCATTTATCATTCAATTGTTAGGGGCATTAACGTCGGTTTCTATCAAGTACTGTCGTTTTGTTGGCCGCAACACATGTTTGTGGTTAACAACAGTGTAATTATGTACCTAGCTACATTAAATAGGTAGTAAGTATTATTATATAGCAATTTATGAAACAGGTGGTAAGTAAGTACTTACTTATACCATCACGTGTGTGGCCGGTGCCGGAGTTTACTTTAATCGTAACTATATTTTTATTGAAAAGATTATACCTACGATAAGTATTAACCTATTTCTAAGTTTTAATTAGACAGACAATAGATTAAATATTATCATTCTGAAATAATTTTAAAGGTATTATTTTTAGCGTAAACCTTTTAACGATCGACCATAAATTTTATTATTTTTACATCACGTAAAAATAAACTCACTTAATTTAATCGAAATAGACATGAATCTGGATTTTATTGCGCTGATTAAAAATAATCGTGTGTTTTAACGAATTCCATTAATGTGGAATTGTGAGGGAGAGTGCTCAGAATGTCGTAAAATACTTAGAGCGGTTCGAATGCCCGCTCCATTGAGAACTTAGGACGAGTACAGGGTGCTCTCATACGGTGCCAAGATTGACAAGTTTATTTAGGCTAGACGCGCTTAAATGCTAAGCCATTTGGCCAATTTGGCTTAGCAAAACGGTGCTGTTGTTAGACATTAACAATTCACCTAATGGGTTTAATCTTTGATCTGTATTTTGCAGACTGAAAATTTTAATAAGTGCAACCACCTAAACTAATAAAAAATGTTTATTTGTGTAGGTAGATGTTCTTGCCTCAGGTTTAGTGTAATAATGGTGTAAAATAAGGGAGACACAGTTTTAATTAGCTTACATTGAGTCTACCAGACCATTTGTGAAGCAAGTCTACTCACGTGACTACAGTGAATCATGGCTGTAAAGTAAATAAACTAATGTGTATGTACAATTTTGTCCTCGAAATTAATATTAAATGACTTGTGAATGGAATATAATTCTGTCAGAACTTCACTTAGTCTTATGGTACATTCGTACAATTATTGATTGTTGAACAGACGTAGCACCCTGTATATACATACAGGTACCGTTTCACAGCAGCTACATAGCGCTACAGGTGGTCTACTGACACCCATACATTTCATTACTTACTGACAGACTAACTTGCCCTTAACACTTCATAGCTATAAACTTTGATTGTTCTTTAAATCCTTTTTTGTCGATTAACTATTTGTTTACGAAATAGTGAGAAGATAATATATATAGGTACCTACCTACGCTATAGAAGTACTTACCTAGCTTTTATGAAATACTTAGCAATTTTTAGGAAAATCTCTTTATTTGTAGGTTATCCTAACATAATATTCCATTTTACTTCGCATATGAAAAATCTAATTTATAATTACAACAACAATAGCGTAGTTACAGTACCTAAGTTACCTAAGTACGGATCATGAAGTTATTGATTTAGTTAAAGGATAACAGATAATAAAGTGCAATATCGGTATTAATTTATCTTTCTGCCGACATAAACACAAACGGTAAATATTTCGTTTCTAAAGTTAATTAGTATTCTTCTTGTCAATTTTATTGAAAACCATTTTATTTTGGTCACGAACTTTTTTACGTTTAATCTGACTTTGACGTTGTTTTTTTTTTAATCGGGTGCCTCTCCTGTTGGTAACCAGCACCCTAGGTGGTCTCCTAAGGCGCATAGTTACATTTCATTACCAACAAACAGCTTTGCCTGACCACTACTTCGCCGATAAGCTTTATTGTCTCACTTCGTTCCATTAGGCGAATAAATAGCCGACAATATATAGACTATACCACTTAAAGGTAATGCTGGAGTAATAGAGGTGTAAGTTTTGGAACCGTTAAGATAATTACGGATAAAGGGCTGAAAGATAGGTGACTGGGATATAAATTACTCAAGCCAAGATAGATAGACGTGTCTTCGCTAAAGCTTTTGCTTAGCACTTTACCTAGAGTAACATCTTTTGAATACCATCAAATTACATGACAGTTTTTTTTTTGTTTTAGGTGTGGCTTCGTACGGTTTGTGCATTTAGCCAGTGTCACATGACACTTACGCATGTACAATTGTACACTCATAGAAAAGATAGTACGAATTACTAATAAAATGATGAAATATGAATAATATTTTTCGATCTTACCGATACAATAATAAAAAAATACGAACTGGTTATTTAAAGAAAAAAATCATAAAAAAACACGAATAAAATGACATTTTCTGAAAATGATTCCTAGCTATCGATTTATCGCCCCCGAAACCCCATAAATACTGAATTTCATGAAAATCGTTGGAGCCGATTCCGAGATTCCAATTATATACTATATTATACAAGAATTGCTCATTTAAAGATATAAGATTGAGAGAAAGTTGGTACCAAAATGTTCAGAATATCCATTCTCATCCAGATCTCTATATCGTCTATTATAAAATTAATCTCAAGTACGCTCTCAACCTCAGTAATGACAGCTGAAACGTTTCCCCGCACTTGATAAAGAACTTTTAATTCACTCCTAATTTGAGATGAGATAACTCCAAAAATAACTCGAGTAATCGATTGAGTAAAGTGTTGGAAAGTCTATTTATTTAGAGGTGAAAGTATAATTATAGGCTTAATTGTATTGAAATTGTCACTCAGGTTTAAAAATAACTTAGGTTGTTATTATTTAGGACTGAAGTTGACCAATATTTCCACCATGGTAACAACTTCAGATAACTTGAAATTTTAATTCTTTCATTTTCTTGGTTCTGTTAATATTTTCCAAATGTTTGCGAAGGGTGTAAAAAATAAATGAATACTAATAGTATTGGATGCTTGTATCTTTACAAAACCGCGAGTTATTCTTCAAACCAATGCAGTACCGAGTACCTACTACTCAATATATTAAAAAAAAAGTTTTCTGCAACGCTACCGCCAACAACTAAGTACGTAGGTACTTTTCGAGGTTACCTTACGCTTTTCTTATACGCACTCAGGAATTTGATCATATTGTTCAATAGTGTACCATACACTATTGCAATGTTTATACTCCATTCATGCTCCCATAAACGCCGGTGACATCCATTGATGGTGCGTAACTGTTTACCCAAACAAGAATTAGGAACACAACTGCAAGTTAGGCTGGTTAGTGTAAGTTAGCGAAGCGGGGTGCAGGCCGGGTACCTCCACGAGCGCCTGACTGCTGCTGGTCCTCTTCGATGCGTTTCATCTGGGGGGAATAGCAGCAGTTGGGACGGTGCACCCTGGGGTTCGGTCAACAATTCTCCTCGGGGGATTGTTGGCCGTAGCTAACACCCGGCACGGTGGGCTTCTCCGCGTGTCCCTCTGATCAGCAGAGGGCACAGTGGATGAAGTCGCGGTGGGTCTGGGCAGTGTTCTCTGCCCGGACGAATTGGGGCGGGGGTTTTGCGGGAGCTTTATCCTGTGGGGTCCTCGTCTCGGGAAGGTGGGTCCGACACTCGTGTCTGGACGGCGGGGTGTGGGGGCTGTTCGGGTCCCCCACCTCGTGGATGTTGGGTCCGCTCGGACGGCGCGTCGTGAACCTCTGCAAGGAGCTTTTATCCTGGTAGGGGTTCACGGAGCGCGGCTATCTATTTATATATGTATGTCTATCTATTATTATATGTATATATTTCATCTTATCCCATCTGTTTCTTCTGTTTTTCTTTTGTTTTGTTTTATTCGAGTATCACCCATTTCTGTGTATTTTCATTTGTGTTTTGTTTTGGTTTTGTCTATTGTTTCCTTTCATTCTATTCTTCTTTTCTGTTCATGACGTTATGAGGGGGATAGGCTGCCGAGCCTTTAAACTGGCAATCTCATGAATGGCGACCTCTAAAAAATTATTACCCCAGGAGGGTACCAGCCTCATCGAGGCTGGAGAATCCCTCACTGGCCCACGTCGTAGTGGGTCAGTCTGCCCCTCGTATTCTGGGGGGGGCAAGAAGCGCCAGGAGAGCCCCAGCTCTCAACGAGATGGTAGTGTCGAGAGTGGGAGAAGAACCTGGGAGGAGAGAGACTCGGATGACCTGGACTCCGAGGTCGATCTCCCCCCAGTGATTTGGACGTGTCAGCCAGGAGGAGGAGACCGGAAGAGACTGCGCATTGACAGCGTAGTCTCCCCGGTCAGTGACGTGGACTTGGAAGCGAGGTCGCCTGTCTTGGGACCAAGGAGAGTGTACGAGGGCAGTCGCCAAGTCGCTCTCCGCAGGCAGGCGAGAGAGGAGAAACGCCTGGACGTGGACCGACACCTGGAGGAGGTGGCCAGCGAGGCCAGCCGGTCTAGGTCCGCTCTGGGCTACGTTCCGGACGTAGAGGACGCCCGAACAGCCGCCGCCCTTCATCAAAGGGTCGTCGACGACGTCGCCATCATCACAGAGGTGGCGACGAAGTCGATGAATTTGAAGGGCACAGTTGTCCGGGCCTTAAAGGAGGCGGCGGCCTCTATAAAGGCCGCAGCGGGGGCCCTACACGGCAGAACCGCCTGGCAGGAGACCGCAGTGCTGCAGGAAGAGAACTGTCGCCTGCAGCTGGAGCTGGTGGACCTGCGGAGGGAAATGGCGGAACTCCGTAAGGAGTTCCGGAGGGAGGTGGAGCGGGTGAGGAAGGAGGCAGCCCCTCCGGCCCCTGCTCGTGCTTCCCCCGGAAGACCGGTTGTGACGGCGGAGCCTTTGGCCTCGCAAGAGGAATGGGGGGAGCGGCTGACGCGCTCCATCATGCTGCAGGTGGGCGGCATGGTGAGCGCGCGGCTTGACGGGCTGGAAGAGCGACTCCTCCCGGAGAAGCGGCTCCGGCCCCCGCTAGCGGCGGACCGCAGAAACGCCGCCTCTGCCGCGGCCGCTGCGCAAGCCTCACCACCTGAGGCAGGGACGAGACCGCCGGGGGCTGGACCGTCGACGTCTGGAGCAGCTGCTCCGGAGACGACCGCCCCCGGGCCTAAGAAGGGGAAAGGGAAGGGGAAGGGGAAGAGGACTGCTGCGGCTGGTGCGGCGACTTCGACCCCAACCCCAACCCCAACAACGAAGGTGGCGCCTCGCCCCCTCCCGCCAGCCCCCGTGTCCATGGATACGGAGTGGGCGACGGTGGCGAAACGGGGCGCCAAGAAAAAGAAGAAAGCGCCAAAGGTGGCCCCCGCACCTGCACCCGCTAGTGCAGCAGCCGCCAGGCCCGGCGCCAAGAAGGCGCCTGTGAAGTTGCGCCCCCCCCCTCGTTCTGCGGCTGTAGTCCTTACCCTGCAGCCGGGGGCGGAGGAGAGGGGCGCCTCATATGTGAAGGTGCTGCAGGAGTGCAGGGCCAAAATTGACCTTGCCTCCTGCGGCATAACGGCGGGCCTTCGCTTCAAGAAGGCCGCCACCGGTGGCTGTATTTTGGAGGTACCAGGGGCGGCGAGCGGCGACGTAGCGGATGCCTTTGCCCAGAGGCTCCGCGAGGTCGTAGATCCGGAGACGGTGCGGGTGTCGAGGCCCACGAGATGCGCCGATTTGCGCGTCTCGGGTCTCGACGACTCCGTTTCTTTCACGGAGGTCGTCGCCGCCGTGGCGAGACGCGGTGCTTGCCCCGAGGGGTCGGTGAAGGCAGGTGAGCTGCGAACCGACTCCCGGGGGTTTAGCACCGTATGGGTCAGCTGCCCCCTGGCGGCTGCCAAGAAGGTGGGGGAGGGCGGACGCCTCCTGGTGGGGTGGACCTCAGCACAGGTCACCGTGCTGAAGCCGAGGCCTCTGCGGTGCTACCGGTGCCTGCACATAGGGCACGTGCAGGCTAGGTGCACCGCGGATGAAGATCGTAGCCGGGAGTGCTACAGATGTGGGACTCCCGGCCATAAGGCGGCAGGGTGCACTGCGGCCGCGCCGCGATGCTCCCTTTGCGCGGCCGCAAACAAACCGGCGGACCATAGGATGGGGACTGGAGCGTGCTCCCCTTCCCCACCCAGGCAGATGAGGGCGGCGAGGGCCCCACGGGCTTCGAGCCACCCCCCCACTCGGGGGGGTGAGGACGGGATGGACGCGAGTCCATCCTAGTCTTGTTTGACTCACTCCTCCTATGAGGACTGCGGGGGGGGGGAGAAGACTTGCGTCCGACCCCTCCCCTGCTGTCACGAGTCTGCGGGGATTCGGCGGAGGCACACCACACAGTGCTGCCGCCAGTCTCCGCAACTGAGGCCAGGGCGGCACGACCCGGGGGGGTTTTGTCGCCCAGCTACCTGCCTCGAGGTGGCGCGCGCGGTGTTTCCGCGCGCCCCTCTACGGACTGCAGAGTGGAGGAGACCTCCACCTCCACTCTGACCAGGAGACGGGGTCCCACCTGGACCATCGCCGCCGGGGCCGCGGAAGTAATTCGCTCAGAGTCCCCGTAGCCCCGGCACCTAAGGCGCGATGCAGAAACACCGTTGGGTTTTAGTCAGTAGGAGTCTGACATAACCACCCTGCTGCCCCCGCGGCGGGGTGGTATCCATGAGGATTTCCCAACGTAAAAAAAAAAAAAAAAAAAAAAAAGTTAGCGAAGCAGCGTCAGCCTCAAACGGTAGGTAGTCCAGTTTGACTTCATGAAGAATATCAACTTCATTCACGACATGCCCATAACATAACACAAACAAATAAAGCGGATGTAGCACCATGTTGAGCGACATAAAAATGGCGCTAAATGAAAGATTTCGAACTCCTTAGTTCAAAATTTAAAATGATTGAAACTTTTTGGCCAGTTGTGAAGTAAACATTCAAAACGACACTATCTATTGTTTGGCATAGTTTGCCCCCACTCGTAATTAGGCCTCCTTAGGTGCCTGAAACTTACTATACAGTGGAGGTGCTCGTATTATTTGTGTACCTAGTATATTGGATACCTTAAAGTATAACATTATCTGATTCTATGCTCTTATGCTGGCCGTACCTTTAGCCTCACACAGGGCCGATATACTGACCTACTATCTACTTAACACAAACATAGAGAGCTAATTGCTTTACCATTTCCGCACTGCTAGCGGCGCTTTTCATGCCATGGAGTTGGTTAGAACCCTTGTTTCTAGTTTCTGATTGAATGACGTATGTTCCAGGGAAAGAGAACCTAGTCTTACCCTAATGTATCTTGAGTGGGAAGAAATTACAAATGACGGCACTGTATTTGCTTAATATCTACCCTTGATTATACACATCATTAAAATAAATTAACACGTTTCGATCTCATATTACCTAGATCCCTAACCATGTTCCTACACGTTTGTAGGAACATGTACCCATCCCTAGTGAAAATACAAACTGGTACTTACTTTATAGTGCAAACATTTTTTTCAGATTTTCTTAATGGGCTGCAGGTTGATCATGAGCTGAAATGAGCGCAAACATCCTCTAGGTACTGATAGTTACTGAGTGGTTCCGTTTACCCTCAGTTTGTAAAACCATCTCGCTGTCATCATCATATTGTAACGTCATCTGTATTTAACCGGCATACAAAACTCCAACTTAGTTGCACTTTCTAAGCACCTCAGATCTAGTTAAGTAGCTGAAACCGCATATCATCTGCAAGTGGGTAAGGCTGCTGGCAGACTTGTTTTTTTGCGGTTAGGGTAAAAGTTAAACCGCGACTATGCTTCCGTAAAGCCACAAGAGCTTGCGCTTGGACTAATGTGAGATTGTTTTAGCTAGCGATAATAGACATATTAATGTAAAAGTGATCTATTTACTATAAATATATAAATGCATCTTTTAATAATGAAACATTTTACAATTACTGTACTAGATGAACGATTTATCAAGAATACGTACATTAAATTACGTGAAGTTAAATCAAAAGTGGCGATATGGAAATGTCTTCATTGTGGACGTATCGCAAGTAATCTCTACACCGCAAGTGAGTACAAAAACAGTCAGCTAGCTAGCGCCCAATCTGCTACCATTAATCTGGAATGCTCTCCCTACAGTCTTGTTTGCATAGCTCTACCTGTAGGGTTACCACTCAGGCTACTTCAGGCTTCTATATAACTTATCTCACTTAAGAAATGTTACTATAAAACAAGAAATTATAGTTAAAAATGGGCAATCAATTTATCTAAACTGAAAGGCAATAAACGAAAGAATCACCAATTTCTTAAAAAGGAATTTAGGTTTAATATTTTCTCATAATCCAAGTTTATATAGAGCCTTTCTGTTTTTGTAATTATTAAACCTCATCGAGTGTATTTGAAAAATGATTGCTGCCACTATCTGAAAAACATAGATCTAGCAACCCTAGTTTGACTCTACCGATATAGAGTAAACCTTTTCCATTCACTATTCTAACTCTGCCGTGGCATCTAAACGCCTAGAGGTGAGTTTGTATCCGATGACAGGGTAAAATGTGAGTAAGCCAGCCCTGCAGGGTATAAACCTCTCTATTGTTACCCTGTTCTCTCCAATCACTGCTCCCTGTTCTGTAAGATTATCTGTACTTACCTAAATATTGTGCCTAAGTTTATTTTCTTTACTATAATAGAATGATGAATACAAACAATCCCCAAAATAATACACTCATTTCTAAAGTTTTTTTTACAAAAATTCGACTTGTTACGATTTCATCGTGTATTTATTCGGCTGATGAAGCTTTTACGACATCAAACCACAAGCTCATTTGACGTCAATCAACAAAAATCCAACGCGTGACAATAATAAACATATCAATACGAATGTTACATCCATCCCAAGGACAATAACAAACGCTAAATAATTGAAGTGGCGAATAAACAAATGGAAACGGCTAGTTGCGGTGTCGGGGGTCAACAGGGAGAACGGCTTGCGGGAGATGTGATGATTTAACTGCGGACACCCGTGATTTCAGCGGGTCAATGACATACTGTTGAATTGTTCCTCATTGTTACTATACAATCCTCTGTTCGTAACTCCGACAGACGTCGCCAGGGGTGGCGCTGTGACAAACCTCAAGACTCAATAAGAAGTTTCCGTCAAATAAGTTTTAGTTCCAAATCTCGCCGCGTCTGTCTTTCACTGGACAGATTGCTATTTGCGGAGTATAGCGGAACGAATTCGTAGTAATAACTAGAAGTATAGAAGTACTTGTCAATAAGTAGGACCATCGCTTTGGCATAAATTAGGCTGAATTGAGAAACCGTTTGTTGGCGAGGTCGTCTATAATTCTTTAAGAATTCGAATGGCACATAATATTATAATAATGATGTTATTATTTTTGTAAGCAATTCTTTCAAACAAATGTACCTACTTACCAAATACCTTAATAAAGAAGCCCTGTTTACTAGAGTGTGTACGCAGTACACAACTACACACGCGAGGGAAAGTTAATTGATTAATTAATTCGTTGCCATCTTAATGCTCTTGAGTTTCGATAGACTGTCTCTCTTAATCTGATATAAACTCGAGTTAGTGTTTGGATAAGAATGCTTATCGGAGAAATAGAGACATTTTGTTTCTTTCCAATTTACTTGCGTCATAAAAACGGAATATGGTGAGTATATGATAACTTTCCTACAGAGATGTCAACGTTAGTATTTAGACTCGTCTTTACATTTACTATTAACAGATAAGGTAATTAAAAAACCGGCCAAGTGCGAGTCGGACTCGCACGAAGGGTTCCGTACCAATATCTATAAACACGGCCTAAAACAAACCTCGCTTGTTGTATGGGAGCCCCCTTAAATATGTGTTTTATTCTATTTTTCAGTATTAGTTGTTATTTTGGCAACAGAAATACACAATCTGTGAAAATGTCAACTGTCTAACTATCACGGCTCATGAGATACAGTCTGGTGACAGACGCACAGACATACAGACAGATGGACATCAGAGCCTTAGTAATAGGGTCCCGTTTTACTTTAAGGGTACGGCACCCTAAAAACGAACTTTTCTATTGTTCTAGGTATCCTACCGATTAGATAATTCAACTTCTGAAGAAATATTTTGCTTTGCTCCGTTGCGATATATATTATATATATACCTATACTTGCGATTTTGATCAACCCGTCGGAGTACCTAATCGTTGCACCACTATTTAGTAATCTGTGGTTATACACTAACAACGTCATATAAGTGCCACACAAGCTCCATTTAATATGGAAATTGGAAATACATTCATAATACGCAAATTACTGTAACGGCACAAAGAAACAGTGTTGCCAGATTGAGGAGTTATCCATTCAAAGTGGTGTTTTGGGAAAAATAATACAATTAGTAGGCGAATAGGTACCTATACTTATTGAAGTCAATATGATATCGTAGAATATTACATGTTATAAATATTAAACAGTGATTTGCATGTCCGTCCACTTTAGCAGGGCAGTTCTGAAGCACTCTAAACTTGTCAAAAATCATATATTTACATACTTAGTACTTACCTACATAATTTAAACTGAACTAAGTTATCAAAGTGAACGGAATATGGATCAATTTTGGAAACAACACGCGTTTTTGTGGGTGTTACTAACTATATTTAGATGAAGATCATCTGGCAATACTAAATTGACCTATTTAACTGCATCGGTTTTTGAATAATAAAACGCTAAGGCCCATTGAGCATGGCAATCAATTTTTCAAAAGAGATTTCGAAATAGTGAGAATGTTGCCACCCGCTTTATAAAATGATCTCATTTCCTTTTGATATAACAAACAGGAAATGCAGTGGAATGGTCTATTCATAAAATTGCCTGTCAACAATACAGGGGTGTCCAATTATTTAGGATAGTATTGGTATTTCTCTAATCATTTACCTGAAGCGCCAGCTCAATACAAAATAACTGATGCAAAGTGCAAACGTGTTAGGAGTTCCCACGCTACATTATAACATGGGAAAGAGAAGAAGTTGAGAGAAGAAGTGAAGAAGTCGAAAAGCAGACTTGCCCAGAATAAGTTCATTGCAGACCCAAGTAATGATCCTTCGCGACACTTCACGTCAACTTTTTATCTAACAAACTTGATAAAAGTAATATTGTATAATTGAAACCAATATGTATTTTTAATAAATTTTTTTTATAAAATCAACGGCATCTGTGACATATAGACAAATCTGCTAGTATTGTCACTAGCACATGGAATTAAGACACGGATGTCATTTCCATGTAGGTAATCCGAGCGCTATGACGCTGTGATTTATTTATGGTTGAGCTTTGGACATTGAAAACAGATTTAAAATAATTTGTTTTAAATTATTGCTTTGCGAAGTTGACATTATTAAACAAACATTAACTCTATTTTAGTAAAGGCAAATGCTTTAAAACACATTAGCTGTATTCAATATTATTAGATCATAATGTTTGTTAAGTTTATTTAAATCCATTTTCAAATATACAAGAATACAGCATAATACTTTTGTAAATACGCAAATAGGAATCTGCATTTACGAGTAGTTGGCGTCTGCTTGCAATAATAATTTAAAAAGCTAGTACAGTATTAAAAACTGGACTTGACATAATCCGGTTGTAATCCGATAGATTATGGAGGACCAGTTAGCGAATCACTCGGTTACACTTCGACTATGCGGCAGTATCAATGTATAAATGTTTAGGAAGCATGCTCTTTAGGCTCCTTTTTTCAGTTCTGCCAGGCAGTATTGCCAAATGATTATTTACCCACTTCCAGTTATTTTCTAGCAAAAGTGGTAAATTACTGTAAAATTAGAGTATACGTAATTAATGAAGGTACCTAGATTTACGATTTTTAATTATTAGTCAGTGATTATTATCTACATAAAACCTACAGTATAAAACTTGCCATCACTTATAATAGATACCATCACTTATAGAGAGGGTAAATAGATGTTATAAAAATCATAGTCCGCTACTATTAGGTTAGTATCGTTATAATTTGATATAACGTAAACCGCGAGTAGACTTGAATAATAATAATAATTGTAATAAATGACCTAAACAGAGTTAAATTGTAATTTGTGTTGCCTGTCACAGAACAATATTTATCGTTACCCAAATTGTAAAATACCGCAGGCTACGTTCCAAACGTCAAATAATCCAATTAGCTCAAAAGCTCGCTCTTTGACTTTCAAGGAAAATGTTTTATTATACCATATTATATAGTTTCTATTAAGTATCATTCATCATCGCTAACGATGTGTAGATATACACTGATTTGATCTGAGTTTACAACAATATAGATCAGGTTTTAAACGTTTACGTGGGACTATTCTCACACCACAGCATATGATGTAACCAGGCCCATATACAAGTACATGTTCTGTAACGGGTCTAATTCGCGCACAAACGAATATCAAAATAAGTATATAATTTTGACATACCTCGACGTATTCAGTTCGCGAAAGTTTAAGAACTTCTATGTTCTGTAAGTTGCAAGCGAAGCCGACCGAAAATCTTATTTTTTCTATTTCTATTCAAAAGATCATACATAATTTTGAGTTCGCATGTTTCGATCATTTCAGAGGCACATAAATATCTAACTCGGCGCCCCTGACACCTGCACCGGAAATAAAATCTGAAACAGAAGTTATTTACAAGGTCATATTTTGAATTCGCAAGTTTATACCAGATGGATAATTAGTCAAAAGCTAACGTTTAATGTTTAAAAAATGTATTGATTTATCAATTTAATCTTCCCTTACAAGGCCACCCAGAAGTTCTTTCACGCTAAATCCTTTCACTCTACATAATTATACTCTATGAATATCTGCATGTAACAATGCATAAGTGCATGGAGTGGAACTCGATACAACCGCGAAGACGTCACAAGTAAGTGCCATTAGCGAAGCGGTGTCGGATTCCCTTCCCACATAGAACGTTTCACTAGTTTCAGACTACGAGTCCTCATAGTAGAAATAGTATTTGTCGTTTAATTGTTTTCAACGTCAGTATCAAGCTTTAGAGTTTCAATGCAAAGTATATTCATCCAAGATATTTGTACGTTTCTGTGAAACGGTGGATGAAAGATATGTGAAGTAATTTCATTTAAAAAGCTGCTCTACTATCTTTTCTTTCATTTTTCATACATATTTTATCAACCGTTGATCAACTACAGTAATAGTAATATCCATTGATGGTTGATTATACTGACTGACTTTGGTTAGCAATGAAAAGAGCTTTTTAAGAAACCGCAAATTTTTAAGACCTGATCGGATTTCTCAGACAAAACCTTACTCGTAAATATTTAACGTCGGAATGTTTAACCTCGTACTCCATTTAAGGCGTCTCCTGTAAAACACTAAAGTTGCGTAACGAATTACTCACACTGATAAAATGTGTGTGTCTAACCTTATTTCTGCCCCAGACAGGCCCAGATACGTTTTAACGGGATCCTTGTTAATTATGTAAAATACGTCATAAACTGATGTATGCGCCTAGAGACGTGAGATGTATCGTTATGTAATGATATTAATAACAGGAGATGGGCGTATCCAGGAATCTGTTTAGTGGTGGTGATATAAATGAGATGTGATGTTATACGGGCAGGCGCTTATTATACGGCATCCTATTTATTTATGTAAAAATAATACTCAGTCTTTTTTAAGGTAAGTACCCTATTTTATTGTGTCTTGCGATACAGTATAATTACTTTGACGGCACATGTGGCGTAGTGGCTGAGCAATCAGAGTGCTGCGCTTGGTGTCGCGGGTTCGATTCCCGCCTGGAACAAATATTTGTTTTGGTCTGGGTGTGATGTGCATGAGAAATTATATGTCTGTAAGCGGTACCCACGATACAGAAGAAATCCTAGTGTGGGGCTACGAAAAAGCAAATATAAATATATACCTAATGGGAACTAGATAGCCTGCTTCAATGAACAACATTGCGTCTAACGCTAACTACTGAAAATTTTGCGAAGCCAACGTTACCGACAATTTTACTATAGATAATAATGATTATGAAATCGAAAGTAGGTATATCTACCATCTAAATTATCGGGGAAAAATTGTAAGTGATGTGATGATCGATTTATTTCATATTGAATTTGTTGGGGAAACCGCTAGTGGAGAAAATCGTAACCCTGATTTTGTGACAAAGGTTTATTTCAACAAAAAACATTAGGCAGTAAAATCAAAATAATAATTAAAAACGAAAACTAAGTAAACCTAATCTCATAAGACGCTACCTGGTTTTATTGATGGCGTAGAAGAGAAGTGACAATTGATTGCAAGAACAAAACATTTCCATGTATTAGTTATTTTATTTATTTACTAATACATTTTATACTAATACATTTCCATGTATTAGTTATTTACCATGTATTTGTTATTAGTTCCCTTACCAGGTCCGTCTCCTACGTTTCTTAGCGGAACCTAAAAGGAGTGTGTAATGCGTGCTTGCAAGCTGTAAGTTCCCCGATGCTGCGTACGCGCATCTAATGGATACAAACCGGGACAGGCAGGATGTCGTATTAAGTCGATGTCTTGATAAGCCCGACGGTGCCGCAGTATTAATAGTTTAATAATAACATGGCCGTTGAAACAGCCGTACTTCCGTGATGCACTGGTATCTATTTATGTCATAAACCTTGGAATTTGCGGGTGATAAATACATAATATGGTATGTTTCAGACACCTTGAAATGGAAACCTCGAAAACGATGACTGAACAAATTTTAATCATACATTTTTCTAAAAGCAGCCATCCTTGAAAGCCAGTTCTATCCTGGAGTAACCTGGCACGTTTACCAACTTCGACCACATCGGCTCTTAAGTTTTGATTAGATAGGTTGTCAAAAAACAAGTAATTTTTAGTCGCAACAACGTAAATTTACTTGGCTGCCTTTTCGTCTCAACTCTCCATTAAAGTAGACATTACGGAATTATTTTTTAAAATTTGCGACCAACGACGCATTCGAAAATAAATCGGATTTGCACAAGTGTCGCCTTCGACGTCTCATCGTGTGATCTCTTTAGTCGGCGTGTGTTAGTATACTGAGATGCGACACGCACGATAACAGGTTATTCAGCCGAAAGTACGTGTGTGGTGACAGGCGGAGCGAGCGCGGAAGCGGGAGCGGCATGACGAAGAACACTGCTTGAAATGTAACATGTTATGTAAACTGCTTGAAATTTTAATAATAGTACGTACGTCGTATATTCAGCGTCAAAAATCAGTGAAAGTTCTAATTTTCTATCCAATACTATATTTCCATACTTTACGCGGTAAATTGAAAGTTAGGACGATACAATGTTCACCAACTTTGTCTCTGACTGTACCTAAGAGTTTCATTTACTTACCATCAATATTTAAAAATGTATATATTAGTTATGTTAATGTTATTTAGTAATATTATGAATAAAATCTAGTTAGGTACTTAAACAAATAATTGTCACTAAAACTTAACTTCAAGAAAATGTACTTATTGAAATATGAATGTCGGCAACCTTAGAACGTATATTTATGAAACACTTAATTTGAATAATTATGCAATTATTCAAATAAAACTGCATAACAACATGTTCCCTTAAACAGAACAGATTAAGTAAATTGCTGTGATAAGGTTTAATTACTTTAATATTATATCGTAGCAAAACAGTATTTTAGTGGTTAATTTAAAATAGCCTACATATATTTAGAAATATTTAACAAATTTATGTCTGTAATCTAAGATAAACACATCAATAAGCCATAATCATCATATAGGCCTCAAGGACGGCCTATAGTCTTGGGTTTTATACATAAGTACTTCCTTTTTCTGTCAATCTTGTGCCCGTTTTATTTAGTCAACGATTCGATGTTAACTTACAACGTTTAAAAATTTTGACCAGCGAGTATGTACATCAATTTCATAATACTAAATCCCAGTCGGCATCACCATAACCACGCCCTAATCAATTCAGTGTGCCCCACCTGCAATCGACGCGACGTCAGATAGGAGCGTCTCTCACTGCTTCTTACTACACATAAATATTAACATAGCCTAACATATTACTCGACTACATAATACTTGATGTTATCTAGCAGTGATTGAACATGGTTTTTGCAACGGTAAGTATTATATTTAAATGGTAAAATAGATCGCAGTTATGGCCATGTCCCGTTTGGATAATACGATTTTATCGCGAGTAATTGAATGGCGTCATAATAGGTAGGTACCTTCCTTGTGAGTCGGTATTTTATTTTTTACTTTGGGAGGTATACCAGCAGAGCTGTGTTTAGCTGTTTTCCCAGTGAAATCTTCGTTTACCCTTAGCAACTCTACATTTTCCCAAGATAAAACATAGTCTAATGCTGGCATTTATTTTGGTCTTAGATTTTTAGTTTTTATTTAGTTGGTACGACAAATATACCAATAAATTAATTTATATTGTCTAATAGTACTTACTCAAGCATAAAACGGTTTTCTTCTAGTAAAATAAATTTCAGAATCGGTTGAGTATAGTTTCAGCGATTACCTATAATCACCAGGTCTTACCACAAATAGTCATGAAATCGCAAATCTCACCCCTTCATTAATGTTAGTATAGATTTATTTAGTTCTTAGATGATTTGCATATCCATTTAGCAAACGTTCTCTTTCCGTTTGTACGAGCATCATATAAATTTTATGATAGTACTAAACCGATAATGATGTAGTTAAGCTTTCAAAGCTTGGCGTTTAGTACTTTAAAATCGGAAAGTTCTCCGTAAGCTTTTGGTCACGGAGCAAAAATTGTAGCGAGAACGGTAAAATAATATAAGGCACATTTATTATTTTGGTACCAACACACAAAAGCTCGAAGTGTCTTTGAAAGCCATCTAAATTCTTTACAACTGTAACCCAAAAATATATGTGAATAAATTACCAAGATTATCTGATTGCACTGATCATGTAATTTTCATCCGTTTATTAATAACAACACTGAAATAAATAAACCAACTCACCAAAGAAAAGCAGAAAATCTTTCACGAAAACCAGAGCACGCCGAATCCCACAAACAGACTGACAAACAACTTAACACCGTGATAAAAAAAAATCAACAGTGCAGAGATGAACTCTTACAATTTGTAATTGGGTTGTGTTAGTGGAAGACACTATTTTCTCTAACGTGCGCGCGCGCGTTCCTTCGCCACTAGCTTTCGACTGTGGAAAGGGCTTCCTACGAGACAAGTAGATTATGGAAAGTAAAAATCTATAGTAAAAGTTCGCGTAATTGTGTAGTGTTCTAGGGCGACGTTTTACGAGCAGGCTGTGTAATGACGTCAATGGATGCGGGCTTGTAAAGGTTGCAGTTCATTCGTATCATTGGAGATGAGTAGGTACGCCATACTTCTCAGCTTCAAACCTTATGCATGAGTTAGTACGTTTAGATGTATCTAAGAAAAAAATCCTCAGAACATAATTGTTTCAAATTTATAGGCGTATAATATCTGAAGCAGCTTACTTTATCTGTGCGATAATCAGCCATGAATCAGCATGTGAAAGGGAAATATCCCTTTTGAAACTTAAACCATAATCAGAGTATATCATATTTAATATTATTCTTTTTCTCTTTGTTTATAGGACGTGCTTGACTTAACATATTGTAAATGATTCGAGTTTTAAACTAAAAATATCAAGATTTCTATTCGTGAAACTACAAATAATAACACTCTTAATTAGGCTGTAAGTATATAACAAGTAGAAGTAGAAAAGCTGAATTTATATGTCACAAACCTACATAATAATAAGGAGCTTTTAACTCTTCAAACGGTTGAACGCTTGGGACTAGAGAGCTTCAAGCCTCTATGACACCCATCATTCACCCAAGTTCTATAATTTACACAGCATGCATGAACCAACATGCAACTTATTAGACCTAAATAATATTAGTGATTAGTAATGAATCTGTGACACAAACACCACTGTAGCTAGGACAGGCAGGACGACAGACATCCCAGCCATTATTTACTACGCGTAGTAGTTAATATCTTAATAAGCAGGCAATAGCCAGGTAGGTGGGCTGGAATAATGGCCCTGCAACTATTTCTTAGACCTGGGGTACACTGAGCCCACGAAACCTCATCCCGACGAGACGATAGAAAGCTAAGAGCGAAGCTTACTAAGTGCTTTCTTAGGGTTTTTTATTTCTTCAATGAGCCCTCGATGCTATTTTCATTAAATATTGTTTTCTTTATTTTTTTAAACGTAGCCCCACCCACACTAGGATTTCTCCTGTCGTAGGTACCGTTTACAGACATATAATTTCACATACACACAACACCCAGACCAGAAACAAATATCTGTGTATCGCACAAATATTTGTTCCAGACGGGAATAGAACCCGCGACACCAAGCGCAGCAGTCCGAGTGCTCAGCCACTACGCCAAACGCGTCGCTTTTTACGGTCCATTACACACTTAACTGCGAGCCGTATTGAAGAATGTAAAACAAAGACAACTTAATACTACAGATATGGATGTACGTTCAACATAATAATAACACAATCCGACTAAACGTTGACTTTCTGTAATACAATACAGCTCTGTTTTGTGAAATGACGGGCATGGCGAATTCTACACTTTGGCTGCGACAGATATGCTGATACAAATAGTACCTAGATTTCATAAATCGATCACCATTTACAAACTCTATATTAAAACTAGCGGGCCCAACAGACGTTGTCCTGCAAAGTATGACTGCAGCGCCATGTGCCGGGCTGATGTGTAAATCTAAACCATTCAGGATGCCACCCAAACGCATACAAAAAAACATTCAAATCGGTCCAGCCGTTTCGGAGTTCAGTGACATTCACAGTTCACACGTAAACATAGGTACATACACGTAGAATTATATGAAGAAGAAAGATAGAAGTTACACTATACATTCCTAGTGTAACCAGGCCCTAAGTGATCTGTGGCAGGATCCGAAGTAACTCCTAAGTATTCTGGTGCGGTACGTGTGGTCCAGTCAAGAGGCGAATCAAGGATGCCGATAAATACCGGGTAAGTAGTGCCTGTTCAAGCTCTCGCTTGCTTTGAGGTTTGTGAAGCAGATGTCAAGAAGAATGCAATGCAAAGATAATAATTTATTGATACCTGATTCGACTATTCAATGTGTTGGTAAGTTAGCGCCACAGATGCCTAAGTCATTACCTAGAGCCCTAGGGAGATGTCTCCTCAAACCCTGGCATAGTAAGTGCTACCCGCAATAAACGCGAATGTTTACTTCACTGCTCTGTGGATGGTCAAAATTATCATCAGAAAAATTAATAGAATTGATGTAACGTACCTATTTTCTATAATCATCTGTTGATTGTATAGTTGAATTAAAATGACGGTGGCGGATAAACATACTTACAGATTCGTTCCATTTTAAAACCATAACAAACTAGGTAGTTACAAGAAATAATAAGTCCGCACCTCTATTTATTAAGTACTTTTGTTCCCACATTGGAACTCTTTCAATTTCCTTTCAAGCTATAAAAATGGCTTTCTAACGACAGTGCCTAGATATTGCGGAAATGGCGTTCTGAGGGAATACTAGAATTCCTTATTATAGGACGGGAATTATCCGTGACATCTATAAATCCCTGATGGCACTGTGAGCTGGGACGCCATGGCGAATGTGTAAGTGGAATAAGGAATAAAACAATTTTTGTTGAGAAACATTAGATTGCCTGAAGGAAATTGCTTACAGGAAGCTGTCTGTGAGGTGGTGTAATTAATTTAGCACGAATGACAGGCCGTAAGCGGAATCTTTTCCTGCGCATTTGTACTTATGGCATAGACCCTAGCTTATGGGTTAACTTAGGGATGTTGCAATAGCTATAGAATAGAGTAGGAATATTTATATATAGTTGATATAATCAGGAATAGGGCATTGGGCTTCTTATGGCAAACAAAGTAACATTGACTGACATGTTGAAAACATCCCTATATTACAGCAAAGTGGTAGAGTTTGCACCAAATCTGTCGCACGTAAACTCGCATAAACGGACACAAAATGGGTGCATTAGTGACATCTGAATGTGAACACGGATTTTCCTAGTATTTCATATAAATCACACACTTTCCGACAAAAATCACGTTAGGTACACCTCTCTCTAATGGTCACGATCGACTCTAGCGGTAGTTAAACTGTGGCCGCCATCGGTGATTGTCAATTAACGCTATAGAAAATGATGATAGGTTTAATTTTGTTGTTCAATTCATTGTCCTGAAGTTCTTTACTGAAACTGTGGAGATTTCATCAAAGAAGACCACAGTGGCAAAGCGATCAGAGGTGTTGAAAATATTATTAAAAAATCTTAGTAAGAACGTAATGATAAATAGCTATTTTCCGTAAAAATAATGGAAACCGGCAGCATAATTTTTACTGTAATTTTCAATAATCTTGAGAAAAATCATCCTACACCCGCAAAAGGGTTTCGCTGCGTCCGCGCCGCTATCAATAAATCTCTTTAATCTAATGCGTTCGTCGTCTGTTACAGGAATCGATTTATAATAACTAACAACCATGGGAATAACGACCCCGTGTGGTTTACCATAGATATACTAGTCTAGGTATATGATAGATATTGCTATTACACAGTAAATAATAATCCATACTAATATTATAAATCTGAAAGTAACTCTGTTTATCTGTTTATCTGTTTGTCTGTATATCTGTTTGTTTGTTACCTTTTCACGGCTAAACGGCTGAACCGATTTCGATGAAAAATGGTATAGGGGTAGATTGGACCTATGAGACGGACATAGGCTATCTTTTGTCTCAAAAAACAATCTCGAAGGGGATGAAATAGGGGTTGAAAGTTTGTATGGGGAATCCATAATTCTTCAAGTTAGGGATCTGAAAATTCTTATTTAGGCTTTTGGTAAGAAATAAATAAATACGGGTTTCCGCCTTTTTTCTAAATCATCCCTAAAGGGGGAAAACAAGGGGGTTGAAATTATGAGGTATTCTTTTGATGCACCCCCAACGCACCATAATATACGGCTGAACGGATCGTTATTTAAAGGGGGAGAGTGCGATAGGAGGAGAGGGGGAGAGTGCGGGGGAGGAGAGGGGGAGAGTGGGGGGAAAGGGGGAGAGTGGGGGAAAAAGGGGAAAGTGGGGGGAAAAGGGGAGCAGATGGTAGAGTGGAGGGAAAAAGGGTAGAGTGGGGGGAAAGAGAGGGTAGTGCGAGGAGAACGAGGGGAGAGTGGGGGAGTAAGAGGGGAGAGTGGGGGGAGAAAGAGAGGAGAGTGGGGTGAAAGAGGGGCGAGTGGGGGGAGAAAGAGAGGAGAGTGGGGTGAAAAAGAGGGGAGGGTGGAGGGGAAAGAGAGGAGAGTGAGAGGAGACAGGGGAGAGTGGGGAGAAATAGGGGAGAGTGGGGAGAAAAAGAGGGGAGAGTGGAGGGAGAAAGAGGAGAGAGTGGGAAGAAAGAGAGGGGAGAGTGGGGAGAAATAGGGGAGAGTGGGGAGAAAAGAGGGGAGAGTGGGGGGGAAAGAGAGGAGAGTGAGGGGAGAGTGGGGGGAGAAAGAGAGGGGAGAGTGGGGAGAAATAGGGGAGAGTGGGGAGAAAAAGAGGGGAGAGTGGAGGGAGAAAGAGGAGAGAGTGGGGGTAGAATGAGGGGAGAAAGAGGGGAGAGTGGGGGGAAAAAGAAGGGAGAGTGGGGAGAAAGAGAGGGGATAGCGGGGAGAAATAAGGGAGAGTGGGGAGAAAAAGAGGGGAGAGTGGAGAAAGAAAGAGGAGAGAGTGGAGGGAGAAAGAGGAGAGAGTGGGGGTAGAATGAGGGGAGAGTGGGGGGAAATAGGGGAGAGTGGGGGGAGAAAGAGAGATTGAGTGCTAAATATATAGAAATAGAGGGAGAGGGAGTGAGCGAAGGAGGGAAAGGGAGAGATATAGACTGAGAGGGTGATGGAAATAAATATAATGGATGAGATGGACAGGGATAGAGAAGGCGAGAGATTGAGAGTGGAGAGGGATATTAATAATAGAAAGATAGGGAAAGATATAGAGATATTAGGAGAGGGAAAGAGATAGAGGTAGAGGAAGAGAGATGGAAATAGCGAAAGAAGGAGAAAGATAGAACGAGAGCCAGAGAGGGAGAAAGATAGAGGAAAAGGGAGAGAGAAAGAGACAGACATATTCTTACCTAGCTGTTACCCACAACATCAATTGATTTTTTAAACAGTTTACAAAAATGCGAACGAAGTTGCGGGTATCAGCTAGTATCCTATAAAGGTAGGTATCCAAAATTTTGAGATAAATTCTGGGCCAAATTCCATCAAGGTTCAATATCTAAACGAATATTGGATTGTCCATAGATTATATAATTTAAGACTTTATTGTCCTCGTACTATTTGGTTGGATCGCCATGAACCAAACCTTCGAACGTCACCGCCTTTTTTTTTTTTGTTAACGTTGTTACATGATTGTACTTTTATACTATCCAGTCCAATAATAAATCAATAGAAAAGAACGCAAGAGAAAGGATAGTAAATAATCATATAGGTACCTAACAATTATGTAAAAATCAGTAGATAATAATTTATTATGGTATCTAGGTACCTACCTATTCAGTTTACCCAAACTTCTTCTTCGATGAACTCTCAGCCAATAATTAATCAATGTATCCTTAAACCTAACGATTGAGCGATGATCGTATCTGTCGATCGATAAATCAGGATCAATAATCGTCGTAATCCGAACACGATCCATGCCGACGGCCGATTATACGATCGAGTCGGGAAGTGATCTAGTCTTCTACAAGGTTGGTAATGACTGGGAACTAGAGTTATAGTTAGGGAAAATAATTATCAACAAAATTATTAGGTATGTAACTAAAACGAAGAATTCAAACTATATTTACATATCATAATAATTTAATTTAAATATTATAATAATTATAATATTATTTAGTTTGTATTGTTTTAGCTAGACGCAACAATGATCTGATAAGTACTTAGTCTTACTTAATTAATTAGTAGGCAAAAGATTGGCCAAAGTGATGTCTGGCGATGTCACTGTACTTAAATTGTAAAGCTAGGCTAAACATTCTGTCCATAGCACCACATTGTCGATTTTATCGATACCTACCTACTTATAATATTGTGAAAAAAAATATGTTGCCTTCCCACTCAGACTTTACGAAAAATAAAGTGACATAACACATTTAATAATACCAAATTGCCTCCTATTTCTACGACTAATTAATAGACACGATGCCGCATTAAAAATCGGAGATAGGTAGGTACATCAAACGCTCCGTTTCCTTTGTTTTGTCCTTTTTCTGACTGACCGTACGTTATCTGGTGGTATGTTGACAAATGGGTTACGCCTCGTGGTCCTCACCCTTAGGTAAGAATTCATTAGGCTGTTATAAATTGAGAGGCGGTTGTAGGTCCTCCCTAAATATAGTAGCACTGCGGACCGACAAACGAGTGCTTAGACTTTTTGTTAAAATTTATTTAGGTAGAGCACGGAATTTTTTCCCCGTGAGCTTGAATGAGAAAAACATATTTCACAGAATAATAAATTATTGTAAGCAAGAGGTACCTATGCTAGACCTTTTATTTCAGTTGAAATTCGTTTCGTAAGTAGTCCCATGGGCAGTAGTTTATGAAGCCTTTGAAGACCACGCATTCGCAAAGTTCTGGATAGGTAGGAACTTACTTATAGGTACAAAGAATAATATAAATTATTCATTATAAACTTTTACGACGTACCGCTTTAGAATACTAGTAGCGACATCTATGATTGAATAGAGATAACATTTTGTATAGTGGCATCTAGCGGGTAGTAGCGATACTATTTTTACAGTTTTAAAAATGATTTTATTGTAGTTCATACGACATTTGCTAGATGGCAGTGTATTACACAATCATTTGAGGACAAACTTTATGTAGACAGGTTTTATGTATAGTTTACTAGTTATTATTCTGTGGTACAGTGTGCTAATTTATCCATCTACCCGCTCGCTCAAGTCGCTCAAAACTACTACAGTAGGTACAAGTAATACCAAAGGATTTTTGAAGGTATCATTCAATCAGGATCTTAGCATGACAGTTAACTTAACTGAAAGGCACACTTACTTATTCGTAGGGCACACATACCTACGTACACTTGCTGCTACTACACCAACCTACCTAGCAACAGCACCAATTAGGTACCTGTATGTAGGTGGTATACCTACTCTTTTTATTTCAGCAGTACTGTAGTAACTGACTAACTGACGAGCGACATCGCCCCGCCTACCTACCTACTATAATAGTTCTGCGGCAGCGCCGCGAGGTAGGTAGGTATGTTGGCTAGTTTTTGACGGCACCTTTGGCGTAGTGGCTGAACAATCGGACTGCTGCGCTTGGTGTCGCGGGTTCGATTACACCCAGAACAAATATTTGTACGATGCAAAAATATTTGTTTCTTGTCTGGGTGTGATGTGGATGTGAAATTATATGTCTGTATACGGTACCCACTATACAAGAGCAATCCTAGTATAGGGCTATATAAAAAAAAAATTGTTAAGTAAATTGTAAGTAAGTATATAAAATACGATCTGATACTACGATCTTGCGATCTATGACCTAGGTAGGCAGGCCACTATTCATAGCTATCTAAGATACATCTGAGTAAGACAACCGAAACTTTAGAAGTCACAGCAAAGGTATTCAGACCAAGTTTACGCCCCAGAAAAAGCAACCACACCTTCAGAAGTCCGAAAGAATTTCAACATTACACAGGCCGATAAAAACGAATCTACCAAATAGCATCTCTTATCGACATCCCGCAGTATTGACGTGTTACGCAAGATCCTAATCTCGGCTGTCAACGATAGCCGATAGAATGCTCTCCTATGTTATCTCCAAGAGGTTCTCTAAGAAGTTAGGTTTAGCGACGGTGTTGGTCTGACGCGTGTGAGAGTCCGGAGTAAAGACGGTTCGTAAAGTCTACTCTGTGGCGAAGACATCAAAGATGGACCGGCCTAGCACGAGCCAGCAGTCAGTGGAGAAGATAGAGATGTACGAGGTCAGAGAGCACGTCCCGTACCAAGCTGAGATAACCAGAGCTCCGGCGGCGTATGACGAGGAGAGTGGAATCGCCTACAGTTCTTCGTGGGACTCCGCCTGGAAAGCTATCTGCCAGCTGTTTAACCTGATCCAACACATGCAGGTCGCGATAGTGGTGTTCTGTCTCTGGCATTTTGCGCTGACGTCGGCCCCTAACGGATCGATCAGCAATCTTCAGCTGCATATCATTTTTGCTGGCACTGGCGTACGTATTTCATTTAATTTTGTTTCCCATACTTTGTTACCTTCGTGAAAGCCTGGCAGGTCCTTATTTTTCTGTAGAATGAGATTATGAGAGAGACAGCCATTGGTTTGAAATTAAATTGTGTCTAAGCCCCATCGAGCTCTCATAAGTCTCATAATAAGTCTTGGAGAAGCTGATCCATGACCGTCGTCAACGTCCTCCATTAATTACCCTTAATTACCTACTTGCGAAATTCAAGCTTTAAAATGATGATGATGCACAAACTTTGTCTGCTCGCCAGTTCGATGTTATTATTATCAGGCATGTTTTTATTGAATGTAGCCCCACACTAGTATTGCTCCTGTACCTATCGTGGGTACCGTTTACAGACATATAATTTCACATACACATTATGTTATACACGTGTAACGTAAGTAACATACTAACTTCATCTTTTTACTAGCAGTAATACCTTCTACGATAGGTACTATACGTAGGTACGAGTACCTCAGCCTGACCTGACATGACAAGAGATTAAGCATTAATACTTACGTGAACATTTTCAATCATTCAATTGTTTCAAGCCTTCCTACATCCAAAGGTGCAACGATTTCAGCCATAGCGTAAAGAACTTACAAAGTAATCCGTTAGTTCTAAAGTAGGTCTTAGGTCTAAGTTCGTTAGTAATCGATATAGTATCGATAGGCTGTGGACTCAGCCATCTAGACCTAAGTAGATCATTCACACTAATTCTATTCATTCTAGTACCAACTTTTCCTCGTGGAAGCTGTGTTAACTCTTCACCGGCACAACTCCTGGTCATCACAGCTCTCTATCGATGGCAAGAGGATCGTCCACGGATGCCTCCAGCTCATCGGGGCCGTGTTTGTGATAGCAGGCACCTTCCTCGGCTTGGCTGAAGTTGATATGGTCATTTCTACGCCTCATGGCATTTGCGGTAAGTAAAGATCTTCAGGTTTATGGTGGGAGTCAAAATATACACATCAAAAAAGTCTAAGCAACATGCATGCATAACATGGACCCAGGAACAATGGGATAAAATAATGTTTTCCGATGAGTCGCGATTCGGGTTTAGGCCTGATACAAGAAGGGTGCGAGTACCGTCGTCGGCCCGGAAATACTGAAAGGCTCAGGTGCGTTCAGGAAGTTCATCCATACAGCGGCTCAACAGTTATGGTATGGGCGGGTATTATGAAGAACAGGCGAACTGAGCTCGTTTTTGTAAATGGAAACATGAACGCTGAAAATTACGTTGAGGATATTCTCAGACCTTATGTCCATCCATTTGCACAAACCTTTGGCTCCGATTTTACGTTAATGCATGACAATGCACGTCCACATACAGCTCTGCGAACCAGAAAAGAACCAGAAATTAGTACATGTTGCTTAGACTTTTTTGATGTGTGTAGATCTGGGATTTTGTCAATGCTCCGGGCTATACTGAATCTGGATCTAGAAGTTCCGTTATACCTACTATAGAATCGTCGTGCTTACGAAAACGTTTATCGACAAAGGGTAAATATACCTACCTACCTAACTGAGTTATTTCACCCACATAAATCAGCAATAACTTTTATTTTGACCGGTAACGGCCGTTATCTAAAACTTTATCAACGAAACCTATCTATCTATTGGCATACCTACCTACTTACTTAACATCTTCCCAAGCCGATAATGATGAGATAAAAGAAATGATATAGGATATACTCGTAATATGTATTATATAGTTATAGTAGCTATGGATAAAATATTACCTCCTTATAGGCCTGTAATTTTATCCATAACTTGGATTGCTCTAGCTCATAAGCTCACCTACCAAGTTCACAAAAAAAAAGGAAACCTATCTATCGAATTTCAGGTGTCATCGCACTCGGCTTCTCACTAGTCAGCTTCGTTACGGGCATCATCGCACTTTTCTCTTCGAAGGTTCGTCTGATGATCAAGAGCGGACCAGTTAAGATTCTCCACCTCGCTGTGGGTTTATTTGCCCTTTCCATGGGGCTTATTACTATAACGATAGGGTTTAATATGGACTACTACAGCGTGGCTCAGGGTGGGCTAGCGAATGCTTTAATAGTTTTCGTTGTCATGATCCTGGCGTATGTTCTCGTTCAGCCTATTGTTGATTTGATAGCAACAACTAGGAATTCTGTATGATTAATTAGATATCTTGGGCTGAACAGATGGTGACAGTGTCGCATAGTTTTATACATAAGTTAAGTATAGTCGTTATGTTTCAAATAAGTAACTGTATTAAGTGTATATTCATTCAATCATTAAGTATAGTAATACCTACCAAACGAATACAGGTTCCTATACCAGTTCATTTAAGCAAGGTACCTACCTAGGTACCTAATTCCATTGTTGAAAGTTTAGTGTGATTGAGAGATTGGCGCAATGTTTTTATGCGTAATTTTAACGTTACATATTAAAACATAAATTGTTTGCGGGCATACCTAGCAGAAATAACTACCTACTTATACCTAATACTAAGCAAGTAGTTGTTAACTTTACAGAGAGCACTACCTACTTTATTTTATAAGAATATTATTATACTTAGGTACTTACATAAATAAGTATTTTAGGGTAGACAAGGCGGAATTTATCATTGACTCAATGCCTAAAACTAGTTAGGTAATAGGTAGGTAGGTACTATAATTTGATAATACTAATTTGTAATTAGTAATTACTTAGTTTTAAGTATTTACCTAAGTTTAATTCCTAAACTTAAATTAAGTTTAGGTAGGTAGGTAGTTAACGATACCTAGTTAGGGTTTCTATTAATAATTTGCTACTTGTGTTGTTATAAACTATAATAATAATAAGTAGATAGAGCGTGATTGTCTGAATGTGGTGTAAGTACTTACATTTTCATTTTAGTGGTACTATTAAAGTCTGTATTTCAATAAAATATAATTTTACTACATACCTACTTAGTGCTTTTTTATTTAAATTTAACTAACTTTATATTCCTTCCTGTAATTTACCGTATGATAAGCCTACCAAAAGTACCTACCTAACTACATAGATATCAGAAAAATCTAATCATAAGTTTAATTTTTGGCGAAAAATAATCAGCCAGTGCCTAGGTAGGTAGGTACCTACAATAGTTAATTACTACGAGTATATCTACTTTTACCTACGTCATAATAATAATAATATTGATTGTAACAACATTAGTAGTTAGGTACCCAGTTTTAAAGTTTTTTATTAACCTAGGTAGGGTAGTGGCACCAAAAGATGACTGACCCCCATTAGATGAACGATCGACCGAAAAATAAGAAAATACAAAATACTACGCCACATACGCATGTGGGATATTTTTTTCCGTATCTCGTAACATTTTTTCTACCTAGTGCTTTAAACAGATCGACAGTGACGGCTCAGATGAGCCCACGATAATTCATTACGTGAGTGGTGTCCACCAAAAGTTACGTTTCTATGAAAACCTACTTAAGACGGGTGACCTCCAATTTTAGCATTTTGTCAGATTAAATAAATAAATAAATGATGTATTTGGGTTTTGTTGGTTCTAATGAAATCTTCATCTACTCAGCTTTGATTTTGTTGATACTTATTAACATTATTAGCCGTATTTTTCGAGATATTTATCGTTCAAGTAATGGTTCAAATTTAGTTTGCTTGATCCATTAAGTGACCGGTGGTCATCTTCTGGAGAAAGAGCATTTTTTTACAAGCATCGTAAATCCTAAACTTGAATCTATAGACAAAAACAAAATCACTCAAATTAATTTAGTTTGATGTATAAAGTTATTTGCCAAAAGTTGAACACATGTTTTCAGTGTAAAATACTATTTTAAGAGCTTTATTTTAGTATGAAATCCTTCGATATTCAGCTTTAGGTTCCATGCCCAAAATTGGAACTAATAAATACACTAAAATTGTATTCGTTCATTTTGTGGTATATTAGTATCCATAACATGAACCATTTCAATTATTGTAGCTAAGATTTTTGGTCTTGTTTTTCGCAATGAAGGGATAGGTTCAAGTTTCTTCGAGATTTCTAAGTCTTTCTTTTGAGAAGCCACCTACACTGCGAAAAATAAAAAAAAATAATTACCTAGGTATGGAGTTACTACTCTCGAAGAAGCCTAAAAATGTTTTATTTATTATTTACATTCTTCTAAATGAACAGTAAAAATAATTTATTAACACTGCTACTATTTTATTCTTCAATTTCATTACAAATCTTCCCATAATTCCTCTCAAAATATTAGTTCAGCTATTGGGTACAAAATGTTCATAATTAAGGCACAGCGTTCAACTATTGGGATAAAACGCTATTTTTTTCACATAATGATTTTTTATAAAATTCCTGGTAGATATAGAAAGCAATTTTATTCATTCGTTAATACTTGAGGATATACTGACTCTTATAAAAATACCAGGAAACGTCAATGTCACGAGATAACTGAGTAAAAGTGGTTCAAAGTTGACAAAAACGCTTAAACGTTCATTTATTGGTTCCACTACCCTATAATAGAACGCGCAGATTGAAGTTTCTTCATTGTGAGATTGATTCAGATTGTAGTTTTTTTTGGCTAGAAAATGTAAATCGTTGTGCGCCTTCGCTAGCCCTCGTGATGATGGTCCTACACCGTAAAGGTAGGTCACCGAGATAAGTAGGTATTCTTGAATACTTACATAATATCAAAGAGTAGGTAGGTAAAACACTGAGCTGTACTATAATAGAAGTCAGTGAAGTAAAAAAAAGTACAAATAAGAATAACTATACCAGAAGCTGACTGAATTGAGGCTGCGCCTTAAAAATGAGGCCAGCAAAATGCACAAAATATGCGAAGTCAAATCATAACTAAACCCCGAAACCGTAGACAGTGACAGTAAAGGAGAAATCGTAAACGTCAGCTAGTGTTGTAAAGTGCAACTGTCACTGTCAGATATTCAACGTCAAACTCGAATTGGTTTGGGTATCATCCGGTGAAGCTTTTTACTTGAAATAATCCAAATAAAACATAAAACCCCAGTTTTTGTATAAATTTATCATAGAAAAAACATAAAATGGTAAGTTGAATATCAAATAACTTTCCGTAAAGCGTCCAAATCACATTTATAGGTTAGCGACCGGTTAGCGACTTCTTGCTTGGTCATCCAAGCTGCAAACAATAAAATGTTTCCTTTTTCAACAGGCTCGGCGTTATGATACACGTACTACCATATTCTCACCTGAAGGTATGACTTCGCATTTCTGACTCACAAATTGGACCACAAACTTTATTATGAAAAAATTAAATATAAAATCTTTTTGTTCAGGGCGTCTGTATCAAGTCGAATATGCCATGGAAGCTATCAGTCACGCCGGCACATCATTGGGGATCCTCGCCACCGACGGAATCCTTCTTGCCGCCGAGCGCAGAAACACCAACAAGCTTCTTGACGAAGTATTCTTTTCTGAAAAGATCTACAAACTGAATGAGGACATGGTCTGCTCAGTCGCCGGTATCACGTCTGACGCCAATGTGCTGACTAACGAACTGAGACTGATTGCGCAGAGATACCTGCTCAACTATGGTGAATCCATCCCTTGTGAACAGCTTGTGTCATGGCTGTGTGATGTCAAACAAGCCTACACTCAGTATGGAGGTATGTAGTTTTTGTTTTGAGAAAAGAAAAAGATTTAGATTTACCTAAGTACATAATTATATTGAATCCGCTTAAACTACACAGTTTAATACATGCACATGCATAGAATACCTATGAATACCTTAGAAGGGGCACTCAATTAAAGTGAGATAGTATGATCGTGATTTTGTAATCCATTTTGATTGTCCCTTCCATGGTGTTGTACCTTATAGACAACCGTGTAGTCCCACATTCAGCATGCTAAAACACATTTTAATTTATATCCAGCAATGTACTTAATTATTATAATATATTCACATAATTCAGGTAAGCTAGGGAACATAATCTCACTGGCCACATAGACAATTACAGACTACTTTTTCTGAATATGTAATAGTAGCAGCTAATAATAAATCTCTGTATCATCAGGCAAGCGACCCTTCGGAGTGTCCATCCTGTACATGGGCTGGGACAAGCACTACGGCTACCAGCTGTACCAATCTGACCCCAGTGGTAACTACGGCGGATGGAAGGCGACTTGCATCGGAAACAACAGCGCTGTAAGTTCTGCTTGATAATATTTATACTTCTGCCCCTCTCGGTCATAGGTTGACGCTAATCAGCAATTAGCTATGTTAAAATTCAGAGAAAACCAATTAATTCTATAGTGTTTTTCAATTAAACTTAGTTGCAAGAATAGTGAAAGTAAATTAATGTACAATCCATTGATTTAGTAGCTATCTATTATACTAGAAATGCATGTTTATGGATAATCACTGACTTCAAAAATTAGTAAAAACCATGGTCGGCATTTAGTTTTATGTTATTTATTTTTACAGGCTGCTGTCTCTAGCCTGAAACAGGAATACAAAGAAAACGAGACCACTCTAGCTGAAGCACAAACCTTAGCCATCAAGGTGCTTAGCAAAACCCTGGATATGACCAAGCTTACTCCAGAGAAAGGTACAATAATATATCATTACTAGCTGTTGCCCGCGACTTCGTCCGCGCGGACTATAGTATACTTTACCATAATTCCAAATAACTAAAAATAGACCATGACCTCGAGTTCGACATCGACAATTCGACATCCGATATGCGATATCCAACATTCTCGTACGACATCCACCATCTTCTATCAAAATTACCATTTTATACAAAAACCTGGCATTTTATACCAAAATCTACCATTTTCTACCAAAATAGCATGTTCTACCAAAAGCTAACGTTTTCTACTAAAGTCTAAAATTTTCTACCACAATCTAAAATTTTGTTTCTATATCTATTATTTTCTTTCTAAATGTGCTATTTTCTACCAAAAGCTACCATTTCCTACCAGAATCTACCATTTCCTACAAAAAACTACCATTTCCTAAATTAAATCTACCATTTTAACCGTAATCTACCATTTTACCATAATCTACCATTTTAATTTCAAATTCACTAATATCTACCAAAAGCTACCATTCCTTCCAAAATCTACCATTATTACCAAAAATCTACCATTTCCGACCAAAAATCTACCATTTTCTACCTTTAATTTATCATTTTCTACCAAAATCTACCACTTCCTACCTTTTAAAGAACATAGATACCTACTAAGTTTGAAATTGATCAAACCAATAAAACACGTTGTTCCATCCAAACTTTGCAACCCCTTTTCACCCACCTAGGGGTTAAATTTAAAAAAAAAATCTTAGTGCACACCTACGTCTCTTAAGGAATATGTGTACAAAATTTAAGTTTTGAACTAAATATTTTGCATTGCATTGTTCAGTTTTGAACTAAATTTTCTGATGAAAAATATTTTGCAACCCCTCTTTATCATTTAAGGGGCTTAATGTTAAAAAACTATGAATGTATTTAAATAAATCTTTTATATAATGTAAATGCCAATTTTGAAGCTGATCAGACAAAGAAAACACGTTGTTACACATAAACGATACAATCCCTTTTCACCCCTTTAGGGGTTGAATTTTAAAAATCACATTTTAGTGCATTCCTATGTCACTTATGGCATAATTGAGCCAAATTTCAAATATGAACTAAATCTGATGAAAATATCTTGCAACCCCTTTTTCTCACTTTAGGGGTTGAATATTAGAAAACGATGAAACACGTGTTTAATGAAATGTTTTAAAGAATATAAATGCCAAGTTTGAAGTTGATCGGACCAAGAACACACGTTGCTCCATACAAACTTTGTAACCCCTTTTCACCCCTTTAGGGGTGGAATTTTCAAAAATCCTTTCTTATTGCTCGCCTACGTCACATAAGGAATATTTGTGCACAATTTCATGGTTCTAGACCCAGTGGTTTCGGCTGTGCGTTGATCGATCAGTCAGTCAGTCAGTCAGTCAGTTCTTGCTTTTATATAATAAAATATATAGATATGCATCAAAAAAATATTATTGAAACTACTCAGAATCTCAAAGTATATGCTCTGATGTTCACTTAGCTTTACTTTTAATTCCATTGAAAATAGGACATTATAATTGGTATCTTAAATTGTCAGAATCAGGATTGGAACATGAAAAATAGTTCATAACATATAAGATTAATGTGTTACAAACCAATAATTATTATGTTATTTTATTACTTCAGTGGAAATGGCAACCCTAACTCGCACAGACAACAAGACTGTAATCCGAGTGCTGACTAGTGCCGAAGTTGAGAAGCTCATCGCCGCCTTCGAGAAGAGTGAGGCAGAAGCGGAGGCTGCCAAGAAGATCGCTTCGAAGTCGTAATTAAGTACTCTGCTCTATTTGGTATAAATAAATGTTTTAATTTGTAATAAATCTCTTCTATTTGGAATAAATGGTATCATTAATGTGGAAATGATGTATAACATGGACTGTGCTCTAAAATTGCCTGACTTTCAAAAGCAAAAGGGTTTTGAAATAGGAATAATTCACTTACAATAGTAGTTGATGATAAATTTATATTATCATCTTGATGACCTCGACTGCAATAGCGTGTGTCGCCACAATAAAATTCATTGTAGACACTGTTATTCTCTTTCAGTGTACTCGTGGATACTCTCTTTTTGATCTCATTAAATTCATTCTTCCGCTGCACTCAGTTTCTAGAATGCGACGAGATAAATGTTGAGGGTGTAGAGTACGCCTTAAATAATATCGGCCATGTAAAAATACCCTAATTTGATCTGGCTGACATTAACGTTGACGTTATTCTTGACGTTGACGTTGTCACAAAGGCACGAACTAAGAGTGAAGACGGAGTTTTGGCGGGAATCCGATAGTGAGACGTTGTTGGTTTTATGTTATTAGCTCAAACTTGTGTTTCTTCGAGTGTTAATGTGTAATATTGGTGGAATATTAACCATTAAGTGTTCATTAACGTGCACGAGTGTGGGCAAATGATATAAACTCAAAAAACGTGTCATTTCGCATTTTTTCCAAAACTCCTAGGAAGATTCAGTAAAGCATCCACTACTTTACTGAATCGTGACTGACGATGTAAATAATTGACTTGACTACTTGACCACGATTGCTATAACATTGCTGTGACTTTCATAATGTGAAGTTAAGAAATACTTAAAATAAAATACTTGACACTGGCTATATGCACTAACCGTGCGAAGCCATAAATAAATTAAAAAAAAAAAAAGAGAGAAGACGTCAAACACGAACAGCTGTCCGGTCATTGCTGTTTATCAATAAATAATTTTACCTTAATTTTTTTTTTGGGATATATAAAAACAGATTTTGAAACCTAGATTCCCTTTGGAAACATTCAGTGAACAAACTGATACAAAATGACCATCGATATATCAAATTCCAAGGTGTTTTCTAAGCCGCATGTGCCTAAAAAAAGCCAAATGGAAATGAATGTAAGGCAGCTACTAAATAAATGCGAATTCATAGCTAAGCAAGAGGTAATAGAAGGAAACTGGAGGCTAAAGAAATATGTGGAGGCCTTAGGCACTATGATCAGCAATCTGAAGACAGATAAGGAGTGAGTGATTTTGATTTTGTAGTTAATTATCTATATAAACCTAGGTACGACATCTTATATAGGACTCATTTAGGTACATAACAAACTTGTATTATTTAGCTACTTACACAGTTACCAGGGAAACTTCGCAACGGCTAGCTGCTGGAGTATATTACACTGAATGTATTACCTTTTAGTAGGGTTTAGTACCTACAAATGAAAATTCATCCTTCTTGGCTTATTGTGTAGTCCCTGTGCAGTCCAAACAAACTAGTCATCAGCATTTTCATCACTAGCCTACTATGTGTTGTTGCCAGCTGGAGAGTAACTAAGATAATCACTACACATTTATTTTTATTTTGTGATGCAGACCCGAGTAAACCGCATCGTCATTAGTTCATTATTTAAAACATAATGCATATAAGCAGCTCTTTATATAATATTATTATCACTCAATTGTAAGCACATCTTTTTTTAGGGCACCATCAAGAGATGTTATCGCAGATTATAGTAAAAGAGCTGCTTTCTTGAAAGGAATTATTCAAACGGCTACACTTAATACTCCTACAGAAAAAGTAAGTAAACTGTTTTGAGACTGCATAGATTAATTTTTCTTAGAACTTGCAGGGAGTTTTATAGAAAATTATATAAATAGAATATGCATAAAAAAAAATATAGTTATATGAACACCTATTGAACATAGTATCTGCACAACAATCAAGGGGTTCAGTACGAAGATATCATGACCAATACAAACATTACATCATTTGATAATGATTAATAGATATATAATTTAATAGACTGTAATAGGAAAAATGTTAGTAGGTATGTCTTACATACTTCTATTTTGTAGTCGACAGACAATGTGCTAACATATGATTGACTATTAGTTAGAAGCTGTTCAGCTGCTGTCTCACAGTGCAGCCTCTACGTCTGCCGACTCCGCAGCCCAGGAGATACGGCAGAAGACTATTGTCAAATATGGAGCAGAGCTACGATCTGAACTCTTTGGACTGGGTAGGTGGCATTTTGTATTTTGCTGACTTAATTCAGGCTGATTATAATGAATAAAAACTTATTGGTTTTGGATCAAGTTGTAGCCACTAAAAAAAATATATCTCACAATAACACTAAACTAACAATGAATATAAACTAGGTACCTACCATTAACATCTCAATATGTTACTTGTTTTGTTTGTAATATCTCGTCATAGGTACCTATCTACCCAATTATGTTATAATAACAATGTATTTCCATGATATTATATGCAATAAAGTGCCATTACATAGAATAGTCAAATGGAATCAATGTATAGAAGAGGAAAAGTCCCAAGCCCAATCCACTAAACGAGTATCTCATCATTACAGAAGACAGCGATGATACTCTCCGCAAACGGAACATCATCAAAGCCCCAAACTTCACTAGTAACAGCGGCGGGCAGGAGGACATGGACTCCCTCCTCAAGTACCATCAGAACATGCAGGAGAAGGTGGCAGAGAACATGGTGCTACTGACGAAAAGCTTGAAGGAGCAGTCTCAGATAGCCAGCACTATCATAAGAGGAGACAATGAGGTATGTGCCCTCTATCTACTGATCTACTAAGAATAATACACCTTAAGAATGTCGCTCGATACTAACATAACTCAAAGTAAATTATTGCAATGTGAACTTTAATTGTGTTATGTTACAAACAGTACAAAAACAAAGCTTTTATTGAATCGGTTAGCCCGTGCATTGCTAATGTATCATCATTTTGGAAAATGGGTTGTATATATAAAAATATTAAAGCTCAAATTTCATTGCTTTACTTTAAGTTAAGATGGTGTTGAATCATTTGTAGTGACAGATGACGATACTAACTAAAATGCTACACAATTTTACTTCATCATTTTAAAATACTGAATAGTTCTGTTGTATTCCAGGCTTTGAAGAAGTCGACAGATTTGACCGACCGCAATATGATGTCCCTGACAGTGGAGTCCAGCCGACTGCAGGAACACAGTCGCAGCGCATGGAAGTGCTGGCTGTGGCTCATGCTTGCTGTTGTTATGGCCATTTTCATTAGTAAGTAGAGATTAATTGCAATGTAATGCCTGCTATCTGTAATTTTTAATTGCATTGAAATTTAGCATGTAATCATGTATAATATTATGTTCAAATTTGATTGAAAATACAATGGTGGTAGTGACCTGTTTAGATGATAGAGATAGAAGACAGACAATGGAACTCCTCTGTAAATGGATGGTATTTGGTCTTATTTTGATTTATTGAGATAGACCAGATCTACCTAGACCACCTATATATACTATACTTACCTATACATCGTAGTAGGTATGTGGCGAAATTTGATAAGTTGCCAGTACCAAAAATGTCAAGTCAAGTTACGATTTAACTACCGTTACGATTCTTATCTGCGTTTACGCAAAAAATACTTATATTTTATAAAATTTACTGGATATATTTAACAATAAGATTTTTTTTCAGATATGGTTCTATTCATGAAAGTGATGAAGAAAAGAAAATATGAAATGTAGATTGGTATGTAATTTAATAATTTCTTTATCAATGTTTTTTTAAGATGTGACATTTTTATTTCTGTGATTTTATCATTTAACTCGTTTTATACTTACCTACTACTTATTTATGACATATTTACATATTCTATATACTACTATAATATGTGTCTCTAAACTGTAAAATTATTTTACACACTATCATTGTATAAAATGGTTAAGTTCTAAGGATCAATTTTAAAGAAGAAACAAAATATGAAATATCGTTTTCATTGATGTCAAGTACCTAAGTATTAAAGCTTATTGATATAAAGCAACATTTCTTATTAGAAACTTTGTAAATAAGTTGTAACTTTAAATAAAAATACTAATATTCATGTAGTAACTTTATTCTTTTCCACTAATCAGGTATACACTAAAACTAATTATTAATTCATGTGAAAAATTGTAACAATAGAGGTGCGAAAATAACAATTTGGTCCTTAATTTGAATACTTTTTGTTACTACCCTATTCAAGTAGATTTTTCTTACTATGCTCTATCAAAAAAATGTGCAGAGAATACATTTTAATAAAGATAATTTAAATAAGACTTACCAAATAGTTATAATAGTTGTCCTATACCTTGCATCTATAATACTAAAGTTTTAAATATATAGCTAAAAATGAAGAATATTCTTTAGCAATAACTTACTGCCTTTTAGCCCGACCCGAGTTTTGTCTACGATACTGGGCTCGTAATATTTTCTTAGCCCAGGTTTCACAATATTTGAACAACTCTTCATCTACATCAAGGGTTTTAAACTGCCACTTACATTAAAATCAAGTCAACCCAAGCAGGTCACTTACATAATTCACATAGAATGCCTATTGATAGGTACTGAAATACCATAAAAATATGTAAAGTTTAATATCCTGAAAAGCTAACACTACCGCTTCAACGTCAATAACTTCAGCGTAAAGCTATTTAGAAAATATTATTTCTTTGTAGTTTTATTTCTAATATATTGCATTACATACTTGTGTCGTAATGGCGCAAACTTTACTCAAGTGTTGTGAAACAAGGGCTAAATACTACAGCTTTCTGACTCGTTCCTCTGTGCGTGATTCTAATGGACCACTCTTTCCAATAGTTATTCATTCAATTATACTATAAAATGTGTTATTTTATTAATTTATTCTTCTAATCTATATATTTCACTATAATATTTCTGTGAGAACCTTTTATGTGTATACAGTAGTTATGCGGGTAAATAGGAGTAACGGCTTATATCAAAGAGTATATAGAATACAACAGATTGTGCATAGTGTCGAATTACTGAAGAAAGCGCCATCTGTTGTTCAAAATATGAATGCCCACTTACTCGTCGCTTTATATGGGAGAAAACATAATTGACTTAATCAGGTAGTGTTGAATTATATACTTTCAACTCTTAGACAATAAGTACGACATTGTGCAATTCGAAAAATATCAAGTGATGTGTATAATAAATAATATTGCAGATGGCAGCTTTTTAATAAATTAACTGGAACATTGACAGGATATAATACACAAAGAGCTACACATTCGAAAGCCAATTCTCTCAGCATTTAGACACTCATTACCATAAAAGCATTAAATAATTCGCTGTGTTATCTTTATCCATATCTCTTGATGCCCTACATGACTCGCATTCGCGAATTTAATTCGCGCCTAAAGCAATACTTCTAACTTCGTAGCTAAATGGTATAGATGGATTCCTATGGTTTCCAATGGTTGTTGCCTACTTGTCGTAGACGTCAGTGAGTTCGAACTTCCAGATCTTGTTAGGACCTATTTCGGTGACGTAGAGATGAGATCCGTTCCTTGTTACCGCCAGGGAATGAGGGTTGGTGAATCCCTGGAAATACACAAACGGCAATTAGCTAACGTAGATAGAGGCGAGTGAATAATTCCCCTTTTATTTCAGTCTCAGTTTGTGGTATAAAGCCGTGATGTACTTACAGTGCTAGGTTCCCAAGTGTCCAATATGTTTCCGTACACAGCGTTGACGGTGAACCCTCGCACCGCGATATTCTGAGAGGTGGGGCCATTCACAGCATAGATAGTGTCACCGTGAGAGGCGACGGCAAACACCCTTCCCAGGGTCGGGTCTTCAATTATCGTGGCCGGGTCCAATACGTCCACGTAGCTTTTGAGTCCAGCTTTGGGGCAGACGATCCGCATGTTCTCTCGATCGGCCACGCAGACCATGTCTAAGTGTTCCAGCAAGGTGACGCTATGAGGCAGGTTGAGGGTTAAAGTGTCGGAGTACGTGGGTATGGCCATGAGCAGAGTCCCGGCCGCGTTGAATTTCAGGATCTGGTTGTTGCAGTATCCGTCCGCGACGAATATCTCGCCTGTGGTGGCGATGGCTACCGAGGTGGGCATGCAGAGTAGGACGCGGCGTCTGTACGGGTAGCCGGCAGTGAACGCTTCTCCGATAGTCAGGGTTGGGTACTTGTGGTTGTTTGGGGTGTACTGTAAAAAGTTAACGTTTTATCTAAAGTAGCTGGTGACTGGCTTTTAGCAGGTTTCCCATACTGCTTGTCAAACTGTACTGTGTACTTCCCCAAATATAATTCTAAGGGTCGTCTTGATATCGATTCTGAAAACAATTGAAGACCACAACGGAAACAGTGCTCGATGAAGATGAAATGTGGGCGCGTGACATGAAACAATTGTTTCCACGAACTGCTAAATACCAGAATGTTGCATACGTTTCGAGTAAAAATAGATAGTAAGTAAGTATAGTACTTACGTATAAAACCTTGGCCCAATTTTACCGACATTGGACTATAACTTCGAGGTTATCTTGAAAACTTGGTGATTTGCCACGTCCGTGACCGACATGTTACCTACAAACATATAGCCAAAATGGCTCGCGGTTTCACCCGCGTTAACTACTATCCCGCGGGAACCGTTAATTTTTACGGGATAAAAAGTAGCCAATGTCATACGGGGATAGTGTAGCTTCCCAACGGTGAATGAATGTTTCAAATCGGTTCGGTAGTTTCGGAGCCTATTCAATGCAAACAAACGAACAATCAAATCTTTCCTCTTTACACCTTCGGGTAACTACGCTTTTGCATTAATGCCACCATATTGTTATGGATTGTTATTGCGGTGATGTCTCGTAATGGTTGATGTTAACATCTGTAATGAATGTGTGCATACGATTTCAAATGAAGTACCTAATGAAGACCGTAAACAGTACTCCAATTTACCTTAAAAACCTGGTGCTTTGCCACATCTGTGACCCAGACGTTGTCATGGTGGTCCACGGTCAGACCGTGGGGCATGTAGAAGGCATAAGCTCCCCAGCTGTGCAGAACCGAGCCTGATAGAGGATCTAGTACCAGGATAGTGTCCTCGATTATAGGTCCTTTGTCCAAGTTTTGATAGGCATTCGACTCGTTGAATGTACTAGAAAATATTACCGTATATAAATTCTGAGTTCATGCCTTGAATTATTTCATGTTGATAAGTTCGGAGTAAGGGACATTCTAGATTTATATATCATCAGTTCTAAGACTATGCTGATCTGATGATGAACGCGAAACTTTATTTAATATAGTTTCATTTAGTTTTTACCTTTCGTCCCATACTCGTTCAGCTCTATGAAAGATAACTGGCTGGCTCAAAGAGTTGATCGATACGGCAGTGATTTGTCCAACGTTGAGAGACTGCTGGGGCCAGTCCTTTACCTCCTGGGGTCTTAATACTATTTCGTCTTTGGGCTGAAACAATCCTGACTATTAAAACTAGGTCTGTAAAAAATACACCATTTACTTATTTTCTTTTGCGGGAGTAAGTAAGTAAGTACCTACCTACTCGAACTTTTTGCTTAAACTGGCCTGTGTGTATTTTATTTTTGAGCTTACACTCAGCTTATTGAGTTTACAATATTCAACAGCATTCAATTGTTTTTCGATATCCCTTTGAGCATAGCGCTCATTTATCATCGTACTATCTCATAACTTCATGCAGACAAAATAATCTAGAAGGTAGGTATAGGGAAATTTCTTACCACATGGAGACCTAAATTCTTCAACAAGTCTTCGTTAGCGCCATAACTGAAGAAATCTAAGTTATCTCTCACTGTTTCCGGCTCGCACTGGATCGAGCCCAAAGCAAAAACTAGGAGCAGTAGCCGCAACATTTTAGAGGAACTATTTGTTGTGGTCTGACTATTGTTGGAGTCCGCTGGATGTGTACTGAGCGCGTATTGATTACGAGGACCTGTGCCACCGCGCATGCGTCGCCAGCAATGGCTTCCTCGCAACAATCTCAAGGTCAAAATATAGGGTGTCAAATGAAAATCCATACACATGTCGAGTAAACACAGATTTATTCTCGCATATCCTGAGTGTAATCAAAAATATTGGTCGACACCCAGCTTCACATTCGCTATAATTTTGTCAATTTCGAAGATTCAAAGAAATTTTTGGTATCACTCAGTTCTTAGGCTAAGTATGAAAATAGAAGACGAAATTTCATTTCCTTTAAAGTGAATCAGTCTCGAAATAGATCGTTGTTATAATTTGGCACACCTTCGTTCTCACCAATTTGATCTATAACAATGATAAGCAAGATTTTAATGTGGGGCGTGGACAATACAATCATCTATCTACTATTCATTTCGTGTATGCTATTGCCCCCTCCATTCTGAATTAGGCTGGTCCCAGATGTAGCCAGTTTCTGTCATGGAGCAGACTGCGTTGTAGTATCGGCCAGGGCTTCTGCAGTACGACCAAGATGGGCACTTACATCGAAATAGCGTTTGGAACTCTTCCTTGCATATTTCGTTCCACCAGCACGTTCTCTGCAAATGTTTAGTTTAATCTCAATCGATGTTTTATATTGCGCTTTAGACATCCCAATCGTAAAGGGTTCCAAAGCTTGATAAGATAACCTATTGAGTGTTTTGTTCATCGATTGATTTCACTCGCTGGCATTACTAGAGTTACAGATAGTGTTTTAGGTTGCAAGTCATTCGAGCCCTTACCTCAGTGATGTATCCTCTGACCGATTCATCTGAATAGCTCCTCTTGGTTTTAGCAATCAACGGCATCGTTACCAAAAAAATCATGAACGCGAACATCACATATTGCACCTAAAACATTGGTTTCTCTCACAAATTTGTTCACAAACACATCAAATCATAGCAGGCATATGCCGGTTGTTTAATGTTGTACTCTTACCTTAATCATAGCAAGGTTTTGGTCCAAAAATAGAAAATAATCCGGCAGGGTAACCTCTCATTTCACGCCCCGCTGTGGGGATTTTTCGTACTTTTCCGAGCGTAGGGATGAGACATTTTCGTTGGCGTCTAATATCGACTTTGCGCTTCACATTATAACATTGGAAAATGTTTTGGGAGGTGAACATAATAACTTTATAGCTGAACATATTAAATTATAAAAGCATCGTATTGTGATTTACATGATTTAATACCTAATAACGTACCTAGGTACATATATATACTTTTGCTAAGATACCTATGTCCAATGACATAGATACCAGGTTGAAGACGTGATCATAATTTCATGATACTTACAACACGAACTGTACCTACCTATTAAAGGAAAAGTAAATAAATAGACTTGGGTAGATATAACACAAAGAGTATCTGTCTAATAGGTATTAGTAACTTTTAGATAAAGACAATAATATAACTTATTATAGATAGGAATAACAAATGAATAAAAAAAGTGTTTATTCTTAGTAACAATAAATAAATAACTTACAAAAATCACTAGGACTTGCAAAATTTGCTTAGAATAAATGCGTCTAACTATAATACAAAAGTGAAAACAAAAATAAAAATAAAGTTATTTAAAGAAAAAACAATATAAAATCTATATAATAAAACCAAAGGGTTTATCAAAAATAAGAGAATGGCACTGAGATAAACAATAAATAAATATTTTTATACAATGGAACTAATTTACAACGAACTTTGGTCGGAAACTACCACTACATTTGGGGTTATTACTTTTATATCTTTCCAAAATAAGGAAAAAGTCGTCACTAGATTTTTTCTACATGGAGTGTACTTCGTTAATTTTGTTGTCGTCGACATCTTGTTCTTGCCGTCTGTGCATGTCTTCCGCCTCTTTACTGAAATTAAATGAACGTGTACATCTGAATTCTACTAATTATTGTAAAAATTAAAGTAACTCTGTCTAGCTCTTAGTCTCTCTGACCGTTTGATTCCTTTAAATACTTATTAATAATCAGCAATTTAAGAATATTACTCTGATTCTGGACGTTAGTACAGTATGATCATGATCTTCGCAGTTCCTGACCCCCTAGATATAAGAAATTCGATCAAGATCTATATTTGATTTAGGACACATTAAACAAGCCATGTCGAGTTCTAAAAAAAGTTCAGAAACTATAATATTATACTGATATATTCGTCGACAAAAATGAACCACCATTCGTCTAATCGATATAAATTATCATAGTAGAAAGTTCCTCCGTCTTTGATCTAATATTACTGAATAGTAATTAAAATAAAACATGGATATCTTCCTCCTTGCCCCAATGATTATCACAATCTATAGTATCGCTAAGATCTGATAGCTGTGTAGAGGTAACTTTGGTGGAATTGAAGCTGTATATGTTTCCTTGAACATTTTAAAGTATGAAACATACATACTAGGGCTTTCAATCTCGAGACATGACGCCGTCCCGGGACCATAAAAATCGAGACTCGATGCGGTCTCGAAAATCCCGGGAAAAACGAGACTTTCGAGACCGTTTCCATAGTAGGTTTCCATACTTATAGGCTAGCTGTATCGTCCATAAAACATGGTATTTTACTTGGCACTCGACAGACAACGGAGAGATAGAGTAGTTTACTCTTTGATATGTAATATTCAGCTTACTTCCACCGAAAAAAATCGGATCCAGGTAATTATGTCATGATATTTTAGCCTGTGTCAGCCATCTAGCTTAAATGGTGTTGGTAGGGCTACTAAAACCATAGAGTTATTGTATGAATGGCCTAAGCATCAGCCAGCCGTTAATTAAATCTTGTATTAGACTCTACGGCTGAATATAATTCACGAAGTTGGACGGCACCGTTTAGTAATAAGGATAGGCTTGGACGGCTCACTAATGGAGTGTGTTGCGATATTATATCCAAGCCATTTGCCTAGCTGTTCTATTGAATGGCTGACTATCATTCAGTAATCTAGTTGATTGGTGCCGTTTTGTAAAAAGTCTAAGCAGTGAATCGAACGCCTTGGCTGCGATAGATAGGCACATATATTTTCATTTAACTGTTGGCAAAAAAATCGCAGTTATTATTCACAATAACTTTTACACAGAAAATTTCCGAATAAATCTACTACATATGCTTAGAATTAGCTTTATTTTATGTTGTTGTTGTCCCCCCATTGATGGTACCTAACTAGATAAAAATTAGGGTTGATTTAGTAGAATTTTGTGGTCGAAACGAGTTTTTAGTACTGTTGAAGTAAGTCTCGAAAGTCTCGAAATTCCCGGGACTGTAAACCTGAAAGTCTCGAGTCTCGAAAATGCCAAAAATCGTCGAGAATCTCGAAATTTTCAAGATCGAGATTACCGGGATGAAAGCCCTAATACATACTGTATTTACTTACGTGTACTTATTGGGCGATGACGGCTGGAATATACTCTTAGGACATAGCCTGTAGTAAGGCCAGCATTCGCCGCCGGATTCTCCTGCTTTCTGTGCATCTACATATTCTTGTAGTAGGCTCGCGTATGGAGATTTGCTTGGACTGAAAAATAATATGTAGATATGATGTAGAAAACTAAAAGCATTGATAGAGCTAAAATTGTGCCTAATTTGTATTTTTACGTTCAATTTAATTAATACGGATTTGAATATTATAACACATGGTTAAATACACGCTAAAATGTCTTGCTAAAATTAACAAATAAAGTGCAAACGAACTTGAAGAGACGATGACCTACAATGATTCGTCTATATCAAGTGTAGTAGGAAGCTCACTCATGACTATAACATTTAATGACGTATACCTAGGCGCCTACCTACTTAGAGCATCTAAGTAGTTAGATAACGTTACCTTGCTGCTATGGCAAATAACAGTTCCAGCACAAGTTCGCGGTTAGAGATGTCACAGATTAACACAGCAATTAATTCATAGGGAAACGTTAGTGGTGTACCTACTGCATTATTAAATGTGCTAATAATAAAGGGTATATATACTCACGTAAAGAAGAGCTTCATAACTTCTCCTATAAACCCGAAGTTCTTGAGAGGATGCGCTTGGATCTCACAGATTGCTCGTAGCAAACATTCTTTGCCCTCCATACCGAAATTGGCCAACATGTCTTCCGCAACCGTGTACATTAGAGCCCTGCAAGGAAAAATACGTCTATTATCAGGACGAGCAGTCTTCCCACAATGGCTACCACCATGAAGATTGGATCCGAGTTTTAAATGATACCGTTTCAATAGCCTTCGAAGTTAGTACACATTTGAAGGCAAGCTACGAACAACCGCAGAAAAGCAGAAGTAGAACATGAAAAATGACAAGTCATCTATTCGAGTAGGTACTAACCCTTTACGACACATCTGTACTACGAGTATATAGCGTGATGGGTCAAATCGAAATCACTTTTCATCTGAATAATACACGTAGGCTGATATTATAGTACAGTACCTCCCTTCATCAGAAAGGTTTTTACTGAATCATGTTGACGTCGGCTGTGGTCGTAAATATTTTAGTGACTCGGCATAGGATTTGTTAACGTACGACTTTCATAATATTATTATTATCTTTATGAACGTTCAGTAGCAAAATTGCTTGTTAGTTTTATTGGCTCAATTTAGTGGGGAAGCTTTTTGGTTTACTTTCTGGTTCAGTTAGTATAAAACCTTTTACATCACCAGCCCATAAATCACCGGAATCGAAGAACGCTGTTCGTGGCTCTACTTTGTTTGATGTTTGTTTTCAAGAGTAGATATGTAGTTGTTTTTCAAAGTTTCACAATATGATCTGGTACTTCTGTTATGTCACAGGACATAACAAGTATCATATCGGACCCGATTGGGCTTGGCTTGCTTATTACATAAGTCCACCGCTGTATTCCTTCAGCCATCGGTTGCACGCATACAGCTAGAAGCGTGCCATTTGACATAACACGAAAATGCAAATTAGTGCTCTATTCAGCACCATCGTTATGCAATAGGTGCCGGATTTCGAATCGCTGTTGGCATTCAAATATTTTTTTTTACTAGCAGGCTTCCTGCGTGCACTGCCAGCCGTTTTTCGTGAATGGAATTCCTGATTGACTTATCGGTGAAGGTGAAAGTGCCAGTAACTAAGCCTTGACATCGCCACGTGGTCCAAAACTAATGCATGTGCCAATCGCTTCTGCGTGTGGTCGCTTCGAAACTGATTTTATGACTGTTCCCGTTTTTGGATCCTCATTTCGGTCAGTTATGGTGTTGTGTTCCTTTGTGCTTTCCAATGTTTATGTGACAGCTGCTCGTTTTTCAGCGTGGTCAGTGTCAAGTTTTATCTGATTTACGGAGCAGAGTGTAAGTCGCTGGCCTTGTTTACTAGTAATGAATATTCTATTGGTTGGTACCTTGTTCTCCTTACAATTACAGCCTACATTGGAAACTGAGGACAGATCCTCAAAAACTATAGGTTCTTACCTTTCTCCTCCATGTAATCTGTCCAGTACGGCCCCTTCTACCTCTGGAGGGATGGGTGCGGAACGCTTCCCTCGTCTTCGATCCAGGAAATGGCCCACATATTCAGCCATCAGAGAAGTAGCTGTGCTTCCCATAGACCTTGCGAGGAACGATGGAAAGTCTCCGTAAGGATTTTCATTGTCGGTCAGACCGAGCTTGTCAAAGTCGACTGCAAAATTAAAACAGGCGTGAGATATTGTAGAAAATTAAAAATAACATGGGTGTTGCTCAAAATCTGTGTCGTGTGGATTGGCTATTAGTTACAAAGTCCACGACAAAATCTACTGAACTACTTTTAAATAAGTGATGGATTAATTTAGGCAACTGTTTAAATAACATTGCATGTGTCGTGAATGCAAAAAATTATAAACACTGCGCTATCACTAATCTATATACATAAATTAACAATTCTACATTCAACAGGGCATACTATTGGCCGTTGAGCACTAAGTATTATTAATAAGTAGGTACCAACCATTAATTTCTCAACTGTTTTCTATAAAATTAGTAAGTTCTAAACTATCGTACAACTACTTAACGTTATCAATTAACTGCTTCGTTCGATTCATTTTGAAGTGGTATATCTACTAACTATTGGTTAATATTGCTACTATTTCTACTGTAATTCAAAATCTATGTACTGACGCATAAATTCCACTTCGTATTTGAGCGTACCTGTAAACGATCTTTGTTTAGTACCAATCTAAGTATATAATAAAAAGAATACGGTGCGTTGGTAAGCGCATCGTTTGAGAACGGCTGGTCCGACTTCACAGAATCACAGGACATTCTGTCGGGTCAATAGATACAATTATCAGCTTTAAACGAAACCCAACACTACGGGGTTCCACATAAGTATGTCTGATTTTTTAATGTTGGATTATCGCTCACGTTTGATCGCTAGTCCACTAACTAAAATGGGACTTCCTAGCGCCCGAGTGCTTGTCATTGATGGCGGCACGAATGGTATAGTGGCTGAGCAAACGGACTGTTGCGTTTGGTGCCGCGGGTTCGATTCCCGCCTGGAACAAATATTTGTACGATCCACAAATATATTGCTTCTGGTCTGAGTGTGATGTGGATGTGAAATAATATGTCTGTACACGATACAAGAGCAATCTTATACCTAAGTGTGAGGCTACGTTTAAAAAGAAAACATGAGACTTACTTGTAAAAGGGAAACTAATGGTCACGTTAGACAGGAACCCTTTCGGCGGATGCCTCACGAACGGCATCGACAGAGACGGCGTTATCGACATGGACGTGCCCGGTGGCAACGCCAGTCTACCATCGTTGGTGATCCACAGTATCCTCTTCTGTCTGGAATGGGGCACGTTCTCTTTGGCTAAGCCATCTTGGCTCGGGCGAGCCATCGGCAGTAAGGCTGCTAATGCTATGCTAAGTAACACACGAGGCACTGTCGTGTCCATCGCCAATCTGGAACATATAATTTTAATTTTTGTAGTATATATTTATTTCATTACAAAAATGGTTTAAATTCATGAAATATATATTAGTATAGGTAGGTATATGGAACTAAAACACTGCACAGATATAAAGTATGCGCTGCTTGATATAAATGCACAAACTTTACGAAGCCATAACTACCTACCTATAGATATACCCCATACAAAAAAAAGCTGATAAAACTGGCCGTAACACACTGCGTCTATGCCGTGACAACATGTTGTGTGATGTCATTCACTGTTACTGTCATATAAAAGGATTTTATAATAAAAAGGTACCTAGGCACAAATATTATTTTATCAATTATTATCAACTACATCTAAACACGGAAAATCTCTAAAAATGGAAAATACTCAATTCAGTCTTGTTCGTAAAAGAGATGATAATGACTTAGATCTCGATATAGAAAAATTCCTTGGTTCATTAGAAATACAATACGAAATGGACATTCGAACGCTACCACAGTGGAAGGAGATTGTGCAGCGATTGCATGTAGTGAAGACGGATTACAAACAGCAAATGCAAGATGCGAAGCGTAGGAAGCAAGCAATAATAGATAAACTGTATATGCAAAGCACGAGGCTATCCCCTTTTCATCTTACTGAGAACTTGGCTAGGACCGCTAAAAAGTGGCAATTTAAAGCCTATAAAATAAACCCAAATCCATCAATTGACGAAAACCCTGTCGATGCAGGGACTACCGAACCTGTATCAATACGGACGGGAGATTCCTTAGTTCCACCAAACACAGAAATTGCTACTATAGAAGAAACTGCACCGTCTGCGCTTGCAAAAACTGATGTAGCATCTGATTTAGATGTAGAGAATCCATCACATTTGCCCGTTTTCATTTCTTCTAATCCCCATAAAAGGGTGTCTCCTCTCAGTTCTAAGGAATGTTGGAGTTTAACATCAAAATTTCAAACTGATGATTCCAAAATTAAGCTAGAAAATGAAGATACATTAAAAGAATGGTTATCACTGAAACAATCATCGTTCGTTAAAAGTTACCCCGAAAAAGTCATCATCGTAGACAACATTGTGACTGAACAGAGTGTGAATTTTGCAGTTGTAAATTGCACTACTGAACATATAAATCTGAGATTTAAATGTGTCACAGACAGGGCTCATTTTAGAAAAACTAAAATTCTTCCAGTAACTCCTATCAAATTGTACCCAGGATTAACAATAACATTTAAGTTTATTTTCGAGCTGTTTCCAAGTGGACAAAGCGACGAATTTGTTTCGAGCTTGTATTTTAAAGTTGGTCACAATGTTATTGCAGAATTGCCAACTGAATCGTTGATAGTACCGATCGTTACAAATTTTCTGGACCCTGCGTCTGTGACGGTTACTGAAACTGTGCATATTCCCCCTAGCTATTCCTGGCACATCAACGAAAAATGTGGATATCCAACAGGGCTCGTAAAAGTGTCCGCCAATAATAACCATACTTATGATTTACGCGTGAGTAAACGCTTTGTAAACCTCACTGCAAGTTCAGTGAGCTTAGTATCAGATATCGCCATCAGCCCCAACACTGAAAGTTTAATGGAAAGATCAGAAGCTGATGAAATGGATAGCTTCAGCAAAGAATTCGTAGCATCGAAGACGCCATGCCTTGAAGATATCGCTGTAGCAGAGTCGTTGAAAACCATTGATTATATTAATTTCATTGCGTATGAAATAGTGGATCTTGCTTTAGAGACATTTGTGTTTAAATACACCTATCTGAACTTGCACCCGCGTATGGAACGGACAATTCCTGTGTACTTTACAAAAGCAGATTATATAGGTTACCATCAGTGCTATTACGATTTTAGATTCTATGAGCCTGATACAGACAATGTGGTTATGACAAAAACTGTGCTATTACTAGCAGAAGTGCTGCCACATCCAGTGCAAATATTTCCAGAACTATTGGATATGTGCGATGCTCCCATATCTCATGGATTTTGTAAAGATCGTATTACTATAACCAACACTCATAAAGTATTCGATGTAACAGTTAAATTTAAGTTGACTACGAAAATGAAGAAGCTTTTTCATATAAAACCTATGGCAGCATCAATTGTTCCTAAATGCAAAGCTCATTTCGCCGTTGAATTGTGTTCTAGCGATTTTAAATCCGTCACGAAGCCCGAAGACTTTGCACATTTTACGATTAAGATTATGTTTAGTGGTCACAAATCCGTTTACCATAACGTCCCACCTGTCTTTTACGAGATAATAGTGCCGTGCGCTACTGAGTTTAAGACGACTTACAACTATCTTATAACAGCATAAATAAAATATAACTCTCTGTGCGCAGCCTATATTATACAGAATTTGTAAAAATCATTGTTATAATAAACCTTATGCATTGTGATGCTTTGTTTGACTATGAAGTACTTAGTAACCATGCCGCACGTCTTGTACGAGTAGATACGTTCTTGAACCTTTTGGGGTGGAGACGCTAGAGCCTTGGATACCAGAAATTCGTCAAATGTTTAAAGACAACAAAACGTCTCGTCAAGGGTCTAATAAACTAAATGCTGGCCTTTATTTTGCCGAAAGACCAAGCTAAACGTAGCATTGCTGACAGCAGTTTCGCGAAATTACCTACCGATATCAGTTTATAAATAAGACCAGATAGACAGTGTTTCTATGCCTAATCCTTTATTTGTTTTGTAAACAAAACGAAAAGATACCTTTATAGATACATTTATGTAAACGTAATAAATTAGGAAGAGGTGCCAATGATAAGTTCTCCAAGGAATGTCGTACTACCAAGGATCAAACCTGTCGAGTTGACCCACTTATAATGTGTTACGGGTCAGGTGAGTTGATTGCCTGAACGCGCATAATATCTAAGACCCGTACTGCAGGTTATACGCGAACCAGTTTAGGGACAATCGATGATAAATCAGAGGAACTCTGATCAATGTAGGCTGCATTCAGCTTAGCTGTTTTTGATGACAGTTATACTGATATTATAGATATCAGTGTGGAACAGAGCCTGGTCTTGATACCATACAGACACTAGTGTTGCATTCCTTGAACAAAGAACCGGTCTCGTAAATTGCTTTTGCACTTTTAAGGGAATTCCGGAACTTAGTGGTATCATTTTTACTCTTGGATGATACATTCGAGATGTGAATCGAGGTTAAAGCTTAGCTTATTGTACCTATAACTTTTTTAGTACAAAAATTATAATTAGTAGCTAAATACACATTTTGGAAAATCAAAACTCGCATCATTTTGTAGGAGTTACGTAGTAGGATACCACAATATGTACGTATGTATGTCAATTAAGGAGGCAATACTTATAAATTATACCTAACACTTATACCAGTAAAACTCTAAACACAGCAAAGAATATGATGATATACCAAATGCATAAGTGAACTTGGTCAGTTAGATAATAATTAACAGCCATGTGTGAATAAACCACCAATCAGAGAATCGCTTTATGGCTATCTTTAAAATGCATTAAGTCATGCAATATTATTTGTCGATTGCATGGTTTCGGTTATTCACGGATACTTGTGGAGTCGTTCTTATATTGATACAGAAATCCATAAACTTAAAAATATAGGTATATGATAGATAAGTATATAGATGATATAGCGTATGATGTATTCCCAACGGCCCCGACTATCTTTACCCACACATTTATAACTCAACTCCCTCCTTGTCATTCACTTGATGTATTTCCATGCATACTTTATACCCGCCTGAGAATACTCGGTAATCAACAGAATCGATTGTGCCTACTTATATCGATTTGTCAACACAAAATCAGTATTCGATACGTGACCCTACTTTCTGTAAACTCTCACTGTTAAAAAGGCATTGGTTGCTAATCGATCGTAGAAACTGCTCTGCGTATTTTTTTTTAAATTCAGCTTTGCAATAATTAGTACCTATTGGTAACTATAAAATCGCGAATCATCTTCACCTTGATCTATCCAATATGCCCTATACCTACTTAGGTTGATGCTAGTGACCCTGATTTATAAGCTCTTCATTTGTACCAGCCATATCGAGGGTAGGTAGGAAGATACCTACTATATGTATTGGTTTCGATTTGGCTGTTGCTTTTTTATTCAAAATCTAACTTCTAGGTAGGTAGAAGGTATCACGATGCCTAGCGATGTTAAACTCATATCGAGACTTCGCTACCGGCGCATTACTTCATCCGTAATGACTTTGATAAGCAGTCTCTTCAGGGGAAACTTTTTATGTGACGTCAGATCATATCTAATAATGCAGGGGACCCTAATGACGTAGAGGCATAACAGTGTAAGGTGATAGAGCGGAGAAAATAACAAGATGCGATCGTCTAATATTCGCAAAGCGAAAAAAATGTTTGCTACTTATCAAAGTGAAAATTCAGTGACTTCGTCAGAGAAATTGCATCTTTTTGGCATACAAACTACTGTTTTGACTTAGCATTTCGCAAGGTCAGGTCAGGTCAAAGCTATTATTCCAAGTTACATTTAAGTTTCCTTCCAAAAAACATAATATATTTTAAATTATTTCACATGCGTATTTTTTTCCGGTTAACGGCTCACATTCATTGGATAAAGAGAACTTTGATGATGAACAGTGTCGTTCTCTAGGAGCATCATACATCGAACAGTGGACGAATGATGATGATTTGGATTAGTCACTAAAAACATCCACTACGCAAATTTATTATTCTTCAGACATGGTGTACCTAAGTATGTAAGTACTATAATATACTAGCTGTGTATTTGGATAATATACAATAATATATCTTTATGAATTGTAGCCTATGTGTTATTCTGATATGTAAGCTATACCATCAAAAACATTACATGTACAAAAATGCACAAGTCTCGCAACGCAGTTTATCTGCCGTAAAAAGTTGTGATATCGAATGTAAACCAAGTCGGTTAATTCAATACCTACCTACTTATTTATTTCTTTGGTAAATAGAGTGACTTGGCAATTGCACACTTCAACATAAATCTACATAGCGCTTTGTACTTGTATTTGTTTGAAAGTATACCTACACGGAAGACTATATTATTTAGATTACTTAGTAGATTATGCTGCCGTGTACAATCGCCAAGACACTCTATTTACCAAAGAAATAAATAAGTAGGTAGGTATTGAATTAACCGACTTGGTTTACATTCGATATCACAACTTTTTACGGCAGATAAACTGCGTTGCGAGACTTGTGCATTTTTGTACATGTAATGTTTTTGATGGGATCTCATTTCTTTTTGTAGGTTTTCTTTCTTTATTAAGTTTTTTTTCGAAACACGCATCAACGCGCGCCTCACGCCTGGCGCCTGGCGCCCGGCCGAGGCCCCTTGCGAACATAGGTCATGCTCATAGATTATCATTCATGAACGAGTGTCTTTGCGTCTCCACAGATGCATATTAGGTATAAGGTACGTAGGTACCTATTTTAATGTACCTAGATAACGAATTTGTTCAACCTATAAAAGTGTAGGTAGGTATAGTATAGGAATTTGTATCTCTTTATCTGCGGTAGGTGTAGGTACCTATCGTGGAAGTTTTTAAAAAGCGCTCTACTGTCGAATTTCTCGCAGCCATTTCTCATTTTTAACCCCTGTTACCCATTTCATTCAATTTCAATGAAGTCTAATTATGAACTGTAAAAGTAACTTTGTAATCACATACAATTTAATGGGATTTATATGGGAATACAAAGTTATTTATAGATAGATAGATAGAAAATACTTTATTGCACACCACATTAGACACGAAAACAATAGACAAATTAAGCTAACTTAAATATAATTGGTATACAATCGGCGGTCTTATCGCTAAAAAGCGATCTCTACCAGACAACCTGTGGATGGATAATGGACAATATTTATGTAGATTATATATCTAGAAAACGGGATGAAAATTATGGAATGTCAGAATTTTTCCTTGGTTTATAGGCTAAACAATAGCTATATTCAAAATTTGTTACTTGTGGGACGGCTAGAAGTACCTTAGAATTTTGATGATCGGTCAGTCAGTCAGTCAGTCAGTGGTCAACGAAGTTAAGCAACTTTGACTTGAAATAATTCTTAAACTACTGGTTCAAATTTAATGTAATTTTGATTATTATCTGTAAACGTGATGCCCTCTTGGTCACTGAAAATTTAGGCTTCTAGTTGTATCCATAACGAAGTTACAGGGGGTCGAAAATGGCCCGAATCGCTTCGAGAAAAGGATAGTACGGCCGTGCCTTTTGTTTTGCTCGACTTGGCGGGGGCACTGCCGTGCCCCCAGATTATTGTGAAGTTTCATCAAAATCCATTCAGTAGTTTTTACGTGAAAGAGTAACAAACATCCATCCATCCATCCATCCATACTTACAAACTTTCGCGTTTATAATATTAGTAGGATAGTTAGAAGATTTTCGTCGCTGCCTGCACCACCAAGCCTAGTACCACAAAGTACTGTGGCACTATTCCACATCGTAACATTTCATCTCACCCGAAATGTGTTATTGTTTTAACTCGTGCGCCGCTTTAGAGCCGTCGAGCAGTTTATAGCATCGCACGGCCTTATTTAGTGCCGCGTGCGGTTAAGCTGCGTGCCACATGCGTTTCGATTCGATGGGGAAATGTGCCATGACCTTAGATATGCCTAAATGTGTATATGCCCAGAGTGATATCGCTACATATACATTTTATGTCGTATCGTTTCTTCTTGACACGGTGGAAACCGAATAGCAATCAGCTCAGTAGTTTTAACGCAATGCGATAATTAACAGTCAGATTGTAGGTACCTACACGTAAAACAAAAAAAATATTATCACATCTTGGCACAATTAATACCCCAATAAATGTAAAGGCAACGCTCTGCGCTGTCGCAAAAAGTCCCATTTGAAGCTGTCCAACCATTTCCAACGCTACAATTTATGAGTTGTGGTGATTGTACATACAAATTGGTATGAATAACACTTAAGAGAGCTGTTTACAAGAGATTAAACTGTATTAACTGACCTAAGTTATGAAAATCGTATGAGACCCATCCACAAAAAAGCTACCTCGTAGCAAGTCGGCAACTTGTAAAGAACTTGGAACGTGCACTTTTTCCACAATTTCCTGAATTTTCCTGAACACGAGACCTTAGCCTTGGCAGAGCGATCTTTGTAGAAGTCTATGCGCTCTGGTATTTTCATAAAAAAATTAAGTGAATGGTCGAAGATTAACAATAAAAACAAACTTAAAAAAATCATAATCTATGCTAAAGCAATTATGATTCGGTATATTGAGTTAATACAAATGATTAACACACTTGATGCTTTGTAAGAATTTGTAATACTCGTATTTGAAGAAGCTTTAAGCCACTTTCAAAATTTTTCATATTTTCACGACTGTAGTGAAATTGTATTTGGTTAATGAGCATGTGTAATTTAAAGAATGACATTTTACTAGGAAATGGAGTGTGATTGAACTTCGGATAAGGCTTTAAATTGTAATGAATGCAAATCAATACATTTAATCTAGGCTAAGTGACGATGCTCCACAACTCGATCTCAGAACACAGTAATTAAGGACACATTTAAATAACAGCAAGCAAAAATAAGCATTAGGTAGGTATAAGTAACTTCTGCAAAAACTTACCTCGATAATATCACAAATGTAAGGAGTACTACGTTCATTCAACAGCGCACAAGGCTGACGAGCGTCCTTGCAGAACTATCTTTCACCATCAATCACAAAGGACGAGTAATCCTCGACGAGCGAGCATTGCAAGATGGCCCGCCTGATTGCAGGGTAGCGGGTCACCGGCGCACGCGCAAGTCTCGTTGCCAAAATTTCACAAACTTTCCGCAACGCTCGCGCATAACAAACACAAAAGCACAGATAATAATCCGCGTCAATTTCTCGCCGCTCGAGTTGTGACCGCGTCGTCGTGTTAGTCCTGAAGTCCTGCGACTAATATTTTCGACGCGCACGTTATTGACGACGACTTTGTATTCACGCGTCGCCGAAACTCTCTTCGCCGATTGCGATGCAGCGCGCGTCCGACGCTTTCCGCATTGTATGACAATAGAGCACACTCGAGGGTGCCAGGGTAGGGCTCATCGTCGTCGGAGCGGGCGCGCACTAGGCCGGTCTACAGAGCCCCAGCTGAGTAATGAGTGGTTGCTATCTGGCTGCGAGCGCTGGCGCGCCGATACCGGTACGGAATGGAGGCGGCTGTAATCGCCCGACGTCGCCTCGCCAGTTGGCCACTGGGTTAGCGGTGCTCCTTTTCCTGCTTCGCTTCTTTCTTTAATAGGTAACACACATTAAGTGAATCTGCTCGGAACCTGTTCGGTTGGCACCTGAGATGAGAATAAACATTCGTTGTTTAGCCACCACTTACAGGCGCACGAGACGTTAAGTTTACTAAGTATGATTTAAATTACAACGTTATCTAAGTGCATATGCACTTTTCATTATTTCAATCTTGAACTGAAATCCGTAGGCCTAAATTGGCTATTATATTGTGTTGCATACTTACTCATAAACAGTACCTATTGAATAGAGAAACCAAGCTATTCGCGCTATGTCTAATCTCTTTTCTTTTTTAATCGCAACGTGTATTTTCTGAAATATTACAGCAGAGCATTATGAATCAGTCGAAGCGTTCTTTTAATTAGATTAACTTAAAATTAGTGCAATTTTACAGGGAAAGCAAATAACAATAAGATGGTGTTCTTGTGCGTGCGTGACGGCTATCAATAGTGTTCTGTGATGCCAATTGAGAGAACTGAACTGCCTGAGATAGGCTCATCAGATTTCGCAATAGAACTAGGCCGAAACAGTTGCGTATGGAGGTATAACTCAAGGATGTATTATTTCATTTACCTAACCTTTATAACAACAATAGAACAAACAATAATTAAGAAGCTCTGAGCCGCGAAGATCGGAGATTTGTTACTGTTGCGTTGACATCATTTTTTATGTGACTGTAATGTATAATATGATCTAATTCAGTTATCATTAAGAATTATAACAATAACTGGTTACAATGAAATAGAATTAGCTCGGACAAAACAGTAGAGCCTGAAGAACATGATAAAAGTGAGGTAAGTAGTTTGTTGTATTACAAACACATTGCAGAGGTATCGTACCATTGAGCCGACTAGTATTTTATGACGTGTTATCAAAGCATTTGTTATTTCAATAGCGTTTAGGATTATACATTTGATTGAATTAATTTAGCGGGTCCATCACCAATCGGCAACATAATGCCTCTCAGTAACTCTTGTCAAAATCAATATCTTCGTAATGCCCTCAGACTTCCATTCCTTTTATTTTATGTGATTTGGTTTGAAATAATTTTAAAGCTGCTTTGGACTGTTTCCTATATTATCGTAAAAAGACTGGAGTCCATATGGACAAAACTAGTTAAATTTTAATACTTGAAGTCTGTACCTTACCTAGTTTTCTTTGACTGAAAAAGCCATCGAGCATTGTTTCTGAAATTAACATAGGCACCGTTAATGCAAACTAATGTAGGTAGAAACTGGCATCCCTATTAATAATGTATTTTACTGGCTCATTGTTATGGTAATTAATTTGGCACACATACCTACCTCCAGGGTGAAACTTCAGTGTGCGAGTGACCTGGGCGCTTTGTTGACACAGATGATTCAGTCACTGTATCTTGGACGATGTTGCTTTGTCATAATAATTATTTGGGCAAGGATGTAGCTTTGTTTATGGGGTCAAATGAAACTAAAATTAGCGGTGGAAACTGAGAATATACCATCCTAAGCGTTGATGTGAACTGATGAAAACTGAGGTTTCAACCATTTGATACTACTTTTACCAAAAGAAAAATCTAGTAAGTAACTAGGCATAAGACACAAATTTAATTCTGGATCCTCTTATCTTAGATACCTTTGATCTTCTGGTTCATTCGATTTTGGGTACCTTATAAAGATAGGTACACTACTCGAACTATACTTCTAGGTATATTCTGTAATATTATCCAAAAAAATTGGTAGCTATGAGACGAACGATAAAAATATCCAAAAAGAGGAGGCAATATTTACAGAGACACGGCGCCAGAGCGCCAGCATACAAAACCGATGAATATAAGTACCAGGAAATATCTTTCACGGGTATTTTAATAACAAGGAGTTACCGTTGAAATGGACGGCGTTTAGAAATCTATTGTTTATTGTGTACTGACCAGAACTAGTGTTTGCGTAAACATGTCTTTAAAATACTAGAATGAGCTGAAATTACCGTTCAGAGGAAATACGTGCTTTCCACTAAAGTCATAGTTAACTGTCGTAAGAGTTACCTACTAAAGCATTTATAGACAAGCTGAGAGCGATTTCAATGTTTTTGGGGCTTACCATGACGTCTTATTGCGATCCAATTGAGGACCTAAACAGAATCGTTTCAGTTTAAATATAATAGTACCTAATACATATGGATTTCGATATCATTTAGTTAGATGGACGTCAATCCCTTTATATTTAAAATCAACCTAAATTGAGCGTCTCGATGTAACAACACGACGTCTTGGTTAGTACGAATAAGTAATGAAACAATTTTGTTTAGGTCCTTACTTGGATCGTAATAAGACGTCACGGTAAGCCCCCAAGGTTTTAAAAACTACACTATGTCGATTTGGAGCCTTATCCCTGTAACTTAGAAATATCGAGATAAATATGTATGGACTTACTTAGTAAATGCAAAAATATTTTGTTCACTTCACTGACAAGGATATTTAATGCTAAAATTAAGTTAGTTCACATACGTACTGGGCACCATTACAGATGCGGAGATGAAAAGGATAGACATGGTAAAATGTCAATTTGAATGAAGTGGCATGAATCATTCTGGGCGCATGCACATTTAAATTTAACTTTGTAGGTACCTTTCTACTAAAGGACATAAGTAGGTACTTAGGACATAAGGAAATCGAGAGTTTGGTTGATTTAATAATAATAATAATAAGGTTTATTTCCAGAACACAAAGAAAATACATTGGAAGCATCACAATATACATATGACGGATATTATTAAATTAAGCAGGTATTTCCTTCTGTCGGTTTGTGCTTTATTGTAGAGCAAGGTGAATATAAGTGAGGTAAATATGCAGATGTGGTACGTACAGTACAGGTCTGGTGTGTCGATTGACACCCATGTATTTTGTGCATAATTTTTTTAATTAGGTAGGTCTGGATTGTAAATATTTTGGAAGAAAGGACAATGGATAAATCCAGATCTCCGTCCAGATCTCTAGACATATTAAATACTATGACTTAGTTTTATGTTTTAATTTAAGCGAAATTCCTAACCTTTTAGAAGTAAAATGATCCATTACATGGTTTTATAAATGGGATAGATGTGAGTTAGGTATATCAAGCTACTAGCTGATACCCGCAACTTCGTTCGCATTTTTATATAAAATGTAATCTGTTTAAAAAATCAATTGATGTCGTGGGTAACAGCTAGGTAAGAATATATCTGTCTCTTTCTCTCTCTCTTTTCCTATATCTTTCTCCCTCTCTGGCTCTCTTTCTATCTTTCTCCTTCTTTCGCTATTTCTATCTCTCTTCCTCTACCTCTATCTCTTTCCCTCTCCTTATATCTCTATATCTTTCCCTATCTTTCTATCATTAATATTCCTCTCCACTCTCAATCTCTCGCCTTCTCTCTCCCTGTCCATCTCATCCATTATATTTATTTCCCTCACCCTCTCAGTCTATATATCTCCCTTTCCCTCCTTCGCTCACTCCCTCTCCCTCTATTTCTATATATTTCGCACTCAATCTCTCTTTCTCCCCCCACTCTCCCCTATTTCCCCCCACTCTCCCCTATGTCCCCCCACTCTCCCCTATTTCTCCTTCCACTCTCCCCTCTTTCTCCCCCCACTCGCCCTCTGTCTCCCCCCACTCTCCTCTCTTTCTCCCCCCACTCTCCCCTATTTCTCCCCCCCACTGTCCCCTCTTTCTCCCCACTCTACCCTCTTTCTCCCCCCACTGTCCTTTCTTTCTCCCCGCTCTCCCCTCTCTTTCTCCCCACTCTACGCGCATTCTCCCCCCACTCTCCCCTATTTCCCCCCACTCTCCCCTATTTCCCCCCACTCTCCCCTATTTCCCCCCACTCTCCCATATTTCCCCCCACTCTCCCCTATTCCCCCCACTCTCCCCTATTCCCCCCACTCTCCCCTATTTCTCCTTCCACTCTCCCCTCTTTCTCCCCCCACTCGCCCTCTGTCTCCCCCCACTCTCCTCTCTTTCTCCCCCCACTCTCCCCTATTTCTCCCCCCACTGTCCCCTCTTTCTCCCCACTCTCCCCTCTTTCTCCCCACTCTCCCCTATTTCCCCCCACTCTCCCCTATTTCCCCCCACTCTCCCATATTTCCCCCCACTCTCCCCTATTTCCCCCCACTCTCCCCTATTTCCCCCCACTCTCCCCTTATTTCCCCCCACTCTCCCCTATTTCCCCCTACTCTCTCCTATTTCTCCTTCCAATTTCCCCTCTTTCTCCCCCCACTCGCCCTCTTTCTCACCCCACTCTCCCCTATTTCTCACCCCACTCTCCCCTCTTTCTCACCCCACTCTCCTCTCTTTCTCCCCCCACTCTCCCCTCTTTCTACCCCCACTCTCTCCTCTTTCTCCCCCACTCTCCCCTCTTTCTCCCCGCGCTCCCCTCTCTTTCCCCCCACTCTACCATCTACTCCCCTTTTCCCCCACTCTCCCCCTCCCCTCCCCCGCATTCTCCCCCTCTCCTCCCATCGCACTCTCCCCCTTTAAATTACGATCCGTTCAGCCGTTTATTGTGGTCCGTTGGGGGTGCATCTAAAGAATACCTCATAATTTCAACCCCCTTGCTTTTCCCCCTTTAGGGATGATTTAGCAAAAAGGCGGAAACCCGTATTTATTTATTTCTTACCAAAAGCCTAAATAAGAATTTTCAGATCCCTAACTTGAAGAATTATGGATTCCCCATACAAACTTTCAACCCCTATTTCATCCCCTTCGAGATTGTTTTTTGAGACAAAAGATAGCCTATGTCCGTCTCATAGGTCCAATCTACCCCTATACCAAATTTCATCGAAATCGGTTCAGCCGTTTAGCCGTGAAAAGGTAACAAACAAACAGACAAACAGATATACAGATAAACAGATAAACAGATAAACAGATAAACAGATAAACAGATAAACAGAGTTACTTTCAGATTTATAATATTAGTATGGATTTACAGAACATGCGCGTAATTAATGTGTAACTTTACTAAGCGTATGTTCGCTTTACTTCTCTCTCGAGTTACGCCGCTCGAATAAGAGCCGTAAGTACAGCCATTACATTATACTCGTATGAGAGCTTATTTATCGGTATGAAATTTCGTTTTTGTACAAGGCCCTACTAAAAACTGGAACGAAATCTCTACTTACACCTATTTGCAAAAAAAAAACTAATTTGACAGGGCATTGGTGTCTGTTTGTTTCATTACTGTGCATCCACGCTCATATAGAGGATTTGAAGGTGTTCCAAAGAACTGCTTTTGAGGCAACTGCAAAGAACTGATTCCAGGCTTTCAGGTGACTACATATTTACTGAGGTGGTTGTGGTGGTGGTTACACAAGTGAGATACCTACTGGTCAACCTGTATAACCAACTTGGATTGCGATCGCAATATCGCACAGTGTATCTACTGTAGATCGTTGGAACGTTTAATTGGCAGGTCGAAGCCGTTTAGTTAGACTTACCGGATAGGCCTTTGCATAACACGGTTACCTACACAACCCTTGACGATAATTGCGATTAGAAATGTCCATGTGTCATATTGATTGCGATCGAAGATTACCGAACGACTAACACGTTTAGGTCTAAAAGCTAATGGCTGTACTCTGCTTCAGCTGTGGAAAATAAGACAATGCACTTAATTAGTCACAAGGAGTTATGAAACGTTACAAGGAACTAAAACGGTGTTTTCTAATTTGATAATTTAGGAGATAATAAATAGTTTCCTAAGAATATTAGACTGGAGCAAAGAGGTGATGTAAGTAGGTACATAGCTAGATACAGTAGTACCCAACTTATATGGCGCGTCGTGAATCTTCGTTCGCGCAGAAAAGAAAGTATGGTCCGAAGATTAAGGAAAGAATGCTTAAAACTTACAATCAACCTAAGCTCACTATTATAAGGTTCATAATACACTGCAGCTGTTAGTTCCATCTCACTCTAAGCTCGCTAAGATGGCGGGCGGCTGCCGACCAATAGCGGTCAATAGCATTACCCGCGCTTTGAAAATTCATCTTCTGCGCAGGTACATCGGTAAGCCATATAAGTTGGGTAAGGTACATTCGGGTAATAACGAAAGAATTTTTGAAGAGTTCACAAGGTGTTTTTATTATAATCAATAAGTCTGATTCTATAGATTTAATGCTACCAGTTTATATCACTTCGCCTACTTGAATATATGGGCCAAAGGTCTATATTTAAGATTTTCTATTATATCATTGGAATTAATAATTACGAGTGTTTTAAAATCATGCAATTATTTTTTTGGCAGAGTGTAATTCCGAATTATGTGCGTGTAATTCCGAATAACACTCAAAAAGGGTTTTGTGCAGTTCTGGCTTAAAGAACATGTTTCATTTTTGTCCGGCTTTACCCTCGCGATATTTATATAGCGGTTTTGGTCACCGTTTCACCTTAACATTACATGAGGGGTATTTATATTTCGGAATTACCCGACAAGTAAGCCTACGGTAGCCAAACTTTTAGAAGGCATAATAAAGTGTTTCTATTAAAAGAAATAATGTGACAATTTAAAGCAGATTAGGAATGAAGCGTCTGGACTCCTGCTACATTACAAAAGTGCAGGATAGACACAAACATAATTATTTACATCGGAATTACCCTATTCGGTTAAATCCGAAAAGTACAAAAAAACTTGAGCTAGATGGTTTTAAGCCTACACAGTATTGCAAAAAAACGTTAATCTAGGGAATAAAGAAAAAAACAGTTCCATAACTTACCAGGTTTCGTAGTTATAAATCTTCGGGTAAATCCGATAGGCCAAAAACCCGCGAAATCGCAGTCGTTGACAAAAATGACAAATGCAAACCCGTGGTTGCTCATAGGAACCGGTGGCAACCGCCGGGGGCATGCGTATGAAATTGGCCATTATGTGAACGTTGACAGAGCACAAAATATTTCCGCGTTAAGTGGAAAACTTCATTTATTGGAAATACCCGATTTTCGGAGCTAGCCGAATGCACCTTACTACGTACTCGTAAGTAAGCAAGCTACATACTTACGTCAACTCAGACTTTGAATGCTACCGTAGCAATAATTAATAGTTGGATGTTGAATTGTTGGATGTTGAATAAGCCTACCTAGCTACTGCCTATAAGCTTCTATACAAAGACCGGTTGCTCCGACCAAAAGGAGATAAGGAACTCGTAAAAATAGAAAACCATTTCGCGCAAAGATAAAAACGACCGGCTCGCAATAAACTGACACGAAAAAAATTCGGCGCAGGAGTTACTCGCGACAACCGCCACGAGCAACAACATTTACATCACCCGGCTTTACCGTTACTGCATCGACCTCCCCTAAAATATGGCAACCTCGAATCCTACATTTATTATGATAACTTTCTCAATACACAGCGAGCAAGTGGGATTTCAAGAGGATCAATGCCTTTTATTAAATACCTACAAGTTTTACTGTCCCCGGATTTTAATAACGCTTTATCGAATTCAAGAAGCCGTGATTTACTTTAAAAAGATGGTAGGTATGTAATGTTTACAAAATCAAATAAAACGATCACTTATCGATGACTAAATAATAATAGCATTGTATGTACTTACCTATCTTATCTAAATTTTAAGATTCAATCAGCAACCGCTAATCAGTTAAGAATTGATGATAGCATACTTAATTTATTGTTTCTCGATAAGCTGATAATGGAGGTACCGAAATAGCTAGTCTGTAATTGTGTATGATATTGTTCGGTCGAAATGACTGAAAACGGGAAGAAAAAGCCTTCGTTTTTTACTTTGAAGCGTTGGAACAGCCAGAAAAAGATCTTAAGCGACGACGAAGTAATGAGTTTGAAAACGCCCGCGTCTTCGAGCCCTAGACAAACGTCAGAGACGCCGCAGTTCTTTAAGTCACATGCCTCTACCGTTGCAACGAGGGCAGCAAATTCCATTTCAGAGCCGAAGCCTAGAAAGTGAGTGCTTAAGTACTACCTAGTTGTTAAACACAGATTAACTTTGTTTGTTTGTTTTCGTTATGGCTTCGCACGGTTTGTGCATATAGCCAGTGTCAAGTATTTTATTTTAAGTATTTCTTAATTTCACATTAAGAAAGTCACAGCAATAGTATAGCAATCGTGGTCAAGTAGTCAAGTCAATTATTTACATCGTCAAAGTCACGATTCAGTAAAGTAGTGGATGCTTTACTGAATCTTCCTGGGAGTTTTGGAAAAAATGCGAAATGACACGTTTTTTGAGTTTATATCATTCGCCCACACTCGTGCACGTTAACGAACACTTAATGATTAATATTCCACCAATATTACACATTAACACTCGAAGAAACACAAGTTTGAGAAAATAATACAAAATCAACAACGTCTCACTATCGGATTCCCGCCAAAACTCCAGATTAACTTTATAGACCGATCGTTTTCATAGCCGTGTGGTTGAACTTTAAATTCCGTCTGCGCTAAGTATGTTAGACCATCCGACGAGTCCACTTGCAAGATTTCGTCAGAGCATTCGAAACTTATTAGGCTATTGTAATAAATCAAACATTATGTCTTGAAGGCATCTTTGTCTGGTAGTCTACCGTGAATTTGGATCAACAGCCTCGACATGTCTTTTCAACAAATTACTGGGGGCAAAAACTAGTGCCTAAATGCGATGATTGGTACCGTCAAAAAGTCTAAATCACCATCTGATTGACGCAAAAACTAGACGACGCATGTATTGATTTGCATAACATTAGCACACATCTACGTAGTTATTCGTAGACTATTTTTTTATAATAATATACATTGCAATGCAAATAGGCATTAGAGATTATGTAGACAACCCTATATTTATATAGTACCTAATTCTCTAAACAGCTGAGCATTTTGTATCTTCAGTAGCTCATAGATTTTCAATAGAATGACCGTTCACATCTGGTAAGGCAAGTATTAGCAAGACCGCCATTACACCTGATAGAAGTGTCGAATTCGACACAGACAGCTTTTTCACAACCATCCTTCCATTAAGTACCTACAATTGTGCATTTTCCAATAATATATTATCAGGGTATCAGCTGGTGGTATAAAGGAGTTGGTGCAATGTGCTTTGTGCCTGGAAGTTCTTCACAATCCGAAGATGCTGCCGTGCCAGCATACCTTCTGTATGGCGTGCCTATCTGTTTATATTGCGGGTACGTAAATACAATACTTTTACACCAAACCAACAAAGTCTATATTCAACAGATACATCAGCTCCACACTACAGTTATTTACCTATTAAACTTTATACCTACGATTTGCCATTTGGACGTGTAAGGGCAAAACAAATCCACGGCTCCGCAAACCCTTTCTTAGGGGCCTTAGGTAGGTACTTTGTTTAAATTCGTTAATAGGCAAAGATACTGGAACTAAGAGCCCTCAAGATTATAATAATATTTCCTAGACAAAAGATAAAACAACACTGCTTCTAATAATTTTCCTTCTCGCAAAAATGCTAACTGAAAATGGTTTTCTTTAGTAAGAGCCTTTATCTGTATAAAATTGAATTTTTTAACCTAATCTAATCATTTTGAAAGGTATTAACTGTAAGTACCTACGTATTTTCTAAGTAAAATTGACGAAGTAATTTTTGTGATTATTTGAATAAAGACTGCAGGTAATTATCTGTTACGTCATTCTGTTTCAAATTATCTTACCAACCATTACAGTTCTGTATTCTGTTATTGTTTGCATTGCTTTGCGATAAAAGTCCCTCTGAATTGTGTATCATTTACAGACCAACCGATCGTCGACTGTCCAATCTGTCGAACCCGCATACAAGTGCAGGGGTCCACTTTTGTGGAAGAGTTGCCATCAAACTTGTACATCAACTCTCTACTCCAGCTGGTCGGTATAAATACCCAGCCTAAGAGCCCTGACACTCCACCTGCCACTCCTGGCACAGCTGGGATGCAGAGCGTTGATCTGTTCGCGGCTGGAGCCAGGTGCGCGCATTGTAAGACTCTCAGTGACAAAGCCGACGTGAACTCTTGTGAACATTGTAAACTGGTTAGTAGCTTACTCTTTATTATGTTTTTTAGGGTTCCGTACCCTAAGGGTAAAAAGAAAACGGGACCTCTATTACTAAGACTCCACTGTCCGTCCGTCAACCCGTCTGTCACCAGGCTGTACCTATCTCATGAACCGTGATAGTTGGACAGTTGAAATTTTCACAGATAATATATTTTTGTTGCCGCTATAACAACATATTTGTACAAAAAAATAAATATTTAATGCGGCGCTCCCATACAACAAACGTGATTTCTTCCGTTTTTATACATAATGGTATGGAACCCTTCGTGCGTGAGTCCAACTCACACTTGGCCGGTTTTGTTTTCTTATCTACTCTAGCTAGTCTCAAAGTCGCTGATGATAATCAAGAGCACTGATAAGATGATCCAACTTCCTCCCGAATCCCGGTCGGGATGCGATCCAAAAACAAGTATCCAATTCCTGGATAATGCGTTTAAATTCTTACTTGGCTTGAAGACTATTTTCTAACATCCCGTCAATTCATGTTACTATGAAGCAATCTGCTTATTTCAATCTGTATTCAGACCTCGTCTTCCATACGTCTAATCGTGTAGTAATTTCGCTTGTTTATTTGCAGAAATTCTGCCGAGTATGCTGGTCCCAACATTTAGACGACATGCGAATTCAAATAGGCTCAATTGTGCAGCAACTAGACTCCGCTGCCAGTCGACTTGAACATAAAATTGAACATTACAAGGTACAGTTTACCGAGACAAACAACTTAGCTAAAGCAGTACGTCTTGTGAACGAGTTATATGTATGCTAATATTGTGCCTAGGGACAGTACGTTAGTGTAAGCACTTAGTTATTAGACTCGGAGGAAGATATAAGGAAGTTTTTTGGGAAATGAGTCAGTGGCATAAAGCTAATTTGCATTAGTAGTTTTAGTCGTCATTTCTTACGTCAAGGAACACGTTTATAATGTTCGATCAGAGGCTAAACCGGCCGATCACTGAAGCGTGGTGTTTCACGAACTTTTCATGGAAGAGATTTCTCATGCTATTTCGTAGGATCGCTGCGAACGTATAGAAGAACAGATCAACTTAGCAGCCGATGAGAGGATAAACGCTATCATACACGCCAAAGAAAACATGCTGAGGGAAGCAGTCGACCTGCAGAGGTCTGGAGGCATGTCCGCTTTAGCGCTGAAGACGTCACTCGATGAAGCTAGAGAGGTCGCCAACAGATCTATGACGGTTACCGGAGACCTCACCGAGAGTCAGAGGGTGCGTATTGTGACGTTTTTCTTGTTTTTATTCCACTTGTGACTTTTTAGGCTTAGGTCTTTGATTTTTCGAAAAACTCTCCGCTTATCAGTCCACTATACCTACTGGTACGGGTCTCACTTCAAATTAGTGAAGAGCCTACAATGACCGGGGCCTATATTAATGCTCCAGAAATAACAATTAATTTGTCTAATAACAAATGTTCGTATCTTCAACGGATAGGCACGCTACTAAGTATATAAATATCTGATCAAAAACTCACTTTTAAAGGGACGTCTGTGATATTATCAAACAAATGCAATTACATACAAATTATGTTTGTAAATCACTGCATGATAGTGCTCCAGAGGATTATTTGATAAATTATTTGAATACTGTTTTTATACGATCCTAACAGCTTGATGTCACGTGATTTGCATGTTCAACGGGCAATGCGCAATACTCCGTCCAAGTAAACACGTCGTGGCCGAGTGACAAATTTAATTATGTAAAAAAATAATTTAAAAAAACGCCGACACAAACAAAGTCTCAAAAGTTAAAGATAAATTGTTTGTTGCCAATTACCTAATTATAATATTTTGATCAAAGCGTCGTCGAGCGTCACTTCGAAAGATCGCTGAAGAAGTATTCATCTACCTCTAGATACAGAAAATCTTCATTACGGGCTAGCTATGGGCGATTATAAAATGTATTCTTGCTATTATAAAACTGTAACTGAGCCATCTCTGTACAAATATTTTTGAAAAAGTAACTGGAATCGACTATATAAAGGTCACTAAACTCAAACATTTCGTGGGCAATGGAAATGGAGTTGGCGACTGGGCTGCAGTTGGCATAATTACGTCACACAGTGTCATAACATACTTAGTCCACGCGGGGGAAGTCGCGGGTATTAGCTATAGTAGGTACCTACCTACCTATTATTTATTATCATCTTGCAGGTAACCACATTCGTCAATCTCCACCAGAACGCGGTGCAGCTCCTAACAGACGTGTCCAAGTGGGACTCCGAGCGCTATGTGTTCGACAAAGAGAACTTCCGCATCGAGGTGGACTCTGCGACTCCGGTAGACGCGGAGTCGGACGAGCCCGTGCCGGAGGGGGCCAAGCAGAACGACCCTTTAGAGAGCGAAGACAGCTTGGTACTGCATTATAGGTAGGTACTATAATATTATCTTATATCTTTAAATGAGCAATTCTTGTATATATATAATATATATAATTGGAATATATAATCGGAATCGGCTCCAACGATTTTCATGTAATTCAGTATATAGGCGGTTTCGGGGGCGATAAATCGATCTAGCTAGGAATCATTTTTAGAAAATGTCATTTTATTCGTGTTTTTTTACGATTTTTTTCTTTATATAACCAGTTCATATTTTTTTATTATTCTATCGGTAAGATCGAACAATATTATTCATATTTCATTATTTGATTAGTAATTCGTACCTACTTAAATATAACTTCCAAAAAACACAATTTATAAAAAAAAAAAAAATACCGAGCAAAGCTCGGTCATCCAGATATTAATACGTAAACGGAGAAAGTTATAGAAAAAGCGAGGGTTAGACGTCGATTTGTAGAGACAATATTTGGAATCATTCGTTCAACTCTTGTTTAAATCTTTTGTGGTAAGATGGAAAAAGTATGAATAGTGTCGTACATCCACATACCTGGCTTGTATGACCGACTATTATAATCCTCTCATGTTGTGTAAGAAATATTTGTTATTGACAAGAATATTTCAGGAACATGAGAACATTGAGAACACCAGCACTAAACTAAAACCCACTAATTAAACTAAATTCATTACTCAACTGGTGAAAATCTCAGCTGAAAAATAGTGTAAATCGCGTGACATCTCAACTGTATTGGCTGGTATTTTAGAACTCTGTCGCAGCTAATATTCGGCCAGTCTTCAGTTTTCAGAGAGAAACTTTATTTTCTTACTGTAATTACGACGGACTATTTAATTAGACACGTCTCTAATTGCCTCCACGTTGGAATGAGTGGTCTAGAAAGGTTTCAAATAAGTAATCGATGTGTTATAAATAATTGAATTTCTAATTTGTTCTAAGTAACTATCATTAAAAGGTAGGTATAATATAATATACTACCTACGTAGGTACCTACACGTCGTATTCGATTTCTATGTGCTTCGACTTCGTTCGCAATGGTAGGTATGTAGAATGTAGTGAAATCTTCATGAAATCTTTCTATTTTTTCACGCACTGTCAGACGTTCCTCTTATTTTAAATTCAGCACACTAGTTAAACCGATGACAATAAGTACAGTAATTAAAAATACGGTAAATAAAATAAAGTAAGGATCATTATATATAAGTAAATGATAGGTAGGTAGGTACATATTATGAAAATTTACTGAGACTTAACAAATTCAGAAAAAGTCTTCAGAATTATCATCACCATCAGCCTACATTGTCCACTGCCTGACGTAGGCCTCTCCTACTGCACGCCACTGAGCCCAATCAGCTGTCCGAGGCTTCAAAATTAAGAGTAGATACATAGAAAAACAGTTAACCTCTTTATAGACACAACAGAACATCAAAAAATTGTGAAAACAATTGAAAACGGTTCAAAATCAACAGAATATCACAAATAAAACTAAATATAATTAAAAATACATACACTCGAGTGGAGAACCTTCTCCTTTTTGCAAGTCGGTCAAAAAGATAAAGAAATACAAGCAAGAACTAGTCCACGAATTGTCCCAATACGTTTCCCGTTCGCTGTTTCCAGGTCGCGTAACTTCGTCCCTCACTACGTGTGGCGTAAGACGTTACGCCCGTGCGGCATCGGCCTCAGCCCGTGGGACAACCACCTGTACATCTGCGGCATGGACAGCCTGAGCGTCATAGTGGTGGAGAGAACGCACGCCAAGGTCGTGATGCGACTGTCCTGCGAAGAGATGCTGTGTCCGGTGCAGATCGCTTTCATGAAGAGTTTGGGAGAGATCTATGTCACAGGTAGGTAGGTGATTATAAGGGCGGGGAATTATAGTGGGGACGTCAAGGGGGTGATTTTTGTAAGTCATCGGGGATTTTATGTCACCTGTCCATTTTATGTCACCCACAAATGGACGATTTTTGAATTTAGGTGCTTTGTTAATTACTGCCTGGAATGGAACACAATCATGCGGTGTTTTTCTGTGGTAATCTGAGTATGCGAATCCAAAGTACCATCGTTTTTAAAGTGATAATAATTATGACTTGTGATGTGGAAATCACCGATAACTGTCAAAAATAACCCTCCTGCTTCGCAATCAATTGCTAGTCATGCCCGAGGACTATTTCGGAGGTATATTCTCCACAGCTGTACTGGTCTCAGAGGGACGAGCGCAGTGCAGTGCGCGTAGTTTTGGCGATACAAAGTTCTAGGTGGCACTGTATTTCGCTACATATCCAACTAATAATTATAAAAGCGAAAGTTGGTGTTTGTATGTTTGTTGCCTCTTCACGCTCAAACGGCTGGACTGATTTTGATGAAACTGGGTATGGAGGTAGCTACCACCCTGGATTAGCACATAGGCTATATTTTATTCAGAAAACATTACCACCGCGGGGCGCAGCTGGTACATAATGAACTGTATTTTCAGATAAATGGAAACACTGCATCCACGTGTTCACCAAGGAGGGTAAACACGTGCGTTCAATTGGGCAAAAGGGCAGTCGCGTCGGCACATTCCGCTCTCCCGAGGGCATCGCCACCGACAATGCTAGCCAGCACATCTACATCGTCGACACTGGCAACGACAGGGTGCAGGTAATATTCATCACCGTTATCAACATCAATGCCATCATCATCATCATCATCATCATCATCATCATCCTCACTATTCGTGAGGAAGCTCGTAATCCCCTACGGTCGGTTGGTTCCTCACGAAGTAATTTAGAATTAGCTTGCTCTTGCCCCAGTTTAATATGGGTAATGTTCAGGGTTATTTCTACCAGTGTGGTGAAAGAGAAAAATAAAAATAATATTATCTCCTACTATGTAATAAACTAGCAGACACCGCCACGCGTTGCTGTGGCTAAGGTGTTTGTAATTGCAACTATACATTGATATGTAAGCTATCCTATCTTTCAAGTTAGATCAAACTGCACACGGTGTGCAAATTTCATTAAAATCGGTTAAGTAGTTTAGGAGCCTATCGCGGACAAACAACGTCACAATATGTAATTTACATATAAACATAGTCGACACTCAGAATGTCCAGCAAGCAAATACAAAAATAGACCGCAATATACCTATACCTACCGCTACTTTTACCTAACCATGCATAATTCTTATGACACCAATCTCAAGATTGCACTCTTATCAGCGACACGATAAGACTCACTTTACGCCGTAGGTATTAAGAAATTCTAGAACAAACTATTCACCGCCCCCACTTTCAGATACTCCAACCGGACGGCACATTCGTGGACCAAATCGGCGTCGTCACCCGCCCGCAAGCCGTGCACAACGCCAGCGTTTGGGAACCCAAAGAGGTCACTTGCACGGAACTGAACTCTCCCACCAGCATCGCCGTCACCGCCGACAAGGTTATAGTCCTGGACAGCGGGAACCGACGCGTCAAGGTCTACAACAAGCGAGACAGGAGCAAGATAACCGAATTTGGCTCTTATGGACAGCAGAAAGGGCAGTTCAGACAGCCCGAAGTGCTGGCAGTGGACCCGATGGGGTACATCCTGGTGGGGGATTCAGGCAACTGCCGCGTTCAAGTGTTCAAGCCTAACGGACAAGTGGTCAGAGTGTTTGGCGGGCTGGGGAGCAGTCCTGGCAAGTTCGGCTGGATTTCTGGCATCCATGTGACGAAGCAGTTGGATATCATCGTTAGTGACTCCAAGAATCATGGGGTTAATTTCTTTTAGCAAGTGTTAAGTTGGGGTCACACTTAGGATAGCTACGCGAAGAGAACAGGCAGTGGGCGAAAATGAATAGGTATAACACGTCATGATGACATACATAAATTCTGTACGAGTGCAACGATTCCACAAGCAGCCATATTCGCCAATACTTGTGGTTTACTGCTTGCGCCTGCGCTTTGTATGTCGAAACCTTTATGATGTAACTAAATCATGTAAAGCAACCTTAAAACACATTTTATTGTCTTGAACACCGGTAATATTGTACATATTATACAGTGAAAAATGTAAATGAAAGATAGCCAATAAATGTAACAACATTTTTATTTGAGTGTGGAAACAATTTCCATAATGTGTTTACTTATAAAATAAAAATTACATTATAGTACAAAATTATTTCAAAATAAATGTGAGTTTTATTTCACCAGTAAAATGTAGAATAAAAAAATAAATGTATTTTATCACATTCAAATGAGATATCTGTTAAAAAAATTATACCTAAATTAGATAAAATATGTTAAATTTTTAATAATAATTACTTTTTGTAGATAGGACAGATTCAATTCATGAGATTAAAATTAGGCTACATTTATTTTATTTTAGATAGACGATGCTAAATACGAAATATCGAACTATATAGTAGTACACAGGTAGCGCATATCTAAGTAGACGCCTGTGGTAGTAGGTACAGCGATGCGGAAGGGGCTTATTGACTTTGGCGTTACTTAGTAAAGTGTAGCGCGGCCATGCTGCCTGTCATATTTGTCAGCACTACCTCATCGCTCAGCTACTTAGCTATGCGCTACCTTTGTAAACTTGTTTCATTGAGTAAATATAGTTTCAATATAATATATAATTATAATGTATGCATGTTGTTATTGATCATGCCTACCTACTACGTGTGAAGACATTCATGCCAATTATTATAATATCTATATTATTGGACGCCACATCTACAATTCCGAACAATTAAGTAGGACATTACCATGAATAAACTATGTTATACATAATGTAAACATTCATATTAGATTAGAGTAAAAAGCTTGACCCAGACATTCCACTATATAATTATAACAAGTAGTAAACAGTGGTAAACTAAAAAACAACGAGTATAATTCTAATATTTCAATTTGAACCTTAAATAACTGCCTAATAAGGACAGTATTTAGGTACAGTTGCAAGTAAAAAAATGCGCATAATATAGGTACAGGGTGGGGAAAAAGAACAGTGACTAAAAGTCAAGGCTTTTTTAATAATAGAAATCATAACGTTTGTAGATTGTTATGGAATCTCTGGTGTGGGTTAAAGATCAATACTAATCATATGGCTTAAGTCAGTCTCGATTAGGTGGTTTAGGGATCTACAATTATTTACAAATATCGAAACTGATCTTCAAAGAAACTTATAATTACATAGAAATCTTACTATTAAAACTTAAAGCCATAGTTTATTAATATTATTACGATAATTACATCAGTTACAATAGAGTTCAGTTTACAACGAAAAGTGGCATACAGCTAGTGATCAATGATCTTAAGGTTTTAGGCACCTTTGACCAATTATTGCTCTTATGTTATTGACATTAGAGGCGTTTCTGATTAGCTCACGCGGATTTTTCGATGAAATATTTTGAATGAAAACATGCCGACCTAACTGACGCACTCAGAGATGTTAATTTTGCATTAACCACAATCCAAGCACACATAACTATTTTAAAGCTATTTCAAAGTTTCTGGAAACCTGTAAAAATATTTTAATTCAATAACTGGGGTCTTTTAAATGAGCATTAAATATACAAAATATTCTTTGATAAAAATACCATGTAGGCAGACCCTTTCAAATTAAACCAATTTATATAGTCTATTTTTAGTCATTAACGTAAATTACATTGAACACTTCTAAATACTAAATAAAATAATAGCTCGTGTTAACGAAATTGACCTTTACACACCACGCGTTTAGTTTGCTTATTGCTTCTCATGGTTCACTGCGTTTCATGAAAAGACGAATTAACTTCATGCATGACTTCATATTGCATTACGATATTGGCCATAAATAGCATGGTCAGCTAAAGGCACGTCGATAAGTAATTTCATAGTCAGTAGACTCCGTGTCAAGGTGTAGACAGTGGGTGCGTCCACAAACTATCTTGATAATTCTTTGAACTAAAATACATCTTGCGGTAACCGATACGGCGCGTACCGTATTTACCGCACCACTATGTGATAAGCACCTGCAAATTCAGCGATGTTCTTCGCCACACTTTCCTATGAGAAACTGTAACGATATGAAGCTACGAATTGAACAACGCGAGGCAGTAAAAAAATCCGGCTGCAGTAACGAATACCACTGCGCTTTTAACGAAGGGATATTCGCGTACTCATCGGCGTATCGCTACACCAACGGTTGTGGATACCACATTAAAAGCCTTAACGAATACACACGTTTGATTTACACTGAACACTAAGATGAAGACTGAATAATGCCAGGGCAAATTCGACACTAACTACATGAACATTGTGACTTAACAGCACCATAATATTAAGCATGTTGACTATCTATCTATAGACTAAACTATAGATTACACAGAATAGCGGTGTTACTGAGTGTTTATTGATGTAATCTGGATTCGACCTTATCACAGTCAGATAAAGATCTCATTTGCGTGTTCACCAGTGACGATGCAATCACGCGATGCGCCGATCATTAGGAAGGTAAAACATAAAATATTTGCATAGCAAACTAGTACCTCAGTAAATTGAACGGCAAAAACGCGGCATTAAACAAAATTGCTAGTTTAATATTAACTGCATCGCGCAAATAATATTTATGAACAAATTAATCACTTGCACAAATAAATTGGCCCTTAGTACCTTCTCCAAGAAAAAAGAAGTAAGAATTTATTTTAATACGGTATAATATTAATTAAATTTTTAAAGTGAAAGCCAGTGTATTATTTCAATACAGTATAAAACTATAAACATCATATCGTGTTAACTAAAACTAAATCAAGGTTTAAATATAAGTTGTAACCAGTCAACTTTGGTCCACAGATATTTGTTTCTGTTCTGGATGTAATGTATGTGAAATTGTATGTCTGTAAATGGTACGCACGACACAGAAAAATAATAAGGTGGGGCTACGTTTCAAAAAAATTGCCTTCGTTTCAGTGACATAAAGCGACCGCTAAATGTCGCCACCGCTATTATAAACCCAAGCTTTATGCCCAATTTCTGAACCCTTAGTTAACTTGGACAAATCAATGTCTTGCTGTCTTCGTCATTTGTATAGTGCCAGATAGAGACAACGATACATTTGTCGGTTGTCAAATTGAACTAGGAGTTCAGACCAGAAACTGCGCTTTACGGCCGAAATTAATAATCAATCCAATCCAAATTTTACTATCTGGGATTGATATCACAATCCATCTTTAGGGTAAATCGTGCCAATAACCGATCCGCGGATTGTTTTATAAAGGCACGCAGATTGGAAATCGATCGAACGATAGGCAGCAATCCAAGATCGATTTCAATCTTGGATAGGAGATACAATATTAATTTCGGCTGTTAGTCATTGCGCTCGCCAAGCCCGTGCTTGGTCTGTTGTGTGACCGGCGTCTATTGGAAATGTAAGTATTGGTCGCCGGTCAACTTTGGCTAGAAATGTCAATTGAATGTCACCTAGGCGCCTATGAGGAGCGGCAGGGCTGACACCGGCTGACGGAGTGACTCTCGCCGAGAACCACGGCGTCCGTGTCCACGGGCGGGCCTTCGCTGTTGTCGTGTTGTCTCTGTAAAATAATTATACAAATTGTAAAATAAAAATATAGTCATTTATTTCGGACAAAGTTAGACAGACGATTGAAAAACAGACACGCAGGCATAGAATACCTACCTGTTAATAGCAAAGAAGAAGAGACTCTTTCTATTTTTAAATTAGAGCGAGATGGCAGATCGGATATTTAATTTTGTTTGACATTTTGAACGAGATTGAGTATCTTTTGAGTACACACGCAGTACAACACGGACAAAGCTATTGCTTGGCGCTTGTGTTTAGTTCGATTCAGCCGTTTGTATGGAGAGCCCTCCCTGTGACGCAGGTAAAAAAATCTAAGCAGCCACTGGCAGTGCTCTATGGTTGTGGAACCATGGTTCTCTTAGTTTTTGATTCCCTAAATTCTATTAAGTAATCTTTCTTCATTTGTGTGTATCAACATTTAATTTTGTAACAACAATATGGAAAAAATTAAATGTCTCTCCTAAAAACTTACATACTGTTTAGCAGGAAAACATTATTTTTAGAACAGTAAGCTGTATGTAGATTGTAGGTACAAACATTTTATAACATTTGCACTCAGTAACTGAGACATCAAAATGTCTCATAAATAATGGTAATGTCAAGGCTTCTGTGCAAGATCAAGCTTCAGAACCAGATCCTTAATGATCTTTGGACAGAGCAAAAAAAAAAAGCACCTATATATATACCAGCCTATCTTTAAACTGGTATTGCTCAAGTGCTGTCATTCATAAGGATACTCAAAAGGATAGTGATCCAATGACATACTATAGTTTCTAATAGATACAGAATACCTATTTTAATACCCTATACGAAGGGCCACTTTCAATTAAAACGAGATAGCATTATCAGCATTTTGTATGACATTTGGGCATGTTGTCTCTCTCTTCTGTTGGTTTGAGTACCATTTGAGTACATTGTGTTTGGTATTACTCTGTGTCGATACCAAAGCCAAAAACCAGATATCCAAATCAATTCAGACTTTCTGTCTATCCATCAGACTCAGTACTAAACTAGGTAGGTAGGTGCCTACCGAAAACAATACATGCTTTATTAGAATAGTGTATTTTATCAAGTTTTTTCCCAATGTGTCACAGTTTAACTGTGTGTGACTTGATAGGAAGAAAAATCACACTGTTGAGACGGGTTGGGAACCTATTTATTTGATGTATAAAGAATGTGGCAGTATTAAAGTACCTTACAAAAAGTAAATAACATATTATGTGGCATTCCAGTTTTGTTGTAGATCGACAGATTAGAAGACAAAAATAATGAATCATTATATATTTTCATTATTCACAATAATAATGTAGAATTTATGCTCTATTTTATCTATCAAACTTGATAACCTTTCAATTACATTGAAATTAATTATTATAATGACATAAATGTTAAAAAACGTGATCTAGTTTATCTCATAATTATAACAAAATTGCAATAAAATATTATTAGTATGAATCTATAGGAGTATAATTGCAACCTATTTTTACATAATATTTATCATATTTTTGGAGCTTTGCTTTAATGCGATGAAGAAGTAAAAACATGCATAGTAAGAACTATTATAACTCATATCTCACCTTAAGTTCAGTAGCCAAGCTACGGAATGTGTCTTCAACATTGGTATTATCTTTAGCTGACGTCTCCATCACAAACATAATTTCCGGGACGTATCGACAGAAGCTCTGCGGTTCATCGGGCTCCACTTCCCGCTGGTCCATCAAGTCACATTTGTTGCCGATAAGTGACACTATGACGTTAGACGATGTGTACCTCCTCACTTCTTCTATCCATTTTTGTAGGGACAAAAATGTTGACCGTTTTGTGATGTCGTACACTGGAAATGGATGATAAACACATGTTGAGATATATTATTATAGTCAGCATGGGTAGGTTGGTTACATAAATTAAAATCTATTAACAGTGCTATGCTATTGTAGTATACAGATTATCACATACCACACCTACAGTTACTGTAAACGTCTAAACAAAATTGTTTTTCTAATTCTGATAACAATTATTATAATAATAGGTATGTCTGTATGAGTCATCATTCTCAACACAGTAACATGACTGTGATAATGTAATTGATGTACTTTGACTGATTACTCATTATAATAATTATAATAATTGTAAAAATTGTTGATGCAAAATATATTATTATAGCTAGGTGCATAATTTAAATATGGTATAATGGTTTTTCGCAGAATTCACACTACCAACTATGAATACCAAACCAATTTATGAATTCACACTACCAACCCTGAAGGATTTAATTTACCAGTTACTTACCTATGATAACTCCATTTGCTGATCTGTAATAGCTCTGAGTGATTGTCCTAAACCTCTCTTGTCCAGCGGTGTCCCATATCTGAAGCTAATTAGATAATAATATATGAATGAAAAACTTTATGGTAGGTAATGCAATAATTTGTGTTCAGTAAAGTACTGGAGACTGCACTAATGTTTCAACTAGTGCCAAACAGCAAACGGTTTAAATTGAATATTGAGAGCAGATGATGGTTAGATACGCTTTCCCTAACGCTTTCATGACTGTGGGTGGGTTGAGTACTAATAAAATAGAAGTGAGTTCTCCCTTTAACATAAGAAGACAAACGATGCGGCGGAATGCTATTATAGAAATTAAATTATATAATTAGACTAACCTTGACTTTCTTCCCGTCCACTATGAGCGTTTTCATTGAAAAGTCTACGCCAATAGTATTTCCGTGTCTTTCAATGAAGTTTCCCGATTTCAACCGCTGCACGATGCATGTTTTCCCAGTGCCGCAATCGCCGATGAGCACTATTTTAAATAGGTAATCGAATTGCTCGTCCGGGACACTCATCAGTGTATTGGGGTTGCGGCTAGTCATGATTTTATTAATTAAATTACGAAAAGAGAAATTCTACGCCTACTGTGTTTACGTTGGTTGCTTGACATTTGATTTTGTGAATTTTGCTTGTGATTCGTTTGTCATTGCTTTGCAAGACATTGACATTAACATGACTCAAAGTGTTGACAACTAATCTTCAATAATTTTTTTTATTAAATTTTTGATTCGCACGGTTTGGGTATTTAGCGAGTGTCAAGTACTTACAAACTTAATCATTTCAAATAGGTATTTGAGATTTACACTCCCATCAAAACTTAATTTCGATGGCTCAAAACATGAACCGATATCAATATTTTAAAAATAATACCAATAATGGTATCGATCGGTACTTACCAGTTACCTAGCTAAATACTGATATTTTTATTATGTTTTGAGTACCGGTAATATCGTATCGTAACTTTTACCAATACTATAATGTAAAATACTGTTATTTCTACAGTGACGTATAGGTAGTTATCAGAAGCCTTCTAGTTTCATTTCGTAAAAACTTTGACCTGCAACAATTTGGTTGATTTATTGGTACCAATACCTAAAAAAATCCGTAGGTTAAATATTATTGCCCCTGTCTGAAATCCAAGCAAAATTAAAAAAAAAACCTTTTAAATATAAAGTACTCACTGTCAGTATTTGTATAATAATTGTTTTTTTTTTTTTTGTTTAGTTATGGCTTCGCACGGTTTGTGCATATAGCCAGTGTCAAGTATTTTAAGTATTTCTTAATTTACATTTATTTATTTATATATTTATTTATATATTTTAAGTATTTCTTAATTCTACATTAAGAAAGTCACAGCAATATTATAGCAATCGTGGTCAAGTAGTCAAGTGAATTATTTACATCGTCAAAGTCACGATTCAGTAAAGTAGTGGATGCTTTACTGAAACTTCCTGGGAGTTTTGGAAAAAATGCGAAATGACACGTTTTTTGAGTTTATATCATTCGCCTTCACTCGTGCACGTTAACGAACACTTAATGTTTAATATTCCACCGATATTACACATTAACGCTCGAAGTAACACAAGTTTGAGAAAATAATACAAAACCAACAACGCCTCACTATCGGATTCCCGCCAAAACTCCATAATAATTGTTAGTCTGTCTGTAGCCAGTCAATGTCAAAGTCTAGGTATTGGATTATGTCGTTGTCAATTTCGTCTGTCTGTCGAGTCGAAGTGTCGATTCCACTCCACCGATTGTTGATAAATGGTAGTTTCGTATTTTGTTCTTTCTTTTCTTGTTGCTTGTTGTTGTTTGAATTATTCTAGAAAAAAACAATATAATATATTTAGCTGTTGTACCTTGTAATCCTTAACTTAAAAAATGCAGTTTGCGCGTGGGTTTTGTTACGTTACTTTTATCTGCACGCTTAGCGTTTCTTACACGATGGGAATAGAGGTAAAAATACAATTTTTTGCGTTCGAAACTCAGCTTCGTACGCCTCAAATACAAATTTTATGATTTGCTAGATTCCTGAAGCGTTCCAGAAGTCAAACCACACGAACAACTGGGCGGTTTTAGTTGATACGTCCCGGTTTTGGTTCAACTACCGGCATGTAGCGAACGTGCTATCGATTTACCGGAGTGTGAAGCGGCTGGGTATTCCAGACAGTCAGATCATCCTGATGATATCGGATGATATGGCCTGCAACCCGAGGAACCCCAGGCCAGCCACGATATTTAACAACGCACACGAGCAGATCAACGTGTACGGAGATGATGTTGAAGTAGACTACCGGGGCTACGAGGTTCGTTGTAAACATTACTAAATAATATTCCACGGATTAATTTCCCCAACTGCTAGGTCAAACTTTTGTATGGATAAGGGAGATTAAGCACCAAAGTACTAATCAGAGCCTACTGTCAACACACATTTTTTTTTATAGGTAGGTAATAGAAATATTTAAAATCTGTTAGCGGATAGGTACACGTTACAGTTAATGTTACAGCACAGTTACATCATGATTCGACTTTTTTAAATGGAGACGATACCAGTATTGATTAATCTACTATTATAACAAAACAACTAAAATTGGAATTCCAGGTATCAGTTGAGAACTTCATCCGCCTACTAACAGGTCGGGTCCCACCTGACACTCCACGCTCCAAACGTCTGCTTACAGACGAGGGCAGCAACATCCTCATCTACCTGACGGGGCATGGCGGAGATGGGTTCTTGAAGTTCCAGGACTCGGAGGAAGTCACGAGCCAGGAGTTAGCTGATGCCTTGGAACAGATGTGGCAGAAGAGAAGGTAGACATCAAAGATAATGCCTTTGGATAAGTAATCCAAAATTCTGAAGTGGCTGTAAATGAATATTTTGAATTGTGCCAAATAACAACGGGCAATGCTGCCTCATCTCATCACTTTTAGAAACATGTACTGAAATTCAATAAATAAAATATAATATTATAGCCAATGTAAATAAAAGTTTAAAATACAATAAAAACCGTAACCGTAATTATGTATCTCCATCAAATTAATCACCTGCATAGGTACTATTGGTTGGTGTTTCAAAATGATATATCATTTGAAAGATTTTGATGCAACTGTACATCTAGCCAACTATTGCTGAATATCAAACAATTGTTGTTCATAATAATTTGTTCTATTGCAGGTACAATGAGATATTCTTCATAATAGATACCTGCCAAGCCTCCTCTATGTACGAAAAGTTCTATTCACCTAACATACTGGCCACTGCAAGCAGTTTGGTAGGGGAAGATTCTCTTTCTGTAAGTGTTTATTTCTCCTCACAAAAATGGGAGATCCGTGCTCAGCATTGGGCAAATATGGCATAATATGATGATGATGATTTTTTTTTATTTTTTTTTTCCAAGTTTTATCTGCGATCAGTCACTGAAACTATGAGCAAATATTTTGTGGGTTTTGTGTCGGGCAGAGAACACTCCTGCACTATCTCCTCAGCAGGTTCGCTTCATTATTAGTCACACAAAAGCATGACATCTTTTCGCTTGAGTCTCCTTGTGTATGAGGGCTCAGTGAGTCGCTGTGCTAGTTGGTTAGGGTGGTTTCTTAGTTTATCCTGGTAGCCTTGCGCAGCACTTTTTATATCTTCTGATACTGTCCTGTACTGTACTGTACTGTCGACCTTAAGAATGTCATGCAACTCTGTAGTTCTTATAAACCAGGGGGCATTCGAGATGTTTTTCAAGACGCCATTTTGAAAGCGTTGTATGAAGTTGATGTTTGAAGCGCAAGCAGTACCCCAGATGATGATGATGATGATGTATAAAAAAATAACTGCATGTTTGCTATAATGATTGCTCTGTCTAATTACATTTTTGTTACAGCACCATGTGGACTCGGCCATAGGTGTCTACATCATAGACAGATACACTTACTATGTCCTGGAGTTTTTGGAGAATGTTCACCCGAACAGTAAGCGGACAATGTCAGAGTTTGTAAGTCCGAACTTTAGTATCTATATTTTATAAAAAAAAAAATTTTTGCTAATCAAACATAACCATAGACTATTCTGAGCCTTATTTCTTCAACCTTGTTCTAGATTTCTATTTATACCTCTACTTGGAAATATAAGCATGCTCCACTGTTTAATCTCTCCGTTACATTCCAGCTGGCTGTATGTCCAAAGAGTGCTTGCCTGTCCACCGTGGGTGTCCGACGAGACCTTTTTAAGCGGGACCCTTCCAAAGTCCCCATTACAGACTTCTTCGGGTCAGTGCGGCCCGTCATTATCACTACTGACCCAGTTAACATACTGGACATTCCAAAGAGGAAGAAAAAAGACGAGTAAGATCTCACTCTATTTAGAATAGTATAGAACACTCTTTCATTGTACCAAAAATACTGAAATATATATTGACAGATTACTATTTTCTATGACCTAATGTATTCTGGCCTATTCCTCCTCACGAAAGTGAGCGGAGGACCTTTGCCCAGCAGTGGGACGGCACAGTCTGAATTATTAAATTATTATCATTTGTCTACTATGTTCTAAGCATTTTATTTTTTCAGGAACAAAACCAAAGTAGCAGAGAAGAGGGAATATCTACCACAGTTCCCTATGCATCTAGTCCAGAACACGTGAACAATGTATTTATATCTAGTATTACATAAATATTTATAATTATAATTTTCTTATTATTTGTATGTGTAAGGCAAAGACTTGAGTGGCGTTAATGACTTCATATGAGTATGATTTTTATCAGTAGCGTAGCGACTGCCAACAAATTCATAAAGTTTAACTTATCCAAAAGACAAATATCAGTTGCGGAGAGACTGATTTACAACCTTCAATACCTCTGGCCTTACTGCGCTTCCAGCTAAGCGTAAAGTTGCGGGTAAAAGCTCCGCTTAGGCAAAATTGTTACTAAGCCCTGTGTCGTGAGTGTTTGTGGGACTATGGTCGTCGTAATTCCTAATATAGGAAATCCTAGTGAGGAGTTTTAGCATTTCTGGATGTGAGGTGTAAAATAAGACAGCAAACATATTAAATAATCAATGTATTTCTCTATAAGTACTAAGAATATTCCTATAACATGACACAACCGGCACTCATCGATGGCTCCACCTCGTCGAGTTCGTCTCTTGCGTCTCACGTACTGATATGAGATCGAGATCTAGGTTCTAGGCTATAGCACCATTACAATTACTTTCATAGGCCATATACTTGGTCTAACGCTGTGGGTACACCTGCGTCTGGAACGCCGCGTTTTTGACGTTTACAGAAGTAAGTTTGTTGGTGTTCCGTTACATTACAACAATGTAAAATGGATCGCTTCACATTCGGGTTTTTGTGTGTCACAGTCTGCCAGAGCTAAGCGTTATATCCCATAAAGTTGAACAGCATAGTTCAAGTTTTTTTTTATGGGGAAATGTGGGATATTCTAAACATACTTAAGCTACCGAATTTTTATCTGCATTGAACAACTAACCGAGTCAAAATCTTGCTAGATTTAACCTTTCTGAATAAACTTCCATTATGTAGGTACAGCTACTAAACGATCGCAGTTTGATAAACACTTGTAAAATAAATTGGGCTATATTAGGTATCATAATGGTTATTGTCAATTGTCTAAAGATAGAGTATTGGAAGGATGAGATAGCAACATAAATTTAGATCTTCTGGACAATTAGAATAAGTTGACACAGTGTTATTATAAACCTTAAATATTGGCTTATCAAAGTGTTTTATATTTTTACAGTTCTCATAAACATACTAGACGCAGGTGTAGCTCTGGCATAAATCATTCCATTTATCAACAAATATCTATACTTACTGACAAGGAAATAAATGCAACAGTTCTGGACCATTAAACTCCAAATGGCTTAAAAATGGTCAGCATTCACTTCCTCGACTGTACAAAATTGTACTAATAGAACTCGGCTATGATACAATCATACCTACTCTAACGCCCGGTTTCACTATTTCTAACCGAATTTTAAGCGTCAGATAACGTGTAGAATTGTCATGTTTAAATCGTTATAATCGTTTATTGTTAGGTTTTTTTTAAATAGGTTCAATAGGTATTTAATATATTTTTTTTTATTCACTAGATTTAAGAAACAATGTAGGCTAAGTCATTAGATTTACAACAATTCTAATCATTTTGACTGGTTTTGAAGTACAATATTTTTGTACCCTAGATAATATAATAAACTATTTAAATGCGAAACAGTATCTAAGCTCAAATAATTACTATGTTACGACTAGTTCATATTTTTCTTCAAAATGCCTAAGGTATACATTTTTCACCATTTTAGTTAATAATTATATAAAAGTGCGCATAATTTCATAAAGTTCGTATTTATTTGTTATGCTCCTAAATCGTATTATTTATATTGGTATTTTATATACTACTGACACACCCGATATAATATATCACCAATACTGATTGGATATTAAGAAACAGATATATAAAGGCTATTATTACACTGTAATAAACCATTTAGGCTGAAATTCAGTAACATTAATACTGTGAAACGTTGAAGTGAACAAAATGTTCTTTCACGGTATTTTAACAGTGTGATAACCAGGTTCCATACACGGTAACTGAACTCCAGCCTTGATACAATATATTAAGTATAATAATCATAGTTTTTTTCAACTGACATTGAGTGAAATTACAATAGTACATAACCGATAACAATATTTATGAATAACAAATAATTATTGTACAAAGCCGACGCAAAATAAACACTTGCCCACGCCACTAGGTATGTAAACAAGAATAATACCAGAACATAACTAACAGGCCGTGACCAATATAAAATAACTTGATTTGCAATAATTATTCAAAATTATGGTAACCACAATAATTCACGTGTGAAAATTCTCAATTTTAATTTACATCTCTGATAACTATGTTATGCTATAATTAACAACAAATTACCTACAATACGTCTAATGTTTACAACAGAAATTAACAATTTCAGTTGGCATTTTTTATTACCAACATATACTATTTTAATTTGTACTTATTTTCTAGTAAAAGGCAAATGTAGATACGCTATTTACATTTTACGACTCATTCATAGAATATAGGTACCTAATTGTATACTAGGAACTTATAGAAAGTGCAAAGTTGAGATTTAACTATACATTACATAGGTATCCTTCTATCTGTCAGACTGGTAAAGATGGCATTGGATCAGGGAAAGACACTGTCAAACAGTTTTTAAAACATTGGATCATTCTTATTGTTAATTTTTCTTTAAATCCAAGCCAGAAGCTTTTATTTTGAATAGAATAAAAAGCGACAGTCTTCAGCTATACAAGTATATATTGAAAATTTTTACATTGTACCTACCTAACAAGCGCATGTATTTTCTATACTACAAGTACCTACATTAGAACATATTTGAACGTGAAACTTCATATCAGAGAAACGATAACAACCTATAGTTTACACTAATCAATACAAGCATTGATAAGTCACTTTATAATGGGTACGTACTTTTAAAATAATTAGGTATATAATGATTTTATAACGTATCACAAAAACGCATCTAAACTATGACAACTAACCAAATAACGTTAAAGTTTTAGCTACATAGTACTTATTGCCCTGGATATAATATGTTATAGTAACATCGTAGTACGAAAAGCGTAGATGGTTAGAGCCTATCTTACACTCGCGCGTTTTTATCGAACGATCTATAATCGCAGGCGTTTTTGCGATATCGGTTTTAGTCTTACTGCTACGATAATGTCCTCGACAGACCGAGGGCGTCGCGACGCGTCGCGGTCGTTGGGACGGTGGGCTACGGGATGTTATATCGAGGTGCGACGGATAATTATCGGAATGACTACGATATTATCGGCCGATCCTATCGCGCCTATGTGGTGGTAGCATTATTTTTAACTATGCTTCAACGTTGCAAAGGTCAACAAAACACAATTTTCTAACAATGAAATAAAAAAGCTTTGTTTCCTATCACAAAGCACAGTCTATCACGTGCACGATGTAAGTGCTACTATTATAATATTCATTGTATAATAAATATGAAATCAAGGTTATACCTATGTATCAGAATATTTTTTACAGGATATAGGTACATTTCTTTGCACTAAACCATACTTATCTCGATCTACACAAAGAGAGAGAGAAAGTCACATCGTTTATTTTTGTTCACATTATTTGCAACTCTATCGGTCTTACCACAAAATATTTAAACATGAGTTGAACAGATGAGTCTAAATATTTTCTCCACAAATCGACGTCTAACCTTCGTTTTTTCTATCTCAATAACAAATTCACAAGAAAACTAATTAGAAATGCCAGGATTGGGTAAGAAAACGCGAGTGATAATCGTCTATTTTGTGGAACGAAATTTTAGAAACATCTGTTTAACTCTAGTCTAAGCTTTTGTGGTAAGGCCGTACGTTATCATAATATCATCGTCTAACTAAAGCAAGATCTCGCCCACATTAGGCGCAGTACCTACTTATTTACCGATATTATTCATTGTATCTAATTATACGTCGTGTACGATGCCTTATCGCTACGATCGGCAACAAAAAAATATAAATTGACATAAAAGACACCGCGCTCGACCGGGCTCAGGATCAATAAAAAGCCAATCAATCACTTTTTACAACTTGCGTCATTATGAGGGTCGTCATCAAATGTTTCTGGAAACTTTAAAACTAAACGTAATAGTAACTCTTGTAACTAACTACAGGATAACTAACACATGTCCGAGGTAGCCTCGAATCTCTGCATCACAAAAATCAATCTCATTCTTATGTCAGATCTAAGAATTCAGTAAAAGCGGAAAAATTACAATCCTAAAATCCAGCACTACACTCGTCACAGAACACTAGAAAAGGGTAACGAGACGAGAATCGAGAAGAAAGAAATAACAATAGGTAGGTACAGATACAGACAAACTTGTTCTATGTTGTCTTTGCACGAGATTCATGAATGAATCATGCGATGGTCGCGAGAGTACGTTTGTGGTGATGTCAGTGTCCCTTGGCTTTCAGCGCGGGCCCGTGATGATGATGATGCTGCCGGCGCTCGCCGACGCTCATCCGTGGCTGTCATGCTTTACTATCTCGTAGTAGCTGTCTATTGTGTAGTTGAACAGGTGAAAGTCGTTTCTGCAAGGACAAACAGTTACAACTATAGCAACACTAGCTGGTGTCCGGGACTTCGTCTGCGCAGGATTAGTATTTTGAGTAGCTTATACATATTAGCGTGGCGTACCTATAAAATAATTAACAATATGACATTAAAATTATCACATAAATACTGACTTACTTGACATTTATCGTCATATTTTGGACAATTCACACAATATCTTTATAAATTGTAGCCTATGTGTTGTTCTGATGTAAAAGCTATAATATTGTGAAGTTTCATTAAAATCCATTCAGTAGTTTTTACGTGAAAGAGTAACAAACATCCATCCATACTTACAAACTTTCGCGTTTATAACATTAGTAGGAAGTAGGATAACTAGAGCTTAGATTTTTTTACTCAAAAAAACTTTTAACACTATAATCAAGGGTTAGTGTGATTCGGTTCGTGTTATTTGGTCACACATTTTCAACTTCATACATTGAGTACAATTTGGCCACACCTAATTTAAAATAAAGGTATATCTTTTGTTATATTAGTGTAATGTCACACGATGTACCATCAGCGACAAAATTGTATAGCGTTTAATGTAATATTCATGTTAATAATATCGATATGACTACATTATTATGTATTGGTATATTTATCACCTACCTAAACATGGTCACCATAGATCTATGGAGCAAAGTCATTGAGCTATACCTACTCGTATTTGTATAGGTCTAGTGTTCTGCGAAAGACTCGTTGATGGCTGTACTAGCTAATAGGGAGCGAGAAGCTCGACTACCCTCTGTGCAAATATAAGCTTCACTTCGCCGTTATGCCCTTTAGATTTCTAGTGGTCAAGAAAATTACTTACCTGTATAGTTTGTAAAGCCCATCGAGCTGCGTCTTGGTGAGCCGCGAGTAGAGGTGGTTGATGTTGTGCAAGGTGTTAGTGCCCTTGCCTGTGTTCCGCCATTCCGGTTTCACCACGTCCTGAAGCCGCGCTAGCTGGATCAGATACCGTTGGTCCTCCTGGGAATAGTTGGGAGCGTCACATATGACCTCAATAAGCCTTTGGCAGTTGGCCAGATAGCTTTGCCAAAGCGAGTATTCGAAGTATCGTGGAAATATGACTGTACCGCGAAGGCCACTCTTTCCGGAATAAATGTTGGACGTAGCTGTATGAAAGTTTTAGCTAAAGATGACGAGCGCAGTGTGAAATGTTACAGTTGTAAGTTAGCTCCGGATGGTAGGTATATTGCGAGGGTTGGGAGCTATATGACTAAAGCAAATGCTATGGGCGAATGTGTCCTTGACCATCAAAACAACCGGCTCATCTCCATATTTTGTTGTAAGAGAAGAAAAAGAATAGAATAATTTGTTACGACCTTTCGGATACAAAAAAAGGCTGATGTAGGTATGTATTAAATTTGGGTATCTACTACATATCTATAAACCAACTGAGTCGCTTACTTTACTGATTCATCATAATTAGCTAATCGAAAATTGTATACTTAATAAGCTCTTTCGTAAGATTAGGTACACCCAAAGATACCTACTACACCACATGAGAGGAATAGTATCAACATACGTCAAGAATTCAAGACTTACTTAAAATAACTCTAAAACCATTCCTACAATTTGTTTAACTTCATCTAAACAAATGGAAATTGTCCTACCGTTTTCTTACGATTAAATAGTCTATCCACACCACACGCATCATCTCCGCAATTCTTACACCACCAGCGGTTCTATAAACTTACCAACTAAGGACATCAATTACGGACACTCAGAGTTTAAGTGCTATTATCATTTGATTCTAGTATCAATTTGCACCGTGGTGCACCGCCTCGCGGTGATATCAGCCCTAACGTAGTATGTACGTAATGTGGGTGCGCCGATCCGATTACATGGCCGTTTCGACCCGAGGCGAGGGGTGAAATAACAAGGTCTATCGAGGAATTAAATTCCCTCCCTTTTACGCGGGGACCTTGTTATGTGGAGATACTTTTATAGTGTTATCAGAACATCTATCTTTCAAGTTTCATTTAGGTATACTTATACAATTTTTGATACACTTATCTTTACTAATTTAAAAAAAAAGTCAACTCTTTGTATTGAAACCTCTATACTGGCCTGGTTTGATGCAACTTGAAGTCCTGAAACTTACTTGCCTGTCTAAAAGGTTCCTTTGAATTTTTATGGAACTTAAACGGGAGAGTATTTGTATCTTCCTACTTGTATTGCTTTACAGAAGAAGGAGGTAAGTATAGCGATATAATAGAATACTAATCACTATATAAATGAAGTCACTAACTTCGTATTACTAGAAAAGCAAGGTGCGCGTAGTATATCAATATCAATATGATATCATTCAATCAACAAGCGTCCAGCCACATCCTGCCTTCGGGGCCCGAGCCCCCAAACATTGAGGAAAAGGTGTGACGAAATGACCATTCAGGTCCGGCCGCCATCACCGATAAAAACAAATCGCGATTCATCATTAGCCATAACTGGCCACAATGGTGTCGACTCTACATTTTCCGGTCGTTAGGGACGTATTTATTTAAGCAGTACTCTAGCTCGGTGGGAAATGGAATTTCTAATCTACTGCCAAAGTTCCCTAACGAGCACGTAAACGCGAGGACGCGAGCGATGTCATTTGCAAGCGGGGAGTTGATCACTGAACTACAAACTACCTTAGAAGATATTGCTGAGCAAATGTATTTACATTTCGTTGGGTTTATGACAGTTTTAAAAGTTGAGGGAGTTGGTAACGAACGTTTTGTTTGCCCACACGAAGTCTGAGTCTTCTCGTGACCACGGTTGATATAACTCGGCCGAAACGTCGAGGTATGTCAAAATTATATACTTAGTCAGGTCATAAGTATTGTCACACAGTAAAAACTTTTCTTTTAGAATGCTGGCCACAAAAAAGTTTATTGAATTAAAATTTCGAATTGTTCATGAAAATAAAAATGTATACTTTTTAGAATTTTACTCATTTTTAAATATGGAGTGGACGCTTAAAGAAGACCGTGTTGCAGTTATTGCGTTGCATCGTTGCGGTTACGCGCCAATTCAAATTTTTGACATACTGAAAAATTTGAATATAACCAAGAGATTCGTTTATCGTACCATCAAACGATACAATGAAGACTCTAGTGTAGATGACAGGTCAAGAAGTGGTCGCCCTCGGTCTGTTAGGACTCCAGCAGTGATAAAAGCTGTGAAGGCGCGAATTCAAAGAAATCCCAAACGTAAGCAGAAACTGTTGGCCCTTCAGATGGGATTAAGCAGAACCACGGTGAAAAGGGTGTTAAATGAAGACTTAGGGCTTCGGGCATATCGAAGAAAAACAGGACATCATTTGAATGCTCGTCTAATGGACCTGAGACTGAAGAGATGCCGCGCTTTGTTGAAGCGGTACGCGGGAAAAAAATATCGGGAAATTCTTTTTTCGGATGAAAAAATTTTTACCGTAGAAGAGAGCTACAACAAACAAAATGATAAGGTGTACGCACACAGTAGTGAAGAAGCGAGCAACCGTATTCCGCGTGTCCAACGAGGTCATTTTCCATCCTCGCTCATGGTATGGTTGGGAGTGTCTTATTGGGGCTTAACAGAGGTACATTTTTGTGAGAAAGGTGTAAAAACGAATGCAGTTGTGTATCAAAATACAGTCCTGACGAACCTTGTGGAACCTGTTTCTCATACCATGTTTAATAACAGGCACTGGGTATTCCAACAAGATTCGGCGCCAGCTCATAGAGCGAAGAGCACACAAGACTGGCTGGCGGCGCGTGAAATCGACTTCATCCGGCACGAAGACTGGCCCTCCTCCAGTCCAGATTTGAATCCGCTAGATTACAAGATATGGCAACACTTGGAGGAAAAGGCGTGCTCAAAGCCTCATCCCAATTTGGAGTCACTCAAGACATCCTTGATTAAGGCAGCCGCCGATATTGACATGGACCTCGTTCGTGCTGCGATAGACGACTGGCCGCGCAGATTGAAGGCCTGTATTCAAAATCACGGAGGTCATTTTGAATAAACTTTAGTGTCATAAGAATCTATGTTTTGTTAAGTTCATTTTGGTATATAAATGGTTACATAATGAATAAACTTGTTTCAATTATTTTATATAAAACATGTGACAGAATTTATGACCTGACTAGGTATTTTGATATTAGTTTGTGCGCGAATTAGACCCCTTTAAATTCTAATTAATACCAAACGAAGTCACCAATCAGATCTAGTTTAGCTTGTAGATCTTGACTCTACGACTTGGTGCTTCGAATCGGTTAGGTTTAACATCGAGCTTAACCGCTGGTTCAAATTGTTGAAAGCTTGGATTTACTTTAACGGTAGCGGTGTGGCTGACCACAAAGCTATTGTGTAAAATAAAATGAAGCGCTATGGCTGTTCTAAAAACCGAGACAACTCCAATTTTCAGACATTCCGAGAAGTTGAATTTGTTCCAGTAGCCGGTATAGTCATTTTTGTGCACTGATAGTTAATCGTCAATTTAAATTTTATGTTCGCATGCTTCAGAAGCGGTAGTAGATTTTAGCTGCGTCATTCTTCTTTAATGCAGTAAAAAAAGGAAAAGCTTTTGATTTCTGAGTAGGTACTTAAAAGTACCGCAGCTTACCTTATCTTTGTAGAATCGTTTCGCCACGATATTGTCCGCTCTTCCTTTCTCCTAGAGCACAGAGAAAATAATATACTTACATCAAGAGTCTCAAACTTCAATATAACATCGAAGTTGAATCTGCAAGGCGTGCAGAAGTCCGAGTAAGGGGTCCAGTGCATGTCCAGGGAGCGCTTCGCCTTCGCCTCGTCTAAGACGTATGCTACGAACTCCTCAAACACAGGGTACCGCTCGGTTGGAGATGGTTTGCTTAACATCTGAAAGAATGGTAAATACCAACTTTAAAGTCAATGTTCTGTGTCTAATCAGTTATACCTACATAACGCTATAAACGTCACAGCGCTGAGCAAAAAATCTACGGATTTTGGCCCTACATATTATTATTTACTCGAGACGAGACTATCGGCACCTTCTCAGTGATCAGATTTTTATATTCATGAAAACTTTGGTATTATTTGTCCAAGAGTGAAACTAATTCCTTGGTATTACGTACGGTCGTTAACCATGAAGAATTAAAAGCACGGTTTCACAAAAATATCTTCCGTAAGAATTTGTACTGACTATAATGTTAGCTGTTATACTATTTTTATATTTATGTACTAGCAGTACTACAGCTCAAAGACTTTTATCCTCCCCCTAAGTAACAGCTACCTGGCTTCTGAAAATACTTGCCTAGAGGCATAGAATAGCCTAGCGTTCAACTTTAATACCATCCAATATTGTACATACCTTTCTATACTTCTTGATAATCATGTGGCCCATCTTGTCATGGAAAGACTTGGGCCACGCGTGCACAATCTTATCATTATACGCCGAAGCCAGCCTCTCCAACGGATGCCTTACAATCAGGAACGATATGGAGTCCCCTTGAGCTCTCCTGATCATCTCCACGGTGGGCCTGGCGTATCTCTTCCTCGCTAGCACTAAAGGTACTTCCTTAGTCTTATCGAGGAACGCTGCAGTGTAGTTTGCCATGAGATTAAAGTTGTACATCCAGGATGTTGACGCCGCTTTGAATATATTACACCTGGGGAGAAGCGAATAGGCTAATATTACATCACTGGTTGCTTATTATCTACTACGAAAGTGCGAAAATTTTAAAAATATGTTGGTACTTACACGTTTTTACGCTATAACCTTCATGCGGATTGAAGTGCCTGATGCCTACTCTCAAAGACCTATATAGAGGTTACAAATCTAGATTCTTGGGCCAATACTTCCTACTCTATATCCGACTTACATTAATCAAGTTTTCTAGAAGTAAACATGGAATACTCACCATATTACATGATACTGCCTGTTGATGAGGTACTCCCACGCGTTGGCCTTGTGGCTGCTGCTGTCCAGCCCTGATTGAGAGCACTCAGACCTCAGATAGTCTCTCCTTGCATTCATCCGCGAGTTCACTTCCATGAACTTGTCCCGAGTGATGAGACTCTCGTCATGGGTGCCGTTATCGAAGATGAACTGGAACAAAAGTGCCGGCGTCAAAAAAATTGCATGTTTGTTTATATCCTGGCTGAGGAACTTCGACTCCTCTGTGATGACCTGTTATGGAAAGATGCCTTTGTTCAGGGGCAGCCCCAACACCAACACCACCAGTAGAATAATTATCTCTTCGAGATCATGCATAATATACACATAGTTTCGTTGGTAACATCAGGTCTTCCGTATAACGGAACAAATCACGCTACTGTTTTTAAAGGCTACCTACTCTTTTAATAATGTCATTCAAGAACGTACGAACGCTTGGGTGCTATGGTGTCTCTGATCTCATGTTTTTATCATCTAACTTATGTTAGTGCATTCAATACAGTGTACATCAACGCCAAAACTTGTTCTCGCCGTTTGGATAGAGATTATAGTAAAACGTACTTACCTGTGTCGCAATCTAAATTATTATTATCGACAGAATATGCTATCCGCTTTCAATGTTGTTTACGTATTTTACCTACTCGAGAACTCCTTAACTACTGATGCCCCCGACCATCGATCGATTGCCAAATATTGTGAAGGCAAACACGCTCGGCAGGAGCTTGTATTGAATAGTTCTGTTTAGATTCATAGGACGTGTTTGTTAGAACTGTTGGTACCTATGTATACCTAATTGTTTGAAACTTGCTTAACAACCCTTAGATATTAACGTTCATTTGTTACTTCATTATATAGTGTTTGTTTCTCTATTCAAATAAGTGCGACTGTCGAACAAACGAGAAAACATTATCAGTGAGCGAAAGACTGCCACAGTTTTGGTTGTGGTGATAAATTACACTTTTGTCGCTAGCTGTACTTATAATCATTTTGGCATGTGGGACGAATAATAACTTTTTAATGGTGTGGGCCGAAACCCCGGGACGAATATTATGGCATAAAATTATTTTCCTAAACGTGAGACAGCTATCATACATAATACATAACCCATTCTTCACGACCGAAATGTATATAAGTCTCTAGGTACATAACAATTACTTTGATTCTGCAAGAAACTTTTTAAGTCCTTTTCTTTTAGGTTCGTTCAACTTTTATTTTGGCCATTGTCATATTGTGGTAAACTAAATAAGCATTTAATTTTCATCATTTGCAGTTCTAGCAGCAGTGCTGGTTCGTCACAGTGTGTGCCGTTTTGAAAAAGTATCCTTTATTTTTGAGCTCATTTTGATTAAATACAATTTGATCTGTACCGATAATGTTTACTTTTTTCATCGTAGCTATTTCGTATTTGAGATCATCAGAAAATTTTACCACTCAGGCTACTTTCAAAGAAACTGAAAAGCGATATAATTTCTGCTGCACATCTGTTTCCTGTGGCGGTAGGTGCATTTTGATACTTCCACTTTCATTACTACGGAATTAATTGAAAAAGTTTTACGTGAGTTATGACCTTTTCGCGATACCGCGGGAATGGATCACCTCTCTCAACTTGAACTGTATCATCTACGAAATAAGTTTATGATTATAGCAAGTAACTCATTCCAATATTATTTTCGCGCTGGAGGCTTCATCAAAGCGTGGGATCCCTAACTGATAACTTTTCTAATTACTTTAATTTATTAGGACCTTTTACGGAGCTTTCTGTCTGACGCTGCATTTTAGCAATGCCATTGGGAAAAATTGGGTTTGAATAACACCTTCATATTATCAAATGATTTTATTAAATAAGTACCTACTACCTACTTACCTGATGAATTTCCCTGACCCGAGAAAAGCCTAATAGGTAGGTACTTATACTTTTAAAACTCCAAACCAAAACTCATAAAACCTAGTTTACCTGAGTAAAATTTCGTTTCCTCAAATCTTTTCAATATATAAGAGCCTACTTGTTGTGAAAACAAGCATATAGACTAATTAGTAAAACCAAGTAAGTAAGCACCGGAATTAATTATTTAAGCTCATTAATTACTTACTTAGCATTAGCACTAATTACCTACTGGCGTTATGGCAGTCAGCGCTTATTTAAATTAGTAAAACATTGTAAATGTTAAGCGGCACCGATAACAGTAATAATTTATTTAGGTAGGCACCAAAGTACCTGCATTTAGGTAATTAAATGTATTTCGATTTAAATGTGTGTGTGAAATTAGAATAGGTGGGTTTTGTTCTACATAATATTTGTGTACCTACCTATGGTATGCAAACGAAAAAAACGTTCCGAAAAGAAGATCCTTCACCAAAAATAAAACGAAAAAATCGTTTGTTCACTACTAATAAGCTCCAACAACATGCTCATGACAAAATCACGTGATAAAATATATCTTGAAACTTGAAAGTTACTTTCGTTGCAATATTATCGGACTTCTCGTTCTGTGGATTAAAACACGTCTTAATTATGCTTCCAAAATATATTCGCCGGCTGGCAGATTGGCAACGTGTCATGCAATTAAGAGACATTCAAATTAATGTAAATTACAACGTAAGCTTACTAAAACATCACATAATGTCATGGAACTGGTTATGGGGCAATTCTGATACCGTTTTAGAATCATATTATTATATACACCTACTGGCAGTGAACAGGCATGTGGGCGTGAATAGAGAAAAGTTAATTTGTGATTTTTATATATACATTTTTAAAATGTTCCATTAGATTCTTGAATAATAACGGAAACAGTAGTCAGTTAATTATTTCTACCTTCGCACCACAAGCCACAATCCTTGTTTTTTTAAGCCAGAAGCGAAAACCAAAAGCTCCTTTAATCATGAAATGTAAGGAGAAACCATACAATTAGAAGTTGCAGTAAAAATAGGTTGAAACTAGAAGAAGGAAGAACCTATTTACCTACCTAGTGCACATCAATAATAGTTAGTTTAGTGGGTAATAACTTTGGAGATCCCACGCAAGACGTTAAATCTTTACACAGTGACGGCTCAGGCAAAACACCTGCTTTCAATACGTAGGTTTTAAGTTCCATTATTCACACAACACAAAACTGTAAGTACTTACATCAGATTTATCTATTAGGTACTACGAGTATATACGAGTAGTAGTCCAATAACGGAAGCATGAAACATCGATTCGTCCGACTGAATGCTTCAATAGTATTGCTAGCAATAGTGTTTAGATACATATCTTATATGATTTAATTTTCATAGTAAACATAGATGTCGCTGTCAAAGTAATCATTTGGCATGGTATAATGGTAAGTACCTACCTACATCTACCTATAGACGCGCGTTTCGAGCACTAAAATGTCGGCCATAAATTCTTGCTCTGACCCACCGACCTTTGCAGGTAGGATACTGTTTATCTGTGGAGGTTTGGCATTTGTTGCAGTAAAACTACCTTACCGCCTATACCACAGAATAATAAACTAGTAAACTAGTACCTATAGGTACTGAACTTAATGTCAACATTCCTAGTTCCTACCTTCCTTCTATTGAATTTAATGGTCCTTTCTATAAATAATATAGGTATCAATTTCTTTACAAGGACAGCTTTGCCCACAGCCTTCAAAAGTCATGTTTGTACTTATGAGTTAGTTGTTTACGAAAAGTTATACATCAGGTTGCTATAAATACAGATCATGAAAACTGTATATTCGTAAGGTATAGGTACATACCTACATTACGTAAATCATAACTCGGGAAGTAGGTATACATCTAACTGTATGAACACCTAAATTATTGGAAGTATTGTACGGGCAAAGCTTCCTTTAAGGAAAAGCTTGTAGGGAAACCAAAAATAGTCGTAAATTCAACGGAATTTGTCATCATTTCTGAGGGTAGGTCCCAGCTTCCAAGAGCGGAAATGTAATAATGCTGTTATTGATGAAAATGAAATTATATACGAATAAGGTAGGTACCGGATAATGTCCTTCGTATACTGCAGGTACAAAACTGAGATGCCAGAATATTTGAATGTTATTGTAGTCGCAGTTTTTGATAAATAAGTAGGTAAAGTTATTCGAAAAAAAGATACTGTCATCATACTATGAACAATATTTGATCAAAGAATCTGAATTATATTTTTACCAGCGTCATTTTCTGGTATCTAACTATTTGCTATCGTGAAACTTCCGCTCACGTGTCAAGTTATCGCAAACATCATCTAAACTACGAGGGAGCTATTTAAACTATACATAGGTAGTCCATCCATATACCTATCCTAGGTAGGTAATCATCATGTAAAACTGCATTGAGTTATGCTACTGTTTTAGTTTTGTTTCTTTGATAATAGCAATCACATTATGCAAGCGTGCAGGCTATGAAAGAATGCCTGTGTCCCAAACCAACGATAACTCAAACATTTCCTCGTTCTGCTGTATACTTTCGATGAAGGAATACATCGAATATAATGACTGTGGTACAGTAATCGCATTCGCTAGACTAGCTATCGGTCTCACGTTGAAAATGTGATGCTATACTCCTTCAGGAAGTTTCTGCAGTAAGATCTTGATATCCGATTCCGTTTCAAGATTTTAACTCTAAACCTGTCTTCTTACAATCAGGCAAATAACATCTGCCTTTCCTTATTTGTACAAAAAGTGACGAGACGCACCCACGTTGTATAACCAGTGGATGCCATTGCAGTAAAAATTGCGACGGCAGCTGAGAGCATCACCTTGCAAATGAGGCCGAGCGAGAGTTTTGAAGTGTTGGGAAAGTCCCGGCGAAAGTTTAGTATTTGTGCGTAAGACCTGGTAGGTTACCTATCAACCTACCAAGTTCGGTAGTATGTTAAATTTATTTTGATCGATTTAAGTAGTTAAGTATGTGTGTATTTTCGGCATAATAAGGAGAGTCCTACATTATCATAATATCTCAAATCCATCCTATCGTTGCCTCCACCCATAAAAAGTTAATTATTTCGAACCCCCGTTGTACTCGTATAAGAATTCATTTCAATGCAAAAAAGATTTAAAGACACTTAATTAATAAACAAAGACAGGCTGTATGACATAACTACTGTAGTACATTCAACCCTTAACACATTATTACTGATAAACATACAACCATGCATTGCATCGAGGTAATTGAGTATGAATGGTGATATTTCGGCATATTCTTCTAGAACATTATTATAAAAATAAATGTATTCTTCTGTACTTCTCGTTATCTGGCGAAAATCTTCTCTCAGAGAGAGAAAGGAACGTCCTAATATTATAAGTACGCTGGCGTAGTAAAAGTTTCTGGACATGGCGTAAACTTTTTGAAGTCAAACATTGCCTTATATAAAACTTTAAGTTCTATGGGCAACAAGCTGGAGACAAATATCACTGATACTTACATAAATAAAAATTACACTCTTTTACTCCTTGTGCGGAATTCTAGCATATTATTTTAACAAGCATTGTTTTGGTAGGTACTTATTGTGGAGTCAACAGCATAACGCTGTTGACTTTTTATCGCTAAGTAGGTATCGTCCCTTAGAGAGGAATACTTATTGTTTCTTTTCCCCCGAGACTGTCGCTGACATTTTTATTTTGATTTAGGTAAGACGTATTATTTACATAATAAGAAAACTCCCCAATGTATAGGGGAAAACAGGGTGGCTTCGTACAGTTTTTACATTAGGCCTTGTAAAAAAAAAACTAACAGCTATTTCAACCTCATTTCAATGCTGGTATGTTACACACATATCTGGCTATCAAATGTAGTATAGATTAGTATCGATACAGCATAATTGACTGAGTAATGACGGATTTACTGAAAAATGAAAAACGTACGAAGGCACCCCAGACGTGGGGTACCTTCGTACACAGCTAACACAATAATAAAAGTTATTTAAAATAAAAATAAATACGTTTATCATTAAAATAACTATAAACATTCAACAGTTTGATTTTCAAATTACATAAAATTGAGTAATCATCAGCCTTTAGATGTAGTTATACTAATGCAGCAGTATTTCACAGAAAAATATTATTTTAAATTAAAAAGTCACTTAAAATAGTCTACTTAGTAAGAATCAACATAAATAATAACGATAACATGACATAATCGTTGTAATCAAATACTAATATGGACATTGCAGGCTGAAAAATATTTTCACGAAGCATTTATATAGTACGAATGTACCCCACACACATGTGTACGAAGGTACCCCAACCCAAATAATTACACAATTCTAATAAAAATAAATATACATTAAGCTGCATCCCAAAATTTACGAATACATAATAAAGTAATGGATATGTTCCTCAATTACAATGAATTAATTACACAATTTCAGTAAAACTTACTAGAGCTACATGAGTTTGAATTCAAGTCCAAATATTACTTTCGCGGCGCGAAAACACATTTGAATTTATTTCAACGGACCCGGCAGCCATACTGATGTTTTGTCCCGCTAATAAGTAGCTGCATACGAGTGGCAATCAGGCATAAAAAGATGAACGCGCCTAAATAACTAATAGTGGAGATATACGTACTGTACGAAGGCTCCCTCTGTACGGAGCCACCCTGTTTTCCCCTACCTATCTACCGGAATAAAGACGCGGAAGGTTTTTGGTATCAAGACAATTTGTGAATTTCGGCTAAAGAAGAGATCCAAAATTACCATCATAAATGAATTTGGAACCGGAAATTTCTGGAGCTGAAATATATAGGATCAAATGTTGAAATATACCTACATGAATAAGACTGCACACGTTCGTTTAAGTATACATGACATAAATAATTTCTTTTGACATAAGACATTTCTGCTGACGTAAATAATTAGAGCAGTAGTTAGGTATTTTTTTGTCCCATAAAAGAGTATTTCATGAATTCAATGAACTTCAGGAATTGTGACACATACGTGGTGGATTAGTTTCGGAATACCTAACGCTCTCAACGCTTTCATTACATCGGATCATATTCAGTATTATTCAGCCTAATTTATACATAATTATATTATAGTAAGTATATAGTATTTTCTTATAGTCTAGGTACTATATTTTCAGGTAGGTATTGTTTTTCCCTAACCATGAAAAAGTGCATAAAATATAGTAGGTAATTAGGTTTGCATTTAGAACTGGTTCTGTAAGTAATCTGTTCTGATAATTTCATGCTTAAGGTCGCCAGATGGCAATGCATTCTCCTGTTCTTCTTGTATCTATTAAGTAGGTACTATATCTATAATGTACCCGTATACCCTACTACCTACGCATAAGTACGGTACGGCACCGTGGAATGTTTATTGTTTATCTCATGGTTTGAAAACTCTTACACTATTAATTTAACCAACCAACATTATTTTAGCATAGCCTGAGCCGAGCTCAAGTACAACATGAGCAGCATGAGCTCATGTAAAATGCAAGATGATTTCGTAATATTTTGGGAATCAGGTGACCTTAGCAGCAGAGCTTAGGAGTAGGTAGTACAAGGCTTACGACTCCGCAAAGTGTGGTAACGTCTCACACGTAACTTGTGACACCCACAAAGGCAAAACAATATCGCCCACAGATTAGACCGTTGTTTCTGTGATGTCTAGTACAGTTACCGACATGAATATGGATTAGTTGTGTTCTTCCGTATAAGGAACACTTCACGCGACGTCTTGTCTAAGCATAGTTATCTGGTAGGCACAGTCAGCAGCGAAGTCAGCTATACGCTCGTAAATTATTACTCTTTTGAGTAAGTAGTAAGTAGACCTATAAGTGGGTCTGGGTGGGTTACTTTCGTTGCTGACTGTACTTGAAAGAATAGTGTTCTTTTGTTTTGTTCTTTGTTGGAAACTTGTTCAATGATCATAATATTATTATTCAAGTTGCTGTTGTAGTGCGTAACCTTTTAATAAGTTGTTATTATGTTAGTTAAGTATTTGTAGTAGAGGTGACAAAAAATATAGGTACTTATTAGAGTTAATTCACGTGAAACTGTGAATTTACAGGAGCCTGATCACACACGGTAGGTATAAATATCAAGGTGGTCAAGTTTTTTTATAAGGAACAATAATTATACTCGAAGGTAGGTATACCTACTTATTATAGTTTTGTCGTTCGCGTTATTGGAATGGTTGCTGCAAGTAATGTTGTTATTCTCAAAGACCTCGAAGGGACGAAGGCTGAAATGATATAAAAGAGCCCGTATATAATATTACGCGTAGCTCTCTGGCTGCTTACATAACATTGAATTTGGACAAAACCAATAACAAGATAACAAAGATAATGCTTCTTTTAAGTTAATCGCTGAACTTGGTCGCAACAATAATCGAATATAAACATACATAATAACGGGAAATATCTACCATAAAGTTCTGAAGATGTATGACATGGTTTTCGTATAGGTTTATGATTTTACGAGTATTAATGCTTGTTAAACCGTAAATAACCGTAATTCTTAAACCGGAAAACGTTGTTGAGAAGCCATATTACTCATCTTGTCTATGTTTGCATATCCGAAAATAAAATCTTGTTAATAAATAACAAAGCTTTGAGCGATAAGACTGCCCATGGTGACACTAATTGTTATTTTATTGCTCTGTTCTAGCGTAAAGTTTCTTTGTTTTGTGATGTTTCAGTAAAGAGTTTATTTATCTATCTATGTACTTATCTATCTATCTATCTAACTATGTAAGGTCCATTAGATTATCATGGTTATATTATCTCACGTCTTTTTTTACTCGCAAAATTTTGAGCTTCTAATACGAGTATAACCTAGCTAGCTATATCTACATACTTACTTGCTAGCCTCTTAAGTGCTCTATAATTTCAAGTCGACGGTAATTTTTATTATAGACATAATATAAATCAATAATCATGATTTTAAATTGTCTGAAATCATATTCATTTGAACCACAGTATGATTACTGGTCAGTTAACGGTCCTCAAATTATATGGGCTGCTTTTCTTCTAGGGATTCTACCAAAAAGCTGTATAGAAAAATAAAAAAGCTAAGTATAGGTAGCTGGTACCTACATAGTGACTGTTATTATTATTTGGTATTTAAGTATCTTTTGACTTTGTGGATAGTTGTTAAAATTAATCTCCATTCCGCGTGCTTCTTGGCTAGGAACTATTTTAGTTGGTATCAGTAGGTATGGTAGCCATCTACCATAAATATATTATTATTATTATGTTCCGCAAATTGAGTAGGTACGTAGGTACCTATTTACATCTTGTACTTACTAATTCCAACACGAAGAGGTACCTACTATTGTAATATAGTAACCGAATTTTGTTGTTTATTATCGAAATTCTGATTAACTGTAAGTACCAAATGATGCTTTATGCCTATTGTGAGGTATTTCAAGGTCTTGCTTATCTACGGTATAATTCCAACGTTGACGATGTGTGATCGTATTTTCAGATCTTAATATTTATTGCCCAGACATTTAAGTATTTTAAGACATTTGATAGGCGTATACTACATAAGTTATCTTACGAGGAATTTGAGGATTTCTTTGGCTCATTTGGGTAATGAAGACAGAGCGGTGCTATAAACACAATATAAGTGATTTGGATGTTTTTTATGAGTTTGTTGACTTTTCTTCATTAAATGTTCCTTGAATTCTTAAAACTCATCGCCTATTGTTCTGCCTAAAATATGTATGTACTAATAATACATCCTAGAAAACTGTTCTTGACCTTCAACTTCCTTTGTGATACGCCTACGGTACATCTCCTCGCATTTCTGCATAGTGCATAACCAAATTAAGCAATTCCATTCCAGCTAATCGAAATGTGTCAGGAAATAGCGCCTGCATCAAGCTCCGTCAGTTCCCGATTGCAAAACGAATCTGCGGGATATAGATACCCAGTGAATGTGACGGAATTTTGGCCCAGCGATGGGACTTGGACACTGAATTTTGGCCCAGCGATGGGACTTGGACACTGAATTCCGAATAATTGCTAAACTCTAACTGCGACGTTCCATATTTTGACTCAATTCGTAAGCTGCCATCTTAGAAAAGTAAGCTTTCTACGTTTGCCAAGACCCTGACACCGGAACCGCATATCCTGTTTATTGTAGTCTGGAATGAGTAATAGGTATTGCGCATCAGTATTACTGGACACGACTAGCTGCTTTTGATGTAAATCCCGCTATAAATAATTATAGTCACTGCATTTTATTGGATGACATAAAGATGTGACTATACTTGGATACCTGTTCGGCACAGCAGATTCTTCTACTGTCTTCAGTGTAAAATTTTGTGACAGAATTGGGAAGCAGCTTACCGATGTGTAGGATCTTGGTATCTAGCTAAGAAATAAATACAAGTAGGGGTATAGGTTCCTGCTAGGCAATCGAGTTTTTATGAAACAAAAACTAATTTGAACCCAAGTTGAGGAAAAGTCAAGAATACTAGGTACGTATCTATAGCTAAATAGATAGGTTTGTTCTTCCAACTGAGACTAAACTTGCGTAAATCCAAGGTTTTTGTATAAGTACAGATTTTTAACATACCTACTATGAGTTTAGCATAGTAATTTGTAGAGAAGCTTACATTCAGTGATATCAGTTTTGCAGATTTTACGGCTAAGATTTATTATAGTACTTACCTATAAAAATCGTGTTTTAAGTATGGGAACTTAACTGTTCACCTCGGCACTGGAGGATATTTTCAAGCTCGTGTCCTGGACAAGGTATGGCATCAACATCAATGGCGAATTCATCACTCACCTTCGATTTGCCGACGACGTAGTCATAATGGCGGAGTCGCTGGAAGACTTAGGCACAATGCTTAGAGACCTCAATATTGTCTCCCAACAGGTGGGTCTAAATATGAACATGAGCAAGACAAAAATCATGTCAAATGCTCATGTCACACCCATGCCGGTACATGTTGGGAGCGATATCATCGAAGTTGTGGACCACTATGTTTATTTGGGTCAGACGATCCAATTAGGTAGAGCCAACTTCAGTAAAGAGGTCAGCCGACGAATCCAACTCGGATGGGCAGCGTTCGGGAAACTGCGCCACATTTTCTCATCGCAGATACCGCAGAGCCTCAAGACAAAAGTCTATAATCAGTGCGTGTTGCCAGTGATGACTTATGGAACTGAGACGTGGTCGCTAACTATTGGCCTCGTGCACAAGCTCAAAGTCGCGCAACGAGCTATGGAGAGAGCTATGCTGGGAGTTTCACTACGTGATAGAATCAGAAATGAGGATATCCGTAGAAGAACCAAGGTCACCGACATAGCTCGTAGAGTTAGTAAGTTGAAGTGGCAATGGGCAGGCCATATAGCTCGAAGAACCGACAACCGTTGGGGAATAAAGGTTCTCGAATGGCGACCACGAACCGGAAGACGAAGCGTAGGGCGCCCACCCACCAGATGGACCGACGACATTGTTAAGATCGCGGGAAGTCGATGGATGGAAAGGGCTCAGAATCGTTCTTCCTGGAAAGGTGTAGGGGAGGCCTATGTTCAGCAGTGGACTTCTTCGGGCTGAAATGATGATGATGATGATGAAGTATGGGAACCTCGTAACCTCTCTCACTATCTACAAAATCTTCTTAAAAGTTGTCTTTGTCTTCATGATAGCCGTCGACTCGATAAGAAAATAATATTAACCCACTTATTTGGTATGGATATTAGACTTCTCCATGGTAAGAACCAAACTGTTTAAAAGGTTCGGTGATGCAACTCCATCGAATTGTTCTGGTGATGTCTAACTGGATCATTCAACTCTAACAATCGTTCAATGTCAAACTGTACCTCCAACAATAAAATAAACACCAAGTACCGGAATTCGTTCCATTGTCAGGGCAGTGCTATTCACGTATACAAGTTATGCAACTGACCTTGACTGTACGGCGATCCGCTCCATTGGATGATTGGCTAATCTAATTCAATTGAGATTAAACTTATGCGATTGTACTCTAGGGTTTCAGAATGGATTTTACGTACTTTCCTCACAGAAAAACTAGCTGCTGGTGGAATAAAGAAGATACAACGTCCGGCACGCTTTGGATAGCTTATCCACGTCATTGAAGTCTAATTGACCAAGCTGCTACTACAAAACTAGCCATCTGAAGACACTATTCGTTGAAATGTATTTCTAGTACGGTACGACATAGTTTACTTTAACTGTGGGTAGTCTTTGCCTTGCAGTGGTCAACAGGCACACAACCGCGAAGGCTGGGGTTCGAACGGGTGTCATTGGGATTTGGGTTACAGGTTACAACCAACCAATAACACCTTTGTTCGCCAAGCGCATAGATTGCTGTTCGGCCATCACCGTTCTATGATAACTATGATAAGTAACAAGTAAGTTGGCACTCTATGTCTGAGTGTTTCGTGAATGATCACTACACTCTCACGACTCGTAATCTTATGTTCACTTCATCAAACTTAACGCATCGTGGGCCGGGGCCGTAAATGTCGGGTATAATGTCGCGTTTACACGGTAATTCTTTAACAGCGGCTGTTGATCCTTATCACGGATTTAGGCGTTTCTGTTATGTTTGCGTGAGAATAAGCAACAATCTAGTTAACGTAATCACTTTATGAGTACCTACATACTTAATCACTCTTGTTTGGTACCTAACCAATAAAAGCCGAATGTTGATTGTCGCTATTCTGGGGGCTTACCATGACGTTTTATTGCGATCCAATTGAGAACCTAAATAGAATCGTTTCACTTTACATAATAGTAATACATGGCTTACGATATCATTTAGGTAGACGTCAATCACTATAGATTTAATATCAACCTACATTGAGCGTCATGATACTCACGATGTCACGTCAAGACGTCATGGTAAGAATAAGTAGTAAAACGATTCTGTTTAGGTCCTCAATTGAATCGCATTAAGACGTACACCCCCAGATATTCAAATGAGCCTCAGAATAGCACCTAACAGTGAGGTTTCTAGAAGTTTTTTTGGATTCATAAATATTATGATCACGCTTGACCACCTAATGTTGAGTGATGACGCGTACTAGAATGTGACGCGCTTTCTCATAAACGTGTTCATTACTCCGTGAGGTTATATTACCGATCACGAACCACTATATATTACTAGATCAACAAAGTACCTAGGTACATACCAAGTACCTACCTAACGCAGGGCTAGATACCATATTGGGCTGCTGCGATGTTTTTGAGAAGTATCGGATTATAATTTTTTACCTGGCTGTCCAGAAGAAGGGAAAAGAGAGAACAAAACTTCAAATCTTAACTGTAGTATAAAATCTGACTATTGCACTGCTTCGCCAAGACATTTCAACATGATAAAGACGATTTTGAGTCTGGGCACGTATCAACAACCGCCTGTGTCCGTGCTATGCACTCACTAACACATCGGTGTCATAAACATTGACTTCCTAGGATGGAATGTGTGTGTTGGGTATTTATGTACTTATACGAGTATAACTTCCTACTTCAATTATTTGCACGTTTAGATAGGCACACTATTTATTGTATTACATTATATTTTAAAATAAAAAAAATGTAGTTACAATAGACAAACAAGCAGCAATGCTCGTAGTTGATCTTCCAAACAGCTGTTCGTATATCGTAATTGTATTCTTCCTAACTGCAAAATACGTTGGTGTAGTATAATTATTTTTCGGTAATTAATGAAGACGTAAGACTAACAACTGTCAAGATTCCAGCCATCTGAACTCCAAGCACGTACGCCCGTAACTGGGCGCGCTATGCCGACTAAACACTCACCAACTAATGGTCCTAATGTCTTGAATGTTGAGCAGAAAGTGCGGAATCTCGGCGATACTGGGCATTCCAACATGTTGTCGCATGAATGGCGTTCCTTACTAATTGTGTAAACGGTTATTTTACCGTATTTGTCATCATCCAAAGAGAGAAAGTATCGTGTGTCTACTTACACGAGGTACAATACAATTCACTCGTAATACTATTGTAGTAGCCCTACCTAACAAGCAGAAACAGTACTACTTATCTACACAATGGTCTTCTATTTAATAATATATCATTTAGTTTCTATAGAATCATAACATACTATTTACTCCGCTGGTCGCAGCACTCTTGTCGTGCGACCAAGGAGAGCAAATAATACCAAAATGAAATATTTGACGAAAAGCAGGTAGACATACAAGATTTACTAAAAATTCGCACTCAACTAGGCACTTCTGATATCTTATGCAAGATCATTGCAAGATAGATAAAAAATAGCATCTGGTCTATCAATTCTTAACTTCTTATCGTAAGTAATCTTGAAAATTGTCTCGAGTTTTCGCCGCGTGCGCTTACTAAAATCTGACAGTGATGAATACCTTTCCTTGGGTGCAACGATAAAACTGGCTCATTCTGAATCTTGAGACAGACCTGGCACACTACCGGGTAAGTATACATAATTCTTGTCGTAAAAGAATATTGAATAGCTGTCTGAAGTATAGGGTAACTAGGAAATGACAACATTTGATCATTCAATTAGATTGCTCCTTGATTGATCCGACTTTTACCAATATCATGGAAATCTAAAAAGGATTAGATTAGAAATTACAACTTCGGTAGTGCAAGATCTTATCTAGAAAAACCTTTGCTTCAACAAACAACATTAATAATTGAGTTATAACAATAAAATAAAAACTATAACCAAACCTAATCTACCTAATAAGCATCTTAACATCAATGATTAGAACCTAACAAACATTATTGTCCATAATATCTGATTAGGTTTTACCGGATCTAATCTGCATGAAGGAAATCACAAAAATCTTTAATTTCTAATCCAAAGAGGTATTGTAGGACATTTTTATTGGCGCCAATTCAACATTAGCCAAAGTCTGTAGTTCTGAATCTAAGTGGGCTTCCTAATTTCTGCACAAATAAAGGAGTTTAGCAACGACTTACTTTTAGATTTCCCAGAATCAGCGCTTTTTATTTGTTTCTGGTGAACTCAATAAATAATCGGTCCTCAAATGTAAAATGTAAAGAAGTATCATGCTGATCGTTACTTATCCGTAACCGTTTCGTTTGATCACAATTTCCACGAGGCGAGGTAAAAGATTTTGATAAAAGCCTGGCCACTTGAGTCTACTCTGAACATTACTCAGAGTTGTTCACGATTGAACATCGCCGTTCTTCGCTTCTATTTGGCGGGCGATTCCATTGTACTTATATCACTACTCATACCTACTTACAAAGTCTTTAAGTATACCGGCTTAAACATACTCGTAAAATGGAGATGGAATCCAAAAAACAATGGACCGGCACCACGTTTCCAGTGGACCACAAGCAGTCACGTTCCTAGCCGGGTCAAGGGTATAAAGAGTCCTTAGGAGTAGTCAATCAAGGTACTCGTATACGTACTAAGTAATACTAAGTATGTACCTTGACTACCACTGGCAACTAACTTAGACCATGGTTAGAATTAACGAGTCTACCATCCATATTGATGTCTACAAAGAACACCACGGGCTCAAAAGTGAGTGTAACCAATAAATATCACTTCATCGATGTGCTTATTGTGCTATACACGTCTTTGAGTGTCGTAATTTTCTCTCATAATGATTATGCCATAAGGGGACCAACAGAAATTCAGTGAAACAAAGAAGATGCATTTTCTAAAGGCGACTACGCCTGTTTGTGACGTGTTTTCTATGTAAATGGTCACGTACCATACGTTTTGGTATAATGACAGTTGACTAGTATTTAAATCGGAATACACGATTACTTATAGAATATAGGTATTGAATGTAGTAGTAGGCAGTGTTAGATGTTTGCTGGATGGAACGCATTCTTCAAAGCTTTTTATTACTCCACTAAACTGGGTTCAAGAATTAAAACTGCAAAACAAGCGTCTGTATCAAGAGGAATTTCATTTTCTAAACAAACGATGACGTTCTCCAAGACTATCTATGTTGTTCTTTGAATATCGACCCGGTAGAAGCGAAATCCTATGATTTCCACTGATATACGATATTTGGAGTATACAATAACAACAGCTCCATAGAGCCCTGATAATAAATCGCTGGTTTAGATACAGTTCACTGCCGTAATGCGTCCCACGGTGTCACGCACGGCACGATCGAAATTCCGCTCATGTCGTGACTACACAATCCGTATACAATAGACTACTTTATAGTATACATGTAATACAGGATGCTCCGATAATTATAGCACAGTATTTTTGTTGAACGAATAACTTTGTGAATACCAACATAAGTTTTGTCTGTTGATTGTTGATCTTTGTCACAAAAGTTTTTTTTTTAGTTTTTAGTCGTTACTTAATTACCAATATTTATAGTTTAACTTACAAATTTCCCGATCAATAGATCGCTTCAAATGAGAAATCGAATCATTGTGAAAATTCCAATAAGTTGCTAAAGAAAAATATGAGTTTATCGAAACAGCTTCCAACTACATATACTCGGGTAGGTACATTTGTAATAATCAATAATAATAAATCTTGCCTGGAATAGGTAGTAAGTATATTTTTCATGTACACGATATTCTTTTAATACCAATATCACCTATACTCGTAGTTATCAAAACACACTGTAGGTTTTAAGTTCGCTAAGTGATATAGGCAGCGTCTAATGACCTAAGCAAGTTAATGGCGATAATACGATGCCGCGACAGCTGAGTTTATTCCAAGTTATTCAACTTCATAGAAATATTACTGCTTATTTAATTAGTGTCAACTCACCCATTCATATTGCAAATCGAGGAGTTCGTTTATTTTTATAAGAATAAACCAACACAACGGCGGCGGCTGGACGGATTCCAATACTTAAGTATTTCACTATTTATGGATCTACAATAATATTAGTTTAGGTAATGGATAAGTTTGAATATTTCGAGTTTCGTAAAATATTAGAGAACAAATACGAAGGGAAGTAATGTAGGAGAAAATAAAATGTAAAAGGTTTAGAAATTTGTGCCATCATAATTTTTGGCGCCCTAACAGGGACTATAGTTAAATGAAAAGCAGAAAATGTACCTTAACTAATAATATACCTTAAACAAGTGGCAACTATAAAATAAAAGGAACGATTCAAGCACGAATCTATAAGTAGGTATATAGAGATTTCAATAGCCACGTATACACCTGGCCACAAATGGCCCATAATAGACATTCCAAATTAAATTGACACGGCTCGAATTGACAAAAGCGCGTGAAAAGTAAAAATATGCGGCCATTCATGCAATTTATGTCACATAACTGTGGTTATATTGAGATCTTTTTGCACCTAGTTGTTACTTGGTGGTAGAACTGGGGCAACGAGCAACGACCCTAAATTATTGTCTAGAGGTTTACACGCGAACTTTATGAACATAGCTGAAGGGAGGGCGACAACCCGAGGGTATGTTACATACGGTCGATATTGAATTGGACTGCCTATCATAGGTTATAATAATATGCTTATACGATAGGTGATGCTTCTGAAGCTAAGTACACAGTTTGGAAGTAATGTGAAACCTATAAAAATACTAGCTGACCCGACAGACGTTGTCCTGTCTGTAAAGTCAAGAAATTGATATTTGCCCTGTCAAGAAGGTAAAATTAGAAAATGAATATGGCCGTTCAGTTTGTTTCAATTTTCTAATAATTTGCAATAAATTAAAATTGCGACTATAATTTGAGATTTAAACTATCCTATCTCTCAAGTTGGATCGAACTGCACATAGTGTGCGAATTTTATTATAATCGGTTAAGTGGTTTAGGAGTCCATTGAGGACAAACATTGTGACACGAGATTTATATATATTAAGAATGGTTACGAATCATTTACCTTGTGACAGTTCTGTCGTAAGTACCGCGGTTTCGTCACTCATCGTATTATTATTAGGTGACAAAGTGAAATGTTTTCTTTACTAACAATGCGTAGAGCACATAGGAGAGGAAAAAAAAACTTGGTAGGTCGAGGTCGTATTTCCGTTCGAAAAATATTTAATATCGGTTATCAAGAAAAAAAGCGGTGGTAGCCTAGTGGGCGATCGTCCGCCTTCGAAAACGGAGGTGGCGAATTCAAATCCCAGTACGGCACGCACCAATGTGTTTCTTGTTAAACTTAAGTACGTAATTATCACTCGCTTTTCAGTGAAGGAAAATATCGTGAGGAAACCAACATGCCCGAGAATGATTTCGGAGGCATGTTATCCACCAACCCGGAATAGGCCCCCGTGGTGGATTATGGCCTAAACCTCCTCACGATAGTGAGGGGAGGCCTTTGCCCAGCAGTGGGACAGTTACAGGCTGAATTATTTATTATTATTATATTATCGAGAAGGAATATATTCAAAACGCATTACACACCTAAACATAAAGCGTGATTTTGCTGCCCAAGCAGAATCGGTACAGAAATATTTAGTTTGACGATTATGTACGTTTTGCTTATGAATAAATACTTATCAGTCTTCCGTAAAAAATCCGTTTCCGATTAGATTAGGGGGTTTGATAACATATACTTGTCGGTTCGGTGCACGCTTGTTTGTCAAGTTCGGAACAAATCGTGCCAGGGACAGAAACTTGCTATAGCAAACCCCGAAAGGTAAATTTCTTTAAAATTACATAACAGGGTTTAAATTTTATAAAAAGGCCTAATCCAATACACCCAATCTTAAAGTTAGTGGTTTTGACAATATTTGTGCCAGCATTATAATAATACCGGGCGTAGAGTTTGGCAGATAAATAGGTACTTGCTTCTTTCAACATTACAGATTCTGATAATAATATATTATAAACTAGCTGATACCCGCAACTTCGTTCACATTTTTATATAAAATGTAAACTGTTTAGAAAATCAATTAATGTCGCGGGGAACAGTTATAGGTAAGAATATATCTGTCTCTTTCTCACTCCCTTTTCCTCTATCTTTCTCCCTCTCTAGCTCTTTTTCTATCTTTCTCCCTCTTTCGCTCTTTCTATCTCTCTTCCTCTACCTCCATCTCTTTCCCTCTCCCTATATCTCTATATCTTTCCCTATCTTTCTATCATTAATATCCCTCTCCACTCTCAATCTCTTGCGTTTCCTCTCCCTGTCCATCTCATCAATTATATTTATTTCCCTCACCCTCTCCGTCTATATCTCTTCCTTTCCCTCCTTCGCTCACTCCCTCTCCCTCTATTTCTATATATTTCGCACTCAATCTCTCTCACCTATTTCCCCCCACTCTCCCCTCCTTCTAGCCCCACTCTCCCCTCTTTCACTCCCACTCTTTCTCCCCCCACTCTACCCTCTTTCTCCCCCAGTCTCCCCTCTTTCTCCCCCCACTCTCCCCTTCTCTCCCCCCCACTCTCCCCTCTTTCTTCCCCACTCTCCCCTTTTCTCCCCCCCCCACTCTCCTCTCATTCTCCCCCCCACTGTCTCATCTCTTTCTATTCACTCCACACTCTTTCTCACCCCACTCTCCCCTCTTTCTCAACCCACTCTCCCCTCTTTCTCCCCCCACTCTCCCCTCTTTCTCCCCCCACTCTCCCCTCTTCCCCCCACTCTTCCCTCTTTCTCCCCCCCCTATACTCTCATTCTCCCCGCTCTTCCCTCTCTATCTCCCCACTCTACCCATTTTCTCACCCCACTCTCCCCTCTTTCTCCCGCCACTCTCCCCTCTTTCTCATCCCACTCACCCCTCTTTATCCCCCACTCTCCCCTCTCTTTCTCCCCACTCTACTCTCTTTCTCACCCCACTCTCCCCTCTTTCTCCCCCCATTCTATCCTCATTCTCTCCTCTACCCTCATACCCCACTCTCCCCTCTCTATCTCCCCACTCTACCCATTTTCTCACCCCACTCTCCCCTCTTTCTCCCGCCACTCTCCCCTCTTTCTCATCCCACTCACCCCTCTTTATCCCCCACTCTCCCCTCTCTTTCTCCCCACTCTACTCTCTTTCTCACCCCACTCTCCCCTCTTTCTCCCCCCTCCCTTTTTCTCACCCCACTCTGTCCGCTTTCTCCCCCCACTCTCCCCCCACTCTAACCTTTTTCTCACCCCACTCTCCCCTCTTTCTCCCCCCACTCTCCCCTCTTTTCCCCCACTCTGTCCGCTTTCTCCCCCCACTCTCCCCTCTGTCTTACCGCTCTCCCCTCTCTTTCTCCCCACTCTACCCTCTTCTCCCCTCACTCTACCATCTACTCCCCCTTTCCCCCCACTCTCCCCTTTCCCCCACTTTACCCCTTTCTCCCCCTCCTCCCATCGCACTCTCCCCCCTTAATTACTTTCCAATTTAAATTACGATCCGTTTAGCCGTTTCTTGTGGTCCGTAGGGGGTGCATCTAAAGAATACCTCTTAATTTCAACCCCCTTGCTTTTCCCCCTTTAGGGATGATTTTGCAAAAAAGCTGACACCCGTATTTATTTATTTCTTACCAAAAGCCTAAATAAGAATTTTCAGATCCCTAACTTGAGGAATTATGGATTCCCCATACAAACTTTCAACCCCTATTTCATCCCCTTTGAGATTATTTTTTGAGACAAGATAGCCTATGTCCGTCTCATAGGTCCAATCTACCCCTATACCAAATTTCATCGAAATCGGTTCAGCCGTTTAGCCGTGAAAAGGTAACAAACAAACAAACAGACAAACAGATATACAGATAAACAGATAAACAGAGTTACTTTCAGATTTATAATATTAGTATGGATACCTACTTACTCGTAGAAAAACCAAAAGTTTTGTTCCACATAGGCGCGTAATTTGACCGCAGTCTCACATGGCAAGCGGCGCTGCGACTCGGTCGACATCGGAGTATGTTTGTCTAGATGTTACATTTTCATTTTCGACTTGAAAACTTCCAGATCGTACAGTAGTACCCAACTTATATGGCTTACCGATGTACCTGCGCAGAAGATGAATTTTCAAAGCGAGGAAAATGCTATTGACCGCTATTGGTCGGCAGCCGCCCCGCCATCTTAGCGATCGCCGCGTGGCATGAGCGAGATGGAACTAACAGCTGCAGTGTATTATGAACCTTATAATAGTGATCTTAGGTTGATTGTAAGTTTTAAGCATTCTTTCGTTAATCTTCGGACCATACTTTCTTTTCTGCGCGAACGAAGATTCACGACGCGCCATATAAGTTGGGTACTACTGTAGGTACCTACCTATTTATCGGGACACAAAACCGCTGGAAGCGAAAGTTCAGAAGTAATTCTTTAAGAATCATTAGAATGTATGTAGGTATGTAGATTTAGTATAGCATTGGCAGTGTCAACTCTTACTAGGTACTTATCTCTATTCAAAGAAAAATATGAGAAAGACATGCAGGTAATTAGTACGTAGGTGCGTCGCGCTATCGAGTAAAAACGTACCGTACCACTAAACTGTGAAATCGTTACGTTTACGCGCAGAACTTGCGGCAAAGAATAGGGAGTGGTATAAGTACCTACCTAATATAAATAATGTATAAGCACGTTTTAATAGGTATTGTAAAAAGAACAATGAATTATTAAAGTACCTACCTAGTTAGGAACTGGTAGAGAGCTATATTTATTTATTGATCGCATACTGGTAAGTTTATAAGCTTTTAATTTTTACAAAGACTTTTTAATAACAAGGTTTGATTTAACTCTGTGTGTTAGTGTGGAATTTTGTTGAAGTCAAATGTTGCAAGAAAATTTTGATACAGTTTCAGTTGTTCAATTGAGTTGATGCATGTCAATGTCAATTGATATTGATAGAGACTCTACGTTGGTTGTTGCTAGATATGAAAGAGACAATAGTAACTCTTCAGTGAAAAGTATCAAATATTGAGTGCGTTTTACCTACTAATTTTGATCAACTTGCAGTCTATGCCGTATTTATTAAATTTTTGTAAGCTTTTTATACCAACTCGGTGGTTTTTTTATCAAATAAATTACTTATAGGAGAAACAAATTTCATAGCTTATAAGTACCTACATCTAAACAATCTTGCCCTTCGTTAAAATTGCAGGATACATCCAAAAACGTCTCGAAGATAATTATTGCAAATATATATACTTAATCGATAAATAACTACAACGAACTGCGAGTCGATCAGAGTAAGCATCCTAATAAATTGTCTCAGTTTATTACCTACATGAGTTTAGGTACAACTACTAAATAAATCATTCGCAGAGAAGAAATCACAGGACTGTAGTTACATACCATCAAAGCAAAGTAGCAGCGAATGTACCTACTATGTACTTACCTACCTATGAATTATTTTCACATAAACCTCCAAGTTTTCCTTCCCATTCGTCGGAAGAAAATTAATAAAATTAAATCAATCCAGCGAATGGGACCGCAGTCCCTATTACCTAGCGGCCCCAATTGACGGAATCCTCAACAAACATTACATAAACACCCTAAGTATGTAAGACAATACCTATATAAGACAGTATAATGTAGGTAGGTAGGTAAAGGCTCAATCTTACATCAATTTCCAGAATTTAAGAATAAATTTACGTGAATACTTTTTTTCGGGTCCCATGAGCAAGTAAGTACTTTATTGGTTTAATTATCTATAAAGTACCATCAGATAGTGTCTAATATTGAAATTTGAATTACATGTCAGTAGAAAAGTAATCACACACATAATCACAAGTAATCACATGTAATCACAGTCATATACCTACACTGCGCCGTTTCTGTTGGGCGACAGTCTCTTACTCTACCTGACAGGTATTTTAAACCATAATGGAACCTAGTTAGCGCAAAATAATCGAGTATTTAATTTTTTTCGTCTGTTCTAATTATCTTATGCCCTCTAGCGTCTATTTCTAACAATCATTGACGTCACGCACGACGTGAATGTCTAGTTGCAATTACTATTTGGGAACACATAGTAGGTATACTTATAATAAGTTATTAGCCAGAACTACTTTTTTTTTTCAAATTATTTCGAAGGTTTTATTTAGGTACAGATAAATTTTTGACTACAGCGATTTCAATATTGAAATCGTTGGAGCCATTTAGAAAAAACTTATTAAAAATTAAAAATCTAGTTACTAGGTACCTATATTGGAGGAACAATCAAGTTTCATAAATATGAGAAAGTTCAAGAAAAAAGCAGAAATGTGGAAGTTCAGTTCGAAGTTATATTGATAACGATTTGTATATAATATTGCCCATTGTTTTCCATAATTCGATGACCGTTAGAACGAACGGAGGTTAGCACGTGCATGCAGATTGGGCATTTCATTGACAAAGGCATTTCTTATGTATTGGTAGCTTTATAGGGTCAATACTGACTAGCTATTATAGATAGAGCGCAAGATGCAAGCTGGACGGGGCGCGGTGCGCTCTTAAATTTTATTTCATGACGGCTGTGAGAGATACCGAATATCAATCTAGTTCATCAGATAAATATCTTTAAACGTAGTTAGTGATCTAAAAAATCACCTTGCCCCTAATTGCAAGGTGGGGATTTTTAGGTACTCTAATAATAACAATAGTCTATACTTAATAGTAGGTACTCTATTGCTGTTTGAAGTGCACTTTGTTCATGTATGAGACATTGTGTTATTCAAAAATGGCGAACGCCATAGCGAAATGGCAGTTCTTTGTAGCCATAGCTATAAAGAACTGCCATTTGTGCTCAGTTTATATAGCAGTAGGAGCACTGTCTTTTAGATAGTTGAGATAGAAGGCATTCTCTAAAATTTCCAATCATATAAGTAATAACTATTTTTGGATTATAAACTGGAAACGCGTGATCACCTTCTTATTACAAGTTGTTACCCCGGTGGGTTTCAATCTCCTTTTGTTTCGCTTCGGAGCGGAATGCGAAGCTTTGAGGAAAGCAGCTTGTAGTCGTTTCGTTTTCCTTTTGTTGAGTGTTAGAACTTTTTCTCCTGTTTTTATTTTTGTCTTACTTGCTGTTCCTGTTGTCTCTCTTTGTTTAGTATTTCTTAGGAACGAAAGTCATAATAGGTATTTCAAGTAACTTGTGTAGATATATTTTTTTACCCACTATTTCTTCCACTATTAATTTAGGAACATAGGAAGGGACTTACATATAACTTCCATAGTACCAAACTATTTATGGATAGACAATCCATTATGAATAATAATTGCAATAAGGTGTGTTACCCCCTACTCCTATAGGTGTTGTGCTGGAGATTAATAAATTTAGAAGCATCAGTGATTATAGTGAAGTGAGGAAGCCAGCTTGTTGTTCCTAAAATACCTTTCCTTTGAACTAATGCAAAAGGAACACGTATACGCATACAAAGTTTAGACTTAGACGTAACATAAAATCGTATCGCCTGTTAATAGGACTTGCACGAAATACCTGTTTGTAAGACGTACACAAAGAAAACTCCCAGTCAAAATACACAAATCATTAGTCACAAATACAACACGACACACGTCTATCAGTGCTTTAGTCAAATAACATTTAGTTTGCGCTCAGTCGTCTCCAGACCTTTAGTTAGTACCCACAAACCTGTCACCAAAGAAACGAATCAAAATGTTGACTCGCCCATCCATGGCGTAATCTAACAACGCAAGGTGGCTGATCCCATCGACATCTATGGTCAAGTGATACGTACATGCAGTGCTATGTCGCCACCCATAAACCTTCTTCCCTCAATAGTTACTGAACCCACTAGGTTCTGAATATTATATGCCTCTTGTTCAGCACGTTATTCTTTCGGTTCTGTGCGAGTCACATTTGCTTGATGGTGTAGATAAATGATCAGTTGAGGATGTCACGTAACGCTAGCCATCTTGGGATAGGTCATTGTTTTTAGGACCCCTGGTTTTTTAAGAATTAAAAAATGGCTTAAGTGGGCGCTTACATATTATTATTTTTGTGTGTTCCTCAGAACTATCACATTTTATATGATTCGTAGGTGCATGATATGAAACTTACAGGTATTCTGGAATTCGCTTCCAGTTCAGCACTATTAGTCAAATTAAGCACCATTATTAGTAAGTGCAACTCCCAGTAAGAATATAATATAAGCACCAAAGAAAAGTAGGGTAAGTTCATTTCGATTCGTTTCTCCACCAACCGAGTGTTTAGTTAGTAACTTCAATAAGCGTGCAGTGGTCAGCACAGTGGCAAGTCTCAAGTACTCTACTACACCAAACACTTTATACCTATAACCGCTCGATGTGATGATACCACGAAACACTGTGGCATCTTTAATAGCAAAAACTTTAATATGGCTTTAGTTCTTTTCATTCCTATTTGTGTATTGTATGTTGCAGAAAAACTTAAAGAACCATTTCTTTACAGTACAAATTAAATTTTATTTACCAGATGAGAGTTTGAGAGAAATTGAAAGTCTAATTTGCTCTGAATTTTCTAAACAAGACACAGTTACCTACCGATGCTGCAAATTTGCTTCTGTATGCACCATGCACCACAGTGAAATTAAATGACGTAACTATTCACGTAATTTGAGTACACTAGTAAGTACTGTACCGGAGTAAGCACCAAAGACGGAAAGAAATACCGTTAAGCACTAATCAAAAGGATTCCTTAAATAATTATAATGACAAAGTACTGTCGCGTTTGGATATTATTCCTAGTCTTTTTATGAGCCGTAGTGTTTTATGCCTGGTGTAGTATAGTAATGAGACTATTAGTTAGGTGACATAAGATTTGTCAGTTACCTGGGTCCTTAACAATGTGGGTGTGGTTATCGTGTATGCAGGCGCATAATATGTCCCGTTAATTTTATAGAAGTCACTCTGCAAAAGAAGAAATTTCTGGATGAAGGGAAAATTCAAACTATTGTGCATAACCAGTTAGTCGCCATTTAAGAAATCTAAACGGTTGCATCTGAAAAAAAAACTGCTGCTCTCTTGTGAAAAATTTAAGATCAGTTTCAGTTTTTTTTAAAAACGTAGCCCCACACTAGGATTGCTCCTGTATCGTGGGTACCGCTTACAGACATATAATTTCACATACACAACACACCCAAACCAGAAACGAATATTTGTGGATCGCACAAATATTTGTTCCAGGCGGGAATCGAACCCGCGACCCCTAGCGTAACAGTCCGATTGCTCGGCCACTACGCCAAACGAGCCGTCGAAAGCGCTAGCTTTTGTTCATAAGTCACACAAACTGTCTTAAAACAACTTTTATATTATATATAACTTTTAGATTATATACCTACACTATTTGTGAAATGTATATATGCAGGTACATTTTCCAATTATTTATTTAATGCGGCTAACCCGAGCTTTGAAGTACCTATGTTTATCCTAGGATCATTGACTGAAGTTTGTACGATACACTGTTATCAGCATGATAAAAATGAACCTCCCGCATTATTAAATCAACTTACTTTATCTGTTAGAGGTTTCATTAACGCTTTTAATACTTACACAATCTTTGTCGATGAGAAATAAGTAATTAACGTATAAAATATGAAAAAATGCTAGCATAATTTACTGTTACGGGCATAAATATTACATAACGAGGTATCGCAAGTTTAAAAAAAAAGTTTTCTGTATAAATTATACGTACTTACTTGATGTAATTTAAATGGGTGACGAAAGTATTATAGGGGCTGACTGCATAAAAAGGGGGAAAAGATAAAGAAATCAGGTCGACTGTACAGATATAATATGAGGTAGGTATAAAGATTCAGTTTGAGTCAGGGGATTATAATGCACAGTGTTGTCTGGTACGTACGTGCATCAGACAACCTGGTTCCTATATAATAATATTGTAAGATTATACTAAGATAATTTTATATGCATGCAGGTTGCTTTCAAGAACATATTTTATTATCAAGAAAACTGTTCAAGAACGTCACAAATGTTTGTGTTAGAGTCAACAAAATGCTGCCACTTATATTTGTCTTTGTAGGTTGTTAAATGTTTTACATTTAAAGATTAAGGATTGATATTAAAAAAAAATTGATGACACTCACCTCTTGATAAAATACCCGTTTAGAGTTATACGTCAAGTTGTACTGCTGATCAGCTACCATCAGCAGGATGGTGAATGGCAGAAGGAAGGCTGCAGCTGCCAAGAACGCTATGCACCTCCCTAACCGCATCATGCTGACGTTTCTTCTTCCCATGGTCTTTGATCACTCGGTTCAACCGCTTTTCAACACTTCATTTGTCACTGTGCTAGTCGCTGATAAGTTCAGCCACTTCAACTGTTCGTCACTGCATTTTTTTGCGTTCAACAGTTTGACCACGGCATTTTGTCACTGTTATATTATAATCGATTTTCTTTGTTCCACTTCAAGAAACAGGTATTATCTTATACTTATCTTTGACTATTGAAAATAAACTTGTTAACGTAATGTTTGAAAATGATGATCATATTATAGTGAGTATACTTAATGCGTAAACTAGAGACAACAGTTCATTGTTCTACTATCAAGAATATACTGAGAACATTATATTAGGAAAATATAGAGATATGGATTTCTGGATCCATGGATACTGGACATTTCGATACAGGTTTAAAAAATATACCTAAATACGACTTTCTTAATTCGAAGCAATAAAGCTTTTGAGAAAGTAGTTTATGGAAGAAAGTAATGCTAGTATAGGTACCTACTATAATAATGTGCACGTACTGAGGTGAGCATTCAGTCCAATAAACCAGCACTAAAATGTTATTGCTCTTGGATTTTAAAAATGCAACATTATGGGCATAATAAATTAATGTATAGTTTGTTGAACGGATTACTGTGCTAAGACACTACGATGAGCCAAAATAATCCGCTGATTTTGACTCATACTTACACGTTTATACTTGTCATAATAATAAATTATATGCATGAGCCTTAAGTCAGTAATAGAAGAGTTTTCTTCAGTTACCATTTAATTGGAAGTTTGACGGTTTTTTTTTCAATTATTTATGAATCGCTTTACTGATTGGCAATGCGTTCATCTTTTTTTTACGAATATAGAGATGTCTCTTTAACCATCATCTATTGTATATATATATATCTAATATTATGTGAACGCAGCTCAAAATAACCACACATTACCCTGAGTTAAGATTGTTACAATTCTAAAATTAGATAAGTCATAGCGGATGTGCTGGTTTAGCTCGACAATTTTCATTACAACTACAATATAGAATTACTTTGCCTACTGTTTGTTACTGTGACCTACGTTACAAATTGCCATTTCCTCTTTTTACGTGACTGCAGATGAATAGCTATACTTAGCCCGTAATGACCATTAAATTAGACACAAATTGGTTGAGGCTTATGAATTGTTGACTATAATCATAACCCTGGCACATGCAATGGAAATAGGTAACGGTGACAATTCTTTTAGCACTAAGTAATTACAATAATAGTAGATAGGTATTTGTTTAATTGTCGTAATATGCCCCTACATTGATGTTATTCGGTCAAGTTTCTTTCTGGGCCTTCTCGATTCGGTATACAAGTAAGTATATTCTAAATCCGATGTTAGAGTCAACTTAATATGACCAACGAGAATAAAGATGTTTTATTTGATTTGACTACATAAAACATCTAGGCAAAGGCATACTAAAATAGTTTTAATTTATCACAAATGTTCTTCAACAAGCAGGTTTAAAAGTCAAGGATTCTCGAGAGTCCTTCCATCCAATAGGTAAGTAATATAACAAGATGAGAATGTTGTTAATGAGCAGACGTTGGTTAAAGGTCAGACACGCATCGTCTAATATTGAACTGGCAAGGCTGTTTAATACAGTTAAGTGTACAACAAAGGCACTATCATTTGTGTCGCGTCAGTAAGGTTTCTCTAGACGGTGTAAGTAAGTTATGTTAGAAAACAACGTAGGTGTATGTCACGTCACCTATTGTCGAGGCATGTGAGACGCCCAGTTTGTATTCAAATACTGCCATAATCGAGTTGTTTGATTTTTTTTTATCATAGGTACTATACCTACGTAGTTGCAGCTAAAACGTTAGCGACGGGTGATGAACTCTTACTGGACTACAATTGGAAAACCATTCTAGAAAGATACAATTTTAAACATTAAAAAAGCGATAGAAAATTATTCTGACAATCCTTTTAAATAAACAATTGACTCAGCACATTGAGGGCCAAGCGTGCCCTGTTAACTATGTGTCAGTTTCCCAAGTAACTTGTGCTAAAGTAAGTCCTAAAGCTAAATTACTAAATGAAACTCAACGATCGCGTGTCGGTCAGTGTAAAATATTGACACTCGAGGGATTAAAACAATACCCTAATTACTAGTATATAATAATATATAAGTAGCATTCAGCACAGCATTATAAGCCCGTTGGAGTCATACCACGTTGACCACACCTATCTCATAACTTCACACCACACAATATGTCATGACCTCAACCAACCCGTTGAAGTGTTTTACAAGCCATTAGCGATTGAGAAACTATTTTCCTACCATGAAAATTGCTCATTACGTTGTGCAAATAGCCTGTTTCTGCTAATTGTATTAGCAGTATAATACGCTCGAATACCTAGTATGCCGGAAAATTAGGGATGTATCTACACTATCGAAATCCCGAAGTTTTTTTATGGTACACAGTTTCGGTGGTAACCGATTTAGATGTAAGTAGGTATGTATGATTTCTAACCGGAATAAAATGGGAATAAGCATCGACCTAATGAGTTAGTTGACATTTTTACAAAGTTATAATATGTAATAAAACGCCTACAATGAACTAAGATGCAAAAATGAAACTTCTTAGGATAAGAGGAAGTGGTTCCAATAGAGGTTGCCATATTTGACCTAAACGTACAAACATACACACTTAAAAATTGCAAGTTAAATAAGAGCTTATAACCAGCATATTTATTCAATACACCCATTCCGTAGCCGGAACTCTATATCCATAACAACCCTAATAATTTGTAGCCCGAGTATTCGGCAAAAGTGAAGCTAACAGCGCGGATGGTTCGAGATCGTGAGATGAATAAATGATTCGTCATTATGCAGTTTCGGTTTCTCCCGAGTCAGGTAAAAAGTTTCCTTATACCTACATTTATTTTATGTTTTATTTTCAAGAGTAAGAAGTTGTTACTTATTCTGTGGCACGGTCCGGTATTTTAAGGTAACTGGAAGGTTGGTGATAAATATGAAGCAACGAAGCAAAGGTATTCGGGATGTCGAAAAAATGTTCTACTGATTCGTAAATTTTAATTGCTGTTTGAAAGTTTATTATTTAAAATTTATTAATTCAGTAGAATATTTGCAATTCCAGTAGATATACTTTTGTATCTGTTACAAAATGAATAAAAACAGGTTCGACTTAATAAAGCAGAATACAAAATCATCTTAGGGCCAGGTGGAGAAATATCGTAAATGTTCATTGCCCCATAAACAGGCCCTTTCTTTCAATTTTAAAATTGCAACCAGTAAAAGAACTCCGGCAGTGCCGGGGACGTCGGAACAAGCGATTTAATTTTTAAGCTCCTCCACTTTTGTGCTCGAGAAAATTGGTTTTGCGGATCCATTTAGTCTTTCTGATCAGCTTTAGATTGGATGACCCTCGCAATCTTTAGAATTGGATCTGACATTGCGATTTCTGATAGGTAGGTAATATTCAGTTACATATTCCTGTAAATGAAGGTTGCCAATTAAGTCGCAGGACTCGATAAGACATGTGTTCTGTTCTGCGAGTTTATGCCGAGAGGTTGACAACGCGATCGATAATTTGGTAACTTATGTAAGATGGTTCAAATTTGTTAAAACTTGGAATTGTTTGGAAAACTAGAAGGACACACAACCAAACAGCCGAACTAATGAAACACAAATTATTCAATTAGCCCTAAAGACCGTTATTTGCGTTCGGTAATCAACAACACGTCATTATAATAACTAGTGGAATCTGCAAACAAGATCAGAAAATTGTAGGAGGCATTTGATGTGGAGATCGCGTGTTCGACGAGAGTGGTGGAGAAAGTTTCTCCTTACGAAATTGATTAGAAAAACTTCCAAGCTATTTGGGGCTCGATTTCATTCGGATATAAAACAATCCTTTACAACATTTTTTTTTAAATATATAACATAACCATCGACGTGAAGCGTCAATGCCATTTTTTTGTCAACTTTTACATTTGTTATAAAATTTTTCAGATTTGTTTACTCGCTGTCACATGCAATGCTTAAAATTAAGTATTCTATTCCTGTACAACATTAATATGTTCTTAGGTATGTCTTGAAATATGTTATTTTCCCAACTATTATAATATGCTTTAATTAGCCTTCGACCATATCTATCTACCTAAGGCAAGTCCATTCTGGGGGATTTCCACTCGAAAGTAAGAGCAGAATTTTTGAGCAACGTCTATCTACAGGCTTGCTGAACCCAACAGAAATTAGATTTGTTTTCGAATAATTTGACGTTATACTGAATCTGAGGATCGATATTTGTTGTTGTAGTTTTATTTTTAGAATATTTTGTTTGCTCTTTTTATTTTATTATCTCTGTTTCTCTTTGGTCATTCGGCAAAATTGAAAAGCATGGACACTTAGTCCATGCTTATGCACGAGTATAAATTAACCACCTCAAAATCAACTCAAACAACTAAAACAACTCACCTCAAAATCTCGCACACACGAAAATTAACATTATAGAACCCATGTGAGGTAATGCCATGAAAGGAAGGAAGGTTGAAGTGACGAACGTAATAATAGGTCAGCAGTAATATCATCATTCTAATTATATTTTTGCGGCAATGTTTATATCATCTGCGTTATGACCGGCTGTTTTGGTAGAAGCATTGTGGTGAAAGGAGTAGGCTTCGATGACGCGACTCGCTGCCTAGGGATCGTCATAGAAGAAGGGGAAGAGGGAATGATGAGAGAGAGGAGGATGGAAGAGGGTGTATTACCCGTCATGCATACCCGATTGCCAATGCTAATGATAACTATTCAGCCGATTTCGAATAATTGCGTAGGGCTTGGTTATAAAGATGCTGCTGTTAGTAATAATTTTATTTCATTCAGATGTTATCTTTGTTACATAAACGTAATTATTCATCAAATAATTATCCATAAATATAGTATATCAATAACAGTTGGCAGGCAGCCGTAATGGGAGTCATTAGGAGTATTTAGCAATTGAGGTAATTGACCAATTATACGCGACAAGTGCTCCACTAACTCAGTTGTGGAGACACCATTTGAAAAACATAATTATTGAAGTAGCAAATGCTACTTATCTACTTGTAGCAGAAACTTCTGCCAACATAGTCTAGTCAAGTGTAGTTAGATACCAAGAGGCAATTCGTAGAGGTTAGTAAGAAAGTTTAGCAAGGGCATCATTATGTTCTGTTAATTAAAATGAAATGGTTATTTTTCATTCACTATTATAATCATTATACTATAGGTAAATAATATAGGTACAATATAGATAGGAATCATATAGGTTCAACGGTGTTTTAAGGTGTTTTAAAGGCAGGTAAGTAATTATAACATCATTTTCTCATGATACAAATCATACTTAGTACTTATTGTCATCAAAGGCCGACCCCAAATAATTACAAGTTCCAAGGAATAGGGTTTACTAAAGAATGTTGTAGTTTATTCTTATTGCACCCATAAAAATGTTACGAGAATTAACGCGAATCAAAATGAGTTCATTCGCCACAAAGAAATACTCTAGACGTGGGAAACTGAAAATAAAAACCTATTGAATTGTCAATGATGATTCGAAATAAGTGCGAGTTGTAGAATAGTATACATATCGCACTGGCTTCAGGCCAAGGATTCTTGAATGGCCTACTACTTTACACAGCTAAATTGCCAATGCAATAGTCATATGTACACTTTACTATACCTATTGTTTGAAATAATTACTAGGGGCTGGTAGCTGACATAGCTGTTTCGATTTGATTTAGAGTCATTTCTTTCATTCATAGTAAAACGAACTAATTATCAACATAACTATATTATACGTAAACTATAAAATCAAAATCTAATTCACTACGTGATGTTCCCTGCCGAGTGATAGGGTAGTACAAAGTTTACAAAGCACGTAATCTAGACAATACATAGGCAGGATAATAATTATATTTTCGACGTTTGCTTTGATCATCAGAAAGCCGTGGGCAAAAGCTAGCACATAAAAATGAACAACAGAGTAGATAAAATATCACCTTGAAATAATTCATCTTGTAAAATATGACTAATGTTTATGTTAGCAGATAAATCATTTTAGTTCAGTCGCGGACTTTTTTTGTTATAATCGCAGATAACAAAGTTTTTGTGAACTGGAGGATTGAGAGATAACTATGATTTATAATTTAAAAGATTTATTTATATTATAATGTAGGTAGGCTACTTGCTTAATAAGGAACAGCGATGTACAAATACCTACCTACCTATAATCATTATGTTTTAACTATTTAAAAGAGTAATGATGACGTTGATGTTATAATGATGTTTTAAGAGCTTTTATTCACGTATCTCTGTTATTAAGGACGGATGGTTCAACGTTCAAACCTTGTATTGTACGTGGGCAGTATTGTCGTACTTTTATAGTTAAGTACCTACCTAAGTGAAATAGGTAGCTACCTACGATAGAAAACCATAAAAAGATATTCAATTAATAATTAACGAGTAGGGTAATCCTAACTTTAACCATACCAGTATTTTCCTGATCGATGTATCTTGCAAATAAACTTTGACCCAGTTGCCGGAGATCAATATTAATTGGAAATTTTACCTTCCCTTCAAGGACTAGGTAATGATAATGAAGCTTAACTAGAATAACAAGACATAAAATATGATACTTATTCAAATTTATATGCTTTCACGTGTAAAATTTCTTCGCTACGAGCACCTTACCTGCTCTATTATTCACCGTTGAATTGTTTAGTAGGTCGATAGTTCATAATTCATATTTCCTAGGACCTCATAAATGGCTGGACGATGTCGTAAATTGCCAAGCCATTTAAGTATTTAAGATAAATTGCTTCGTGGCACGTTATTATGCCTTACTAATTCATAACCTGAAGGTTCATTGTCAGTCGAAGTGACCACTGTTAAATTTCTGGTTATAAATAGCGAATGAGACATTTTGCATTCATAAAGGACTACGGATGCTACCGAGGTATCGGTAGTATCCGGTTATTTATAAGCGGGTACCACGGGTACCTACATACTTCCCTAGCTAATGAAATAAGACAATGAACAATAAATAAATATACTGAACTAAGTTTAGCACGGGGTGGCACGGGTGACTATTTAGGTCTGAGTAGAGGGGAGGTCAAAAAGTTCGCGGAATGACAAGGAAAGAAGATTAAATTTATGGAAAGCATAATAATTATGTATAGAAAGCAAATTCCCTAATTATTCTTTCATATGTGCTTATTACTTTTTGATATCTCACTGAGTGTTCTGGTGATCTTTGGTGTTTCTTCGGTAGATGTATACCACGTTTACATTAGTTTTCTCTATCTATGCTTATTATTTGACTCATTAGACTATGGTTTTAAGGAATATTCGTAAATCATGGAAATAATTTGTCCGTTGCCAAAGTTCTTGATGGACAGCTCAAGAAAAATTCTCATGAATTTCGATCGAATGGGAATGCAGACGACGCTTGCTGGAAAGTGGAAACTACATCCACAGGATCCAAATATATACCAAATTCGATAATGTCCTTAGTGCGAAAGTGAAACGAGTTATGTGTTTGATTTTTTTGTACGTCAAACAAATCCACGTCAGTTTGTTTAAAAACCTCGCCACGCGGTTTCCGCGCAGATGGGCGGATGCTATGTGTAAATTTGAATACTCGGTGGACTACTGTAGGTACTAGCCACTGCAAGGAAACTATTTGCTAGACTGTGACTCTCGAGTTGAGGTCCAAAATTTGCTATCGAGGGTATATTGACGCTCCTAGGGCTTCGAAGGCCTCTCCGATTATTCAGCAACATAAAGCTTTGGCTAGTAAAGCAAACAGTACTGCCTCACAATTAAAATAAAATCACAATGATATCAGTCTAGTCATGTAACGTACAACATTCGATAAAACATTAACTACTGTCCGCAATTACAAAGGTTAAGGTCATTCAGTAGAACGCGACGACCGCAATCGCTTTTGGGCATTTGATATCGGGCATTGAGCAATTTGAGCATCAAGATTGATAGATGGAGTTACAAATGACCTGCTCCAGTTATTGATGAGTTTGGTATGATGTTGAGTAATAATTATGGACACAATTGATTGTCAGAGTTTTCTGACTGGCAGGAAATAAGTATTACGACCAAGACTGTTTTTGATGACATGGTTAGTTGGTAACTAACACGATTGAAAATCATTCCAGTTAAATATGTTTCAACAGAAGTGACGTGAGGGAAGACCCTCGCAGCGGCGAGTGAATATGGGTTGTTAAATGATGATATTAGGGGATGTATGTATTTTCATGTTCTAGTTAATGTTGGTACAATTCAATAGTCTGTAACTTTCAGTTGACGAAATTGCTTGAGCAATCGTGAGCTCCTTCAGAGAGTGGTCGTAAACCTCATCTCGCAATTTTAGTTGCCTACTAGATAAAAGACTTGTTGTTATACGAATTGAGGCTACATTAATTAACTTTATTTTTAAAGTAGATTTTACCAACCATCCTTAACTTTTTATAGGTACTAAATCTGTTTCGAACTACGATTAATCTTCAATGAGTATGGCATTAGTGTTAAATAATCTAATATCCTTGGCGTACATATTTCTTTGAGATTATATTTCATGCCATGTCAAGTACCTATACTTTATGACTATCAGTTGCGATAACGTCGATCTGTAAAAGCATCTGTGCATTATCTTGTTAGGAGTTCGAAGACAAGTCTTTGCCGTGTTTACCTATTTATATAAGATTTTAATATTTATATACCTATCTGCAAGAATCTAAAAAATAAGCGTAAATCAGTAGAGTCTCACACATTAGAGAATAATGGTAGTCATACATTTTATTGAAGCTCTATCTATGTACCCACGATAGAAATAAAGTTGCCCTATCCGTAGCTTTATTTCTATCGTGGGTAGTAAGGTAGAGTTTCACACGTTCAAATTCATTTGTTTTCGGGGTCTGTTTAACCGATTCTATGTCGTGCCTACACCAGTCGTACACCTATATCTAGCAACCGTGTCATTTGTGGTTTTAATTTTAACAAGCTTTTATTTATGATGGATGTTATATTATGTTACTTATATTCATTATAATGATGGATATGTACATTATATAGGTACTCGTAGATGTAATCTCTCGCAAGTCAATTTTGACAGTTTCCGTTGTTCAAATGAGTTTATACTGTGTGTTAGGGTGGAGCGTCAATGTATGGAGAAAAAAAAAGCTGTTACTATGAAGTCTGAAGGGGTACCAAAAGTTGCCTTATTCTAAGTACATTACAATCATATATTTTATAGTTAATATTTTTTAGATCTTTAGCCCTCTACCAAGCTTCAAAGTTTTCATGATTTCAGAAGAATTAACCATTTTTGTTTTACTGTTAAAATATGAAATATTTGTATATTCTTGTAACTTGTGAATGTTTTATATAGAGTATGGTCACAATCTTATTAGATGTATATTCATATACAAATATAAAAGTTATAAGTACAAGATATTTCACTGGAAGTGCAGATAAAAAATCGTATAATGTTAAAGTTTAAGCTATTACTTGTAGTGTCTCTTTATATTATAAAACAAGATATTTCAGACCTAAATGTGATTCTAGATTATATGAAGTTATCCATAACATCATCTCAAGTCACTATCGTCGAAGTTTCAGTCACTTTTTTCACTATTTTTCACAAGATGCTAGACTGCTTTAGTGTGGCAAAGGTAGGCGGGAAAACCATCTACATTAGAGAATAAATGCCACAAAGAAGTTTATTTGCATGCATATGGCATGAAAAAACAAAGGTCTTTTCAAGTATAATTCAAACAATCGAATCACTCCATCTTTCCATCACATCCTTTTGCTACGAGGGCTGCAAAATCGACTTCAGTTTTCATTGAAGATTGTCATCTTCAATCAGTATGGAATCGGTTATGTATTTTCTAGCTTCTGAAGAGTAAGTGACATCTAGCATATGTTCAGCATTGTCAGAAGTAACTAAGCAACTATTATTTAGCGTTAAACAGCCATAGAGCCGCAGTTGATCTATCATACATTGCGATATAATCATAAACTTGAGCTCTGTAACAAGTTTTAGTTTCTTCGTCTTGACGAATGGAATAGCACCGAAGCTGAACTACATTTAGTTCTTGGTATCTCTCAGTTAAAGAAAAGAATAGAAAACCAACACATTTAGGAGTTTCTGGGGCTAAAATTTCATGGCGATCAGTCACAAAACAGATTTGGGCCTTTTGTCAAATATTTTTCAATTATTTTACTCACATGTGGACCAACGCTGCTAATAATCATTTTCTATCATGTTTTTAATTATTACAGAATGTTATTTTCATTATATCTACTTACTTATTATTTATAATTTATTAGGAATCTATATGAGAACATTTAGTGATGGCAAATGTAAAAAAAAATACGAATCATACAACTTTACAGTTTTTCTTGAAACAGTAACTTTTTTCTATACTGGGTATCGTAAATAAGTCTGGTAATAATCGTAGTATATCAGTTAAACGATTGCTTCACACGTTAGATGGTAAAAATTGGTAGATAATCTTTTTCCTAACAACCTATGAATAAAACGGAAAAAAAAATCTAAGTGATAATTTTGTGTATAATCTTATGAAGGTTTAAATTACTATTAATGTATATAACGACTTTTATCCTTCAGTTTATTATGTATGTTTATTAATTATTTGTTAATATTTCATACTAATAATGAAATACAGAGTCAGAAAATTAAAATGAAACGTCAAGTGTTTTTTCGATTTCTAGTAATCTTCAAGGGGTGGTAGAGGGCTAAAAGTGGGTTTGGATATTTTTTTGGTTATTTTTTCGTAATGTATTCCTTAAGACGCAACTTTTGCGCCCCCTTCAGTATTGAAAATACAAAAAAAAAATTAACGCTCCACGCTACTGTGTGTGTCTGTCTAGTTCAATATAGGTACTTATAATATTATGGTGACAGCGAGCTGATCTGATGATAGAGACAGAAGGTAGACAATGGAAGTGACTAAAGTAGACTTATGTTGTGTGAGTTCATTTTAATCAGCTTGTGCAGTAAGTTTTAGTCATTTACCTATTAAATGGGCAGGGTCAAGTTTTAAGACGTGAATTAAAAGCATCAAAAAGTCGGAAAGATTAACGTTTGAAAGTCCCCTATAACAAGACGAAGTAGGTAGGTATTTTTGCTGAGTTGATGGATACACATACACGTAAGGTCCCTATTATTATTAGATGGTACCGGGCGACCTCGTCCGAAACCATGATTCATGCAGGTCCACCTTTATTGTTAGGGTCAGAACGCGCCAATCTTAGAAAGCGATGGAATTATTTTTACTAGAACACGCGGTGATAAGTGTAAGTGGGTTGTCACGATTGGTAACACACGAGATGGAATCTTCAAAGTCGTATAATGGACTGATCAGCTGATCTGGTCAATTATGAGCTTGAGCTTCGATAATCGTTAGGTACCTACTTACATTTTGGAATATTGAAACCACAAAAGGTAAGTAGGGTTTTCAAAAAATCTTCAGGGGGAAATATACCTAATTATGTTTACCGTTGACGACTATTTAATTGCTCTACCGGACAATATACGTATATATAGTATATACACGGTTTATTCGGTATAACTAATTAATAATCAAAACATGAGGATAATCAGATTAGACGAATTGCAAAACCTAAAATAGGTTTATAGTGGGAAAATGTGGGAAAAATATATAAGTACCTACGCGACTTATCCCTACCTACCTATTAAATGCAAATTCTGCAAAAGGCTTCCATTGATTCGGAGCTAAGAATCATCCAAAACCTACCTAAGTAGGATCTAGTGTTGTGTTGCGTTTATACTAAAAAGTACACATGGCACATAAACTCATTCAAACAATACTAAAAGTACCTACTACTTTTAACTTTATAAGTAGGTATGTAGTATAAAAAATCTATGAAATATTACCTAGTAGGAAAAATGACTTCACGCGTATGTCACCACCTCGTAAAGCAGCGCAGCGAAAAAATGGCTAGAAGTTCTCTTTGGCAAATGACCTGACGAAAGATAAGTAAACAAATAAGTAGGTACCTTTGTAACCTATACCTATATACCTAACCTAAACTTATAACCGTGTTCTACATATTCCGACCTCGGCATTTGATTTAGAATTTTGTGTCATAGTTTTTAAGACTGGGGCAGTGAATCGTTGGGCGTTGCGGCTCTACGTAACAATGTCATCAACGTTATCAAATAGGTAGGTACTTCGACTTTCATAAGGTTGGAAAATTAAATTTTAATAAGTAACTAGATTGTTTAAATATTCTGCCAGTCTTATTACGTTCTAGTTGTCTTTTATGTCTGTTATGTACCTACTTGATATCTTTACTTTTGTTGTTGAATGCTGGACTTATACGCTATAATAATACATTACCAATTAGGTAGGTTATTAGCTCTACTACTCTACAGTCACATAATCATTAGCTCTCTCTTTTGTAATAATCGATGACTCGGTTACTAAATATTTTATGTAATTATCTTCCGTCACAGTCGTCAAAATTTTATCGAGTTAATTCGCAAATTTCGCAAGTATGATCATCATTTTCACCAACGTGCTAAATCCTCGTCAACGCAGCATCCAAACGTATTGACATGAATGAAACTATCTTCAATTGTATGTTTTTGTATGCACTTGATAACTATTTGTTTATAAATAAAAGCTTCACTGTGGGTGCGAGCCGGTTGCGCAGTGCTCAGGAATGCGAGGAAATTTAACGGCGCAAAGTCGCGGAGAGCACGACCGCGCACGATAGAAGGCGCGGCGACACTGAGGAGAGGACGTATCGACCTCTCCCTACAATGAATGGCTAGCACCCGCAGTCGCTGCAAGCTTACTACTGCACTGCAGCTTTATTTCTGGCAGCCACCCCCACAATTAGCACATGAAAACACAAGAGCGTTTCCCGAGCAATCATTGCTGCCAACTACACGAGTCCATGACACGCTAATGTGCAGACCGCTGACCCGGTTCCACAGAATGGAGCATTTTGAACTGTTTTTATTTAGAATCTAATACACATTATTCTTCTAATTCCGCCAGAAGTTGTTCAATAGACGCAGCTGATATTGACACTATTATTTTTCTGAAATTATTACACCTACAGCTTTATTAGGTTATGGAACTATGAAGTTATGAAAAACGCTGTGCTGTTGAGAGGAAGTCTGCGCGGTAGGTTTAACCGGCGGACCCTAGAGTGTAAGCATAGATAGATTGGTCTAAATACGGGTAGTTACTATCTGTCTTATCATCCATAATCCCGAATAGGATATTTTCTGAAAACTGGTCTAAAAAATCCCTTCTATAGTTTTTAAACGTGGTGTTGTTTTAACGTCTGCATTGTTTATTTTTCTCTTTTTTCAAACACGTAGCCACACCCTAGAATTTTTCCTGTATCGTGGATACCGTTTACAGAAACATAATAAGAAATATAAATAATTTCACATAATTACACACAGTCATAACACCCAGACCAGAAACAAATATCTGTGGATCACACAAATGTTTGCTCCGGGCGGGAATCGAACCCGCGCAACCAAGCACAACCGTCCGAGTGCTCGGCCACTACGCCAAACGTGTCGTTTGGGCTTTAGATTAGCCAAGTACCTACCTATGTATTCAATTATTATTTTAAGTTAGTACTTATGTAGGTAACTACCCCCCCCCCCCTTAAATAAATTTTCACATAAAGTACTCAAGTAGATAATCAAGGTAGGTAGGTAGGTCAAGTGGCAGATAGCAGCGTCACGAATAGTCATGATTGAGTTGTGAGGACTGGATGGTTTACAAAAACTTCCTGGGAGTTTTGGCAAAAATTTGAAATACTAATAGGTAGATACACGTTTTTTGGGTTTAGTTTATATCATTTGCCCACACTAGGGTACGTTAAAGAACACGCAATGTTAATACTCCACCAATATTTCGCATTCACTCGAAGAAACACTGAAACACAAGTTTGAGAACAAAATTAAAAATCAACAGCGTCTCATTTTCGGATTCCCGCCTAAAGTCCTCCGGTGTTTTTTTTTCCAAAACGCCCAGGAAGTTTTAGTAAAGCGTCCACCACTTTACTGAATCGTGACTTTGACGATGAAAATAATCGACTTGACCTACTTGACCATGAGGATTGCTATGACTTTCCTATTGTGAAATTAAAAATATTATAATACTTGACACTGGCTAATGCACAAACCATGCAAAGCCATAACTCAAACAAAAAAAAACAAGTTGATTTATTTATTTAGTTTTAGTTTTTTGTTTTGTTTGCAACATTGCATTGTACGCGCGCATTCAGACATTATTTGGAATACCAAACCAACATAGAGTTTTGGCGGGAATCCGATAGTGAGATGTTGTTGGTTTTGTACTATTAGCTCAAACTTGTGTTTCTTCGAGTGTTAATGTGTAATATTGGTGGAATATTAACCATTAAGTGTTCGTTAACGTGCACGAGTGTAGGCGAATGATATAAACTCAAAAAACGTGTAATTTCGCATTTTTTCCAAAACTCCCAAGAAGTTTCAGTAAAGCATCCACTACTTTACTGAATCATGACTGACGATGTAAATAATTGACTTGACTACTTGACCACGATTGCTATAACATTGCTGTGACTTTCTTAATGTGAAATTAAGAAATACTTAAAATAAAACACTTGACACTGGCTATATGCACAAACCGTGCGAAGCCATAACTAAAACAAAAAAAAAAAATACCAACATACATATTTTATGTACAGTTAAAGGTTAAAGGCTTACAGTACAGCTGTGAGCTGAAGCCTAGAGTGTATCTAGGTATATCAAAATGCTGAAAACCGCCCGCTACGAAATAGCAAGGCTAATTCCATTGTCTTTGCGAAGTGATATCGCTTGCTTTGTATTCTACGACCACCATCCTAGAGATGAAAAAAACATTGATATTACCATTTGCACAAAGAATGGAGAATTGAAAGAAGTTTTTCAAAGAGCTTTAATAAATTCGATAAACCTGAACTGTTTATCAGAGCCCGTTGATATATGCATAATGAGAAATAATAACAGTGAACTTTTTTACCTAGTTGCTACTGACGATGAGCTTTTTATAATTTCAAGTAAAGAGAACCTTCAGATTCACAAGAAACTAACAAACATCGCTAGGTATGATGTATTAGATACCACTTGCAGTGGAAAAGCAAATCTCCAAGTCATACGGAAAGACGATGCAGTTCCTATACTCCTTGACAACAACTTCGAAAGTCTAGAAGACCACGGTATAATGCCTAGCCTTCAGAATGAAGCCGATTCTTTACCAATTCTAACAGAGATGAGGAGAAAGTTAGTGGAAGCCAAATACACTGTCAAATGTAATGAGAAATCTTATCAACACATTGTAAATCTACGCCAAAGGATTGCTCTGCTGTCTTATCAAAGTCTCCAACCAAATTTGTCCAGTGCCACCTCCTTAAGTAACTCTAAAGACGTAAGTTTATATTGTTTTTAAATTAACCTATTTTTATTAGAACTTCTATTTGAAATGTCACATGCTCACCATTTTACAGATTTCCACTGCATTGATACTTAAAACACAAACGCCTTGGATCAGAGTATGCAACAGTAAGATAATAATTATGCTCAATGTAATTAATGAAAGCAAAGAGTAAGTGTCAATTCACTGGTTTCGAACTGGTGCTAGAAATTCATCTCTAAGATTAATTTTGGCAAGCAGTATCAGTGTTATGTGGGCAAACCTGCAGAAATCTTAGTTTAAAAGACACAATAATTATACAGGGCATTTCATATTTTATTACTAATGACATAATCGGGGAAATAAGACTTATGAATCGATGACTTTGTATGATAGCACAGTGCACTGCAAGATTTGGCAATGCAAAGTAATTGGTGCTACTACAATTTTTGTAGGCAGATGGATTTGGATGGGTGAACAACCTGCCGACTCATTATTCAGTGTAAATAATTTTTTTATAACAATTATATAACTTTTCAGAATAAGGTAGTGCTCAGAATTGTAGTAAGTATATAACTGACACACGGACTAATCAATATTAATGTCTAATTACAGGATTATAGAAAACATTCACATGCTTCTCACCAGCGAAGCTGCACGGTCTATGGTCTATAAAACTAAACTCTTAACTAACACATCCACATCACCATATTGGCGGGAAAATGATACTCTCAATATAAAACCAAATCAGGAGACTGCAATAGTGGCTATTATAGAGCTGAAAGAACTGAAATATAATGTGATGAGTCGAATTGAAATGAATTGTCTGGTGTCATATAAAATGTGCAAGAAGGAATATATAATGCCTATTGATGATGTCGCTGTATCTTCATTACAGCTAATGGGAGATGAGTTTGATGTACTATCACATGGTGAAGCAAGTAAGTTTTAAGTTTGCTTTCAACTTTTTTAGCATCAAGCTACTGGATCTGAGGTTTTGCTGACAGTCGATTTTAAAACCTGTTATAGAGACTTAAGAGTCGATTTAAGATTGGTATATTCTTATGTATACACAAAGTTTCTCGATAACATTTTTCATTTCATACTGAGTAATTCTTTCATTTCAATAATTATGTGGAGTAATTTTTCACTAAACATTTTCAGATCATCACAACACCATACTCGCTGTCATAGCAGCTTCAGAGAAGACGGAACTAAGTGTCAGATATTTTAAAAACGTTGATGAGCCAGAAGTCTCTCTCTTGGATCTCTTTTGTACTTACTTGCACATGGACAAAGTTGGAAACACAGATAACGTCATTATGCACAATAAATCTCCTTACCATGCACTGAATGGGACCTTACTCGTCTTTCATGATAGCAATGCTGGTGATGTTTCCATGTCTGTTTACACAAGGTAATCCTACTAATATTATAAACGCGAAAGTTTGTGAGTATGGATGGATGGATGTTTGTTACTCTTTCACGCAAAAACTACTGAATGGATTTTGATGAAACTTCACAATAATATAGCTTACATATCAGAATAACACATAGGCTACAATTCATAAAGATATATTATTGTATATTCATCAAACGCGGGTGAAACCGCGGGGCGCAGCTAGTATGCACATAGTATTTGACGACCTCGGTGGCGCGACGGGCGAAGGTCCGCCTGCGACGCAGGAGGTTGCGGGTTCGATTCCCGCCCCGGGACAAATGTTTGTACGATCTGCAGATATTTTTTCAGGGCGTTCTGGATGTTTTCTATGTATAATAAAAAAATATCTATATATGTAGTGTATTGTATTATGTATATCAGTTGTCTAGTACCCATAACACAAGCTCTGCTTACTTTGGGGCTAGATAATGCTGTGTGAATTGTCCAGCATTATTTATTTATTTTATTATTATATTACACTTACGTATTGTTTACTTTTCTTTTTCAAGCACCTCTTTTTAAATTAGCTTCATCCTACGACTTCAGTTGTGCTTGGGTGTGATAAAAAGAGTACCTAATATGTGTTTTAAGTATCTAATACCAAATTTCAAAATCTTTTAAGATATTGTGGATCTGAGTGATGACAAATATAGGTACACAATATTCCTTTGCATTTGTGAGTAATCTGAATTTGTATGCACTCTGGTACAGTGGTACTATGAATGTGTTATGACGTAGACAGTAGCTTTATGGTATTTTTGAGTATCCATAACCAGCGCAGATGGTGACAACAATGTTTAATTAGCCTAATTTTGGTCCTTACCCCAGTGCGCAATAAGGCCCTAATGCCCAGTTTAACAATATCAAACAAACACACAAAACAAATGAAGTGCCTACAAAATATAATAGCAAACTTATTTTGTTTGTTGTATAATAATGACAATATTAATATTTCAGATCACCATCCCAAGTGCTTGTCTTGCTCCATTGCATCTACGATGCTATACCAGCCAGAATAGTAGCAACATCACCAGCATACAGGCTCACCGCAAAAACGGATGAACTGACTGCGTTCAATGAAGCAATCCCTGATACCGTAGAAAACATGAACTATGTCAACTATGCCTCATCAATTCTGAATAGGAGCACAAAGATACTGGAGCATCTCGATAATTCCATGATTAAAATGAGCGCGAGCAAGGACCCATTGGTACAAAGCAAGGTGGGTAGTCACATTGATTTGTTTGCTGGCGGTGTAGACGAATATACACAGTTCAGAGAGAGTGTCTTGAATGATGCCAAGAAAGGTATTGATGCTTTGATGAAATCTGACAGCTTGGATGGTGACGCAGAATCTGATGTGATGGTTGTAGACTAGTGAACTAATAGTTCAGTATGCTGATCTAAAGTCAGTCTTGACCTCAGATAAAAATAATTTAATACATCCAAGTTGGATGTCTTGTGCCACCTGTGCGTCTTTCGTCTGAAGCGCGCGCGACTCCTTATCGACTATGTACGGCGTTTTTATTGCCACTTACAATAAATAAAACAAAATTTCGGGTTTTGTAATTTTGCTGTAACTTACTAAATTTTTATTAACATTGTTTTCAGTAGTATACAATTCTACATAGTAATTGTTGGTTTAAAACCTGTGATACAAACTTATAATAATTAATAACCTAAATATGTTATTGTTAAACAGAAATTCAACAATTATTTAATAAAATACTTTAAAATTATTAACTAACCTTATTTTTATTTATTAAAACACATCTATGTAATAACTGAATTATAATGCCATTATTATTAACGCCAATAACAATATAAATAATTATACAAAATGTGTTGCATTGTATATAAATACTGGCTGTAAAAGGGCTAACAAAAATATTGATCACATTTTATGTTTACATGTAAAATATAATATTTAATCTTCTAAATCCAATCTTGATACAATATAAAATATCTAGTCTACTTTGTGTACAAAATATTCTTAATTATAAATTATAAATTGAGCATAATACTTATTTATGAACTTTGCAAGTTCTAGAACTAACAATAGTTTTAGTATAAAGTACATACTAACTATTTTATATACATTGTCTACTAGCTCGTTCCCGCGACCCGCGACTTAGTACGCGTGAACTATCACAACGTATGACATTTCCATAGCCCGGACGCGGTTAAGAGTAAGTAGAGCGCATTGTAGCAAAATTTTGTAATTCGTCATTTTATTATGAAACCTATACCGTTAGGTATAGTAGTACCCAACTGATGTACCTGCGCAGAAGATTAATTTTCAAAGCACGGGAAATGCTATTGACCGCTATTGGTCGGCAGCCGCCGCCATCTTAGCGATCGCCGCGTGGCATGAGTGAGACGGAACTAACAACTGCAGTGTATTATGAACCTTATAATAGTGATCTTAGGTTGATTGTAAGTTTTAAGCATTCTTTCGTTAATCTTCGGACTATACTTTCTTTTCTGCGCGAACGAAGATTCACGACGCGCCTTATAAGTTGGGTACTAGATAACTTACTCTGAAACAAAAGCTACCAAATGCCGAAACTCCAAAATCAAAATCTGTCCAGTCGTTTCCGACTTAGAAGGTAACAAACAAACATAAAACAGACATACATTTAAAAAAATCATGTTTTTGGGTTCAGTGACCTTTTAATTAGTCAAACCCAGTTAGTTTTTCAAAAATATCTCCAATGCACAGACATGGCTGAGTTACAGTTTAATAATAGTATAAAATATGAAGGGCCTTTTGTTTTAGGCGTAAATAAAGTAATAATATAAGGCCTTAGATATATTTATTAATACATTACGAGTATAATCACAAAATTATTCGTGTCTAATTAAAATAGGTACCCGGTTATCCTCTATTGCGTTCTAGCACCACTATTTCAGCTATCTATTAAAATAATACAGTAAATTCACAAGAATTAACATTAGAAATAGAATTACCATGGAGGGATTAAGTTTGAAACTGGTTCGTTTATGTAAGTCACGAAAAAGTGCAGATAAAAGTTCGCGAGGATAATATACTAATGAGTGACGTGTGTCGAGATGGTATAGAGTTACGTGTGGCTCACAGTTAGTGTGTCTTTAATTAGTTATGGCTGTATGGTGTGTGTTACAGCGTAAAAAAAAAATTGAAGAAGCTATTAGTAGACCGTTCCGTCGGCCAATAAACACAACACTTCCGAAAGAGCTTCAGTTTATTGCAATAGGGCCGAACTAACTAATATAAAGCTTTTAGCAACCTCAACTTCTACTTCAACTCTTTCGAAGTGGCAAAATATAATAAAAGGCGCAAATAGCCCATTTCATTAACGTTAATTCTTGTGCTAGTGACCGTGTCGGCTTAAACGAATACTAACTAACTATAATATCTTTGAGATACGAGTAAAAATTAACCACAACCGAAAGAAGGATACCCCGGACTGTTGGAAACAAGCAATCTGTTATTTGTGACATAGTACCATGGTTATGTTTTGGTTTACATTACTATGTGCAATAATTGTCGATGTGGTTGTTTTTGACGCCACGCCACAGACGCGAATCAAAATCCACTAACTGTAAAAATGAAGGAAAACTTTGTAAGTGTCTTGTGAGTAGGGCATAAAATTACGCCCTTTTTATGGTGTTCTGGTTGTCTTTTAGTACTTCTTATTAGCATGTTTACCAACTTAGAACACGTCCTCACTTAGGTATAAACAGCTGACAAAAAATAAGCATTGCGAGGCTGTGGGAAAAGTCACAAAGGTCACAGTTTTTTTCACAGAACTTTCCTTACCCCTGGTTTTCTGAATTGATTTGAATGATGCTACTTAATTTTTTACCAGGATTGCCCTATTCTCAATTTTGTCAAGAATAGAAGTCTGTTAGTTAAATAATTGTTATGAGGGGAGAATTAGATCGCTTGTTCCCAACTAACGTCGAATGCCGAAACCAGAATTAGTGTTCTAACAGAAGGGATCTATTTTTCTTAGATCCCTCTCTGGAGCACTTTAATTTATTGTCAGGTACTAGGAAGCTAACTTTTGCCGCCTGACTCTGCTTACACTCTATTTATATTTAATTACAAAAGTGTTTAATACTAGACAGATTAGAAGAGAGCATTAGATACTTATTTAATTTCATGAAAAATAAAATCTCATTGTAACATTAACATTCCTTAAATTTATTCAATTTCTAAATAAAGTAAATAAAGTTAAATTATAATTATAAACAATCATAATATATATTTACAATGTAAATATTATTGTTACTCAATATAACGTCTTATCGATAAATTATTCTATTATTGCATTGCACTTCCGGCCATTTTGAGCTTAAATCGTATAGTATATAATATCTAAGTTAAAATAATATTGCTATTTAAGAGGTATGTAATATATTATTATTTTATTTGCTTTCCTTACTATAAGAGTTCGAATCTACATTAACTTTACATTTATTGCACTGGGTATTGCACAGTTCTTTTATTTTATTGCACATTAACAAATGTATCTACCGCTCACAAACGTTCGTCAGAACGCTTCAGCTTTCTACTACTGTCTCGTGAACTCTTACTGTTATTGTTATAACTATAATCACTTTCAATATTGATTTGAGGCTTTCTAAAGCTGTCAAAATACACTGAATGCGTCTCGACACTTTCAGCGCCGGATTCACTCCGGGCTTCGTTTTCCGTATCGTCACTTTCACTGCAACTCACTATTGTAGCAACCACCAGTCTTTTTGGCATTTGTCTCGAACTTGTCGAATCACTGCTCAAGTACCCCGAGTCCTGTATCATAGGCTTTTTCCGCCTAAGCCTTTTGCTCTCGGTTTTAACACCTTTCACGAAAGTATCCGTGTTAATGCCGCCGCTGCTGCAAGCTCTCACAGATCGTTTTCTGCTGAAGTTTCTGGAGGAATCTCCCGCTAACCTTTGTGCTGGGACAGGGTCTACATTCTCGTACTCCGAGGACTGAGATTGGACAGAAGCTCTCATTGTACTGCAAGATGATTCAGCAGCAATGAATGAACTATCACTAGCGACAGGTTCATTTGCGTTACATTTCGTAAATGTCCTCGGACTGAGGCTCCTGCCACTCAAGTTTTTTGAATGTGTTTCTATAGACATTCTCTCAGTTTCTACTCTTCTCGGAGGAAAAGCAGGCTGTTCGTATATGGGTTCCTCATCACTGGGCGGTAAAGGTGGTAAAACATCAGGTCGTGCTAAGGACTTCTTTTGTTTGATGGTTGGAGGTGTGCTCTGACGTTGCCTCTTAGAATGACGCAGTTCTAATGTTAATATACGACCTTCTTCAGATTCCCATTCAGCTGCATCCTCCCATATATCCTCAGTGTTTGTATCTTCCAAACTCTTAGCACCACTAAACATTCCAGGCAATAACTTAGGACGATCGTAAATATTGCGTTGCTCGTATTCGTTTCTGAGACTATGGAATTTTGGAGAACATTCTACTCCGAGGGGTTTTTTGAAAGTTCCGCTGCTGCGTAGCTGTATTCTTTGGCTAGATTGGTTTTCATTTGTATTAAAGTTTGAGAGATTTGTACCAAACTCAACACTTCTTATGACGCTTTTGTGCTTGGGATGTTTTCTATCAAGCGTGTCTGGCTCGAAGCCATCTGATTCATGGATCTTTATGTAATTTTCAGGAGAATCCTTTACTTCTATTGTTAAACAACCTGGCTTTTCCTCTAATCCATTTCTTGGTACATTTAATTTTCTACTTCCCATAGAACATTCAGAACCACTTGGAGAAGTTGGAGCACTTCCAAAATTATAGTTATTATTGACATACACTTCACTTACTAAGCTGTAATCATTGTTTGGTTGTATGCTCTTTTTGTTAGCTAATATTGGGGTGGAGATTTGTTTGCCTATAGTTTCATAGTGACTTTGTTCAATACTGATTTCTCGATGCGGCGACGGCGTATTGCTGTTACTGCTACTTTTGTACACCGCATTTCTCATTGTTAATTCTTCTTCAAGCGGTAATGCAGTACTTAAACTCGGGCTGGCTTGAGAAGACGGCGTGTCTGGATATTCAGGTGGTGTGAAAATGCCTTTTTTATTCGTACTTCGTTCCAAGCTATCTGTTTCATAGTCGTTACCCACAGGACTCTCGGAGTTATTTCTTATAAACGGGTGTTGAATAACTGCATTTGGATTCTTACTTATAAAACGTTCTTCATCGGAACTGCTTTGGTTATAGGATTTGGTGCAATGATCGAGAGCTATAGCTTCGTTCACCATATCTGGCAAGTCACTTTTATTTCTTCGTTGGTTCGTATTATTTCTTAGACTACCAGGTTGGTAGCCGTTGAAGCCTATTGGGCTAATGTCATCCACTTGCGCAATCGTTTGTGTATTATAATTATGTGTGTGGAAGTCCGCGTTGTCGAACTCTGGTAATGGTAAATTGTAGTTGTGTGTTCGCATACCAGGCTCCGACCGTACAGACTTGGTGGATGATTTTCTAGGTTTAGTGAAGTTTTGTGTTAAATACATAGATCCCGAGGAAGTGAAACTGTTTTGTTTCCTTATTTTATGGCGGTGTTCATCGATTGGGAGGGATAAAAGTGAATTGGCTAAGTGGCTTTGACTCGTTTTTGGCAAAAAGTCGTTGTAAACTTGTTTAGCTGGAGGAATATTCTCCAACCACTTTCGGATACTGTGCTGTTTGTCACCTTTGGAGCCGATACAGTTTGTACAAGATGGAAGGTTGTGTTTCACGGTATGTGGCAGATCATTGCCGTTTTCAGATTTACAGCCTGGACATCCTAGGCAATTCTTTTTTCGGCTGTTTTCTCTTTTCAGACTAATTGCACTGCCACTTCGTTGGCTTCCCAGACCTTGGTATACATCTATACTATTGCCATTTGATGAATAAGTTTCTTCTTCTGGTATTTCATTCAGAATTGGGTGGAAACGTTTCGATTCCATTTTATGCTTAGCAATTGCTATTACTTCTCTTATTTTCACTAAAAACTCGACAGCAGCAGGTGGAGGCTCCTGTAAAAACGTGAAAGCTAGTTAAGTGCCTACTTCATTGTATGTTTGCAACTTGTTATTGCGAACTATGGGTGTACTGTTACTTACCGCCATAAGATGTGGTTCAAAATAAGCTGGATTGAAGTACAGCTTTCGCCTCGTAGTACCAACAGGTCTTGTTATTTCTCGGTCATCTGTAGTTTCTACGATTGATACATGTTCGTCAGGAAGACGCTCGATGCCTGACTCGTCACGATGACTCTGTTCCGGATTATTATCATTGATTTGTTTCAAATCACTGTTGTGTTGGTGAATTAATGCAGCTGTAGTTTTAGTCTGAAAATAACGTGTTTTTACTTCTATAAATAATATTAATAATTCAGCCTGTAACTGGTTACTGTAACTCAATCAGCCTATAACTGTAAACCATTGCTGGGCATAGGCCTCCCCTCACTGTCGTGAGGAGGATTAGGCCATAATCCCCCACGGGGGTTTAGTTCGGATTGGTGGATAGCATGCCTCCGAAACATTTCTCGTTTGGAAGGCGGACGTTTGCCCACTAGGCTATAACCGGCGGTATTTATTTCTTTAGTTCAGTTTTATTATTACTTACATTAAACAAGTTATCGTCGCTTCTAGCACTGCTATCGCCAAAGTCTTCCGAATCGGATAAATTGCTTCCGGAATCGCTCGGAAAACTTTTGCTATCGTGGAATCTATTCATAGACAGCAGTGGATTGTTTTTTACGACTCCATTATCTTGGCCCATCGCATTTGGCAGCGTTTGGATTCTTTCGTTGTTAACTCTTACTATATCCCGTTCGGTTATCGAAGATCCGTCTTTCTTCTTCAAGCCTTTTAGTCTTCTTATGCTGTCGCCTTCCTCGGACGCTGCTTTTCGTCGTTTCCTTATGTGAAGGAAAAGGAAAACAGACGCTACGTAGACGAGGCCGAGAAGAAGGGAGCTTATGCCAATGGCTATGTATTCTGGGACGGATAGTCCTGATGTACTGCCTGATTCTGCAGTGTGAGCGTTAGATGCGAATAGGACTTCAGTTACATCTGTAAGTAAAATTAATGAAGAATAATAATTAGTGTCATACATAGTCAGTAATATTTTTTTTCCTATGCTCTCGCCTTAGTCGGGATAACTGATGAGTTCTGAGTAAGTTTCTAGAGCTCTAGAAAGCCATAGCGAAACTTACCAAAACACAGTACGTGCTATAGTGCGGTGAACCTGTTTGTAAAACAAGCTATAATAAAAAAACCTAATGAAGCTGAATTTGCTCAAGGTTCCTTGGACGTTTTCTACTTCCATAACGCAGCACAAAGCATATAGGTCCCGTCTGATATAATTATGTCAACGAAGCAGACATCGCTAGCCGTAACAGAGTCGTTCGATTGCCGTCACGTTTTCCAACAACACACATATTTTCCAACCACTTACTAGATCTATGCGGCGTTCCTTGCACTCTGAATGCGACGCAAGGGGTGAAGACCCCGCGTAAGTCTAGAGGAGAGATCGGCGTGGCCGCAACGTCGCGGCAAAGCAGCCGCACCACCATGACTCGCCCTGTCATTCGGGCACGGAGATCGTCCTCTCCACTCCACTGAAAATGCCAAGGGTTTTCTTAATCTTTGGAATTAACATAACGGTTTAACTGTTTGCAAAATTAAAAAGAGTAAATGTATCGTGTTGTTATTGAGGAAGATAGAAAGGTCACAATGTGGTCCAAACTACTGAATAAAAACCAGTTGGTTAACCTTGACTTCAGAAATCAGAAACATCTCAATGATTGATAAATAATCATTGATTCCAATCACATTTAACTTTGCCAAGCAATTAATGACGTAAGTATTTTCACCAATCTGGGCTGGGCCCCGTGGTGGGCCTTATCCTCCTCACTAAAGTGAGGCGAGACAGCAGTGTGCTATTATGGGGTTGTGATGATGTCATGATTTTGGAAAGCGATTTCTATTAGTTATTTTCGTTATACTTACTTGCAAGAAAGTTCTGCCCTCATCCCGAAATAGGTTGAAAGGGACATCCGCGTCCAGAGTGTTCCGAAGATCTAGAAACCCTTTGCGTGTTAGAAACTGTGCCCCTGATACTGCGCATATTGGTGTTTTTACATCTGAAGAAAATGATACAAAAGTTATGAAAGGGATGTGCACAATGGAAGAGTCTAAAAATCTAGTACAAAATGAGCTGGGCTACAACGATTTCAAAATTGGATGTCTTAAAAGACAGCGTTGGGCAACCCTAATACTTATTGGGGAAAATGCTATTAATACTAACTTTTGAAAGTGATTTCTCTTGACGGATGAATGATTTGTCCTTTCAAAGGCAAATACACGAAGGGTATACGTTGCGTTGCAGTACCAGACCCAAACGTAGCCAACGTACATTCTGCAACAGCACAAATAAAACGTTACGTTACTGCAGTTACAATGGAGGAAATAAATTGCAGAGAGCTGCTGAGAGCCGAAAAAATATATCTTATTTGTCAAATCCTTTATCACCCGATATTTTAACACGTATCGTTTATAAAGCTTGGCTTCAGACTGCAAAATAAGATTATGATGCAAATACGGACATTAATAACAGTGTAAAAGCTATTTTTAGGAGCCCAGAAATTTATGAATTGCTAAATGCAGTAGTCACTGTAAGCCACGTAACACAAAATTACAAATCGGAAGCGTAACTTTTAACTTGAAATTCATTAAGCATTACAATGATAGTCACTTTCACTATGTTGTAGGTATGTGGGCATCCAAACTTAATGACATGGGTAGGTATTATGCCCAATATAATTTGTGTTGTGACAACTGTCCAGAGTGTCCAGTGCCGAATCATAATTCATAACACAATGATATCTTTGCTCTGGTGAGCCGAGTACAAGACTTTTCTTATGTTGACAAGACGTGAGCACTACTTATATCTTACCTACTCTAAGAGTCAAAATTAACATGCATAAATTTTTTCAAGCCATCTTTAATGTGCAGTATACGAAAAGCCAAGTTACAATCATTTGTATAGATAGGTACTCGTAGATAACCGTATTAAATTATTTTTGTCCGAAACTGGATTGTGACCGATCACGATAATCTTAGATGAAACAAGATTGCCCATATCCGCATCCGGCTTTTTTAAAAATCGAATCCTATTAAACCCTTACCTTGCGGCTATAAAATTAACTGTCACAACCCGACGATTCGTATAATCTTTTAAAATAATAAATACGCGTTTGTATCTTTTGTAATGTTTATGATCGCAAATGATAACCTTTTCAACTCCGCCGATGATCTTGCAGTATTGCCATCTATAGACACTTTCTCGACGTCTTCATTTGATAAATATTTTGTAAGTGCTTCTAGAAAGATTTATAACTGCCTGGTAATTCCAGGTTACATTATGCTGGTGAGATAGAAATCGCGTTTGTTAGAAAGCAGTGGAAATGTACAGACCTATGCGATTTGCTCGAGTCATTGCCATGGACTTATATTACACCATGGGTCAGCATTTACAATGTATACGCAGTTAAACAAGTGTTTCTTCCTCCAAACGCTTCACCGTTATTTTCGTAAGGTGTCTTTAGTTTAATGAAAACGTCTTATATTATGTTACTTATATCGTAATCGTATCGCAGAAACTGTTAAGTCTTCTATTTAATTCCTAAAAGTTATCGAACAACGAAAAAAAGTCAAAGTGAATTCCGGTGAGAAGTTTTGATTGTGATGCAATATGCATCTAATATTGCATAGAGTTCCCTAAGAAACCACGAATTTGTTTATATAGCAGTTACCTGGTAAATCATCGACACACAATTCCCGGTCTTCCCTGAACAACGGCGCGCGTTGTGGGCACAAGCATGCGCACGCGCCGATTACGTCGCCCTTCACTGCGCCCGCGCCGCCGTGTTCCGCACATTGCGCTGCGTTGCATTCTTCGCCTTCTGGAAATGATGCAAAGTTGACGCCAGGACTTCCTTTTTGTGGTTTTTACAACTTATGTAGATTACAACTTACACGTTAGACTTATAAGACGCTCTTTAGAAACATTTGGTACCGAATAATGATGGGTTCAGATAATCTGTCTATAAATATGTAAATAAATAGTAGCTTAGTTTTTAAGTCGGAATTTGACTCGCTTCGCTAGATTCAGAAATGTAAAAATTTCATTATTAATTCAGGTCAAGCAGTTAAACATTTCTGATCTTGATGATTCATGCAAGCTTGATTTGTCACTTTGTTAAGTGTTCTGCTCTTGAAAAATATATTATTCTTTAAAGCGTTACTGTCGCTCCAGTTTGTACAGTCGAGTATGTGCTTAACACTTCAAGTAACGCTACGTTATGGTGTCTCCTAAGATAAGATTTTTCTTGCACATTTTCTAGACTCTTCATTGGCATTACCGTGTTGGTGTATACTATTCCTTGAATGTTACAGTTGGATGCAGACGTTTTTGGAGATTTTGGTAAACATTTATGTCAAGCAAATAAGTAGGTACGTGGCGGTAAGCATGTTTGTTCTAGAATCTGTTATAATTCTGAGTGCTGATGTATATATAAGTTGTTTGGCTTATGGTTTTTATGGACTAGCGTTCAATATTTTACATTCTAAAGGAAATCCCCACCAAATATTTCAATGCTGGTTGAGAGCCCCTTTTTTGGCTGATGGCAATTACCTCTGGTGGGGTCAACTTCATGGGGATTATAATTATCATAAACTAACCTACCTAATTGATATTTGTTCGTGTGGTGTTGAAATGTTTTTATTGAGATTGTTTTCATTTTATGTTTCGTACTCGTACCGCACTCACCTCTCAATGTGAAGATAATTATCCGCGTCTCACAATTCTCTCATCACGCAATGTGAAGATGTTATCTACATCTCGCTCGATTCTCTCTCACCTCGGAACGTAAAGATATCCGCGACTCACAGTTCTGTCACCTCGCAAATTGAAGATGTTAGCCACGACTCGCTCAATTCTCTATCACCTCGGAACGTGAAGATATCCGCGTCTCACAATACTCTCACCTTGCAAAGTGAAGATGTTAGCCACGTCTCGCTCGATTCTCTCTCACCTCGGAACGTGAAGATATCCGCGTCTCACAATAATTGTCTCACCTCGCAAAGTGAAAAAGCCACGTCTCGCTCGATTCTCTCTCACCTCGGAACGAAGATATCCGCGTCTCACAATTGTCTCACCTCGCAATGTGAAAAATCTACGACTCGCTCGATTCTCTCTCACCTTGGAACGTGAAGATATCCGCGTCTCACAATTGTCTCACCTCGCAAAGTGAAGATGTCGCCCGCGTCCCTCCGCGCGAGCAGGCCGAGCCGCGCACCCGCCGCGGCCGAGGCCAGCAGCAGTAGCAGCGTGGCGGCCATGCTACCCCGCGCCGCCCGCACGCCCGCCCCCGCCCTCCCGCATCGCTCTCAACACCTGCAAAGAAGGACGCCACTGTTAATGAAAGGCATCGATGTACTACCCAAGGCATGTTTATTTTTCGCAATACTCAATCCTTTTGGGTAGTAGGTACATCCATGATGAAAGGTATCTTATGCGTCAGTCTTTTTTTTTTAATCGTAGCTCCACATTAGAATTGCTCCTGTATCGTGGGTACCGCCTGGAACAAATATATTATGTTTGTTCCAGGCGGGAATAAACCCGCGACACCAAATGCAGCAGTGCGATTGCTCAGCCACTACGCCAAACGTGACGTCAACAATTAAATTTTAAAATTAGCTTTTGCTGAGCATTGAAAGTCGTTATCATTATAAACCTGTAGAGTATTGTATTGAATGCATGGGTATACTATAACACTATAACAGCTATTGTTATGCAGCATAGGTACTGTTAGTGTTGGCAATTTTCTACTCAAAAGTTACAGCTGGAGTCAAAATTTGGTATCTATATAATACAATGAACGTATTCTAAGCGATCTAGAATTCCAGACAGTCTCGTATTACTGACAAGAATGTCTGCCACCTGCTCAAACAATATTACCTACTCTAGTCGATGGCGGTTGAGCTTTGACACGAGCCCACTCCAAGTTCTCCAGACTCAAGTCTCCAAGTTCAACATACAAGTGCCTCTCGTGGTTCGAGTTAAAATGTCACGTTCTGACCCTTTTAAAAATATAAACATTCTACTACTCCCCGTGGTTTTACCTTGCGTGGGCTATTAAAAAGGGGTAAAATAATTATATTAATATATTGCCGTTTGTTCTAACTTCACGAAAACCGCTTGGCCGTTGCGGCGGCGTGAATAGGGAACAAACAAACTTTTTAAGTTACATACTTACCTACGAGTACAATATTATTAGTATATATAGGAACGAATAGGAAGTATCTAGCCATAAAATAATGTCTCGGAATGTCTATGCCTTTTTTGCCTATATAGATAATTAAATATGATGAAATTAACTATGTAACAATTCTATTGTCTATTAAGTTTCAGTACGTCCATTGAAAATATCCTGTTACGCAGATAACCTACAGCAAAATTAACCTTCCTGACTCTTGACATTTGAATGAAAGTAGTTTCCAGCTAAACGCATACGAAACGAAACGCAACTTAATAAAAATATGAAAAGCCAAGTGAGAGCTGCAAAAATGCACATCTATTGTTCAATGTTCGATTTCACTCAGTTCACATGATTTCCTCCATGGGGTCTGTGTGCTCGACCTTGGAGACTTACATGAGAAAATCTAGGATGATAATTATTATTAGCTAACTACCTACTGCAGGCAACGAAGGCTACCTAGTAGGTATAATAAAGTTAATTGAGATGGTTGAAATGGGTTATATCAATCTTTATAATTATGCAAAATATTCACGATTCAAATTCAACAAAATCATGCGATGCACTTATTAATTTATTGATAAGCTTGATTGCAACTATTGCAGTCATGGCAGGCAATAAATGATTTGTAATATTATTTAATACTAGCTGCGCCCGTGGTTTGACTTGCGTTCCAAACGGAGTCTGGATGGTAGGATAAAAAAAAGCCGTGCCAACTATGATGCACTTTGTCGATTCTAAAGTAAAGATGCAACAGTTCGCTATTATCCCACAGGAATCGTTGAGTGTTACCGAATTATAATAATTGTATGTACATTATTGCAAAGTATATTTTTCAAGTAGCCGTGTCGTGGTGATACTTGGAATGGAATATCATAATTGATCTCGTCCAACACCTACATGTTTGTGCTGTTAATCATTGCGGAGTTCCCTTGTCAGAGCCCAACATGAGTGCATCAATGTCAAGGTAAAATTGAAGCATACAATGTTTTAAACAACGCATTGTCATCGGAACTGAATCAACATATAAATTTCAAAGAAAGTGGTGCTAAAAACTGAGCTTACAAGAAAAAAAAATGCAAGTTATAAGATGCTTTGATAAAGATAAGATGTTGTAAAAAGTATTATATTTTTATTCCATGATCAAACTTAGTATCTATTCCCAAATGTCATTAAAATCTGTTCAGAGATCCGTTTCTAAGAGAAGACAAACACACACACAAACATTCGCGTTTATAGTATTAGTAGGATTTCAAAATCAAATAAATGAATGGATGGTTTGAAATTCGTTCATACCAGTCGTTATCGAATTACATCTTGATATCTGAAATTAACAAGCGTATAATTTTACAAGAATCAAGATCTTTATGCAAATTTCTGATGAAAAGATCTCAATCTACCCACAATACATGGACCTAATTGTGGAATCCACACTTATTTTGCTTACCGTTTAAAAAATAGAGGTTTAAAAGAAATCTCACCAAAGTGTGAAACACAATCATGATGATTCTCCAAAATGTGTTCTGCTACACTTAAAACAGTGTGGCACGTGTCATTAGTGTTTGCTTTCGTAATTACTTACTATCGGACAATAATTTTATCTTGTCTTACCAAGACTGGGACGTTGCAATTTGACACTAAAGAACATAGCATAAGGTCCATGAGTCTCAACTCTGCGGAAAGACAAGTTAGTCGAATTGTGCCTACGAGGTTCCGTGCTCTGCAAGTTTTTGGTTATTATTTGTTTAACTGTTATCCGGAATCTCAGTAGAACAAGAACGGTATTAAAAAGGTGACAGTAACAAGTCTAATGGTGTAATGACACTGACAAACTCGCTCAGCGGTGGTCGGTAAAGCTCGGGGTCCAGCGATGACAGCGAGATACGTGTTACTTTTACCTGTCGAGTAACGTTATTTAGGATGTAAATATACCTAGTCATGACACTGAAATACACCATTTTTAAACTTATTGACAAATAGGTAGAGGTCTTTTTAAGACGAAACATTTTAAGCCGTAGTTTTATCAACGTTAACTAGTTATGTAATTATGCCATTGAAATGAATTTGAATTGAAATTAATGAATTGAAGATGACAATTGTTATAAATATTTTATAAATAGTAACTGATTCAGAAACAGATACGTGTAGATACGTGGTGCTAACACCCACATGGTCTATTTAATACAAACTGTTGAGCAGTCAATCACTCGTTGGGATATCGTTTTGCAGCACATTAAGGTGGTGTTTGAAATATAGCTGCTCATATCTGACCAAGACTAATGACGATTAATCGCAGGCATCTATCCTTCTTCGCTTATAGAAGCACAGCCTGTAAGCATGCTCGTGCCGGTGCCTGAAGACTCCCATATAGCTATTTATTTGTATTAAAAAAAATAATGCGCTCATGATGCACCCATAAAATTGAGAACAGAAATAACACGAGAAAATATATTTACGATTTCCTATGCAATTTATTTAATAGACTATTGTTTTTATTGATATTTTGGGGTAAACAACAAAGGTTTCCATTTAGTTTTACTGCTTGTTATAGGCATATGGTATGGTGTTTTGTTTCAAGCAAGTTGGTCTGCAGTATACGGACAGTATGGAAGTCTACATAGAAATTCACACCATATCAATGAAAATGTTTACGTTATGATAATGACGCATTGTTCTCTAGTTTGTTGCGTGTTGTTTTCAGCATAATTCAATAATATGACCCAAATATTCTCACATAGGTACGTCGTAATTTTACCGATGGTTGTGATGGCAGATATTCTTTATATAATAGTAATTATACTGACCCTTATTGTTCCCAAAACTAAGTGTCTAATGCTCAAAGGTTTTCAAAGGTTTTCATTGTAGTGATATAGTGTATAAAATGTAGTATTTTAAGATTTATATGGATGAAATGACAATAAAAATTATTGGCCCATACTGAGTTTATAGACTGCCGTTTCTAGTAATGAAGAGGTGATTTGTGGCTGCCATTGCACCATTGATGGCAGATAGTGCTTCTCGTCAACCACAGTAAATGCTAAGAATTAATAACTTGGAAACTGTCCTGGAAATAGAATGACAGTGAAAGTACTTGAATATAACATTCATACTAAGTATACTAAGTCAAGATTGGTATTTATGAGCAAGTAACAAGGACTTTAATACTCTTTGGTAAAGTCGCCATTTCCAGCCTGTATCGGCCTACAGTTACGTAGGTAGGTACGTCTATATTTTTTATTTGTATAATTAAGCCAATAACATTACTTATATCCGTATATTCTAGGGCTGCAACATGCATAGTACAAAGAAATCGCCTAGACCACTCCTATCATTAGAGTAACCACCATTCATTTCATGCTGGCTTCCATCCGAAGCGTATTCTAGATCTCCGATTGCTGTAATATCGTAAATCTACAAGTCGATTGATTTGGTAGGAATGCTGTCGTTTGGAGTCTCTATTAATCTAATGGCCACTTTGAATGCCTTTCTGGAGCAGATGGGAGGTTATCTCTATTTTATTGTGGTACTAGTACAGCTACTTATGCTAGTGCTTCTCGTTATGTACTGGGTATATGGTTACTATAGCGCTGGGAGAGTTAATTTTTGGATGTAGAGATGTTCTAAAGTTAAACATCTGTATTGTCTATCAATGACATCTTATGCCACTATTACCATATTTTTGGCACTTGTTTGCTCGTCTTGCCTACATTTACCCTTCTTTGGCAGTCGGGTGAAAAGTCTAGAATTAGGCTTATCCCCATCCTGAAAGAAAGGAAGAACCCAGTGGGACTAATAAGCCTTCTAATTTAGGGTTTGCTGATACTACCCTGAGGTTCTGGCATACCTTAGATATACTCAAGAGAAATAACCTGATTCAGTTCTAACATGTAAGTAGTTAACTCAGTCACAATTACTCCTATATTTTAAGCACATGGTGCGTTAAAATTAAAACCAATCGAGTGCATAAACAGTAGCTATTTCTATTCCTGTTAGCTGTTAGCGCGACCGCCTAATGGAACCATAGAAAATATATATTATAGGCTATTTACATCAAGTCCCCTTCGCCTGTGGTACAGTGGCTCGAATAGCAGTCCTTTACACTATACCATTAGTGGTAGGACCGCCCCGGAAGCGTAGATGCATCTATTGATTTCCAACTCCCAACATAATATTTGACGCATGACCACCATTCTAACCAGAACTGCCAGTACTTTGACAAAATACTCGTATCGTACTCATTCCTAGAAAAGACATATGTGAGGATCCCATTTTAATGGTCAGGATGAATGGGCCAGCTTAAACTTACTCAACGGAATATCAACCTTATGTTGCTGTTTGTTATGACTCAGTTTGAAGCTGGATTTTCCTAAATATAGGCATGTGTAGAGTTAAATTATAGGGATGTTTTCGAGCCCTAGGCCATGGAGATTGACAGTGGTGGAACTGGTTAATTGCTGGTCATCATTACGGGTCTAATGGTAAGCTCTTCATAATACGTAAGGAGTTATGATTGGTGGTTGAAATACAGAACGGTAAGCTGTTCCGGTCGGCTTTAGCTTGCATTACAGTTCATATGTTTATTTCGAATTAAATTTTCTCGGTCAACTTTTGTACGTTGACTTGTTACTATTATATACCTTACTAACCCTTAAAATCTGTAATACTTAACACAAAAAACAGCCACAGATACAGCTATTGAAAAACACTATAAGGGACACCATAGAAAATCTAAGCTAGTGTCTAGCAAGGTCTATCGGACTTATTCCACGCACTGACGAGACACCATAATAACTGAAACAAGTCTCTAATTAGGTTTATTTCAAAATAAACCAAGTAATTAATTTATTGAAGTCACGTATCTCTCCAGACCGTATTGAGAAGGAATCTTGTAAAGCCACCTGGGAATCTATGCAACAACGCCTTTTAAGCGAAGTGCCACTATCTAAATGTTGGCATTGCTTTAATTAATAATAATCACGTAAGGATTAGCTCCGTGGAAATAATAATGTGCATAATATTGTATTCGATTATTTGTCGATAAAAAGGTACATTGTATATCGCATCCATATTCTAAATTCAGTCCTACCACACGACAACTCATACGTAGCTATCATATACCTACCTATATAATGTGCTATTAGTTATTAGGCTTATTATCAACTTATTGATCACATTCGATAACACCATCTGCAATAATATAACAGGTTTTTCATCGCCTGCATTCCTCATATACCAACTTAATCAACTCTCAGTTTTTGCTGGGACCACCTCTTAATGATGCGTTATAACTAATAACATTATATTAGAATGTCCATCTATTACCTAGTAATGACCGCTACCTCACAGAAGCTTCCTATTTAGTCCCGTAATAACAGTGACTTCTGAATATAGCCTCGATCCTCGATCTTAAGCTCGATCTCGAGTTCTTGAACTTAATCTTGATAAAAGAAGTAACAAAAGTAGGTAGGTACCTAATAATCTGCCTACACATCATCGCCATCAGCTTTTGTGCCCACTGCTAGGTGTGGACCGTCGTCTTGGTAAAGCACTACGCTGCCGTGCCCGAATTCAGAATAAGAGAAATAGATTTTAGTCAAGCCTCGTAGTATTTAAATAATTTCACTTATTAGACCGCGACGTATTGAAAATGTGCCATACTAGGCATGAGACCAAACTAGTATGTAGGTATATACTATGCAATGCCTGTAGTTTCAGTTTTTCCTTTTGTGGTACGGACCCCTAAAAATCTGATAATTTCCATAAACTCTTTGGGTCGTTTTTAAACTCTAGTAAAGATACTACTCGGTATTATACTGGCTGTAGTTACTGATTATTATCTTGGTTACTGACTCGAGCCATCGATGAATACGGGTCATATTATGCCGAAGTGACGATATAATCACATTCTGATAAGGTACGTGTGGTTTACACCATTTATTATCTTGTACCTACTTGCGTAATGCATCTATTTATTTCAAAGCCTTACTCTATGGGTCATGAGGTTTACTAGAACGGATGTGAATTAATATAATTTGCAGCACAGTCCATTGATGCCTGAAATGATTGCGATTATTCAGCTATCGTTGCTTTTCTTCTACCATCAGGCATTAGACATCTACGCAGTTATAATCAGCTGTCTAGATGCTTAGGTGCCTATTAAGTTACTTAAAAAAAATAACTCATTTATGATTCCACATTCTATTACCTACTTAGTATATATTTTTATTTATAGTTTACATTAGTAGGGGAGCCCACGATGCTAAATGGGGATTTACTCGAGCGTCGTAGAGACCTATTGGGATGCAAAGCTTAGATGATAAGAAGAAAAAAATGTTATATGATATATACCTTTACATCGGTGGGGGAAGCGGCTATAGATTTTTAAATATGTAAAAAAAAACTGTTGCATGGGCATCCTCGAGCGCGTCAGATATTGATAGCATCAATGCCCTACGTATTTTTAATAATGTACGTATGTTAATCTGATCGTTTGCATGATGCGGGTGGTTGTATTTAAGGATTGAAAATGAAAAAAAAAAAAAAATTATCGAGCGCGTCAGATTTTCTTAGGGAGTGTTAAGTGCACCAAAAAAAAGCTCTTATTCACTAATCTGACGATTTCGATGGGACGCAAACTCGCGGCCATTTTCATAATGTGCAAAAAAAATTCGCCATTTTGAAATACTCAAGCGCGTCAGATTAAGATATATATGGTTCATCCTTATGTTCTAAACGTACTATCTCATAATCTGACGATTATCTAGAGGGATTCGCCTGATCTGACAAAAAAAAATTAGAAAAACGGTTCACCTTAAAGGCCATCCCTGCAACTTCCCGCTAATTCCATTCCTGGGCGCTTAAAATTGTACTTACGACATTTTTGAGCCCAAAATATAATTTATGTGATATTTTGAGCGCTCCCAGCTCGAAAGTCTGATAGAAGTTTCATAGAACACTATTTTTCAAACCGCAATAACTTTTGAATGGATCAACCAATTTTCACGCGGTTGGCGGCATTCGACGCAGTTTTATCATCCTCATAAGTAATTTTGCAATTTTAATTGATCGAACCACAAATTTCGGAGTAATCCCGAAAAAACACTTTTTCGGGTTTCTTTCGTTCACGATATCTCTCGAACGAATCAACCGCTTTTGACCAGCTTGGTGGCGATCGACGTGGTTTTTTAAGCTCAAAGACGGATTAGTTTTTGAAGTTGATCGATAAAGCCGGTTAAAAGTTATTCCAAAAAAAAACACTTAAAAAAAAAAATCTGTTTTTTTTGAGATTTTTCAAAATTTCTCAAAATCCGTCCTAATCGGTTCAAATTCACAGGAAATCAGAAACGCGGAGAAGGAAATGTAGGCATCACGCAGCTGCACGCATTTAACTTTATCGACGAATTTTTGTTATTTCGGCTTGCGGAAATCGTCAGATTATATATTTTTCCTTTCCATTTTCTTCAAAATAAAAAAAAATTTAGCTACGCTCGAGAATGTCGAGATGACGTTTTTTTTTTACAACTTTGTTGCCCTCCCATTTTTTTACGTCTCTCTCAAATTGTCAGATTAGTGGAATATACACTTTTTAGGATGTAATTAACTCATCCTACCTTAATCTGACGCGCTCGAGAATTTCTGTTGGTCAATTTTTTTTTACTAATCTGATCCTGTATCCTTCACGGGCGGCCTTATATATGGGCATCATGTTTTGTGGACGTACTTAACCGGGTACAAGGTATCCCCCTGTATATTAATCTGCCGCGCTTTAGTAAATCCCGAAATCCCCGCTTGGGCTCCCCTACCACATAAATATATTTAATTTAATTGTTGGCAGAATATTACACAGAAACACAATATTATGTATTATCCGACTAATAGAATTATTAAAATAAACGGAATATAAGGACTTACCTACATATTACGACGTAATTTATGCTTACTCAAACATACAATTTGTGGCCAGGTGCTCAACTACGTCGAAATAAAAAGCCTAACATGCTCGAGGACCAGTTAAGTTAAGTTTTTCAAATGTCACTAGCCATATCTAATGAGGTCCTCGAAGATAGTTCTACTTGAGACAGCTAGGTCGGCCTGCAGCTGCTCACAGGCTGGCAAATATTAGCTATGATTTAGGATAGGCTTCTGTGGTTAGTCTTTGGTAAATAATTAGGATGTAGAAGTAGGTTTAAGTGCAGCTTACATTTATTCCATTTTTTTTTAAATTTTGATTTAGATTTTTTTTTCAAATCTTTTTTTAATTGGTTGGTTTGCGCCATATTTATGAGGGTCTACTTATTAAGTACTTGAAGTTGGGTAAGTATTTTATTTACTCAGATTTCTCTCCCTTCTCGGTAGTGTTTAAAATGTTCGGATCGGAAAATAATTGATTACTTAGGCATTCGTAATGCAATTACGAGTAGGTGCCTATCTCATCAATTTGTCACTAAAACACGCCCAAGATACACAAATCCACCGAGTTATTTTGCCTCATAATACCTTTCCATAAAATATCGCTTGTTACACCCGATCCGATTCGTGGGTAATAATAGCGTTACATTAAAGTACCTACCATGCAGTCGCATCAATCTAGTACCTACAAACAAATTAAAACAGTTTTCGGGAGAAAATAAAGTTCGCAAACAATAATTTTAAATTCGCTCAAAAAATCCATTCTCAATGATTACATAGATTATTTTGTAGGTGTCTCTATTTTATACTTACTTTATTATGCTACGGGTTTCTAGGGAAAGCTATGATTTCGTTTTCTTGATCGAGTCACGTTAGATAATAATCCATCGTTGCGACATAACAAACCTCGCGTACCTTCTTTAAATCGGATCGGTGCGTCGAATCGTATGTGATGGGGTAAAACCTCTAAGCCGACGATCAGTCTGCCGAGATATAAGAGAGCTAATATTTATCAAACATCAATTTTCAAATACTCGTGTTTGCTTGTCAAATATTTCAACGCACCATTAGACATGTATGAAATAGGAGAGTTAGGTTTTCGGTGAAATGTTTGTGTGTTCTTTATGTACGTTTTGTGGAAGTTGTCAAGCGAGTTAATGTTCAAGAACACTTGTCAAAACTCAGAATATAATGGGCATGTTACTATGAGAACGTGAGCACTGACTTGTTCAATGTGAGAACCTGATGTACATGTCGAAAGTTGGCAGCTATAAAATTTTACCTTGCGTTGGTACTGTTTTTTTATTTCCTCCTTTTTAATATACAAAAAATCGGATTACTTAATCTAAAATATTAGGCAAATGATGTAAACTAGCGAACAACAACAATGATCTATAGTGAGGTTGATACCGAGTTTATATAATCAATCTTTCTTGTCCGGCAACGCGACCGAAATGCGCAACAGCCTTATTCCGCTGTAAACGCCCCCACAGCCCGACTAATTATTACCCTTTATTTAAAAGCACGGTCATATTTTTGAGACTTTGTCCCCTATTACATGAGCTTTCAATATCGTCCGATGACAACTAATTACGAAACACTCACTTGATATTCGCGTTCGATTCACAGCTCCTTAAAGTTGCGATAAAATCGAATGGCGTCATAAAGTTTATCGACGATATAATGTCCAGCCCCAGGCCCGAGGCCGGCGATTGGGTAAAGGCTAAAAGCCACGATTTCCGTAGCAAAGATTATATTAAAAAATATCCGTAAAATGGTATCTGCTAAGTTCATACTTGCGCGTGAGTGCATGATGTTGCATAAGTTTTTGCATAGTAACGCTTTTGAAGTAGGAAAAAGTTGTGACGTTTTCCGTTTCATTGTTAATTTGTGATAGTTGAAGTTTCCTTATTCGCGTGATTAACAATGCCAGGTCAAGTTTTAATTGAAATGTGTATTACCAAAGTTATTTAAAACCCCTGTATGTGTCCTAGTGCGGGCGGAAACTTATAATAATTGTTGATGTTAAGGTTACTAGAACGAGAGCTCTGATATTTGCAAGTAACATAGTTCATCCGTGACAAATAAATTAAAAAACAAACTAACAAGTAAGTAACAACTATGGACATCTAAATAAAAGTATAAAATAAGTAGCTGAAAAGCTGAGTATACCTACCTACTAAATAGCATCTAAATGGTCAAAATAGTAACGTAATTAACCTCCTAGAGATTGATAACTTTATTACTCTTTTATCTTGCAAATCTTTTCAATTAACATAAGCAATTAAGCAAGTTGAAATTATTATTTTTTATTTAGCCAAAGGAAAAAATATGTTACGGTGCTCAAATCCGTAACCGGCGTAGCTGCGACCGCGACTGCGATCTTGTGCCATACCACAGCATATATGCAGATTAGTAGGTACGCTGTAATAGTAACTAGGAATCTTGAAACCGGCATGCATTTTGTACGCATTATGACGAAGGTACCAGTTACTTTACCTCCACAATAACACGCCAAAGGCGCCGTAGCCACATACGGTACATACAGTTGTTTCTTCATTAAAAAAAAACAATCATTTGATAATAGAGGTGTAAAAACGAGTGTTAAAGACGAGATCGCAGCGCCTTCACTATCAATCATGTGATTTGTAAGCATGCAGTTAACCTCGGCGATAATCATCGGGCATCGACTACTAATAGATAGATGTTTGTTATTAATGGAGGTAAATTATCTCACTCAATATTCTTGACTCGAATTTTATTACATTCTTTCAATTAATTTTCGTAATTTGAGGTTCTAAGTTCTGTCTAGGTTTAGTGAATCCTATTAAGTAGACAAAGGAATCGTAAGATCCGAGACGCCTTTATAAGTATAAACTCTTGATCTAACGATATAATCTCTATCATTCTAGCCGCATCTTGTCGCAAGCAAACCTAAATGTCTAAAGTCATTGTCATTCTTACAGACTATTTTAGTAGCGTTAATTTATTGTCACTATAACACTATCTTTTATATACTTATTACGAGTAGTGTGAGCCATGAACAAACTTTAAGACGATGAAAAATTATTCTAGAATGTACGGATTATTCGACCTTAACATAATTTTAAAGAGAGTTGAAGGTTTGTATCGATCTTAAAAAAAATACGTGTTCAGATGTTTACTATCTGAATAACCGTTTCATTAATAGTTAAATCAATGCCTACAAGATATTGAAGGCTTTACAATAATTATAAATAGCCCATTGGTTACCTAAAACTTAAAACAAATTAGATAATACTGCTCCAATTTAATGGCAGCTTCTCCAATTTTGTCATTAAAATTAGATTGATTTATATTATGACAGATTTTTTGTTTTAATACGCCGAATTTACTACGTTGACCTTCCAAATAAATGTCACAGATTTACTTAAGATTAACCTTGATTTAGATTACGGATGCATCGAGGGTATTTAACAAATTGCATGATTATGTTAATTATCGTTACACTGAGAATGCCACTTGTTTGTCAATAATTTACGACAGGTTTGAGCGAATTAAAATGTAGGTTAAAAATTCTACTTTGTAGAATAGTAATGAGATAAGCTTTATCGTCTTAAGCTCAATACTATCAATGGTTGTACTTTTCTCTCAGAGTTATGATAAAAAGAGTAGATAGGTAAAGGTTTATCTGTCAGAAATGCTTTGTCAAAGTTAATAGTTTTTGTTTTTCTTTCTTTTTTTATTTCTGCATGCTTACATGCCGCAAAACTCGTGTTTGCGGCTGTGGAACTTTTCTATTTATATGTCTATCTCATTTTGTTTTTATGTGTACACAATCTATTGGTTTGCAATCCAGTTCTAAATAATCCTAATTTTTAAGTTCTACCTCTGCATATGATTGTATACTGTCTTGTGTATAATACAATAAATAAAAAATAAAAAAATAAACGTAGCCCCACCCTAGGATTGCTCCTGTATCGTGGGTACCGCTTACAGACATATAATTTCACATGCACATCACACCCAGTTACATCGATATGATAAAACAAATGATACCTACCTACTATTCATAAACGTCTTCATCTATGTTGTACACTTTATAGGTAACTTTTATTATAAATTATGTTTTGGTACAGAAATTAAATACCGAATTTCATGTTGTAATAATTTACCTACAGGCAAGCCGCGCGCGTTGATGTCTTTTGCTTGTAAACTCATTTCATAGTGATGGAAAAAACATTAATCATTAATTAACAATTTTCGAAATGCGAAGGTACTAATTATAGTTTAATTTATTTATGTATTTCGAATTGTTACAAAGTGATTTTTAATAAGTGTTTGGAAACACGCTCTTAATTTGAAGCATCTGTCCGTCAAAGCTTCTACACTTGACGTGGTTCGTATACGAGTGGTATTCTTTTGTGGAAAGAATTTTAATTACGAAACAATCAATGTCGTTTCTTCAATTTGCGCTATTATTTCTGTCGAGACATGTAGTTGGTACGTATTGTATGTTACCGTGTGAACCTCCGGATATAATGTGTGGTATCGTGACGGGTGACGTCACTACAATTGTCGATCGGTTGCAAAGTTGAAATTACGCTGGGTTCAAACTGAAGCTGCGATTCCCATGATGGTGCGGGAATATTTCACGTGCACGCGCGATTCTGAACACTATTTGCGTGTGAAGTTTTCGGATTTCACGTAGCATAACAAAAATTAACGATAACTTGGAACGAGTTTCGTTTGACAAATAATACGCAGATGTAACGTTACTAATCTTTTTTGTTTTCATAAAAGTTCTGTCGCCCAACATCCGGAATACTGATGACATTTTTGAAAAGTACGACAAAAAGCTAACTAAGTAGGTACGAGTAATAGTAATTCGAATAAAATATGCTTTAAACACTAAAAAAATAAATACTTATGCTATATAATTTGGATACAAAATTCACGTTACTTTATTACAAAATTTGCGAATTTAAGGAAAATATTTTGACTTTCAAAATTTTACGCACAATACGTTTATGATGCACGTGCGTTGTTAGTTTAGTTATTTTATGCATATCAATGACAGCTATATGACCGGACCGACTGCGCTAACCAGCAAAATGAAATGTTAATTTATTTTACTGCTTTCGCGTATTTGTGGAAATAAGTGGCGTATCGTCGCCCATCTTTTACTACCGACAAATTACTAATGGTTTGGTAGTCCAATCACTGTTTTAAGTGTTCAAAATAAAACTGCACCGGTATTATTCAACATTTTATGCGGTTTGGTGTAGGAACGGATAATTTACGCCGTAGGGAGGTAACATAAAAATCGGTGTTAAAAGGAAATAAGCGTTTCTGCGGTGCTAAACTGATACGACAACTGATTTTTAGTGTAGTGTCGGGACATCGATAAATGTACGAGTGATGTACAGTTCGGTGTCTGAGCGCGATGACATTTATTATGACACCTCACCGTTGACAGGATAAGCCGATATTTACGACGGAACCCTTGGCCGGGACTTGTTTAGCGGGTGCTGAACCGATAATGAGTACTTTGAGATACTGATTTTCAATTTTGAACCTTTTTATAATTGGAATTGATATTTGGACATAAAATTTAAAATAAGCTTCAATACGCTCATATTAAGCATAATAATTGTAAACGATTTAGGCAAGGTCGTAATACCTTCGATACTTTGCGCAAGAGCAGCAAGTTGCACTTGGCAAATAATCGATTCAAAATTCGTGCAACGTTTTCCGATTATTATTTTATGTATGCACGAGGATCTCTATGGATCATTGTATACAAAAGCATACGTTACAGAAAGCTATAGTGTCGCAGCCCTTTACTATCTCTATGTATTCTTTATTCTGCGGTAAGTGTGTGGGTAAGTATTCGTTTTTTTTCGGTATACTAGTTAATCTTTTTTCTATACATAGCTTCTGTGGGTTCAAACATATTTTTACCATGATGCGCTTTATCAATTTGCAATGAAATATCACAATAAATAACTTTCATTATATTATGACCGCAGACATGCTCTCTGACCTACAGTTCGACAGATTCTAGTATTGGAAATTGAATTTATACTCGATTTTAGATTAACAAAAAATAGTCGATCGGTGTAAAGACTAATGAATGTGCTTACTGCTTATATTACTGTGAACACGGTATTATGTTTATAATGTTAAAAAGTTATTTGATACAATTAAAATCTTATGTAGGTACATCCATATTCATTAACAAGTATCTAGCATTATTACAAGTCAAACTTTTAAGTGTACGGAACAAATACCACAATAAAAACTTCAACAGCGTTTGTAGGCAACAGGCCTTATGTATGGCTAATTACTGAATAAAATTATTATATTAAATTAAGTAAATGAATAAAATAAAAGAGAAAAAAATTAGAAGCTATAAGTTTATTATAACCAAACTAAGGAATAGTTTGTCAGCGAACATGTAATATTCTCACGGGCCATAGACAAACTGTAACCAACTTCTGGAGTAGGTTACACGTCACACGATTTGTGTGAACGTTTTGCGGCTGTACAGGCGTATAGGATAAGGTGTAGTTACGGGCGGGAGGTGTTGTGTCTCGTGTTTTATTGTCGAACGTGGCCACAATGGGCGTCGTTAGACGGTGGCCCGGTGACCTGGCTTTCGTACTCTTGTAAAAACCTGAGTTTGATACACGAATGTGTAGAAATTTGTGCGTTTAGGCCATTTTTGATGCGACCTCAAAACTCCAGTTTTTTTGAAATCGTCAGTGGTATGAGATTCATTATTTTAAGTGAGTGTAAATGTAGCGTCAATGAATAGTTAGTTAGTTTTCAGTTAGTATTTGATAGCGATGTTTTAATTAAAAGTAAGTTTTTTATTCTATTTTATTATCTTCCAGTCTATAATGTTCCAACTAATACGCATGCCTTGTCTCAGAGAAAACAAACTTAAAGCACATAAATATAAATAATTTCTATCAAGTACGTTAAGTTACGCCTGGGGGCTAAGTGTGTTAAGACGTAATATAGATTCCATGTCAAAGGTCTAATCTGGGCACAGATATACAGTGCAGACATCTCAAAATGTCTAGATATAAATAACCAGTCTGCAGAATTCTAGATCTCTGGAATTTAAGACTTTTCACGTTTACTCTGAGTCTAAATAATGAAGCTAAACTAAGTGAATTTAATAAGAATAACTGACTACCAAGTATAGCCTCCGACAAAAATGATATGTTGATAAACATGTCCTTTACAATTTACTATTCCACAAATTTAATACGAATATTATGCATGCGTAAAGCGTTGGCTATTATTTATTATCATCATCATGTTTTGTCGCTGACTGTATCTCGCTACCGGTTGTAAACAACTGGTTGCAAAACTAGAATCATAAACCGTAACAGTTAAATGTCGACTGCTGCTCATTTCACTGGAATAGTTTGAAACCATTTGACAGAAGATCTGACGTAGTTTTTTAGGCCCTATATACTCGTATACACCTAAATACATTGTAATAGTAAACATAATTAAAAATATCGGAAGATCAAGTGTTGCTGTGAAGGACGAAAATAAAATAAAAACAATTACAGAGCTTGCGGCACAACTACAGTGTTTGTGTATGAATGTACCTATAAATTACGTTTTCACGGTAGAGCACGCGCTCAAACCCATTTGAGCGTAATCAGTTAATCACCATCAAATCTGTCGGTGATTCCGCTAATCCGGTAAGTCGACCGTCTCGAATGGTCGCGGAGATCATCTGGAGACACGCTTGATTTAATCGCGCGTGTAGATCGATCTTTTCATGTTATACCACCCACGGTCAAAGTTAGCTCGAGATAGAAGAACGTTATGTACTGAGCTTATTATAAAAATAAATAATTGAGTATGACCTGTAATCATTTTCCGAAAACAATATAAAGCTTTGTAACGCTTTTTTCATAATTTAATAAGTACAAAATACATACTTGTATAATTTTTACATCCCATTTAGAACGGTAAGTTGTTAGGACAAAAAGTACCCCAAATATAGTTTTATGTTGGATATAAAATTGTATTTAAATCCACTATACGCTCTGGAAAGAACTAAACCGAAAGGAGTATACGGAGCTGACGGTCAACCTAGCGGAGAGACATCCCAAGACGAAGAAGGCCCGACGTGATAGAGCCATATCACAAACAATCAACAATCAAACTTTTGCATTGATTGTAATATTAGTAGTAGTATGATTTATACTTACCTACCTATCTAATTGAGAACTCATGCCCGAGTCTACACGAAAGTTTAGCATAATACACGACTGAATGTCTAATCTGCATGGTCAGTCTGAAATGGCGCGATTGGATTCGCTCTTGAATTTGTTACGTGTCGTTATTACTAGACTTCATGTAACGGGTGGGCGCGCGTGAGCCGATCGCATGGAAATGGGTTACGGTAGAACGGCCCTAAGAAACCGTTCCGTGAAGGTGCCCGTGAAGCTTTTGATAATAACTGACTTTTTATAGTGCAATCCAGTTATGTAGATTGCATGGTTTTGTGTAAATTTAAAACTTTGTTATAATTTAAAACTTTGATGTAGGTAAGTGTAAGTTCTGTAAAATATGCATTGGTAAGTTTTTTTATGGCATCTGACTAGTGACCGAGTACAGTAGTAGTTTAAAGAAATAGGCGATTTTTTTTTACTTTATCGGCTAGTATTTTAGTAAACTAAACTTGTATATTTTGTTGAGGTGTATCCAAAAGGTATGGTGAAACTCAGGGACGTTTTAGCATCTTCTCTGAGCATTGATACTTCGTCGCTTCAATTCTATGTCCTTGTCCACCCGCCTCTCTAAAGTGCAATAATCTATGGCAAGATTAAACACGCACCGAGTCGCGACGTGACGTTAGATATAAGGAAATATGTTCGAGGGCAATCTCTTTCATATCAGATTATAGGCTTTATTTCACACCCTCTTGGATTGAACCTACATTCTAAATGTACAAAATATATCTCAATTTCTATTTTAACATTTCTATGTGAGTTCACTACAATATCGCCAGTGTCATGTCGTGTAGAAGGATGGCCTGCCGACCGAAGAAGAAAAATATATTTTTCTAGTCCACAAAAAATAACCGTCAAAAAAAAAGGTTCTCACATCACCTGTTGTTTTCTTTATTTGGTTTGTTTTAGAATTTCACCCTTCTGTATAATAATGAATGAATGATATAAATGATCTAAAAAAAAAATTGCTTACGCCATGCTTCAAGAAATCGCTCTACATGGGCTCCAACAGTTTTTTTAATGTATTAACACTATGTTTCGCTACGTTTGCATGCGATTTTCATTTCAGAATTTAACGTTAAAATATTAATGTTTGGTGACGTTAATTACTGTTTCAACATTATGTTTGTATAACGGCTCTTTGATGCTTTGATTTAAATATAAAACTTATGTACAACCTCTCACTAAATCTATCGGTGGGATAGCTTAGGATAAAGTGACCACTAACTCTGACCCTAAGTGGCTGTATTCATGGGGTTTTCTCGCCAAGATTATGTTTAATGGTCTATTCATAATAACATTAATTTCCTCTTAAATTATGTCTGTCACTTTCAAGTGAAAACAAAAGAAGCTACAGTTTTAGTGCTGTCAAATAGGATTCTAGATAGTTTGGCGCATCCAGAATCGACATCGCTTTACCGTGTATACCTATTATCTCTGGAGGTACATTACTTACTTATAATATGACTATACATCTACACTAATATTATAAAGAGGAAAACTTTGTTTGTTTGGTTGTAATGAGTAGGCTCCGAAACTACTGAACCGATTTGAAAAATTCTTTCACTGTTGGGAAGCTATGCTACCCCCGGGTGACATAGGCTACCTTTTATCCCGTAAAAAATAATGGTTCCCGCGGGATAGTAGTTAACGCGGGTGAAACCGCGAGGTGCTTCTAGTTTTAATAATAATATCTGGATGACCGAGCTTTGCTCGGTATTTTCTTTTTTATAAATTGTGTTTTTTGGAAATTATATTTAAGTACGAATTACTAATAAAATGATGAAATATGAATAATATTTTTTGATCTTACCGATAGAATAATAAAAAATATGAACTGGTTATAAAGAAAAAAAACATAAAAAAACACGAATAAAATGACATTTTCTAAAAATGATTCCTAGCTAGATCGATTTATCGCCCCCGAAACCCCCTATTTACTGAATTTCATGAAAATCGTTGGAGCCGATTCCGAGATTCCACTTATATATATAAATATATATATATATATATATACATATACAAGAATTGCTCATTTAAAGATATAAGATTATAGTTTCATTTTTTACAGTACAGTACAAAAGTACAAAATTGATGACAAAATGACTACTTATCATCAATTTGTGTACTTTGAGCTTCATTAAACTAATAGGTATAAATAAATAATTTACCATTTCCATTCCAAATATGTTTGACCATATTTATGTAAACAGTGACACAAAATAGCTGTCAAATTAACGTCAACGAGACAACTTCTAATGAGATTCGTCTTGTAATAGGGTGACCAAAAAGATTGACCACGATAAATGGTTTCTTAACACTAAAAAACAACTGCTTGCAACGGTCTGAGCTTGTGTCTGTACACTTTTGGGTAACCTCACCGCTTAGTTTTTGGTTTAGTACTTAAAAATACTTTTATTATGTCTTTTCAAGTTACTCTTTTTTCCTTAGGTACTCATATTTTTTTTTATAATAATAATATCATTCTCCAAGAGTATCACAATATAATTATTCTCATTGGTTATTTTTGTTATTTAAAATAAGAATAGAAAAGAAAATAAGAAATAAGAAATAAGAATACTACTTATTATTAATGAATTTAATAATCATAATTACCTAGCTACTTTTAAAAAGGAGACCTGTATCGCGCCAGCTTTTAGTTGTTGGATACAATAAGGTGCCAACGGAACTTATCAACTTGGTCAAACTAAAATATATAAATATACTAAACTATAGGAATGACAGGCCAAAAATGTATGGATGCGATGTTGAAGCGTTTCTAACCAGCATTCGGTAAATGGATTTACACAATCAAATCATAGCAGGGTGAGGTTGAGCATTTAGCATTAGTACACGCACACTCGATATAATAAGTGAAACGAAATTTAAAAAAAACCTACATAAGTAGGTTGTAGGTAAGTAGTACCTACAGATTTGTTTTGAGTTTTCGAAATACATTTATGGCAATCTAGCTTTAACAAAGCTTTTGATTGAAAAGTATTTATTACGATCAGCAATTGCAGCGCGAAATTGAACTTTATTTTTATAGAGATTAATTTCATTTTTTGTACTTCCCCGCATTTAATTTATACTGTACCTACCTATATTTTAGTACGTTGGTAACTGTACTCGGCATTAGTCCATTATTTATGCAATAACTTTCTTTATCCTTTGTATTCAAATAACTTACAAAATCTAAAATAGAATAAAAAGAAATGTCTATCAATAATAAGCTCCCAGTCAACTCAGCTATGGGCTTCTTGATCTTTGACGTGTCTTCCTTTGTTTTGGGCTAGAAGTAAAAAAAATATTTACATGAAGTTAAATTGAAGTTAGAGTAACATTCATAGTAGGAATATAAAATAGTGAATGTGAAATATTTATTTCTTTCATTTTATTCTTCATTCAGTATATTTAGCTAACCATGCCTTACAATGTTAATTAGTATTTAAACGGGTCTAATTCGCGCACAAACGAATATCAAAATATATTTTGACATGTACCTCGACGTTTCGACCGAGTTACATCGGTCGTGGTCACGAGAAGACTGGTGATGCCTTACAATGTCTCCTAACTTAAATAAGTTCGTATACAATTGAGCAAGTGAGCTTTAAATCTTAATCTACCTCTAGAAAAGTCGTAATGGCCTCCAATATAAGTTTCACACACTTTTTGTATTGGTTGCTATAATTCCATTCAATTATATACGACGATATATCAATCTTTACTATACATATCGCTGCGCGTTCCTTACTAAGTTGCCTGATTGTGAACCTGCCAAAAAAACTTTCAATCACAGTGAAATCCATTCAATGGACCCTGATTGACCGAACATAATACTTATCAATCCGGTATTCAACGGATCAATCCTCATTTTTGCTGTAATCTTGTAATTATATATGATACCAACTTGTGTCAAAATGAAGTAGCTTGTCAGTATGTAACGTTTCTGTAATTTATGTGTGTTTGTAATTATAGTTAACAATAGTTACAATAATTGGGATGTGGTACCTATAGTTAGTTGTAAAGAGCGGGTTGTATAATGAATAGTCGGGATTCGGTTGTATGTTGTTTGTGTTTGAAAGTACGGTAACAATCATACTTTTTTAATTGAGTGCACTTTGCACTTTACTTAGAATATATTTCATAGGATACTTATATTTTATAACTCAAATTATGTAGTAATTAAGTTATTTTTAAAGGAATTTAAATACACTCATTCTTAGTACTTTAGATATGTTAAATAACAAATGTTAAAAAAATTTAGTTAATGGGAGTTGCCTTTTTTTAATTAATACAAGCCTTAATACTAGGTAAAACGTAAAACGGTATAATGAACTACCACGTGTAATAACAGTCGAAAACTAACCGACACATTATAGACAATTAGATAAATTATTATAATAAATACAATTAATTATTTTGGTTAATTTGTAATTGTTGTAATAAAGTTGTTTAAATAATAATTAAATTTAAATAAAGTTTGAAATCCCAGATAAGTATTTCATGTTCAAAGCTGTTAGGTAAGTACATAATTATTATTATAAATATGCATTTTTAGTAAAAAAGTGCTGTAATACCTCCAATTTAAAAAGCATGCTCTTGGTACATACTTACCGCGTTCTCGTTAGAAATTATTTTTCACAAGATATATTTTAAAATCAATTGCACATTTTCTGAAAGTCATCCTACATAGCAAAAAGATTTTGGTGTATAAAGCTCGTATCGCATAACAATGTCTGGGTTTGATCACCGGGATAAAAAGAAATAACGAGCAAATAAATTAGGTGCTAGATTTAATTCGCACCAATTGAACAGCTCAAGTAGTAGTGTAATAAAGAATCCGCCGCCCACACTGGATAACAAGGATATTTAGAATAATTCTTATATTGTTAATTAATTTATATTTTGAAGGAACGTTAAACATTGCGGATTTGCAGTTAACGATTTGACAATAGTGTCTGGAACACAAAAGTTACAATTGTTAAGCACGTCTATATGAATAACGGTTTATCGCAATTACCAACTGCCCGTAAGTATCTATCAGCACGCAAATTAATAACTACCCACACGATTTTACAGCAGGCTGAAAAAAATAAAATTCTAAAAATGTCTTTGATAATACCTACAAGTTACATTGGGCAACGGCACAACGTTTAAAGTGATATAAGTACTACCTTGTTTTTTCTACCATGGCTTCATCTAGGCCCTGTCAAAAAAAAATGTGATTGCTACTTTGTTTTAGTAATATCTATTTGCGGCATGTAGATTCAACTAACGTCACAGTCAGCAACAAAATGAGCTGCATGTTCGAACCTTCAATTTACACAAAAAGTTGGTGATTAACGAGCGTAAACCAAAAATTGAAGTTAGGAGATGATGAGTGGTTTTCGTTGCTAACTGTACCATCCTTAGTTTCATAAAATAGTAAGTTGATGTGTCTATTAAACTATGTATTGGTAACCGTGAATATAGTCCATAAACTTTGCAACTTTATTTTATTCCATTGAAGTAGATTCTGATAAGATAGGGTTCAATAAATTGATCACGGTTAGGTGTCGCATTAATAAAGTCGATGCAAATTATATGCCACTTACTATCAGATGCTAGACTAGCAAGGTACGTAGTGGGAGGATGATTTAAATGTATGTTGTTTTAATTAGGGGATCAGAGAAAGAAGAGTAAGATGCATAGGAATCACATTATTATTATTACTAGCTGCGCCCCGCGGTTTCACCCGCGTTTCACATTATAAAACCTACAGGGCGGTGGCTATTATAGGACTTGTAACATAGTGTCAGAGAAAATACTGAAGTTAGGTCATTTTTCACAGTTATTATTGCACTGATGGACAGGAAAACAGTGATGATGATGATGACTTGTAGCCTATATTGTGTCTCTAAACTGCATACAACATTTCATGCAAATTAAGGTACTATTTCACAGTTTAGCCGTGTGAATTGTGTAAGTTGGTGTATAAGTTATCAAAATACCAAATTTCAAGCCAATGGGGTAGTTTTTCACAGTTTTTATTGCACTGATGCAAAACGGTGACGATGATGATGATGAATTAATCCTAAGTCGTAAGTTGCGGGATAACCGAAATTTTACGTACCTACATTGGGTGTTTTATCGCATTGATGGAAAACGGCGATGATTATGATTGATGACTTAATAATATTATGTTCGTAGCCAATGTCCTAAGTTGGAAGATAACCTATCTGTGAACCAAATTATCTCCCCCCACTCTCCCCTCTTACCACTCCCCCTATTTCCCCCCACTCTCCCCTCCTTCTACCCCCACTATCCCCTCTTTCTCCCCCACTCTCCACTATTTCTCCCCCACTCTCCCCTCTTTCTCCCCCCACTCTCCCCTCTTTCTCCCCCCACTCTCCCCTCTTTCTACTCCCACTCGCCACTCTTTCTCCCCGCTCTACCCTCTTTCTCCCCCCACTCTACCCTCTTTCTCCCCCCACCCTCCCTCTTTCTACCCCACTCTCCCCCCGCTCTCCCCTCTCTTTCTCCCCACTCTCCCCTCTTTCTCCTCCCACCCTCCCCTTTTTCTCCCCGCTCTCCCCTCTCTTTCTCCCCACTCTCCCTTCTTTCTCCCCCACTCTCCACTCTTTCTCCCCCCACACTACCCTCTTTCTCCCCCACTCTCCCCTCTTTCTCACCCCACTCTCCTCTCTTTCTCCCTCCACTCTCCCCTTTTTCTCCCCCCCTCTCCCCTCTTTCTCCCCGCTCTCCCCTCTCTTTCTCCCCACTTTCCCCTCTTTCTTCCCGCTCTCCCCGTCTTTCTCTCCACTCTACCATCTAATCCCCTTTTCCCCCACTCTCCCCCTCCCCTCCCCCGCACTCTCCCCCCTCTCCTCCCATCGCACTCTCCCCCTTTAAATAACGATCCGTTCAGCCGTTTATTGTGGTCCGTTGGGGGTGCATCTAAAAATACCTCATAATTTCAACCCCTCTTGCTATTCCCCCTTTAGGGATGATTTTGCAAAAAAGCTGAAACCCGTATTTATTTATATCTTACCAAAAGTCTAAATAAGAATTTTCAGATCCCTAACTTGAAGAATTATGGATTCCCCATACAAACTTTCAACCCCTATTTCATCCCCTTCGAGATTATTTTTTGAGACAAAAGATAGCCTATGTCCGTCTCATAGGTCCAATCTACCCCTATACCAAATTTCATCGAAATCGGTCCAGCCGTTTGAGCGTGAAGAGGTAACAAACATACACACATACACACACACTCACAAACTTTCGGCTTTATAATATTAGTAAGATTAGTAAGATTAATGTACTAAAAATCTTTTAATTTCTAATGTTCGATTTTCTACAACGACCCCGTCGTAAAATGTTAGTTTTTAAGACGTTGCAAAGTAGCGTTTGTTGATCCGAAGTTGAAGTATATTATGTTGGTTCCGTCAGACCTATCTATCGATCCAGCTGGTACTAATTTGGTATGTCCTAGAAAATCCCTTATTCCGATAGGACAAGATACATGTCTTATGCTAATATCCCGTCTAAGGAACCACCCAGTCATTATTCTCTTGTTCTCATTACTCCTGACTGATGGACTGGGATGAAGATGATCCTGTTTACGCTGTAAGGAATCCGAGATGCGATCGATAGTTAGACATTATTGATGACGAGTGTTTATTGTGCAGGTTTCTTATAATTTTCATAATAATAGCTTTTTTTAATGACAAGTAAACACTAGAGCTAAGGAAAGTAGTGCCACGTTGGAAGTTACGGTTACGTAGAGAACTATATTTAGTCATCTGCGCTTACGGCTCCAATGCGGTTTATGAAAATGAAGCCTTAATCGCCTGATTAGGTAAACTTTCATCTATCCCGTCCAGCATAGTAAACTGACACAGTAACCACTTCCAAGTTATATGTGCAGTGAAGATGCACCCTTATTAGGCAAGAGACGGTTTCTAAAGCGATCGTGAATTCCATGGCATTCGAGTCATTTCCATATTTTGTCTCTTATCCATCCTATTTCTACGGCGTCTACTTTTATTTAAACTTTTTATATTCCACCCAATCCAAGACTTGAATAACGAATACTATTGAAAATAGAAAAGATTAATCACGAACACCACACGTGTCAATTAGAGGTTGAAAAGGTATCCTTGCAAAAACGTACTGTGGAATGTCCACAGACCACAAAATGATTTTTAAATTAACACAATATGTTTTTTTCTGCATCGTTCTCACAATGTGTTATATAGCTTTCTAAATATGAACTAGCTATTGACTGTTAGGTACGCATTCTAGATTTACTCACTTTTTGACACAACGGTGGCTGCGCTTTGTCGAAAACTTTTTAATTTAACTAACTAATGTTAGTGTGATCATCGTCATCAAAACATATATTTGTCCACTGCTGGGCACTAACCTTTCCTCACTTTCGTGAGGAGGATTACGTCATCATTCACCACGAGGTCCAGTTTATAGATCATATCTGAAATTATTGGGCATGTGGGACTTTTTATTCCATCGATACACTATTCTAAACTTTTATTTCCAGATTTCTTAACTTTTATTTTATGGGGCGAATCGATCAATACGAAATGAACACTTACTAGGTCGGTTCGCCCCACAAAAGGAATGTGGTGCCACGAAACGGCCAATGCAAAATGAGTTGTAGCGCGATTCGACCCGTGGGGCGAAACGCCATACCCCTTCCTCACGTTGTTTCTCTTTACCAAAACGCCAATGATAATTACGCACATTTTTTTTAACAAAAAACAGATTAAGTTAACTTTTAGACCCTACTATTAATAATTCTATGCATTCGTGAGTATAATAAAGGCATCTATGCCAAAATAAAGATATCAAGTCTTTAACTATCTGACCTTTCAGGATATCATCGACAAGAGTTATTATTAGTCAAGGTGTCTATCTGAGGTCGCCATCTGTACCTCAACCATTGTTTAGATGTTAACTATTATTCACGCCTTGTTAAGAAGTTGTGAAGAGATTGTAAAAGTACCTAACAAAGAGAATTACGATGTGCAATTATTGTTATTGTATTCGGAAGTATCTAATGTAAAATTGTAATGAAATGACGAATGGTTTACTTAAAAAAAAACATAAAAAGTGATCGTAATTTATCCCTGAGAAAATAACCTTAGAATTAAAACACTGTGTACAAAAAAATACACATAAAACTATGTGTTAATTGTATTTGTATGCATACCACTGTAGTATAAATCGATGTTACCAGTACGAGCAATCCACTCTACCACAATAGCCTATAATTTGTCAAGTGGTATGCAAACAACCAATTCCTTAATCTCAACTATTCACTACCATACATTCAAACCAAGTGTTTCTGAGGTTCGATAGGAGCCAGAGGTCAAAGTAAAGGTTTTATTGGAAACTCATTTTCACATATTAGATATGTAAAATATATTGCGTCTGTCGATCATCATGTTTGTATCAGTAAAAAGAGGGATTTTGTAGATTTTAAATTGTTTTCAAAATTTCACTGGTGTAAAATGATTATGTAGTCAAACACGCATCCGCTCCAGTGGGTTCAGCCTGTAAAGGCTTCCTGGCATCATCATCTACCGATATCCGTCCGTTGGTGAGCACGGGTATTTTTAGAGGTCCGTGCCCAAAGGGTAAAACGGGACCCTGATACTTAGACTTCGCTGTCTATCCGTCTGTCACCAGGCTGTATCTCATGAACCGTGATAGATAGACATTTTAAACTTTCACAGGTGATGTATTTCTGTTGCCGCTACAACAACAAATACTACAATATAGAATAAAATAATCATTTAAGGTGGCTCCCATACAACAAACGTGATTTTTTTCGCTCGTTTTTATAGATAATGGTACGGAACCCTTCGTACGCGAGTCCGACTCGCACTTGGCCGGTTTTTCACTTCCGTGAGGAGGATTACGGTCTAATCCACCATGTTTACCCGATGCAGATTAGTGGCATACCTACTACGATATTGGTTGTCTACCGCCACTTCCGTAATGCAAATATATCGCAGACGAAGTAGGCTAACTATTCATAATGTCAATTTCTAATGCTTTTATCTAAAAGTACTTTTATAGTTCGTAGTTTCTCGCGTCTCCGAGTGAGAGAAAGCAAGTGACAGCGTCGTCGCAATCACCGTAATCGCAGATGGCATATGGCCATCGGGTTCTATCGCAAATTGCTGCAAATCTCAGGTGGACGTTTTATAAAAATCGTTAATGTCGTCTGATGGATCTAATCCCTGAACAGTAAAAATCATTCATTTTTAAAATTGTATTACCTAATGTTTTGCACGAAACGATTAATTCCATTTTCGTCCCATGGAAGTTCGTCCCACGTGACAAAATCTGCTTTCGTCCCATATTCTATGGCAATTTCGGCCCAAGTTAAATTTTATTTAAAAATTCTTATTTCGTCCCTCATTTCAGCTTCACATACACGTGCTTCAATAATGTGCTGATCTTTAGTTTCCTTTTGTTGGGAGCCTTGGTGCCGTTAGTTCTGATTCTGGATAGACACCTCCAGAACAATACAGCACAAAGTTAACGTCCATCAGTCAAGCTAAAGTCGGAGGCACGCGCTAACATGACTACCAGCTAGTAATCACACATTGGCCATACCTCCCCACATACTTATCGCGTACCTGTGTCTCCCAAGAGACGTCCGGTGCCATTACCGTGACACGGGAATTGCAGTAAATTACTGAGCCATGGTTACACCGGACACCATATGGTTCAGGAAAATTGTCATTCGACCACATCACGCACTTACCTTGAAGGAGTAATCACTACACTTGATGTTTGTGAAATAGATTTGTTATAATATAAACTAACTTTTAAAGTCAATTGCACTAACGACCACGTGAAATTAGCTAGCTAATTCTAACATCATGAAGTTATAATCTATAGACATAGCAAGAAGGTCATTAATCAATAACACGGACAAGAGGCTTCTTATGAATCTTCGATCAACTAGGCAAAAAGCTGGCAGCTATGGCATAGTTTAGGAGCGAGCGAAGTCTGAGATAGTCTTACTTATGCGATGCAATGAATGAAAAGATAACTGACGGGATTGTTTTTACATACATGGTACATTTAATTTGAAATGCTACCGAATCAGTGATCTTTCACTAATATTATTAAGTCAACAATCGTTCAATATTACCATTTACTTATCCAATATTTAATCATTACCATATTACCAACTGAATAATCTTTACTCGAAAGAAATAGGTTATCTTTCCATGCAACGGTATTTCATTATTCAAGCTAGCTAGCTCTTAGTCTATAAAACATCTATCGACCACTTTGATTCATCATTCTCATTAATCAAGTAGTAATCAAAGATACATTAACGCAATTTCATTCGACAACAATTATAACAGAAAGTTGGTCAGACAGGGCTCTATGGCTGCGACCTCTTAAGTCTGAAACACTTGAACTTTTCGTGAATTGCTGACACGACTCATGACGGGTCTTCCAAATTCTTTGGGTTTGGATTGTTATACCTGTCTGATGGTAAACGGTCGCCGCCACCTATGGATACTATTGGACACCTGCGACACTCGGGGCGTTGTCGATGTGGTGCCTTCTCTAATGACTCTGATAGCCGTCTATGTTATTAACTTGATTCGTGGCACAGACATTTACCGTCTTACACCAAAAGATTAGACCAGAGTAAATCAGAAGAAGTTTTTAAAATTTCATTCCACAAAATCGACGTCTATCACTCGCGTTTTCTTACTCAATTCTGGCGTTCTTAATTATTTTTCTTGTGAATTTGTTATTGAGTTAGATAAAGCGAGGATTAAACGTCGTTTTGTGGAGAAAATTCGAATCATCTGTTCAACTCTGGTTTAAATCTTTTGTGGTACGACGGTAACAATTTAGGTATAATATAGTAGTGTGTATCTACACGCACACGCCTAAACTCGTGTAGTAATTGAACAAGAGGCAAGGGAAGACAGTCCACAACTCTACATGAACCATCAACGGTCTTATACAAAAACTACATGTCCAAGACGGCACGCGCCGTAGTATTATGCGTTCCGATCGACGCATTAGACGCGCATTGCTAGAATATCTTGAGAAATTATTACCACGCATTGTGAGATGATGAAATGGAGTCACTCACAACTTTGCTTGAAGAAACTAGAGCTTTTTGTCGGATACAGAGCGACAATTTGTCGACTCCATCTTACTTACTTACTTATGTAAGTTATTTTGAAAAATAATTTGGTAAAACACGTAGTAGTATCGTTTATCGTTTTTTTTAATTAGTTCATTGGTTGTGTAATGTTTGTATTTTGGAAAACAAACAGTTCAATCATTTATATAAGTAGCTGGCACGGCCACGCGTTGCTGTGGATAAGGTTTTCGTTATTGCGACTATAAATTGAGATGTGAGCTATCCTATCTTTCAAGTTAGAACAAACTGCACACTGTGTGAAAATTTGATTAAAATCGGTTAAGTACTTTAGGAGTCTATAGCGGACAAACAACGTGACACGTAATTTATATATATTAAGACTAGCTGATACCCGCAACTTCGTTCGCATTTTTATATAAAATGTAAACTGTTTAGAAAATCAATTGATGTCGCGGGGAACAGCGAGGTAAGAATATATCTGTCTCTTTCTCACTCCCTTTTCCTCTATCTTTCTCCCTCTCTAGCTCTTTTTCTATCTTTCTCCCTCTTTCGCTCTTTCTATCTCTCTTCCTCTACCTCCATCTCTTTCCCTCTCCCTATATCTCTATATCTTTCCCTATCTTTCTATCATTAATATCCCTCTCCACTCTCAATCTCTTGCGTTCCCTCTCCCTGTCCATCTCATCCATTATATTTATTTCCCTCACCCTCTCCGTCTATATCTCTTCCTTTCCCTCCTTCGCTCACTCCCTCTCCCTCTATTTCTATATATTTCGCACTCAATCTCTCTCACCTATTTCCACCCACTCTCCACTGTCTCCCCCCACTCTTCCCTCTTTCTCCCCCCACTGTATCATCACTTTCTATTCACTCTACACTCTTTCTCAACCCACTCTCCCCTCTTTCTCAACCCACTCTCCCCTCTTTCTCCCACCACTCTCCCCTCTTCCCCCCCACTCTTCCCTCTTTCTCCCCCCACTCTCCCCTCTTCCCCCCACTCTTCCCGCCTGCTCCCCCCACTCTCCCCTCTTTCTCCCCCCACTATACTCTCATTCTCCCCGCTCTCCCCTCTCTATCTCCCCACTCTACCCTTTTTCTCACCCCACTCTCCTCTATTTCTCCCCCGTTCTATCCTCATTCTCCCCTCTACCCTCATACCCCAGTCTCCCCTCTCTATCTCCCCACTCTACCCTTTTTCTCACCCTACTCTCCCCTCTTTCTCCCCCCACTCACCCCTCTTTCTCACCCCATTCACCCCTCTTTATCCCCCACTCTCCCCTCTTTCTCACCCCACTCACCCCTCTTTCTCCCCCCACTCTCCCCTCTTTCTCACCCCACTCACCCTCTCTTTATCCCCCACTCTCCCCTCTTTCTCCCCCCACTCTCCCCTTTTCTCCCCCCACTATCCCCTCTTGCTCCCCCTCTCTTCCCTTTTCTCCCCCCCACTCTTCCCTCTTTCTCCGCCCACTGTATCATCACTTTCTATTCACTCTACACTCTTTCTCACCCCACTCTCCCCTCTTTCTCAACCCACTCTCCCCTCTTTCTCCCACCACTCTCCCCTCTTCCCCCCACTCTTCCCTCTTTCTCCCCCCACTCTCCCCTCTTTCTCCCCCCACTCTCCCCTCTTCCCCCCACTCTTCCCGCTTTCTCCCCCCACTCTCCCCTATTTCTCCCCCGTTCTATCCTCATTCTCCCATCTACCCTCATACCCCACTCTCCCCTCTCTATCTCCCCACTCTACCCTTTTTCTCACCTTACTCTCCCCTCTTTCTCCCCCCACTCTCCCCTCTTTCTCACCCCACTCACCCCTCTTTATCCCCCACTCTCACCTCTTTCTCACCCCACTCACCCCTCTTTATCCCCCACTCTCCCCTCTTTCTCACCCCACTCACCCCTCTTTATCCCCCACTCTCCCCTCTCTTTCTCCCCACTCTACTCTCTTTCTCACCCCACTCTCCCCTCTTTCTCCCCCCCCTCTAACCTTTTTCTCACCCCACTCTCCCCTCTTTCTCCCCCCACTCTCCCCTCTTTTTCCCCCCACTCTGTCCGCTTTCTCCCCCCACTCTCCTCTCTTTCTTCCCGCTCTCCCCTCTCATTCTCCCCACTCTACCCTCTTCTCCCCTCACTCTACCATCTACTCCCCCTTTCCCCCACTTTACCCCTTTCTCCCCCTCCTCCCATCGCACTCTCCCCCCTTAATTACTTTCCAATTTAAATTACGCTCCGTTTAGCCGTTTATTGTGGTCCGTAGGGGGTGCATCTAAAGAATACCTCATAATTTCAACCCCCTTGCTTTTCCCCCTTTAGGGATGATTTTGCAAAAAAGCTGAAACCCGTATTTATTTATTTCTTACCAAAAGCCTAAATAAGAATTTTCAGATCCCTAACTTGAAGAATTATGGATTCCCCATACAAACTTTCAACCCCTATTTCATCCCCTTCGAGATTATTTTTTGAGACAAAAGATAGCCTATGTCCGTCTCATAGGTCCAATCTACCCCTATACCAAATTTCATCGAAATCGGTTCAGCCGTTTAGCCGTGAAAAGGTAACAAACAAACAAACAGACAAACAGATATACAGATAAACAGATTAACAGAGTTACTTTCAGATTTATAATATTAGTATGGATTTACTCTCCGTTTTTTTTTCTAAGGAGTCAAAACAGAGCTTATACAACTCTATAACTTCATAATTTCTTCATCAATTTCTTCTTCATAATCTACATGTACTTGTGTTTCCTAATAGCAAGCATTGTTAGGAAATAACAAAGAAAAATCCGACATGAAAGCTACGGCACTTCCCTCTTAGCTGATGTCAGGGCACTTGCCAATATGTACTTCCAAGTTTCTATGGAACCATTAGCTTTGCTGGCTGCAATGTCTGACCACTAGAACAATCGAAAGAAAAGACGAATATTGGTCATATGTTTCTTAGTTTGGCGTACCATTCATTCAATTCTACTGCTCATTGTAAGCAAGCCACGTCTATTCAATCTGAACGAAGCTATTCTGCATAAACGTTGATAGACTTGAATAATGAAAGGGTTTTTGCGGGATTAAAATATTGTAATGTCTTAGAGATTCTGTTGTTAGTATCCCGGATAATGGATTAACAAAAGAAGCAAAGGTCAACAACAAAACGGTATCTAAAAGTAATTTAGATATTTGCTTTGTCAATCTACATAAAAATGACCATAATTTCGAGATATTTTAGAGAATTGGAAATCATGATATGTAAATGAGGTCTAGCCGAGTTGCAAATATTTGTAACCATGTCCGAATTGCTTATTAAAGCTATCTATGAAGTCCTCAGAGTAAACCCATTGATGTTTTAACTCTCGCGCTGTAAATTGTGGCCATGAACATGAACATCGTAGGATGTAGTAAATTGCAGTGATGGTTTTTGCGCTAGCTTTGGCTAAGCTGCGGTCGAAGTCGCGTGGTCATCGGAAACACTCAGGCAAGACCAAACCACTGATTGTTTGGTGGCCTACCGTGAAACGACGACAGTATAGCATATTCTATGAATATAGTGAATAGATGTCACTGTGAATTATACATTCAACAAGCCTCTATACGATTCCACCTTCAATATTTATTTATTTATGTTTGATTTGGAGTAACAATCCAAAAAATAATTTATCTATTAAAGAAATAATTCGTAAAAAAGTCTCATTTACCCCATTACGTATATTATATATATGTCTACGAATTGTATAATGAAGGCAAAATTCTCAATGTGATAGGCAATAATCTCTACTTATCTGTCGGAAATTGAGACATGTTATTTCAAAGTAGCCCCCTTTCGCCTGCGCACACTTTTGTATGACATCGATCGCGTGCCGATCACATGCGCCGCGGCAGCGCACGCGCGGTAATCGCAGCTATTTGTGGTCGGATTGTCTATCGGATATAAGCTGTTGCGACCATGTGGCTAATAGACCCCCTGGACTATTACGCGATTAGACGACCAAAGAAAAACGTAGGAATGATGATGGTATCTTTATACTGTTTGTACCTATTTGTAGTGATGTTTATAGAAGTTTGTTGTCGTTGCGATCTCGCATTTTTCACTTCAGAACAACAGTTTTCTCCATGATATATTGTTCTTATGATAATGACCGTCAAATTCTGCTCGAATCCAAAAAAGAGTATTTCTCTCTGTGTCTACACTACATAATTTCATTTCCCGTTTATTCTAACTAAAATAATAAACAGATGAGTTCCTAAGTACGCAAGAAATGAGGCCAAATCTGGCTTCTGCCTTTTGGCTTTAGTTTACGATCATGACGTATTTCACTATCTAATCGTAAAGTAATGAGCTAATGATCTATAAAGTACCTCCTAGCTATAAATTACTTTGCCGTAATAAAGTGTTAGTTAGCAACATTGTCACTTGGCAGCGTTTTATGGCCGTAATGATTATGGTAGGTGAAGCCATGAGTCCATGACCACCAAGGACTTTATGATGGAATAACGATAAAAAAATACTGTAAATTGGTTTCTTCGAGCCGTCATCAGATTATTTTTCAAAGCGGAGTTGTCGACTTGTCATAGTGTTTTTAACTTAAATAACCTTTGATGTTAACATTTGACACCTTGATATGAAAATGATAATGAAACACAGATAAAAACTTAAACAATACCAACAACTTCACATACATTTCTCACAATGAAGCTTTTACTTTTAATTGCTGACGTCAATAAAATAAAAATGCCACAAAAGTTATAGATCCGCCGATGGCTTGTAATTGATGCTTGAATGGCTAATTTTGTATTGAACTATTGTTAAGAGCAAAGCTTTATTTTTATGTCTATAGCTCTTTATTCATAATGATGACATACATTCCAATAGAGTAGCGAGGAGTCATTGGTAAAATCAAAGTGGAATTGTAAGCTGGGGAATTACAGGGTGGGATGCGATGAACCTATGATGTTTTTATTGAAGTGCCTACCTGTTTTAGACGCCAGCCACTCGTCTGTTTTTATGAGCAATAAAACAATAACTCCATACAATTGAAGATTCGAGTTTTGCTTTAATCAAAATCGTGCTATGATTTCTCTATTAAAAGAAAATCAAAAGGAAAATAAAATGGAAATTCTATTTCTAATTTATGTAGCTCCTAACTAAATTGACTTTGATTCCTAAAATGAGCGCAAAGGACAAATGGCAATAGCTGTTTTAGCTCAGGTCAAACTCTTTATGCGGTATTATCATGTTAATCGTCTCTGACTGCGATGACCTATCACTCTCAGACGTTGAACAACGGCGAAGATTGCATTATACATCGCTTGTTTGATAATGGGTGCTAATGTTGGCTTCGGGATCAAACGTTAATTATTCTAATACTCCATCTAGGACTAAGTAGGTCCGTGGTAGAGTTGGCGCGATAAACGCACGCAACCGTGTATACACTATCATTACAATTCTATCTTCTGGACCGGTTGTAATGCGAACTGATAGTTTATATTTTAATACTATCTGATGGCTCTATCTGCTCGTTATGGCTTACTCTACGGGGCAGTAGGTAATCAATGCAACTATGTAACTCAGGGTAGACAGATTTTTGTAAGTAATTTGCTACGTCATCAAATTATCATGCCTCGCTAATTAATGCGTGTGATAGCAGTCAACTCACTGAGTTGTTAATTTAGTTTGAAAATGTTTATATCCATAAGAACGCCATTGAACGCAATGTGACATTTCTAACTTGAAACCTTTGATTATTTAGGTATACCGGCTTGGAACATTACAACTATCTAGGTAAATTGATGATATTTGTTAAGACATCACGCATAACAACTTTAACTACGAAGTGCCTCAATACTTTGTAGCGACTTTAAAGCTGTTTAGCGCACCTGTTGGTTTATAAAACCACATACAGGTTAAATGTGCCAGTAATGAAGAAATCTAATAGCTTACCTTATGACCGCATCTCCATGGTAGTTAATTACTTGCGACCTGAAAAAAAGACAGTTATACTTTAGCATTTGTAGCGCAATTGAAAAGAGGCATGAAATTATGCACAATCTCGTAATTGTGTACACATTTATATCCTAGTTATAGAGGTCAGAATCTATGTATAATTGTATATGATATAGAGTCGACATTTAAATCTAGCTGTTACGTGCGACTTTGGTCATTGTGATATATTTACGATATTAGATGGCTAAGACCGTTCGGTGGCCTAACCCGGGATGAATATCTGAAAAATACGCCGTTAGATTTATTTGCGAGCAAAATTAGCTCTTATAGTTTTTTATCGCCATGAGAAAGTGGGTTTAGAGCACTTATTATATTAGGCGTGTTATTTCGCCCCGCCCAAACCGCACCTTCTCGAGGCCAAGTACCGTTGGGTTTATTTCACTACCCACTATTGGTATACCAAAATACTAATTTGTTTGCCAAGTCGTGACCTGTATAATTTAAGTTTATTCAACAATTTTAACGATTTTTTAGTTACTGCGAAAACGTTTAAATAACCAGAATATCTAGAAAGACGGCTTCTGTATTGAACTCCAAATAATATTGACGGAAATAGTACAGCGTAAAAAAATGGATGACATAGAACAATAAACATATTAGAGTTGTTTATTTGCTGTAAACCGTGCCACAGAAAAACCGCTGCAGTGGATAATTAAAAAATACTATTTGTTACCTTTTCACTGCTTATAATTGGCTGATGCACAGAAATATAGAAAGTATACCTAATGATGTTGTTGAACACACTAATAAAATAGTTTTCACTGTCATGAATTTACATTATTAATTGCATGCGTACCTTCATTGCATTTATGTGATAATTACGATTAGCTCTCATTAAAAAATCACGGTATATCTGCAGTCATGGCATAAATAAATAAATAAATAAATAAATAATGCTGGACAATTCACACAGCATTATCTAGCCCCAAAGTAAGCAGAGCTTGTGTTATGGGTAAATATACCAGATCTATGTTTTAATTTTTAAAAGTACCTACTAACGTGACAAGCCGTTAGTTAAACTTTTTGTTAGGAATACACAACTAAACGTAGCTGTTGGACTTCCATTTCCAATTTCCAGGGAAAAATCCATTTTCCCCACGAAGAAACTATCCATGCTGGAGGTAACTATCCATAGTTAGTTAACCTTCTGCAAACTGTTATTGCTCTAGGTACACATGCTGGTATTGCGGCCTCCAACAACGCTAATGGACTGCAACGCTCATGTTAACCACTATGATAGCGCTTTCGTGTAGTTACAATCGGTTTGCCCAAAATACTCCCTTGAGAATCGCTAAGAAGCTTTAATTATTCCGAACAAATTTACTTACGACCACTATACAAACAATAAAGTTATGAGACCGTAGTTCATTCACTTACGGGGCAATTATCTCGGGGCCAATGAGTGGAGCACTGGGCTTACTACACGAGCTTTAATGGAAATGTGATAAGGGTTATATTAGCTTGAAGCTTTTGATGATGTCGTGTGGATATGACGTGTGCGATATGGTAGGATGGTCGGCGCTGAAGCGTGCCGAATTACTGCTCAGAAGTGCTCTGCGCATGGTTAAAACCTCTTCCTAGTCTTTATGTGCCGGAAATTAATATGTATTAATTTTTTAATTGTTATTCTGTTCTATGCCATTGCGGATACGATAAGCGCTTTCTCGGAAAAGTGCTCGAATCGATCGAGAACAGGTTTTCCGAATATCATTCGATAAAGCGCTTGACAAATATTTGGGTTCGAGAGCGGACTCATTAATTATGGAATCGTAATTCCGAGGTATAATAAACTTTCAAGAGGAGGTATTAATTTGAAAACAAATACGAGGCACGTACTACATTATCGTGTTTTTTCCTGCTTACCGTTTACTTTTCTTGAATTTTGCGAAATCAGAACAAGGCACGTATTAAATGATTTAGCAATTGCTTTAACAGAACTTTATTCATACTTTACTTATATACCCATGTACCTACATACAACATCGGGATAGTCAATGCATATCTTCGAGATGAAGTTCTTAAACTTTCGGGAACTGAATACATGGTAATTAGTATTTAAACGGGTCTAATTCGCGCACAAACTAATATCAAAATATATAATTTTGACATACTTACCTTCTTGAGTCTTCTCGTGACCACGGTCGATGTAACTTAATAATGTAGCTAGGAGATAAACGATAAAACGGCTGATAAAGTGAAATAAAAAAAACATAAGTTATAAAATTAATTACTGGATGAAGCCGCAAGGCGTAGCGAGTAGCAACATTATTATTAGGTACAATTACAAAAATACTTGTTAGGTACCTACTTAGGTACTGGCAGTACGGCGGTTGACCGGACTGTGGTCCGCGCACCCTCATTTGCGCGACGAGACTCTCATTACGCAATATTACCAGCAATTCGCTGCCCTTTGCTAACTACTGTGGTTTCGGAGGCTGTGCCACTGTGGGAACCCGTGACGCGTTACTAGTCTCACTGCCAGACTATTACGCTGCGGTGGTTATGTGACGAGAGGAAAGTTTCACACATTATGTTAATTGGAAGTGTTGATCGAGAATGATTAAGACTAGTAATTTCACTGATTGCAGTGATCTGACCTTCAAACTGTAACACTGGTGAGTATTTTTACAATAGATAGGTGCTTTGAGTCGAGCGTAACATGGTAAAGCAAAGCAGTGGTCCTGTCGGGCGCGTTGTGATAATCGTATATTATGCTCGCAGCGAGATAATTTGCTCGTCAGCCGGATAAAACAATAGTGTGCGTTTGTGGCGAGTATTTTTTATATTTGCGTCTTGTATTGTGTATAGTATACCACATCATTTGCCAGGCTCCCGATTTTATAATGCTGTTTCTGGTTTTGGTTGGCCAACCACCGTACTTAGTATTATGCTAATCTATAATTTAAAACAACACATCAGTATTTGAAGTAGCGTACAAAAAATATTATTCGTAATTACGTAATCAGTCTGCTACATATTGTGATTCGTTGCACGTTTTCTTTTGCCTCTGTGACAAGAATAATGTCATTCAATTGCCCGGATTTAGATTTACATAGAATTGGATTTAGGGTTGCATTCTGACATTTACATAGGTAGGAATTCATACTGCATCTCAAAGTTTATGGGTACATTAAAGTTTGATGAGATTTAATCTAATTTCAATAGAGAAATCAGAAAGCTCGCATCGGAAAACAACAAACCCTGACTAGAGCCTATTTAAGATGACTCTGGTAAAATCAAAGCTTTCCTTTTTTAAATCAATCACTACTTCCCAAATAATATATCTTATGATAATTGTTATGATATGTTATTTTATTATATATATCAGATGCTGATCATATGAATAACCTATAATAAGTATTACGTCATGGCCCAGACAGTGCAAATCAGAATTTACCTAGGCTATTCGTATGCGCAACAGTGACAAATTCGTGATGTCTGCCTCCACTTTTACTCGTTACAACTGGAGCGTGGCTTAGTTAGATTCTAATGCTATGGTTTTCTACTTCTTGGGCTCGTGACTACATGCGAATTAGCATTCGGTTTGACTGTTCAGATGTTCATGATGATAATTATGCAGTTGACAGTATTGAAACGCCGTTACATGCTTAACTGTGCTCAGAATGGTATCTGGATGAAAAAATAACGCTACCTGAAGGAAGTGAATACCTAATCTATCCCACAGATAAAACTTAGCTAAATTTACTTGAATGAACCTTGTATTTATGTCTGATCCAGCTAATGTCGACGATTATGAGAATACATTTATAATATTTATTCTTATTAAGTAGGTACCTACAGAAAATAAAAGAAGAGTTATATAATGTTGTATTTGGCTATCTTTAACGTTGCAGGCAATCCGTCCAGCTAGCATTTATTTTTTCACCCCGAATAGAAAGTGAATTGAAATTTATAGATTGTGTGGTTACTAGGTAGATAGTAGGGGTTATGCCACTCCGCTCCACGGCTGTTGTTTACAAATGAGTAGGTAAATGTCCATACATTGATTCCACTTCACTCGACATTACTCCACGGAAATTGAAGTACCTAGGTACAGTTAACAACAGAATAGTCAAATAAATCGAATATAGGTAGGTACTTGAAAAACATGTTGCATTTATCTCAAATACATTCCGGAATATTCAAAGGAGAAGGATGCAATCACTGATCAAAATCCAAAATGTATAGACCGAAATGTTATAGATTTGGCTTCCGCGCCGCCTTACTCATTAATCTCATGAATATGGTTTAATACATCTACTCCTCTAGTTAAACCATCAAATATGTCACTGAAGGGCGTTTATCGTTCCCGAGAAATAGCACCGGCTATGTTGCCAGCTGTAAAACGGCAGTAAACGTGATCGCACATTAGTGTTGCTAGTTAAACACACGCGAAACGTCCGTTTACGATCTGTTAGCTTGTCGAAATCCTTCGGATATTTGGATTGAAATTAACTTGTTCCTAAAATGTGTCGACGTGTAGTTCTTAGAGGTGTGGCGATAGTTGGTAAATATGTACTGTCGGCCTGAAAAGTAGCTGTTAAAGTAAAATAAAGGCCAGTTAATAAGCTAAACTTCATCTACTTCTGAGGCCGACTGTATTATGAAAATTTGTTATGTGAGAGTAGACAGTACCTAGGTACTTTGCTACAAACAACAATGAAAGCCATTATTGAGAATTCAAATTAAATCACGATTTGTAGCTTCAAACAAAATATCTAACAAAAGGAACGGATTTTTGTTTCTGATAACGCACCTACGAGTACCTACAGTCAGTAATTCAAAAGATACGGAAAGTTATGTCAGATCTATGATTCACTTCCTACTAATGTTATAACTAACCCACCTAGTGGGTGAGCCCACGACATCAAAAGAGTCGCAGGCAACTGGTGGATGCAAGTGGCAAATTGTCGTTCGGTGTGGCGGTCTAAGGGGGATGGCCTATGTTCAGCAGTGTACGTCTTCAGGCTAATGTAGACGGTGATGGTGATGATGAATGTTATAATATAAATTGATATATTTTTGTTTATTTGTAGCTCCGTAAAATAGCTAGAAAGATTTTGATAACTTTGGGATATAAGATAAGATAGGTTAAGTTGGAATATTGGATTCTTTTACCGTGCGGTTAAAGGCATTGTGCGCAGTTGCTAAATAAAATCATAGTTTAGATAATCATGGGTTTGGCAAAACTCAGTTGGTATCGAGTTTATCTCAGCCCTTGTTCACAACTTATAATAATTTTCCCATAAACTTACATACTTTCATATACCACAGAAAAGATAATATTGAACATATACAATGTACATGCATCTATTATTATAATTAAGCCCATTAAACCTTAGTGGTAGGGTATTATCCTCCTGGTTACCTACCACGCTTAAGTAGAAAATCTGTCGCCTAATCCCTACCGGGGGGTTCCGGCAACGTTCTTTGAGAGCCCATGGCACCTTTGACCACATCGTCACTAAGACCAGGTGAGATAGTAGTCGAATGCTAGCAAAAACATATAAAAAAAAATGCTCTCAGATCGCCAGTTATGAACGTTCTTATTTGCGTACCGCCTCTGCAGAAGGCGTCGCCGACAGCCAATGTGGCTAACATAACGGCGGTAGAGGTGGTTCAATCCCCACCGCTTGTCCAAGTGGTCAACTGTACTTGGTACCAACATGCCTACTGCGGGCTGCCTAAATACTTGTGACATGCGGCTCACCTAAACTTAATGAGATTCGCAGACGGATGTTTGAGGAAAAATCTTTGGATAGTCTGCAAATATTTGGCCATATTCCGTCTAACTACAAAAGCTTAGACCAGAGTTAAACAGATATTTCTAATATTTCGTTCTACAAAATTGACGTCTATCACTTGTGAATTTTTTATCGAGTTAGAAAAAGCGAGGGTTAGACGTCGATTTGTGGAGAAAATATTTAGACTCATCTGTTCAGCTCTAGTTTAAATCTTTTATGGTAAGACTGATGATGTCGTAGGTACTACTAATCGGTCCCTAGGTTCTGTATGTTAGCAACGCTCGATAGGTTCAGACAACCCTTTTAAACCCATCTTCATTAATGCTTAATTTCATTTATAGGACTTCAACGTGACATTCTATTTTATTTATTTGCAAGGTTTTAAGTTCGGCATTTTCTAGTGTCATAGAACTACTATACGTATAAACATTTTATGCAAACGCCTATATTATATATACACTATAATTATGTCAGGCGAACAAAACATCCGTTCCACATACACATTTTATATTAGGTACCTATGTGAGACGCGAGACTGGCTTCTGGATTAAAACAACTGGAGCGGCTCCAAATAAAATGTATAAAACTCTTTGGTGGTCTGACATTCGTAAACAGAACCTAACAACTTCATCAATAAAATCCTCGATATTTAAAAGTCGACAAATTAATTAAGTAGAAGCGCACGCGCCGTTACTTTGCGTATTATGGCCAATTCGATAACGGCACCGGACGGTAACGGACAATTTTATTATTACACGCGATTTTCCGTAACTCGCGTTATGTGGATCACGTTATTGAGTTACGGATCTTACGGAACTACGGTGACGGGGTACTTTGAACGTTTTATGGTAGATGTTTTATAGCGGAAGACTGTATGCAGTAAGATTACCACTGCGGTGGTCGTAGTGGTGGATGGTGATTCGAGGCTTCCAGCTTGGAAAATGCTCGGAGAGTGGAGATACCTAGTGGTAAATGTGTCGTTAGGCCACACATTCGACGTACATTATCGATTGTTTTCCGTCCCGGCGATGTCATGAGTTATTCACCAACTAGACACGGACACGCGTGTGCCCACTAACATTTTATTGTGCTTAAATAAATTAAGCTTTTTGTTTTCACCAACTGGACAAAATACAGTCAGCAGACATTTTTTTGTACATACACCGTTTTTAATTATTACACAAAGTATTTGTGAATTTATTCTACATTTCTTGTTTAAATTTTACATGTTTGATTTCAAGATTAACCCAGCGTAATTTACCTCTAAAACTACCTACATCAAAATTATAATGTTTTAAAATAATCTCGTTAATGATAATTAAGTAGTTTTTACACCGGAAAACTATAGCTACTAAATGTTCTAAAAACATGAATCTAAATTACTAATCAAAGAATACAATTGAATCGACGGACCTAAGGAGTTCTTCATCATTATCTCATGGAAACCTACGTACAATCACACAGATAAATGAATAAGAAAATAACTACCATGTAACAATACAATAATAATAACTGTCACATGACGGTTACATTGTGACAATGACGTCAGAGCTAAAATAGCAAGATAAATGATAAGGTGTGTCCTGACGGTTCTTGTATATAGTATATATTATAGTAATACTTTGTATTAAGCCAGAATTTACTGATGATGTGTTCCACTGCATGCAATAATAGTTTAAATAGTAGGTACAACGAAAAAAAATAATTTATAAAATATGATATCTAAAAGCCACGATGTAACTTGTCTATATGTTTATAATAGCCGAATAGTTCATCAAGAAGTCCTCGAAATTTGAGTTGCATAATCATTTTGCCAGGACAAACAAAAACGTAGTAAAATAATTGTCTTGTTAGACTATTGTCTACCCGCCTGTACATTGATTGACTACACAACGCTATGCACATACTGATTGTGATCAGGGCCATAATTAATTTTAAATTACGTAAAAATGCAAAGATAAGCACTGTTGGTAACATAATTGATAGTTACAGTGGTTGAGTTTGTTTGATGGACCGAAACAATGTATGTTGTAAAAACATAACCCTACTTCGGTAGTCGGGTAAAAAGGGGGCTATTACATACTTACTTCCTAGATCTTGATGCCCCTTCGAATCGATTACATAGGCACAAATTACAAACCAAAGGTTCGTAGTCAATAGTACCAACATATAGCTATAGGTATAATGTTGTTACAACGCTTCATCTAATTAAACACTTGTTATTTGATATATCACTTGATATAATTAATAATTATACACGATGACGCGGCCAAGGAACTTTATTTTCGTAGCACCTTAAAAGTTTAATTCCATGCCAAATTATTAAATTCAATGAAGTATTCAGTTACTATGTAAAGTACTCTGGATCAAAATAGTAAGTACGTAAAAATTTTTCGACTATTATTTTTACAGTAAGAGCTGTCTTGTTAAAATTATTGAGGGTTATAGTGTATCAAATAGAGTTAACATTAAATTTTCGGTCACACCTAAGCAGGTGCCGCGACTTCGAAGCAAAAACTACAGGCGATACGCGACTATACTGTACGTTTATTCACGAGTGCAATGAACAGAATAGACGCAGATGCGAGCACCACTAGCAGTCGCCCCTTTCGCTTAGGTGCATGCAAGACACCTAACTTGGTATTACAATAGCTCAATATAAGGTAATAGGGTCATTAACCCTAATACGGGCGTAGGTATTCGATCAGGCATATCGGTGCGTCATTACTAAGACACACCTGATTACTGCCGATGATATTCAAATTCGAAATGTAACGATTTTTTTTGTCGGAAGCTATGAATAAATACGATAGTTCTGTTAGCTTAGCTTTGTAGCCTAAACTGACATGTATAACAGAAGCATCAAATTTTTTTAGAGTAGTCTAGATAGTGGTAACAATTATTGACGATCGAGAATTATCCTAACAAGCGGTAGTTACATTGAAACTTAGTACCTATGTAGTCGTCAATGATAATGTATAGGTTTGTATTTTATGCGGGATATCAAATAATTCTTGCAATTTCTTATTTATTATCTGAAATCTTTATTAATACTACTCTAATTTAATAAGATGAGTGTATGTATCTACCTAAAATATATTATAATGAGTTCAGAGGTCTACCACGAGATTCAATTATCGATAAATCAGTTTCTCTATCGTCTCATTTTCATATACATAGATGTAGATACGTTGATCCGCCGCAAAACAAGACGGATCCGTTTTGTAAAGTATAGAGAGCTAGCCGTTTTGTAATACGGCTGGTTCTACAATTTGACTTCGTCATCTAATTAACAAGCTTGCGACACAAGTAAAAGGTGTCTAAGTCGACAACCCATTTGGGTGCATACATGCAACGGATGGGACATTGTAGTACCTAACCTACTAGCTTTTAGCACAAACGGAATTACTAACCGTCTTACCAAAAAAGTTTAGACCATAGTTAAACAGATGTTTCTAAATATTTTCTCCACAATTCGACGTCTAACCCTCGTTTTTTCAAACTCAATAACAAATTAACAAGTAGTAAAATAATTAGTTATGCCAGGATTGAGTAAGAAAACGTGAGCGATTAACGTCGATTTTGTGGAATAAAATTTTAGAAACATCTGTTTAACTCTGGTCTAAACTTATGTGTTAAGACCGTACTAGTAAGACAGGCCATTAGAAGCGGGCCCACGTCTAGCAAGTTACATCTTCGCCGCTCACGAATTCAACAAGGACACTGTTTACATTATATCGGCATTTTGTGCAATCTTGATTTTCGCAAGGTATCCGACTCACATTTTAACTAATAGGACTTTCACTTGATAACGGCCGTTTCTGAGACGTTTCGATGCGTTTACACGAGCTGATGCGATATTTGTGGAATATCGTACGATGCGTACGTTGTTAGGTAACTTTTTCATTTCCACATCATTTCGATTTTGTATTCATAACGGAATCCGTAAAGTGAATGTTGTGTTTGTGTTGTCTTGTTTTTCTGAGTCTATCTATCGCCATTTGAATTTAAATAATTGTGTCTATAAATTCAACAAAACATTAAAATTAATTTAAGAGAAATTAAGAGAAATTTTAAGCGTATATACATACAATAACCGTGTCGGTGGCATGATGCAGTTAATGAAGATGACTTAAGGTACTATAATAATTATATTGAAAAAAATATATATTTAGCGGCTACCATTTGCTTCTATTTACTAACATGTTGTTGAATAATTACCATTTGGCGGGCTGTAAAACGTTACAGTAAAAGCTTGCACTTATACCTATTACTATCATTGTAGACTTGATTATTTCAATGACATTGAATAAAACAATGAATTGATTCGCTTGAATCAATTATAACAGTAATTCTAACCCTGTAATCGAGAACCAATATGAAAAAACAAATCTTAAAACGCTAAAAGAGACTGTACTTATACGGCATCGCATCGCGCTATGTAAACGCTACCTTATGTTTATCGCTTTGTGGCAAATAAAGATGAACTTGAAGGTGAATGCACAAGTGTGCCTCCTCTCTGGCTGCTTTGGGTTAAGACGCGCACTTATGGCACAAGCAATAATTAAGAAAGAAAGTGTCTAATTTGTGTATATTTAGCGCTCGTAGGTGTAATAATCGTATTATTAATTATGACGATTAAATTCAATGGTAAGTCATGCGAGGTGTGCCACTGGAGTAGAGACTGATTGGAATCACTTACTGAAACTATGACCACGGGCGCTTCAGAGAGACATCGTTAATAACAATATTTGGATACAGCGATTTCAGCATTTTTTCTTTGCATCAAATTTTTATGTATGTAGGTCCCGTAGCCGGTCTAGGTACCTATCTTGTATTGATGCTACAGGCTGATGTTTCACTAAAATGTATGAAAATGAGCCTATAAGACAGCATTTTTTGTTCGAAAATATATGTTATCGTAGTTCGTGAATAAAACAGTTCTAATTTTGAAGTTACTTGATAAAAACCGAATTCCGTATTAATTAAGTGCTCTATATGCATTCACGTAATTCACGATTATTAAATCTTTGTAGGCAGGTTTTGTGTTCCGTGATTTAGAAAAAACAGTGCTATAAATTAGTTGCATGTTATTATGTTTACTAATGGCTAACTCTTGAATAAAATTCTGATTCGATCACAATTTCGATTGTGAAGTTAGTACAGTCAGTTCGTGTCAACGCTATTCCAATATTAGTTCAAACGCGGCTTCAGCCGAAGAACACTCTGCCCATCGTATTATGGGTGAAAGTTTTAACCAAAGTTTAAAAAAATCGGGTAAGTATAAGTAGGTAAAGTTTTGGTAAGTTAGTCTATTTATTTTCAGTGTTATGGTCATAGAACTTTGACACACCCGAGTTTACCACTAAGCACAGATAAGATGATTTGTTCGCTCGTCAAATTATAAGAATAATTGTAGTGCTCATCAGGTTTCAGCTTGTAATATTTATGACCTAATAATGTAGAAGTAGAAATAGAAAAATGAACACAAAATGTAATGCACCATAGATCCTGCTAAGGTTTTTTATTCATCCGGAGTTAAAGTCAAGTTCAATTCGTAACCTTACCTAAAACCATGAACCTTAACACTGCAGATCTATGTCTAAGCACAATCTGTTTTTACTATAGCACAATACAGGTAGCGTGAAATATAATGGTACCATGCTGTGAGTAAGTACAGTCAACTGTTGATACTGTCTCTTCATCTGTGTTTCTTTTAACTTATCCATTTTATGCATTAACTCACAAATTAGACTGAAGAAGCATATTGGCATAATTTGTAATCCTTAGTCAGGGCACCTTTTGAGATCAACCCATTAAATTTTTTTCGTAACAATTTGATAGAAACGTCAATGTTATGTTAAATTAATCCGGTGCGATTAATGTCCTCGTAATTAGGTACATCTATCAGTTATGTTCAAAGCATACTCTCTCTAATCATTATTATCATTATATTATAATCATAGTCATCAGCCTGAAGACGTCCACTGCTGAACCTATGCCTCCCCCTTAGACCGCCACATCGAATGACAATTTGCCACTTGCATCCACCGGTTGCCTGCGACTCTTTTGATATCGTCGGCCCACCTAGTGGGAGTACCTACACTGTGTCTTCGTCTAATTCTAATATAGTGAGAGATTATTACTTCTTAGTTAAATTGTGCAGTAAACCGTACCTATGGCAGTAGGTATATCATATATAGTACCACATCAGTATGCATGTGTGCGTTACACATCAATTATCTCTGGTTAATTATCGAGAGCTCTCCTTTTTATTGTGGCTGGTGGGAATCCACCGGAACAATATCATTGGTACTCTTCTCAGTATACTATGGTGGAGAAATTATTGTTGTTAGACATTTTTGCGATGGTGGCCGACATGTAGGTACTACTCGTACTGTACGTATCTGGCAGAACCACCTTTTTAATATAGGACGCAGAATCGATCAAATCTTCTCGTGGGTGGGTCTCATTGAACTATTGTCTCTATTATTTGATATTGATCCATTTTACTTGTGAATCACATCACCAAATTGTTTCGTAAGGCCTAAAATAGTGATGTATGGAAATTAACGAAAACCGTTATGTAAGAATATCTAATGAATTAGATGCTTTAATTAGATAAAGTAATTTGAATAAAAACAAAGTTCATCAAAACTAATCTTAATTTAATGTTAATTTTGACATTTAATTAGGTAATAACGGCATAATATAGGTAGGTAATAATTTCGTAAATGATGCTGTTATTGTAATATTTGGAATTAAGTTATTATGACACCCTTAGTTAATCAATCCCTACATCAAAAGCTGTATGTGTTATGAATAATAAGCACATTTTATTTTTGCCTGCAGATTAATTATGGACAAGTTTGATCTACCAATTAAAATTTACGGCTGAGCACTGTACTCGGTTAAAAAATAAAATCTATCGTGACAAACACTACTAAAATATAATTAATTTGGATTCTTACCTAACAATGTTCGGCGCGACGACCGTGTGAAACTCAGACGCTGAAAAAATACATTGTGATGTTTCATCTGTTTTTTTCAAGTGAAATAAAATACATGCACAATTTTGAACACAGCCTTTTAACACTGGCAGCTAACAAAAAAAAGTTATGTACGAAGTTTGAAAATGCAACGCGCGCGTAGAGCTTGCAGCGTGAGTGTAATCGATCGATTTACGGATTCGCGCGGGTTCCCGGTGAGTGCCCGCGAAGTGACTCGCCGGTACCGCGTGTGTCGGGTAAATGGCGAATGCACGGCACCTGCGCCTCTCATCCGCGGACAGTATTGCACCGGCATAAAATATTACACGCATGATCTTATTAGACATTTTGAACCTTAAAGTCTTGTGATACGGTCGTTGAAACCAGGAAACGCGGTTGATCGAAATGGTTTTTGATTTTATATCAGACTGAGCGTTACCGTATTTTGCGGATTGACAAATTTATAGAACGATGAGGTAACCGCTGTTAAAAATAGCATTACATGAAGATCTGATCTGAAGTTTCAAAAAAATATTGACGTAGGTAAGTACGGTAGGTAGCAGTTGCAAAATGTTTTTTAAAAACCTAGCTGCGCCCCGCGGCTTCACCCAACTAAAAACACTAAGGTGACCGATGCTGATAGAAACGCCACTATATCAATGCTTTATGTGGCATAAGTAGTACAGTAAAACGTTTAATCAGTGGTTTATGTATCCTACCGCTTTTTTCCACTACTACCCTACCAGTTGGTGTATTACATATTTTTATTTAAGTGTAACTATCTCTTATTTTCTTATATATGTTTATTTTTTACAAATACCTTGTATGTATATTATTATGTATACCTATACTCGTATACTATATCACACATTCTTATACTTCTTCTTGGAAAGTCCGTCCGTCACCAAAAGGCTTGAGCTGAAAATCAGCGTTGCGGTTTTTTTTTACCGCAGCATTATGCTGAGCTCAGGCCCTGCCGCGCCGGCTATCTGCGTACACAATTCTGACTAGCCTACGTTGTATGCTCCTGTCCTGTTTGTATTATATGTGTACGTGTTTGTCGTTGTGTGCAGTTTTTGTCGGAATAAATGTTTTTTCTTTCTTTCTTTCTTTCTAATCAGTGCTACCAAATTAATGCCCCTGCTCTATCAAAAGGTTCAATGACTTCCAAATCGTTCGGCCTAATTGATTTTCTAAAAATAGTGCGTAGTGACAGCTTTATAAATAGTAGGTACCTATACTAATGGTAGATGTGAAAAATACTAGTATAGTCTCCGTATAACATAATCATTATCTACGATGCGACGTGACATTCAGACGATGAAGTTCCTACTACAAAAAGTCTTGGCAGCGGTGGGATTCGAACCCACGCCTCCGAAGAGACTGGTGCCTTAAACCAGCGCCTTAGACCGCTCGGCCACGCTACCTCATGTTAAAGTGGTCGAAATAGTCAATCTAGTTCTCGGGATCGTAAAATATTCAGTTGTAATTATAATTTTACAATACGTAAAAATATGCAAGGTATCGTTATAAAAATTGTCACGTTTTTAATTGTTTTGTCCGGTATTTGTAATAAGGATTGTGTGGTAGCCTGGCCCTAATTTCTTAGCATATTTTATCAAATTGGGTATTGTCAAAAGTCAGAATAAAGTCACAAGAAATGGTGTTAAGTACCTAAGCATTTTTATTCTAGAATTCGTAATCTCGGTAACTCAATATGTTTTAACTGGTATCATATTGATTTTCTTTGCTAACGTTCCAACATTACTCGAATTATTCATCATGCCCATTGCACGAGAATCGTCTCGCAGTCCTCTACTTACCTAAATACTCTATCACGACACCGTGTCAATTAACGGTACACTAAACCGATATTTAATTATTATTTCTCATCTCTAACTCGATCAGTACTAAGTAGGTACCCTATACTAAGTACCTAATACTGTTACTTTCAAGCATTTTAAATACGAAAGAGTCAGCAACATAATTATTGATCTAAGAAATGAATTGTGAAAAGTCTATCCCATCAAAAACATTACATGTACAAAAATGCACAAGTCTCGCAACGCAGTTTATCTGCCGTAAAAAGTAGTGAGATGGAATGTAAACCAAGTCGGTTAATTTCAATACCTACCTATACCTATCTATGGGAGCAGTTATATCTTTATTTCTTTAGTAAATAGAGTGACTTGGCAATTGCACACGGCAACGTAAATCTATGTTAAGCGTTTTGTTGTTGTATTTGTATGAAAGTACACCTATACGGAAGACTATATTTAGATTGCCTAGTAGATTATGCTGCCGTGTACAATCGCCAAGACACTCTATTTACTAAAGAAATAAAGATATAACTGCTCCCATAGATAGGTATAGGTAGGTATTGAAATTAACCGACTTGGTTTACATTCCATCTCACTACTTTTTACGGCAGATAAACTGCGTTGCGAGACTTGTGCATTTTTGTACATGTAATGTTTTTGATGGGATCTCATTTCTTTTTGTAGGTTTTCTTTCTTTATTTTGTTTGTTTTGCAAAACACGCATCAACGCGCGCCCCGCGCCTGCGAGGCCGGGGCCCCTTGCGACATAGGTCATGCTCATAGATTATCATGAACGAGTGTATTTGCGTCTCCACAGATGCGTATAAGGTGTAAGGTACCTAGGTACCTATTGTAATGTACCTAGGTAACGAATTTGTTCGACCTATAAAAGTGTAGGTAGGTATATAGGTACTATAGCGATTTGTATCTCTCTATCTGCGGTAGGTGTACCTATCGTGGAAGTTTTTAAAAATCGCTCAACTGTCAAATTTCTCGAAGCCATTTCTAATTTTTAACCCCTGTTACCCATTTCATTCAATTTCAATGAAGTCTAATTATGAACTGTAAAAGTAACTTTGTAATCACATACAATTTAATGGGATTTATATGGGAATACAAAGTTATTTATGCAGATTATATATCTAGAAAACGGGATGAAAATTATGGAATGTCAGAATTTTTCCATGGTTTATAGGCTAAACAATAGCTATATTCAAAATTTCAAACTTGTGGGACGGCTAGAAGTACCTTAGAATTTTGATGATCGGTGAGTCAGTCAGTCAGTCAGTCAGTCAGTCAGTCAGTCAGTCAGTGGGCAGCAAAATTAAGGAACTTTGACTTGCTATAATTCTTAAACTACTGGTTCAAATTTGATGCAATTTGGATTATTATCTGTAAACGTGATGCCCTCTTGGTCACTAAAAATTTAGGCTTCTAGTTTTATCCATAACAAAGTTACAGGGGGTCGAAAATGGCCCGAATCGCTTCGAGAAAAGGATAGTACGGCCGTGCCTTTTGTTTTGCTCGACTTGGCGGGGGCACTGCCGTGCCCCCAGATAAAGAACATTTCTAGTGTGTGTAAAACAGCATTTGTCAAGATTTTGAGCGTCTCTTGAAAGTGATAATTAGGCATTGATATGTAGGTACCTATATAATAATAATAAATCATAATTCCGCTTGTAACTTTTCCACTGCTGGGCAAAGGCCTCTCCTCACTTTCGTGAGGAGGATTAGGCCATAATCCATCACGGGGGCCCGGTCCGGATTGGTGGATGGCTCCGATATAATTTTCGGGCATGTTGGTTTCCTCACTATGTTTTCCTTCACTGAAAAGCGAGTGATAATTACGTATATACCTATGTATAACAAGAAACATATGGGTGTCTCGCACTGGGATTTGAACTCGCCATACCCTCGCTTCGGAAGGCGGACGTTCGCCCACTGGGCTGCCACCGCTACTCTGATATGTATAATATGCAAATTTCGATATTACAGGGTAACCTAGCTGTTACCCGGCATAGCAGTGGTGAACTATTACTTCGCCGAACTGATATGACATATTTTTTTATTTGACCCTGCATGAAGGTTGTTATCGATCTACAAAAGTCTTTGAGACATGCCACCGACTCGATGAGGTAACTTACACACTTCATAAAAACATTTTCACTTAATCAGGTTAAAGGGTACCTACATAGGTAGGTACTCTTAGAAAAAAGAGAGAGAAAGACAAACAAGGAAGTCATATTGTATTATTATTCTGTGGGTTGGTAGTTTCATTTTAGAAATCTATGCATTAACATACACAAAGAGAACACATTATAATAATTTAGTCACCTTACCAACAACATATCCTTATTTGTCTACAGGTCATTAAACTTAAATAATATTCATAAACTCTACATAGGCATAACTAAATATTATTAACTTGTACATTTTCATTTACTAATCAAACAATTTTACGAGTAACATACTCGTAATTACCCGACCCACCTTTGTTTAAAAAGATCACGTTCGTATATTATTACAAACTAGTCGTTGCCTGCGACCCCATCTGCGAGGCAAAAAATATTTCGGTCTTTCTCCAAGGTCCAACTTCTTTCTATATATAGAAAGCCATAATAAAATTAGTCATGAAAGTAAAGTACTTATACATACGAGTAGGCCTACAAGAGTAAAAATGGAATAGACAGGAATAGACTATTGCGGCTAATTTTCACTTAGGTACTTCAACTTCAACAGACAGATGAAAAAAAGTTTTTGTGTAACGTGATCCGATTACTAGTATACCATCAAAAATATGCATCACGGAAGTTGCGTAAGCTATCAACTAGTGGTCTATAAAAAGCATGTACGTACGTAAATGAAGCATTAAGTTTAATGTTCAACGTTCAAAACCAATTGTTACTGTTTTGTTACGATTGGATATGCATGCACTGTATCAGATAGGGCAATATGCTATGTTAAGTTTTTGACATACAGCTACATAATTATTGTCAAAATGCCTTTTTTACCTAGATCCTAAGCGCGGCGACTAAGCCATCGGCTCCTATTGTTATAGATTGCAAAAGCCCTCGGACGGCCTTACAAACTCATACGAAAAACAAACAACAACAAAAAAAAAACAAATACCGTAGTGCATATTTTTTTTTTCATTCTTACGTAACGAGTGTTATGTCTCATCGATTAGGCGATAATAAATGTCGATGAGTTTTTATCGATAAAAATGCGTTATTACAGAATTGTGCGACTCCATCGAATTTTTTTTATAAAGGAAGTGGTTTTTCGTTTAATGAAACTAATAATAGTACCTACTATAACACCGTCAAGTAGTCAACATAAATAAATTGTTAATTAACATCGAAGTTTGATTGTTTTACTTGATTAGATCTAGATCTGTTTCAGTTTACATTAGAACGGAATAGATGAAATAAATTAAACAATTTTAGGCAGCGCATGTTAGTTATAACCGTATGTTTATATCCCTACAGATATTAAGGTATATCTGGACTAGATACAAATGAACGAAAACGGCTTACATTGAAGTAAACAACCTATATTTACCCGTCATAAACGTACACCCTATACTAGAGTACGGCTTAGGTAAGATAGCTTATAGCACTTGTAGAAGAATAAACGGACTTACTTTACGGAAATTACACCAATAATAGTACGTCAGAGGGCAGCTACTATGAAATACGTATAAGGTTATATTTACTAGATTATGGTTAGGGTTACAATGTAAAGTTGCGACCATAATTATTTTAAAATGGCATCAAACCTCGTCTAAAATGCATTTCTTCTGCATAGTCACATTAATGTTATTGTTCACTTGTAATAGCTGCAGAAGGAGAGTAAAAGAAATAACGCCAATAATTATAAAGCGTCAACAAGCCATGCCTTAGACGTATCTTGTAAAGGTTCCCTAAGTCAATCGGAAAATCGTCTCACTTGGATGAATTTTATTAAAGTATAGGATACCAGCTGCATCTTGGTTTTGAGCAGTTTGGCTAGGTAGCTCTAACACCGCGTTTTTTTTAGTTCTCACCGTGGCGCGTTTGTTTGTTGTTGCCCTGCCTCTGGGTGAGAAACGCATTGTCATACCCCGCCACCTAATAAATAAGCCAAAAATAAATATGGCCCATGAGGGGATCGAACCCGCGACCTTCGCGTTATTAGCACGACGCTCTAACCAACTGAGCTAATGGGCCGATGTGAACAGTTACTGAATTGCATGATTACGCACACGCTGCACCAAATATTTATATCAGTGTCAATAAAATTTACGATAAGTTTACTTTCGCTACGTGTCATAAACATAAATTAAGCCAAATGTGTGAAGAAAGCAATAGTTGTAAAATATTACTCGTCAATAAATACACCGACAAGACTGTCTGTTATGACCGCTTTGAAAGCGGCTCAGTAATTTTTATGTGATGAAAAATAGACACGCAACATCATTTAATAATGTTGTATTCTTGTTCAGGACAGAAAGTATTTTAAGTCTCCTAGAGTTCTAGACCTCTTAGACCATATTTGCAAGTAAATCTTCTAGGACATAATATTATTATACTTTTGTTCTTTACTTTTTTATTCTATTTTATGCATGTACTCACCTAAATCAGATGTGATTCTCTAGCTTGTCTCATAAAATACCTATTAATACCATAGAAGAAGGGGCACTCTCTCTATTTTTATATTAAAGCGAGATAGCACGTTTGAGATTCTGCGTAACATTTTGAGCGTGTTGGGTGACCTATATTATATTGGAGTATCAACGCCGACGACGCTATGGCTTCGCACAGTTTCGACTCTCTTTTGTCCGATTCAGCCGTTTGTATGAAGTCTTTAACCCTGTGCTAGCATGAAAACATATTTACAAAAAGTCTAAGGTAATTTTAGTCTTTCATTTTCATGTTATTTTAATAAGGGATGGAAAAAACACTACACAAAAATAGTATCACCCAGTTCACCCTAGAGCTACATGCCAAAACAAATATGGCCCATGAGGGGATCGAACCCGCGACCTTCGCGTTATTAGCACGACGCTCTAACCAACTGAGCTAATGGGCCGATGTGAACAGTGGCTGAATTGTATTATTTTACACACACAAATGACTTTACGTCTGATAAATATATTACGTGTCATAAAATGTAAATAATGAAGCAATAATAAGGAAGCGATACAGTAATAGTTTAGTAATGTAAGGATGATTATTGTCAAATCTTACAAGTGAATTTTGACCCAGATCATTGTGTCGAAAATTAGCGACTCATGAGTTACTCGTATCATTAGTCATGGATGCTTACCGACATGCCAGTGTAGATCGGTAAAGGCTTAAGTATGTAGTATTAAGTAAGTATGTAATATCAAAACAATTTTATCGTCTGGCAAGCAGCAGGAATAGATACTTATTATACATCCAAGAAAAGAAAGAAGAATTAACTTCTAAAATTCTGAACGCATTTCTTCGACCCCACAATCAACCGATCAACCACATTGTAAAATTACATACGCGTAGATTATATCGTCAATTATTATAGTCACGTTAGAGATATTATTATAGCGCAATGATTATCAGGTAGCCATAAACTGTCGGCTAGATATTTGGTGGTAACTGGTAATCCAAAGATAAAGGTTCGATCAGCAGCTCTGTTATTAAATACGCATTAATACAAGTTTAATTTCTGACCCGTATGAAGTATTTTCTTATGGATAACATTTTTTTATAGATTGCCAAAGTAACATAATATAATAATACAATATACTTATATCAACCCCCAAAACACAACTTATGGCATTCGGGTAAAACAAAATATAATAATTTTGATAATTAACTGAACTAATTAGTAAAATGAACTTTAAGCGTCGTCACACAAAGCGGTGCGTTGCGATCCGACGTCATACCACCAAAATCGGTAAAGCTTGGGTTTCCTCCGTCGTCGTCCGTGTAGCCGTCATTTAGCGGTCGACTTAAGTTACTGAAACGTTGGTTCTTCCAATAAGATGGGGTGGTTCACTAGACAATGTTTTCTGACACAGTAACCTTGTTTTCAGTTTGACGCTATAAAGCGTACGACAAATGACGGCTCCGCTATTCGAGGAAATTTTAGCGGGTTCCCGGCTGACTGCCTGTATTTCATTTCTTGGAGCCCGGTAGAATGCTTTTAAAATATTATTTTTTTTAAGTCTTCGTGGCCAAGTTGGCCGCTTTTTGTAGTGGAGTGTCAAAAGTCAACACAACACTACTTAACACAACAATAAAGAACACAACACTACTTTTGCATCGCTTTGTGTGTGTCGGCCCTAAAAGCTACTGTTAACAAGTGACAATCGTCTGACAATGACATGTAATAAGTTAATAATGCCATACGAACATTCTGTCGTTACGCCACTGTGTGAACGGTGCCAAATGAAGCGTGCGTGCGTTCCCACACTTAGACAAAAGGCATGTAGGTGTCTACTATCATGTAGGTATAGTGAATTATTATTATAGCAGTTGATAAAATAATTACATGCGTGTCTTATTTGAGATGTGAATTGATTGATCTGATGTACTTCATGAGACGTATAATATTATGTGTAAGAATATCATGAGGTACGGTAGCAAGTTTGTAAAATTTTACCAAAACTAAGAATGTTAAGTAATGCAAATAAATCATGCTACATATAAAAGTTTGAGGTTTGCTAATTGCTTGTTAGCAATTGCAACAGAACCTCCTCCGTTATTTGAAGTCGCTTAAAATTAAGTTCTAATATTTGGAAGTAAAAAAACGTGGTATTCGTAAAAAAAATATCCCCCAAAGTTTATATGGAAAACGATAGATAATTATGTATATACTTATTACAGCTTCGATTACGACAAAGGCTATAACAACATACATTGTAATGACCTACATCTAAATAAGTTGATAATTATAAGATAGCTCAAACACATTTATGGCACGTTATGAAACCAGCTGATATATCAGGCATTAGCGCTAACCATGAATTCTTCAATAATCTTTTCACTACACGTGAGGTAGATATTAGCGATTTAATTATTTAATTCTGGTGTCAATAGTAGAAAGCAGGTTTGATACGAAGATGATTTTTGTGGCAACTATAGTGTCGATTGAAATAATATGGGTCATATATGATTCGCTTAGCAGTCAGCTCGTTGTCTACTTACGCTACGGTGGTTGTAACAATATATTATATGCAATGGCAAATAATACGCCTACATTTTAATATTATACCTGTTTAAATGTAAATAAACAGATGCATAATTTTTGCATACCTCGAACTTTTGAACACTTACCCTGACTAATGGTATACTTTAGTTTAAACCAATCACTTAAAGGTCATATATTTAATTTGTGACTGAACATAATAAAGCTTAGTATCTTTATTTAAGATTTTACAGAAGCGCTAGTATTTATTTTAAACATAGCCCCATACTAGGATTTTTCCTATATCGTGGGTACCGTTTACAGACATATAATTTCCCATATAACACCCAGACCATGTACGTATTATTGTGGACATCTCATATCATAGTGAAAATAACTGTTTTAAACTGCATTAAACTCCATACCATAGTTATGAAAGCGAGAACACCTCCCTGGAAATGAAACACAATATATAACAAAACATTTTAATATACATAACGTACAATCATATTTTCTAAACATAACTTTGAGCACAAAGTATGAAAATAATCACTGCTAATTACGAAAAACTATATTTTATTGCATTAAGATATTATTTACGTGTATTTACATTAGGTTATACACAATCTTTCAATAAATAACTGAGCCTCTTATTCGAACCAAGCACCATAATTATTAATATTCGATTCATTTTATATCCCGAAGAACTATAAAATATTTAATTGCACAACCGGCCGGGGTTTTAAGTTTACCAACTTGTATGGCATAACATCTTTATTTACATTACAATCTAGAGGTAAGGTATGTATATTTCAAGAAACATGATGAACAAACCTATAAATATACTATCACGGGTTGGAACCGCGCCCCAGTGGTGGATTATAACCTAAATCTTCCTCATGAAAGTGAGGGACTTGAGGGAAACCCGTACTCTGTAATGAGTGGATAGGAATGGGTTGTTGATGTATGTGTGTGTGATATAGAACTAAAGGTTCAGAGCAGATCGCGGGGGTTTCTGAACGGAAACTCCTTCCTTTATAACTAAGTTCCTACCTCCTTTATTTTTAACCCCCGACGCAAGAACGACGGGGTGTTATGTTCAATTGAATTAAAGTGGTACAATGTCAAATTTGTTCAAAGGAGAAGCAAGTACCTAATTTTTTTTTGTAAGTCGTGGGTAGTCTCGTAGTATGAAAACTCTTAAAAATATAACAATCTAGTAAATTCGACGTTTAAATTCGATGTTTTATATCTACTGATATAACTAATAATTATGTAATTAAAGTGTTAAATTAAGCTTAATCAAGGTCTGATCAATACTAAAAATATAGAATTGGCACACGAAATAATTGTGGGGCTTTACTTACTATGCTTATTGCTATGTTTCAATATTATTTAAATATTATAATATTGAAACATAAAATATATTATGGCAAGAACATATTCTGTAGACTTACCGAAGTTAACATTGAGACTGAGGCAAAGTCGTGACTACATAATACCTTCTTGTACGTAACCTGTTCAGATACCTGGTGGACGCTTTACTGAAACTTTTGGGGCAGTTTTGGAGAGAGCACAATATGACACATTTTTGTGTAGTTACGTACATTTGCCCACACTCGTGCGCGTAAAGATAACTTAATTGTTAACATAACACATTAATTCAGACTAAGGAAAAAATAGAAAATTAACAATGCCATTTTCCTACAGTTCCTTCTTATAATTTTAACATAATTGGTAATATATTTTGCTTACTTATGGTACACCTGGCTTATACTTTACCAAATATACTTTTAATAGTACCAAACCAACCTATTCTAGACTCTGGTTTCTGGTTCTTTATAATTATTGTAACTCTAACGACGTTTTTAATTCTAAACAGTACTAGTATAATATACATTTTATATGTTTAATATTAACAAAATATGTTAGCACTCAATTGTGTGCTTATATGGCGACTTGTCGACTTTTTTAAAAGCACCTGGCGCTCGTGCTTCTCTTCCCGTCATTATAGATATAACGCTTCTGTGCTCCGAGTCACTGTCACCACTCAAAATTATACTCGTCTCTCCTATAAACCCAGAGTCAATCTGTTCCTGTCCCTGATTCATCTTATTACGAGGCTCGAAGGTGTGCAGACCTAATTCTGCAAGCAACTCTTTCGAGTCATCAAAATGTCCAAAGAATACTGAATCTGTCTCTACGCTCTCTCCTCCCGATTCGCTTCTTCCATCACAAAGAGATTCTAAATCATCTGTGTCCGATTCTATCACCACTGGTGGTTTGTTGACTGTTCTAGAAACTAGAACGGGATTAAATTCAGGAATTATGTTCTTAGGTCTGAGCTGCATCAAATACTTTGCTCTGCGTTTCGATTCATTCGAGTCCGTGCTCATGTATCCTGAATCTTCAGTTCGATGAATCTTTCTCAAGTCAGTTCGACGCGATCTTGTTCGTGCTGAGCGGCGTCCAGAACGACGAGCGTTTAAGTTTTCTGCTCTTGAGTAAGCTCCAAATCGGTCCCTTTCCTCTAAAACTCTACGTCCCGGTGGACTTTCTCTTGTTGAACCACCGAATTTCGGTGACAGGTCAGAATTATGACGATACTTTGGCGGGATTGGTGGTTTCGGATCCTGCGCTTCTAGATGACGTATCAAATCAGGAGTTTTTAAGGCTTTCATAAAATCTGCCAAGTCTTTCCCTCCGTATTGTAAGCTGCCTCTCCTCTTATAGAATTGACCTTCATCTTCTTGCGCTTTAGCTTTAGACTCGTAGATTTGTCGCAAGTTTCCAATTCTATTCTTGTATTTGACTTCAGGAGATTTTTTATGAGATTCGCTCTCGGAAGATGTCGATTTGTATTTGAAGCTTCCAGCTGATTTAAGGAGAATCTTTTCAACGCGTTTCTTTACGTCCCGTTTTGGTTTTCTATCAAGAGTATCAGGATCAAAATCTTCATAGATATTTCGCCTAGTTTCAACTGGAGACCCACGTACTTGAATAGTTAATGGTCCAGGTTTAGATACATTATCGTACAGTGGTTCCGATACACCGATGATAATTTCACTGACTGTTTGACTTTGATCTTCCATCAGGGAATAGTTACGAGATGGTAGTTTAGTTTCACTTTCAAAAGCTTTATGCATATCTAGCCAGCTGCTTGCAAACCTCTGCCGGTCGAGGAACGATTTGTTATTACTATCGAAATCGTACCCGTCATATAATTCCGGGCCACATGCTAGAGAGAACCTGCGCCTCCTCAATAAGGTGCGTTCTAAGCTATCAAAGTCCATTGTACTATCTCGCCTTACCCCGCTGTTTCGGGAATCTAAAAGCACGTTATCGTCACTGAAATAATGTGAATCCGCTGCAACTACAGGTATGACTATCTTTGGTGCAGGTATGAGTTGTATTGTTTCCAATTTCATTTCTTCTATTTCTATTGGCTCTACACGTCGACAATCATTCAGCTCACGAATAACTGCTTCCATCTTTATTTTGACTTCAGATGGTATAGGAGCATCTTCAGTCTTTTCAAGTTCTGGTTGTTTCACTGGTGGGGGTGGTGGTGGAGGAGGCAACTTCTTCCTGATTCGCCTAGAAGCATGACTGGATGGACCCTTTTTCTCTTGAGTTACTGAAGCGCCTACTTCCCTTGAGATACTATCTTCACTATTGTTAATTGTTTTACTGGTAACTTTATTATTCTTCATTATAGACACTGTTTCCACTAGTAAATTTGGATTCTCTTTCGGTACACTATCAATAATTGGCTTTCTCGGCGCGTTTTGTGTTGCCTTAGATGTTTTACTTGGTGTATTTTCAGCCATAATGGTTGCTATATTGGGAATTATTTCTGTAAGCTTTGATGTCTTCTTTGACACGCTTTCTGTAACCTTTGGTGGTTTCGTTGAGTTGTTTCCTGTTGTTACAGAAATTTTCAACTCTTCTTTCTGGCTTATAGCCTCCGCAAATTTAGAAGGTGGTTGCTCTTTTCGATCAGGTTCTATGGTTTTTGGTGTTCCATTAACTTTTGCAACAGATTTCAAAGGTTTCGAATTTGCTGATGGTGCTGGAACTTCGTCTAGCCATTTTCTGACAATTCTTTGTTTGTAGTCTTCACTAACACAAGATTTGCAAGAGTTAGATCTTGTAAGTGCTATCTTTTGTGACTTAGTTTTGCTGTCACAGCCAGGACAGCCGCCGCAGTGTGCTGTCTTACGACTATTTTCTTGTTTAAGACTAATTGCACTAAACCTGCGTCCACGTCTTCCGCATGGGAAGTCCCATCCAAGGTCTACGCCTTGATAATGGTCTTCTTCGAGTATATCTGATAGCATCGGTATAAATCTTTTGGAAGTCATTTTATCCTTGGCAATTGACATTACTTCCCGTATTTTTACAAGAAATTCCACAGCTGCTGGTGGGGGATTCTGAAATAGAACAGTACTTTTAGATGTAAGTAAAGAAATCTTTATCTATATTTGTATGTATTAAGAGAGTTACCTTCAGATGTTCAGTTTCAAAAAAAACTGGATTGAAGTAGAGCTTCTTTCTTATCATTGGTTCTCCATCACAAGACGATATATTGTGTCTATTAGCAGCAAAGTAATCTTCTTCACAACAATCCACAATGGATAAATCAGATTGTGGAGCCCTTTCAAAGCTATCAGGTGACGAGGACCGTCTATGAATACGTTCATTATTCTGGTCCGAGTTTGATGGTTGTCTGATAGAAGGTCTTGGTGGTTTTTTGATCTTTCGAGAATGCACCAATGCCGATATGACGTTAGAGTTCATTTTCTGAAACTAACATACAAAAATGTTGTCTTGAAATTTCAACTGTACAATTTCATGTAGTATATTCTGACTTTATTACCTTTTGATTGTTAGAGTTGTGATTATTATTACAAGAGGAATCCAGAGTCCCATCGGTCTGTTCACTGACATCGGAGAATCCATTGTCGTGTAAGAATTCACTGTCCATTCCACCTAGTTTCATTAGCGGATTGGTCTTCAACATCTAAAAAATAGAAGCGACGTTTATGGCCAGCAGTGGAAACGCTTGATGATGAATGATGGTCAAATTGAAATTCTTAATCAAGAACTGTGTCTTACCACATTACTCATATCAATTCTCGATTCCAGCGCAGAGCCGTTCTCCGAAGAGTTACTAGACATGCTCTGTTCTGGGTCCTTCTGTTTCCTTTTCTGTCTCTGTTTATAATGGACGTAGAAGATGATCCCAGCCGCGTATATGAATATCAGCATGAGAGCGCATACGCCAATTGCTAGAGACTCAAGGACGATCAGCCCTTGGTTCGAAGGGCTGGATGGATCGTTGGCCACGATTTCACCAGCATGGAACGGAATTGAACGAACATCTGTGGGACATTTTCATGTTGAAATACAATTATCAAGACCTTGATAAAATAATCGACTGCAAAATATATTTAATAGTAAGAAACGTTGGAAACTTAATTAATCGTGAATTTTGGTGATGAGCATCCGAAAAAAATAACACCATTTCTAGGATTACTAATTTCACGTCAATGAGATACACCAATGAGATATACCTAGATCACTGAACAATTAAGGCGATTGCTTGACTTACCAAGCAAAGCATTCTGCGAAGCTCCGGCCACTCTAAACGCTGCACACGAGGCAGCGAGCTGCGAGCTCGTGGAAGCGGTGCAGAGGACATGCGCGGCAACCAGTCGTCCTTCCAGTCGCGAGTGGAGAGCCGCTGACCCTCGCCACTGGAAAGTGATCAACTGTCCTTGTACATATAGCTCAACAAAGTAAATCTGGACGGCTGCATGCCATTTTGTAAAAAAGTACAAAAGTACAGTCGAGTAACAAATCAAATGGGCGAAAACGAGGTTTTTGATTTTGATTTTTTATACTATACCTTTTGTGTCTTTAGAAACGAAGAAGTGAGCTAATTATATTTAACTTCTTAAGTATCTTGGTCAGATTAGCTTGAGAGAAGTTTTAACCAAAAAATCTAATTTAGGGATAACCATTATTTTCATATTTAGTGGGTATTATTGCATATCGAAATGTTATAAGTAGGAAAAATCACAAATTAAGTAAATCCTCAAAGGATATCAAAGCCTAACCCATCTCATACCGTAAAATCTTAGTCTTTGTGTCACGTAAATTTTCTGGGTAAATTCGTAAATCGGCTTATCACAATAATTTCAGTTTAAGTGAAAAAATTTCAATAAGCCTCTCCTGAGTGGAACCTTTAAGCAGATTAAATCAACAGTTACCAAAGCTATAATTTGCTGTTGCAATTTGTCAGAAGATGGTAATGGTAATGGTCATAAATCTCATAAGAAAATATGAAAGTTTTATTAGCGAAGTGTGGAAGCGAGCGCGCCCGAGAAGAGCCTAACCGCCCCATCTTCTAAATCAGGTTTCATTTGAACTCGGTGAATATTCATCTTATTTATCAGCGTGAAAGATCTAAACGCGGAATATTTGGACATATATTATACAAATTGCTTGTTCGCCGCCTTTGCGCTTATCTCCCGAACTCATCGGACCATTGCATTTCAACACTTGGAGAGACGAAAGCTTGACTTTCGATTGATGAATTGGTCAAACGGCATATCCTTTACTGAGACCGCCTCAAAATAAGTCGAATTGCAAGAGATACAATCTCTCGCAATGCAACGTATATCCCGTTCGCATACCAATTTAATATCGAAAATGAATCATTTGGAGTTTATTTCAGTTGTGACTTATATAATATAAGAGTATCGGAACAAGCAGTTATTACGTTTCAATTAAATGCAATGAAATGTACCTAACTAATGTTTAAACGTGCCTAACGACAAGTCGACAAATAAACATTTTATAGAGAAAAACACATTGCACATTTAGTCTATGTTATTAGTAGCGAAAAGTGCGTAATTTGCAGTCACATTTAACATACTAGAATTACGTAATATAATTCACTATAATAACAAAGAAATGAGAATGACTTCACAAATTTGTAGTGACTGCAGAATTAAATGCCAGTGGTGATGTCACATATCTAATGACCCAAATGATCAGAATAAGATCGGCCAACTTCAAAACGAGAGAACATCTTGAAAATAACAAAAAGTGTACGTTTCTAGCTTTATACAACGGACTATTTAAAAATATAGAGGTAAGATAAAAAGGCACCGACACTTGAATGGACTATAGGAACTTCAAATCAAATTATTATGCAGTCAAAAGTACATGAACATTGAACAGTGACAACCTACTATTGAGTCAAAGACCCGTAAACTGACCATTCGGGCGAAAACGGGACGTTTCTGTCAATTCGGGGTACATCGCCGTTTCTTAGCAAAACAGATGGTATCTTTCGACTGGATGTCCAAGACTCGCGTTATCATAGTCTAAACTCGTTCTTCAGGAAGTTTGTATGACTTTGTTGAAAATCGTACCAGTTCGGAGATAATCCAGACTTTGTGGATTGGACTAGTTTTTAGAGTTCCGTAGCCAAAATGCCAATTGGAACCTTTACAAATTTGTCGCATCTGTGTGAGGTCCACACAGCATCAAACTGAGTGTAACGAGCGTAACTTTCTCTTAAATCAAATATAAAATCCTATCCCCGATACCACGCCTGGTTCGCCTCACGGGTCGAATCGAACCAGTACCTACTCATTTTGCATCTGTCGTTTCGGACCCTATTTCCTTTCGTGAGGCGAATTGACTTGTTGACATGACGAGTTTTTTCCTTAGAACCTAAAAATATATTTAAAATGTTCATAAAAGTATTATTTTTGAACATTCCTCCAAAACCCTTAGCTAAGCCCCATATTGTTCCCAACTCGACCGGTTATTCCGGACCCCGGCTGCCGTTAACGAGAAGCAGTTTAATACAAATGCGGTCTCGGCGCGTGCGCATTATCAACGTATGGATTCAGCAGCGTTAATTTTCTAATTCATAAAACCTTTTGGATGTGGCATTAGGAAATACCTACTTTAAACAAATTTACCTACTCACTGAAAGAATTTTGTATACTTACTACTAGATTGAATTGCGAATTGAATTGTGATAATAATAGGTTCAAAATGCCTCAATTATTTATTAATGTGCTTACAATGTGAGCACCTACCCAACTGACCAAAACCATGGGATTTCTGACACAATAGGTAACCTACCTATACAAATTAGGTAATACTTTGACACCTTTTATTTTATGCCTATAATAATGCAGTAATCATTATTTGGGACTATTTGGGAAGTTAAAAGGCCTAGGTATATGTTATATAGCTTACATAATGTTGTGTTATGTTCAAAGGCATATCTTATATATTACTCCACGTCATTTCATTTCAATCCAATGTCGCCTCCGATAACGATCACATTTTACCACTCGATTTCATAACTTCGTATAATATTCCAAAATGTTACTACCGATTAGGATAACCTTTTAAATATGAACATACAATAAATATGTGAAAATAACTACCTTATTTTGATAAAGTTTACAGCCTGGTGCTTGAGTAAGTAAGTTAAGATATTGTTAAATGAAGTCGCTGGATATCGGTAATGACTAAATAATAATTAAAATAAGTTCGTTCTGCCTGGGTGGGTGGACCACCACAGAGTAGAAACTGGGTAAATTTTACAGAAGAATTTAATTGTACATTTTATACGTTTACGAATTATTATTTATCCCATTTTCCTTGTTTAAATAAATTGCGACATCGGGTTTGAATATCTCGATACAAAGTAATATGAAAGGTTTGATCATGCTGTACCTTGTTTAGTTATAGGTAAACGTTTATGTTTCAACAAGTACATTCTTCACCCACCTGTCAGTCGTCATGTCAGAGGGCCTAGGGCGGTCTGGCGAGCTTTGACACCAGAGGCCTGACACCATCTGACACCATCTGACAAACAAACAAACCCACCTGTAAGAAAGTGCTGCCCTCGTCTCTATAGAGGCCGAAGGGCACGTCGTTGTCGATGAGGTCCCTCAAGGTCACCCATCCCGAGGACGAGAGGTACTGCGCACTCGTCACTGCGCAGATCGCGTCTTCCACATCTAGAATTACGGGATACTCAACATTAGAAGAGACGAAATAAGACTGGTTTTGTTATGTTCCATTTAATTTTATTATTTATTTCTAAAATTACATACTGATATCTACTACATTTTCATTATTTCGACATTCAATGTAAGTCCGATATGGTCTAGTGGCTAGGATACCTGGCTCTCACCCAGGAGGCTCGGGTTCGATTCCCGGTATCGGAAATAATTTTTAGTTAGTTTTTTTACTGACTTTTCATTTTTACATTACACACATTCATGTTTGAAGAGGACTGTTTCCATCACACTGGATATAAGGCTTTTGTTTTAGGGTAACGAGCGCAGTGCAGAACATAACTTACCCGTAAAGACAATTTCTTGAGAGGGGTAAATAATTTGCCCTATCAGTGGAAGGAACACGAACGGGATTTGTGGTTTTGTTCCGCCTCGACCGAAACTGGCCATTACACATTCTGTAACGAAAAAGTATGATACAAATTGTTAGCTAACTTATTCGTTTAACTTACTTACTTTTTAATACAACAGAAATTGAACAATTACTCACAATCCACAAGCTCCATTAAAAAATTAAAAACGTCAAATTTTCAGTTTCCCGCCAAAACTATACATATTTTTCTCATGTAGGAAGGACTAAGGAGGTTTACCATCGATGTGGTTGACGCAGACATGGCGGTCTTCTCTGAAGGCGGGCGTGTCGCGGCGGCAGCGGCACACGCAGCCGTCGCCGAGCGCAGCCAGCGCGGTGCCGTGCGACACCTCCATGCAGCGCGTAGGACCACAATCCGTGCCTAGAAACATGATACCAACCTTTTTTGAGTCGAGCTATGGTATAAAAATAACAACATGGTGTGACCAGTGACCACAGATCTGCAGCTCTATTTATCTTATCTTCATAAAGTACGATTATTATGATATGCCTAACTGGTATTAAACGGTACGAATTTAGATTTTGTTTTCTGATTTCGGACACCATTTTCGTACAGCGTTATTAAAACACTTTTTACACTTTGTAATTGTATGAAATGCTTGCATTCCGAATTCGAAATAAAAACGAACGAGTATTTAGACGAAAGAGTTCAGGAAGGTACAGGAAAAAACTGGTTAGTATATTTTGTTTGTTTCTGATGATTAAAATAATTAATCTGAGGTTTGTTTAGGTATAAGATCCTATCGACGTCTCGTGTGGCACCTTGCTAAGAATTTCACATCACAGCGTGTTCTCTTAGTTACCTACTTCCTTTTCCTCGTGATGTATATAATAATATAATATAAATAATATATAATAACAATACACATAATAAAAAAGATACCAAATCAATTAAAAATCTTACCGACGAGAGAGAAAAGATCTCCAGTAGCGAGCCTAGTTACATTCAGCTCTAGTGCCATCTCTCCGTTCGTTGTAGCAAACGCGCTAACGATGATCAACAGCAGTAACTTCAGCGCCATCTCGTGAACGTTTATTGAACCAACTTTAACGGCAACTCTTCTCGTCATTTCGGCGTTTTCGTGTAGATGGCGTTAATTTCAATTTTTATTTTTTTCAGTATTTCCATTTCTGGTTCAGTTATTTCAGGTGTAAAGTTTGCAGTAAGAATTTTCATTTTCTGGAAAAGAAAGAAATGGAATAGATTAACAAGATGATTAAAAGGAATATATGGGTTGTTGTATTTTATCTTGTTCATTTCTATCTTTCATTATTCATAAGGATTAACTTTACGGTGAATTTAAACCTAAATACATAGATATAATAAAATTCGTACAACCCCTAGTGTTCTATCTAGTAACTTTTTGACTAGGTTAAGGATATCTGCATATAATTATTATCAGGTACGCCAGATATACTTTGGTAAGGTTAACGTTATAAACTATACTTGATATATTTTTTTCGTGAATAGGTATTTTTTTTTTTTGTATCCATTTTATTATTATTCGTTCATCTTATCTGATGATCATCATAAAGATCACTTAGATGAACAAAACTAATATTATTCATATCAAACTTTCAATCCCGCTGACGTCGTCATCTAAATATTTGTTGGATCAATCAAATTCATAGGCAAATGTACATAATATTCAACAATACATAATGTATGTAAATAAGGGAAAACCGAGCAATTCAAATTCACTTTCGGAATCCTAATGAACGGTAGGTGTTAAATGTATTCATTACATCTGCTTATTTCGAAATACCTGTTGCAATACTTTCCTAACAAATATTAGTTTTAGTTTAAAAAAATACTACGTAGGTATAGGTACTACCTACATAAGTACATACATTTTACCATTTCAATATTTTGGAACCTTATTCGTATAAACAAAAAAGGAAAACAAAAATAAAAGAAGGCACCTACATTTTTAAAGACATTTCATTTTATAGACTCGACGACGGATCCATAAAATGTAGCAGTGAGATTTTTATGTTTTTTTATTTATTTGTTTTAATTCAAACATACTACAAAACAGCAAAACAAGTTCGCCTGATCATAAAATTATAGTATCTACTGGTATTTTCATGGTGATTCCTAAAATCAAGATCACGGTTCATAACGGCCATATAAAAGACATCAACGCGCGCACCGATTTTCATAATGACAATTTACGTAATCTAATTAATATTCTGTTACATATTATTATTTCTAGATTTTTAATTATTAACACATAAGGCAGATGTCACTTGGTCACCTTGACTATGTTAATTTATTACATTCGTTTTGATTTAAAACTAGTTAAGGTTACATACACATTACGAATTTAAATTAGACGTTTTGCTAGAAAATTCTGTATCGCAACTCAATCTCTATCACTTCATAAATAAACTACAAGGAAGTAACGAAAAGAAAAGTACATTATCTATTAATTTTGATATGGGTTCAGTGACCTATGCTTTGTGTATCCCAGTTATTTTTCTCGTATTATAGAGCAAGGATATAAAACGAACCAATATCCCTTAATACGCGTCACGTAGTTTGTTCGCGATGGACTCCTAAACAGATTAACCGATTTTAATCAATTTTGCAAACCGTGTGCAGTTTGATCTAACTTAAAAGATAGAATAGCTTACATCTTAATTTATAGTCGCAATAACAAAACCTTAGCTACAGCAACGCGTGGCCGTGTCTGCTGGTTTACTATATAAGAATTCCAACTTTAGCCTGTTAAAATAACCAAGATTGCCATAATATAGACATTTATTATTTCCATTTTAAAGCATGACAAAGCTTTAGTTATATGATAACAACCTAAGGGTAAGCAAAATAAGAGTAATCGGGACCGTCTATTGTCGGTAGTGCCCTAGGGATATTTCCTCTGAAATTACTTTAATTTTACGGTATCAAGTCTATGTTTTACTGGGCTACAGAGTAACAAAACACCGTACCGATAACAAAATTTTCTTAGCAGAATATAGAAGGTGGGGTATTGATAACAATAAAACAATTAAGTAAGTAAACATACAATTTATGATTTTTTTTCGACTACATTGCCATAGAAATATAATGCTAACTATCCGGTGACATTGTGAGGATGAAGTTCACCAACATTCAACCGATTGTTAAACGTCAATTAACTCGAAAATAATATATTTCGTGTCGTTTTACCATGGTTCAAGTGTTGGTACATAATTTACCTAAGTAGAGCCACGATTTAATTATAATATCTGAATGATTAAAGTCACATACGATGTCAAAGCATAGAATACCTGTCAAATAAGAGCGGGTAAATCATTCGTCACGGTGAACTTTTCTCACCCAATAATTTGTTGTAAAAAGTACAGTTACAATCAAAGGTTTTGTTATTCGTGTTATCTAAATACCTCATTATAAAAATGTGACTCAGCAATCACAAAATATAATATTCAATCATTTACCCATCCCAAACTACCAACACAAAGGCCCAAAGTAGAACCACTCCAATCAATCACGTTAAACTCTTTCACATTATTTACGTCAATTATTATTATGCCGTAGACCCGAACCGTACCTTAATTTGTACCCGAAAGAGCCTTCGGAAGCACAAGATAGAGTTCACATAAGGTCACCACGCATTATATTAGTATATTAAAAAAATATTAATTGCATCGGTCAAAGGCCGGCTGTAGGCTGTAATCAATAACCATTGAGCTCCTATTCCAGTACTGTGCCTACATAATAGGCACCATAGATAAGTTTCACTTTCATAGAAAATTTTTGTTTACCGGTTTTGTGTAGCTATGAAAAGCATTGAGTTAATTTATCTATGGTCGAAATGGCAGAGGTTTAGTTGAGGAGACGTGTATCGATTAATATTCTAATCGCTCACAAGACGAGGCTTTTAACGGTATGCCACAATAATAAAATAATAGATAGCGTTTCTCGAAATTCTTCTCTTTGATTTCAACACTTCGCTTTACAAAAAGGTTTATAAGCTAAATAATTAGCGGTAGGAAATAGTTTTCTACTTAGAGTAGTCAGTAAAGATGAACCACGGTAATAATTATGATTTGTGACAACCAGTCAAATAGATAATTATACAGGGAACAACACATTCATGATAGAGTTTTGTGTTGTTTAGATTCTCCACTCATGCCTATTGTACGTTGTTTCAAATATTATGTTGCTAATAATTTTAGGTGTTGGTATTATGATTTTTATCTATATTTATTAGAAAACACCATAACATTGTGACAATATTTTACTTAGCCACTATAACAGCACGTTTATATATTGTGTCTATGTTTTTATAAATTAGCTAAGACCAGTGAACAGGCCATGGTAGCGAATTGCAGTCATCGTCTATAATTATGTCCATTACAATATAAGTTATATCGGCCTAATCGAAATCTAAAGATGCCGGTCAATTTAGGCAAATTACCACAAAATTTTGACATGACATTGAAAATCTCTACAATGAGTAGTCAAAAAACTTCAGCATCAAAATAAGCATCATCACGTGAAGGGGTCTTGTTCCACTGACACCAGCATCAATACAACAATGTAGTATGCTTTGTATGTATGTATGTCTTGCAAATTTATAGGTCGATCAATGAGAAAGTATGTCATGTTAAACAAACTCCTAATGACTTTCTGATAGCGAATTTTTATAAGTATCCGATTGCTCATGTGAAATCCGTCTGTCATCAAAACGAAACTTAAAGAGTATAATTATATTATGAATACTTAGGTACCTTCTAAATTATGATCTTAGTTGAGTTAAAATATTATAAAGTAGTAAAGCCAAGGATTTAACAATGTAAAGTTTTGGTCCGCACTGCAATATTTACGAGTAAACGTAGCAATTATCAGACCAACGAGCGTTATCTAAAAAAAATACACTGTGATACTGATACAAGTAGGTAATTAATTGATACCCATCTCTTGACAGCCAGCACTTTAGCGCTTTCGCTTTTCACCATCTATCCTAAAAGAGGCGCAGAATAATTAATAGTGCTCACGAGCATGTAACTTACTATTACTTACTTTCGTTAATAGCAGATGCCCAAAGATGCTAATTTCTTACCGGTCGCGACCTCCCTAATAATCTGTTACAGTATGTTCTCTTTGGTAAGTTGCAAATGTAATCCGTTCGGCTGAAAATCCCCAGTTGATAAAAATTTAATTGCACGGACTACGTCAGCCTAGGTAACTTAAGTTTTATAGGTCTATGACTAAAGCTATAAAAGTATTATAATAAAAGGTTCGTAAGTTTTTTTTACATAATATTTGATAAATATTGCCCCATCGAACTTCAGCGAGTGACATGACGTTACTTGTTATAGTTATAAGGTGAACCAACCTATAACCTTTATTCTTATTTACGCCTTTCTATAAATCGTATTTACCTTTATCCAGATAGTAAATTACATAAGAAACTTCTTAGTGTGGTTAAACTGTACGCGCATTAAACACGAAACAAGCTGTAAATTAAATTTGTTCTATATACTCACACGTTTCTAAACACCATGAGTAGATAAAGGCATGGTTTGGGTTCTAAGTTATTACACCTGGTAGTACATAGGTATAACCATAAATAACGTGAGCCATTTATGTTTTTATAACCTTTGAAAGTCGAATGACCTTTCCAAATGATTACCGAAATGGTTTATAGTGTTAAAAATGGGGTTATTTTATGGTTCGATTTGTGGCCATTTCAAAAATTCAAGTTCGAGTTTATTGGTCGTTGTTGAACTTTTCCAAATCTACTTCACCTCGTTCCGATAGATGAAGTAGGCTTATAATGATAATAAAAAATGAATATATCACTTTTGAAATATAATCCAATACCTACAGCATGCTGCGTATTGTCTATGTTTCAAGCAATCATTAATTCTATGGTATAAAACAAAGTCGGCTAGACCATTTATAACTCGAGAACGGCTGGTCAGATTTTCATGATTATTGCTTTTTTACATTTGGTTTGGTTCCGAATAACAGAATAAATAATAAAACATGGGAAAATATACGAATACCTAAGCGAGAAAAACGACATTTATATTCTCATACATTTTTCAGAGGATAACGTCTGCAGGACAAGCTATTTATAAAATAGAAAATGCGCCCGCTGGCATTGTTTTGGTTGGGCCATTGAGGCCATATTTGGTGACAAAATCAGTTAGCTAGTCCGTGGTTTGACTGGGTAACTGTGACTATTCTTAGCCACTTCTTAGTGCTAACATCGATTGTTTGCCACTTAATTGGTTTCTCATAATAAGTAATATGCGAAAATACTAAATACGCAATTATCTAATAGACATGTGATTAGTCGGTGTTTGATAAAACAGTAACAAGTGAACAATGGATGTGATACCAATCACTGAACAAACAACCCATCAACAGCCGACAGGTGAAGAATGAATAATTATTATTTATTGACTAAGTATTTCATTCACTACAGTTTATTGGTTACCGTAGCCGTCTATGATTATAAGCTGTGGATAATGATGATAATTACGGAGGTGTCATAGATTACTACATGACTTAAAGTAAGTATTTATATTCCAAATTTCATCAAAATCCGATCGGTCGGTATAACGCTGCGCCCGCCTGAGTGAGTACGCTGAAAACAAATAGGCACCTATTATTACAATCAATTTAGTTCGGGGCCGTGACAGAACTTTTAATTCTTTTAAGTAAACAAACCACGTGACACTCAAGGAGTAACATCTCAGTGCTTAAAATAGTGAAGCGCTCTAGTAAAGATCGGTCTACTTTCATTTGGAAAGGTAAACATTGTCGGCCTTGTGGTTACGACGCACGATTGCACCGAGTGACTCAGTGGACCCTTCTCACGATAACGGACGTATATATTATGCGAGTAAATGTCGAAGATTTGAATAGTTAAACTAATAAATGAACTTAGGCCTTACAACTATGAACTTAAACACAAAATTAAAAGTAAGATTTTATTGAGAAGATTTATTTCTTGTTACGTAATAATCCTTAAGTATAAACATTACTTTAATGATTAAACCTTTACAAACATAGAATAAGATTCGAACTAACAGCGATAATTAACAAGCTCAATGCAATCAAAATAAGCTATAAACATGTCATATACCATAATAATTGGATGGTAAAATTAATAATAATGATAATCAACTCCGAATGCTCGATACATATCCGGTTAAGTATGTTGCGTAACACTTTATATTAATTGCAAATTAACGATAGAAATGTGATAATATATCCTGATATTTCGACACTGTTGCATGCGCCATCATCATTAGCCACAATTTATTAAAAGTATGAAATGAACGCTCTATGGGGGCAAGAGAAATAGGTACCATATATTCAAGGAATACATAATATATTATGTAGGTACTACCTATATTTGGATACTCCAATAATATCCTGTATCGCAATATATCTTACTTCTCTAGATACGCTTATAATGTATCTATATCACGTAATAAAAGCAGTCTGCCATCTCATTTTACTTCAGTTTTTCAATCAGATACCAACATTGATTGACTTCTAAATAACTTAAATGAATGCGAAACAAGTAATTATGTAATTTTCGTGAGGAAGCCGTCATTAAGTTATCGAATGCAAGGACGTCCCTCATGCGAGAAGCAAGGGCGTAATTATCATAATATGTAATGAATCGAAATACTGGAAATGCTCGGCTCTTACTGTAATGTAAAAATAAACTATTACAAAAATCTTTGATTATGAGCCCGGTAAAATACTAGTTTTCGCTCGATGGCCAGGTTAACTTTCATAGGTTTAGTTTTGTAGATTATCAGAATATTATATTAGATTTGTAATTTATTCATTTATCTCGTCTTTGTTATCTTTATGCATGCATTTATCATTTTAAAGTTAGAATAAATGATTCCATTCTATCACCACAGAAGTATCTGCAGCTGGATTTGAACCAACAACCCCAATGTTTCGAGACAACCTATATCTACTCGCTACACCATAGACTATAGGGTTCCCATTTCGCAAGCTCCAACCGGTCGTTCCCTCTATCATTTGTTCCCGCTATCAGATACTGCGAACAGAATATTCTGTTATACTTGCATTATTACGCGTCATTACAGAGGGCTACGGAAGCACAAAACAAATCATGTTGTTATCAGAGATAATATCTATATTCAACAGGTTTGGAACATGTTTGATTCTAGTGACGGCGTTCCGCTGTTTTTTCTTTTTCCGTATTGCGTGACGTTTTGATGCTGAGCGCCTGATAATGGAACAGTGATCGCATTATCATCAGCCATCCGAAATGCTTCTTGTGACCACGGTCGGTATAACATCGATCGAAAAATTGAAAAATCGATCGGTCAAATTATTTATATTTTGATATTAGTTTGTATATGTGCGCGAATTAGACATAGACAGTAGACACATTCTTAGCAACTAAATAAGTATTATTTTAGTTCGCGAAAGTTTAGTAAAGTCTACATAATACTTTAATTAATATTGCGAAATATTATAATGTATCCTTCAGACAACTGCATGTAAAAAACCATTATGAAAGTGCAAAGGTTACTACCACCGCAAAATATTAAAAAAGACAGCCACGAATCTTCTTCGTGACTTACGAACTGAACACTCATAACATACATATTTATATAATTCATAGTAATAAATCACAAGAACAGGTAGATTGGTATGTAATTAAAAACATCGTAAAAATCGGCTGAACAACTTTCTTCTTATCATCTTTGAATATGTAAATATGAGAGAACTGAGTCTAGTAAATTGGCCTGTTCGATTTCTCCAATTGTCACCTAGTTCTGTTACTTCATTGACAATTTTGTTCTACATTTTTACAAGCTTTTATTACAAAGCACCATATCCCCCATCATCAGCCGGAAGACGTCCACCACTAAGCATAGGCCTCCCCCATAGAACGCCCCCATGTACCCCTAGTGTGAGTTTTTACGAGCTCGACATAGTACTTAGTACATAGTACTCGACATAGTACGCGTCAACTAGCGCTTTGTATGAAGATTTTTCGTTCATAAACGCGCAGGTAGGGACGCTGTACAGAATCTTCATTCTCTTCGCGCCTCGTCGGTCCACCTTGTAAGGGGCCGTCCGACGCTACGTCTCTCCGTGGTCGCCACTCAAGAACCTTTCTTCCCCAACGCTTCCCATAAACCCTGTTTACCGCGAACGAATCTGGCGAGTACATTTTGACACACTTTACACTGTTCAATATGAGTTTAATTTTTGAATTCTTGTTAAGTTCTAATAAAAAATTTTGAATCACAACCTAAACAAATGTACTTAGTATAAATTTACACTGTGGTAGAGATGAGAAAGAGCGGATCTGTGGATATGGGCGAAATAAACGGGACTTATCAGTAATCGAAAAGCAAACACGTTTTCTAACGTAAAATTATTATTCATCAAAACACGAGGCGCGAAAGGAGATGAGTCCAATAAAGTGTCCCAGCAATATAATTATGTAAATGAGATAATAACATGATGTAAAAAATATAAGTAACTGTTAATATTGATCGCATTATTAGCATATAGCAGCTAATAACGCGATCAATATTTTACAACAAAAAAAACTGAAACGTTAACACCTCGGCTACTTAATCAACCAACAAGTTTACCAATACAAGATATCTTACATAAATATCTCGCCTAATTACTTCCAAATAAGTTATACCATTTATAATAATTGTAATCAGTTAGTAAACTTCACTAATGGGTCGTAAATCTACTCGAGAAGATCACTTTCAAAGAGGTGCGCCTAACACAGGATGTACTACGTTATCAAGATATTTATATTATAACACTTTTTGACTAGCCTTTCCCTCGGCTTGGTTTGTGTGATTTAGAATAGCGCTTTTGGGTAACATATCAATCTTTGTAGGTTGATAGCCTATAATAAAACGATGTAATAAAAACTGATGATTTAATTGGATTTTATTGGTCTGAAGTCCGAATGGGCTGGTGGTGATGCGGATAGAATGCAAATAATGTCAACCAAAAACGAGAAAATGTTTCACATCAAAGCTCATTTGAACGATAGCATGCGAAAAAAGTATAGTAGGTAACATAGACGTAGTACCGAGAAATAGACTTGACAATAGCGTGTACCCGAAAGGGACACAACTTTGCTGCAATGTATAAATCGGATAAGTTTAATACACTTTATTTAGGTGTAGCTCTAATCATTCGTGCGACGTTATAAAATTTCAAGATTAGTTTGCTTCTGCAGCACAGCAATAAATTAGCGCATACGCCGACAAAGACAAAACATCATCATACTATCCTTTGCCTATTTGTATACACTTGTCTCTTTTCTTCCCCGGATCTTGAGTTAAATGTCGTATCTATAATTATTGGATGAATAATCTGAGGTAGGTAATAATCTGAGCCGTAGGTAGTATGACACTATGATACTTAGTGGCGTACCTAATGCTATTGTTCTAGATATCTAGACCATAGAAGTATAACTAAGTTGTCAAATGATTACTATTATATGAATATTGAATATACGATTATAAATAATTATTATCTTTTTGAATTTGTAGAACCCGAGAACAAGTCTGAGAAAATGTATTTTGTTAGAACTACCTGTAACATTCCCTACAACACATGCCGAGTTTAAACTGGCTGTTAGTGTATTACTAAGGAACTAGGTCGACACAAGGTCGAACGACATTGTCTCGAGTGAAAAGGAGGCACATTTCCGAGATAAAATCGCAGCTATAACCACGTTATGAGACAATCAGGAAGCGGGTTGATGTGTCGGCATTCTTGAAAAAATGTACTTACAGAAAATATATAACTTAAGAAATACTAAGAAGAAATTTCTAAATGTATACTTAAGAAATTCTCTCTCTCTACCTCTCTCTACTCTACCTCTGTATATGATTGTATACTGTCTTTTGCATAATATTATTAATAAATACATAAATAAATATAAACTGCTGGTTGGTGTTTCAGAATCTAATAGTGGTGAAATTCAGTGAGTTGAAAAACTCTCACATGTTAAAGTTCCAAACCGACACTTTATTCTGGTGAATTTCCGGAGTTGAGACAAAGCGTTAAATATTTCAGTGCCCTTAATTACCAACTTGCTACGGACACAGCCAGTACTAAACTATACATATCCAAGACAGTCCTAAGCAAAAACGCCTCTAACTAGTATTGGAGTATAAAAATCAGGGAGATTCAAGGAAAATTTATCCTTAAAGCCTTTATAGAGCATAAGTCTTACAATGATATTGCAAATTGTTTTATAGCTATCTGTAAAAATGATTGTGCAATGCAACAAACGGTAGAGTAGCCAGTGAAATAGAGCGTTACGACCAGTCTGACAAGCTCATAACTATGTATAAGCGAGTATGAATGCCCCAAAACGATTGCATCTATGCAACCCGCTACGTGTACGTACATCAAACACAAACAATTATGTTGTGCAAACCGCTATTATGATGTCAAACCCGTTTTTACACGTTTAATTTATATTTCAGTTAGATGTTTCATATTCCCTGCATTGGGTACGTTGTAGCCTTTACGTAGTTCTTGTAATCATGACCACACTAGCGGTTGACCTTCTGTATTGCATTTAGCGTGAAATATAAGATTGCCGTTGTTCAAACTAGCTTGCAACTCATATTCCCTGCATTGGGTACGTAGTACCCAATAGTAGTCTTTACGTAGTTCTTGTAATCATGACCACACTAGCGGTTGACCTTCTGTATTGCATTTAGCGTGAAATATAAGATTGCCGTTGTTCAAACTAGTTTGCGACTTTCACATGTCAATTCCACCTACTGTGTCAAAGCTTCATTTCCACTGTGTCATTTACAATATTTTTCGTAAGAAAATTTACACTGGTGTCCATCGACCCAATCATAATTATTACCCTGCTGTCTTGCTATTTATTTATCTGCTATCTCGTCCATACAAATATTGTCTGTTAGAGATCACTTTAGGCGATAAGTCTGCCCATTATACCTATTATTAAGTTTGTCCTTTTCGTGTTCTACACATTTTGGTCTAAAGAAAGAGTCATTATCTATCTATTTATCTATTAATTTGAAAACGGGAAATTATTGACCCTTACCTATCAGCTATATGTCTTTATATAGCTATTATTTCTCCGGCAGAAAATATTTCTCCAAGCAGTAGGAAATGAAGCCGGACAGAAAAAAATTCTCCCAATTTCAATAAAGAAAACCTCGAATCTCAATATTTTTCAAATCAAATGCAGTCACTTAATATGCTATGCTCACCATAAGTTTTACATTTTTCATCTATTTTTATTTTTATTTTAATCCATAGACTTTCGCTTAAAAGCCTTAAAGTATGCCAATGTAAAACATGTAATTTATTTTGTTATATTTTGAAATATATACGTTTTCAAATGTATGCAAAATTATTGATTAGCATCGTGGTCTGTAAAATATTACATCTGGACATTTATATAATTATTGCTAAACGGTATAATATTGTTGTGCTAATAACCACAATTAACATCATTTTAGCAAGACATACGAAACTGCGTATTATAATAATCTGCATTTAGTAACATTGTAGAATCGTTACAGTGAATAGTGGTGTGTAATTAATAATATCAGAAAAATAATGATAAGTACTATAACATCTCACTGCTACTACTTAGCGTATAATCCTACCTTGCTTGGCTTGTCTCGCACCTAGATCTTTATGTTCGTAAAATTATTTTGAGTGCGTAAAAAATACTTATATTCAATTTGACAACGGTTTCCGGCGATGTCGTCTATATTGATGTTATCTAATAATGAGTTATTGCTAAAACTGATGAATAGTTCAACTAGGTACATTCGTTTTACTTTTACGGAAACACCTCGACTAAGTATTCGTTTCCGCGTAAGTTTCTAGGAATATAATTAATTATACATACCTACATTATTAATTTTCATATTTTAAAAATTTAGAGGTGTCTGCTAGAAACCACAACAGAAGTTGTAGCGACAACAGAAATACATAATCTGTGAAAATTTCAACTGTCTAACTATCACGGTTCATGAGATACAGCCTGGTGACACGGTCAGGCAGACAGACAAACAGACGGACGAACAGCGGAGCCTTAGTAATAGGGTCCCGTTTTACCTCCTCGGCACGTAATCCTAAAAAAGTGCTCTGACATCTTCAATGATCGGCAATCATGAGGTAATTTTGTTTTTTATAATTTAATATTCCATAATATGCCTGTATTGTCGGAGCAATTATCACATAAACTGCACTCTGCATTCCGGTTTTACTCATGTTTCTTACCTATGATTGTCAAAAAGGAAAGGCAGAATATTTTAGCGTCTTTTTCCCTGAGCAGTATAACTAATTCGATTTCGCCATGAAAGATTTGAAACCATACACACAACCACTTTCATGTTGACGTCAGTAACTATGTAGATTATGCATGTATCGCGATTGTATCTCAGTCGGCTGTTTCCTTTCTCATGGGGCTGTCTGTCGATGCATGTGAAAAACATTCTCATCAAATTGTTGTTGTTGTGTTGAAACTTTGTAGTAAGACAGTAAATAAACAATGAGTCATGTAAAAAAAAATAAAATGTCTTATGTTTATGTAATAGGGTTTAGCTAAGATCGATAAAAGCTAGTAACCAGGTGCTAAGTGAAAGTACACGCTTTTATGTTCTAAATGCCGATATTCCTTAGTTCATCATACTTAGGTCCCTTTTCTTTTTATTATTAAATATTAATTATTCATTTATTTATTAATATTATAAAGAGGAAAGATTTGATAGTTTGTTTGTTTATTTGGTTGCATTGAATAGGCTCCGAAACTTCGGAACCGATGTGAAAAATTCTTTCACTGTTGGGAAGCTACACTATCTCCGGGTGATATGTCACCCGGAGATAATGTCTACTTTTGGCATACTTATTTGGGCAACCTATAGGCTCAGCTCACGCTCATAGGTAAACCAAGTATTCTGTGTTGTAGAATATAGCAATAGTTGACTACAAAACTTCTAATTTTCGGGGTATCTCTAATTATTTTTAAGTCGCTTTCACTGTTGTCTTTACTTTTAGTGAATACCTGAATCCTAGCACAAAAGTAAAGAAAGCTACCTCCGACCTTTAAGAAATAGATTCAGAACGCGTTGATGTCTTTTATTCGACGGATCTTTATCTTTTTAAATCATATAGGTATTTATACATAATTATCATACACGTTAACGAAAACGGTTAATCAGTGTTATTCCATCAATATTAGTAATTTATACACGGAAAAACATGAGTTTCAGAAGGAAAATAGAAAAATCAACAACGACACATTATACCCCCTATTTCGTAGTATACTCGTAATAGACTATCGCTGACATTAAATAATTACATGTATATGTAATAATAGGTCAGTGTAAAAAGCATGGTTACTAACAAAAATGCCTACTGTAACGCTATGGATACTATCACTAAAATGTATAAAGATAAAATAACTTATTTGATCAAACATTTTTTAATTTGTCATCAGTGGGACGTCACCAGTGGTAACAATAGGGACACATTCTAAAAATTATTCCCAGACAAGATTGGGGGTGACAATTGAGAAAGGCCCCATTTAATGTAGTTACACTACATTCAGTTCAAAAATATCTCATCCAAGAACGTTAGAGAGTTATAGAGAGAGAAATATAATAATAGAACTTAATAGTTATTGTGCAAAAACCTGTATCCCCTTTCTCATGACATGCGGATAATAATCGATAATTATCTATCAATCACTCACCACCGTTACACCTAAGAATAGAGACAGCAACTAAGAAATGTACTTACCTACTTATCTAAAGATTATAATAAAAAGTACCGTCTTATGGTTGCGTTTTCGATTTGTTGCTAAGTTCTGCAAGTTTTATAGCTATTTACGTCATTTATAGAGAAAAGACGATGAGGAATACACTCATTTTTTCAATAACACACTTACTGCATCGTCACCTGAAGTCACAGTGACTAGACTTCTGACTAATTGACTGCTTGGACTTTTTTATTATTGCCCAAAATTTTGAAATCCGTATGTGATAATGGATAACTGGAAAAAAACAACAAACATATATTTAGCCAAGCCAAAACGAATTGCACAAAGTAACATTCCCAGATATATTTAAAAAAAATTTACAATCCATCAAGGCAAATTTAATGCCGATCTCTCTTAAAAATTTAAATGTCTAAAACTTCACAGCCAGCGAGTAGGTAGATCGTTAAATCAAATTGTAGCATAACAAGGAATCGCAAAACATAAATCTTAATAGAAAAGAAATATGATCGTCATACATATCAAATTAAGAGAAATCAAACTAAACAATGCTTTGACTATTAAAATTAACAACCTTCTAAAAATTTAGTGTGGCAAAAAATATTCAGTTTTAAAAACACATTTGAAAATTGACCAGTTCTATAGTTATATAGTTTGTTTATAGGATACACAAGTCCGCTCTTTCTTTGAACGTTTATCGGGATTTTAATAGATCGTCAACATTTTTCGTGATATCCTAATAATATTTTTTTTTTGTTTGTTTATTAAAAGGAATTTCTACAATCTGACGCACTCGTTTGCTATCAGATGTAAGGTCGACAGAACCTTCAAATATCAAATTGCCTGGCAATGATAGCTCTGTTGGTTCCTCCACACGCAGCTTTCGGTGGCGTTGGTTCAAAACCAAATGATCGCACTGAGCAAGTTCCTGAAGAAGGAATAACACTGTTCCACATAATTCTACGAAGAATTTATCACTTATGAGGCAACTGCACTTGTTCATAAGAATTGCTCATTCAATACCTCATAACAATAGAACAGTAACTGTAAAATACTGAAATTATGTACAGACAGAATTATAAGTACCTAGCGTAGAGTTGTCTTTGTCTTGAGAGCTGTAGGGTAAAGTGCCTCGGTGTATAAAAAAAAAGTTTTTATTAATTAAAAAGATTTAGGTATGATAAAATTGTTGTTCATAATCTAAATTAACTAAGTTTTCTCGTGATTTCGGGTGCTCAATAATATGGAATTTTAACCGTCGTGATTGATGCATTTGTAGGGAATCATTGGAATATATTTTGATATTATAAATTATAATATAGGTCTACTGGCCAGTAGGCACACGTTATGACCTACCTACATATTCTTAAAATAATTGTTTAAAAACTATATTTGAATTTTTAACACCTCCAACAAATTAGGAAGATCATTATCCTATAGGTATATATACTTAATATTATAAATGCGAAAGTGTTTGTTCATATAACTGACTGATGTTTTTCTGGCATTGATATAAGTCAACTTGTAAAAATACCATAATATAGATGAAAAACACTATTTTATTACATAATATGTAACTCAGCCGAAACGTCGAGGTATGTCAAAATTATAGGTATATTTTGATATTTGTTTGTGCGCGAATTAGACCTGTTAATTATTTATTATTATTTTAACTAGTTAATATGTTTTCTGTTCGCGAAAGTTTAAGAACTTCAAACGCTATTTTATTTCGGAAATATGCTTTTACGATTTATGTGGTGTAATAATCAACGCGGGTGATACCACGGGGCGCAGCTAGTGATACCTGTTAGATTCAATAGGGTCATGAACTCTAGCTAAAATGAATAAACAGCACCATAATTAGTAACTAGGTAGTATTATGTAGGCACGTAACGAAACATATGTTAATGCGTGTAACTCAAATGTAGACAACTTGACATTTGACAGTGCCGTATGTCAAAAAGTGACAGGCCGCAGTAGGTGGGCGTTGGGTGCAATTCAGAGAACGGAAGAAACGGTTAATTTTTGACTGCCGCTTTTCATAAGTAGAACCCTCTTTTTATACTTTATAGGCCACTATTAGGTGACGATGTTGTCGACGGTGGCCTTATTTACATAAAAATGAATTCATATTTTTTAAATTAATGTGTAAGTTATCAATGAAATTACGCATTGTTTTATTTGTTTAAGATGATAATTTGATAATGATAACAAAAGATATAATTAAATCTTTGAATACTACTTATATTATTATAATTAGGTAGACCTAGCTGTCCTTACATTTGTGAAAATATTGTTGGTGAAATTTCAATAGGCTTACATGATAATGAAAAATTGGAAAATCGTAAGTGGCCCTTATTGATTTGGATAAAATTGAAATTCTAATAACGATAATAATTTAGGTACGTTTACATTCATTATTTAAATCCTACACTTACCGATCGCAGATATTTAACAAGCGTCATCCAGTTTGAAAACTCCACTCAAGTCATTACAATCCTGGCACAATAACTACAGTCACATATTTTTCAAGGCCGGAAATGTCAAGTTTTCCCGCGCGAATCCTCGCGGCAACCGCCACCGCGCTCTAATCGACGAGTGCTGACTATGCTAGAGAAGCGACTGAGTCCCAACCTGCCAGTGGCATACCAGCCGACCTCGGTCACGGATCAATTCAGCCAGCTTCGATAAACACGGTCAGTGGGCTTTATTGACAAAATATGAAAATTGACGATCCAAACGCGAGTGTTCGGAAGGCGGGCCGGGCGTTAATTCGTATTTTAAGTATTCAAATCGTATGGGCGGATTTGAACTCCGGAAATGCGGTAGATGTTTTATGGCTTTTCGAAAACATTTTCACTTTCGTTGCCCTGCACCTGCGTTTTGACTTCATTGTAGAAATGTAGGTAAATTGTTTGAAATTAAAACGAGCAGTGAATTAATTTTTGACCTCGATATAAAACTCTTTAGTTTCCCTGTAAAATCATGAATTCAACAAAATTATTTTTCGTATGGGCCATCTGAAACTTTTTAACCTGTTTAAGTATCTGTAAATTATATATACCTAAGTATGTAAATTCACTAACAAAAACACATACACATACACTCGAAACATGAACTTCCTGGGCAGTCGAGTAAAAATATAAAGGACACATTTTAACGAAATCTTGAACACAATCGTCACATCGCTCAGCTTTTATACAAGACAATAAATAGCACTTTTATTGAAAACAACCCAAATTAATTGTGGGTAAAGGCAGACTTTCATTTTGTTTAACATTTTTTATCAAAATTACAAACATCTTTACACTGTTCATCACGATCATCTATTATTATAAATCCATTAACTCCTCTGTTATTAAAATATTATCTATTATACCATTATTTCAAAGATCTTAGCGTTATTTATAGTTTGTGAATTTGCAATGAGAAGTACGATTATGTAAGCGTTTATTTTGAGTTACGGCCTTTGATTACAGTTTTCGTTTGTGATTTATGAAAAGTATATTATATAGTATGTATGTCCTAAAAAGATTACAATTTTGAGAACATTCAAACGCAGCACTTGTATTTTGAAAAAGAAATCGTTTCATATTATAATTATAACATAATTCAAAATATTTAAAAAAACATTGTGTTGGTTTGATAAAATGAAATTACAAGTAAATGTTAAAATTAAGGCCACATCTTACATACCTGGATGCGAAAAACAAATATACGGAACTGTAGGTACATATATTATAAAACTGGTCATGCAGGGTGTAATACTGAAAATGTATGATGCCGATAAATGATTAGGTAATAAACTAGTTCCGTTCAAGAATTTCTCGTATATGAATGATAGATGGTATAAATAAAGTAACATTCATCAAAGTCTTCAATATATCACGCTTCATGTCTTACAATCGAACATCAGTGCCTAGTCGTTTATGGAAATGACAATGACAGGACTAATGAAATATCGCTTTGTATGCGAGGTTATAATTCAACGTGTATATTTGTATAACCAATATACATTTTATTACTAGATGTGCCTCGCGTTTTCACCCGTTACTCCTGCGATAAAAAGTAGTGCCTCAATCATCTTACAAAAAAATTTCGTTGAATCCGTTGTGCCGTTTTGGCGTGGACACCCAAACCTACATTTTCTATACAGAAGCTAAAACTCTATTGCACCCCTAAGGTTGGTTTTGAAAAATATAAACCACTTTACATCTTTTTCAATTATTCATTTGTTTAAAATTTATTTTTACCGAGTTTTTAGCGCATCAAACAAAAAAATTAAAATGTCCATAGAAACATCATCCTATTTAACCCCTTAGGGGTTGATAAAAAAATAGATTAACCTATTAACACTCAATACTCAATAATTTATTATAACATGCTTATACATCGAAGTCTTATAAATGACGGTCGAAAAAAATGATAAATGTTGGTCTTATCATTTTATTCCAAATTAATCACATTCCAAATTAAATCAGAATCGTTTATTATCAAATAAGTAATATGTACGTAATTGATTTATATCCCGAGATCAGGCTCAGTGCGAACCACTAGTTATTATCATTTTAAAGAACATGACACGTTAATTTGATTTATAATCTTAGTTACATCTATCTTGCACCTAAGCCTCACTTTTGCATCAACTATAAAATAAATATACAACCATTTACCACTAAATTGCACAATCAATTTTTAGGAAAGTACCTACAAACAACTAAAATTATAAGTGCATTGTCACAGTAAAAGTTATCTTCATTCAGTAAATAGCAAGTAATACTACAATTTTAATATAACCGTAAGGTACTACAATGGTTCCCAGTATCATACTTTGTTGGCAGATTTCCTGGTGTAAGTGTGTCAACGAGTTGGATCTTCATTTCAATAAGTAACATTGATTTAATCTACTATATTTTGTGGGATATGGGAATGTAAAGGGTAAATTAACATTTTATCTGTACATTAAACTACGCCACTCGTAAAATGAATTATCTTATCAGAAGTGGGATAATGTGACAATACGCCACCAGTGAAATGTATAGTAATCTTGGAAATCTAAGAAAACGTCACCGTCTTAGCAGTAGATGATAAAGATGCAAGGGCAAAGTAGGTTTATTAACTTAGAGGTATTACTCGGAACATTATACAGGGAGATATAGTTTCTGTCAATTAACAATACATAAGGTAGCCCGGTTAATACGTATACCTACCATCGTTTGTGAATTCTTAAGATAATGTAATACACTTTATTGAAATCTGAGTAGGTAAGTTACGCGCGTTAATTTAATTCCTGTATCTTATAGTTAAGTTAGTCTTAGTAAACTGGTGAGTACCTACTTTACTGGTTAGTCTGTTTTACTAGGTTGAAATTGTACCGAAAACCGATCAATATCTTTTATATTTTTCACAAATAATAAAAACTCAGTACCTAGTCAATACCAATTATCTAAACTTGTAAAATTGTCTACGCCGGCACCTACGATGAATTATTTTCCAATTAACTTGACATTTTAACAACTAACCGCACCTTATGTGTAATATAAACGTAATGAGGTAGCCAGGGTTAGTATCATTCGCAGAGGTCAAAGAAAGTCGAGATTAGTTCTAGAATTGTGAAGAGATACGCAAAATAAATACATATTTATCACTGAGGCGAGCAAACATGAACGGGTGCTTTTTAAATACATATTTATGTAGGTATATTCATAGCTGTGTTAGCTATGGACATACAGTGTTACCTTACAATATAATAATTTAGTTGATAGACTAGTTGATATATATATATATATATTTATATATAATATATTATATACATAAATATAACACAGGTGGCAAATATAATTAGCTACTAAAGAGTAATGCAAACCTAGTTTTTGTTTTTACGAAATTCAAATGTTCAAAACCTATTTTCAAGTCGTTTATCTACAGACAGGTCGGTGTACAAGATGGCTCTAAGCACATTTTATTGCACGTAACTCTTAATTCAGACCACCCCCGTGGCGGAAGGGAAGTGCGAAGGCATTTCCCCCCCTAAAAAAAAAAAAAAAAAAAAAAAGGCGTGTGAGATACGCAATTATGTTGACGTGTTCTATTATAAGTTCGCACTGAGAGAAATCTTTAATATATACTAATACTAGCAGACACGGCCACGCGTTGCTGTGGCTAAGGTTTTTGTTATTGCGACTATAAATTGAGATGTAAGCTATTCTATCTATCAAATTAGATCAAACTGCACACGGTGTGCAAATTTAATTAAAATCGGTTAAGTAGTTTAGGAGTCCATCGCGGACAAACAACGTGACGCGTAATTTATACATATACTAGCTGCGCCCCGCGGTTTCACCCTCGTTACACATACGACACCTATAGATATTTGAAAAGTTCGTTCATATTATTGTGTCATCAATGATCATAGTTGACATCCGCGATACTGCAAAAATACTTTACGATTTATAATATTACGGCTTACACATAAGATATAGATATACTGTGGTGGGCTTTTTTGCAGGACTATTTAAGATAAACATTTTCATCATAAGCACATTACATAATAATATGTGTAACTCTAGCGGTTTCGGCAGCGCACGCCAGAATAGCTCGCAAATGGTAGATTTGTTCCTACGTACTTGACACTTATCGTCATATTTTGGACAATTCACACAATATCTGTATAAATTGTAGCCTATGTGTTATTCTGATATATAAGCTATATTATTGTAAAGTTTCATTAAAATCCATTCAGTAGTTTTAACGTGAAAGAGTAACAAACATCCATCCATCCATCCATACTTACAAACTTTCGCGTTTATATTATTAAAAATATTAGGAAGTAGGATTAAATTTATAAAGAGGAAAGGTTTGTATGTTTGTTACGAATAGGCTCCGAAACTACTGGACGTATTCTTAAAATTATTTTACCAACAGAATGCTGCTGTGCTGTATTGTCTCTTTATGCTATATTTTATTTTCATAAAATTAGGGATACTTACGAAATCATCGATAATGTAACCCAAACACACATCACAACCAATATCCGTCCAATGCTGAATCACGAATCTCACCTCACATTCGAAGTGTTTGATATAAGTAAATGTTCATCCGTGCTAAACCGGGACGAGCTAGTTTAATAAATAACTCTATTTACATTGCAATAATATATTCGCAGAAAGTCAGTAGGTATCACTTTTATGTTGATGGGTTAGGCGCACCGCGCCGTCAAATGTCGTGTCCAAAATACAATATTTAAATTGCAAACAACACAAACGTACCGTTAGGACACTCGTATTCAAATACATTAAGTTTCAAATATATTTAGGTACTAGTTCCTTTAAATAATGTTAGTCTCGGATGATAATTTATAATTGTAAATTCATGTGGGATGACATCATGACGTTGTCTAATTAATGTAGTAAACGATATGAGCTTTTACCTCGGCGTTGGCAGCAGTAATAGTTCGATGCACTATCACAGTCCATAAATCAGTTTAAGATAGTTTTAGATATTTTTTACGTTTGTTGTACCCAAATATCTTCACATTATAGGTGAGAGTACATAAAAAAAGCTGATTTATTTCATTCTTCACAATAGAACGTCACGAATCTTCGCCTATTATGCCAGTATGACTGTGATTTAGGTACCAGATTAGCACTGGGACACAAGGACGTCTCGCGAACCATGCATATTAAAAAATTTCTAGGGCAGGTCAGGAATGTTTTATTCGTTTCCCGGCTGTCAAAGAAGCCTAGAACCGTATTAAAAATATCTCCTATACTGTAACAGTAAGTTCAACGTAACATTAGCAGCAGTCAATCAGTGGGAGACTAGGCAAATGACGCTTCGCAAAAACCCGGCTCCGAGCTGTAACGGCGAATGAAAATATGCATCGACCAGTTTTAACGCCCTTACCGGTTGTGGAACTACCTATTGTACTTGGGAATGAGGACTTACAGTTCTGACTCTGAAGGCTCATTAACTTTACTGATAGGAAATAGACAGTGCATGATTGATATTTATTTTGATTGCTGTCGTAATTTGGCAATGAGATTCCAAACATATTTGACGACATAGCATCTGAATTGAAATTGTTATGAAGAAGCGAGATAATTATGAATGGCCAAGGGAATTATGCAACCTACTGATTAAATAAAGCCAAACATTGCTTTTGTCGTCATTTTTCTGGGTGTTTTATGCTTGAAGATCCTTTTACGTCTAACAAAAGTAACATAAACCTCGACGATCTGATCCAATAACATTGACCGTGGTCACGAGAATACAACATGGATTCGCCAAAGTGTAAGAATTTCGAAATATAGGTACAATTACGTAATCATGAGAGTTTAATTACCTCGATACAGTTTCGTCGAAGTTTCGTAGTTCACCATCGAACAATGGCACGTCTCCATTGATGGCATCGAAGCTCACTTCCCGGATCAAACGATGTTGTTCTCACAACGGCATCGTTTCCTGATACTTTGATAGTGGGTCTATAAAAAGTTGATTGCGTTTAAATGATTTCGGAAATGCATGCATGTTGTAGAATTGGGTCGGCGCGGCGGCTACCTAGGTTACCTACTCGTATGTAACGTGACGTGAGTTCCGGCACATTTTCGAAGTTGAGGACCAATTGAGGACCTTATTTGAGGACCTTATTTCTTCGAGTTAGTTTAGTTCTTCGTTAGTTTTATTCGAGTATCACCAAAGTCAGGCTTTTCATAGACGATGTACAGCGAAATTTTTATTTTGATGTTTGCTACTAATATTATAAAGGCGAAAGTTTGAGTGTTAGTATATTTGTTACTCCTTCAAGCTCAAACGGTTGGACCAATTTTGATGAAATTCGGTATGGAGGTAGCTAACACCCTGGATTAACACATAGGCTGCTTTGTATTCCAAAAACAGCAGGTAACATCGCGGGGCACGGCTAGTATTTTATGAAACAAACCCATTACTCGACAACGACTAGATCGATTTTCATGATCTTTGCTTCGTTAAATTCGTCTCCGCTCCGAATAGCAGAACAAGCATTAAACCATGGGAAAACTTCACGAAAGAGATAGAACTTTTTTAATTCTTTGTCTCATACATTTTTGACAGGATATAACGTCTGTCGAAACTGCTTGTTTTTTATATAATAGTAGCGTATATAAAGCACGTAATATACGCTACAAGTTATGTAGCTTCTAACAAAATAGCCATTACCTATTCTACAGTCGGAACTACCCCAAGATCAAAGAAAACATTGCATAATACTTAATCAGATTCCTCATTATAACCCATTATCTCCCATCTACTGCAGGAAACATACATGATAGTTTTAAACTGGTTTCAATTAGCAACTTTATAAAACTTTTTTACTACTCTTGCATCACAGCTTTTGCACTTTAATTAACGGCTTTTTTACTATCCAAACATACTTATCTGGATTAATCGAAATTGGGCAATCAAAATACACTTAAGAAAAATTCTCATGATTCTGGAATATTCCTTCGTTTAGATATCCATCTAAACTGCAAAATGAATCGGATAGGTGGACAGATAAAAGTTTATGTGTGAAAAATAACCTCGAAATCTTTTGCAGTCACAATATCTAAGTTATCAGCATTGCAAGCTGATCAAAATCAACTCTCAATCTACTGTGAGGATGCCCGGTTTCTGAAGCCCTGGTTAACTTTGACGAACTGATAAGTGTATCATTGTCTCTATCTGACACTAAACCAATGACAAAGACAGCAACACACTTGTCGGCTAATATAGTCAAAATTAATTAGGGATTCAAAAACCGGGCATGTTCCTTTGTCTACGTTTTATTTCTCGGCGGTTGACCTGTGCCCTGAGTATGAGTTTTTACTAGCTCGACATAGTACGCGTCAACTAGATCTTTGTATGAAGATTTTTCGTTCATAAACGCGCCGTTAGGGGCGCTGTTCAAGTTTTCATAGACACTTAATTAAAATAGGTACGCAAAAACGCGCTAGTTAGATACGTTTCTAACTACAAAAACTCATACAAGGGGTAGTAACAGAATTCGCATTTTCAACTCGATGAAGCATCGAAAACTTTATTGTACCTATAAGTACAAATCTTTTCCATGCACCACCCACACAATCCCATCCCACAAGAACTATTTCACAAACTTGTAAATTAGATGATCAATCGTAAAAATGCAAATACGAACTAAAATGCAATTGGACACAAGTAATAAAAAGCACGATGAAGTCAGATGACTTTCGAACATGTCTAGAAATAAAATTTAAATAATTATTCGTATTTTGAGGATTAAAAAGTGAAGTGAATAGCTAGCTGAATAGGGTACAATTACTGCTGCTAGTATTTTTTTAAATATTTTTAGGCTTACGTACCTACTACTGACGTCACGTGCGCAATTTAATTTTACTCAACCAGTTCCGCTTTGTTCCTTATTAAAGGCAATTAATTTCATCAAATGATTTCATTATTTAGCATATTTTTATAATTTCTTAACGTTTCCTCTAAGTTGTTCAATTTTCACTCTACAAGCGCAATGATGGTCAGATTTTATTATGTAGAATTGATTTTTAATATTCAATTAAATTTCTAACGGTAGGCCACAAACTGAGTTTCTCGGTGGGTCGCTTTCCCTTTATTAAATTCCTACTTATAGTTCTTTACTTTCCTCAACATTATGGCAACTAGAATACTTACTACAGTATGTAAAACTTTAACTTGGACAAAATTTCACTGCGAGGACATGATGCAGGGAACACGCGCGAATAGTTTTTCAAGCATAGGAAACGATTTATGCTTAGTCAGAGCACTATGTAATATATCTATGGATTTACTTAAGCCTAGCTGCTTCGTATCTTGCACCTCTGAATATACCTCTAGGTCAGCGGTACTCTAAGTGTGTTCCGCGGAACCCTAGGGTTCCGCGCTACCCCTGTAGGGGTTCCGCAAAAATGTAGAAAAAAAAAACAAACCTGATATCAACCAATTGATGAAAAATAAACAGTTTCATACCTCCCATTAGTTAAGATTTTTTCATTTTTAATATCTTCTATTATTGTACTTGCCATGTGGTAAAGTAAGTATAATAATTAGTAACTGTTACATTGTACTTTTATTATGCTTATATAATAAAGAATACACTTTTAAAAACTATTGTTTTATTGTAGGGTTCTGTCAAGTATTTTGCTTGTCAAAAGGGTTCCGTGACCAAAGAAGTTTGAGAACCGCTGCTCTAGGTACATAAAAGTAGATTAGTCTTGAGTCTAGAGACTAATTAGCTCAAAGTTCACGTCAAGTAGATACTTATAAAAAGGTATCAAGTTTACAATCAAGAATTTTCTTACAAATAATAGCGTTCATTCACACAAGGCAAAGGAAGTGTTTGTAGAAACAACATTCTTCGAACACGATACACGACGTACTTCCTAACTGTGGGAAACGACGCTACATTGTTATGATTGCAAATCGAGACTGTGGATATTAATTTTACATACAATATGCAAATGTGAGCAGATATGTAGGATATTAATGGTTTTTTGTCAAGATTAGAAAAGGATTTTGCATGCAAGACAAAGGATTTGAAATTGTCGTTGATAAATTAATAACACATGCGCAAAATCATAATTCCAAAAACATTTGAATTTTGTAACAATGCAACAAATTACTAGTATTAAATTACTTTCTAGCTAGGGGAAGTCATATACGTAAACCTAGCATTCAAATCTGAATAGCTGTAATTAATCAAATAATTTAATAATACAAAACCACTTTCATTTAGCTAACTTTATTCTAGCTAGATTTCGACAAAAAGATTAGGTGGGACTTCCAAGCAGACAGTTATTAATATTAAATTGAATTATAATTTAAATACGTAACGATTTCTATGGATGAAATATTGACTTCTCAATATTGGTGCTGTTACTCGACACTGCTACTATACCAACTACCTACATAATCGAGTCAGAGGTAACGTAAGTCTTGTCAAAGATCCTGCCGGGCAATATTGTGCCTGGAAAAGATGTCATTTTTACCTTTTATCATGGCCATTATAGGTAGATTTAGACAGCACGTTTGGCGTAGTGACTGAGCGATTGGACTGCTGCTCTTGGTGACGCGGGTTCGATTCCCGTCCGGAACAAATATTTGTGCGATCCGTAAATATTTGTTTCTGGTCTGGGTGTGATGTATATGTAAATTTATATGTCTATAAGCGGTACCCACGATACAGGAGCAATCCTAGTGTGGGGCTACGTTGGGAAAAAAATAGGTAGGTACTATAATGAAAATCTGAGGATTAAACTGGATTGGCTATAAAACAGGGTTGGCTTCTTCTGACATGGTCGTAGGTGAGAGACGACTTATCGCTATGAGTTACTTCATACAACATGGTTTATTTGTTACGTGTCAAATGTCAACTTGTTTATACACTTTTCCGATTGGCATTAACTCTCGGAATATAATAAATATTTATTGAAATTTAAATAATGTTGTGCTACAAACAGAAGGCTGTATGTTCAAATCTGTTGTTCATCCATGCGCAGTGATGATTTGCAAAGAAGAATTCCGTAAAAATACCTCGTAGCTCAAATTGATCCGGTTATATAATATACATTATGTGTGAAAGGATCTTCCTTTGAAACTGTCTTTGGGAAGGATTCCTTTTGTAATACTGACGTCATGGAAATCAAGACGTTACATGATAATAGTCAAAATAGTAATTAAAAAGTATGTAGCTGGTTGGTAAATACTAAATCAATCTAGTAGAAAGATCATAAACACAGTTCTAAACAGTGAGATAAACAAATCAGTTATCGTAAACGAAATAACTTGCAGATGATTCTAACCTCGAATCAAGAGCTGTTAAGAACTGCACATCATTAATCTAAGAAATACTCCGATATCAATGACCAAGCATGGCTTCGATGAATGTTCTGCCAATGCTAACGAGCTTTGCCTATCAATAGATAAGTCTGATTTCGCTTATCTCGAAGATAAGTACAGAAATCATATAGACACACAACGGAGCTATTTAAGTAGGTATTTACTTACCTATTGATCTGCAGAGCTATGATTAGCTTTGAAGATTATGATCTCTCTGAGACCGAGATGGATACGTTAAACTAAGCGCTGACGGCGGCTAAGCATGGAGTAAGGGTCAATACAGACGGACGGAGTGACGGCGAAGGGACACATTTTGTAACCATTAAAATTCAACTTTATTTCCTTCTGTATACGACTGTAAGTAGTAAAAGCAGACTGGAAGGCTCAAAGCGCCGTATTAAGCGCTGTCGAAATGTGTGCGTGACCGCTCTTCACTGCCACTCCGTCTGTCTACGCTGACCCTATCGTTTCCATATTATATATAGGAACTATGGCAAAAAGTACAAAATTTTGTCGTATCATTGTAGAAGCGTTAGTTACATACAGGCACGCAGCTAACCATGGGGTTAGCTGCGTGTCTGTATGTATGTTGTTGTATATTTTGTTCATATTCTATGTAGGGCCATACATAACCTTACCTAAGTAAGAGTAAGTAAGGGTAACCTTACCTACTCTTACCAGCACAATGTTACTTTTATAATCTGTTTTTTTGAAACCAACAATAATGCTAAAAGTGACTTCAACTTTTTAATGATTTATCTCAACTGAAATGGGGTGTGAAGATGTGGTCATAGGTGAAACACGTCTAGAAAATACCGATCCTCTCTTGACTAAAGCACCTGGGTTGAAAATTAAAGACCGCGGCAGCGCGGCGGCGTTAAACGACCTTTCGCTTAGCAGTATTACAAGTAAGCAACATCTAATCAATCTCGACCTAAGATTCCAATCAAGATGGGCGTACCTCATACTCAAATGTTTTATGGTACAATCCCTGCTGAAAGTCTGCCGTCGTAACTAACACACTGACCCAGCAGCTGCGTTCATCACACGGCAATTAATTCTTGCATATATTAACACGATAATAGCTCTGTCAAAGTCAACATCCGGCCGAAATATGTAGTATGCTATTAACTTAACACTAATCTGTTCAATTAGACTGGGGCGCGCTGGGGTTAGGTCACATCACAAGGTTACGTAACAGTGAAAGTGTGGATCTACGGCAAATATAGTATACACAGTAAATGGTCGACCAGACTCAAATTACCCCTGCAACGCTACGAAATTACATTTTAATAACATAACACTTTTGTTCTTTGAATAAAAGGCAGGTTCTAATATAATTTTGCTGAATCAAAGTCATTAAGGTTTTATGTGACGCTTGTAACGCAATATTGTTTTTCGCCGCCATAACCGTCATTTCCGTTCCGTTTTCAACGTCTGTGACAGTTCTTGGTGATGATAGACGTGCCTGTATTGTATTGCACTCCTCTTAGTTCCATAGAACTACTATATTCCGTAAATATAGTTATAAACTCTACCTTCTGTCTAATTAACAACTCTCATGCGCGTCGCCACCGCCATCGCTTTCAGTTGATCCCCCACGAGAAAAACTAACACTCAATTTCCTTCGGAATGTCTCAATCAAGCACACCACGCGAACCGAGATCGCCACACAATGGATCGGTATTACTTGCATTACATTATCGGACGAGACAAAGTACAGTTTTCAAAGAACCGATAAGCTGAGCCTTTAATTTGGAAATACAGAGCGGCCTGAGGCTGGATCGGCTTGGAATTTACCAAGAGGACGCTGTGATTTTCATATACCCATATGAAAATCACAGCGTCCTCTTGGTCACACGTCAAATGGTTTTCAAATTCTGAGTGCATTTTTGACAAATTTTAATGAACATGGTTTTGCTGAGACAATTATTGTGAAGGTAGAGATAATATTAGTTGAGGACCTTCATATAATTATTGATGAGAATATTAACAAGAATTAAAATCTGAAAGCCGTGCAATTTGAGAAAAAATGTTGCTGGATGACTGCGGTTTATCACTTGTTTATTGGTTGATTACCGTTCAGCATTTGTGTGAACGACCCATAAATTGGCGAACCTACGTAGGTAATGTACCTACTATGCCAATTTTAATGTCACAGTTCAAAACCAAACCTCAAAATATTGGCGATAATACCCATTTGCTATAGGTAGCAAATATAGCAAATCGTAGCAAATATACAAAACCACATCATAATAAGAAACCGCAAAAAGTGCTTAGATCTACAGTAATCCTTTGCATACCATAACGTATTGTACCCTACTCGTAAATAGATAGGTAAATTGAACAACATTTTATTTGTCACGACGTGACGATTGGAAAAGTGATTATCAAATCCCATTGTGCCATACGTTTGACAAATTCTTCACGAGGTAAAACCGGCAAACAAATCCGGCAGTCCCTAGAAAGTCACCAATAGAAAGCACTTTATCAGCACTATCTCGACCGCTGTCGCGGACCACGTCCCCATCATTACGGGACGCTCTGATTGCCATCCGGGACGTCGGATCTTGCAGACTGTTCGCGCCGTTCCTATTATGTTCTATGTAGATTTGATACAAATCGAAGGACGTTGCATGATTGAGGAAGGTCGGTAGAGCAAAATTTGATGTGCATTCTGCTTTGTTTGTAATGTCATCCGACGGATATTTTTACGAGTATAATTATATGCATTCAGATGTACCTACTCATGAAAAAATCCGATTTTTCGTTGGCGCAGAGGCAATTTTTTTCATTATAATAATATATATACGAGTACTAGCTACGCCCAGGTCACCCAGCGGTCACCCAAAAGTAGTGTAGTAAATTAATTTAGGGTGCTAGCTTCCTCCCAACCCAATTCATCAAAATTGGTACAGCCGTTTGAGCGAGAAGAAGCAACAAACATACAAACGCTCTCACAAACTTTCGCTTTCATAACATTAGTAGGTAGTAGGTACGGTACCTAAATTGAGTGCAATTTGGTCACACCCAATTTCAAATAAAGATATTATTATATTATGTTATTTTTGTGTTATTTGGTCACACCATGTGTTATACTAAGTATTACGAACTAAATTGCATAGCGTGTAGTATTCAGATAAATGTAAGTACTTAGTACGGAGTAGTCTCTTGTTATTGCCAAAACATCTGACAAATCGGAAGCAGGCCTCCACAATAATATGATGGCGAGCAGGTTATGTTTACCGAATGTTATGGTAGGAACAGTATGATTCAGATTTGTAAGTTGGCCATCCAAATGTAGACACTCGAAACTGTGGTTTTATGGAAGAGCGGTTACGACGTATACCTACGACGACGGTGCGAGTATTATTCTGAACAGTAGACTGATATTGATTACTTTTATTTATACAATCTTTACAAAAAAACATTGCTGTCATATTACTGATATATAATTTACTAGCTGATACCCGCAACTTCGTTCGCATTTTTATATAAAATGTAAACTGTTAAGAAAATCAATTGATGTCGCGGGGAACAGTTATAGGTAAGAATATATCTGTCTCTTTCTCACTCCCTTTTCCTCTATCTTTCTCCCTCTCTAGCTCTTTTTCTATCTTTCTCCCTCTTTCGCTCTTTCTATCTCTCTTACTCTACCTCCATCTTTTTCCCTCTCCCTATATCTCTATATATCATTCCCTATCTTTCTATCATTAATATCCCTCTCCACTCTCAATCTCTTGCGTTCCCTCTCCCTGTCCATCTCATCCATTATATTTATTTCCCTCACCCTCTCCGTCTATATCTCTTCCTTTCCCTCCTTCGCTCACTCCCTCTCCCTCTATTTCTATATATTTCGCACTCAATCTCTCACCTATTTCCACCCACTCTCCCCTCCTTCTAGCCCCACTCTCCCCTCTTTCACTCCCACTCTCCACTGTATCCCCCCACTCTACCCTCTTTCTCCCCCACTCTCCCCTCTTTCTCCCCCCACTCTCCCCTTTTCTCCCCCCACTATCCCCTCTTCCTCCCCCTCTCTCCCCTTTTCTCCCCCCCCCCCACTCTTCCCTCTTTCTCCCCCCACTGTATCATCACTTTCTATTCACTCTACACTCTTTCTCACCCCACTCTCCCCTCTTTCTCAACCCACTCTCCCCTCTTTCTCCCACCACTCTCCCCTCTTCCCCCCACTCTTCCCTCTTTCTCCCCCCACTCTCCCCTCTTCCCCCCACTCTTCCCGCTTTCTCCCCCCACTCTCCCCTCTTTCTCCCCCCACTATACTCTCATTCTCCCCGCTCTCCCCTCTCTATCTCCCCACTCTACCCTTTTTCTCACCCCACTCTCCCCTATTTCTCCCCCGTTCTATCCTCATTCTCCCCTCTACCCTCATACCCCACTCTCCCCTCTCTATCTCCCCACTCTCCCCTATTTCTCCCCCGTTCTATCCTCATTCTCCCCTCTACCCTCATACCCCACTCTCCCCTCTCTATCTCCCCACTCTACCCTTTTTCTCACCCTACTCTCCCCTCTTTCTCCCCCCACTCTCCCCTCTTTCCCACCCCACTCACCCCTCTTTATCCCCCACTCTCCCCTCTCTTTCTCCCCACTCTATTATCTTTCTCACCCCACTCTCCCCTCTTTCTCCCCCCTCTAACCTTTTTCTCACCCCACTCTCCCTTCTTTCTCCCCCCACTCTCCCCTATTTTTCCCCCCACTCTGTCCGCTTTCTCCCCCCACTCTCCCCTCTTTCTCCCCCCACTCTTACCTTTTTCTCACCCCAATCTCCCCTCTTTCTCCCCCCACTCTCGCCTCATTTTCCCCCCACTCTGTCCGCTTTCTCCCCCCACTCTCCCCTCTTTCTTCCCGCTCTCCCCTCTCTTTCTCCCCACTCTACCCTCTTCTCCCCTCACTCTACCATCTATTCCCCTTTTCCCCCCACTCTCCCCTTTCCCCCACTTTACCCCTTTCTCCCCCTCCTCCCATCGCACTCTCCCCCCTTAATTACTTTCCAATTTAAATTACGATCCGTTTAGCCGTTTATTGTGGTCCGTAGGGGGTGCATCTAAAGAATACCTCATAATTTCAACCCCCTTGCTTTTCCCCCTTTAGGGATGATTTTGCAAAAAAGCTGAAACCCGTATTTATTTATTTCTTACCAAAAGCCTAAATAAGAATTTTCAGATCCCTAACTTGAGGAATTATGGATTCCCCATACAAACTTTCAACCCCTATTTCATTCCCTTTAAAGATTATTTTTTGAGACAAAAGATAGCCTATGTCCGTCTCATAGGTCCAATCTACCCCTATACCAAATTTCATCGAAATCGGTTCAGCCGTTTAGCCGTGAAAAGGTAACAAACAAACAAACAGATATACAGATAAACAGATAAACAGAGTTACTTTCAGATTTATAATATTAGTATGGATTAATACCGTCCAAAAGTTACGTAGTTAAATTAATTATCAGTCAATATAGATCGCACTGATCCCCACCTTTCCATTTACTTTATAGGGGAACCTGTTTTACCTAGGCCAGTTTTTTACATTTTAATTAAAAATGTAAACATTTAAATTTTTCAACATTCATTTATAGCGCGGGATTTTTCGAAAAATTGTGTTTGGCCTAGGTACAACACTGTCTGACGTACAACAGGTTCCCCTACCTATTTAATTAGCGTAATGCATCAACCTCCGCATTTCGGTAAACCTAATATTGCAAATTGAAACTAACTAATGATGCTTTTGAAACTTAAATAGCACACCTAATAAGAAATAAATTAATGTAGCGTAGCAAAAAGTTAGTAATAATTATGACAATTGATTGATTGGTTACTTAGAATTCAAAACCGTTATCATGAGGGTAAAAAACACACTGCAACACTTTACAAACAACATCGTACATTGTACAGTCAACCTCAGAAGCTGAGTTGCTGTTAAATCTACATTTCTCATTGCAGTGTTGTAAACTTTAGTAATACACATTAATTATAGCAGGCACCAATAAACGACAGTAACTAGTATCTTATCGCTGTAACCGTTTGATGCAAACTACTGTTGTTTGCTATTTATACAAACTGGTGTCGACGCTAGATCATTAACAAGCATGAGTCGTTTTATTTGGTATTTATGTCCCGTGTCAAAACTGTCACAATAACGGACACAATTCTTCTGCTAACACGGTACCTAGTAATATGTGTAATTATACTTATTATTAAGAATTAACGATGTGCCTACTTAGCATATATTTTATTTTCTTAGGTCAGCTAAGCGACTTACAAGGAAAATTCAAAATGAGAAGAAAAACCAATTTCATGGTGATCGCTCCGCCTAGAAATAGTGGTGCATACTATAAAGACAGATCTAGACGAGTAGACATTGTATACTGAGAGATCTCGCGCTTATTTCAAACTATGGGAACAACAATCATAGCCAACGGATTTTGTGCAATAGATTCAGTGCTAAAAGCTAGCGAAGCTAAAAGCCTGATGGTCATTAAAATAAGTAGGCCCTAAGTAATATATATTTTTTATACTTTATAGGCTAAATATAAGTGACGATGTAAATAGTCGAAGGTGTTAAACATGCCCAGCCTTCCTATCTATGGGAACAAAATAAACGTAAGTATTTACTAAGCACGTTACTTAATTATGTAAATTCTAAATTAAGACCCATAACGACTAAGGATTAGTTTGTAAGCATATTCGTTTTAGTCTTTTATTACTAGGAATATGTCCAATAAAACATTTATGATCCAGATAAGCTAAAAGTCTAGGTATTTTAAAGACGGTATCCGAGATTATCCATACTTAATACTTAATTGGTGGACATAAAAAAGTTATACTCGTAAATCTGTTATGCTGACAGAAGGAAGTAACGGGTATCAATAATCCGACAGTTCAACTGTTCAGATAAATTATATTAGTAACTAGCTGTTGCCCGCGACTTCGTCCGCGCGGACTATATATTTTACCATAATTCCAAATACTTAACTAAAAATAGACCATGACCTCGTGTTCGACATCGACATCCGATATGCGATATCCAACATGCTCGTACGACATCCACCATCTTCTATCAAAATTACTGTCATATATAAAAATCTAGCATTTTATACCAAAATCTAACATTTCATACAATATTTACCATTTTCTACCAAAATACCATGTTCTACCAAAAGCTACCATTATCTACCTACTAAAATCTAAAATTTTCTACCACAATCTAAAATTTTGTTTCTAAATCTATTATTTTCTTACTAAATGTATTATTTTCTACCAAAAGCTACCATTTCCTACCAGAACCTACCATTTCCAACCAGAATCTACCATTTTCTACCAAAAAGTACCATTTTTAACCAAAGCTTCCTTTTTTCCAAAATTTACCGTTTTCATCAAAAGCTACCAAATTTATCATTTCTACCAAATTAGCATTTTAACCAAAATCTACCATTTTAATTCCAAATTCACTATTATCTACCAAAAGCTACAATTCCTTCCAAAATCTACCACTATTACCAAAAATCTACCTATATTACCAATAATCTACCATTTCCTACTAAAAACTACCATTTCCTACCTTAAATTAATCATTTTCTACAAAATCTACCACTTTCTACCTACAATTTAGGAGTTCATTATTAAAACCAGATAAAACACGTGTTTAAAATCTTTAAAGAATATAGATGCCAAGTTTGTAGTTGATCAAACCGATAAAACACGTTGTTCCATCCAAACTTTGAAACCCCTTTTCACCCACTTAGGGGTTGAATTAAAAAAAAAAGAAACTTAGTGCACACCTACGTCTTTTAAGGAATATTTGTGCAAAATTTCAGTTTCGAACAAAATCTGATGAAAAATATTTTGCAACCCCTCTTTATTATTTTAGGGGTTGAATATTAAAAAACTATGAAATATTTAAATAAATCTTTTAAATAATGTAAAAGCCAAGTTTGAAGCAGATTAGACAAAGAAAACACGTTGTGACACACAAACATTACAACCCCTTTTCACCCCTTTAGGGGTTGAATTTAAAAATCATATTGAAGTGCACTCCTATGTCACTTATGGCATAATTGAGCCAAATTTAAATTATGAACTAAATCGGATGAAAATATGTTGCAACCCCTTATTCTCAATTTAGGGGTTGAATATTCAAAAACGATGAAATACGTGTTTAATTAAATCTTTTAAAGAATATAAATGCCAAGTTTGAAGTTGATCGGACTAAGAAAACACGTTGCTCCATACAAACTTTGTAACCCCTTTTCACCCCTTTAGGGGTTGAATTTTCAAAAATCCTTTCTTACTGCTCGCCTACGTCACATAAGGAATATTTGTGCAAAATTTCATGGTTCTAGACCCAGCGGTTTCGGCTGTGCGTTGATCGATCAGTCAGTCAGTCAGTCAGTCAGTCAGTCAGTCAATCAGTCAGTCAGTTTTGGCTTTTATATATATAGACAACTAATCGTAAACAGGCTTCAAAGCTGCGCCTCGCGTCTTCGCCCGCGTATATTCCGTTTTGCCGTAGGAAATTCAAGGAAAGGCTAAAAAGAAGCACTCGCGGCAGCTTTTCTAATATTGCGAGTCAATTTTGAAATAGTTTTCGTGGTTCAATTTGGTTGACTTGAAGCACACTGTCACGTACCGGTGACAGCGAGCTGATCAGACAGAAGGCTGATCGGACAGAGACAGAAGGTAAGCCATGGGACTCCTGAGTGAGAAGTCGGAAATACTGATGTTAAGGACCGTTTTGATCAGCTTGCAATATCTCGTACCTATGCACGTATTTTGTACCTGATAAGCTCGTTTGAAAATTATAATTATTCACAAAAAACTTATTTATTCTTGAACTATTCCAGTTTTTACAAGTTGTATGGTAAAAGTATAAATTTTATGGTTAAGTATATACTTTTTACGTTGTTTTGTCACAATTATAGATTCTGACCCCTAACTAGTATTGACTGTATCACAAACAACCAGATTATCAGGCTCAAAGCAAACACCTGAGGTTCACACAAATATTTGCCCTGTAAGGAAATCAAACCTGGAACCTTACACTTTGCAGCCGGCTCATCACACACTTACGCCACGGAGGCCGTCTGACAAAATTAAGCGACATAACTAAAATAAAAAAAATACACTAGCGCAGATAAAATATAAAACGTCTTTATTGCAGGTAATTCAATAAATCATGTTTCATAACTGATGTTTCTAATGATTAGTTGAAATAACTTTTACTTATTAGCATACATAAGTTCATCGGGTCTTCGAATTGTATCTGAGTAATTTAATATTTTAAATATGCAAAGTTAGCCTAAATTTGAAGATGTTTATAATACTAAATTGTTGTCATTTAAGTAGGTACCTACCTAGTTGGTTACGTGTAGATAATAAAATTGATTAATATCTGTAAAACATACTAACGATACGGGTTGATTTCATGAATGAATTGAAATGAACGAGGTTCAGCTCAGTGAATCGGTTCTTACGTGATTCAAATACTCAATATTCAAAATAAATTTACTATAGGTAGGTATAAACAACTAGGTACTCGTATCCAACGCAATCATTCAAATTGTATAACTTAGTTAGTATGAACTACTTCCGGTCGTATTTCATAACGTGCAAATTCAAAATACGTTTGATCATTATATTCGTGGACGTAAATTTTGTATTATAATTCTAAGATTTATATTGACCTTTATTTAATTTCTGGAAGACTTCCTTACATTGGACGCACAATGAGCCGTCTGCCACATATCTTGGATATTTTATTTTCTTTTTCTATAGTCTATAGCGGTGATAGCCTAGTAGGCGAACGTCCGCCTTCCAAACAAAGGGTGGCGAGTTGAAATCCCAGTGCGGGCACGTACCAATGTATTTCTTATTAGGAAAACACCGCGAGGAAACCAAAATGCAAAAAAAATATTTCGGAGGCATGTTATCCACCAATCCGGACCCCGTCGTGGATTATGGCCTAATCCTCCTCGCGAAAGTGAGGGAAATTCTTTGCCCAGCAGTGAGACGGTTACAGGATGATTATTGTTCCATAATCTGAACTTGTGACGCTACTATAAATCAATGCGTTAATAATTATACCTACCTATCACACCCGATGAAACAGTCCCATGTAGGTATATATGACCAAAAGTTTTACGGTCGCTTATAATATGGTCCGTTTTCACCGTGGTTTTGACCAACAATAAAACCTGTGCTTATAACCATAAACAATGCGTTATGCGTACGCTCTATCGCATGATTAATCACCTAACTACTTATTATAGCTACTGTTTATAAAATGACTCAAGCTAATTATATTGTTATTCGCTTTCCTATAATAGACCGAATAGATGGATTCGACGTGGGCTGTTTGAGATTTGGGCAAGTTATTACACCGCTGGGCGAATCCGAGACGTTTCTTGCATTTGTTTCGATTGTTCAAACTTCTCGATGGTCTTCTCACATAGTGAATTCGAGTTGTTTGCATCCAATAGGAAAGAATGGCGGTCGATGTCACCGACTGATTCTTACGAGCTTAGACTGGACACGCACACGACATGAGACAAGCGAGACTGAGGCGAATTGATCGGAATCAAAAATATGTGGAGGCTCTTATGTCGGGGAGCGCAATGATGATAGACTCGATTATACTTTTACATCGAATGTGATTCTTTCGATATATCAGACTCGCCCATCGCTAAGTTATTATGCTGTACTTGTACTTTTATTAGGTAAATGTTTCGCTAATTTTCGTGCGAACAGGAAAATAATTATTGAACTCGTCACTCACCAGCGACGTTGCTTCCTGATTAATAGATAACTTTACATAATAATGTATTATTACTGAAGCACGTTTCTCGCCCAAGGTAAAAAAATACGAAGTTTGCGTTTTAAGGTAAAGTGAACGGAGTAAATAGTAAAATTTAGAGGTGTGAAAGAAGCTGTCTTACGGCGTTTCGGGATAAAAAACATTTAAATATATAGATGGGCCAAAAATATGATTCGGTACCTAGTTTCACGTGTTTAAAGGTATATAGAAGGCCTACACTTAGTTTAGCTTATGGGAGCTCATTCAAGATCCGATATTCGAGCTGCTCATAAAATGTTTAAAGCTTAACATTATGAAAAGCTCGCCATTGCATAATCACGTTCGTCAGGTAGGATTATCAAGAGCCACTTAATTTTGAAACTGGCAGAATAAAACGTTTCCTTATTTATTGTGACTGTGAACTAAATAATCTAGTCTTGATACATCTAGGACCTAGTTCTTAATTTATTATATAAACATCAAATTTAAATATTAGCTAACAAAATGAACATTTGAATTGCGTATGCGACTCGTGATGATAATTACGTAATGTGGCGACTCTACCTACTGGTAAAATCTCAGCCCTTGGGCGAGTTGAAAGCCTCCTGCTGGATAAATGAACATTCATTTTAGCATATTGTGTGAATTACTTGTATGCTAGCGTCGACACGGAATGCTTCGCGCGGTGTCGCGTGTCTTCCATCGGATGCTTAGTGCTCTTGTTCATGCAAGACACTAATCGAAATCTGAATAATTTCCCTCGCATTTGTAGCGTTCGTGTTTACTTTTCTCACGTCGAATTTATTTTAAGAAGACCAAATTGCAAGACTGTTGTTTTGATATTGGTAGACTCTTTTGATGAATATATACTTAGTCATCGCGGCAGCCTACCTAGAAAAATCTTCATATTCACCTATCTACACATTATGATGTAAAGTTCGTTTAGTATCGAAAGATAACATTTAGGCGTCTACTTACCTACTACGATGTTGCCTACGAAATTACTAAGTAGGTAATTAATATATCCTACGGTAAATTACTACATAATAATTAATATGTAGTTTAAGATATATTAATTACCTATACTTTATTATACATATTATACAGACATACCTACTACGCAATGCAGTTGGCGAAATACTATCCATTCATAGTAGTTTAATGGATCCTCACTTTTACTTCCCGGCGATAGAAATCTAAGTGCAAAAGGGAAGTTTTACCTTAATTACTTCAATATACAATCGCATGTTATGCATAAGTGGTAAAGCCAATCTGTGCTGTTACACGGTCGTTTAGATGAGACAATTTACATATTTGAGAAATCACTTCCCTATCATTACTTTATTTCCGTGGTTGCGATTTGGAAACCGGTCGAATTTAAATATTTATGTAGCGACATAAAATTCGTGGATATCACCATTTTTATTTACTTTCTAATACTTACATCTTGGCCGACTAACGCGTGTCCTACTGGGGGCGTTGCATAGATTTTCCAAAAGCGTGAAAGTTATTTTTTTTACTTTTTTAAGGTGACCTTGTCAAGGCCCGCATTAATTATATACCTACAGTGGGATTTTCTCTAAGAGATCTTGCTCCATAACTTAAAAGCCTTTGGTTTTGGTCAGTAACCTACTTAACATTTCTTAGTGCCACTTCAGGTCGACCGATATTTGGTGGCAAAGATTGGGACCGCTCTAGCGACTGCATGATACAGGACTCTTACTCGTATAGGCTCCTATGATGATAAGATGAATAATGCAAGACACGAATAATTACACTAAACCCAACTCATCCCTGATTTCCTTTCCAGTATACGGGAATGAAATTTTACATAGGCCCGATTTGCTACGAAGTAAAGCCTACAATGAAGTATGGATTTCCATCCCCACCGAGTCGAGGACCCAGGATAAGTCTGCAAACTTACGTACGATGACCTATCTACGTTTCTACATTAGTTACGTGAGTTTTAGATGAAAATGGTCATGATTTTCTTAAATGATTATGGTCATGATTTTCCAAGCCTTGTTCAAATCATGCTGAGCCATTTAGAACTTCATTGGAAACCTGAGATTGTCCTAAGCCAACTCTTGGCTATGTTCGTTAAATTAGCAGAATAAAGCCAAACTTCGTTCTGTAGTTTTGAAAGGATGAAGTTAAAAGTACTCACCCTTCACTGTAGAGATGGTGTCCGCAAAATATTACGCCATCTCTGCTACAATTCAGGCCGTAAAATAACACGAAACACTGACCGATTCTCACGCGTCCATTGCCTCCTTACGAAACGTCTTGAAATCGAAAGGTAAACAAAATTCACATGGGACTCTCGATTTGGCAATCGGTATACGTTAAATGTCATCTCCGCATATTTTATTCTGATATCGAGAGAACCAGTCTAGTATGAAATCATTTAGATGCGACGGTATGTGTCTACGATCGTTGTATTTGGTTGTTAAGATTGATTTATTGTAGGTAGGTGTTCTAAAAATGTTCATAAAGTAGGTGAGTATATTCCTAGCTAGATTATATAATATTGTGTTCACCTCATAGTTCTATTTTCACTTAGGTACTTCGTTTAATCGACAACCTTAGAAAATCGATATTTCACTCAACATTATTCCCAATCGATCGAACACTACCTTCACTAGTATTTCATGTCTCATAACACCATGTTTTAGTTATCGATAACAAACAAAGTAAGAATAAAAAACATCGATTTAAAGGGTTTCTGTGAATGGACAAGTTTATTGTTTTACGTCACGGACTCGTCCAAGATAATTATAACCGACGTGCGCCAATCTTGATGCACTGGAAGCGTGTGAAGCGAGCAGCGCCGATTCGCGTGCTCCATCATCATGGAAGTGTTACCGCGCTTGCATGCCTTTCGGCAGATATACCTTAGACGAATAACGCACAGAAGGACAATTTCATTCGTAGTTTCACTAAAAATTTAAGCCACTTTACTATCAATGTGTGCGATTTTTACACACTTCGGTAGCTACTTTCATTCTCTTCTATATCGAGTTTCGACTATTTAATACATTTATGTTTTTTTTTCAATACTAAGGAGTTCAAAGGATGTAACTGAATGCCTCAAGGCAGGTCTCATAAACTGACAGGCCAATCTTTCACTTGATCCCTAAGTTAACGGAATATTTGCGTGTCTGCGAATAATCTACGACGTACCTTATAGTGTTGCATGAAAGTTATTGCACATAATTAAGTTTGTATAGGAGCGTAATTGGATAATTGTTACGATAGTTCTTCCTACGTATAACGATTAGAGTGCGCTATTACTTTTAACTGTTAAGCGTGCCCTACAATGAAATATCGGTAGAACAGAATACATCTAATTTTCGGGTTTAGTTTGTGTGCGAATTAGACCCGTTCTAATCTAGATAATATGAGATTTAGGTTACTGACTGATACCAAGTCGGAAGATAACATTTAGTGATGTAAGAAATTGATTCTAATTTATCTGTGCGTAATTTTAGACCTTATTATCTAGCATAAAAGGTACTTTCCGGTATTTATCTCAGAAAACATTCGCATAGTAAAAATAAATGTAGCTACTAGAATATTACGTTTACAAGGAAGAAGTTTTATTGTAGGCCTATCAAATTAAACGCTCAATCGTATATGAAATTGAAATGTATTAGAATATCCTTACATTAAATTAACACACTAATCTATAAGAAATGTATCTTCCTGCGGTTTCCGAGGATCGTATAATTTTCACCACCTGCAAAAAAATACACTCGTATTAAATTTTGGTTAAAACTTTTTACTTATTCGTAGGATAAAATAGATCTATATGTTGGAAAAATGTTAAAAAACATCTTTCGGCAGTCGGGTAAACGCTAACATTACATCCAAGAGAACTCCATTGAAGCTAATCAAAGAAGCATGCAAGGGTTTTTTTTCAATTCAAACTATATGTGACTTTAAAGTGGTTACTCACAATAAACTGTTTTAACTTTTAAAGGTAAGGTATCAAAAAGTATTTGGATTTGATGTAATAAATAAAAGTACTACCAATTAAAAATGTCAGGCTCAGTGGCGTTAACTAGGAGATGCCTACGTTGAGCATTGGACGAATATAGGCTGATGATGATGATGATGATGATGATGATGATGAAGATGATGATGATGAAATAAAAAATATAGGCACTAACCTGTCCTCTCTTCAGTCCAAAGTACCTTGCCACGGGGTCACCGGCTTGTATCCTCATCAACATGTTTTCCTTCAATTTACTGTGTTGCAGTTAAGAAAATTTAATAAAACAATTAACAATTTAATTTCCAAGCCTCGCCTTGAAGGTGCTAACTGGCAATCCCACATTTATCTCAATTTTCTGGATTCACAGGCCTTAGTCATTGGTTATTTTGAAGGTATATGATCCACTAATCCGTATCGGCATTGGAGAACTATGGCTTAATTCTCCTCACAAATGTGAGGTGAGACTTGTGCTCAGCATTGGGTGGATATGAGTTGTGCTGGGATTATTTCATTAGTGCAAGGCTGAGCATCCAATCCGTTGCAGACCGCACATTTAATTATTAGGCTACTACTTCTCCGAAAAAGGGTAGAAAGATTTATAGTGAACTAGCTGCGCCCCGCGTTTTTAACCGCGTTCGCTATTATTCCACACAAACCGTTAGTTTATGCAGGATAAAAAGTATGTTATTTCCTATAGCAGGACCTATAGGTAGTATCTGAATTACGAAATTTCATTTAAATCCTTTAATCTAGAGGAAGAAGAACAAAGAAACGTGAAAAAGCGTGAAGAGAGGACAAACATACAAATACATTTACACAATTCGCCTTTATAAAATTAGTAGGTTAGTTAGTCCACTCCACGGCAAGAATCAAATCATGGTTATAATGAAATAGTTAAGCACTCATATAAAAGGATACTATCTCGCCAACAACTCTTGCTTCTCGTCAGGTGTCAGCACAATGTGTTCCGGGACCAGTTCATGCTCCGTGATGTTGATCAACAGTTCCGATTCCAAGAACTGCTCCAGAATGTATTTGGGCGCCATGTCTACGAGGGATTGCTTGGCTGAAGGAGTCATGCCTGCGGAGTTGAGTTATTGCAGTCAATATGTCTCTACTTTTATTATGATGCAGCGAAATAATAATCCCATTACTATTTTAATTGGTGTTGGTTTATTGAAAACCATTCTCAGTATCTATACTGAAGATCAGTGGGGGTTGAAGACAAGATATGTGGCACTTGATTTGTCAAAGCAAAGCCGGCAGGGGCCTAGCGCCAGTCGTGCCATGCAACTTAGAACCTTTTGATAGCTCAAGCTCCTATGGACTTCAGAAAAGGTTCTGTATCAAGATGAGAATTTTGTTTTGTTTTTTGAATGAGATTAAGAATAAACATAACACTACAATAATAAGAAGCTATAATACTTATAGATTTTAAGCTCTTAGTAAACTATTTTATACATGTTCAGATTATACCTGCTTGTACAACAACTATGGCTCTGTGAATGTTTTCTTCTTGCATCCTAGTACAATATGTTTTTATAGTTTTGATACCAATCTTAGCTTCGTCTGGGAAGAATACAAACATCTGGTCAGTTGGATCGTCGTTGTGAGCTACTAGCACAATCAAGTCACTTCGAGCAGGCCGCTTTTCACTGTAAAATACAATGTGCAAATTAGAATATTATTATTAGGATGATGTCTTAAAGTGCTTTGTAGGCAAAAGCTAAATTACTAAATTACAAATACAACAAATTAATATGATACAACAATCAAATACAAACAGCCTACATAAATATAAAACATAATAAATAAATGCATTTTTTCTAAATTCTTGTTTTTAGCCAATAACCAATTTACACTTCGAATAAAATCATTTCGTCAAGTTTTCAGGCCCCCTACCCAAGAAGTATTTATATAAAAATTTGACATTCGGTACCTAGATGAAAAAAATAATAATGGCACTTTTATGTTTTGACGAATTTTTGAGCGAAAATTGTAGAAGAATAGTATTATTAACAAACAACACAAATGTTGCAGATAGTCGATGAGAAAGTAAAGAAATATGTGGACAAAACCGTATCAGAAACAGCTAAGTTACATATTGGTAAGTTGTAAATAGACAAACCTAGGCTTATCTCCAAACTGCTCCTTGAATTGTTCTAAAGTCTGATCCAATTCATCTTGCGTTACCAAGTATCCACGATCATGGCACAGCTGAAATAAAGGAACAACACCTGTAAATCATACCGATTGTAAAATCATAGGGCCCATAAAATTAATATAGGGCCAATTAATCTAAACCCACCTGCATTACTGTTTTACGGATTCGCCATAACTTGTAAGTTTCGGCGTCATCATCCATAGTTCCAAATTTTTACTAAAAGTGTAATAAAATGATATAAATGCTGAAAAGCCGCAAAATATTATTTTCTTTTCGATAACCTCAAATAATAGCGTACCTAGCGTTTGTATTCTCTTTGCTCAAATAAAATCAAAAACAACACAACGAACGACGTAGGTACGAACATAGACACTATTTACTATACTTTTTTTTTGTTTTAGTTATGGCTTCGCACGGTTTGTGCATATTTCACATTAAGAAAGTCACAGAAATGTTAGAGCAATCGTGGTCAAGTAGTCAAGTCAATTATCTACATCGTTAGTCACGATTCAGTAAAGTAGTGGATGCTTTACTGAAACTTCCTGGGAGTTTTGGAAAAAATGCGAAAAAAACACGTTTTTTGAGTTTATATCATTCGCCTACACTCATGCACGTTAACGAACACTTAATGGTTAATATTCTACCAATATTACACATTAACACTCGAAGAAACACAAGTTTGAGCTAATAATACAAAACCAACAACGTCTCACTATCGGATTCCCGCCAAAAACTCCTTCGCATTTTTTGCAGTAACCTACCACGTATCCAGGATATCCAGGACCGATATCGATGTTTTGCTACCGATATAGTAATGATATGGATAATTTAAAAAATAGCGATAATTGTATATATCGGCTTTGTTTGCTACCGGTACGGTATGATAGTATTGATACTTATTAATAATAATAACATATTATTGATATTTTCTTATATTTATGATGCTGATAATGATTTTCACGTATAATACCGATATTTTCTAGATAGCAATGTGATGTTGTCAGAAGGTTTCTAACTTCAATCCAAAGGCATGTAGTTCCATTCCGTAACAACTTTGATCTTCAGCAATTTCGTTGATTTATATCTGTACTTATTTCAGTATTCCAATACCCATAGTACCGGTACTATTTAAAAGTATCGATATTATTGTATCAATAAACTATCAACAGGTACATTTCGCAATACTACGCTGACTTCTCAACCTCTCTCATACTCTCTATGGAAATAAAAAAAATAAAAAGCAAAATGTCAAAATAAAATTGTCTATATTTTTCCAATTGTGATTTGTGGGATTGTGAGTGAGTGGTATGAGTTTATTTGATTGGTTTTCGTTATAATTCCACTGTTATTGTGATTTGAAAGTAAGCCTTGTTGGTTTAAACAAAACACAACGATGGCAGGAATCAAAGGTACGGTATGAAAACACTAAACTTCGTTACTAAAATAATGTGCATCGACGACACCTCCGTGAAAGTGTTTCTTGGCCTAAAAATGACTCATATTTATTTACAAATAATTTTGCACTCGTTAACTTTGCGTATTATTTTCTTTCCATGTAACCTTCTTGGACGCATCGATGATAAGGGTGAGTTAAACAGTGACTACACAATTCATCCATTGTACCTACTTACATACTATAGTATAGGTACTTGGTACATCTACACAGCAGCAGAAAATTCCACGAACTTTAATTTGAAGGAGCGTTGTCGCATTGTATTTATCTCCAAATTCAAATGACTGCAATAGGTCTCTAATAGAGATGCCCAAGTTTAGATATCTAGAATGTTCTTCTCGCTTATGCCCTTTGTAATAGATCAATCAGTATCAATCAATATCAGCTACATAATTAAGTAAATATGCTCTGCGTATGTTTAAGAAGATTTATTTTGGTAATTTATTAACTCTTACCTTGGCGTTGCCAGATATCACATTTGACGACAATTAACAAACAATTGGTAAGCAAGTGGTAAAGTAACACCTACTTGTGTAAACTTAAAAAAGATATTACAATTCTATTGTCTAATAAATGTGTAAGCCAACTAGATCTCGTTCTATTTTGATGTGTTTATTTTTATACTTATACATTGCAACATTTATCACTATGAAACTTATGCTTTAGTAAGTTTTTTATAAGTTCTATGAACATGAATACTTTGATACTGGATGAAAATATGTCTGTTGTGAAATGCTTTCAGTTTGGTGTCTCTGGCGTTTGCGGGTTCTATTGGAATGACATTTGTCATATTAGCGTGTGCCTTACCGAATTACAAGTTAGTATATTTTTGTCTGTCCTATGTTATGTGGGGTTTTTCATATTTATTCCATGTCATGTAATCCTCACCCATCCTAGCTGAGGTGTGATTTGTATTCAACAGTATGGATGGGTTAAGAAATCCTGAATTTCAGTTACTACAAATAATCAACTTTTATGAAATATGAAACAAGCCAGTTATTAAACAATTATTTAAAATATAGTGTTTGATGGATGGAAATGTTATTCATAATTCCTACAACTACTGCAACACTACATCGAGAAAAAAAAAGTACCTATTGTCTATTCTTCAGGTCAGAGTATTTAGTCTGATATTAATTTGGTGCATAGCAGAACAGTTGTGAGATATTATTAATGTAAATACTTCAAGCCAATCTAACATTTAAAATATATGATTTCAGACTATGGTGGCCATTCTTTGTGGTTCTGTTCTACGTTCTGAGCCCGCTCCCGACCATGATAGCTAGAAGACATGCTGACGCCACCGGTGGAACCAACTCACCATGCATGGAGATGGCTATATTCATCACCATGGGATTCATTGTCAGCTCATTTGGATTGCCGATAGTGCTTGCGAGGGCTGCAGTTGTATGTGTTTTTTTGTATCTTATCTTTACCTACCCTATGTGGTATCAATTGATAGCATTTACTAAGGTCCTTGAGCGGCCTGCCAAACACTGACATGAGATGTCAACAGTATATCTATTTCGACTAACAACAACGTACCAAAATATCCATAGATATACATACACATTTTCCAGTGCTATGTTACCAGTGTATCCCCATTTTACAGCAACATATCTATAATTTAGCTGTTTAGTGGCATAGGGAACAAAAATATACCTATTTATCAACTTCACACTTTTAGATGAAGAGTAAAGAAAGATTATGAAACAATGTAGGGCCCCTTTTCTTTTTCTACTCACCTTCATTTCAAATCGCTCCACACACCACAAATGTTTCTAAAGCATATCAGCATCAAATTATATGTAACAACAAAATATGTTTGTATATGAATATGGATATATTGCTAAATAAAAAAGGCCACTCAATGTGTGTGCAAGGGAGTAGGCAAATGAGCTGATGGCCTTAAGCATTGTCAATCATCCTTTGAGTAGTGCAGTTTGACAAATGAATTAATTCAAATAAATAATTATCCAACACATAACTGCACAATTTGTAAGGGAACTGGAAAAAGAGACCTTTTTCTGAAATGCTAAAATTAGCATGACTAACAGCTCACACTCACAGTTTTGTATTATTGTTTATTGGACAGTATATTTTTAGTGGTCTGAGTCATTATATAGACTTGATAGATGATATCATGTTTGTGGGCCTTGTTTTTTAAATATAGCACTCGCTAATCACTACATTGCTCTGTGATAATATTATATTTATATGTATAGACAAAAAGTATTTCTTAGCCATCGTCATTATTAAGCCATGATAGTTTCAATCTATTGAGTTGAAAAAACTATTAAACATATTTCAATAATTGAAGTTTCATAGTAGGTAAGTACATAATAAGACTAGACTAACAAACTCACACTTACATATTCGTTATAAGATAACAAAAAAATTGTGATGTCAAACAAAGTTAAACCTTTCATAAACATTACTAAGGTAACATGATTAGATAAAAATTAATGATGACTGTTTACTTTACAGATTATGTGGGGCGCCTGCTATCTCACCATAGCAGGTAATGTGATAGTTTACCTGACCATCATTGGTTTCTTCACTATCTTTGATATGGACGACTCCGACTATACAATGTGGTGAGAGATCTAAGCCGCTGTAAAGCAATGACGGACAATTCTAAAGATAATCGTAAGAGTTGCTGTGGTTATGTCCATGTTTAATTTAAGTCTGATATTCTATTGATACTGATTTGTGAAAACTGCAAGTGTTGTTAATCTAAGGCTGAAGGCTCATGTGGTGAAGCAACTGTGCTGCAACATTATTGCGTTTATGTTATAGTTCCATGTATATGTAAATTAATAATGTTGTTTAATTTAAATATACATGTAACTGAAACATAAGACCCACATTTGTTTATCTTCATGTGTTTTGTACTGCCAGAGTAAGGGTATTTGGAATTTTTATTTAGCTAAATATTTAAATTTTATTATTTCCTTTTTGATTTAAAATTTTGTATTTAGTTTACAAAGTATTGTATAAAGGGGCCGCACCATAATTAATAGTAAAAAGTGTGATGTAAAGCTAAATTTTCATATTAATCATTCTTATGTAAATTGAAAAGCTTTATACTCTGATGATATGAAAATGTAATTTAGTGGTTATGACTATCAGCAATAAATATTTAAAGATATAGCAATGCAACTATGATGTATCACAGTCAGTGCTATAGCTTCAGCATTTCAAATTAGTTTGAATCTTGTGAAAGAAACCCTTGTCAGGGTATGGTAGTTTTGTATTGTGACATGTATACTCGTACAACAAAAATATAATATAATGCATTCAAGGCACTATCCAACACTCTGCCATGAACTTTAAAAACTTCACATTATGATATAAATAATAATAACTTATATACAAATTAATCCATATTAACAATATTTATTACTATGTAACATTCTTATTATATTTTGTACTATGACAAATTTTAGTAAGTATAAGAGAATTGTTATAGAAATAAATATTTTTATAATACAAGTACCTATGTAGGTTGTTGGTTTATTAATGTAAATTATTGTGTTGAATTGCAAATGCTAGAGCAGTTTAGATATAACTATATGCTGCTAATTGTTTTGTAAAGTTTTTTGGCCTTTACTAATGTTCATTACAAATGTTACATAAATTGTTCTGGTTGCCCAGACAGTTTGCAATATCTAATATTATGCCAGTACCTAATATGTATATTCAATTGTGAACTATTGTGAGACATCAAACATAAAACTTAAGTTACAAGATGTATCTGATCGAGTTATGTTCCAAGTAGGTACTATCCAAAAACTTTTTTTTTGTATAATGCAAGTAGGTAAGTACTATATTGACATTTTAACATTTCTATTTGGAATTTACTAACTGTGTGATAAATTAACTCATTGGTATGGTTGTTACATTCCTGCAGTGTAGGTACACTGTGTAAATATGGCATTAGAATCCAGGTCACAATAAATTATGCCTGCTTTATTACTTGAATTTTGATTTGCTTTTTACGAAGAGCCTACCCGCATTCCTACGCTACCCTTTAATTTAAACCTATTCAGTGTCTAGCTAGGTGGAAAGGGTAACAATATCTGAACATTTGTCGTTACAGACAACAGATCTATCCTAATAGGTACGTTACGCAGCTGGACCAATTTTGATGAAATTTTGTGTGGAAGTAGTCTGGGTTTAACACATATAATGCAACTTTTTATTCCGAAAATATTAGTGTTACCGTAGGAGGAAACCGCTAGACAAATTAAAGCCGAAATAGTGACAAAATAACAAATCAAAACAAAACTACTTACAATAAAATGATTAAATATTATTGAATCAATTCATGTAGATTATGTAGTAGTATTATTATGTAAAGGTAAAACCAAAAACAAAGACAAACTTGAAAAATAAACTGTGCAATAACTAACTTCTAAAACTGTGTACAACGGAACGTAGCATGAATCACCATTGACAAATTTGAGAATGGGAGTTTTGGCGGGAATACGATAGTGAGACGTTGTTGGTTTTGTGTTATTTTCTTAAACTTGTGTTTCTTCGAGTGTTAATGTGTAATATTGGTGGAATATTAACCATTAAGTGTTCGTTAACGTGCACGAGTATGGGCGAATGATACAAACTCAAAAAGCGTGTCATTTCGTATTTTTTCCAAAACTCCCAGGAAGTTTCAGTAAAGCATCCACCACTTTACTGAATCGTGACTTTGACTATGTAAATAATTGACTTGACTACTTGACCACGAGGATTGCTTTAAAGCTATTACTTTCCTAATGTGAAAATAAAAATATTATGTACTTACGTTATTATTATAATACTTGACACTGGCTATATGCACAAACCGTGCGAAGCCATAATTAAACAAAAAAAAAAAAATTTGAGAATTTGACATTTCTGTGATTCTATCATTCTGTGGTTTTGACGTTTGTCACTCGGCAGAATTCAGTGAAAATCGTAGTGATAAAATACCGCACCCACATACAATCCCATTTTCCTGTTTATTTCTTGTGTTTAGAGTGAGTTAAAACCATGGGAGACCACCTGCCAGCTTGTGTAATTGATGTCGGCACCGGATACACGAAGCTAGGCTTCGCTGGCAACAAGGAGCCGCAGTTTATTATCCCGTCTGCCATAGCGATAAAAGAGACTGCGAAAGTCGGCGACCAAAGCACCCGACGTATGACTAAGGCCGTCGAGGACTTAGATTTCTTCATCGGCGACGAGGCATTCGACGCCACCGGGTACTCTGTCAAGTATCCCGTCCGTCACGGTCTCGTCGAAGACTGGGATCTAATGGAGCGCTATATCGAGCAGTGCATCTTCAAGTACTTGCGAGCAGAGCCGGAAGACCATCACTTCCTGCTCACCGAGCCGCCGCTCAACACGCCCGAGAACCGGGAGTACTTGGCTGAGATTATGTTTGAGTCATTCAACGTACCCGGTTTGTACATCGCCGTACAAGCAGTACTCGCTCTCGCCGCGTCGTGGAAGTCCCGTGCGTCCGCGGAGCGCACATTTACAGGCATCGTTGTCGACAGTGGCGATGGTGTCACTCACATTGTGCCTGTTGCGGAAGGATATGTCATCGGATCATGTATCAAACATATTCCCGTTGCAGGAAGGAACATCACCTCCTTCATTCAGTCTCTGCTTCGTGAACGCGAAGTGGGAATCCCACCGGAGCAAAGCTTGGAGACTGCAAAGGCAATCAAGGAGAGATACAGCTACATATGCCCCGATATTGCCAAAGAGTTTGCCAAATATGACACTGATCCAGGTAAATGGATGAAGAAATACACTGGAGTTAATGCAATCACAAAGAACCCATTTACCGTTGATGTTGGATACGAGAGATTTTTGGGGCCAGAGATTTTCTTCCACCCCGAGTTTTCTAATGCCGATTTCACAGTGCCTTTGAATGAAATGGTAGATGATGTCATCCAGTCGTGCCCAATTGATGTGAGGAGAGGGTTGTATGGAAATATTGTATTGTCGGGAGGGTCGACTATGTTCCGTGACTTTGGCAGGAGGTTGCAGAGAGACATCAAGCGCACTGTTGATGCGAGACTGAAGCTTTCGACTATATTGTCTGAGGGGCGTATTACTCCCAAGCCGATTGATGTGCAAGTGATTTCGCACAACATGCAACGCTATGCAGTATGGTTTGGAGGCAGCATGCTGGCCTCAACTCCGGAGTTCTACCAAGTGTGTCATACGAAGCAGGCCTATATGGAGTATGGTCCGAGTATCTGCAGGCACAACCCTGTGTTTGGAACCATGACATAAGCAACAAAGCCAGTATTATTGCACAGACGAAGTTACTACTGCCTTTATTTAAACCACTGGCATTGAGTGGTCTACTTTATAATGAAATTAATAATTAAGATTTTAATAGAGACTTATCTTGTATTTCTAAGTATTCCAAATGTTTTACTTTTTGTACAGTTAACAGCACAATATTATATTGTTTATTTTTATTGATGTTTCCTACTTAATTATATTTTATCATTAACAATGTAAAGCAAATAAGCTGGATTATTAAAAAAAATAACACAAATTGTAATGTAATGGCATTTTTACGTATTCTTCAGAATGATTGTTAGCATTTATTAAATGCATTCCAGCACTTTACCAAATAAAAGCTCAAATGTATAATGTGCTATTAATTTGTATTATTTTTACTTACAGTGCATACTTCTCAAACATCGTATTATTCAACCCTTTACTATTATTGGAAGATATTATTATCATGATGTTATTATGATGAGAAGACTACATCATACAAAATCATATTACTTGATGGCATATTGAAACATACCTTCTATGTGAAAACTACCTGAACGAAATAATCCCTAGTCACATAAATCATTTTAGTCATAATTTTCAAAACAAAAGATTGGGTTGGTTATCAGAAGGATGATGGCAAAATAATACTATCACAGCTACCAAGTATAATCTACGCCTGAAAGAAAATAAGCTGCAATCTTTTTTTCATCACCATTCATCAAAGCGCAGAAATATCCTACCGAAGTCAGCTACACTGAACAAATAGGTGTCAGAAAGATGATATTCTCCGAACAGTCACTTGTGCGCTTTGTAACCCACCGACACCGGGTTTGATCCTCGGCTTCGCACCAATGACACTGACATAAAATTAGGTGCGGATTTGCATCGGTCTGTGCTTCGGACGGCATGGACCCAGTTACTGATTGAAAGATAACGTTCGTTAGCCGTGTCAGAGGCCCTTGAGCGACCTGACAAACGACATCTAAGTTAAGACACTGTCGGCAAGTGGGTATATACACATAGCTCATTGACAAACAAACACTTTAATAGGTACTTAGATCTATCTATGCTAACTACACAGGCAAATTCCGTATCTACATAACTGCTGGCAGCAGTCTGCTGCAAATGAAAATATCCAATTTAGAAACTCAACGTTGCTCTTTCCAATCGTTAATTAAACCCGGCAGCGCCCTAGGATTACTTTATACCTACTGATAAAGGTACCGTGCCTAGTTTACAGTCGTCGAGCTTCTGAACACGTGATGCATTACGACCGTTTTTACAAAGCACGCCTCTAATTAGTCCTCCGGAGCCGAGCTAGGATCCCGCAGTCTGAGTGTTCAGCACAATAGAGCCAATTTTCGCCATTTCTTGCTTCGTTGACTTGCTTTATGGCAAACACGACATTTTTAAAGTAGTATACATAATATAGGTAGGTACCTAGGTAGGCTATTGTATAAGCAGGAGCTCACCGGTTGAACCTAACTATTTAGTTATTTAGCACAGATTACTAAATAGTTACTTGGTAGTTAGATATAATTGAAATTGTCACACTTAGTAAGATAATTGTAGAGATAGTCCTACATCTGAGCAAAATTGGCATTGCCATTAGTCTACCTACTTATTAGGTAGGTAAGTATATACCTACCTACGACCAGCCAGTGCTGAGAACGCGTGTTTCGTGGTACTTGTAACTTGTAGTTAAATAGGTAAGTAGGTAAATAGTTATAGGCAGACAGACCCTCTCCTGAGTTAGTGGATAGGTAGCATAATTATCTCACAGTTCGTTACCTGCTCCTTTTTCCGCCCCAGATGATTTCAGTTGGATTGTCGGCGGATCCTAAGCTAGTTGATGAGCAGGAGAGCTTAATTGGATTGGTTTAAGGGTGCATTGATAAATTGTGAATGTATTCGCGTTAACTTAACTTCTACCAGTATAGGTGTAAAGCCGTGCTTTAGTAGGTAGATAAGAGCACGAGAGCATCAGTCTATTTAACAAGGCAGTATATAATTATATACTATATAGGTACCTACCTGCTATGTTACATACATACATACCTAGGTACAGCGGATCTATCGTACCTAGGTAGGTACCTACTTATAGGTAAAATATAAGTTTATACCTACCTACCCATATCACAATAAAACTACGTCGGTATGTAGATATAATTACTTATACCTATATTATACTTATCGCAATCACGAGAGCTTCACAAAGGTTGGAGTTGGAGCAGGAGCAAGTTATAGTAAAGTTTTCTGTGTTAGAAACCGTAGTATATCCCTACCTAACCTAGTAGGTATGTGTTAGAAACATAGTAGATATTAACTAGCATGGATGCGAGTTTAAGTACTTAGTCATATTGTTTAGTACCTAGCCTTCAGCTAATTTTATTTCAGTTCCAAGATTTATCCTTCGTCATAATAATATGTCTAGAAATGTTGAAGTCCCAAAACTTATACCTAACAGGTAAGGACACGCACAAGATATTACTGACAAATTAAACTTTTATAGTATATAAGCAAGTCATGCCTACACGTATCATCTTCAACATGCCTAAACATTGTATCAACCATGTTTAAAATTACTAAAATTTATTATTTAAAACTTAGGTAACTATAGGTGGGTATTCTGTTGAATTATTGTAACGAAAAATCTCTAGAAGTAAGTAACTACTTACCTACCTATAAATAATCTGGAAATCAGCGTACAGAATATTATATCTCACAAATTAAATGGAAGCTGAACTTATGTTTATCATGTAGGTATAGCAATACAACCTTATATCAGCGCTATTTAATCACTGCAGGCTGAACTGAACACGGTTTATCTCCACGCTTCATTGGCAGGGTGCCTTAAATAAAGCAGGCTTTAACAGCCCCCTGCGCCATAACCAAGCCCTGCCAGGCCGTTATGCTGAACCCTGAAACCATAGTGATGTTCAGCCAACTTCAGCGACTGATTCTAGCGGGATTGGCCGGGTAAAAGTGGGCTTTATCTGGGGAATTTTATAAGTTGAAAGCTCCTTTCAGACGATAGACGCACTGTTTTGGTGGCAGGCTTAGGGTGGCGGACCTGCAAAATAATTTCAGTGTTTAGTAGGTAGTAAAGTGGCACAATTTGATAGTATACCAGTGTAGCTGCAGCTTTACTTCAAATTATAGTAGGTATAACAAGGTTGTTGATTGGAAAATCGATGTATACCTACAACACAACACCGAGAGCAGTGATTTAAAAAAAAATCGATACGTCCCGTTTTAGCCGGGACAACACCAGCACTATGCGATAGGGACACGAGGGTCATTATAAATTGGGGTAACAATGGACAGCGAAGGTCGGGAGTTACGCGATAGTCGAACATTGCGTTTGAAGGTCTATGGATTTCCTATACTGAACATAAATGTGAATATATTATCTGGGGTTATAGCAGTGTGAAGTGAACACGTGGTAACCAGGATAGTGCTTTTATCTTTATCGGGTGGATCGTCTCTGGTATTCATGGTCTGAATGTTGAAAAGACGTGTGGAAGAAAGTTTTTTGCCCGACAACGATAGGCGACACGGTCGACGCGATTGTGCAAACGGTAATTCATATAATTTGTCTATTGGTTTGTTTCCTTACGTTTGTCTTCAATAAAGTATAAGTACATTGAAACAACGACGCAATCCTTTTCCGGTTCCTGTAAGGAGTTATGCCCGCACGATTCCGCCTCCGATAGGGTTAGGTATGCAAAAGCATTTTACTAGAGTGTGAGAGTGTATAACACAGCAACAATGAATAACATAAGAATAATTATTAGAGAATATAATATATGCCGAGAATAGAAGAAAAAAGTATAGTAGGTATACTGAACCCAGATCAGTGAAAAAAAATATCCAGAAAGAGAAACAGAAAGAACAAGAACAGGAAATGAATATACGCATCCAAGCCTCTACTTACCTGTCGCTGCATGTTATACGATAAACAATGTTATTTATCAGGGTCGGGTAGCCTATCTTGTTACATTCAAAGTTCGTAACTTTAGAAAATACTACCATCAACATTTCAGCTGGTTACAGCCATGGACAAAATTACATTACCCCCTTAAAAAGAAAGGTTCTTTATTTTGACGCTATCTTATTACCCCTATTATGTCCCTTACTAGGTATGTCACGGAATTTATGGGGGCAAAAATGTAAATCAAGCCGTTCAACCGAGCACTTTTGTACGCAAGTTGGTACTTTATGGATCACATTAGCATAGCCATAGTGACACCTTCAGTTACCGGAAAGTCTTGAAACAAAACACTTCCAAGTGTCGTTCTAATTTTACAAAAGTAAGTTGGTATACTTCTGGGGGCAGAATCAGGGGTAGTCGTTGGAAATAAACCTCGGAAGGTTTTGTGCACGTCTGTACAATAAACAACTGATATTTTACTCAATTTAAGAGCGGGCTAATAAAGATAGTGTGATATGATCATATTGTGGCCCAGGAAGTGATCAAGTCCGTCGGTTTTTTTTATTAGCTTCGCTCGGTGTGCTATGTTTTTAGTCAGGCTGACCTGTCTCTGCCTTTTTTAGATAATATATGAATAAAGTCTCATAAATCAATGACATTGTGCCTATTTTAGCGGAGTGCAAATAAAACACAAGCAAGCAGGCTTTATTTCGATGTAGATGTTTAATTTTACTTGTGATTTAACAACTATAGTTTGATGAATCGTTCAAAAAGCACCTCCAACTAATCTTCAAAGCAAAATCATTCATTCACCATTCTGATTTGTTAGTTTTATGTTGCGCCAAAAATCGTGAACTGCCAGTATTTACAATTAGTTAATTGACTACAACATCAATTTCTTTCTGCATAATCAAGCAAAAACTTATTAAAATATGAATGAAAGAAAAATATCTAACAAATTAAATTTGTAATTCGTAATTTATAATAAAATTAACGAATAGGTCAACTGATCCCGCGGGCTCAGTTTGGAGTGGGCTCAGTTGACGTACAAGCCATACTTATCTATACTACCGCTAGCTGGTAGGTTACTTACTAGTATTTAATACACACCTACTTAGTTAGTACTTATAGGTAGAGTAAGTTGGATAATCTAGGGTCCAACCAACTTTCAATACTCTAGACTTGATTCCCCTATCTCATAGCAGCTGTCACTAGAGCACAGCCGCACAGCACGTGCCCGTACATACATACATACGGAGTCATAGACGATAACAATAACTTACTAACAGATTAGGTACTAAAACTGTGGATAAGTGGTAGGTATTTTAGTATGCGGTTACTATTTCTATTTCCTAAGATTTTGCGCGCTACTGTCCGTAATGTACCTACCTATAGCTATCATAAATTATTATCAAAACTCTTATCAACTAGACCGCCCATTGTGACTCTAATTTTATCTAAGTGTTAGAGATGGCAAGTAACAATAATTATTATGTATACAATTATTATCAATCTTATCAATAACTGCTAGAGCAGACATCGACACACAATGAGCTAAATTACCTAAATGTTTTGTCGAACACGATATCAGGGGCATGTTTTTGTGTGTGTTAACATTTAACAAACTCAGTAAAACACATCATATTTTCAGTTATCCCGTTAACTTAGTAACCAGTAAGTAGAAAAGTGTAGGTGCGAGATCGTGATCCCATTCTAAATCGAAACGATGGCCATCAAATCGATACCCATTGCTCGGTAACGGCAAATAAACCGTAATTCATACGAAATATACAGGTGAAACGTGAGTGTATCGATCTCTGGAGATATTTCCGACCGACTAAAACGGGAAGTCGATTGAGGTAAAGCCGGTCAACCGCACAGGACGACTGGGGCTTTATTCATAATATTGGGATCTAGAAAGAAATCTTGTTGGATGACAAAAGAAAAAAAGGCTCAGGAAGGGCTTGCCTAATATGACTAATATTCAAGTTTGTGCGATCCATAAAATACAAACCGGAATTATCCACACAGTTTTCTTTCACTTTGGTCATAATTTTTAAATGGTTGCAGAATAAGACAATCCTGAAAGTTGTCCATAAACACCTTTTAGGTAATTTGGAGACGTCATGGACATTGCATTTATATAGGTAGTTACGTATTATAGTCTCTTATGCGGCACCTGCCTCAGTGGTGAGTAATGTGTAAGTAGAAACATCACCAATTTTTAATGGTTGACGCCGTGAAAAATGCCCCACTCTCCCGAAATTGGCCACAGGAAAACTCATGGCATACAAGCAATAATAAAAGTATGTGTTTTCGCACCATTTGTTACTCAAATGGCATTGGACAGGGCGCCGGTGCCGACTTGATAGATTAACCATCCGCTTAACAGGACATGAGATGTATAGGAAGGGAAATTTAGGGAATAATAATTTTCTAGCTGTGTCGCGGCTTCCCGCTCCCCTACCTATTATACTAGTTCCAACGTGATTTCTTTCCTGTAGATGTAAAGATATAAATTATCTTTGTGAACGTCTACAGACACCTAATGTTTGGGACTACTCGTATGTTATAGGTAGGTACTAATTTTACAGGTAGTAATTCTCACCTCTATTTCGGGTTTTCGTAGACTATAAGACACCTATCTACATAGCAATGTACCTAGCGATTGATATGGAAATCGTTTACGATTGGTGCCTGCAGTTATTAAATAGACAGCAAAATAAAAGTGTCAAGTAACTATAATAAATTATTCACGTCAACTTCCAACTAATTCACTGGCGGCTCGGAAAATAGACCTCCGTGTTCTATTCACGTTCATTTCTGCTTTTGTGCCGATCAATAGGTTACATATTACATAGGCAGCCTGAGTATTCGCTGAATTCGTCGAAGACAGGAAGTGAAATAGGTCAGAGTCATACCTATTCCTGCTGGAATAGCAACCTGGAATAGGAATAAGTTCAAATTGCTGACGTATTGATGAAAATAAGTACTACAAGAAATGCCTGAATTTCAACTCTTTATGTAACTTCTGCAACTCAAGTAACATACATAGTTTCTTCGCTCCCACAATTTGGCATAGGTACTGTAAAAGATGCCAAGTGCGAGTAAGCAGCAAGTAAGTAATTTAAGAACTGTCCACTGCTCCGTGATTGATGAGGTTCAGATGTTCGGAACAAAGTTATGCCTCTAACGATTACTAATGACTTTATATGGGTCAGTAGAAAAATGTTTTTGTGGCTCAGTGGTTGGTTACATCCAGTTACAGTTTTCATTACGAACTTAAATAATTAATTATTATGGTTACGAATTAATTATTATGGTGTTTTGGAGCAATATATTGTTTTATATAATTATCTCAATTAATTTGTTAGATTCTTACTTTTTTATTAACATTAGGTGCATAGAGCAATTAGACTACTTCAAGCTAAATCTTGAAGAATATTTTTTTAGCTATTTATATCAGTTTGTATGTTTACAATACAAAAAATCCTCAGTTATTTGAAGTCCACACAAAAAACTGACACCCAAATAACATCGAACTTAGTAATAGCCTCACAAATACCCGCGTTAAAGCGCCGTCTAAGCGATCCATTGCCGCTGCGGCCAGTATCGTAAAGCCCCATTAATTATTCACAATCGTAATTCCAGAACCTACCCCTACGGTACCCTAAACAGGGTACCCTTTTAGAGTTGTCCTTCCACGTGGAACCTTTGGCGCCGACGGTCGCGACCTGACGTCCTGCACTCACCTGTGACAGAACAATAGGACGCCTGCCTTGACACCCCTCGCCCTCCCTTTTAGGCTCAATGTTGACTATGCTTCGAAGGAAATTCTAATTTCCACGTAAATTCGATGTATTTTTGTAAAGATTGTTTGTGTACGTACAGGGCGTCCAACGGATATGCCAAATGGAGGTAAAGTGCTTTGAATATTGTAGATGAACCATTTTGCTGAAAGAAGACATTATTTGAATTTAAAAAACAATTTAAACTGTATTCATAGATATTTAAAAAATGACATGGTTGAACCGGGAATCGAACCCGTTACATATCGTGGGACGCCCTGTATATTACTAGCAGACACGGCCACGCGTTGCAGCAGCAAACTGCACAAGGTGTGCAGATTTGATTAAAATCGGTTAAGTAATTTAGGAGTCCATCGCGGACCAACAACGGGACGCGTAATTTATATAATATTTAAGAAGAAGATTAGGTGCATCTAGCATAGCTATCAGCTACGAAATTTTTCGTTATCTATCTTCAGTTCCTATCATTGGATCAGCTCGCTGTCACTTAAATGTTGTATTGTCACCGGAACTTGATAAGCACACAACACAACCCAACAAACATCAATAGGTACTAACATAATATAAAACTCTTTATAGCTTTGTACCTTCGTTAGCTTCCCCAGTGTACCGATACCTAATTTCTTTAGAGCTGCACTTTAGTCTGCTATATCCCGTCGCTAGTGGGGACTAAGCAAGCACTGAGCAAGGACGGAGCAAGTCGCGACACCTGGGAATACACGTAATAAAGCTGGCTGCCTACCAAATCAGTACAATTTCGACCCACTCACATTCTACATTTAAAAAAGCATCTTATTAAAGAGGATTAATTCCCTGCAGTCCCAGTGGCCATTGAGCCTGGGATATGGGCGACCCACTCGTCGGCATGCATCGGCGTCGTCCTCAAACATGCCTACCTGAAATTTTGATGTGCCACGTTTTCAGCTCTTTTCAGATATTGTTTGCCATCCAACTTTGATGTTGCATAGATTTATGGAGTGTATAAATGTCTACGGTTCGATATAATAACATATAGAACACATTAATCATCAGCCTATCACGTTCTGCTGGGCACAAGGCTCAGCCATCTCTCACAGCGAGAGATTGTGCCTCAATGCCCATAATCCAACGCGCAGGAGCCCTCTCACATGTTAATTATGCATGCTTGCAGTCATTGAGAAGGTTGAGCTACAGATTGGGTGTAGTAAGAAGGTCTAGAGTTTGCCCTTGGAAACAAAGGCAGACCTTGAACTGTTTTGAAATTGGAAGGACTTAGCCCAACGACAAATCAATGGAAAGAACCGAGGGAGACAAAATAATGCCCGTCGTTGGATGTCATACAATTACAAAACTCTGCAGCTCTGAGTTTCCGGTAAATATATAAAACACTCCACCAGTTCCCAAAAGCCACAACAAAATTATGTTGGAAAAATTACGGCTAAACGATTCAACAACGGCCAGAAAAGTTGAAATTTCGCCCCAACTCCCCGCGGTAAAAGTTCCATGTTGCTTTATGCTAATATCCAACTTTAACAGAAGCTAGTCTGCCTCAACGATGCCGGGTCAGCGTTCAAAATTATCGCGCCGAAACAATTTCTCAACCCATTTTAGACTTTAGTTGTGTAACTATAGGGGTTTCAATCGTGTGTGATCTAATTTTGATCGGTTTCAGATTAAATGTTACGACTATGACCAGTAAATATAGCTTCAATATTTCTCATTGCAGAAGTGTTTATGAAGCTCTACCTAAATTGAGTATTTATTTTATGAATTTTGGTTTATATATGTACCTACCTACGTAATTGTCACTCACTTTTCGGTGAAGGAAAACATCGTGAGGAAACCAACATGCTCGAGAATGATTCCTGAGGCATGTTATCCACCAATCACGGTCACGAAAGTGAACGGAGGCCTTTGCCCAGGAGTGGAAAAGTTACAGGCTGAATTATTTTTATTATATTAGTTTATAAAATTAAGTTTATTATAACAGAGATTATAGGATCACTAAAATCATAAAGATGCTATAATCTCTGTTATTTAATTAACTTACCTAGAATAGGTAGGTACATAGTGACGCGGTCGTCAGCACTAAAGCCCTTTGGGATGGGCAGTGTTTGAGAAAGCAGTAGCACAATAATAATTTTCCTAGAATCTCTAGAGAGGAATAAGAAAAATCGATTCTAACAAAACCTTAGACAAGTTACTGTTGTGATTGCAGAAGGAAAGAGTTAGCTACAACTAACCGTGTAGAGCTTCAAACAATCCAAACTTACTCGTATATACTGTTAGTAGAGTACCTTAGAATATTATAATCGGGATTTGCCACGCTCCGTTACGGTAAACAGAGATACTTACCTACTTACTTGACTTGAGCGTCTGGAAGAAAATATTGGATACATTTTATTGAGACGCACGTGAATTAGATAAAAATATATAACTACTAGCTGTGCCCGCGACTTCGTCCGCGTGGAATAGTGATAAAATTCACCTTTTAAACCTTCCCTGGACTTACCACAAATCATTCAAGACCAAAATCAGCCAAAGCGGTACTGCCGTTCTCGAGTTTTAGCGAGACACACGAACAGCATTTGATTTTTATATAAATAGATATTTATAACAAATAAATCGCTGAGGACAGCATAATAACATTGCAAACTCAATTTCACCCATAGATATGATAATTAGTTAAACAAATCCGCTCTTTCATAATGTTCTAAAGATAAGAGATGTCCACTAACGGCCGAAATTAATAATCAATCCAATCCAAATTTTGCTATCTGGGATTGATATCACAATCCATTTTTAGGGTCAAACGTGCCAATAACCGATCCGTGGATTGGTTCATAAAGGCACGCAGATTGGAAATCGATCGAACGATAGGCAGCAATCCAAGATCGATTTCAATCTTGGATAGGAGATACACTATTAATTTCGGCTGTAAGAAGTATCTACGTACGTAGGTACCTATAGTTATTTAATAAATGAAGCTTTCGATTAAAGGCCACCGGGACTGCGTACCTATGTTTTGTTCTTTCAGCAATGCTCGAAGGATTTGTCTGACATGGCAAAGAAAAGTACTATACTGCACAAATTAATAGAACTCGCCAACATTGTTTGTTTGTCATATTAGATTGTGCTGGCTTCTAGTGGTTTAGTTTAGGCCGCCTAAAGGCCTCAGACGTGACTTAACGACAATTATCAACAACAACAACAACATTGAGGAATTATTTATATCAATGCTTGCAATACTGGCTGGCGTTTCAGAGGAAATATTAAAATGATAAGGACTTGGCGCGACGGTCGCGCGTGCGCGATGCCTCCTCGTCTTAGCTTGGGATAATATTTTATTTGCAGCGTGTTCTCTTTTACACTATACCTGTTCAAAATATCCATTTTTTGTAATAATATAGCATTTACACCTGGTTTCATCTGCACCTACTACTATTTATTGCGATTACAATATTACTCCCCAAATTTCTAAAATCTCCTTACAAAATTCACCATTTCGCAGTAATTATAATATGAGTATGGAAGTATGGATTACCTAAGTTATGTGTACTAAAGATACCACCCACCATTAGGGTGGGCCGAATTTTTTTTTTTTTGATTCTTTTAACGTAATAGTTGCAAAGGGTGCTAAATAGGGTAGAAATGACGTATGCAAAATATTATCTGTCTCTCTTATTGGCAACTGCCTCCGGATTCACTTTGAAAAATCGGAAAAATAAGTTTTTAGATGTGACTTCAAGAACCAAGAGTTATGGATTGTGTTCATAATATTTGCATCAGTGTCACATTATTTGATAGCTTATATGGTCTTTAAACAAACCAATAAACGAGTACACTAGTTAGTTATTGGTATAAGATGAGAAGGCACCGATTGCACTTTTCACAAAAAAATCTCGGTTCAATCATGCCGCGGCTTATTAGGTAGGAGGACGTACTTTTTAAAAATGAAGCGCAAGCCAAACACAACTAAATGTTCTTTATGTTATGAAATATGCATAGGTAATTTAAAAACAATATTGCTTACTTATGGAGACGTTCATATAAAGTATAAAGACTGGACAAGGCGACAGTTAAAATTAGGAAAAGGTACTCGAAAAGAACACATATTTCAACAATTTGCTATCAGTATGATGCTTGAAAGTTAAAGATAATGGTCGGGGGTACCCTTTTCTATCGTTTAACAAACAAGAGTCATACAAATCGTTAAAGCATATCACGGCAAGTGCAAATAAATGCCATCAAAAATTATTATTATTTCTAAATTTATTTCCGTACGTTACCGGTGGGACATCGGGTCTTTAAACGTTTAAAAGCAATCGGAAACCACCTATAAAGTAGACTAAGTAAACTATTCGTAATACACAGGTGATTTAGTTCCAACTAATAACCATAGTGTTACCAGATTTAACACCTCAAGAGTTCAGTACCGATCAATCGTATCAGTATAGATTTCTTCGGCGATTTTCTTTGATTTCCTTGATAATTTAGCCAACAAATTGTCAGTATTCCCCAGGCAAGATGTCTCATACCAAACGGCCAAAGTGACCTACTTGGTTTCATTGTATTTTGTATGTTTCGACGAAAACTCCACCTAAAAACTAAAGATTTTAGCAACTTACGATGTAAAAAATCACCCTCCGACTTGGTTTGCTACCGAAGCTCATCCCACTTGTAAGGATGGAGCACGACACCTGTGAACGTTGGTATATTGTGCTTCTAGGTATCTGCCAGTCTAACTCAAAGCCCACATCAATGTAGTAATTCAAAGAAATAGTTATTTCGCTTACCTCGAGAACTAGATCCGCGAAATCACATTCGTGAGCAACGTGTTGTATTTTAAAGGCTCGAGCCTATAAGTAGTCAAATGTCCAACTCTTAAACATCCAGAGCTTATCCTGTATGCAATTTATAACGTTACCCTCATCAATTTGTCACCTACATGTCACGGAATCTCCAGCTCTCGAGACTGCAAAAGACGCGGAGTTACAGAATGTTAGATGCACATAAATGAGAGCGAGAACTGCTTCTGCTACGCCTACCTTGCCACACACAAGAAGTTGAAATGGTTGTCAAGACTGTTACTGAAACAGCGTGTTTTTTGTGCGATAAATCTGCAAACCAGGGTTAATAACGACTCCGATAGTCTCGCAAGGCGATGCGAAAATTTTAAAGTAAAAATATACAATAATTTCGCTATGCGTGTTAGGTATTATCTCGATGGGTAATGATTTATAATAATATTTTTAATTATTATAAACACAACTTACAGAGGTACTCTTATTAGTGCAAAATAATTGAAATTAAACTTGTATCTGCACTCCTAGGAATATAATTACAAAAAGCTCTTTTTGAAAATATCATGATTTTTCAAACTCAATCCGGAGGCTGAAGATAAGGTTCTATAGTGATAGTTTTTTCAGAACATACTACTCTTATAGCGTAACACCTTTTTACAACTATTACGAATCTATATCAGACATTTTTTTTTTCTTCATACATCAGTGGCCCACCCTACCCACCATGCCCAATATCTGAGATGTAGATACAGAACTTTTCTCTTCTGTGGTTAATATGAGCAGCGGAGCAGTGGTTTTCAGTAAGTTATTTAATCAACGAAAGGAACCCTTGCTGAGTTGTGAAACTGTATACAGTCTAGCTTATTTATTTATTTATTTTTTTTTTTTTATTTTTTTTTATTTTTTTTTTATTTATTTATTTTATTATATATATATACAAGAACTAGCTGTTGCCCGCGACTTCGTCCGCGCGGACTATATATTTTACCATAATTCCAAATACTTAACTAAAAATACACCATGACCTCGTGTTCGACATCGACATCCGATATGCGATATCCAACATGCTCGTACGACATCCACCATCTTCTATCAAAATTACTGTCTTATATAAAAATCTAGCATTTTATACCAAAATCTAACATTTCATACAAAATTTACCATTTCCTAACAATATCTACCATTTTCTACCAAAATACCATGTTCTACCAAAAGCTACCATTATCTACCTACTAAAATCTAAAATTTTCTACCACAATCTAAAATTTTGTTTCTAAATCTATTATTTTCTTACTAAATGTATTATTTTCTACCAAAAGCTACCATTTCCTACCAGAACCTACCATTTCCAACCAGAATCTACCATTTTCTACCAAAAAGTACCATTTTTAACCAAAGCTTCCTTTTTTTCCAAAATTTACCGTTTTCATCAAAAGCTACCAAATTTATCATTTCTACCAAATTAGCATATTAACCAAAATCTACCATTTTAATTCCAAATTCGCTATTATCTACCAAAAGCTACAATTCCTTCCAAAATCTACCACTATTACCAAAAATCTACCATTATTACCAATAATCTACCATTTCCTACTAAAAACTACCATTTCCTACCTTAAATTAATCATTTTCTACAAAATCTACCACTTTCTACCTACAATTTAGGAGTTCATTATTAAAACCAGATAAAACACGTGTTTAAAATCTTTAAAGAATATAGATGCCAAGTTTGTAGTTGATCAAACCGATAAAATACGTTGTTCCATACAAACTTTGAAACCCCTTTTCACCCACTTAGGGGTTGAATTAAAAAAAAAAGAAACTTAGTGCACACCTACGTCTTTTAAGGAATATTTGTGCAAAATTTCAGTTTCGAACAAAATCTGATGAAAAATATTTTGCAACCCCTCTTTATTATTTTAGGGGTTGAATATTAAAAAACTATGAAATATTTAAATAAATCTTTTAAGTAATGTAAAAGCCAAGTTTGAAGCAGATTAGACAAAGAAAACACGTTGTGACACACAAACATTACAACCCCTTTTCACCCCTTTAGGGGTTGAATTTAAAAATCATATTGAAGTGCACTCCTATGTCACTTATGGCATAATTGAGCCAAATTTAAATTAGGAACTAAATCGGATGAAAATATGTTGCAACCCCTTATTCTCAACTAGCTGATACCCGCAACTTCGTTCGCATTTTTATATGTATGTATAAAATGTAAACTGTTTAAAAAATCAATTGATGTTGCGGGTAACTATAGGTAGGTAGATAAGAATATATAGCTAGGTAAGAATATATCTGTCTCTTTCTCTCTCCTTTTTCCTCTATCTTTCTCTCTCTCTGGCTCTCTTTCTATCTTTCTCCTTCTTTCGCTTTTTCTATTCTCTTCCTCTACATCTATCTCTTTCCCTCTCCTTATATCTCTATATCTTTCCCTATCTTTCTATCATTAATATCCCTCTCCACTCTCAATCTCTCACCTTCTCTCTCCCTGTCCATCTCATCCATTATATTTATTTCCCTCACCCTCTCAGTCAATCTCTCCCTTTCCCTCCTTCGCTCACTCCCTCTCCCTCTATCTCTATATATTTCGCACTCAACCTCTCTTTCTCCCCCCACTCTCCCCGCTACTTCTCCCCACTCTAACCTCATTCTCTCCCCATTCTCCTCTCTTTCTCACCCCACTCTCCCCTCTTTCTCACCCCACTCTCCCCTCTTTCTCACCCCACTCTCCTCTCTTTCTCCCCCCCACTCTCCCCTCTTTCTCTCCCCGCTCTCCCTCTTTCTCACCCCACTCTCCTCTCTTACTCCCCCCACTCTCCCCTCTTTCTCCCCCACTCTCCCTTTTTTCTCCCCGCACTCCCCTCTCTTTCTCCCCACTCTACTATCTTTCTCCCCCCACTCTCCCCTCTTTTTCACCCCACTCTCCTCTCTTTCTCCCCCCATTTTTCCCTCTTTCTCCCCCCACTCTCCCCGTTTTCTCCCTCACTCTCCCCGTGCTCCCCTATCTTTCCCCCCTACTCTCCCCTCTCTCCCCCTACTGTCCCCTCTTTCTCCCCGCTCTTTCTCCCCACTCTACCCTTTTTCTCCCCCTACTCTCCCCTCTTTCTCCCCCCACTCTCCTCTCTTTTTCCCCCACTCTCCCCTCTTTCTCCTCCACTCTCCCCTTTTCTCCCAGCACTCCCCTCTCTTTCTCCCCACTCTTACCTCATTCTCCCCCCATTCTCCCCTCTTTCTCACCCCACTCTCCCCTTATTCTCACCCCACTCTCCTCTCTTTCTCCCCCCACTCTCCCCTCTTTCTCTCCCTGCTCTCCCTCTTTCTCACCCCACTCTCCCCCCTTTCTCTCCCACTCTCCCCTTTTTCTCCCCGCACTCCCCTCTCTTTCTCCCCACTCTACTCTCTTTCTCCCCCCACTCTCCCCTCTTTCTCACCCCACTCTACTCTCTTTCTCCCCCCACTCTCCCCTCTTTCTCACCCCACTGTCCTCTCTTTCTCCCCCCACTCTCTCCTGTTTCTCCCCCCTCTCTTCCCCACTCTCCCCTCTTTCTCCCCGTGCTCCCCTCTCTTTCCCCCCACTCTACCCTCTTTCCCCCCCACTCTCCCCCTTTCCCCCCACTCTCCCCCTGCCTCCCCCTCTCCTCCCATCGCACTCTCCCCCTTTAAATTACGATCCGTTCAGCCGTTTATTGTGGTCCGTTGGGGGTGCATCTAAAGAATACCTCATAATTTCAACCCCCTTGCTTTTCCCCCTTTAGGGATGATTTAGCAAAAAAGCGGAAACCCGTATTTATTTATTTATTACCAAAAGCCTAAATAAGAATTTTCAGATCCCTAACTTGAAGAATTATGGATTCCCCATACAAACTTTCAACCCCTATTTCATCCCCTTCGAGATTGTTTTTTGAGACAAAAGATAGCCTATGTCCGTCTCATAGGTCCAATCTACCCCTATACCAAATTTCATCGAAATCGGTTCAGCCGTTTAGCCGTGAAAAGGTAACAAACAAACAGACAAACAGATATACAGATAAACAGATAAACAGATAAACAGATAAACAGAGTTACTTTCAGATTTATAATATTAGTATGGATTTAGGGGTTGAATATTCAAAAACGATGAAACACATGTTTAATTAAATCTTTTAAAGAATATAAATGCCAAGTTTGAAGTTGATCGGACTAAGAAAACACGTTGCTCCATACAAACTTTGTAACCCTTTTTCACCCCTTTAGGGGTTGAATTTTCAAAAATCCTTTCTTATTGCTCGCCTACGTCACATAAGGAATATTTGTGCAAAATTTCATGGTTCTAGACCCAGCGGTTTCGGCTGTGCGTTGATCGATCAGTCAGTCAGTCAGTCAGTCAGTCAATCAGTCAGTCAGTTTTGGCTTTTATATATATAGATTGCTCATTTAAAGATATACTTAGTCAGGTCATAAGTATTGTCACACAGTAAAAACTTTTCTTTTAGAATGCTGGCCACAAAAAAGTTTATTGAATTCGAATTTCGAATTGTTCATGAAAATAAAAATGTATACTTTTTAGAATTTTACCCATTTTTAAATATGGAGTGGACGCTTAAAGAAGACCGTGTTGCAGTTATTGCGTTGCATCGTTGCGGTTACGCGCCTATTCAAATTTTTGACATACTGAAAAATTTGAATATAACCAAGAGATTCGTTTATCGTACCATCAAACTATACAATGAAGACTCTAGTGTAGATGACAGGTCAAGAAGTGGTCGCCCTCGGTCTGTTAGGACTCCAGCAGTGATAAAAGCTGTGAAGGCGCGAATTCAAAGAAATCCCAAACGTAAGCAGAAACTGTTGGCCCTTCAGATGGGATTAAGCAGAACCACGGTGAAAAGGGTGTTAAATGAAGACTTAGGGCTTCGGGCATATCGAAGAAAAACAGGACATCATTTGAATGCTCGTCTAATGGACCTGAGACTGAAGAGATGCCGCGCTTTGTTGAAGCGGTACGCGGGAAAAAAATATCGGGAAATTCTTTTTTCGGATGAAAAAATTTTTACCGTAGAAGAGAGCTACAACAAACAAAATGAAAAGGTGTACGCACACAGTAGTGAAGAAGCGAGCAACCGTATTCCGCGTGTCCAACGAGGTCATTTTCCATCCTCGCTCATGGTATGGTTGGGAGTGTCTTATTGGGGCTTAACAGAGGTACATTTTTGTGAGAAAGGTGTAAAAACGAATGCAGTTGTGTATCAAAATACAGTCCTGACGAACCTTGTGGAACCTGTTTCTCATACCATGTTTCATAACAGGCACTGGGTATTCCAACAAGATTCGGCGCCAGCTCATAGAGCGAAGAGCACACAAGACTGGCTGGCGGCGCGTGAAATCGACTTCATCCGGCACGAAGACTGGCCCTCCTCCAGTCCAGATTTGAATCCGCTAGATTACAAGATATGGCAACACTTGGAGGAAAAGGCGTGCTCAAAGCCTCATCCCAATTTGGAGTCACTCAAGACATCCTTGATTAAGGCAGCCGCCGATATTGACATGGACCTCGTTCGTGCTGCGATAGACGACTGGCCGCGCAGATTGAAGGCCTGTATTCAAAATCACGGAGGTCATTTTGAATAAACTTTAGTGTCATAAGAATCTCTGTTTTGTTAAGTTCATTTTGGTATATAAATGGTTACATAATGAATAAACTTGTTTCAATTATTTTATATAAAACATGTGACAGAATTTATGACCTGACTAAGTAAGATACAATATTAGTCCATTGTCGCCAGTAACTATGTAAATTGACAATCGTCTACGTTACGTTAAGTACCTACCTCATGTTTTATCTTTCACCGTCAATATCATTACTATTGATATTATTACCTATCTATGAAATATTCCTGCCCTTGATCATTATCTCGTCTAATAGTAAGCAATGATGTGGTCTATGATATCCCGTGCTTATATTATAATACCTACCTAAAATGTAGTCACTTGTTCGCTTTCATCACTTCGAGATTACAGTTGTCTGGAAATACGCGAGCTGAGCGTTTCACTGCTTGCTGTTCGAATGAAGGATGTGTGTAGCAAAGCCCTTTGTTCTTATAGGTAGAATGTCTTACCATAGGGATGGCACAGTCCCGTACGTTTAGTTGTCAAGTTATTGAACTCAGATGGTAGAATAACTCCAGTTTCACCGCTAGAGAACCTCTGTAACTAGGTATTCTACCACATAAAATAGTATTTTGTATGTGGTCCAGCATAAAAATTATTTATGACACAAATACATAGTGTAAAAATACATATTAAAAGTTTACGAATGTAGGTTATCTTGTTAAACCACATGGACTGAACTTAATTAAGTTAATCGGCCTTTAAAATCTCACGCTCGAAGCTGCAATTATCAGGCAGCAGAGGAAGTTTCTTAATAAAGCACTTAGCGTGTTGCCGATAGCTTTTCACGTCGTAAAACTTTACAAGTAGATAAGTATACTGCGCTCTATATACAAATATTATGTAGTGCTTCTGAATGGTAATATAGCATTACTATATAGCATTACAAAAAGTCCTCTGATATTTTAAAATGTACATCCTGAATAAAATAATAATAGTTCTATCAAACATTTTTCCCTCATTCAAGCCGAATCACTCCAAATCGCAGTTTGAAGTGATCAAATTATTTTATTATCTTACCGTAAGATATATTTATACAGTGTGTTCTTAGATATCTCCAAGTATAACGAACATAGCTTTAATTGGGGAGGGCAAAACCCACAACGCAAATGTCCTAACTCCATAACTACATCAGCACATCATCAGTTATAATGCAGTGTACCATTAACGATCCCGGATCTCCCAGTGGCAGTCAACCCGGCAGAGGCAGGCTTATCGTCTCCCAAGACGACTATCATTTCCTTACTAATTTACAATCCGCAAATGAATTTTAGCTGTGTGCCAAACCTGATTAAACCCTTGCTCAGATCAGAGATTAGGAAGATTTGAACTTCCGCACAGCTCGTGCAAGTTGCGCTTGAACGCAGCCTTAAAAGTTAAAGCTTCATTCAAACTCCTTGTGCTGAAAGTTTCTAAGTTTTGAGATTTAAGCCAGACGTAATTAGAAAGTTTCAATTGATCAAATGAGCAAACTGTGAGCTATATTTATTTTATTTGTATTGGATGCTCAATAATCATAAATTGTATCGACATTGCCTAGGCGGTAGTCAATGAGGAAACAGAGGTACGAAACATTTTCGGGATTCGGCGTTCGTACTACGCGGGGTCGGAGGGGAGTGTCGGGAGCGGGGCAGTGCGGGGCGAGGGAAGTCGGGGGTAGCGACGCAGCCTCCTCCCGGCAACGATTACTGATTAGTGTGGCTGTGGCGGCGTGCGCGGGGGCCCGTTCGAGCTCGCGTCATGCCGCCGCCGGTTCGCCGCGAAGCCTCCGACAGCTGCGAGTAAAGCTCCACCAGTCTACCGCTGTCACTTCCCGAGTTGCCTCAGTCCCCGAGTCGTCCCTGCCAGGGGTTGACAGACTCCCCGCGGACAGCTGATCGCGCCGGCGGCGCGCCTCGTGTGCTACGGGTACTACATACTTACTACGTTTGTGAGATCATGTATATGAATGTATTCGGTGGTTGACTGGTATTTTCAGTGAATGTGCTGTGTTTCGTGTGTGCGGTTGTTATAGGTAAGTGTTTCATTTGTTTTTGTTGTTTAAATTATACTGATTTTCTGTAGAATTTTCGTTGCGCTAGAAGTTGAACTTGTTAGAATATAAAATTAAAGGCTGTTAGAGGGTTAGGTAGATTTTTATCAAGATAAATTAATTATTAAACGGTTACAGCAGTAGGGAAAAGATAAGGAAGATACTGTAAAATGTTCGGTAGGTACAATAGATCATTATACAATATTAAGCCAATAAGTTTATTTAAAATTAATAAGAACAGTAGCTAAATGCGCTTATTTAAGCTTGTACAAGTATTACACACAAATTATTTGTAGTGTATATATTAGTAGGGTATAATATGTAATTTGGAGTGCGTTGATGTCTTTATTAGGCACGAATAACGCTATGAAATATTATGCTATTTCTTTAACTAAGGTAACTTCAAGCCTACATTATTTCATTACTACATAGCATATCTCGAATATTTTGAACATTACCCTACGTGTTTATGGCAGCTTTTTAAATGTGAGTTACCTATACCTACCTTATTCTTCAAATATAACAAAATTGAATGATTATTTATTTTCATTATTGTTAGTAACATAACAGAAAACACCTTATCTTATAACCTATCATCTCCAAAGGCAAGCTGCCTTTTATAAAGTAATAAATAACCCTTACTGGGCGCGCCATTATTGAATTATGTAGGTACCTATCTAGATCCTATTCTGGGCTAACCTAGTAGTCACTTTTCATCACATCATCAGGTGATTTTACTGAACAATTTCTAGAAAAATCACAGTACATTTTATTATATTAATATATTATTGTATATTATATTATAATTATTATGAGTAAGTCGCAGAGTTTGCTTGGTTTTTAGACATAAAGTCACCAGCCATAATTATTCTCTTATTCCACGGGAATTTTTCTATCCAATAACTATGTTTCATACGATAAATACTGTAACACATTGTCAGCTTAGCCCAAGCAGCGATGCAGGTTCCACGTAGCTATTTAGCATAACCCCTTCGTTTATCCGAATCTACTGCCTAAAGCTCATCATACATAAAGGAAAGACTTATATTCAGAGTCTGATCTAAAAACTTGTTGTTGCACGCGTTTTCATGGTGGAAATGACGCTAAAGACTCGCCATTTTCCTTTTGCAGTCGAGTCACGCACATTGAAGAGACATGTCTCCAATTTTAAGTGAGACCTGTGAGACTTTAAGCATCTAAGGCTCTGTGCGTCCTCGGAATAGGTTAAGTAGTTAGGCATATTACCGGGACTGGGGCAAACTCACCTCGGCAGGAATCTTTAAACAGACAACTGGTTTAGTTCAGCGCAGGCAGGCTCTTGAATTACAGTTGTCTCTCGTTCAATAAAATAACTCATTGATACGAACTAAGTTAGCTTTATTTTACATATTGCGTACAAGGTAGTAATGTTCTAATTCTAACCAAGTAAATTTTGCAATAAAAAGATTTGTGAAATAACAATGATATCCATAGTTATCCATTCGTTTCTATCAAACATGATTGGTAGTTAGATCAGTGCAAACAGTCCCTGTAAATAGTACCTACCCAAGTAAGTACTAGAAATTTCTAATTTAATTCTCAACAACATAAATGTGAAGGAAATTGAAACGAAGAACGTGAATTACGGAAGATAAACAGACGGCACGCCGGCTGTACAAAAAATACTGCCTCATAAAAAAGCACTGCTTGGTTTCAGAAAATTCTTATCGCTGATTTTTTTCTCGGTATAACATTTACTAAGAAATAAACACGTAATCTTGCTTGATTGAAGAACGAGAGAGATTCCATGCTTAATGTTCCATGTAAAAGAAATCTAAAACATGGAATCTCTTTCGTTCCTCAATCAAATTTCTTTTGCCTTTTTTAGTTAATAGGTGTATGTAACGTACAGATATAGGTACGTAGGTAGCGATGTGGTCGAAGAAGATTAGAATGCCAAGTCTGCATTGGAACTGACTATCAGGAACTGCTTTCGGACAGCAAAGTCTAAAGAATTTGTATTGCCTGTATACACTTATGTATATGTTAGTGTATACACTAATGTATCGTGTACACTTTCGGGTTTCATGTGACTTTGGCAATTAGTTGTAGGTACTAAATGTAGACTCTTAAATTTGTGAGAAAGGGGATACCTATTATATCCATTCGCAAAAAATCGTTACACTGGCACCTGCAATAGTGCCAAACTATCGGGAACTCAAAACAAATAAGCAAAATATCCCGTTTCCAATGTTTATACCAGATATATTCGATATTCTATCTACCTTCTATTCCTAACCTAGATAAGGTAGGTAGATTGACCTACCTAAATATCTACCATTGCTACAATGGTGTTTGCACAGGTAGGTGTATATTTGCTTGCAGCCAATTCGTGATGGCAATTTGCTTATAGCTATGATGGATTAATTTGCTTACATAGTAGGTACAACCATTTGTACTACATAGAAATGTTAGGACGAGGAGCAAGGTAGGTACATACAATTACTGATTATTATTCATATGGTAAGTCTGTATCTCTATCTAAAATAAAGTTTTACCAGTTCTTGTTTAACTCAATCGTAGTGTTATTCAGTAATTCAATATGGATGGATGTAGGTACATTCAAATATATATATATATAATGAATGTATATGTATATAATTATATAATATAAAGATAAATAAATTCTTTATTTAAACACCACAGAACAAAAACAAACTTAAGGCTAGGACAAAGCAATAAATAACAAAAATAGTGTCACAATGGGCGGTTTTATAGCTCAGCGCGATCTCTTCCAGACAACCATGACATATAAGTACATAGACTGTCAAATAATTATAAAATTACCCTTTCTTTGCTCCGCCGTAAACTTAGAACTCTGCAATTACGTACTTACGTAAAAAAAATATGAAAATGCGCCATTTCAATTCTTATATTTTTTCCTGACCAAACTGCTTACGTGTCCTTCACCACCCTTAAGATAAGGGTTAGTTCAGCGTGCGGGTGAAGGGATAATTGAGCAGTATTAAGCCCTACTGCCCTGGACATTGACTTACACTCGAGCGGCGCGGCTCAATCTTCCTGTAAACGTCTAGTCATCTTGTTTTTTTGGTGCTATTGATTGAGCCTGTAATATGCAGGGACACCATTTTGGAGGGACGAAAGTTTCTGTTTTGAAGGGGTTTGAGACTTGAAGCAATGTCACAGGATACGTATATTAGTACCCTTGCTAGACGATGTGTTAGAGTGACGAGCGCAATGCAGTGCCGTGCTAGATATTATAATGCAAAATTCTGGATGGCGTTGGAACCGTAATAAGCAGACGTGTGGCGCTTACCTTCTAGACTTGCTCGTCTTGTTCGTCTTGCTCATCTTGCTGCTCCGTAACATACTAAAACATATATATAGAAAAGGTAGGCCGTGTTAAACCCAGACAAGCAATCGCTTCTGCTCAGACAATCCTTCAATCAATGAAATTAAAATGTACCTACTGTTAGACTAACTAGGTATCTAGTAGTATCTCGCTTTAATATTGTGTATATTGCTTTAATATTGTGTTCATTGCATACCTACCTTGAATATAATATCTGTTATTGTGGTAATGCACTATCTGTGGGTTCGGTATGCTTGTGGATTCTATGGTTAACTAGATAATAATTATAATCTGCGGTTCCTGTTCATTCGGGGAATGGTTTCATTCAGGAGGGTCGGCACTTGAATGCTGCCAAACGAATTGTATTTTATGTCTTTTGATAAATGCAGAGAATTACATTTAAAATTAAGGTTCAGAAGTGAATATCCGGAGTTTGATTTTAAAGTAGATCTGTTCTTTAACTACTAAGAACAACTTAGAATGTACTAACTACTAGCTCTACCCGCGATGACTTTTTTAATGTATCATACCATGTAATATAAAACGTCGTTTGGAAACTACTCTCGTATATTTTTTACACTTTATTGACTATCATTTCACCGCTATCTCCAGGGGTCTTTATCTATCTCTCTTCGGACCAGGGTCTTATGTACGACTAGCTGCACCCCGCGGTTTCACCCGCGTTTGGATAATCTACAATAATATATATTTTAATGAATTGTAGCCTATGTGTTATTCTGATATGTAACCTATATTATTGTGAAGTTTCATCAAAATCCATTCAGCAGTTTTTGCGTGAAAGAGTAACAAACATCCATCCATCCATCCATCCATACTCACAAACTTCCGCGTTTATAATATTAGTAGGATGTGGTCGGAGGTGGTAACATGCTCAGCCTAGAATGGGCGACTGTCAGTCGAAATAATACCTATTATTATAATATCACCGCCTTTTGACGCAGCATGTATACCTTCCCACTGACAAAGGCAAAGGATCCTCATGAATATTGTAGGAAAAACGTTCCGTTCATTAAAAAAAAAAATGGAAATAGGTCAAGTGACAAATGGGTGGACTGTCGAGGGTTCCGTGCGTACTGCGGCGTAATTGGTGAATCAAAGCGGTATCATGTACGGGGACGTAACGCATGGCATTATGGTACGCACACTTGAGTTACCTTTTGCATTATAAGTGGGATGAGCTGTATTCACATACAAGAACTCGAGAGGGATAAGTACTGACCGTTGCCTACTCTGCCAAGTCATATTATGTCTGAGTACGCGAATGTAGTAAATAATCATTGAATTTAATATTCATGCTAGAAGAGTTAAAATGTGGTCAGCTTTCATAATGTCTGCGGCGTGTCCGTAAATAAAATTATTCGAAAACCGGCTGAAATAACATTTAAAAACTTAATTTCTCATACAAATTATAAATTTTAGGTACCTGTACATGGAGAAACACGCTTTTGTACCTAAGATAATTCCGATGAGCATAAGTAGCGAATAGGTACGGGAAAATACTAACCGTCTTACCACAAAACTTAAGACCAGAGTTGAACGGATGTTTCTAAAATTTCGCTTCACGAAATCGACGTCTATCACTCGCGTTTTCTTACTCAACCCTTACATTCCTAATTATTTTACTTGTGAATTTGTTATTAAGTTAGAAAAAGTGAGGGTTAGACGTTGATTTGTGGAGAAACTATTTAGACACAACTCTTGTTTAAATCTTATGTAGTAAGACGGTAATATTTTTTGTACCTACCTAAATTCAAGGAGTTTTAAGCAGCCGCTAAAATTATATTAGCTTTAGAAGCAAATAATCATTCTAATCTCAAAATAATCCATCGCTACATCAACTCTACCTCTTCGCGCGGTTAATCCAAGGAGTTATTCATAAATCTAAATATTAATGCGATACAGTAGTTCGCAACTGTTCTCAAGCCGGCGTTAAGCTACGATGTGCTTACAAATAAATAACAGCTCAAGTTAAACTAGGTGTGCTCCAGGAACCGTCAGGAACAGATGCTGGATGAATTGTATATAAGCTGCGCAGGTAACGTGTGATTTTTCCTATTTAGACCCCCTTTGACGCCTTTTTTGAGTGTAGGGTCTTTTTTTTTTTAGTGTAGGTCTTTTTTGAGTGATAGGGTCTTACCACAAAATATTTAAACTAGAGTTGAACAGATGTGTCTAAATAATTTCTCCACAAATCGACGTCTGACCCTCGCTTTTTCTAACTCGATAACAAATTCACAAATAAAATAATTAGGAATGCCAGGTTTGAGTAAGAAGACGGGAGTGATAGTAGACGTCGATTTTGTGAAACGCAGTTTTAGAAACATCTGTTTAACATTGGTTTAAACTTTTATAATAAGATAGAAGTTCTAATTCTGGACATTCATAGCTCGCTGTGTAACAAAAGATAGGTAAATGCATCTTAAATTAATACCAATAGGCACCTAACAAATACAAAAAGAATAATTGTAATAAAAGATAAACAAATTGAGAATTAAAAATAATCAAAGAAACAATTATAGTGACATGTAATTTAATAGATGAAATAAATCACCAACATTTTTGAACGCAATGAACAGAGAATTTCTGTAGATCGTCATCACAATGCATTGCATTAATAGTCGAGCCTATTGCCAGATTAAAAAATAAAATAGAAAAGAAAAGGCTCGTCCACAATGCATTAACAATAGGTCCTGTAATAAATAAGATTCTGGCATAAAATAGGTAGGTAGCGATTCAAAAGGGCGTAGGGTATAATTGGAAAAAGAACGTATTTGAATAGCGAACGTCAGGGCTCGTCACGGGTCGGCAGTCGGCACCGCGTCAGCCAGTATCACGTTTCTAGCGCGTCCTCACGACACGGCTGCCACTTTAGGCGGGAAACGTGACAGAAGTTAGGTACGTTCCAAATGCCCATAATCCTAACATTATAGGTTTCATTGAAATATAATTAGGGAAGTTTATTGGCTTATCAAAATGTATTAATAAACTAGCTGTGCCCGCGACTTCGTCCGCGTGGTATAGTGATAAAATTCACCTTTTAAACCTTCCCTGGACTTCAAGACAAATCATTCAAGACCAAAATCAGCCAAATCGGTCCAGCCGTTCTCGAGTTTTAGCGAGACACACGAACAGAATTTGATTTTTATATACTTATATATAGAAGAAGATAGAAGATAATATGATTGAAATGTTCGTTATCGTTATTTACTTACGCTAGACCACAGAATAACTTGTGGAAGTAAGTATAACTAGGTGCCTATTAGTAAATGTAGGAAAATAACAAGTAGGTAGATATGATAATATGTAGGTACCTATGTAAAAATTTCAGCTTTGGTTTGAACGAATATCTCTTGATCTAAAAACTTCAGGAACAACGCAAAAACCTGATCTACTATTTTGCACATTCCCAATTATTTTTATGAATAATTAGGTAGATAATAATTATTTGACATTATTGTTATTATTTTCAAACGCTAAAATGTATCTAAGTTACATTAATAATTGTTACTTTCCTCGTGACAATTTTTTACGTAGATAAAACTATGATATGTAGGTATGTTACCTCCTCGTAGATATATGGTATAACAAAGTGGGCAAGTAAGTATTACTTTCTGATTAGATTTATTATGATGGATTGCTGTTATCACCGACCTCCCATTGGCAATGGGAAAGTAAACCTTAATATTATTATTATAAGGTGGGTAGGTAACTAAAATACACAAAACAAATCAGTCGAATCGAGACACGAAGCAAAATATATTTGTTAGAGGCACATTTTAGTGACCATTTCGTGTTTTTAACAACTTCCCCGTCGCGATTATTCTATGTAGTTAGTCTAAAAAAGTATTGAAATAACATAATTATGTACTTAGTCGATAGGTAGCTACTATAGTTTGTTATGACTTTTCAACATATTATGGGTTTAACCGATGACACTTAAGAGTTCCCTACTTACCAAGAAAAAGTACAAATAATAAATAAAAATTTCAAAGTAAATAATAACAATAAGAAAGTGTGAAATAATTTTCTTCAAATTTTAGACCATTATACGCCAATCTAGTTATGACAGGATTCGGTTAATCAACCTGGTCGCCATGCTGGCCCACATCGGGTGTGTGAAAGTCACATGCGCAAACCCAAGCAGTTTCTTGACAACAGCTCTAATAATAAATATCTAATTTGGGTACTAAATAATTGTTATTTACATTTTCCTTCACTAGTTGGCAGGCGATCGAGGCGCGAGGGAGTAAAATAATAGATTACATAATAGTCTCTGAAAGTCATTCGCAAAATCTTCAATACAGACCCGGAGAAGGAAAACTTGCCTCCAATTTCTTTAATGAATATTTGTTTTATAAAACAGTATCTTTATTCCCAAAATGTATAATAGGTTCGTTTATGAATGGGGCTTGTTAACGATATCCCGGGGCGTTTTAGTCCTTATCGCCTCATCTTAACTCATTCGATGCTATAAATTTGGACATTAATTGCTATTTTGTTTGTTTATTGTCGAGGTCTATTTGGGTACAGTCGTAATATAAATAAATTAGATACCTACGAGTAGACACCACAACTGCTAGTAGATTAATGTATTGAAGAATCGCGATGTTAAGCTTAGACGTTATTGAATGGTGAATGTTGATGAAGTTTTAATACTGACGTAAAAGAACATTAACCTCCGTTAGCAGTCGAGATAAAACCGGTTGTGTTTTACGTTTGTACGTATTGGATCTGTTTTTAATTAAAACGATCAATAGTCCTCAATATACTCCTCATAAATATGCACATAAAAATATGAAAATCATCGAATAACTGGATTAATATTCGTCGGCAAACAAATACTCACCAAAACAGACTGTAGACAGTCAATCATATATATGCCATAATAATATTATATTGACTGAATCATATAGAATACCTATAGATATATATTATAAAGAAATCCAATATCGGCAAGCATAATCAAAATAGCAACACTGGATTAACAACCTAACCTAACATGCAGCTTACCTACATGTAAATTACATACAACCTACATCCTACATAACGATTGAAAATGCCAACATATTTGTATATTTTTATTGTTCTCTTTGTTAATGAGATTTAATTGCTTAACTTGCGCATACTGTGAGTGTAGTATGAAAATGAGAGTGTGTAGAATGGGATGCGGGAAACTTTTCACCTCCGTACCTATCATCACTCCGCCTGTTTTCATTGAAACCCCGCCCTGTAAGCCGCCTTGCATGTAATTTGTTAATAGCGGGCGCCGCGTATCTTAGTTAAACTTAATTTGGCCCAACATTAGCTGCCAGTGCGATTTGACGAGGGACAGTCGCTCGCTCACACTGAATATTGCACGCTGAATTAGTGCGGCGTGGGTAGATTAGTTATGTTTTTATAATGAAGATTTACCAAGGTTTGGGCACTACGGTTGTTAAACGTAGACCTCTTCTGCAAGAGTCTGTCTGGAAAAGTAACTATTAATGTTTATTTGCCATGCAATAGTGGGCATTACTGTTCTTTTTTGAAAGGCGCAGTTTCTAGAGCAATTTCTAGGTATATGAGACAATTTGTAAGGGTGACGAGCGCAGTGCAGTGCCGAGAGTATGCAATGCGATGCGAGGATTCTGGGCAACGCTCTACTGTTATAATCAGATTAACAGGTGAACGACTTGGTCATCTCGTTACTCAGTAAGATAAAATAATATTAGTCATGTCACAGTATCTACATAACAAAAAGAAAGACGTGTCTGTGAGCAAAACTTCGCTTTTAGCTCTCAAAATTGCGTTTAGTTTCGGACGCTCAAAGGCAAAACTTGTGAATAAGCCTCGAAGCACAAGTCCACTCTTTGTTGTCATTTAGCCATTTGGGACTTGAATTTGTGGACTGCTCTTTCCAACAGTTCTCCAAACTTCAATGTGAAGATGGTACCTAATAATGTTGATTTATGTATAGGTTCTATCAGATGATATATTATATCGAATTATCTAAGCACCTAGAAGTGTCTGCAATTTCGATCCAATGCATCTAGCCTTATAGCATGTTTGTCTACGAGAGCACACACAGGTTATACTGTATTGCGAGTTATATAAGTACCTAAATTACGAGTGCATATGTATTGGTATTATACTATAGTCAGGAAATGTTCTACTTTGTTGCTATTTGAAATCGCTCTCGTAACATATTCAAAGATATTTTTACACTATCGGTTACAACTCAGATGAATAACTTCTCATACAATATGGATCGATTTAGGTATATTTACATGTACAAAATCAACCCTACTTTCTCTGAAAGATTAGGCCGACGCTTCCCGATCTTCAAAACATCTGCTCCTCCGAAATTACAGTCGCAAACAAACTTGCATTTACTTGAATCGGTATAATTGAATGTAACTGTGCCCGGCATTACTAAAGCTTCCTCCCTTCAGGACTTGTCAAATGACCTCTCAAAGTGACAAGGGTAACGCAATACTAGTGGAATTATAACTTGCCTAACTTTAGGGATAGAAAAACTTTCGCGTCCTATTTACAACGATACAATGTTTATCGATAGTTTGGAGTTGAAGTTGATCATCCCTCGAATGGGGCTTTGACGCTTAGAAGATGCCGGGACTTATGAACAAGTTATGTGAAGTGGGTTCAAGATGGAGTGTGACTCTATTTTAATAAAATAACCGGCAAAGTCTCAGACTCACGCACGAAAGGTGCCATGCCTTATCTATGAAACGGCATAATAATCACGTTTGTTGTATGGGAGCCCCTTAAATATTTATTTTATTCAGTTTTTAGTATTTGTTGTTAAAGCGGCAACAGAAATACATCATATTATGGGAAAATTTTAACTGTTTAGCTATCACGGTTCATTAGATACAGCCTGGTGACAGACACACAGACAGACAGACGGACAGCGAAGTCTTAGCAATAGGGTCCCGTTTTCTCCTTTGGTTACGTAATCCTCAAAAACAAAATCAAAAACTCTATATTTTCCTTTGCTTATTGAAACTTCATTTCTTTTAAACTCCTGCTTTAAGACGCAGGTGCGGCACCTTAACCTTAAATTTCTGATTCAGAAAATAACTTTCCACTTTACCAACTGTACTCGTATAAGCAGGTCGGTATAATTATGCAGGTTCGAGCCCACACACGCAGAACTGATATCTCTGCCCCCTGACTCTTGACTGCACTATATAAAGCACCGCGGTTAGGTAAAAAATCCACAGCCCCTAGTTCATGCTAGGGGCTGGTGGCCTCCGAGCCATTTACCCCCTTTGTTCGAGCTAATGAAAATAGGTTAATGAGCACCGCCAACTGCCAGGTAACCCACAGCCAAAAGCACGACAGGGACGAATTAAACCTACCTGACTATGGAATACATGGTATGGTTTATAAGAATCTTTCTAGGTTAGTTATTTGGAGAAAAACATTAATACACGTATAGTACGTTGTGGTAGCAAACTGGCCTAAAATGGGCCTAAAGAGTACCATTGTCTACCTTTCCTACCTATCGCCTCTATAATCAGATCGGCTCGTTATCCCCTGTTGAATTACCATCGGATTTTGACAGTCATACCAAATTTCTCATTAATTGAACAGCAATAAATATCCATCCAAACTAAAATATCAACTGACACTGTGAGTTACATTATAGTTTCTAAAAATCTAACGCAATGTTTTTGTGTAGAACAAAAAAAAATCTAACATACGGTATACCTACATGTACAATCGATACAACTTTTTCTGTTATCCCTCAGTAGTTTTTGCGGAGGGAGGAAAACGCATTAGCAATCCTAGACGCCTATTTCAGAATCTGCATACCAGCCAACATGCAAACCAAACTCAGATTAAAACAAAGTTGAACCCGTCTGGAAGAGCTTCAACAGAAATTGACTCGTGAACTCGTAAATGTACGCCAAAATGCTTTTTGTAGTACACGAGCGTATCCACCACAGCTCCGTAATTCTGTCCGTCAGGTGCAGATGTCGCCTCTGACTCCAAGCGATTAACCCATTTGAGGGCCAGCGCCACCCAGCCTACGCTGATCTCCAGATATCCTGCCAACGATTCCATACCATCGCGAATAGAAAGAAGCTAGAAACTGCGACGGTGCTGGATAAAATGGTGGCACTTCACTTGGAAATGGAATGTTTGCGCCGATACTTGAATATTATTGATATAACACTCGAATATTAGAATATTGAAATCCCTTCGGTATTTAGAGACACATGTAGTGAACTGGGCCATTAATATTTGTTTTTATTGTTCGTTACACAATGTGGGATGAAATGGTTTGGTTTGGCTTGATTGGATCCGATACAGTGAAGGTTCTAGAAAAAAACCTGTAGCCATGAGCTTAATTATATTTCACGACCCTTTCAACGTGTCCCAATAGGGTATGAAATGGATTTCGTATCTGAAATTATATTGAGGTAGAAGTTTATCGCTGTTGTAAGTGGTTATAACAACATAATGGATCTAGCATTTAGCTAGAATAAGACGGTATTAAAAGTTGGGGTAAATAATGGGTTACTGAATTCTAACTGCTATTTAAATATGCATGAACTAGGAGGTTTATTACTATTAAGGGAGACTTTAAGATCTTTCTTGTATGAACTTCTCACCCCTGAAAACGTTACCTACCTACCTATAAAGTTATTTTTTTCAACTCATAACTGTACTAGCTCAACATAATAATAACTAGAAATCAAATAAGTAGCTATACTATTTATATATCGCCAATGTCAATTGTGTTATTTTCCACGAATGTCTGTCGGCCCATTGTCCAACACAGATATTGATGGCGTCCAAACAAAACACTCTAATCGTGATGTATGGGGAGTGCGTGCTCAGTGGGAAACAGTAACTAAGCTTTCGTTCACGGGATTTGAGGCTGTCTTGGAAACTGCCGTCAACCTCGTCAGGCTGCCAGATTGATGGTATGGGGCCAACGCGGTAGATATGGCATTATAAAGAATTCAATTTTAGTGGCCACACTATGTTAACAGCTATGGGTAAACTAAACCTACACTGATGACCCAGTGGCGGAAGAAAAATAAAAAGTTGTATTTACGAACAAATTTTAATCCAGAATAAACTAACTTAAAATTCGAGTTACGTTCGTAAGTATATTTTTCGTTACTCGCTTTTTATCGTAATATAGAAATAGTATTAAAAGGACTTTTATAAATTCAAGCTCTAAATTGAAACCCTTTAGGATCAATTTTATATTTTCGTAGGTCGTAAACCTCCACGTTACAGTTTGCCACTTAAGATCACACTTTTTGAGCTAATGTACTGTTATGAAATTTTACTTTCGTACGTGTCTTTATTTACCTAGATTACGTGCTTACGACATGTATCGGGCTGTTTGTTTTCCATTCGGCATTTTCTTTGTTTGCAAAACATCTGAGTGGGTTTGAGCATTTTGTTGGATTGAAGACAGCGCTTTTAGAATTTGTCACGTTGGCATAATGTAGTATAATATATTTTAAATCAACTTATCAATCAAGTTTAATCGTTGTCTTCAAGTTTTTACTAGACCTTTCAGTATATTTTTATTCTATGGTGTGAATTTTATAGTCATGCTGTATATATCCAGTAGGTACCTTTAACCCATATTGCAGAAACCATAATATTAGAAAGTAAACCATTGTATACTTGTAAATGTAACCAGGATGTTCTGGAATAAGCGAATAGCAGTTGAGAGATTAACCAAAGCAAAGATAGTTTTTATCGTCTTTCGGGAACCTTTAAGTATCCTAAGATCTATGGATGCATCTTCTAGTGCCCAGTTATATTATTATTAAGAGTGAAATAATTTCTTTAAAAATAAAATGACACGACACGTACAGCTCTTTCTTGGCTAATAAGCTGTAGCACTTTTCCGTGCTAATACGCTTTGTCGTTGCACTTCATCTTAACCATTTCACTTAAAAATATAACACTAAAGCATGGCAAAACAAACCTTAGTAAACCTAAGTAAATTAAGGGCGCACTACAGAACATTACATTGTAATTTGAACAGCGGAAATCTCCACATAAATCAGACAGGGCCGCAACAAGTGCTGAAAATGGGACAATTCCACTGAGAAATAGGATATCTTGACTTGGTCCTGAGCTAAGTGTGTAATACATTTTTTTATTCATTACCTCATTATTTTTAAAGGTTTGATTGTACAAATGAGATATGTGCTCTAAACAAAGATTACATATGTTATTCATACTAAACCAAACATGCGAAAAATTAGGAGGTGATATTGTAATGGCCTCAAACACGTTAGATACGACGTGCCATGTCATGGATAATCTTGAGAGAGAGTTGATTTTGAATCGAGCGAAGTTCTTAGTAATCTGGCGTAAGCTACAACCCTAGAGGTCTCTACGTACAAATAGGTTTACAACACATTACCACCCAAATGGCCGCTTCTGAATCTGTCAAATGCCCTCATCGGCACGGCGGATGGGCAGCTCTATGCGATCAAATATGTATCCGCTACAACGCGGGTCTGACGTTTTTCTCCCATTCAAATTGTCAATAATGAATGTTTATGTCCTAAAGTTGACGGCACCCTTGTCGGCGGATGTGAATGGACAATGGACGTTTGCAAATGTTTTAGGGGAGTTTTCAATGGGTCTCGAACGTTTGAAATGGAACTTATCAGATTGGAGGGCGAAATTATAGGTGTAAGTACGGGGTTATGTTTAAAATGTAAGTAAGTACAATTACTTGTCTACTTTGAAAAAAAAAAATACCCTTGTGTACCTAGCTTTTTTAAAGTTATGATGATGTTTATGTTTAGAGCAAACAAAATTCAGAAAAAAAGAACTCTGTATTATGTGAAGATCTAGTAAGTGGTTCAATTTATTAAGTATCATATCGTGAAAAGGAATATTGAAACTGAACTCAGAAACAACGGGACTGAAATATCGGAAGGTATTATGCCACAGCTGCTACGCGAAGGCAAAAGAGCTTCAGACAGAACATTACATTTTATCGTATAGGACGTGAGATAACACATTGTCACACAGAGAGATATACAATTTGTGCGATACTTACCATACTATAAGAAGAGGTATTTAATAAATACTTAAACACTTTTGTTATTTTAATCATAATATCGGATAATTATATCAGAGCGAGAGACAAGAACACGTCCGGGAAGCATTCAAGACGCCATTCAAGAGGGAGAAATACGGAGACAGCTAAATCAAGATAAGAGAGATCTTGAATAAATCAGTAGGTACGTAATATAAATTAGTAATGACAGTACGTTTGGCGTAGTGGTTGAGCAATCGGAATGCTGCGCTTGGGTGTTGCGGGTTGGATCCCGCCCGGAACAAATATTTATGCGATCCACGAATATTTGTTTCTGGTCTGGGTGTGATGTGTATATGAAATATGTCTGTAAGCGGTACCCACGATACAGGAGCAACCCTAGTGTGGGCTACGTTTAAAAAAATGTACTACCTTTTTTGAATGCTCTTTCGTATTGTAAAGCCAGAGAAACAGATCGACAAGTCGACAGATGGATTCATAAACAAAAACAGAGATGCGGGGATATGACTCTAGAAAAACCAATACAATCTCGATAATGGCATCTGCATGTAGGTACCTTTTTATTGGATCATAAATACAAATTACTAAAAACTGACGCCTCGCTGCCAACCAAATACCACACAAAGCAATACGGGGGATCAATACCCAATACCCATGCCATGCCAATGCGTTCTCAGCAAAAGATTTTTTTAAAGTAAAGTTGATTGCAACTTAATATGAACTTAAACTACCTATATATTATTATATAGTATTGTGGCGAACCTCAGCCGCCACACTTGACAAAACGGCACGTAGCGGGCATTTACGGAACTATCCTGCATCGCGCAAACGATATTCGCGCGGCCCGGACGTATAAGTAGAAGTTTCAACGAGGAACAATTGGACAGCTGTCCCCGAGCAATATCACCTGGCTCGGTCGGAAGACTTCCCGGAATGTTGGAGGCGCTTCTCATGTGGATCATCATCACCACGATCCACTCCACACCTTTGACCTCCACACTGGTGACCCAGACGTGATGTCATCTGCCAGCAATATCACCCGCTGAAGATGACGACTTTCGAAAAATCCGAACATGCATACCTTCCACATGACCCTCCATTCCACCAGTTCCTCTCAAGCGACTTGAGGAAAAGAGTTACCTCACACCTCAATAAAAAATACAACCTCTCACTTGTCGCTCTCCTACCCTTCTCCATCAACATCGTCAAGCAGCAGCACCGCAAGCCAGCATCCAGCCTCATCACCAGATCCAACGCAGCCGACTCACCGCGCTTCCTGGATCCAGACACCCACCGGCTATCAGCGACGACCTCAGCACACCACAGTTCACCGCAACCCACCTGGATCATCATTCAGATCACCCGTGAACCAGTGCTTACAGCCCGTCGCGCACTCTGTCCCTGACTCCGTCCTAGATCACCCGGACCAGGTTTCGTTCACTAGAAGCCACCAGGGACACTACGTCGCTACTTCCCGACTCACCGTGGAATCAGTCTCGACTCACCGAAGACCATAGCGACTCGGCGCACACACGGTCCCGACTCACCGTGGACCAGGTCTCGACTCACCGCAGACCAGCGCCAACACTCTCAGTCTCGACTCACCGCAGACTTCGAGCAGCACTTCAAGCATCAACTGGCACTTGCAAGCATCGACCGACACAGACGATACGACTTCCAGTCTCGGAAGGGAGTGGTGTGGCGAACCTCAGCCGCCACACTTGACAAAACGGCACGTAGCGGGCATTTACGGAACTATCCTGCATCGCGCAAACGATATTCGCGCGGCCCGGACGTATAAGTAGAAGTTTCAACGAGGAACAATTGGACAGCTGTCCCCGAGCAATATCACCTGGCTCGGTCGGAAGACTTCCCGGAATGTTGGAGGCGCTTCTCATGTGGATCATCATCACCACGATCCACTCCACACCTTTGACCTCCACAGTATAAATTGTTGTTTGTAACTATATTTTTTGTAATGCAGCGCTTCATTATCTATAGAAGGTAGGTACTTATTCAAAAGAAGATAACTCAGAGTCTACAGATGCATGCACTATCGAACCGCGAAAGGGGTAGAAGCGGGAAGTGAAAAATGTAAGTAATAAACCGGCTGATGCGGCGGCACGTAGCTTGTTACGTGAGGGGACGTGCACTCATATTCTGCATAACTGCGGAGCTAGGGTTGCTAGCATGAATTTTCAAGAACTTTACTTTTTGTCGCAGCGTACCTACCTACCCGCTACGCTCATGGAACGACTTTCCTGGAATCTTAAAGAGCAAATGACTGCGGAACTAATACGACCAGCTTATATGTTAAGAACTTATTTTGCGTAATGTGACATTACTTTGAATGGAGCTTAGTGGAATTCCAAGAGCTCTGTTATAGATAAGTACGTAGAGGAATTAGAACCTAGAGATTTTAAGGAAAGACGTTTAATATTATCGTTTTGATATATCACAATTATCAAGAACTAAAATACCTGTCTGCATTGCCACGCTAGCAATGTTGACTGTTCAACCTAAATAGGAGGCCAGCGTCATGGTTTTAAGGTCACCATCACCAGATGTTTTACCAAATCCCAATTATCATAATGCTTGACCCGACTTACTGGCTGAATTTTTTCAGGATAAATATGTATGATGGCAACCCTGATCATGACCTTATGTACGTGCTGTTAAGGCTATGTTGCAGATGAGCAATAGTAATGAGCTGACTCGGTGCACCTGGGAGAATAGTGGTAATTACCGAAATTGATCCAAATTTCAGTTTTTTTGCACATCTGTCTATTTGATACCGGAAAATAAACTCTCAAGGCAAAATTGACTTAGATGTGTATCACTTTACACGGTGTTTCTGTAAGGATGCGTGGTTCCAATTCAAATATTTTAAAGCTTTGAATAGGAAATACATCGGGAGAAAACCAGCATGCCCAATAACGTCGTAAACATCCAACAACCTTCATCGCGCCAGAGTAGTAGAGCCTATCTTTTATCCAATAGAAGATTACCTATGCCTCACCAGTAACAGATTGATAAAGGTGGGTAATTAATTGTGCATAGGTACAATATACATACAATATTATATACAAACATAATTGTGTGCCGACCTATGACGTAGTTATCAAAGATCTATATTGATGTAAAGCACAAATAATTGATAGTGTACAGTCAAACAACTGACAATCTAGTGGTAGTAGAGTGTTAATTTGAAGATAATTAATGACTAGCAATAGACAGAGCGTTGAGCAGAACGTGCTTTGATTTATTGATATTGAGTAGATTTTGGGTGATTATTGAGTAGAAATATTATATGAGCCAAAAAATAGAGTCACGTAATATCTCGGTTTTATTGTGTTTCTTACCGGCGACTAAGTATATTCTTGTTTAATTTTGTAAACATTTAATGTTGTATAACCTCATATACCTACCTACATGGAAAGCGTTGGGTAAACAATGTTTTTAAATTTGGGATTCATGTTTCATTTTATTTCGTAAGTTAAAAAATAAATAAATAACAAATAATCCTACCGCAGTGGCCGTAACTTCTTTGGCAAAGCAATGATATATTCAGCACCCAGCAGGCAAGTAGTCAAACTTGATCATCCAACTTTGCACTGAACATTTCCTAAGCCTGTCATTCGCATTCAGTACATAATTTCCCGATAGGTTTCGGCTGAATTTCGAAATGTTCCAGCCCCGAGACGTTTCAAGGCTCCGCTCGGGGCTGTCGCCGGCAATAGTTACTGCATATTGCGCTGAATATATCTGTGTGTGGCTGAGAGCAACAGAAGGATTCGAGTTCGCATTTGTACTTCTGTGGTAAACAGCTGTGAATAAGCGAGCTAAGAACGCCACGCAAGGAGCTCGCGAACATTGTTTATCTTGTTAAAAGTTTTCGAGGTGATCGTAAACTGTAAGTAACTCACTATAGAATGTACCATCCAGACATATCCTTAGCCCAGATACTGCGACGGAACTTTTAAAAGAAACTCTGCTGAAAATCGGTCGCTAAACCTCTTGTGGTGTTTTTTTTTTAATTTTAGCAACACAATTCTTGAGGGCATTTCCCATTCAAGTTTATAGTGTATAATTATGCTTTAACATCTTCAAATATCTATAACTAATAAAAAATATACAACCTTCTGTTCAAGCGCACTGGCGTATTTTCCAAGACCTTCAGATACTTTTATTTTGTAACCACGACCAATAAAAGCAAGACGTGATAATGGTGTTCCTGCGTGAGTACTTTTTATAAACAGCAAGGCAAAATTCCAAATATAAGAGCGGCAAAACTTTAATTAAATGTGTTATTCCACAACTCGCAGTATAGCTAGATGTCGGTATTGCTAAAATGTTAGCCATTTCTCTCCGCGCCGCGATGCATTGTGGGCTGCGGGTGGACGTGCCTGTGCAAGCGCGTTTATTAAACGAATTCATCATGGAGGATGGCGACCCTACCTATGCATCAAGTTTAATGTGCTGGAAACTTTGGGAGTATTGGGGAAGTGTTAGTAAAAGGAATAAGTTGTTAAAAATATTGCGGGTAAATGTGCCGAGCTGCTAGGGTTATCAAATTATAGCTAATAGGTAGATACCTACTATTCCTACGTCATCACTGTTTTAGACTATCACTAGGTATCTAAAAGTTCTGCCTAGTTATAGATTCTCAGTCTCGATTTTGTTTATCTACCATAACAATTGTCGATCAAATCGCAATTAGATCACATTCTACATCCTGAATGGTTTAGAAAGATTTAATCGATTCTAATTTTAGTTCTCAATCCTTGAGTCTGATTTTCTATGCTTCTTTCGCATGAATTATTTCAATGTTTAATTTTTATTTCAACTTGGTTGAGGCAAATCGTACTTGTATGTATTATTCCAATAGATTGAAGCTTATTCACGATTTTATTAGTTAAACAAAGTTGTTAGGTACTGAATATCTTAGCACGTGGGTGGAGAACTGGAGCCATGCTTACATTGTTACTTTTCTAATTTAAAATAATAAAACTTTTTAAACGAATATTGACGAACCTCTTTTAAATAATAAAAAAAAACTATTTTAAAAATGATCATTAGTTTCCGATTTAGCGATCACTTTTTTTACCGATCATATCTTTTTATAGTCATTATTTGTATTCTTTACTAGGAAATGTAATGCAGATTCTCTCTACATTATGGGGCTGAAATATAGTCTGAGCGTGATGAGTTGCCACACGTAAAAACTAGTTTTTATGATATCACTCGTTTCATCAACAATATAAGCTTTTTACTCAGTGTTGTTGGTTTAATGTTTATAGCCTATAAAGCGTGTAAGTTTTAGCGAAGCATATAAAAGAGAGCAAACGTTAGCCTGTTAATTGCCTGAAGAAATGCGGGCGCCTTTATTATGAGGGCCATTCGTCGCCGATCCCGGTTCTACCTACATCGGTCTTTGGGAGAAATGTTTCCTTCATTACTTTGATTAGTTTGTGTGTAATAACTCCGCCATGTAAGCCTTGAGTTTCATGAAATATAATTTGTTTGATGGTTATATTTATGTAGCTTTATAGTGTCGCTTAATAAAAGATAACAAATCTCTTTGCATATAATAAGATGTGAGAGGCGATACCGTTTACACACAGGATTGCTTAAAATAGTATGTAAATACATACCTATTACTTATGTATTGTACTTATTTATTGTTCTTTAATGTCCGTGACCAGTATTCATAATAACTCCCTTGTATATTTGTATTTTGAGACTATAGGGTACCTTTGTCACAAATGTTTTTAAATTCAAAGTTGATAATTCATTGCTAACAATAACAGTCAAATAAATGCAAATTTACTATATTATCCGGAACCCCGCTGCCACTAGTGGAATTAAAACTTATCAAACGTTCGCAGACGCCCTGAATATTAATGTCGATACATTTGGATCATAATTTACGATGTCTGCTATCTTGACCTCACTGAGGATCAGCTAAATAAACTCGAGCGCCTTCAAAACTTCTGCATCAGATTTATTTTCGGTCTCCGAAAATTTGATCATATTTCTCAATTTCGCACGCAGCTCAAATGGCTTCCTATACGACTTCGCCGGAATACTCATATTCTTTCCCTACTCTATAATGTCCTTTTCAATCCCACCTCCCCCCGGTATCTCAAAGATCGCTTTGAGTTTCTCCAGTCCTCCAATTCCTGTTACCTTAGATCATCAGAAAATCTTGCATTAAAGACTCCTGTGCATAGCAGCACCTTCTACGACAGTTCATTTTCCGTGGAAGCTGTCCGGCTCTGGAATTCTCTGCCAGTGGAAATCAGACGTGCTCAAACTCTGACTCATTTTAAAGCGCAGGTTAAACTTCTATATTTATCGTAGGCTCTTATATGTATAAAATTATTGTACTGCTTCATTTATGTGCCATTTCATCTTGGTTGTATTGCATTTATTTTCTATGATTAATTTTATTAGTCTGTATGTATTTTAATTTTATTAGTTATTGGATAGGTAATGCACTACCGGTCGATAAAATTTTATTTTTATTTAATCCTCTCCATCCAAAGGTTGCCTGGAAGAGATTGCTGTGTAGCAATAAGGCCGCCCATTGTACCTATACCTACCTATATATTATTTCTTTATTTTTAAATCTGTATGTCTTGGAGTGCAATAAAGAGTTGTTATCTTATCTTATCTTATCTTACGTCATTATATAGCAACATTGGAGGGCTTTAGGAATATTAGTAGTTCGCCTTTGATATCTGATGATATATTACAATTCAAAGGGGTTTTTATCCATAAGGACTTGCCAATAGAATGGACTTAAGAAATACCTACCTTACATTATTTTTTCATTTCACCACAGAATACATAATATGATAGTACTAAAGGTTTCCAATTGGGCAGGTCATATAGCTCGAAGAACCGATAACCGTTGGGTTCATAAGGTTCTCGAATGGCGACCACGAACCGGAAGACGAAACGTAGGGCGCCCTCCCACTCGGTGGACCGACGACATTGTTAAGATCGCAGGAAGTCGGTGGATGGAAAGGGCTCAAAATCGTTCTTCCTGGAAATGTATAGGGGAGGCCTATGTGCAGCAGTGGACCTCTTCAGGCTGATGATGATGATGAAAGGTTTTAGACACTTGATATTATATTGTAAGAAACTCAAGGATAACGTTAAACAAGTAAGTATGTTATTGTGCTAAATCACAAAAAATTGTAATGGAGCGGTGGCCGCTGTATCTTCAATCAAATGGTGTTTATGCAAATACACGTTTTAGCCGCAGAGTGGCAGCAACGTCGATTATCTTGCTCCTTACGGATAGATATGGTTAAAGGATAGCATCATAAGTTCAAGGAATATATTTACTTCTCGTAAGCAAGCGTACTCGTAACTTGCTTGAATTTCCTCAACTAACTAAATGCTGGCATTACGACTGAGGTTTCAAAGGTTTATGCTAATGTATGTGTTTTGCCGAAGCGTTGCGCCAATGCCACTTTGGCTTTGTTTGATGGTGTGTGATTGATTTACTCGATTCGCTTTTGATGGAAGATTTATTCATCTATCACGTTTGCGAAGCGAACTTGAGTTCAGAGTTCAGAGGTGTTCTATATTCGTTTTTCTCTTCATCTAAAGAAGTTTAGACGAAACATCTGAAGTCACCAGATCTTTTTTCAGTCATTGATTGATACCATAAGTTTACTGGAAGAGATGGAATTGAACAATAAGTCATATTGTGCTTTATATTTACTCTGTACGTTCATTCATTTTATGGATGTAGCCTGTCATTATGATTGTATCTTCAGGGTGATTGGAGACTACTTATCATTAAGTCCCCCTGAATATTTTATTTTGTGTTCTAAAGTATGAATAAATAAATACATTATTTTCATGCTTGGAAAACATAGCCATTGGCCACGTGTTGGAAGAAGAGTATCCCAAAAAAGTCAAACTAAACGGACGATATTTTGGTAATTCTCGAAATGAAACACGTCGGTCCCATAAAAGTAAATACTGCGGCAGCTGGGCGGAAGGTTCAGCGCAGCGATCGGCTCATTAATACCGCACACGTATGTACCGGCCTTAAGCTAGGGTTACCAGAAAGTTATTATAGAGAGAATTGGGACTATAATATAGACGATATTATAGGTTTTTTACAAAAAAAATGTCGGTATGTAACGATTTTTTACCTATGGACACAGAAAATACCTATATTAATACATTAGAAGAAAATCATACGAGTACATATTAAAGATTTATGTTGCAAGCATATTTTAGCATGCTTTTGCGCATTATTTTCACTGTTTCACAGTTTCATTCATCGGCTTTTTATAGCTATTTTTCAACACTGAACTATTACTTACTAAGTATATAATATACATACAACCTACTAAGTCTACTAAGTATCTACCTGTGGTTAAATCATATTTATTGTAATAATGTCTAATTTCTATACACCAGATGACATAGTGGCCATTATTGTAACAATAAGGAAACAATAAAAGTTGGATCTAAAACAAAAAAACATTGCGCCACCGTGTTTTTTCTTAGAATCATACATTCGTTCTCATGCATTTCACGTTGGCTTTTATCACGGGTCAATTTAAGTAACGTGCCTATAAATTGTATTATTATTAAACATTTAGCATAAAGCAAGGTTGTCGTGAGAGAAGCCCGGTGCAGCCTGCTAACGACACTGCCACTTGTAAGTTGCCAACTCGAAACGTGTTACGTTAGTTACGCAGCGTAACTCAGTTGCCATGGAATTTCACTTCGCTGCAGTAAAGTTACGTAGTTAAGTTACTGTTGTACTTTGGTACTTCATTACCCGTATTATTTATGCATAAATCCTAGTAGGTGTGATTTAAACGTGACACGCGATTTTAACATTGTGCGAAAGGCCCTGGATTACGCATTTCTCTGTTGATAAGGCATGGATTTCCAGAATTAAAACATGAGATTCAATAAATAAGTAAGTCTCGAAATCGTGAGACGAGGATTGAGGGGCTTGCGAGTCCGGTTGATACGCGGTGCTTGCTATAATAACGGTTAGAAGCAAAAACACTTGCTATGCGCTAAACTGGGCCATGCTTCCACTCAAGCTGAATTTTGGGCATGCTTTGACGATTTTCTGGCAATTGTACTTTGAACAATATTTTAATCATTGCGCACCGAAATAGAATATAATATTTTAATATAACGCCATGGTCACAGATTATCATGATGCCGTCTCGTCGGGTGTTTCTGGTATTACATAGGAATTGATTAAAAATTCATACGCCAGGATCTCGAATGCGGGCGAGAGAACCTACCTGTCTTCTACCCGCGATCTATTTTCACCAAATCTGTGAACGTTTCCCACACCTTTGCAACACAACGTGATCATTTTATGGTCACGTCATGCCTTCCCAGTTAGGCGCAGGTGCGCTGAGCCGGGCCAACTTTTTGCTGGGGCCCGTCGTAAATCTACCCGGCAAAACGATTCCCGGCCAACAAAACAGCCGTAACGTCTGCTTAAGTGATAGCGTACAGGAAAACTTATGCTGATCCAAATGGCTTTAAAATTATGACGTCATAAATTGTGTAGGTGGAACAGTTGGATTTTTATTGATTTGAATTATATGCGATTTGCTGAAAGGCTGGATTTGGATGCTAAGCCGCGGTAAAGTTCCAAGAGGTGATATTAATAAACAGCAATATCGTAGCCTACATATTTGGCTCTTCAAATTAGCATTGCAATGTAACGGGGCAATGTCGCAGGTATGTTGGGTGCGCTGCCAAAACTCCATGAACACCTGTCCAGAAAAATACCCCCAAATAGCGCTTAGTGGGAAATTTCGGAAGGGGCAAGAAAATAGGTGACAAATTAGGTACAGCCAGCAACAAAACTGTAGTAAATAATTATATCCAAACGTTCAATATACTATGTATTTTAACCAACATTATGACAAATCTGTGCCAACATTATTTAGTATTTTCTGAACGTTTCCGTGTAATCGTGTATATTCCGATAGAAATTGGAAAGTATGACATGTCCGGCTACTTTTGTTGCGGACTGTACCACCCTTCTAGTGGCGTCGTGGTGTGGTGTGGATTAATGTCGCTTCATTTCTCACTTCAGACGCACGTGTGCAGACGGACGATGCATATTATAGCTATATGTATCTGTTGGTACGTCTGAGTGGAATATGTTATGAAATATACTGGAGAGTTGGGAAATTGAATGTACAATTCAGAGAAAATTTATTTGTAAATGGTTTATGTATTTGCTCAGAGCGGGGTGGTGGCTATTTGTAGAGCTGTATTTTAGCAGACTACACTTGAAATACTTTCAAGTCTGATGGGTTATCCGTATCTGATAGCGATGAAGGGAAAGCAGCAGTTTATACTGTCCTTGTCAAAAAATATTCAAACAAACTGACGTTTTATAAAATAATGTACAGGAGCAATAACACGCCATATTATTGTTAGGTGGGCGCCCAACTAATAATACAAACGCAACTTTCTTGCTTTAAGTATCTTCTATTAACTCTACCTAACAATTCCTAGTAATAACAAATGCGAGAAAATAATAAGAGTTATTCAACTAAAAACGGACAGAATATTAAGACTAAAATATAAGGGTATTTTACCGAAAAGAGGATAGTTTCTATCAAAATGAGTATCTTTAAAATACTATAACTCATCCAACTTTCTATACTAGAAATAAACTTAATTGCGCAATCACATAGAGTTAAGAAAGTTTCCCGAATAGACAAAGTTAAAAGATTTATTTTAAGCTAACCTTGTACTTTTTGTTTCAGAAAACTCGGAACGATGAAGATCTGCACGTACTTGCTGCTAAGTTTTTTAGGTAAGTACGAGATTTACGTTGCCATAATTCATACTTATGGCTTTAGTTACGTAAGTACTTAACATTTGTCAGCCCTTACTTTTTTCTTACACAACTTACCTACTTCCATAAGAATGTACCTAACATCATTTAAATTACAAAGTATTTAGCACGGAACTACATTATATCATAGTAGGTTAAATCACCTATATCTAGGTGATTTAAAAAAGTATCTGCTTGTTTTTTAATTAGCACAGAGTATAGTGTGTTATCTATTAGTACCTAAATAAAGATAGATAGGTATACAAACCTCTTAATTGAATCACAGCCTAGCTCCACAACATAATAAAAACCAAACCAAACTCTGCAAGTAGGTAAAGTTATTACATCTCCTCCAAACAACCATGCACGGAGAGGAATAGCCGGAAATACAATGGGCAGAGTAGGTATTTCAATCAATAAAATATAAATAACTAGCGGACACGGCCACGCGTTGCTGTGGCTAAGGTTTTTGTAATTGCGATGATAAGTTGAGATGTAAGCTATCCTATCTGTTAAGTTAGACCAAAATGCACACGGTGTGCAAATTTGATTAAAATCGGTTAAGCAGTTTAGGGAGTCCATCGCGGACAAACAACGTGACACTTAATTTATATATATTTAGATAAATAAATAACTTATTTATCGATAAGTAGGTATAGATCAATATTATAAATGTAAAATACTGCGGTAGGTAGTTCCGATCACTACTTGCCTATCAATATACGAAATAAATATAAAACACATTTGACCTATAAAATGTTAACAAGACGTTTAATAAATCTATGAATCCGTGGAGTTATTAATACAATAAATTAAAAAAAAAACTATAATAACTGTAGAAGTAATTACATCTTTTTTGTAAAATATACGTTTAGTACCTACCCCTGATTTGTATTAAGTATAAGCATTACATATAAGAGGCGCAACAATCCTATCTACATTACATTAATTACGTTGGTTGCCCAACTGCAGGCAGTAATATGTTAACACTATACAGTTTTCTCCTTTGCAAACTCTCGGAAACTGAGTTCTAAAGTTAGCTTGTCTTATCGCGTCTATGCTTGTACATAGTAAAGGTAAACACAGTAACTCAATTTCACACAAATAACACCGTTTCATCACACACAGAGAAGCATTCGTGAGCACTTGATTATTTGCTCTCATATTTACGAAGACATCGCCCCAGGATATTTCATTACAATTATGCGTAATTTGTTTCAATGGCCTTACAAATAGGTACCTAACTACGTGCTGGTAGGTAGAGAACAAAAAAAATCCCTAAAAATGAAGTGTTCGCTTTTATCCTTGTGATAGGTTTATTTTAAATAAAAAAGGTAAAAGTAACGACTAACAAAAGTAATTGCTATATCAAATAGTGAACAATAGCCAAAATTCATATTACATAAGACCACCCATTAAGGGATAGGACCGCCCATTGTACCTAAAATAAATGATTTGATTTGGTTTGATTTACTTACCTATTTGTATCCCGTGTTCTTTATATTTTGATATCTATCTATTTATCTCCATATTTCTAGATACGAGTACTATAAATATCTTTTAGCAAGAGTTTAAACTCTGTGTTTACGTTAACGTTTAAGTAATTTTTAGGTACTGTTAACACTGTTTATGTTGATCTTAAACGAGAATTTACTTCGTGTTGTTTAATTTGCGCTGTTTTTAGTTTACTTAAGCGCTTGGATAGTTTGAAACTGTTGTACTGAATAACTGAATACTAGCTGTACTTGTAATACTTTGTACTGCCACTTTTGTGTGAAATCTTGAAAGACGGACTTATTACAATGAGGGTTTACTTAGGCTTTCACTTACCTCTGTTGAGTATCATGAAGATTTAGTTTTTTTATATAGGTCATAAGGCTAATGGTAAGCGCGACGAATACTCTAATATATTGCCTACCTACTTAAATTTTGAATAGCAAAGACATCCAATGTTGTATTTGTACCTACTGTGCTCGTGATTTTTACAGTTCTACAGATTTTTCAATTTATTTATATATATGTGGGTTGTGGCAATGATGAAACGATTCTCGAATTATTTTACAACTTTTATTTATTTAAATTCGTCTTAATTACAACCTCCATCTTTTTCCGTCTTTCTTCCAGTCCCCCACCACTCATTCCCTTCACAGATTAAAAATACGGACCCAATCCCATTCCCTCATTCCCACACGGTCATCCTACTCATTCGTCTGCCTCGGATGAATGACAAGACGATGTATCGTCAGGTGAGCGCCAGGGTTTCATCATATCAGCAGAACTCGACGTGATCATCGGACCTTCTCCCTTTCCAACCTTCCTCATGTCGTATCGATCATTTCCCTTTTTCCTTACAATTTCGTATGGCCCAAGGTATTTAGGGTGCAGCTTGTAACCTTGAACAAATTGGGTTCTTTTGATTGCTACGAGTTCTCCAAGGTCGAATTGATTGGCTGTCTTTCGTTTCTTGTTGTAGCTTCTTCTATTTTCATCTTGGATTTTTTGTATATTTTCTTTTGCTTTCATTCTTAGTTCTTGTCTTTGTTCGTTATAATTTTGAATGTTTTCTTCTTCGATCAGTTCCAATATTCCATCATCATTATCTCTCATTTTAGTTCCCATTAATAGTTCAAATGGCGTCATCCCAATGCTTCTTTGGTAAGTGTTGTTAATATTTCGTTGAACAGCGCTTACATGCTTATACCATTTAGTTGGGTCATCAGCGCTTAGCTTTCCCAACACATTGGTGATTATCTGGTGGACTCTTTCCACCTGACCATTGCCTCTTGGTTGACCAGTAGATATCGTGTGATGGCCGATATTTTCGGAATCACAATATTCTTTAAAAGCATTTGATGTAAACGAGGTGTTTCGATCAGTGATCATCCGATTTGGTGATCCGAATGTCTGTTGCTGTATTCTTAGCTTTTCTAAAACTTCTTCAGTGGACACAGTCTTCGTTGGGTATATCCAAGTAAATTTTGTAAAGCCATCTACTACTGTTAAAATGTACTTATAATTCTTGTTAGTAGACGTCAGGGGACCGAGGTGATCAACATGGTAAGTATCTAGTGGTGTAACTCCTTTATCAATAGAGTGTAAATAGCCTTCTTTTTTACCCTTCTTATGTGACACCAAAATACACTCTACACAATTATCTATGACAGATTTGACTTTCTCCTTCAGGTTATCGATGTGGTATTCTCTTAATATTAGTTCTTCCGTCTTGACTACGCCAAAATGTCCCTTTTCATGATTCTTTCTTATTATTTCGTTTTGCATCCTTTTTGGTACCACTAGTAATTTCGTTCCATCTTTAATTTTCATTAATATTCCATTTTCGATTAGATAGTCTTCGTACGGTTCTCTCTCTAATACTTTCTTCATCAACTTTATTTTCAGGTCCTCATCTTGTGCTCTTCTAAGGCGTGCTACAGTGTCGGTAAGCAAACAAACATTGCTTACAGGATGTCTGCTAAGAGCGTCAGCATGTTTCAGTCGTGTTCCAGGTCGGTGCTCTATAGTGTAGTCGTACTCTTCCATCAATAATGCCCATCGAGCAACTCTTGGAGGTAGGTCTTTCTTTTGCAGCGTCATCGTCAATGCGGAGCAGTCAGTAACTATCTTAAACTTTATGCCAAGTAAGTAAACCCTGAATTTTTTAACAGCTTCAGCAATTGCTATTATCTCGAGGTAATAACTGTGATACTTCTTTTCAGGTGCAGTCGTCTTTTTACTCATGTAATATACTGGGTGCATCTGGTTATCTTTTGGACTTCTCTGTAGAAGAACAGCTCCATACCCTTCTGCGCTAGCATCTGTATGTAGCTCTGTCTCTAAACTTGGATCATACATTCTTAAGACGGGAGACTGGCATAATATGTCTTTTAGCTCTTTAAACGCTTTTTCACCAATTTGTTTGTTAACGACTCCGAGTTCTAACGGTGATAATCTTCGAGGGCTTTGGTGTACTGGGGTCTCTTCAGTCAGTAGTATCTTAAGTTCGACTTTAGATTCTTTAGTGGCGTTGTTCGGGTTGTAGTCATGAATTAACTTCTTAATTTTTCTTGCAAGTTTGGTATCCCCAACATCCAAACATTTCTCTTCGTGATCATCTAGTGCAGTCAAATGCAAAATCTTCTTGGCAGAAATTCCTTTTGGTGAGAAATTTATCTCTACATCATTCAGTATAGGATTACCAAGTATTATGCCAACCGGTATCAAGTTGTTCTCAACCACGTGAAACTTGCCGTCAAAGTAGCAATCATCTATCTGAATCTTCGCCGAAAATGATCCCTTCGTGTAGATCTCATGTTCTGCAATGCCTGTTAGACGTATTGTTGAGTCTGGGTTATAATTTAGTTTATCGCCGTTGACTTTGTTAAAACAAGTTTCGTTGACTAGGTTAACGTCGCTCCCAGTGTCAATCAGAACTTTGGCTTCCACATCATTGATCATTATCTTCTTGTATGGTGTAGCACAGGATCTATCCCCACTTTCCTGGATCTTGAGGGTCTTCTTAGTATTGCCGCATTCATTGGATTTATGACCATATTCATTGCATTTGAAGCATTTTACACCCTTCGTGCATCCTGGCGACTGATGGTCTGTGCTTCCACAATTATAACATCGTTTCGTTTGGATTCGGTGATGCGTCTTCTCCTTAGATGAACTAGGTGTGCCTGTAGGCTTAGACGAGTAAGAGGCTGAAGTCTTTTGTTTCATTGCAGCATATAGGTCCAACTTCTTTCGAAATTCCTTTAAGTCAGCAGCCCCGTACAGTATTGATTTGTTGACTTCGACGTCTCGAATACCATCAATAATGTACTCAATTAAAGCTTCGTTTTCAATAGAACCTAACATTGCTATCTCTTTCATGTTTAGAAAATACTGCTGATATGTCTCGTTATTATTCATCTTCCGTGCCGCGAGTCTCTTATGAATAGTTGCGCTGTTTAACTTTACGCCGAATTCTTCTAATAATTCTTCCTTCAAAGAGTGCCAATCTTGAGTATCGGACGTGCGCAAAAATAATTTGGCAGTCCCTGTAAGCAACCTTTTGGCGTAGATAAATTTCTCTATATCGCCCCATTGCATTAGCGTAGCAATATCTTCCAAATCTTTCACCCAGGTGGTTACAGCATAACTGTCGTCTCCGCTGAACCGTGTCATCGATTTTTCCAAGTCATTGAATGAAATTTTAGGAACAGGTTCCATGACTGGTAAGTCTTCATCTTCTTTAACCTTCTTTGGTGGCATCTTTAAACAGGTTTAAGTCTTAAAATCTTCAAGTCGTAATCTTCACAATTAAATAATATTTTTGTTTTATTTCTTTGATTCTGGTAACATAGTCTATGCCAATAGCAATAACGAAACGCACGAAGGGCACGAAACGCAGCTAACTTCACTCTTCACTCTTTGTCTATGGTCATGGTAGGACTGCAGGAACGAAACGCACGAAACGCAGCTAACTTCACTCTTTTCTTCTGTAATTTTTAGGTTATGTTTTCACTCCGGTTTTCTTCACAAAACGCTTCGAGATTGATGTTTCACCACTTGTTTCACATCCCGGACGAGCCCCCAAAAATTATGTGGGTTGTGGCAATGATGAAACGATTCTCGAATTATTTTACAACTTTTATTTATTTAAATTCGTCTTAATTACAACCTCCATCTTTTTCCGTCTTTCTTCCAGTCCCCCACCACTCATTCCCTTCACAGATTAAAAATACGGACCCAATCCCATTCCCTCATTCCCACATATATATATATGTATATATCAGCTTACTTGTACACTTTACGCGCGTACTTGAGAGAAAAATATGACGTCATGAACTCAAAACTGGGTTAGTCTAAAATCCTGGAAATAAAAAAAAATAAACTGCACTCCCGGTTCGGTAGTATAAATAGTATATAAAATGCTGGCTTGCATGGCACGCGAATGGGCGCTGTGTGCGTGTGAATTCAGCTGCAATGTGTACATTTCGAGCTCAATTTCAAAAACTTAAATCATTTGCGCACGTGCGGGAAAGAGTATACGCTTCAGTCATGTATATGGTATAATGAGGTAAGTATTTAAACAAAACTCAAGTGTCTCGTCACATAACTATGAAACGTTACAACAATGCCTATCTTTCCCCCGGATTTCAGGTACAACGCGTTGCTTATATACAGAGTGAAACAAAAAGATTCTGATTATTATCATCTTGTACTAAATAAAGATCATAGAGTGGGAGGAAGTGAACACGAATTACATTTCTATTTATATTATTGTTTATGCTACGCCATGCATCATAATATAGTTTATCATAATTATGAGTAAATGTTTAAAGACTAAAGCCACCTGTCCGGTTTAACATTGATGGCAGAATAATTTACCGCTGTCTCTATCTGGCACTAAACAAATGACAAGGATAGCGATATACTTAATCCGTTGTCAAAATAAACAGCCGTAAAACTAGACTTTACTAGTTTTAGTTATTGTGCGGAAACATCGTAGTCAAAACGGCCGGTAGCATTTCTTGTTCAAAGACTCGCCACACAGCATGGTTCACCAACAGTCAAACAAACTTGAGGCTTGGCTGGCTGGCGCGGACGAGGGAACTTAGGTTGCGAGTTCAGTCTGCAACTTTGCGATGTTTAAATCACAATCGCGAGTTCGGAAATGTAACGGTATTTTTTTTTAATTGTCAATTCTGTATTTTGTAATATGTGCATAAAATGGCGTTCAAAATTAATTGTGTCAAATTGAAGGTAACATTTTAAACAACATATAAACTCACGCATGGAAATTTATTTTCAAAACTAACTTCCTTCATTCAATTTGAACTACATAAATTGAGAAAATGTGGCCGTTACATTTTAGAGCTCGTCACTGTAACTACATGTGATGCAAGCATTGCATATGGATGGGATTCAACACGGACTGCCGCAAGGCTTATTTGATAAAGAAGACGTTATAAAAGAGAGGTAAAGGGAATTTTAGGCAGAGTTCTGTTCAATTCAAACGATCTCATTAAGATTACGATGGGTCTGTATTGTTGCCCATTGTTGGGCAAATAATTTCGAACAAGATGTCCAGACACTGCGATCCTTCAGAATCATTCATCATATAAAAAACCCTCGTTCCACTTTTTAAGTAGGCACTTCTTTTGAAACCTATCTCGACAAAAGCATTCGGCTTTAGCAGAAACCACAAAGCAACCCTGTACCGTCCGATGTGGTCTAAAAAGGCTGTAGTTAGTAATGAGTACAGCTCCAGTCGTGTACTATCGAATGGAAGCAAGGTTCCAAGAATTCCTAATTGGATGTGTTGGCTCCAATGTACAAATAGTCAGTCACTAATTGGCAGAAAATATTTTCTAGAAGTGTGCCTACTTCGATTATTAAAGAACACTGTTAGATAATATGGGACTGTTTTTGTTTACGAAAGAAAAAAAGATGAACAAAAATAGTATTATGTGAGACACATTATTTAATGATGTCAGGCTATTCTTGTCATGTCTTTATATAAAAATGAATCCCAATTTCCCTTGGTCACGGCATCACGCGTGAACGGCTGGACCAATTCTGCTAATTCTTTTTGTGATGTGTTTGTTACCATCAGGAGAAGGTTCTTATGAAAACAAAATAAAAAAGTTGCGCCGAACATCAGTAAATTAGAAGAAACATTACGACTACACTAATTTTTATAATGTATTTTTTTGACAGGAAAAATGACAATTACAGGACTATTGCTGTCGGGTCAGCTAGTACACGATAAATTAAATTGTCAATCATATACACTGTCTGTTTACTGCTATTGTGATATAGTGCATATTGGGCAAGTTGCATATTGGGCAGGTTGCATATTGGGCAGGTTGCATATTGTGGCATTGTCAATTTAGTGAAGATTCACTGACCCACAGCTTTCAATTAGTTTATACAAACATAAATAAAGTAAGTATTAAATAAATAAGTATTAAGGCTTCTCGCTCGTCGTTCAATTGTTTCAGTTTAGTTTTAAAATAGTTTTTAATAAGTTGTGCGTATATATAAAAACTTAATAACTTAGTACCGCCGAAACATAATACTCCATGTCGATTAAATAATGTTATATAACGTCCAAATTATAGAAAATAAAACACAATATTTTTTTTCACTTACACCACTTCAACAAGATTCAACAAGATCAAGCATTGAGCACGTAAGAACTGACGTGTAGCTTTGTAGAAAAGCGAAGTACCTACTACACAAGTCTTGATAAGTTTTGATAGCACGTAGCGAATCTCGAAGCGGCAAAGTTTTGAAATGTCTTGAAGGCAGATTCATAACAGATATCATGCAAACTTGCGCTGCCCGGGTTACTTATGTTACTTCTTGATACTATCTGACACGCAGATGACTTTACTTGGAAAGTTTCAGTTGAAAAACAAAATATGTACCTACGTACGTACATCTTCCTACTATTTTATATATGGATCAGTAGTACCTACACCTCAGTATTGGATATTATACATATTCAATATTACACTTCACTTTCAGTAGAACTTTACCAAACATTTTTCATATTTTACGAGAACTCTTTCCAAAATATATTATGCTGTACCCATCGCGTTTAGTTTTTTCCACCGAAGGCTTTCATGTCATCTGTCAACGTGTCGGCCATTACCGGCCTCTGAGGTCACCCGGGACCCTCCCACGAGACACGTAGCATACCACTCAATGTCTACCTCACCAATTGATCTCCTGATAAAATATATGTACCAACCCACTGAACCCATTTTACAATAACTTAGGAAATATACCTACATAGCTGTAGTATTATATAGGTATAATTAAGAAATAACGCAGCAGATAGGGGATAGGAATCATAATTTGTAGCAACTTTTTCCCCATTTACCTGTTCGTTCAACCTATGTACTTGTACGTCCCAATTAAAGCCAATGGTATCCATTCTATTGTTACCGTTGAATTGATAACATTGTTATGAGCGGCAGTGTCACTAATATAGGTATATTCGGATGGACAGAAAAACAGACGAATACATTATACATTATACAATACATATAAAATTATATTATAATATAAATAGCTGCCAACTAGTAATGGGTTAGATCAATAGGTTCCTTATGAAACTGTAATGGTTTGTAGGTTGTTCTATAAAATTGTAGTATCAATTGTGCGAATAGGACTGCGTTACTTTATACCTAGTGGTTCCAATCGACGGAGGCCTCTGTAATAGTAAGTTATAAGTACCTAAGTACAGTTAGTAAAAATATTTTTCCGTAAATTGAAACCACAACACAAATATATCATAACCACAACAGTCTAAAAGGAATAAAAGTAAATCCACAACACAGCGTCTTGATAAAATGAAATTAAACTTGTCTAATCATAGGATTCGAACGATGAAACTTTTCTGCCAGAGGAATAAGACATTTCTAATTGCTTACCGGAGTTTCTTCAAACTCACGTCTAGCAGCAATAGTTCTTCCAGCAATTAGTGCCTAAATAACTTTTAGAAATAAAAGTTGAGCTTGCAGAAACCAGTTTTAAACTTCTGTAAGGGATTTATATTGTGGTGACCGATAAAGAGCCGCCTTTTCTCTGTCTCGGTACAAGAAAATAAATAAAATACGATCAAGTGATTATGTTACTTAGATCCTCTGAATAGGAATCCTTGTATTTAGAAGAGCATGGTCCATGAGGACCATGGACTGTCTAAGGGCCGCCCAAGAGTCTCCGGCGGAGATCGAAGCTCGGTGAAATACGCTTCATAAGTTCGATAAGGTCACGAGGGTAAATTTATTGGTTAATCGAACCCTGTGGCAAACGCACTGTTACCACTACACGTTACCGTCTCTAGTTCTACTACTTTGGTCTATTAACTAAAGGGCTACGAGAAATATACTTATTACACTTAGTTATTGGAAAATATATGGCCAAATAACAGCAGTGTCTCACAGAACGCTAAAACTGCCAAGCGGGCACGTATCTCTAAGCCCTCGCTTCTCTCAGCTGGTGCTTACTCAGTCCGAAGCGAGCCCCGGGGCACCATTATATCGAGGTCTCCACTCCGAGCTCTTTGTTATACCCCCCGCGACACACGAAAATAACCCTTAACGCAAGTACGCAAGGTGCTAGTAAATATTAGTGTCAGTTACTATGGCCTGTTGCACTTCAGTGGTAATGACGCGTGGCGCTCAAATGTGGCAAGTTGCACGCCTTGAGATAGTTTGATGACGTTAATTAACATTTGGTTGGTTTGTTGTATGCTAATGTGTCTCTTTGATGAGCGAACGGTCGGCGTACTTGAGATTTTATGAGCGAATGATTCCGCAGTATCTTGTAATGGCAGCTTAGACTACCTTCAAGTGTGTCTGTAGTCCAATGCCTGGGTGTCAGCAAAGACAAAAAAAATCCCTTTCCCATTTTGGGTCACTGCTGAATACGGATCTCGCGGACTCTCACCTTACTTTTGCGAAGAAGATTGGGTCATAATTCGCCACCGGGCGCGGGGTCACGGGCCGGATTGGTGGATCACTTACCTCTGACATAATTCTCAGGTGTGTGGGTTTCCTTACTTTGTTTTTCTTCACCGAAAAGCGAGTTCTACTCAACATACGCAACGTAAAACAATAAATATATTATGCAATGAAGGTTTCTTAAAATGAAAAAAAAAAACTTACAAGGGAATATATATAAAATGAATTTATATCCGAAAACGATATCGGAATCAAATAAACAAAATGCCTACACAGCCCGTGTGCTAAACGAATATCGCACAGAATTCAATTCCCAATCTGTTTCTACTTTTGCACACCGAAAGTTACGCGAACAAAGTACCTACATAAACAAACATTCCCTGCGACGGCACGGCGAGCAAGAATTTCTGACGCGGCTACCCGTCCGGAGAGTCCCCAATGTCGCCAAGCCCCCGAGATCCGACGAAACTTACTTGAGCAAACTCACTACAAACTTTTACCTAAGTACCTTAAATTTTAAGTCAATTTCGCGTCCGCTCGACGGTACCCTCTCTCTAGTGGATTTAGAATATTTAAATATGCTAGCAGGTTCTATGCTCGAGATTCGAACCTAATTTGTCGAGGTGTTTCAATTTTGGACCCACTCGGGTTGACACTTTAATTAAAGCTTTCGCTCGTTTATGAAAGTTTTGAATTAAAAGAACCGTGCTTTGCTACGGTGCCGTAGAGACTACGCCGTAGACTCACTTATCGTAGCTCTGTCGTAGCTAAAAATTTACTTTAAACTGAAAGTATGATAGAATAGATAGAACAAGAACAATGTAAAAGTACATACAGTTTTCAGCCTCGCAATTCGAGGGTTACAACTCCAACTGGTCTGTGCATTTGTTTAAACCAGCGCGCCATTTGGAAATGTTTACAGCACGCGTATCAGTTCAATATTTGCCGGAATAGTTTCAGTGCTGGTGGGAAACATCTGGTCGCAATATCAGCACAGATCCTGCATTCGCGACACGTAACGATAGTTCGGACAAGTTGCGACCATCCGGACGTGTTCGGTTCTAACCCGAACGCTAATTTAGCTGAAACTTCCCCAAATAAAGTTTACAATGTATTGCACTGTTTCCAAGTTGCAGCCGCACGGTACATCCGACAACAATTTCTATATCGGGACAATCTAAATGTCATAAAGTACTAAACGATTTAATCTAATTGCTCGAAATGGAATTTTAACTCGAGAAATAGAATGAAACATCGACTGAGCCAATTAAAAGTTTCGACACTCCGGCAAACATGTTGTCAATATTTATGAGAATCCTACCAACTTCAAAAATGTGCTCTCTGCATTTTAATTAATTATATTACTTTTTCCGTGTTCCATGAGTTGGAATTCGTAAAATGTTTGTGGAAATGAGCTTATATTGGAAAATACCACTCAACTGAATGCTTATTATTTGTACTGTACCTATAACTTTACCGCTTTCGACACAACTGCTAACGGCCGAAATTAATATTTTATCTCCTATCCAAGATTAAAATCGATCTTGGATTGCTGCCTATCGTTCGATCGCTTTCCGTGCTGTCTGCATGTCTGCAATCTGCGTGCCTTTATAAACCAATCCACGGATCGGTTATTGGCACGTTTGACCCTAAAAATGGATTGTGATATCAATCCCTGATAGCAAAATTTGGATTGGATTGATTATTAATTTCGGCCGTTAATCTACTAATAGGTACGTCACGAACTCAGTTTGCCGCTAAAACAAAAGTAACAAGCAGAAAAGTAATACCATGGTACAAGAAAAGATGAAGGTACCATGCATAATAATTAGAGGTACCTACATACTCGTAATAAGAGGTGCCTACATCTTCGATCGATAATGTACTAGATTAAAGTTAACGGCTTTAATTAAACGGCCAGTGAAATAATAGCACAAACAAACTTGTGGTCTTATTTGCATTAGTCCAAAACTAAACCATAATGGACAGAAATAAGGTTGATTACAATTTTATTACTTTTATGACGTTTTGATATCTTTTTGTCATGCCATTTTTCTTGGCTGTGTTTGGTTGCATCGCTTAATTTAGAAAATTATTGATCAAAGACCTACGTATTCTAAACAGTTTAATCTGAGTTAACAGTATGAACATAAAACAAACAAATGAAAATTAAAATTTTCCTGCCAGATGCAATCACAATCGGTGCCAGCAAAAAGGTTTTAAATGGCGTGTAAATTATAAAGAGTTACAATTTATCCGAGGGTATATTTTCATGTAACGCAATTAACAAAATTATGTACGAAAAGGAAAGCCTCGGACGTGATGGGAATGAAGGGAATAAAATAAATTAACTTTACGACCGTTTTAAAAAATACTTTCATACTTATACAACTACGTAAATATACTTTGAATTTAGGTCGCGTATAATTTATTCGTCCTTGTTGAGTGTTTTTCGGACGAATTTTAATTAAATTGATTTTTAAATCCAGTAGGAAGGGATCTGATGAAGGGGCCGCTCAATCGGGAAGCCCATCAATCAATTTTGCTAATAGCTTAAAAATATTGAGGCCTATATTGAAGTCATCAACATTATTGGCAAAGAAAAAAACGCAGAATGAGATCGTCATTAATTTATTATACTTCCCAACTGGTAAAAATTAGGGGGGAGGGGCAATTTACTGTGACTCTTTATCGATAGTTAATGATTATAATAATTACTAGCTATATCCTGCGACTTTGTACGCGTGGACAACATATGACGTCATTATGACTCTACAGCTTAGTCGCTGACTTTGTCCATAGCCCGTGCAACATAGAGGCTCAGCAATGCCGGCCGCGGTACTTGCTCACTTTTTAGCAAAACTTTAAAGACGTTAGTTATAAAACGTATGCCATAGACAAACACCATTTACTTGATACCAAAGCTATCAAATGCTGAAACTCCTATCAAAATCCGTCCAGTAGTTTTTAAGTTTTAAGGTAAGAAACAAACAAAAAAAAAAATACAAATATTCGCAAAAAAAAACACATTTTAGGGTTCAGTTATCTTTAATTAGTCAATCCTAGTTCGCTTTTCAAAGATATCTTCGACGTACAGACATGGCTCTGTTCCAGTTTTATAATAAATAGTATATAGAATTATAGATTATATAGATAGTGCTCAGAAAATCATTGTTTAGTTTTTACTCATTCAATTATATTTGAAACTCACGCATCCTACACGCGGTGTGGGTAGGTAGAAGCATGTTAAAAACTTCAACAACATTATTCTTATCATCATGTAGGTAGGATGTTATCTAAAATATGTGAAAATATGCAGCATGACCTACTGCGGTCATGCTGCATAATTTTCTTCATAATGTAGAGTATGTACTAACTACATCGACATTTTGTTAGCAGATTTGGGCAAAAGGATCCGATTATTTAATAGGTCAACATGTTTTAGTACAAATTAATAGCACTTTCACAAACTTCTAAACCAGCGGTACTCTAAGTGTGTTCCGCGGAACCCTAGGGTTCCGCGCTACCCCTGTAGGGGTTCCGCAAGACTAGAAAAAAATCATAACACCTCTCTCTGGTCACTGGTCGAACGTTTTGACTCCGCCCGCCGCGCGTAAGTATACTTGTGAGCGCGCAGTCCCTTTGATAAAAGCCTCTGAATTAGACTCTATAGTTGTGAACAAGTGACTTCCGGCTCTATCTTCGAAAACATAAAGTCGAGATTGTTAAAGAATACACTTTTAAAAACTATTGTTTTATTGTAGGGTTCTGTCAAGTATTTTGCTTGTCAAAAGGGTTCCGTGACCAAAAAAGTTTGAGAACCGCTGTTCTAAACAAAAGCTTAGCCCACACGCCAAACCTCCTATCGCGGCATTCATTGATTCCCAACTTCATTCCGTATAATCCCTTGGAAATCCCATGTAGCATCGCTCGGCTTTATGCGGTCGTGAAATACGGCGATTATCATAAACGAGGCGTTTTCGTCATCCACCGTGGCCCATTAGAGCATGCCTGTGCGAGAAACTCGCGGAATGACGGCCTTTATCGTCCCCAGTATACGTATAACCTCGCAGATATAGAGGAATTAGATACCAAACATTGATCATTAACGCCTGATATTGTAGATAATTAGGCGCTTATTGATTGCGCAGTTGTCCAGTTAATATTGCTCACTGAAGGTCTATTTTGTATGCAACAAAGTCACCAAACAAGCAGATCGTTTATAACCATTGCATAACTTTAAAAGTTATTTAAACTATTTGCTATAAATAAAAACATTACTCTCTTTCGGCAACCGGGTAAAAATCGTTAAATGGCTAGCCTGAAAGCGATAAACTGCTCTCATGAGGTTCAAAAATATGTAAAACTAGAAGCACCTCGCGGTTTCACCCGCGCTAGCTGCTATCCCGCGGGAACCATTAATTTTTACGGGATAAAAGGTAGCCTATGTCACCCGGGGATAGCATAGCTTCCCAACATTGAAATAATTTTTCAAATCGGTTCAGTAATTTCGGAGCCTATTAATTACAACCAAACAAACAAAGTTTTCCTCTTTATAATATTAGTGTAGATACACCACACGCGTGTGTATACGATGTTACGAACTTGTGATATCCATTTTTTTATATCTGTGTGTAGCTGTATAACCTGCGTATTAGGCATTTTGTTAGCGCTACTACGCGTATGTATTAACATTTTTTGTTGTGAGTGCCCTCGGAATGGAAGAAAGAGTCCTTGAGGGCGGCGTAAAGTTCAGGCTCGTGATGTTGTGTTAAGAGATGAAATATGGGTATTTTTCTTTTCGTATCTGTTTCTAGGTGTGTGTACGACACACCAAGTACCTACTAATACATTCATTATAATTATTAGGGGTGAAATGCACTGTCATTATTTTAGTTTTTATTTTGTGTTATATCAAGTCCACATCTGACTGTTTAAAGATATACCCCCAGTTTCTGAAACGTCAGCCAACTTTGACTACAGATTAATTCTATTGCCATCCTTGTCATTTGTTTATTGTCATGCAGAGACAAAGATAGTTATAATCTACTGTCAAAGCGAACAAACGTTCCAGAAACTAGGGGTAAGTAATGTATAAAAAGCTGTCAAATATTTGCAAATAATATCCACATACTAAAAGACACAACTTGTTTGATACTTACGCTTACCGCTACCAAGAGTTCACGCATACATCTCCCATATTTTGTATTCAACCCGGTCTGTCCAAAATTATCTAACAAGCAGATATAGCAGAGCACTGTACCTCGTGATGCTGCTCAAAACGTAAGCACAAATCCTAATTCTACATTGGTATTCAAGCGAACACTTTCCGCTTTGCATTTTGCTCTCCGTGCGAAGGATTCAATCACAGCGTTGTGGAATCAACAGTAACAGTTGTTTGCATTCAAGACATTGCCTATTCGTGTTGCCAGTGAAATAATATTTGTGTTGCCGAAGGGCCAACTACGGATCTCGGATCTAAGTTGGGTTCTTGTTATGTTAACATTGATCTCCTTTGTTTCCTTAGCATTTATGATGTTCTAAATATAGAATTTGAAGATGAAATTGACCTAAGTATAAATATTGCTAAAATTTAGGTAACCAAATTATTTTTATTCTGAAATTGAAGCTGTTTTAACTGTAGTGTGGTTTGTTTGGATCGACCTCCGCCGCATCAGTATAATTATCAGCATATTATGCAACCTGTAATACGTAATAGATCATATTAATTGTACCCATATAATATGCATTTATGTACCTACCGATAGAAAGGCATGAAATCTGTCAGTGCTTGCAAATAGACCAATTATTAAATTTAAACTAATATTATATATAAGTATATCTTACATGGTGATTACTATTATGATCAGGTACTCGACGTTATGAAGTACTGCAAACGAGATAATTACTTAAATGTACATGTAGCAATAGTAAATATGGAATGGGATTCAAAACCAATGTTTCAGAAGGAAAAGCTACTGTTTAGCATCACGCTTCAGTTCGTACAGTTGTGGCACAGTAAGCTAATGCACCATTCGTAGCGTAGAGCTCGACGCAAATCACTACTATTAAATTTCAAGCGGTATTTACCAAGTTTAAAGATAAACCTTCGGTCTTACCACGAAATATTTAAACCAGAGTTGAACAGATGAGTCTAAATATTTTCTGCACCAATCGACGTCTAACCCTCGCTTTTTCTAACAAATAACAAATTTACAAGCAAACTAATTAGGAATGCCAGGATTGAGTAAGAAAACGCGAGTGATGGACGTCGATTTTGTGGGGCGAAATTTTAGACACATCTGTTTAACTCTGGTCTAATGTTTTGTGGTAAGACCGTTATGGTATCTTGTATCTCCGTGAATGTCCACGTCTCGGCTTGCCAGTCACGTCGTGTTTGTATCTCTCAGTATATCCCTAACTGAATATTTGGTAGACGCTTGAAACCCACGTTTTATGATACGGGCGGACGTGCTACGTTTTATTTACTTATTACGTTGGTTTATATGAAGCTGTATAAGACAAAGTGGTTTGAGGTTTAGTACGTATCTACGTTTATTGACTGAGACGTGTAACCAAATACTGGGGCGGTCGTAGTTATGTTAGGTAACTACCTAAGTTATTTGATTGTGACTGTCTTACGATACAGAATAGGAAGATTGGCTCAAGGCAGAGATGATTGGCGTAAGAGAGTGTGATGATAGTTAATCGTTTAGTATGGATAGAATCGTAGAAAATAGTAATGTTCAGTCAATTATACTTAGTATCTACACGATGAAGCACCGTGTTTTCTTCACACGTAGAAATTAAATCTCATTAGATTCGTTATGAGCTATCTATGCAAAATTTGCCAGTTCTAAACCGTCATGCTGCCTGTTGAACCACGAGCTGAGCCGAGTCGTGTAAAAAGTCTAAAGGGGCGTTTAGAAATAGTACTAAGCTAAGGCTTACGCAAAATTAAAAAGACATTACGAAACTTAATGAACCTCACAAAACGGCAATCTTATATTATAACACAGGGACCAATTAATAGGCCTGGCACAAAAACTAGTAAGTAAAAAGCTAGCAAAGTTAGCGACCGGTAAACTATGTTATTGAGTTCAACCCCCCAGGCGTTAGCCGCCGCGCAACGAGTTTAAACTTCGTGCAACTCCGCGTCAACTGCACAATCACATTAATGCGCTCGGTGATTTGATCGCTGGACTGTGATGAGCCAAACAGTAATAATATTTTTGTAGGTGCCAGATATATAATCTAGAACTGTCAACTAAATAAGAAATATTTGAAGCTACTGTATATAGCTCTGCGTTAGCTGTTTATATCAAATCTTACGCTTCAAATTTTGATCCTGTTTCCGCAATTTGGCCTATCAAGTCATAATTAATATACATTTATGTTGGCAACCACCTGATCTGATTTAAAAGATGCAATGTAGACACTAGACCGTGGGACTCATCTATTAATTTATGAAAATTGGCGTTTATATTTTGTTAATTATGCAGATAAGCGAGTATGAAACTTATAAAAGCTGATAACTTATACGTAATGTATTATATTTTGATCTAAAACGTTATATAATGCTGTTAAATACTGCATTTATTTTCAAACATGGCCGGAATATAAAACGATTAGATTGAACGGTCAAAATAGCCTTTTTATTACGATATCAAAACGATCATCGATGTCTAGCTATATCGGTTAACCATAAAAATGGTACCAAACTTTGGTTTATGTTCTTTTTTTCAGCCTGTTCTATTCATTATTATTCTGATATCCTTTGACCAATATCTCACTAGCTGGCCGTACGCGCTGTACTCTTTATAGATTCATTCTAAATCTGCATAAACATAATATTTTATATTCATAATAATTTATATTAATTACCTAAGCACGCCGACAAAAAGTAAAGAATATTCGAAATCTGTTATTCACAAACGAAGTCACCGTAAGAAGCAAGGTCTCTAAGGTCTATGATAATAAAATATTATCTACAAAACATCGTAGCGCTTCATTAAATTATAAATTGTTATCAATATAGTTTTATTTTACAAGTATTTGTAAAAACAGATTGGTTTAGTCGTACAAACATAGCCACTAAGCATACGATATACAAATATGTATACTATGTATACCGTCGTAATTTGTCTATCGCCCTAAAGTTCCCTTTGAGCCTTGTCTGTATGAGGCCAAAGAAAACATAACTAAAGAGCATATAAAGTGTATTTAATATGCTACGCGAACAAAGTGAATATTTGATATCGGTTCATGATGCGTTGACATTATAATGCTCGTTGTAGACGAAGCTTGTAGACACTGTAAGACAAAACAAAGCCATACAATACACCCAACAAGAGGCTACAAGAGGATAAAAGTTATCCCAGTGGAAGCTTCCTCTATTGTTATTGTGTATAAATTACTAAAATTTAATATTAAAATAAATTATAGCTATCCGTTAGACGCTTGCCGTTAAGTCAACTAGTTCATTATTATACTATTATATTATGTGCGTTCTAAAACACCTTTATGTAAATATAATACGAATATTTAGTAATATAAAATATCTCACAACATTACCTGAAGGCTGGGAGTTAAGCACAACTCAGAATTTAATTAAATGTTATACAGTAGCGTGATATATTGTACGAAGGAATATTTTGTACGTAGGTATATTCCTTTATGAAATCATTACACCTTCACATATTATGTAGAATATTATTCATATTAATTTATAATTATTCAAGATTATGTTTGCTCTACACTTACTTAAATATGCAACATTCTCGCCCAAAACTTTCATAATTATTGTCTAAATAATGCATTATGCAAGAAATGGACGAATATAATATTGATACTTCTTTATTGATACTAAGAATTTAAAAACACCCAATAATATAATCTTGTGACTGAGCAACAGATAAAAGAACCGTGAAATGCTCATTCTTTATATGCTTTTTTAAGGAATAGTTTGGAAGATTTTCAGCTGCAGATAATTTGGTTCCCACTGGTAATGCATTTTGCATTTAATAATAATTTAATATAGGTGGGAAAAATAACAAAAGCGTACTACTTAGGACCCATAACAAATAGCAAAACCCGTTAAAATTAAATGAAAAACACACCACAAAATGTTGTTAAAATAATTCAAACATGAGCCATTATTAAGGCCAAAATAAATTAAAACATGGCCAGGGAAATACGCGCGCAGTAACAAGTAACATTTAGCATTTTGACGGGTAATTTGGCACCGCCACACGACCCGGACCACTGAAATATGACCTCCAGCGGGATATGTATTCCCAACTCTTTTATAATGTAGCGAAATAAATATTAAGACGAGAGAAGTAAATTTCATATAACAATAGGTACTCTGGTGTCAGTTTACAAACCCTGCGTAGCCAAATTATAAATAAATAAGTATCAATAAGCAAATTATAACAAGAGAGAGTTGAACCTGATAAACAGATAATTTTCCTTCGAAAATTTAAAACAATAGCCCTGAAAGTGTTCTAATCGAAAAGCTCACTAATTGAAAATGAAATATTAAACGGTTTGCAAAATGTCTCGCAAATCGTCGTAAATCTCGAACTCAATCGGAATTTTAATTAAAGATGAAAAATGAGGTTGGCTACCAGGAATTTTATGTTTAATGTGAAAACTTTATTAAACGATGAAAACTGAGGTAAGTCATATTATTTACTTTCATTGCAGGATGGAATGATGCATGGGGTTTTATAATTATGCCCATTTTCACGATGGTAGTTAATGTACCTATAATTATTAAGATACTAGCTGACCCGACCGACGTCAAAATGTAGGGTCCCATAGTCAGTCAGTAGTCTAGTCAAGACCAAGTGGGATGCTTTACTGTACATTCTTGGGCAGTTTCAGAAATAACACGCAATAATATGATATGATATCGAGTTACGCCGCAATAAATTATTATTTATCAAACTCCACCGGGCCGGTCGTCCCAGATGATGAATGCCCTCATCCGGTTCCAGAAGGAGCACTCTCACTAAAACCGTATCAATCATTTACACGCGTATCCTATGTAAATAGGCGATGCGACACGGCATATTTCAACGGGTAATGTGTTCCTCTAGGGCTGGGCTTACGTTTACAAGTATGACGGTAAGTTTCAGTGGTTTGGGCAAGACTCTGTCCGATACCTATAGTAAATATTTAAATGCTGCGCGGTTTCAATCAAAAACGGGGCTGCGATAAGTTTGTTACGGCATTCAGCAGCCATATAGATCTTCTCTCGTGTACCTGTGCTTTGGGATGCCCTGTTTTGGTTAAAATATCCCAACCTTCCCAACTCCACTGATTTATTAGTTAACAGCTGAACCTGTACCTCGAGTGTCTCAAAAGCGGCGTTTCTTTTCGGTTGTTCTTTACATAAATGTAGGTACTTTGTGTATTAGATGATAATATGATCAATCATCTGTACACGTTCCTCTGTAAATAGGTGATGCGGCATATTTCAAAGTGTAATGTGAAGGCATATGTGTGTCCGTAGGGAAGTGAGCGAGTGAGCGTGGATTTGTGAATGTGTCAGAAACTTGTGACAAGTGATATGGAATGAGCGAGCGATCTTGATACGTAATTCAATCTTGATGCGAAACATAAAATACAAAATATTCGTGTCTCTATTCATGACTGCCTTTTCTCTGATACTTGAGACGAATGTGGAGTTTATTATGTAGGTACAATGACATTTAGTTCAAAGGAAATATTAAGCACATTATTTACTACGTTTCTCCATACATTTCATGTTGATAGGCAAATACTAAAGCACAAACACCTAGTTTAATATTATATACGGTGGGGACATATTGGTTGTGATTGTAAAAATTGCTGAGCTGTTCACCAATGTTTTCTAAAATGTGGAAAATTTACGTTCTCCCTAGAGTTGCCGGTAGATGATATCCGTTAAATGCAAAGTAAAATTTCCATGCTCAAAATCTTCTAGGATTTACGGTTAAACTACGCAAAGAAAATACATTAAAGACTACGCCTACGAAGCCGCGGGCGTTGAGCAATAGCCTACACAGTAGTACCACAGTACACACCCACGTTGCTTCGTGTTGTATCAATCATTCACGCACGTTCCTTGACACCACGCAACATATATTTCAGGAGATAAGCGAATCTCCACGGGATGTATCTTGGTACTTGTGAACGTGCCAGCTAATAGGCACGAAGTATCGACAGGTGTGATGAAAATTAAATGATGGATCGTGATCGTCCCAGATATCACAAATCTACTTCTACAATGTGTGTGTCGAACATCGTTATAATATTTTCTGTATGTAACTCCAAAGGTAGTACTTAATTCTTAGGTAATAAAAACTCTCGACCTTCGTTTTTTTAATATTATATAATTATATATCTAAGTAAATATAATTATGCATTCGTCATTTGAAATTCACATTATAGGACGCAATATAATTACAAATATGAATTTGAACCAAAAGACTAAGGCTCTAAACAAAGGCGCGCAACACGCGTACGCGTTTATGTGAGTTTCATTCAATCTTCTTTGTTAGTTACGCAGTCACTACCTTGTATTAAAAAAAACTTTCACGTCAACTATTATCGTAGTAAACAAAGCGTGCAATCTGAATTCTAATTTGCGCGCTGCAGAAGAACTGTAATTAGGGCCTCCCTACACAGATACCGCAGGGTTTCATCAACGTGTCAATGTTGACACTACTATAGGATCGCACTGCAACTCACCGAATGATGGGAATGATAAACAGACAGCACTGCTTCAAGATGATGCTTCAAGATGCTACATAACTTACAAAAAGCCCTGCTGTACTTATTTGTAATTAAGGGTGAAATTAAACGAAATAGTACATAATTATTTATAGCACTGCTACATTAAAATATCGCAAATTGTCGCTACAGTATCGCTTTGAGATTATGTGGACAATCTATAAAACAGCCTTAGTTTAAGCCTTACCATTATTTCAAACGAACAAGATCAATAAGTACTGCGACTTAGCAAACTAACCGTTAGCTTCCAGTTCGCCACCTAAATATAAAACTTCTCACTATACTTTTAACTCCATAAATAAGTTTTAGACTTTCGAGAAAACTTGCGAAGGATCTTCGAGTTAAAGTAGTAGTGACCTTTTCCTTGCGCAGGGTGCAGCACTGACTTTCTAGCTACAAACAATAGATACGCTAAATGAACCTGCTTTGTTTTGAAATATAAAGGAAAGATGAAGTATTCTTCAGAAGTGTTTGAGTGCCGAAATTAGAGTTTAACTTCGTCACGTTCGTCACCATTTTTATCGAAAACGTCAAGATTTGATAAATAAAAATGTATTGTTTCTAGGTATTGTACTATTTTTCTTGTATCTACGTTTTTTATTAGCAAAATAAATCGAACCATAATAATATTACATTTAATAAAACCTTTAACAACCTACACATGAAAGGACTAGCTCTGAACGTTCTCTTCAAATGATTTTCCACGAAAATATCGCAACTTTCAAAACTGGTACAAAAGCATTCCTGTATCTAACGAAGATATTTAGAGCAAAATATGATAGGTACAAATTGTAAGATAACAAGGGCACCTGACTTTTTTAATAGAAGGAACGGTTAATTTCACCCCGCTTCATAATTTTCATTCACGCTTTCTTTTTATAGTCTGAGCACGTCAGATAACTCCATTAGCTGAATTTCTAGCGGTTTTTTCTGGAATAATTCTTGTCTGTTCTTTAAGTTTTCCCATCACTGAAGAATTTTCATTTCCTTTAAGGTTATGCTGTTCGTTTAGTCTCAGTATTACCTTTTATCCTTTCGTTAAATTCTTAGGTATTCTTTGTCCGCGCCAATCTTTTGTTTGCATCGGTTATAAAGCGGAATGGGGTGAGATTATTTCAAACAAGAAAACCATTACCGGTGGTGTTTTTACTAGAAAATGTAGTCTTAACAATGGAAAGTACAAGAGAAGGATAATAGAGAAGGTATGTTCAATGAATGTAATTATTACTGGTATGAGGGTCAGTGTTACCTAGCTAGTTATAGTCTTCAATGGAATGATAACTTACAATCTATTAAGGACGTGATATACGCAGTGAACATACCTTCCACTGAAGTTATGAAGAAAAAGCTCTTGAATGTACGCTACCACACTTATCAAGTAGGTACCAACATTAAAATTTTCGCAAAATTCAACATAGAACAAAAAAATGTGAAGCAAATATTTACAATACTGAATTTGGTTCAGAAATATCGAATAATTTAATACAATGAACGTTCGCCTCAGGACGAAGTTAAACACTGAGGTGGGAGGTTCAAAAAGCGATTTTCAATTAAATGTTGGTGTGCACAGTTTTGACAGACGTTTCATTAACCTGGTTCCATTCAGGCGGACGTGTGGGCTGAGGTGGCCTTATGTATACTAGGTACACCTGTCAGAATTAGGTGTTAAATGTAAATGACGGAATGCATGGAATTGTTGGCTTGCCAACTTTGAGAGTTAAATTGTTTGCAATATCGATTAGTTTTGCTGCGTTGCTCGTTTGAGTTTCTTATATGACTTGCAACTGTAGGTAGAAACAGATGTATAAAGCACGAGTTGCGTTGAATAGATAAAAAAATAAATATTACCGAGTATTATTAATAGTTAAAAAAAAATTATAATGAAGAGAATTACGCTGATGCAGCGAACTAAACCGGATTCATGTTGTTCTGTGTGGCTGCATACACTACTAGGTACGATCCGGTAATAAATTATGCTAGTATTGTTTATTACTCCCATAAAATAATACCAATACACTACAGTTTTAAATCCAGTGGTCTATTACGCATATTTTAATTTTAAAGATTTAATCAACACGGCGTGGGTATACTCTAACCCCCAGTTTCTGGAACGTTAGTTGGCTTTGACAGTAGATTAAAACTATCGTTGTCTCTATCTGACACTAAACAAATGACAAGGATGGCAATATAATTAATCTGTAGTCAAAGTTGACTGACGTTTCAGAAACCGGCAGTTAATCCTGTATAGAATATGTGAATTGTCAACATAGCAGAGGGCTTTATTACTCCCTTTGATGTAAGTTACCCGCAAAATGGTTTGCAATATAAACAATGTGTATTATATTTACGGAAGTCATATTTAACACAAAGGACATTTTACTTTTTGGGTAGAATATTGTGTCACGCGTATTTGCAGGGTTCCCGCTGAACCCTCAAAACGGCATGTGATTTTATTTTCTTTTTGTGGAACATGTCAACTCTGCAGTATTATATTTTGTACGTGACGATGAGATGTCAGTTCACGGAAACATATAATTTAATAATTTGCATTACGAGCTGTAATCGTATGCTATGATGGCAAATCATTTTAATTAGATACTGAAATTGACAAGTTCACCGAACATTAAATTAAATTGTGAAGAAAAAATATAGGAATTATATCAAACTTTACCTAGCTAAATCACCTACCGACTAGTTTTAAAACGACTCCAATTATTCGTAAACACACCTTTTGTTTATGTCCGTAAGGATTGAGGTGCCACTTTTGAAAAATTAACATTTTCTAAATGGAATTTCACGCAGTTTAAATGTAGATGTGTCAATAAAATTTGTATTCTAAAGCAGATTTTGGTAGATTTTATGCATAAAAAGTTCTGTTACTGTAAAGGTGGCACCTCAATTCAGCAAATCAGGATTGAGGTGCCATTTTTCAAGTGAAAAGAACTGGTTAAGTTATGGATGAATATTTCTGAAAACGCAATATCTTTACGGACGTGTTGTATATTGATTGCTCCCAAACTCTGGGGCTTGAACGGCTTCAATTTAAAAAGATATATAACATTCAAAGTGGCGCCAAAATCTATAAAAAATCGATTTTAGATTTTTTTATTTTTCGTTGATATAACTAGTCAATTTACAAAACAAATTTAATGGAAAATTTGTAGATAGTTGGCTGAAATTGTAGCCAGAGAATGAAGTAATAAAACCAAGTGGTTTTTTTGCTGCGACTAATTTTATGTGGCTCCTCAATCCTTACGGTCTGGAAATAATATTTCGCTATAACTACGTGACAACAAAACGAAATCGAACGATGAATATCCCAAAAAAATGTAGATATGCGTGCCTTAATATTCATATATAATTTAATCACTCTACGTATCCTATATTGACAAAACATACAATTTTTTACTTTCTCATACAAATTTCACTGCGGTGACCATAATATTTAAGAAAAAAATAGGACACACTTTTAAAAATTATAATCAATAACAACATCACATCATATTAATACATTATGGCATACCTATATCACATAAAATAGAAAATAAATAAAAGTAGGTAGGTAGTAGGCACATTACGATACGAGCGGTCTAAGTAGTATACAACTACACGGCGTGACTTAACTTCTGGCGTGTATAATATACACTTACTTACACCGCGAGTATCGTATAATATGTAGCACGTGTGACATAATCAGCCATCTATATAATTTATTTTAAAATAATCTTCTAAGTAAGTGATGTAGTTAAAATATGTTCATTTGACTCTTAGCAATAGGTACACAAACGTGGGTAGGTTAGCATTCCACCACTAGAAAACGTGACAACGCAATTTCACAACTACCCGTATCACATCTAGATTTGGTTTTTGATTATTAGTATTTTCGGATGCATAGATATTTATGGTTCGTGGTTTATTAATTTTATGTGATATTTTTTAGTTTTAATACTGTACAGTTTAATTAATAATCAAACCGGTTACAACTAAAAAATAGTGAAAAATATCTTTGCATAGCGTTATGTTGTTAAGCTTTAGTGTATTATGAACCTTATAATAGTTATCTGAGGTTGATTGTAAGTGTTAAGCATTCTTTCGTTAATCTTCGGACCATACTTTATTTTCTGCGCGAACGAAGATTCACGACGCGCCATATAAGTTGGGTAAGACTGTACGCTTTGTTTCGTTACTATTACACCTCTAGCCGGCGGCATTACTCAAACAAAACTAGGCCCGCCGTCAAATCCGTCAATACAGAATTCGTAAAAGTACTAAGGGTTCCGTTTGTTTTTTAAATAATGTTTTTTACCAATTTGTACCAACCCGGACAGATGCAACCTGACAAAAGTTTTTCTTGGCGGCTGAGTGATATCTGCTCCGTGTAATGTACCTACCAAAATTCTATTCTAAGGCGGTAAGTATCTGAAATGAATTTTAGAGGCTTTCAACTTTGTTACAATACTGAACCCTAAAATATTGTCGGCAAATTCAAAGAGCGCGGCGCACTTTGCGGCAGAAATAATTCAATGCCAGTGGCCCGCGTAACGAGACGTCATCCGTATCATGTTAGGGTTGTAATATTTAGTTATTTTGTCAATTTGAGTGAAAAAATCGATTATCGATTTCAGGTTTTAGTACCCTGGCAAATGATTCATCACCAGGTACACATACCCACATTTCAATATTACTACACCTTGCCGATACACCCTGTATATATATATATATAATTGGAATCTCGGAATCGGCTCCAACGATTTTCATGAAATTCAGTATATAGGGTGTTTCGGGGGCGATAAATCGATCTAGCTAGGAATCATTTGTAGAAAATGTCGTTTTATTCGTGTTTTTTTATGATTTTTTTCTTTAAATAACCAGTTCATATCTTTTTATTATTCTATCGGTAAGATCGAAATATATTACTCATATTTCATAATTCTATTAGTAATTCGTACTGAAATATAATTTCCAAAAAACAGAATTTATAAAAAAGAAATACCGAGCAAAGCTCGGTCATCCAGATGTTATATTATTAAACGAGCTGTTTACACTGGCTGACTGCACTAACAGTGCGGGTCCACTACAAAAAAGCGTAAGTAACTCTCGGATTCCATATCCCTGGTTACATATTTAAATTATGGTCACCACTTAAGAAAATTTGTATGAGAAAGTAAAAAATTGTATGTTTTGGCCAATATAGGATACGTAGAGTGATTAAATTATATATGAATATTAAGGCACGCATATCTACATTTTTTTGGGATATTCATCGTTCGATTTCGTTTTGTTGTCACGCAGTTATAGCGAAATATTATTTCCAGACCGTAAGGATTGAGGAGCCACATAAAATTAGTCGCAGCAAAAAAACCACTTGGTTTTATTACTTCATTCTCTGGCTACAATTTCAGCCAACTATCTACAAATTTTCCATTAAATTTGTTTTGTAAATTGACTAGTAATATCAACGAAAAATAAAAAAATCTAAAATCGATTTTTTATAGATTTTGGCGCCACTTTGAATGTTATATATCTTTTTAAATTGAAGCCGTTCAAGCCCCAGAGTTTGGGAGCAATCAATATACAACACGTCCGTAAAGATATTGCGTTTTCAGAAATATTCATCCATAACTTAACCAGTTCTATTCACTTGAAAAATGGCACCTCAATCCTGATTTGCTGAATTGAGGTGCCACCTTTACAGTAACAGAACTTTTTATGCATAAAATCTACCAAAATCTGCTTTAGAATACAAATTTTATTGACACATCTACATTTAAACTGCGTGAAATTCCATTTAGAAATTGTTAATTTTTCAAAAGTGGCACCTCAATCCTTACGAACATTTTTGTTTTGCCATCCAATAATCAATTTCATGATATGACCAGATCCATTCGTTACCATTCTTTACACTGTCTCATCGCATGATCGTATTACCACCATAATGAGATACTCCCATCACTTAATTGAAAACTATCGACACCTTATTGACAAAGGCTAGCCTTTATCCTCTTAATGGTTCATAGGGAGGTCACTGACCCTGCTCCCCCGCGCTGGCTTATCCAGGGTTGCAGGACAAAGGGCATCGGCGTCACGTCGTCGCTGCTTAAATTGACACAAGCGCGTCCCTAGTAAACAATTGGCACACGTTATTTAAGGATGCATCACGTTTCATCGGGTTACGAGGGCAGGGCTGTCAGCGGCGTGATTTGTAGTAGTTTGTCGTAAAAATAGTAACGTTTTATTAAATTGGGTCGTCAATACAGCTTCGGCTGATTTTGAATGTGACGTTTGCCTCAACGGAAGAAATAAAATTAATTGGACTGTAGCTGTAGAGGCTCCTTTGTATAAAAACCTGCCTCTAAGGTTCAAAATCTAAATCTCTGGTATTCTGTGGTTCTTTTCTTCCCCATCTTTCCAGCATGCCGCAACCTCACCACTCAAAATTCATCCTAACGACATGACATTTCTTAAGGAAGCACTTCATTAAACGAAGGGTTCTTCAAATACAATAGAGGCTAGAATTCCCTGCCAAGATGTATTCTTTTAGTCAATAGGAGAAACAGACCTATCTGAGCGCGTTCTAGCGAGCCTTTTGGAGGATAGTACGTCTTCTTTACAGAAATAACTAAGAGTATACTTACTATGAAAGGAATGCTACTTTAGCCTTTCTTTGAGGAATCTTCGTCGTGTAATATTAACTCATACGGACGGAAAATGCCGAGAGCGCTTTTTACAAGAGTTAGGAATTCGTCATTTGCCATGTATGGTAATATGTCTTGCTTCATACGTGCTACGCTTCTATAAGCAGAATCCTAGTTTTCATAAAGGGTAAAAAACATGGACTTTTTATAGTCCAGCTACGGCTTGAATTCGTTCGAGAAATAGACGTGTTGAATTATAAAAGGAAGATGTACCTCGTACAAGAAACTTACCATCTAGGTGTGGAACCGTCATTTGTATTGTTTTATTAACAGTCAAACTGAATGGTATAGATGTCCCGACGACATCAAAAGAGTCGCAGGCAACCGGTAGATGCAAGTGGCAATTGTCGTTTAGTGTAGCGGTCTAAGGGGGAGGCCTATGTTCAGCCGTTGACGTCTTCAGGCTGATGATGGTGATAATGATGAAATTGAATGGTTCCTGTGACAGCATACCGCTTTGAAATATTTCTTCCTTATTCTTCTTAATGTACTCGTATTACCAAAACACTGATTCCTTCATCTAATTTAAAAAAAAACCCAAACATCAACTCCAAACTCATCCCGATAATGCAATTCAGCGTGTTCAACAGCATTACAATAAAACTGCAATCAAGCCATTGGAATAATTTATTTTACGCTTTAAGGAGCTTCCTCGGAGGTCGTTACTCACCTTTACGAGGTAGAAGTCGTTTTTAAGAGAGTTAAGGCAGCACGCAATCTCGGCGTGTAACAGGGTTCCGTAGGAATTATTTATGTGGCGCAACGACGGGGATTCATATCACCTCTTATATATTTCAGCTCGGTTCTTACGTGGTTTAAGGGGTTATGTAAGACTAGGGATAAGTAGTTGCTTGTAAGTGTTGCTGGAATTTTAATACGGTAGGATTTACGCGACCTCGGCAGCTCAAGTGGAATGAGCTTACGTGATGACGGGAAGGGGTTTAATACACAAATTATTTTAGTATCAATTTTTGAAAGAGAATAGAATGAATAGAATAAAATAGAACCGCATAGGTATTTATTTAATCTTAAATTAATTTTGTTTGGGCCTTAACGATTAGGTACATACATGAAAAAGCTAGCGAACATTTACTATAAGAACTTGCATATAGAACATCACAATATTATTACCTATTTCTTATCATATGCTATAAGGTTTAGGGTTAGTAGAAAGTACTTTTTCTACATTCATTCATAAAATACGTACCTACCTATTTAGCTCCACGCTGACCGAATTGTGCCCTAACTAAAGGGTTATCGAAGACTGAATATTTAAATAAGTAGGTATTTCCAAAGTTAATTTTAATTCTTAGCAGTTTTGTGGAAGTTACGTTGGCCAAATATTTTGCTTGAAACTTTCGTATTGTGTTTTGTGGAAATTTACTTAGGTACGATTTCCAGTATCGATCTCAAGTGCTTTGTTATTAGTTTCAACGGCATTGATTACGGTATCGTTGAAACTTCTCCCAAACAGATAATCAAACGATACAACGCTAGAATTCAGTAAGTTGATGAATGATTTTGATTTGTATCTGATCTTGATCTGTATCTGATTTGATATGAAAACCTTTATCTAAACCAACCCTGTTTTTTTTCATATTTGATAATATGGGCCAGTAACTACGTACGTAAATAATACGTAATCCACTGTAAAAGTGAAGTTAAACTTCGAAAGGATTTTAAAAATAATAAATATAGCAGATGAATCTTTGAAGCATTTAGCTGAAAATTAATTGTATCTAGACAAAGCGTGTGAAAAAGTAATTAAAATCTATTTCACCACAAATTAATGTGCATAGTGAGTATAAAGACATTTATATATTAGTAGCGTATTCAGGATATGAATACATAGTTTGTTTAGTAGTGTGACTTATTCTGTTATACTTTCCTTTATGAGTGTGTTTGTATGTTTCTTATTTCATTACGGTCAAACGGCTGGACCAATTTTGGGGAAACTTGGTAGGGAGGTACCACATGTTACTTTTTATTCCAAAACCCACGAATGACAACGTAGGGTGCGATAGCAGTCCTAGCCAGATTCGGCCCTTCATGTTCGTGAGTGAGTTTTTCAAAAACGCCGCTCTACTTCCATTTGCGTTTTTGTTTGCACCGCTTCATGCTCCGCTCCTCGTGCACCAAAAAAATCCTAGCCCAATGTTTATTTTTATGCCATCCAATTTTGCAACACAACGAAATCCATTTCACACGAGTTCAGCTTTTATTTCTCGGGCAGTTCAAAATTTCGCAATCAAACTGGGTCAAAGTAGAAGCCTCGGCGTGCATTTGAGCCTATGGTGCTTACTGCTTCAGTTCGATTCTGTACTCAATATCTTGGAAACTTCCGCGTAATAACCCCTTAATTTGCCAAGTTTACCAACTGTTTCGTAAATTACTATTGTCAATTTAACTGCGGCAAAATGGATACAGTTTATTGGCTTGCGGCACGAATGTTATTAATTTCATATAAGGGTAGAGATGCGTAAGAATATATCACAGAACACTAACGAGTATAATACAACTCAGCTAATTTCAGTTAAATATAATTATGTACTCGTATAATTTTTAACACAAAAACAGAACTGTTGCGCTTGCGTAAAAACCAATACGTTCAAAACTGCAGACGGCGAACGTCTTCCATTGTTTCATCAAATTGAAAGCCCATTCACAACATCCCTAGCTTCACCCACTTCGGTACCCCATTTTTTCTACCCTTCAAAATTACCGTAAAGCTGTACAGTGTACAGTACACCCACTCCGGTGTCGAGTGTCCGCCGGAGACGTGGTCTATCAGCTGCGATCGACTTCACCGGCGACCTATCGCGCCGAATATCTGGAGAGAGTCGTTAGGTACGTCCCCTCGGGACGGTTTGTTGATTATTAGTTAGAGAACGTGGAAAATTGACGGGATTGCATGTCGAGATTTGTATAGAATTACGAAACGTGAATAAAAATTTAAGTGATATATTTAAAGACTAATTTTTAATAGCGGAGTCTCTGAGCGGAAATAAATATATCCAGCAATGTTGCTTCAATTTTTAAATACAGAAATAAATACCGATAAAGGGGAAAACTAAAAAAAGAAACACAAGGAAGTATTACTTCAGTACTATGTGTATTACTTCAGTCGATATCGTATGTAACTCAGTAAATTTACCAGTGATATATCAAAAAATTTGTGAGCTTCAAAGATGAATCTGTATATCGTATCGCATTTATTTACTTTTCATTTATGTTTTATGCGTGCGAAGATAGTAGATACCGCATAACAGTATTAAGTAGTAATAAAAGCACTAGGTGTATGACAATGTTTCAACGGAATTAAATCGTATCCCTATTTCAACACCACCAACCCCACGTTTTTTTCCGTAAGCAATTAGGCGACAGTATACTATGCATGATTCTGATCCCAGCTCATAAACATTCTCAACAATAACTACATAATTATTGATTTTGGTACACTTTTCTCGAGTTTCTTTGATCTGGTCGAATATATTTACACCCCATATTATTCCACCTACGGAATTGCAAGGGCCTCACCTCACTTTCATGAGGGATTGGCCATAATCCACCACGCCTTGTTTGGATTGCTAGATCACACAATTTGAAAATAATTCTCTAACATAGGGTTCCGCACAATGTTTTAACTCGAGATTTTTAAATCCTTCAAATAAAAATGAACACTGTATTTTCACGAGTTTTACAACTTTTTCATCTTTTTATTCAAAAGAAATGTTTATACTTGTTTGCGTTTTGTCAATATAAGAAGACGTATTTTTTACTCATAAATATTTCATGGAATTATTCTGTGTACTTCGAAGTAAATGATAGCTATTGAGATCTGAAGTCTTTCTGTGATTAATTTTCTCTGATATAACATAAATTTAGGCTCAATTAGGTAAAACAAATTGGGTTGAGTTTAGACAATTTGACATCATCATAACTTTAAGGTTTATCTTTTTTCAAGGTGGCTTATTCTCCTCAAGAGTATTTATTTTATTTTTGTAATAAATACTAACCTGCGCTACTATATTTTAATACTAAATATCGGGACTTTATCAGTTGTACAATTTGCCAAAAGTGTGTCATCCAATGTAAATATTTTTCTTAATTAATAAACACTGCGCCATGTTGTGATATTATAAAAATATTTAACCTTAAATAGCTAAATATTGTTGTATGTCCCAAACCAACAATGTCAATGCACAATTGAACATCAAGATAGAAAAAAAGAATACATACAAAATATCGTACTTATACAAAATTCACCATATTGTTACGGTTACAAAAAGGTACACACAGGATAAGTAAAACGTTGCTTCGTCTAAATGTGCCCTTAGCTTTTATTCGACCTTCGGGTAATTGAGGTATTATGCCAAATTATCCGATGTTTTCGCTATTTGGACGCGCTCAAATAAAATATAGGATCTTATTTACTTTGATAAATTAATTAATCAAATCATTTATTACTAGGCGTGCGTTATATGAGTGAGTAATTTAAGTTAGACTCACAAATTACTGCCAATAAAAATGTAAACTAACAATAAAAAAGCAGTGAATTACCTACAAACATATACAAAAAACTCATTGTACAAAATATTATTAAAACTCGCGTAGAACGAACTAATAATTGTATTGATAACGAAGGTTGTTTTATGGAAGAGTCCACCCAAACGCAAATGCTTCTGCAAACCTTTTAATATTGAAAGAATAAAAAAACTCCAATAGTTTTTAAAAGCTTTCAAGCCCGCTGCGCGGCAATTACAAAAATGTATCTGGGAACAATCGGTCGGCGCAATTATTACTTGAGTGCAGGCAGCTGCGCGTCGATCAACTAGGTACTGTAAGGACTCTGGGCGCTATGGGTGTACCTTTAGTAACGCAATTTTATAAACGTTATCAATAATTGTAGGTAAGTACCGACTTTCAGTGTTTTCAGATACAAAACCTTTTCCCGAAAATTGTGATAAATTGATTTCGGAACTTTGTAATCGTTTTTAATAGTTTTCAGTAATTTCATCCGTTTTTGAACTGGTACTTTACAATTACAGGGTAAAATATAAAAAAATATATCGGGAATAGTTCCACCCGCAACTCCCAATCTAAAGCCATCAAGAGTACCTTGACGTACTCGATGGCAACGAGGGGTTGACAATAGCGTCGGCAGTAATTAAAAATGGCCGCCGGTCCCTATCGAAGAATCAGCTAAAACTCCGAATCGTTAAAACTTTGTTTCGAAAATAATAAAAAAAATGTCAAATAACTCATGAAGATTTAATCTAATAAATTACAAAAAGGCTAACTTTCAGAGTTGTTGAAGGTAGCACTTTGTGTTAAGCCAAATTAAATGTTAACTGAACTGAGAAAATTCTAACGAAATCAGTGAATAATTAATTAAGAGAGTTTGCTAATACACCAATTTTTTACAACTTTCGTATAATGAGCGAGTGATAAAACAAAAAAATATCCCAACTTAATTTCGTTACAAAATATTATAATACAAACATTATACAACGAGCTTATTGAACACAATTCCCTCATTTCGATTTGGTGAGCAACAATTCATTTACAATATTGAGTTAGTCAACAGAACAAGTTTAGTTAACTAACCGAGTTAACGAAATTTAAATAGCACCTACGTTGTGTTATTTCAAGATAGTCGTTAACTAACGCGTTTTTATTAGTTTTATGTTAGTTTAGTTTAGTTAGTTAGGTACGGAGTGGTGGTAGACTAGGGGTTTGTTAGTAAGGTTTTAATCATCATAAATATGGTGGTTTTGTGTCAGGTAAGTGGTTGTTTATTAGCGGTTGAGCACTACGTTTTCTGCCATTTTTCCTGTCCTATATTCAGCTGACAATTTTGGCGGAATTTATGCTTCTTCATTTTGAACATAACACTTATTTAACAAACTGGCTTAACATAATACCACACTCGTTTTCACGTTGTTTCAGTTTCAAGCCAGTCGTGAACACGCGTTTTTTCATGACCAACTGCAGGCGTATCACGTAGCTCATAAAAAATGTTGGCACGTAGACGCGTGCTATTATTTACCCCTAAAATTAGACACGTGTCTGTGAGGCTCGCCGCTTACCGCCGCGTTTATTAACTGAGTAAACGAGCTAGCTAGATAGTTACATGTTTTATGGGTAGTTAGATGCCTTGAATTTTTTATGCAGGGTGTTTTCTGCAGTTGATTCGGTTTACTTGGGAGCGTGTTAAGCGCTCGACGTGTCCATTTCCTCGCTCGGTATAGGTCATTCATGGATCTCAATAAATTGAAGATGAGTGGGATATCCTATGATCGATTGATGGAATCGGATTGTCAAAATGTGCCGTGAGTTTCAGCGAGAAATATTTTTTTTTGAAGTTATACTTCTTTAGGCGCGTTATGAAAAAATGATGAGAGTGAAATTTTAAGATGCGCGCGCACCTGTCACACAAAATTAACAGTATGAAGTTAGGCGCGTTATGAAAAAATGATGAGAGTGAAACTTTAAGATGCGCGCGCACCTGTGACACAAAATTAACAGTATGAAGTTAGGCGCGTTATGAAAAAATTATGAGAGTGAAATTTTAAGATGCGCGCGCACCTGTGACACAAAATTAACAGTATGAAGCCGTCTGCTTAACCGCTCATTAAGTCTCGAAAAAAAAGCTACCAACAAAATAGGAATTGAACCTCGATATTAGTCGCGCATGTTGGTACGATTGAATAAATAATAAATATTTATAAAAATAACTAAATAAATTTAATGAAAACTTTTTGATAAAAATGAAAAGTGAATATTAAATTAAGAAATCAATAAAAATATTTAAAAAATGACCAACCTTAAATTCGATTTTTGAATTTATTATTAAATTTATTTTTAAAATATTAAAGAAGTATAACTTCTCACGCGCGTACATAAGTACACGCACCCATTTTTTTTGCATTCTTTGTATCTTTAATAACGTGTGCTGTGTGTGAGGGCAAATTATGCAAAAATAAAAGTCTGGAATTTCGTTAAATTTACAAAACTGCCCAGGAAGTTTCAGTAAAACTACCACTTTACTGAGGCGTGACGTTGACTTTAAATTGTCTAGACTATACTGCTCAATATAAATATAATATTGACTATAACACGAAATCTTTAAATACTTCTATAGTCGGCATGTTTGACTATGTGAATGGCAGTAAATGCACAATTCTAACGAAGCCAAAACATAAAAAAATATATTTCATATCCTACATAATAACAAACTTAGGTCATAGTGTCACTGACAATAGCGCGAGTAAATGAGAAACGCAAAATCTTTTCTTCTATCGTACAACCTTCAGTCATTGTACATTTTACGAGCATTCTTTGAAAAGTTGTCGAGCCGAGCTTATTGCGAAGTTCCGCTGAACTCCGCAAAAGTACGTAAGTACATTACAGGGACATCTTGCGGTATATTGACTCCGGTATTGGTTCGCGAACTTTGGTTTCTTCCCATATATTTCTCAGCGATCACAAACTATTTTATTGTTTCGCTCGGATGCTTTCATAGCTTCCATTTTATTGAAGTTATACTTCTTTAGGCGCGTTATGAAAAAATGATGAGAGTGAAATTTTAAGATGCGCGCGCACCTGTAACACAAAATTAACAGTATGAAGTTAGGCGCGTTATGAAAAAATGATGAGAGTGAAACTTTATGATGCGCGCGCACCTGTGACACAAAATTAACAGTATGAAGTTAGGCGCGTTATGAAAAAATTATGAGAGTGAAATTTTAAGATGCGCGCGCACCTGTGACACAAAATTAACAGTATGAAGCCGTCTGCTTAACCGCTCATTAAGTCTCGAAAAAAAAGCTACCAACAAAATAGGAATTGAACCTCGATATTAGTCGCGCATGTTGGTACGATTGAATAAATAATAAATATTTATAAAAATAACTAAATAAATTTAATGAAAACTTTTTGATAAAAATGAAAAGTGGATATTAAATTAAGAAATCAATAAAAATATTTAAAAAATGACCAACCTTAAATTCGATTTTTGAATTTATTATTAAATTTATTTTTAAAATATTAAAGAAGTATAACTTCTCACGCGCGTACATAAGTACACGCACCCATTTTTTTGATTAATCGCTTTCCTATCGCATATCAGGAAAGATGTATTTATGTACGAGTCTGTTTGTATGCAAAATGCGAAGTAATAAAAAGTCGGGCGAGAATAAACGGTGACTTACAACCGTGAGCATTAGGTACATCGAGGATTTGCCAAATATACGCATTAGGGCCGGAGGAGGCGCCTACAGCTATCCACCGCCAATGAATTAGCCAATAAAAACAAATTGAACCAAATAAATTTCCCATTACCCCTGTTTTTCTATTTTCCTTTAGGTCGAGCTCTGTAAAGTATATTTCGCGTAACGGCTTTTCGATGTTGGCAACAGAGCATTCGTTTTAAACGAATATTTGTAGGTCGGTATAAATTGGTGAGTGAAGAAAAAGTTGTGGAACCGTTGTTGTAAAGCCACGGTTCTCTAAATTCATTAAAGGGAGGAAGTGCTTATCCGAGAGCTGAAAAGGAAAGTTGGGAAGTTTGTCGGTAAAACTGATAGCGGTACCGGTTTTCCGACGGTCGTGGATCCGTACTTTCACACTACCGCACTCTTTGTTCTCTCTCTGGATAATCATTTAAAGATTGTAGTTAGTTTAACCCCCGGTTTCTAGAACGTTTGTTGTACACAGTAGACAGTAGATTAAAACTATCGTTGCCTCTATCTGACTATAAACAAATGACAAGGACGGCAATAGAATTAATCTGTTGTCAACGCTGACTGACGTTTCAGAAACTGGGGGTAAAGCTGCCAAAAAGTTATGATATCAGTTTACGTTTTATTAAAACCGTTGTAGTCGATCGAAACTCTAACGTACAATTGTGACATACTCACAGAAGTCTCCAAGGAGTGAAGTGGAGAGGGGGAGAGGGGGAGGTCTCGTAGGAACCTAAGAAGTGGAACGTGCGATGCTCTTATTTCTTAAGACTTTACCTACCTAAAGAAACATTGAAAGGTATTAAATTCAGATAAAAACGTGACATAAAATCATTGATTCGATAAAACATTCTGTCCTTTCTTGTTTCAAGTTGAATGTTCAATGAATTTATTTACCTGTTCGATATTCAATTACAAAAAGAAATAGAGCAGGAGATACTGGATAATTAATTTTCGATGAACGTTTATATAATTTTTTCTTAAAAAATACGTGGTGCTTATGAATTACAGAATGAAATGAATGAATGAAACGGAATAACATGAATTACGGAAATGATAATTATGTTGAAAATATTTCAAGACCCAGTATTTGCTTATACTAGTACCACCTATTATAATAAAAAGGCCGCATAAAACATATTTTTAATAGTAAAGGATAATTTACGTCACATGGAAAAGTAGCTAAATGCAACAGCAAGGTGCTATTCTACAAGAAGAGATATCGTAACAGAAGCGACCTGTAAATTTTAATGCTCACGCCTCGGAGGAAGCTCTCCGTGCTCGTTTTCTTTGCAGAAATGGGACTATTTACTCAGATATTGAACTTTGAACCTGGTCTGACGTTGTCAAACACACAACAAGGAATATAAAGCATAGAGATAGCGTTTATACAATCTCCATCCTGTGCTCATTTTTTTCCTTTATGCTTGTTTTCTTTGTCACTCTTCTATATTCTCTTCCTTTTTTTATTTTGCTAGATTATAATAATAATTAATGATGCTCAAACTCCTAAGGTAAAGGAAGAGATTCCGACTTTATTCACAAGACACCTGCGGTTAGTAGGCTGTGGAGTGTGGAAGAACGCGAGGGTGTAGTGCAAATGTCAATTGTTTGTGTTGCAAACAGAAGGCCCTTCGAAATTATATATATTATATATATTCGAAACAATTTAGTGGGTAAATATCCCAAAATACCTCTTCATGAAGAGTTTAAGTTAGTTCAATAAGTAAGGGTACGTTAACTGTCAGCTGATTGGATTTTCAGTACATACCTACTTTTTGGAAACGTTTGTACTAGACTCAAATTTTAAGGAGCACTTTAAACATTATTAATTCTTAATTCTATAATATTGAGTTAAGCAGAAGTATCCAATCAAACATCATCAAAGATAACGTAAAGATACGCTTTGTCCTATTGACACGCTTAGTATTACTACAGCTCACATTGTACCTCTGGTTACAACGCTATTCACTCCGTTTAATGATCTCGTAGCCATCGTATCACAAACAGTATAATACAAAGAAAACAAAATCGTGTTATGTCACCGAGCAGTCCGCTAAAAAGGAGAACGAAATAATTTTTATCATAAAAACACTGACTGGAGCGCTGTTCTAAAATTTAATTACTGTCACAAAATGAGTCCCGCGAGTCTCATTACTTATAATTATCCAAGAATTGAGGTTTCTTTACGTCCTAAGTTAAATTGTGTTCGGTATTTAATGCTGTTGTTTACAAAGTTAAGCTAGATCTGGGAACCGCTAGGCACCGAAACCTCCGAGAATAACTGCCTTACAACGACGCAGATCACGACCTATTTAGGCAGGATGGCATTTAAACACGTTTTGTGGGAGGTGAAAAAGGCCACAAAGGCGCTGTCGCTTCTATTGCAAATCAATTCGATAAGCGACAGAAACACGTGCCAATCGCTATATTATTTTATCAAAACACGTGGGTGTCATTTTTATGTCGTATCATACACAAGCATAAAATTTTGCGCGCCTGTTTTAAAATAGAACGCGTAATGTAATGATTTACGCAAATGCGATACCCGTGTAGAGATATCACATTTTTCACGCTGACATAAACGCTTATACTTTTTACGCGTTTTATTTGAAATCCCCACTTTTACATTACATTTTCCATTATCCCCGCAAAAAGCCTTTAGAGAGAACGTCTTTGCAATAAAACAATTACGCGAAGTAAAGATTCCTCCTATAAAAACGAAATGGTCCTCAAAAGCGAAGTATGGAAAAGTTTTAAGATGAGTTTGACCTCATTTGAGCTATCAGCTGGAAAAGTTCCAATCTTTTGCCATAGTCAGGGACCGGCGTGTGGACAGTTGGACACGTCTCGGTAAGTATTATAGCCTACTCGTACATCTTTTCAGTGAACTCGTATGGTCGCTATGTGTATTCCTACGAGCATTTGCACGTTACAGAATGAGAAATGAATTGGCAGTAACAGATTCGATTTACTAACTTTGGCGGCTCATAATAAATCTTGTTCTTCGACGTCAGATAACGCCATAGGTCTGGTCCTTCGCTGTATCTGCTTGTCCTGCGCTGTAGCTATGACGTCGTCCAGCTACTTTTCTAACGTGTCTCTCATTCAATTCCAGCCGTCCGTCAAATGCCATCAATTCTTCGCCGGTGTCAAACTAGATTGCATCACCAGCGTTGTTTAGACCTACCGTTGATTCAAGCTCCAGTTTTGCTACCAACTGCATAGCAGTATAAGCCTATTTCACCTCCATGCTTTCAAGTATGATCCGCTAATCCCATTGCAATAAGGAAAGATTTAAGCGACGGATATATTTTCTAAGATTATTTCGGGAATAAAGTCTTTTCATGTTAATTAGTATTCAAACGGGTCTAATTCGCGCACAAACGAATATCAAAATATATAATTTTGACATCCCTCGACGTTTCAACCGAGTTACATCGGCCGTGGTCACGAGAAGGCTCTGCGCGAATTAGACCCGTTTAAATACTAATTAACATGTATTCAGTTCGCGAAAGTTTAAGAAAGTCTTTTCAGTTTACAAGTAGCATATTCTGTATAAACATTTCATCTGATATTTGGTTTCCAATTTCAAACCCCTGTCAGCCAGATAAACCCAAGTTATAAGACAATTGTAGACAAAATTAAATAAAGATTGACGCAATTCAGAACGAAGTAACGCGAGCTTACAAATGACGCCATGTGATTAATCAAATGATGTCTGATACGATGTTAATTACTCATATTTACGTAGCACATTCACGTTTTGTACCTAAATATATTATTAACATTATTAGTTTACTTAGGATACTTCGGGGAACTTTGCTCTATATAATTATTGTAACAGATTTTGGTGTGGACAAACTGGACAACAACTTCAAGTTAAAACCATCTCGCTATAAAGGACACATTTTCGCTAGCCTCACCTGAGCTTACCTCTTAACTCCTCCCATTCGATCCTCTAGATCCTTATGATTCCATCCGCCAGCACACGTCAGCCGTAGGGTACAATAGGCTTCCAACAATTACTTAAGAGCTCGTTGACCCATTTCACTTGGACTCAAATAACCGGGTATTTTAGACTAAGAGCTCCTGCTTATTGGTTGATATTAGTTATCCGACGTGATCGTATTGCTACTAAAGTAAAAATGCCTTACTTACGTCATTCTAACTAGCGAAATGTGCCCGGTAAGCCAGTAATGTGAACTCCTTGAGATAGTTATTTAACATTTTCGGCACATCACACATCACAAAATCATCACATCTATTATTATTCAAAGTAATTTTGAAAATATTACCCGTATTCTTTATAATATTTTTTTTCGCAATAGGCACACAGTCTCAGTGGTCGCAACCCCAATCAACACAAAAATAACTTTACTGTAACCGCTGCTCGCTCCTAGACTATTAGAAATGCCGAGTTATTTCAGTCTGTACCGTATTCGATAGGTTTCCACCCGGTTGCCATGTTGGTGACGGGTGCGCGAAATGCGGATATTAGAATTTTGATTGCCAATAATTTTGGATTAAATGCGAATGGTAGGATTAATGAGAGCTTATTTTATTCGCAAAACGTTCCAATTTCAGCTTTTTAATCTTTTTTAAATTAAATAATGTACTTTGTTGTATAAATACAGCAGAGCAATTATAATTAGCATTTTAATGACTTATAATGTAAATAAAACTTGAAAAAATATACTATGCAAATCGAAGCTTTCGCTGAAATATTTTAATAGGATATCCCATTAAAATATTTAAAGTATTTCTGCGAATCATAAATGGCGCAAATAAAAACAATATTGGAACGGATTTAATCCTGATTTAATATGGATTCTAGAATAACTTTTATTATGTGGTTAAAGACACAGTTTAAATACTTACATGTAATTTTAGAAAGTGTTAAGTGGACATTTAATAGCACCACGAAGTTTTACAATGATAAGTATCCCATGTCTTATTCTTGGACCTATGGTATCTATTAGTTAATCAAAAATGTTCACTTTTTAAGGAGCTGATTCGAGTTACCGCATATACACATATACTATAAGATCCGTTGACACTATACATTACATCGAAGCTATAAGATTCCACAAAGTAAGAAAACGTTACCTACTGAACTTGAACTAAGTGAGTTCCCGGCGCCGCGCCATTGGGCACCGACTCCACTTTATTTACTGCTTATTTCGTTCGTTTACTGCGGGTGTATCTCAAACGCCGTTTATTTTGTCCTTATTTGCAACAAGTACGCTACACTTCGGTTGTTATTTGCTTGTTGGGTGAGGTATTGCTTACCTCTGGTGTTAGCATTTGTCAGCCATAGGGCCTCCGATGTGATCAATTATTTATTTCAATTTTAACGCTTAAGTCTTGGGTTGTAAAGTCCATAGATTAGTACTCGCCCACAATCGCTTCGGTAGTTAATACGTCGCGTAAAATGGTATAGAACACTTTTTTTGTACACCAGTTAGTATACAAGATACCTAACAAAAGCCAAAAACTACATAATTATAGAGTATATTTGGATCGCTGCTGCTGCTGCCTTATCGTCTAGTTTCCGTAACTGTTATTAAAATCCATTGAAATAATTTTTCACTTCACATTAAACGTACCTACTTGTTTCTCCTAGAATAAATTAGAAAAGTTTCTATGCGTAAAAAAACTATTTGGTCCCAAACAAAGCATCGTAAAACTAAAACATAATTCATAAAACTAAGCTCAACAACACAAAATCACTGTGAAATGCTAGTTTTGAACGAAGTAGGTCAGTGGCCAGGAGTTCGAACCGAGGGGAGGCATCACACGTCGGGCGGTTTTGCTTTTTTTGCAGCTGCCAAGTGAATGACGTGGGTAGAGTTCTTGAAATGACCGAATTGGGGCGTTAAAAATTAACTGCCATGAATTTTTAATTTGATGGAGCTGTTTTGGCTGTAGCCGTAATATATTTTTGGCACTTTTCGTGTGTTTTAGCAGTGGTGATATTTTTTTTCGATGTGAACTTTCGGTTTTTTTCAGACGTGCGTTGTAACGTTGTATGTGCTTTTTTTCGTATCGTTGGTTCAACCACTGTACTTTGAGATGGGTTCTTTTGGTTGAAACATCGGGGTGACACTATTAGTTAGTTCTATTGCGATTTGCGTCGGTTGACTAAATTACATCTAAATACCAGTATTGGCTGTTTATCTCAATTCTTATTAATGTACCCATTACATTTTGAGTCGAAGAGGAATTTAAAGCATTCAGTTTAACTACAGAAATAATTAAAGTCGATTACGTACAGCGACAGCAACGATTAATTTGCTCAATTTGTAATACCATCTGCAAAATGGACTTTCGAATTATTGTAGCAAAGATCCTAAATTATTTCACTCCACTACCACGGCCTTATAAACTTTTCAAACAAAGAACGTACTAAATAATTCAAATAAATTATTATAAGGCTAAAACAAATTGAAACAAAAAACGTCGATTTTGCGAACTTAAAACAAAATCCTGAGTAAAAATGAAGTCAAATCGTATAAGAGATGCCGTTAAGTTTTTTTAGAAAGATTTTTTTAAGGCTTTTTAAAACCGAAAGCCAAATTAAGAAAATAACTTTCTGCGTCAGTAATGGCAAGGCCAATTAGATTTGTTAATGATAACTATTATAACCAATATTTTTCGAATGTACCTATTTACAGTTGTAAGAACCCAAGATCGACACGTATCGATTCCTTCGTTTACTAGCACTCTGTGTCCTGGTATTTCAATTTCGACAAAAATCATATTTATGTAAACTTACCTCGATCAAACACACCAAAGGTCTTTACAGTTTACTAAGAATTCGTGAGAGTAGAAAATCATTTTTATTGAAATCAAAACCGTCTTCTAACGCGTCCTGACTTTATCCGAACATCAGCTTAGCCTGTGACGATCAAACAGGCTAAATTGATATTAAATTGAATTTCAATCGACCTTGCTACCATAACTAAATAACCATCAAAGGAAGTTTGCCTAATGGTGGCTCTACGGCGGCTACGTCGTAGCGCTACGTAACGATATATGTAGCATCGTAGAACGACTACGGCGTAGGTCAGTCTTTTGATTTCTTCTTCTTGATACAACGGCAAATTTGAAACGTTTTTACGAGTAATTGCTTGTTAGAAAATATTACAAGCATTATAAATGATGCGTATTCTCGAGTCTACATAACTTCGTCTGCATGCCATGTCAGAGCGCCGTTTTAGATGTCTGCCGCCGAAATTGCGTAAATTAATCTCACCAAGAGCGGTCGTGTGTGTTTACCGTATTTACACCACGTTGTAATGTGACGCTATTATTTATAGTTATGTATACATAACACACGTTTCTAGAGCCATGTTAGGATGTCTCATATAATTAAACGAGAAGTGGCGTATCTTTGTCCGAATAATATGATAATTTTGTTCATAAATCGAAATAATCCTAGTGTTACATTTCCTTATAAATATAATTTAGTTTCACATTTACACGAGAAAAATTTTACAAATCTAATATTAAGTCTAATAAATCTAATGTTAAGGTAATTACATAACCTATGACATAAGATATTTGTATTCAAAACTTGACAACGGTCTAAATGACAATTAAAATGCAAAGTACCACGCTAGTACCAACGTAAAATGTAAGTACCACCATTAGTAAATAAAAACGTCAAATGAGAACTCTAAAATATTGACAAATTTTTACCACCATTATAACTTTTAAAAAGCGAACGCGGCAACGGCTTTAATTTTGCGAGTAAAAGCTGCCCATTTACGGGCGGTTGCGCCGCGCTCGCTGGAGCGGAGACGAGCGGAGCGGAGACGAGCGGAGCGGAGCGGAGCGAAGAGCGCGACGCGCGGTCAACCCCGTCGATGTTGATTTCACGCTGCGTCCACAAATCACTATGTTCGAACGTTCGATACTGGTTACGAACTTTTTACACGAAAGAGGGTAAGGTTCTATATGAAATAAATTCGTCAGTCTATTTTCTAGGTCCATTTACGTTCCTATCTCCTAAACAGAAAGGACTAACGTACTTCTTACACGAAGGTCGTTAATATAATAGATTTATCTGTCTGCTTATTTATAATAGTATTATCAGTCAATGCAATTTCACGTCAAATTGCGTTTTGATCTAATTGGGTTAGTAACAGTGATTATTATTTTGATATATTTCTGAACAAACCAATTATGAGAATCTTGCCTACCTCTACAAGCTATTTAACGTGATAAGTGATACTTGTCATTTCCTATAGATTAATTTTCTCTCGGCCTTCTTTTAGAGACCAAAGTCTAGACACGATGAAGATTATGATGTTTTAACTCTCCGTCCAACATGTATGTATTCACATGAAAGGGATGCTAATTAGCCTTCTAATTACGTAAACGTCGACATATTCCGGTACTTAATTAATATTCGCCTTCGAGATGTGTTTCCCGCGTTTGACGTAGCACGTTCGCGTTTGATGTAATTTAGTGTTTGATAACGGATTGGGGAAGTCGTGTGTTGGATTTTCAGTAATCATAGTTAATATACGGAGCTATAAAGTTGATTATATATATATATTTTAATTTGATAGAAATTATTTAGTTAATAAATAATACAAGTTCTAAAACATATTATTATTAACAAGATCTACTTCTCCTTCTGAAGTCTTCGTCGTGATCACGGTCAATGTAACTCGGCCGAAACGTCAAGAAATGTAAAAAATATATATTTTGACATATTCGTTTGTGCGAGAATTAGACCCGTTTAAATCTAGTTATTTAATCATTTCTGTATAATAGTGCTAAAGAGAAAATGTGGGTGGCAGTGAAAGAATGCGGACGGAGCGCTCGCTATGCAATATCGGGCTGATGACATTCCGGACGCACCTGGTTCTGACCTGTCTATTTTTAATGCCAATATTTTGAATAGCACACGCAAATGGCATGCTAAAAAAGTGGCCAAGTGCGCGTTGGACTCGCCCTTGAAGGGTTCCGTTGTATGCATAATGTTTATGTTTATTAAATTAAATGGTTTTTTTTTATATTTGAGTTTATTGAAGAAAAGGTATTTATTGATTAATGACGTATTAAAAAAAAACTACTTACTAGATCTCGTTCATACCAATTATCGGTGGAAGTTTGCATGGTAATGTACATCATAAATATATTTTTTAGTTTTATCATTCCTCTTATATTTTTGCCATTTGGCTACGGAACCCTAAAAACGTGAACAAAAATCACCAGTATTAAAGGTAGTTATTACAAACTAAGTGGTTAGTTGCTGTGGTTGCTGACTACGTTTCAAATTACCTACACCTTTGATGTGATGTTACCAAGATGGATATAACCACCAAACCTTAAAATACCTACATAACTAAGGCCAAAATCCATACACATCAAACCGTACCTAATAGTAAATTAAAATTAGTAACTTTGTTAGTTCCACAAAAATATTTAACGTATTCCAATATTTCTCATGAAGCAATTTTGGCCGTGTAAAAAACCATATAGGTATTTATTGTGACATAGTTCCGGCTACATGAAGACAACTGAATGAACAGTAAGTACATATAAAGTGGACTGAAATGGCTCGTTATTCAGAACGTATCTTAAAGATGAAGCCAATATTTCGGCACAATGGTGAAACATATTGGCACAAATGGCTTAAAGTATCCATGCGTTATAATAACATTCGCTATGCGGTACGCAATTTCTTCGATACTTCCTTTGGCGGGGAAGATTACTCCATAACAATTATGGGATATCACTTTTATATAAATAAGTAGTCAACGCAATTTCTTTGATACTTCCTTTGGCGGAGAAGATTACTCCATAACAATTATGGGATATCACTTTTATATAAATAAGTAGTCATTTTACGTCACCTTAAAGAGAAATATACGAGTATTCGTTTTATTGTAGTGTCTTTTTGCAAGTAGCCAGCAATGTAAAGTAATGACCAAATGTATACATACATATATAGGTAGGTAGATGACAGAGCTCATGATAGGTGATCTTTGATTTAATTATACATGCGTTTTCATACAAACATAATTAACGTATGAGCTCGTTAATATTACCTACCTCCCTGTACAAATCTGTAGATAAGTTTTTAGATTCATCATCATCATCATCAGCCTGAAGACGCCCACTGCTGAACATAGGCCTTCCCCTTAGACCGCCACACCGAACGGCAATTTGCCACTTGCATCTACCGGTTGCCTGCGACTCTTTTGATGTCGTCGGCCCATCTAGTGGACGGGAGGGACTATTATAAAAACATTACAAAATCTGATGATTTGACATCGATTATTTATTCAAAGCATAGTTTTTAGTTATTTCTTATGTTAAACATGCCCACAAAAATAAATGTATTTTAAATTCTATGTACTCGTATATATTTTAAAATCATCGTTTAGATGTCCATTGTCCAAGTATCGCAGATACTCGATATTACATAAAACAAGTACAGCTTTGTCAGCGTTAATATCTTTGGATGGCCGACTTGGGAGAACACATGCTTCCGTGTGGATTGCGACAGTATTTGGCCTTAATACCCTGTGCATGCGGAATATCAAGTAGACAGTCTGTACAGGCGGGGAAATAAGTGTTTCTTATACCTTTCGTGTCAAGCACGTCACTTCTTGAACTGGTGATCGTCACTAGATTACCATTGATACGTTTAGAACTCCCATCCTTTAGACTCCCATACTTTAGAGTGTAGTGTGTAAAAATTTTCCATGACGTAATTCACATGTACGTAAATGATCTAGTAAAAAAAAAACATAAACAATATTCTAGTACTCTGAAGAATGCGATCAAATTTAATTCGTAGTATCTAATTTCTTAGTTGTCACTAATTGTCAAACATTGAAAAGAATGTAATAAAAAATCGATAATCAGACGCCATCAACGCTGTGTCCCAGTGGACACTCCGTACACAAAAGGTACTCAACGCCACGGAAGAGAGAGACAACACGCTCAAATGTCATACGAAATCCGGATCATAATATCTCACTTTAATTGAGAGTGTTCCCTTCTAGGGTATAAATATATTACAGGGTATTCTAGACTTAGACTCGGCCCTAAAAACATAATCTAAAATCTAGTCTTCAACACCCTTACATAAACATCTTTTTTTTAAAGTAGACTGCGCGCCGAGTTGCGTGAAGTCAGCCTGATTGCTCATTAGCAGCACAATGGATCGCAATACAATGCTTGCTGAGGGGTGCCCGGAGACAGGGGAAGACTGATTTATCTAGAGGCGATGGTGGAATCAATGACGGTCTTAGAAACTGAAGTTCTGATAGAAAATAGGTACTTAAATTATGGGTATTTAATATATCCTGCAAAATGTGTGAGATAGGCAACAATACTGGAGTGTTCAAAAAGGTTGGCTTTAATACTATCTAGGAAGATTAAGTAGGATTCATACTTACGCAGTACGAAAAATTATTATATTTTTTCCGAAAATGTTGGTAACAGTATCTTGCTTTAGTTTGTCAAATTCTTGTCAATAATCCTCCATATTCATACCCCCAGTTTCTGAAACGTCAGTCAACGTTGACAACAGATTAATTCTATTGCCATCCTTGTCATTTGTTTATTGTCAGATAGAGACAACTATATTTTTAATCTACTGTCAAAGCCAACTAGCGTTCTAGAAACCGGGGATAGTCAAGTAATTAATAGTGACATTATAATAGTTTTTGCTGTAATAAGTATGGAGAACAAACGCTGCAAGCTAACACCTACTAAATGAGAAAGGAGAATTCATGAATAATCCTAGGATTGTCACTTGACCGGAAATCATATTACAAACAACGCTGATGACTTGTCAAAACATAAAATAGATTTAAATAACAATAAACACTTCTCCATAAAACAATGAAAGTTGATTGAAAGGGTCAAGTTCTTAAAGCCAGACTGATTGCTCATTAGCGATACAATGGACTCTGAGGGTGCTTGAAGATATTTCTCTCGGAGATGGGGCATATTTTGGACCCTAAGGAAACTCAATGGGGCTTCGTTTTTGCGCGATATTGTTATTTAAGCGCGTACAAGTTGTATTATGGCATTGATCAAGTATGGTCTAACGTAGAACAAAGCGCTGAACGTTTTTATAATCACAATGATTGAGTCATGTAACGCCTCTCAGATAAGATTCTTTGTGCACCTCACGAAAAAGCAGCCAATCCAAAAAGTTTTTGTAACCGTAATAAAACACAATATTAATAATGGAAGAAACAAAAGTTATTGTATTAACCATTCGTTAGTAGCTTCGGTTAAGCTTTGCAAGCACATTCCGATATTTATGAACCTTACATACAGATGATATACTTTCCAAATAAAACCTCGCGCAAAACAAACGTACCCTAAGCGATATCCTCAATCAAGCAATGTTATTATTAATCGAAGCGCAATCAGATAAATCCTCGCAAATAAATAAACGAAATGGACAAAAAGCGCTTACTGGCATTGTGTTTATGTAAATATTAATGATATCGGCGATATTATCGGATAATAACGTCATTTATGATATCGCTTTTCAATGGAGTCATTTGCGAAAATAGTGGAGCAGCCAGTGAAAATTGCGTAATTTTAATTTATAGCTGGACAAAGCTTTCGTGATTTATCGGCTTTAAAACTTCATGGGCCATTCGAGCTTGTACTGGCGATTTTTCTAATAATGTAGATACATAAATGTGTAATGCATAATCGCACAATACTATGTAGTTTGAAAATATAAATAAAAAACATGATAGGTAGCGACAAATATTCATTTGCGACAGTACTTTTACAATTTTAGCAAAATGTATAGGTACGTTTCTAGACCAAGTTTTTAAAGCAATTATTCAGTACTGCCAGCAAGTTTATTACATAATATGAGCCCAAAAGTTGCCTAGTCACTGAAGAGTTCCCATTGTCTACCTTCGATTTCTACGATAATATTGTAGTATTATTGAAACTTGACAGTGCATAGCCATTTAACAAAATTGGGGCACAATTTGCTACCATTTAAAAATAAACATGTTGACAAGTGAAGCTACGGACTTGTAATTATGAGATAGATATTTGTTGAAACACCACAGAGTAAAAAAACTTAAAGCTAGAACAGAGCAATAAAATAACAATTATAGCTCAAAGTGATCTCTTCCAGGCAACCATGCATAGAGAGGAATATCAAATATACCTAATGGACGGGCTACGAGTCACTCATTCTTCGGTTATAATGAGCGGATTATATGCGCTTACAGTTGCATGAGAATGACCGTTGAATAGAGCAATCAGACTAGAGCTGTAGGTGAGTTAGAGCCGGTACGTGGCATAGATTGTGTGACAGCTTGGCATAGCTTGAAACTTCAGCATTTAACTATCCCACTGCTGGGCAAAGGCCTCCTCTCACTGTCGTGAGAAGGATTAGACCATACCCTACTACGGGAGCCTAGACCGTACTGATGGATAACATGCCTTGGAAATAATACTCGGGCATGTTAGTTACGACGCGATGTTTTCCTTCACCGAAAAGCGAGTGATAATTACATACATAAATATGTTTAACAAGAAACACATCGGTCACGTTTTACTGTAATTTAATAGAATGACAGCTTCAACTAAAAAGATCCAACTAAAACGATAGGAGCATTTAATGGGATCCCCTCACAATACTCGTTCGACCAGATACTCAATAAGGAAAGGAATAAAATATAATTGAACGCTAAGAAAAAAAGAGTGGGTAAAATCAAAAATGTATCCGTAGGAAACATCGGTCGGCGGCAAACAGGAAAACAGATAGATGGCACGTCACATGGCCATCCCCGCCGTAGGCTGGCGTATGTCGGTACAATTTCCACACATTTCCGCTGCTACATAATTATTTTGCCATTCCTCCACGCGTCGTGTCTAGTTTCCGTTTCAATTCATTCATTATGAACGTATTAGTCAGTGTAAGACGATTGTACGTAGATAGGAGTAGTCCTCGTCGCATCCTGATGTAATTATGTAGCTGTCTATAGTAGTGTGTTGCTATGTAACATCGTCACATATTAAGGTATGCTAGTGTGCTGTGTGAGTAGCCAAATGATTTTCTCGAACACGGCTACTTATTTGCAACTGAATTATTAAATCGACTATTCAACCCAAAATATAGGTATAATGAAATCGAATGTCAGTAACTTTGATGCTGACTACATTCTAGCTTAACTCTATGCGGTACTGTTCTACAATTCCGTGTATGGTTCTAGCACCATAGGCTATTTATTTGTAAGAATAGACAGACGGATGCGATGGTCGTGGGAGCCGCGAAATTAAACTGAAATCGAACATTGCGGCTTGCGGTCGCTTCATTCGGCTTCCATCCGTGTACCTATGTATACAGATGTCATTCCATGTTTGTTGCGTTGGAAGTGCAATTTGTACGTGTTACTTATATACAACTTACAAGTGACTACTTTATTACTTACCTCCTGCAATATAGCTCAAATATTGGGAATAGGAAAGGCTTGAATCATTTTGATCCTCTTTTTATTGAGGAAGCCTTTTTTAGCATAGTTGACCGCAATGTTCAAACGCAACGACCAGTAGAACATTCCAAGGTTAGGTGATTTAGCTTATTACTCCTTGAACTATTGGTTGTTTTTAAAAGTAGGTAGGTCCTAAGGGTAGATCTCTATTTTACGAAGATACGGTTCACGCAATGAAGTAAAAATATTTCTTGCAATATTTCACCAAAAAAATATTATGGGACAAATGAAGCTTTTATGATCACGTAAAGACAGAAAACACTGGCAGTCTACAAATTAATTTCTCAACTGTTATAATAAATTAACCCAGTATCGATAGCCGATTTTCCATTTCATTAGTTCCATTCAGAGTTTCATTGATCAAAAACGTTCATTGGCTGTGAACTATGTCCATAGAGATAAATTGCTTTTCAATGCTTGCTCTTTTTTAGTTTATAAAATTTTACCTATGAAATACAATTTTACGCGTTAACAATCTTTTCAATTTTGGGTATTGTGAGCGTAAGCTCAAAAGACCTGAAAATTAAAATTAGATATACCTAAGTGCTTAATCAGCGAATTTGGAAATCGGCCGGTAGTATTATCATGATGCAGCGTCTCATATTGAAGTTAGGAGGTACCTATAGAAGTACATATATGATTTAAAACTCACGTGTCTATTTTTACATACAAATTATTATTTTAGAGACTTTTCCATAATATCATCTTTAGTTACAATCACAAAGAAAGAGAAAGTAACATTCACATCCTTATATCAGATCAAGATAGGCGTAATTGCGGCCAAAGACGAACCGAACTGTAACTATGTACATAATAAATTGATGGCTACCGTACTGACCCGTTGATAAGTGCTTACGTCTTGTCTAGGGTATTAATATAGGTGTTCTTGTCTAACCTTTATTATATTACACCCATATTCAGAATATACGTAATCCATTATACCAATCAGATCTAGCCAGTACCTAGATGCCAAACAAATGCGAAACTAAAATTCACAATCTAAACTGCCCTTTCGATGGGTTAGTGTAATTTGGTCATACATTTTTAGCCTTTCGATACGGGTAATTTGATATACGTTCTACTCAAAAATTATATGATATTTTATAACAGACTAATATAAAAGGGGAAATGTTGGGCCCAAGCCCCTCTAGCAGCTTCCAATTATGGCAAGACTTTGTCAGTTATGATTACACACTGTGATACAGTTTTCAAACTAATGGTATGATTATGGGTAGGCATTTCAAAGTTCTCTTTGGCGTAATCAGTAGGCAAGGCTTCGTCGCTTGCATATCTGGGGGCACGGCAGTGCCCCCGCCAAGTCGAGCAAAACAAAAGGCACGGCCGTACTATCCTTTTCTCGAAGCGATTCGGGCCATTTTCGACTCCCTGTAACTTCGTTATGGATAAAACTAGAAGCCTAAATTTTTAGTGACCTAGAGGGCATCACGTCTACAGATAATAATCCAAATTTCTGTACATGTACATTCTGGTTATATTGAATTGACTCTAGTTTGATAATAGTAATTAGTAACTATAGAAGAGTTTCTCTCGGCATAGATTTGATATTGAGAGGATGGAAAATGAATCATCGTATATCTAATAGTTTTCGCGCTCATACTCATTCGGTCCTACCACAAAAGATTTAAACAATAGTTGAACAAATGAGCCTAAATATTTTCTCCACAAATCGACTTTTTCTAAGAATCTAGGTCAATAACAAAATAACAAGTAAAATAATTAGGAATGCCAGGATCAGGTTAGAAAACGCGAGTGATAGACGTAGATTTTGTGGAACGAAATTTTTTAAACACTGATTTATACTTTTGTGATAAGACGGTTCAAGATTATATTAAAATATCACCATCGTTTTAATATTGTCCAACTCCAGTGATAAGACGCTCTACGATACGATAATATTTTGTTGGTTATAGTAGTCTTGTTTGTTTGCTACAAACAGTTACCTTCTAAAACTACCAATAAATGATGCTAATCTTTTTAACTACGCTTTAATTAGCCAGGACCTTATCTTTTATTAGTTAATGCAAACTCTATCATCTAGTCAGGGCTGCACCTTACCTGACTGCTCAAATTTTACAATGTTGAGTTCTGAGGCTTCGTAAATATAGTAAAGATTATCAATGAACGCAATAGAAATACCTAAACAGAAGTAATTAACTCACCAATATATCAGTTAACAAAAATTGTGTAATTTTTGTTTTACTACCACCAGCCGGTGCTTAACTTCTGTATCATTTTATACCAACTGCGCTCCGTGGTGTGTTACCCACTGTTTTCGGAATAAAAAGGAGCATATGAGAATGATTTATAATCCAAAGAGTTGGCTACATCCGTACCAAATTTCGACAAAATTGGTCCATCCGTTTGAACATGAAGAAGTAACATACAAACACACTCACAAACTTTCCCCTTTATAATATTAGTAGGGTTATAGCATCACTCAGCATTGTCATTGCTGTTCCAAGCTGACGCTGCCACTGTCATTGGAGGCCGCTAACTAGGAGAGCAGGGCAGTTAGGCATCTAATGAGGGTAACCAAATTAAATGGGAATGGCAACCCTAGCACAGGATAAAGGCAGTGTTCCACATGGCCACAGTCAGCGGACTGGCTTAATGGAATAAGAACCGTTTAAGGCGAGGCTAATGCGTTACGATATTATCAGGCCAGCGTAGTTCGCCCATTGAACACTTGCTTACGTGGCATTCGAGATACTTCTATTTTGTTTACCTTAATAGCTATGGTATTTAGACTTTAACTGGCAAGTTGTGTCGGCAATGTGTGTGTTTTAGTGAAGTACTGGAGTATCTGTTTCTGAGTGCTGTTGAGTTAACCTCATACACAATTGGCTCAAGTGCTATTGGCCTCATATACAAGCTCAAAGTCGCGCAACGAGCTATAGAGAGAGCTATGCTGGGAGTCACTACGTAATAGAATCAAAAATAGCTCGTAGAATTAGTAAGTTGTAGTATAGTGGCAATGGGAAAGTCATATAGCTCGAAGGACCGACAACCGTTGGGGAATAAAGGTTCTCGAATGGCGACCACAAACCGGAAGACGAAACGTAGGGCGCCCTCCCACTCGATGGACCGACGACATTGTTAAGATCGCGGGAAGTCGGTGGATGGAAAGGGCTCAGAATAGTTCTTCCTGGAAATGTATAGGGGAGGCCTATGTCCAGCAGTGGACTTCTTCAGGCTGATGATGATGATGATGACTGAAGTAACAAGACTGAAGCTAGGTACTGGGGTTGAAGACAGAAGCCTCTCAGATTTTTATTGTGACTGGAATTCGTGAGATAAAATATCAGAACCTCACACTTTACTAGGTGGTCTAATCATATCCCTTATATATACCTCCATCCATCATCTGAATAGTCCATGGTTCAATATAAACTGGTGGTGTTTGTTGCAGCAGTCCGGGCATCACCAGAGCCGCGCAGGTGGCCAGCAATACAAGAGCCGCCTCATCACGTCGAGTTCTCCAATAACACTGGGGTTGTGCTGAGCTGCAGCACCAGGGGCCAATATCAGGTATGTGCTACGGAAATGACAAAGCAATGCATTTTGTTTCTTATTGCACCAGGTTCAAGTAAAGGTAAAGTTGGCAATTTTGACAGTTTTCGTATCCAAAAACTGTCAAAACCAGTGAATTACACGACTTGTACTCTTGTCTTGAATAGATTATTGAAAATGACGAATTCCTGAGCTGATACACCATCTTCTAGTATTTGCAAAATTTTTCATAGAAGGTATCTTTGCTGTAAGATATCTTTGCTGTCCCCAAATATAACGCAGACAACAGCAATAATGTAGCGCCAAGTGCAGATACACTTTACATTTTGATACATTATGCTGATCTCTAGAAACTCAAATACGTAGCGCGGTGAAAAGCAGCAGGTGCTTTTCTAACTGAAAATCCACCTCTGGTAAATCAAGAATTTGTCACGTACAACTTTTGCGTTTGATCGTAGAATATTAAATTTGATGCTCTAGGTATGTTAGATCTCACTTTGACACGAAAAAAATACTCAACATTTTGCACATAAAAATAAAGACAAATTTCATCCTGGCAACTTATTAAAACGACAGCTCCCCGACCATCCTCCTCATTTAAGCCGACAGCTTGGGTGCGCAGTCTTCAACGCCTTTTTAAAATATATTTTGGCGCTGTTTCATTCCACTCTCCGTTTCCTTGACGAAAAATGGATCACTGCCCTCAAATTACATTATGGGCCCGAGCGGACCCCTATTTATTACAGTTTGACAAGACTTGCGATTCGATAACCTGTAATGGTACCTCGTGAAGCTAATTTTGCCAAGATAGGGGAAATGATAATGTGGGCCTGTTTTAAATGACTCGCTATTGTCCATATCTACTCGGGATGAACCTTTTTAAGTGCCTTTAATGTTTTCCCTAAAGTGGAGTTTAAGGGCGAAAGTATAATACGATTAAAGTACTTCGGCTTGCCATCGTATATATGGAAGTGAACCACCATTGTTAATTTTATACCTACATTACTTCTGATTATTATTAGTTATCCGGTAATTAGTAAAAACCAGGCATCAATGGATTAAGAGTAAAACAAGCTGATCGAAACAGTTTAAAAAACATTTATTTTACTTTCACGTGTAACAAACTAAGCACCAAGTTAATATCCCGTTTGAGTCGAGAGAAACCTTTCGTATTTATCCACAGAAGTTTTATAACTTCCAGCGAAACATTCATCAAAAGTCATAAAGTCAAAAGGTTACAGACCGAATTAACTTTTACGCTGCCGGTGGTCCGAATAACTTTTCCTCTCGATATTTCCTTGAAATCAAAGTCGCCATGTTAGCCTGTGTTGCCAGATGGGTGTTATGAGATCTCAAAGTTATACCTAAAGTAAAGTAGTAGGTACATTCCTTTTAAGATATTCGTACTCGGCCAGAATATTTTTGAATTTTTAGGGGACATTTTCATATTATTTCGAAAATATATCTATTTTAGGGAAGATATTTTACGAGAGAAGATAAGACAAAATACGTGATATAATGTAAAGGCACTGAAATATTAATTTTAAAAGGAACCATTTCAAACGGAAATTATTTCAAACCATTCCAAAAATTACCCTGAACAATCGTATAAATATAGTATGGCAATACTCCATCTATACATAGAATAGAATAACTGAACTGAGTCGGTTATCAATACATTATTTAAAAAAGTGTAAACATATTAACTAGATTGAAACAACGAGGTATGTCGAAATTGTATATTTCGATACAAGTGTGCGCGAATTACACCCGTTTAAATCTAGTTAATATGTGTCTGTTCGCGAAAGTTTAAGAACTTCTAAAGTGTTAATAGTCTATTCTTCCAAATGTACATAAGTCAGCATTCATTTAATTATTGTAAACATTGTATTTAAATAACTGTTAATGAAGATAGATCTTCATTAACAATTATTACAATTCTGTTCCTAACAGATAAAATATAGGTTTAGTTTACACAATTAACCTGGCAGCCCCGAGAGAAACTAATGGAGTGAACCGCCTTAACGAATTGAAGACACTGGGCGTGCTAAATGGTATATTCCCCAATTTGTTCCTCCTCTGCAATTCTTATTCGAGAATAAACAAATCCAAAAGATATTTTATCGCCTCACAGCCGCAGCCGACATCTTCATATTATTTTGATGTTGACCTACTTGCTTTTCATCTATTTTGGGATTCGACTCTGAATTTATTAACTTGGGCTTTTGGGTCGCAAATTTTGTACGGTTCGAGCTGACAGGCGGTATTTAAATCTCGGCATGGTTGAGGATAAAATGTCCTAGGGTAGAATGTTATGGAATTTATTAAAGTCGGTACAGAAGCTAGCCAGACACTGATTATTCATAAAACATGCAACCTATACCAACCGGTTACTAAGGCTACCACTGAAAAAGTAAGAAATGGTGAACTTTGGTATTGATTTGTAGCTAGATGTCTCCACTTTTCTGTCTAAGATCTGTTTGGGATGCAAGAGAAGATCACCGTAGAGATAAATCGATCCTTGTGATTTGAAATTCGTTCGGCACACGGCATAGCGTCAACGCATTTTGGTTGGCTATTCCGGTCACGATGTTTCAATTAAAACAACAATAAATTATTATCGATGTACAATGGCTAAAACATAATCATATAAAAAAAGAAAATCCAAGAACTATTATTACTTTATCATTTTGAGATCTTATATTTTGTCGTTGTGTTTGTTCTGGAAGCTTATTAATGAAAGCTTTCAGAGTTTCGTTCCGATTTATTATAACCAGTCATGTCACAGTTATGTAGGTACGTATTTTACGCAACTTCAAGGATAACAGTGCTGGAAAATAGTTTCTGACGTGAGTAATTCCATCATATTTCATCACCTGGACAACTTCTGAGTTGTGACTGAATAACACACGTAAAATATTGTTGTTCAGAAACGACGCCTCGCCGATCTGATTTAGTATTCACAAACCAGCTTCCCGGACTCAAATATAAATAAAGTTTTTCCATTCGGCAGAGTTCGATCCAAAGTTTACGGTCCCGGGACCCTTCGGGGAAATAAAGATATGCACACCGGGCACGGTAGTTGTTCCAACCAGTATGGAAATTCTTGTCCAATTTCCATACTGTTTCGATGCAGAATTGCAGATGCATGGCGATAAGGTCATGTACACATGTGCATCTTAATTACCACTTTTTCACAATTCGTTGGACATAACGAGTATTGCCATTGGCTGGTCTATTGGTGCAATGTATTTTCTCAGAGGACTTGCTCTTTTGCCTAAACTATGTACCTAGTAGTTGAAGAAAAAACAGACTTAATTCCTGTCCACGTGCCCTCAGTTCTCTTTAGCGATAGAAAGGTTCCAAGTAGATACCAATATATCTAGGAACTTTTTATAAGCCGTCAGACACAAAGGCAAAATGTAGTCATGCACCACTAAATTCACGAAGGTATATAACAATGGGGGACCCTTACACCGTTATCGTAAATTACGCGACACATTGGTGGCTGTTCTGCCCCAGATGAAAGCAAGTACCTAGATACAGTAAGCGGCAAAATTCCCTGAATATGCCAAAGCTTTCAATTTACAACACGCATTTTTTGGGGTTTGTGTGCGAACCGCTGAATTGGAAGTCGCATGTCTAAGTTGACACTGGTGGTGGCAAGTATCGCTAGTGCCTACCTTTTGCGCGTAGACTTAGATTATATCCTGTAAACTGTACCCCGGTGTCCCATTCATAAATATGGAGATATGTATCATCTAGTGTGGCTTAGTAGACACATTACGCAGCGCTCATTAACTTAATGGCTCGGATTTACCGCAATTTTGGCCGCCAGAGTCGAGACAGCTAGCAAAATACGTTAACGTTTCGAATATTTGTGTGACTATAATGTGAAGGATAGAGTTGCCCGCGAATCATGAGTGTTAGCATAATTTGAGTGTATTAAACTTTGACTTATCGTGATAAGTCTAAGATATATTTCAAATTCATATTCTTTCAAATATAATTTACAGACGGTCACGAAGTACGTATTACTTTATATAATAGAGTAACAAATCAAGTCACACTCTACATATATTTCTACTTCACTTCTTTGTTTGCTATGACTTCTGAAGCCTCCCTAAGAAAGTAAGAATATTCCGCGATTTCTGTAATCCGGTCGCGAATCGACGTCGACTGTGCCTAATAATACATTTTGTCGAAATGCTTTTCAGACTATAATAATACGGATTAAAGTAAAAAAGAAGGCATAGTTGCGAGTTGAAATTCGGGATATTTCGCGGAAAGTTTTCGCATTCAGCAGAGTTAGGCAGCATTCGTTCGAGAACTCCCCTGGGATGACTGCTACCTGCTCGCGTAGAGGAGAATTTTTGCGATTAATTTCATAACTTTGCATTGAATATTTCATTTGTGTTTTACCTCTGCATTATTTGGTGTAGGGGCGGGTATAAAGTGGTATCAATTATTCTCACACGGAAAGCGGTTTTTTTAACCGTATTATAATATATATTTACTAGATGCGCCGGCGGGTTTATCCACTGTTTTCTTGACACAATCCCAAATAATATAGTATTTTATATATCACATTTCAGAATAACTTGTTCAGCCGTTTTGGCGTGATAGACGAACTAACAAACGTTTTCCAACATACGCATTTATTACATTATTAGTGAGAAGGTAGGAAGAAGACTTTAGCCAAAGCATAGTCAAAGGTTCTATAAGATAGCTTTCCCTTTCATGTTCTTAGCACAATGCTCAATTTCCTCCACACTGAATACTTGCTGAATACCTTGTGAACATGTCAGGATCGTAAATTGATATCGATTTTCTACTTCCGGGACAGAAGGCGTACAATATTTTGAGTAATATCCTGTTCTATTAGTGAAACATGCTATAGAAACAAATTAAATTATTTTCAATGGTAAAAGTATATTTACCTTTGAAAAGAATTTTGTTTGTTACAGTAGGGTTGTGAAAGAAAGTGAATACAATATTTTCTGCTAAAGTACAAAAACAGTGCAAAATATGTAAAAAGTAACACAAAAGCAACAGCATATATCCCACAAGCAAAATGGAACTTATTTCCCCCAAGCCGACGACAAGGATTTTCCTAAAAATCCCAAAACAAAAGCTTACGTAAAATCTGTATGTATATTCCACTTTATTAATGAAGTGAATCTAGCGCGGAGGGGAGTTTCTTACAATTGTGTGCCTTAACGCCTTGTTATAAAGTAGAAAACCGACGGAAGTTTTTTTTTTTACGATGGCTACGTTGTAAGCCGTGGTATGCAGGGCAAAAGTCGTGGCGCAAACAATCGTGGAATGCGGGTCGCAAGCGCGGGGTGAAACTAATGAAGTGCTGCAAGGGAGCTTTTAAGAAATTAGATATTACTACTGGAACATGTGCGGAAACGAAAATGAGGAAATCATTATGTTTACGATTTATTTGTATATTTCAGTTATTATAAGCCGTATTCAGACTGATATACAGGGTAGTTTTTTGAGAGGGGCGGTGATGGCCAAGTCCGAAACCACGAGAGGTAGCGAAAAGTTGTCAAAAGAGTCATATGCCCTTAATTTATAAGCAAACAAGAACGGCAAATTATAATACTCTATTTTTTTATTGTTTATACAAATACTTTTACTGTAACCCCTTTCCGGATAGGTGGATCCATGCCTCCGAAATAATTCTCGGGCACGTAGGTTTCCTCGCAAAGTTTTCCCTCACCGAAAAGGGAGTGTTAATTACATAATTTTCTTGCGTTAAGATAATTGAAATAATACGCTAAATTAACGTTGAATGTTATTCTAAATGAAGCGTTAAATTCCCACGTGATTCTCTACGCTGCCGTTAGAGGTTTAATATTTATTCAAGCTAGGTAATAATCTCTCTGCTCATTGCGGCTTATTTTAGGGTTCCGTACCCAAATGGTAAAACGGATTCTTATTACTAAGACTCCGCTGTCCGTCCGTCTGTATGCTCGTTTGTCACCAGGCTGTATCTCATAAACTGTGATAGTTAGACGGTTGTAATTTCCACAGATCATGTACTTCTGTTACTGCTACGAGTATAACAACAAATACAGAAAAAATATAATAAAATAAATATTTAAGGCAGCTCCCATACAAGAAACGTGTTTTTTTTCTCTTTTAATAGATACAGTACGGAACCCTTCGTGTGCGATTCAACTCGCACTTAGCCGGTTTTTATAAATTACATTACTTACTCCTCAAGTATAAGTTACTGAAATTCATAATAACCTTCCTGAAGCAAAATCTGATGCGTAAACGAGCCTCTTGCCGAATACTTAGACTTTATAGTCACTATTATTAGGTTTGAGTACCTATTTAAAGTATAGGTTAGTCTTTCGTTTCCGTGATAAGTTCTTCCTTGCTCGGCAACTTGTTTCGTATTGGAGTGCGGAGAATAAATACAATTCATTTAACTTCTACTCTCACACAGAACTGGTGTTAATTGAAAAAGTTTGTCAAATTTCTCGAGAGCTTTGTGAAAATGAAAGTAGTTTTCGACATTTTAGATTAGTTATTGTTCAGCAAATAATAATTCAATTTTTTTAATTAGTTATTGAAAACGCATAATTATAATTATGAATGTTAGGTGTGCTTTCAAATTTTATGTGAGATCATAATAATTATACGTTGAAAGATTTATTACAAATTATATTATCGGGACTCGAGACCATTCGATTCATATGTAACATTTTCTGGTTGATATTTATCTACAGTTACTTCTTCAGAAAACGGAATTTTGAAATTCAATAGATACGTACGTTTTTGCGATATATGAAGACAGTGATATGTATCTACTTCTCGAGAATAAGGGCCCTGATGATGATGCGTTTCCAATACTGTGTCAGAAATGTTATCTCTCCTTTCGGTGGCATGAAGATCTCAATTAGGCTCTTGGTTGCGAGAGCGGTAGGTACATCAACTAGAGATTTCGAGAATATTCTGGAGCCGTAACTACAATTATCTGATAATATTATAAAACAGTTTATAAATCCGTAACTGGGGGAAACAGAAATAATGCTACTACTTAGTAGTAACGGTACATCTTTCAATGATACCATGACGATACCCAAAAGCGTGCATGAGTTTTTTATAATAGTGTACCTACCTACGTACCTAAGCATTATTCTCTTTGACTTTCGATTTTTTTTCATTCGTTTTTGAATAAGCCCATCAATAGTACATAAATTTATATTATATTCTGTACTTATCCGAAATTATCTAAAGTTTCAGATGCATATTCGAAATATTGTTAGATGTTCGTAACTCCACGTATCTTAACCGTAAAATGAACTGTTGACGATGCGTTGCGACCTCGTTTCTTGATCTCCAAGATGCGTAAAGATATAATCGTAATGGAAACATCAGTTTCATTTTATTACCCGACTGTCGAAGGAGGGTTATGTTTTTCGAGCGTATGTATGTCTGTATGTATGTATGTCTAATTCTTTGTGCCACTCTACAGCCTAAACCACTTGACGGATTTCAACATATTATGAGGTGTCATTCGATTCGTCTCAGTTGTGAGAGTAGCATAATACGGGAAAAAAAAATGATTTATTGTGGTTTGATGGCGCGTCAGGTGATGCCTCCGTGCCGCCCATGCTGCCCTGGTACTTCTGGCACATTCTGGCCGTGGTGCAAAACGCCCCACTACCCCTTCTAATCTGCTTCTGCTTTCCCGTTCTTTTTCTGTTTGTCCTTGTTTTTTCCTAGGTGAGTAGCCTGCTCGTTTTCTTATGTATAAAAATCTTAGCTAAAAATACTTTTGTACTAAAACTTTTGTTGTTTATATTCAGATTCCAATCACTTTCCTAGGACAAAACTCAAAGTGCATCTCGCAATCGACTCTCTCTCTCTCTTTCTCTCTTTTGTATTTTTAGATGTATTTCCATACGACAAATGTTCGCTTCTCATTTGACAACCCATCGATTCCACAACACATCCGCTTTCAAATTGTTCTAGGAGGAAATGTCGGTACTTCCTTTTTCTTTGCTTACATTAATGTATTACTTCCAGATGGATGAGTGCTATGTGACTGGATGAACTTTCTGTAGCTGTTCCATTGTATATGTTTATAGACATCGATGTGTTTTAAAGTTTGTACATAAGTCAGCTCTTTGATCAATGAATTTACTTTTACACTGTAGCATTCCAGTGAACTAAGTTCTTGTTTTAGGTTGCCAAACTAATTATGTACGACACTAACCCCCGGTTTCTAGAACGTTTGTTGGCTTTGACAGTAGATTAAAACTATCGTTGTCTCTATCTGACTATAAACAAATGACAAGGATGGCAATAGAATTAATCTGTAGTCAACGTTGACTGACGTTTCAGAAACTGGGGGATTGTGAGGCAACATTATGCTAAAATTATCTTCATTTGTTGTGTATTGGTTGTTCGTGTAAGTGCCTAAATTTCTGAGCTAATGCGGTCTTACCACAAAATATTTAAACTAGAGTTGAACAGATGTGTCTAAATACATCCTCCACAAATCGACGTCTAACCTTCGCTTTTTCTAACAGAATATCAAATTTACAAGTAAAATAATTAGAAACACTAGGTTTGAGTAAGAAAAAGCGAGTGATAGACGTCAATTTTGTCGAACAAAATTTTAGAAACGTCTGTTTAACTCTGCCCTAAACTTGTGTGGTAAGGTGGACAATGTTTCAAGGTTTCAAGGAGCAACATGTAATTGGTCATAGCCATTGTTTTACTTGATTTTTACCCGACTGCCGAAGGACGTATTTGTTACGTGGTTGATCATTTATCAGTCGTACTGTACACCATTAATCTATCGAGTTTCTCTTAGGCCAAGCACCATGGAAACGTTTTTATCCAATGTGGGTAGTTCCACGCTCAGTTACAAAGGGCGTGCCCGCACTCCAGCCGCCAGCCAGTATACAGAAATACGGAGAAGCGATAAATCTAATATCCTCCTATTTGCAAAAGGAAGTGTATACACTACACACATTCAGAGGGGCACAATTGCATTCGGTTGTACGCGAAGGCACTCGCTAACAACACAGTGTCTGTGAATAATTGGCACCTGCCGTGTGTTACATGGCATGTATATAGTGAGTAGTGACGTGTATACTGGGATAATAGTGAGATCTTACCTTTACAACAATTCACAATAGGTACCTACGGGAATTGTTTGTATTATTAAAAACGTTTAAAACGGAAAATATTTTAAGTATGGACATTTGTACAGAAAATGAGTAAAAGTTAGGATGGAAAAACTTTTTTTTACCACTTTTTCTTCTAGCTACGTAGAAACATCTTGTTCGGCAGAAGTTCTATATACAGCTTGAAACGGGAAAACTCCATCCATTTCCATAATATTTTGTTTAGGTAACAGAACTCTACCAACACAATAATTCATCGCGGGTATTCCATTTCAACGGAACATCAAAGGATCATCCCTTTGAAACTTACAAGTTTTATATTTTTCTTTTGTACTTCGAGCTTTGATGGAAGTTCGGCTTTGTTTGCTAAGACCGGACAGCTGCAGAGTTCTGCACCCTCCTACGGCATTAGCTGCTCTTGTTCAGGATTTTGATGATCTCTGTACTACGACGTAAGTTTCCTCATGATTCCGTCAAAAATATAATTTTTGTGCGTTATTCTCAGAACGAATAAAAACGGCACCAACTCATCAAAGTTTCGCATATTATTGAGACAAAACAAAGAATTTAACAAGTTGTACCGATACAATCTGTCTCAAAAACATCTCATACATACATATTATGTGTGAGATGTTATTTATAATACACTGAAGTAGCCGCTCAAAGAAATGTCCAACAAATATTTCATGTGAAATGCTAAAAGGCCTGTCATATTGAACAACGGCCTTGCTAAACTCACATCGACCGCGACGTACGAGTATTGAAATGAAAGATAAATATTGAAATAAGTTTTCTATTTGCATGAGACGGCCAACCTTTGGCAAATAGTTGAGGTCCTCGAGGAAACTACTCGAACGTTTTAAGATGTCACTGAGGACATCTGATCAATAGCAGACCTTCGCTTGACCTCTACAAAAGCGGTCTTATATCGTGTAGTTTGCTCTTGAGTGGTATTCACTGAATTTCTATCAATAATTTGTTTGTGTTTGTGTCTAAGTAGACCCTAGTCTTAGTTGGAAATTTATTAAAATGTTCTGCAATGTACTCGTATATTATTATAGTTAATTTTCCTTTTATAAAAAAATAAAATATAATACCACCGCCAGCCACTGAACTGACACCGAGTTCGCATTTACATACTGGTATACAGTACAAAGTGTTGAATACCCATTCACTTACCGCCAGAGTGTCTATTTCGGCATACATTAATCTAAAGAATTTTGATCCACGTATTTCTAGCTTTGTTCCTTGCTCATCGGTTTAATAAACAAAGTTCAAAGCGACTAAACATTAAATCAAAAACGTCACGATTCGCAGCTTCGTTCGTTGTCTGTTTGAAAAGAACCTACCTATTTCTTGTGTTGCGGTGTCACTGAGTTTTACGCCTTGAATCATAAAGCAAACAACAGTTAGATGAACAAAACATCACAGGCAAAAGGAAAAATGCCTTTCCCTGGGAAATTATTTAATTAATTAAGAAGAATTTGTACTTTAGTTAATGAAACGTGCTTGGACTAAATGCTTTTGTTTTTAATTAAATAAGACGAAGGCTTTTGCCTTTTTTTCTCTGAGCACTTACGTACTTCGTGCTTCGTTGAACTTTCGTTAGGTAGCTTTAATCGAATCTTTAAACGTTCTCACCTATTTACTACATATAGGTACTAAAATAATTAGTAAATAGGTGTAATTACTTTTAACTTTAGATGGCTTAAATTATCTCCAGACGCATGAATTGATAGGTCATCAGAGAAGTATATCATACTTTGATCAAAGTACATATTAGCTTAGATATTCAAAGCGGTAACGTTACCAGCTTTTAGGTAACTTTAACTGGAGATGTAGCGTTATTTTTACTTAGATTTTAGTTTAAATTGAATGTAATTTTAACTTATCTTTACCGCGCACTTAAAGAAACACATTATACCTACGAGTACGTTCGAATGTAGCTGACTCAGTAGCTAAGTGAAAGTTGCGAAGTTAATTCATTGAAGTGCAACCGCGATTTAATTTAAACAAATTAAATTGGATACCTGCTCTTCCACACAGGTCGGTAGTGGCATGCCGGCAAATGGTGCGGAAAAATGCAAATTTGCAAATCGCGCCGCGCGGGTTCGCGTGTTCAAACATAGTTCAAGCTATGTCGGGGTACCACTTCGAGGATTATTGAGTGCACTGAGTATAGGATATGCTGCGATTTGCTTAGGATTAGGTTGAAAATAGTGTGCAATATCTATGGCTAGATTTAGCTCCTTGTATGTTTTCAGTCTGAGACATGGTAGTGAAATCCGCCTGCCGCGAGTTCGTACTACATATGAAGGTATTTTATAGTATAGTCGCTCTAGTTAAGTAAAAGGTTATATAATAAAAGGTAGACTACCGATTATTGCAAGGCGTCTGTGGCGTCAGTGACGCATTATGCGCTTTTGTACCTTAGTGTATGCGCCACCACTTATTCAGTAAGGTAATTGCAAAAAACGTGTTAGCACAATGCCGTGTGAATAATATCGCAATTTGTGAACCTGATTCTGATTGTAGTGTAACTAATGCGCGTTTTACGCAATTAGATAACCGGTAAGGTAAGTCAGAACGGTTCCCAAGGCAAAACGAATTGGACAACTATTCAAAAACTCAAAGAAGCCAAAAAAAGCTTGAGTTAAGGTACATGAGGGAGGTAAATTCTGAGCGCATGCCGTTCCCGGCAAATCCCGCAAGTATTATAAATACCACGTTGTAGCGTATTAACTGTCACAAAAAGCGCCACGTCCTACAAACTTTTTCTTTTGCGCTAAAAAGTAATGCGCTGCTCGAATTTCGACGTAGATGGCAACATCTTGTATGCGGTTAGCTACTGCCGTCCGCATCCGCGTTTTGTTTTTTTAATATCAGCAACTTAAAAAAGACGGTTTGAGTTTTTCCGGGAAGACTTGACTTCGAGGCTCCCTGCGGGTCGATCTGAGCCAAAAGAGTTTTTTACGATCTTGAGTATTCACGTGCAAAAAAACAAGGGGTCAGTATTTATAACTTTAGACTGGTATAAGGTTGATTCCTAATTCATAAAGACGGCTAAAGGGTAATTTAGGGTTACGTTGCATAATTTTTTTATAATAAATAGTGTACCTAGGCGGAATAAACCACTTAACGAATTGGAAACTTTTTATTCAATAACCCTTTTCATCATTAAAGATAAAATTACAGGTCCCAAGTTAATCCTCTCTTTGTCTTCATTGGAACACTTAAACCACTTGTAGTAAAAACATACAAACTTATGGCCGCGTACCGGTGTAGTGATTTAATAATATATATTTTAAATACTTCCTAGTAACAGTTATACTAACACAACGTTGAGTAGGTAATCGAGCTTTATTCGTTTGTTACTGGCTGGAATATTTTTTTCTTTTTTTTCATGAAGGTTTTAGGTATGCACGTCTATTGATATGGTGGTTTTTTTTCTGTTATAGCTGGACTGGTTGATGGCGGACAACACAGCAGTGTCGATGGTCGCAGGCCTTCGCCGGGTGCTTGCAAACGGGTCCCTGGAGCTGTCTCCGTTCAGCGCCGAGCACTTCAGGCGAGACGTCCACGCCGCCATGTACCGGTGTCGAGTGCGACTCGGTACAGGGTTCGCTGTCCTGTCGAAGAATATTCACGTGCATGCAGGTAAGCACTTAGAAGTTCTTAAACTTTCGCGAACAGGAAACATATTAACTAGCTATTAAGTCTTCTCGTGACCACGGCCGATGTAACTCGGTCGAAACGTCGAGGTATGTCAAAATTATTTATTTTGATATTTGTTTGTGCGCAAATTAGACCCGTTTTTAGCTAGTTAATAGGTAAGCACTTTTAACGTGAAATCGAGCAGGAACAGACAACTTTTGGATGGACAGAATGGACAGCAAGAATTTAGGGTCGGGTATATTAGCGCAGCTTAACTAATTTGTTTATTAGTTGCGCGGGCAACCTCTCGGTAGGGAAAGTATTAAATTCCTTGGAGAAAACCTTTAGAGAAAAACCATGTTTTTTTTTTCTTTAAACTACCTATATAGAGTTATTATTAACTTGATATGAGCTACTTCATATCAAGTTTCTTTTTTTTGAATATTTCTATTTATATATTAAAAAATCTTGAGAGGCTCATAACACTCGTAAGTGGTGATGGGCAAGTTGTGCAAACTTAAAAAATCTCTATCGCTAAAAAACAACTTATTAGACTCTGTCATAATATTTTATGTGTGCCTTCCTCTACCTATATATTGTTGAGAATTATAAAGACGTGAATGTTTTGCTAATGTGTGTGTTTTGGAAGTGTTATTCAATATTTTGGTCCGCTTTATCCAACCTTTAACTTGTCAACGCAATAACCGAGCTTTTCCCTTTATCTTTAACGTGAGAAAACTCCATTGTGAAAAATATTCCGAGTGTTTTTATTAAATTAAAAAAGCCGAGAGCGAATGACGTTTGTTCTGTTCCCCGGGGCATGGATAAACAAAACATAAAACGAGAGATATCGTGTCAGTATAAATGCTTTATATATGTAGCAATGTTATATCTGAGAAGTATTGATATTGTATGCTAACGCCCAAAAAGGTTATAACTTTACTGAAGGTGGATCCCACATACATTTTACCTGTTAAATAAAAACGGCGAACGAATAAATGCTGGCTCCCTATTGTATAAATAAATCTTACGAGCCTTACACGCGATGGTATTATGCAGCGCAGATGTCGCATATTATTTTTGGACTTTTAATATAGTTTTACGAAGAGCTGTGTTACTTTCTATCGCGTTACTTTCTACGTTATGACAAATAAACTAACTTCAGAGATATACACAATTACACATTCTATGTTTATGTACTATTTCATGTTCTCTGAAGTGCAATACTCGAAGAAAATCGTGAAAACTATGGTGCCCATTGAAGCGTAGACTGCAATGATGCGGTTACTTTGGAGTTTTATCGGAGGCTTGTTTGAGTATGTTTTTCACGATTGATGGGGGAAAGAGAAATAAATTGTAACAAACGAAATACTGAATAACATGTAGGTAGGTACCACAGCTGTTAACGACAGCTTGTTTGTACGTTTTATTTTTATGATTTTTGTTTTACTATTTATTTCTTCGTTTAATTAGAACGCGTTTTGTTTTTTCTAGTGTCTCAATAAATGCCGCGTAAAGTAAACTAAGCCTAGGGCTATCGGCGTTGTTTCCAATGCGCAATATCAACAAAGTACTCGTAGATTGGCTCACAAATTCAAGAAAATATTTTTTTTTCTTAGAAAAAACGTTGGCCTACACTAGGATTGCTCCTGTATCGTGGGTACCGCTTACAGACATATAATTTCACATACACATCACACCCAGACCAGAAACCAATATTTGTGGATCGCACAATTATTTGTCTCAGGCGGGAATCGAACCCGCAACCCCTAGGGCAGCAGTCCGATTGCTCAGCCACTACGCCAAACGAGCCGTCAATATAGCCGTTTATATTGCTAATAACGATTGTTTCCAAATTTCTGAAACTGAAATTGAGCGTAACATAAAAATCCTTTGACGATCACATTCCTGGGGTTGTAAAGAAATTCGACGCCCCGGCAAAAGGGATTATGAGGATACAGCTTAGTTGGCAGTCTTTTAATTGCGTTCCCTGTGAAGTGCTGACCCGTAATAATTAGAAGGGATAACAATGGTTTTAAAGGGGTTTTCGCTATTTCGTATACGGTTTTATTTCGCGTGTTATTGATACCTACCTATTTGACGCTAGTTACTTCCTTTTTTGAACTTTTTTGCTCACCTTATTCTCTATTTTATTAATATAGCTCTATTGGCTGGAACTCATAATAGGATCTATCGTACACTGTTCCATAAGTTGCCTAGTTTTGTTTTCGTACCCGAAAACGCCGTTTACCTCTAAAATAATAACTCTGATAATTTTAAGAAAGTATCGTTACCAACAATTTTAATAAAATTGTCATCCATTACACCTTCACGGGCAAAGTTTCTTTTCATAAGTTTCATAACATAAAGTTTTACGTTGAATTTAACTGTCTTTCTGTTTCCCATAAGCGCTGAGCATGCAGTGGGATGTCCACGTCCCAGACGAGTACGTGATAGCGGGCAACGCCGCGGTGCTGCGCTGCATCGTGCCGCCACACTGCACAGACCGCGTCAGCGCCACCGAGTGGCTCACTGACGATGAGATCAGCGTGCTGCATTACTTAGGTAACTATGTTGCACATAACACACAGTGGACGAGTACGTTATAGCAGGTAACGCCGCGGTGCTGCGCTGCATCGTGCCGCCACACTGCACAGACCGCGTCAGCGCCACCGAGTGGCTCACTGACGATGAGATCAGCGTGCTGCATTACTTAGGTAACTATGTTGCACATAACACACAGTGGACGAGTACGTTATAGCAGGTAACGCCGCGGTGCTGCGCTGCATCGTGCCGCCACACTGCACAGACCGCGTCAGCGCCACCGAGTGGCTCACTGACGATGAGATCAGCGTGCTGCATTACTTAGGTAACGACATTGCAAATAACACACAGTGGACGAGTACGTGATAGAGGGCAACGCCGCGGTGCTGCGCTGCATCGTACCGCCACACAGCACAGACCGCGTCAGCGCGACTGAATGGCTCATTAACGACGATTATTCATTATAAAGCGAATGCTTCCAGATAGTAATTTAAAAAAATCTGACTCCAACTTAATAATAGAGACGAATGTGAGTGGTCCTGAAAGTTAACAAATCTACACATAAAATAAATATGACAACTTAGAAAAGACATAATTTCAACGAAAAGAAAATAATATGTAAATCAACACAGCCGCTATACTTAGTAGGTACCATGTCGCTAAACTCTTGTCGAGTGTCGAGACACGCAATTACATTTTCGTCGCAAACCTTATTTTCACGAAAAAAAAATCGTGGCGTTTCAGATGAAGCCTCTCTCAATTTACTCCTGTTTGATTGGAAAAGAAAATTGAACTCGTCGCTTGTTTAGCGTTAAATGCAGATGTTTTCATTTTCCTCTTTCGTAATAATTGAATGAAAAATGTATACTGCTTTCTGGATTTGCGAAAGCTGCGGGGATTACTTCTTTTCAAAACCAAACTAAACTTGTAAAATCCAATCATAGGTGGGATGAATAAAAAAGTGTTTGCAGCTTTAGCTTTAGCATACTCGTATATTTAAATTATGCATTACAACTATTAGGAGTGTCACTGTTTTATAGTATTATTTTTGTTGCCAGCATAATAATTACTCAGAGCTTCTCATAGATTCTGTTTAGAAACGGTTTGTTACATTATACACTGTAAATGCATCTATAACAAATTGCAGTTTTGCCTCTAGGGTCAAAATACCAGCGACTAGACGACGGGTCCTTGTACATTAGTGCAGTGAGCCCCGGCGACCGGTACACCTCGTTCCGGTGCCGCGTCCGGGACCGGATGACCGGGAATTGGTACTCCAGCCCGTATTTCGGTAAGTTAATTATGCATTCTCCAAGATTCTCATAGACCTATGAGGATTACGGTTTAGCTAGAAGAAAACGCTAATTAGCTTTATGTATCTGTAGGTATACTTGTTTTTTCTTTGTTATATGAATAGATAAATAACGTAAGTTAATCGAGCTTTTAATTGGCTCGTACGTTAACATATTTGGGTTATATTGCACAAAGACGTCGATAATATTATAAGCGTACGTTCTGTGGTATGGAGCAAGCTAAGTTATATCTATTAGAAACATTATATATAAAGTGACCCTAGCTGCTCCTCATACCAAGCTATTTTCAGGTCACATAATAGTAACAGAGCCGAAAGGAGGCGTGAGACCGCGTATGGCGGTGGAGCCGCGGTCTCGCCGCGTGCAAACCGGGCAAGACGTCCGGTTACCGTGCGCGGCGCATGCGTGGCCCGTGCCTACATATAGGTAAGGATCTTACACCCGGTTTCTGAAACGTCAGCCAACTTTGACTACAGATTAATTATATTCCCATCCTTGTCATTTGTTTATTGTCAAACAGAGACAACGACAGTTTTAATCTACTGTCAAAGCCAACAAACATTCCAAAAACTGGGGGTTAGTAACATAATTAAGTATTTATGTTATACTAGCTTTGCTCCACGGCTTCAACCGCCGATGAAAATATCTATAATGTTATATTATCTACGTAAAAACTCATGGAATGGGTCTTAATTCAGCTGTTCAAGAACCCAGACGAAACGAACATAATAATGTAGTACCTTCACAATAAAACTCGTATAATAAGATGCCTTCACTTACAATTTATAGAAGATTTGATATAATGATGTACCAGTAATAATACTGGTAAATACTAAAAGGGTATAATAACAAGTATCTTTAAAAAGTATAATAAAGAAGTAGAATATCATGAAGTTGTTTGAACTTATTTGACTTTGAAATATCAAGTTCAATGCAAACGATCTCCGGCGATACGGGATTGGCCTAGTGCGGAGACTACTGGAAAGCTTACCTTACTAAATAATTATGCTATTATGGTATAAGAGATGTGGTTTAATAGAATAAGAAACTTAGAAAAATTGCACAGAGCAGGTCTACTAACGGGCTGTATCGCTACCACAAAGGTGTAGAGCAAATAAATGTCGCGCCTATAGCGATTACGTGCGTAGAGCCAACGCACCTTGTCATTGAGATGTTTTAAAAACAACTAAATTTGAGAGTAAGTAAGTTTAATCATTAAAAAATACTAACAATCTTGTCTGTAAAATACACTACTGTAGGATGTTTATAGACTATTCTGGCGTACTTTATATGAATCTACTAAAGCTGAAATAGAGGAGTGATTTTCTTTCATCACTAAATTGAAACGGGTCAACAGTCAAATCAAAGCCTACGAGTACAATACCGCTAGGTCAAGATATTTCATTGAGAAAATAACTGTCTTTTATTTATTTAACAACGGATGAAACATTCGGCTGCTTGGCAGTGCATTTAGAATTAATTACTCAAAATGAGCTCAAGCTCTTACACTGAAGGCGCGACTGAAAAGCCTTGCAAACGGCAGCCTTTACCTCGGAATAGGTTCTATATTCCGCCAACGAGCCATAACACCCATCGACTGCTGATTCCTTTAAAAGCTTTCACGAATAAAACGTTTTGCTGACTGCAGGTTGAAAAGCGTAATGTTTTGTCGATAACAATTTTTACATACCTATTGGGTGTATTTCATTTTTTTTTAATGAAATGCTATTAATATAGCGCGCTTTTATGAATACATAGAACGGAACCGAGCAGCATTGTGGGTGTTTATATTGTACTGGTTGTATTGCACTTGTATTATTCGTAACTATAGTACGTAACTATTGATTCGAATTCAGGCAACTGTGAGACATCGAGTACGAGTTTACGATATATAGGTAGGTACGTGATTTCAAATAGTAGGTAAGGTACATCTCTGTATATCTCTGTAACATAATACGAGTTTGTTCCTCTGCCTATTTTATGTACTTTCTAACAAGTGTTCCGTTCCAACCCATATTAGAATTCCATGCGATCACTCACCCGAGATACTCAATGGCCAAACATCAAATTCGAAATTAAATCCGTCGATGTGGGTACACGTCCTTCAAAATGGCCTTTTTATTTTGTCGAGAAACCGTTTTGATCCCCGCGTAAAGATTTATCCACAGTTTTAATATCCCCATTGCGGCGTGATTTGTTAGAGTTCCGTATCCAAAGGGTATAACGGGACCCTATATTACTAAGGCTCCCTTACCCGTCCGTCTGTCGGTCTGTGTTTCCGTCTGTCACCAGGCTGTATTGCATGAACCGTGATAGTTTGACGGTTGAAATTTTCACATATAATGTATTTCTGCTGCCGCTATAACAACAAATACTAAAAAACAATAAAATAAATACTTAAAAGCGCTCCAATACATCTAACGTGTTTTTTTAGCCGTTGTTATAGATTACGGAACCCGTCGTGCGTGAGTCTAACATGCATTTTTAGGATTTTTTTATTATCTGCCAAGGAGCAATTTACGCTGAAAAACTCGCCAAATTGCATTATACCCTTGGAAACCTACCTGTTCCTCTCCCACCTCCGAACACTTAGCCTGTTATGAAAATGATGTGTAATTTAAATAGCTTTTCATAATGCGATCACTTAGAACCACTCGGTACCCCCAACGTTTTTGGAGAACGTAATGTAAATAACGAAGGACGTGGGATGATGGGTTTATAATTGATGTAAATTAACGAGTATTTTCGACCCAAAGCTCTCAAAATAGAACACACTAAGCTCAGCAAATAGTAACGTTCGTACAATATGATTAAGTACCCACACAAAATTAAGCAAATTCTACATAATCATAAAACCAATTAAGCTGAATCCGATTCAGTTTGCAGTTTCAAGGTATCTTTGTTATTATCAAAACTAGGTTGAATTTCGTAGCCCAAACATAACGTTTTCGCAACAACTAAGCCAGACTTGAAGTCTGAAATCGGATGAATTTACATGCATCTACAATTTAATTTACCAGCAACAAACCGGTAAACGTTAACCGTCTTACCAGAAAAGATTTAAACCAGAGTTAAACAGATGAGAATAAATATTTTCTCCACAAATCACCTTCACGGTGATCCTCGTTTTCTAACACAATAACAAATGCACAAGTAAAATAATTAGGTATACCAGGATTGATTAAGAAAACGCGAGTGATAGACGTTGATTCTGTGGAACGAAATTGCAGAAACATCTGTTTAACTCTGCTCTAAACTTTTGTGGTAAGTCGGTACATGTTCAGGCTAAACTTACTCGTGTGTAGTCAAATAACCGCACGAACTGAGCACACGGATCGATGGTCGGCGACGGCGAACTTGTTTCACTTAGTATTTGTCTTCCGACCGGTTGCAACTGCCAACACAAACAGAAAGTTAACTGAGACCTGAATTCGGTCACATTCTTATTCATACGTTGAACAATAACACGTCAAACGTAGGTACTTAAGTCCCGATTTGTCTGGCGAATTTCCATAAACTTAACGTGAAATTTAATGTATCTACTTCGAAGACAGATAAATAAACCGATTTTGTAACATCAAGAAGTTACAGACTACATAAAACTTCGCGAACGTCCCTGCCGAACTGATAACATTTTATGTTTTCCACAAAGAATTACGGTGCCGAGAACTCCTGAATGCTCCATAAACTTTCATACCCAGCCGTAGCAGTAGGAAGCCTTTTAGAATGCAAATGTCGCGCTGCATTTCAACTCCATTCAAAACTATTTCTAAAGGAGACCTAACTCGGAAAACATTGAAGATTTCGCGCCACATAGCCATTTCATTTCCTTGGAATTTCACATAGGATATTAGACCGTACATTCGGTGCTTTCATCTTCGTGTAACACTATCCCGAATGAGTTTAGAGCGAACTATGTAACTTAACGATCACCCTTCGTCTAATATTCGACGGAGTTCGTAACATCACACCAAGTGTCCTCAATTGTGGCCCTTTTGTAATATTATGCGATGGATTTATCTCGGCGCTAATACGATCATTCCCTGACACAGCATATAAAATTATCTTAACTTCGTTGTTTACTGGCATCTCATAATTTATGCGATTTTCCTCACACTCTTTGTTAATAAAATGTTGCCAAATTCACGCGCTTTAAACGCAGCTGTGAAAATAAATTCTAATCCTTCTAATGTTCCCTAATTCCAGGTAAGTTAATAGCATAATAAATACGTTTCCTGGAGCTTCGGTGCAATTCGTTTCGTTTAATTATTACTGGCCCGCCTGCTTATTTACAATGGCCCCGCGCGGGAATGAAACTTCAGAATTAATATTAACTATCTTTGTTAAGTTTCAAATTACATTAAACAATAGTACAAACAACAACAAATACTCTGCATAAACTACATTCAGGAACATTATATTACATAGGAAAATGTGTTGCTAAATTCAGGGATTATATTAGAACGGAGAATCTGCGTTAGGTAACTGGGTCTTCTTACTTTCCCAATACTGAAACATAGGCGTTCAAGCAGAGAGAAAGAGTCAGCGATATATGAAAATATTACAATATAATGCCTTTTTGCTAGATGGTTTCGCGAGCATCACGACACACTAGTGCCGATAGAGAAGACGTCGCTGTGGCAGCGCGCGCGGCTCATCGCCGGCGGTCTGCTGAGCGTCGGCGGCGTGCGGCGCGAGGACGCCGGACGCTTTGTATGCTGGCTCAACAACACCGTCGGCAGCGAGTCGGTGCACTTCACGCTCATCATCACAGGTGAAGATTATATACGTCTTCATAGGCAATACTGTAAAATTCTTTCTCACTAATCCCAAAAGAGACCATGTACCACAGCATCAATCATTTCAAAAATTCTTAAAACTTGTAGAACAACTCCAACAAAAACAGCCAAAATTTCTCAAGTTTCAGATAAATCAAGTCACAGCTGTTACACCAGAAGAACAACTATTAAAATCTTAAGCACGTCAAGCCACAGATTGAAGGCAAACTCTTCTTGTTTCAGAGCCAATCTCCGTCCGAATAAAACCTGAAGTTGTTCGAACGAAGTCGAACTGTACCGCGAGCTTCGAATGCAAAGTTAGCGGCCACCCGGTGGAGTTAGTGTACTGGGTGCACGACAGCAAAGTTCTCAAACCGAACGAAAGAATAAAATTATCAGAAGACGGCCTGAGATTACATATCAAAAGTTCTGAAACGGATGACCAAGGAATATATCAGTGTTTCGCGGGGAACACGAGGGATCAAGCGTATGGAATCTCGGAGTACGTAATCGACGGTAAGAACCCTTGAATCTTTCAACAAAACCAATCTGATTCTTCGCCGAACTCTTATCTGCCTTTTACTCGTAAATACGTCGAGCTTTTTCTTATTGAAGTTTGCCAAGCGATCCAATTCCACAACTTTCGAGAATTGTAATTAAAAAAATTGATTGGGCAACTTTTTCTTTATAGAACACCGAAGTTTCTGGCAAAAGTTTCGGCAAGTTTTAAAAGAAAGATACAATAGCGAAACGGTTTGTTAGAAAAGCTTGCATATTTAAAATAAGTAGGTACACAAACGAACTTTAAATCGTTTAAGTATAATTTTAGAACGTTAGATAATGAAATTCAATGTATAAATCTTTTCTTACGGTAAAGGTTACAAAGACAAAGTAGGTAGTAGAGTTCTAAACGAAATTCCAACATCAATCTAGCATTGAACTTTTATACATAATAACCACGTTTTATAAAAGTATGTGATTCAAGTCTACGTGATAGTTGGACTTTTGATGACATTAATATAATCACCTGCTCACCGAAGTCTAAAATGTTTCAAGCAGTGTTGCTGATAACCAAAAGCTTGCATTCAGACCTCTTCTCGAGGATTTCAAAGGAAAGTGTAGGCAAATAATAAGGTGGATTCAAAAGATACCGTCCGTGAAGCCCGTACCTTCACTATTTGCAGTGGCCGAGAGCAGACAGTGACCGCTGCGGGCGACTACAATGCACACAGTGTATGCATACAGTAGTCGCCTTATACAGATATACCTACCGTGTTTTGTTCAGAAAATTGTTACATTAGATAGGTAGATAGATAAACTTTTTATTGAAACACCACAGAACAAAGAAAACTTAAGGCTAGAACAGAGCAATAAATAACAAAAAAAATAACAAAAATAGTGTCACGATGGGCGGTCTTATCGCTCAAAGCGATCTGTTCCAGAGTGATGCATGACTGATACATGAAGAGGACTAGCAAGAAGTATTATGGATACATTCGATTTTCATTTGAGATGAAAACGGTTGAGTCGATGAGCCTTAGCGTTGCGAATGTCCAATATGCCGCGATTCGTCACCAACTTCACTAAAAAAAATTCGAGATAAACCAAAACCTGAACCTTCCTTGTTGTTATTTTTGTATCATGATCGTACTGTTACCCGTTAGTATGGTAGCGTAGTTAGTCCTAATATTATTATGTTAAATGCATTTTCCAACAGCAAAAAGCCCACCGTACTCGTATCACTTCTTACGTTTTAGAAATGCGGGTGGTAGTCAAAATAGACACGAAACATTTTTAATGCTAGTAAAATTAGTTTGTAAAGTAGTCGTCGTCTAGACTAAAGCAGGTAATTTACAGGGTCGGACGGCGGAGCGCGGCCTGTGGCGAACCGCTCCCGGCGCACGCCGTACGCTCGGAGTACGCACACACACGACACAGACTGGAATTTCACAGGAACTAGAGGTATGTACTACCTATATTTTACAGCACATCTGTGATATTAATTCAATAAATCATCAATCAATCAATCATCATTTATTCATAACAATAATTGTACAGAAGATAGGTAGGAATTAAGTCCAATACAAAGCAACACCCATTCAAGGTTCCAGACACAGACTAACCAGAGATCCGCTCCCCACTCCGCAAATACCTCCATATCCGATGTATTATGTAATTAGTATGTAAACGGGTCTAATTCGCGCACAAATTAATATCAAAATATATCTTCTCGTGACCATGGTCGATGTAACTCGGCCGAAACGTCGAGGTATGTCAAAATTCTCTATATTTTGATATTAGTTTGTGCGCGAATTAGACCCGTTTAAATACCAATTAATCATGTATTCAGTTCGCGAAAGTTTAAGAACTTCCATCTGTGATATGTAAGACTACCCCAGAAGGGAATCATAAATGAAACGTTTATATTATCTCTTATCACAGTTATATTTCTCAACTTCACAATGATATTTAAATAAAACGTATTTACAAACCTAATCAATGGCGGTCGTTCTCTAGTCGGCTCTACCATAGAGGATCCGGAAGGCCGACCGTCTGATAGAATTACTACAATATTGTCGTTGGACAAACGCTCTAACACTGACATATAAATAAAGATGTGACTTTATGAATCACATCAGAACTGACAGTTGACAGGAATCGATATTACAAACATCCACAAACTATTCATGTTACAGATATTATATAGCCTGTCTGTGCTATATAGTCAAGTATGCGACGTTGCTTGGTATGTTCGCATAGTTAGATAGGCAACCAACTGGCACAGAGTGAGTATTTCGTAATTATGTCTGTGTAAATAATTACGATGCAAGTGGCAAATTGTCTATCGGCGTGGCGGTCTAAGGGGGAACCCTATGTTCAGCAGTGGACGTCTTCAGGCTGATGATGATGATGAAATAATTAGGAATTTAAAAGTTGTGCGAGGTTTATATTATTAATATTTAGAAAAATCCTCATTCAAAGGATGGCAATCTCTATAACAATAACATTCGAAGCTTAGGTTTTATAGTCACCGGTTACGTAAGTGTTAGGTACATAATATTATTATGAGTGAAATATAAAGGAAAAGAAGATTTTCCGATGGTTTTCGTAATATATTTTTTCTCTAAACATCCCTATATATAAATAATGCACAACTCTTAACGTGAATTGTTCTGCAAAGCTCCAATTTATTATGGGTATTTACATTTTGTTTTCAGTGTTAGAGGATCATGAATGGTTTTAATAACTTTCCTTCAGGATTTATCTCTATATTTAATAGGTATCTAATGTTTTTTTTTATGTTTACCTTCTAAAGCTTTCTCCTTTATTCCCTAATTGCACGTAATACTTGCAGGTATACTTCCATTTATTTCGTGGTGAAACCAAATTATATTTAAGGTAACCATGTGATAGACTTTTTCGAGTATTAGATAACACACAGTTCCTGATAACTGCTACAAATTGCTAATTCGACAGTCTCATTTTACTTCTCAACTCGTATAATATTTGCTAACTAAAAAAGACACAGAATCTGGTTAAACAAATTACTTGGACAGGCGACACTACTATCTGAAATAAACAAGGGACCTATATAACTTTTCCGCTTACAAACCGGTGTCATGGTCACAGTATAAATGGAGTAGGGAAAGTTACGAAAAGCATTACCTATTCAGCTCTCATCTCACTTTCGCAGTACCTAGATAATATGCGATTACGAAAACTCCACATAAATAGTTGCACGTATGGCGTCATAGCTCTGGAAATGCCATGATTAGTAAAATAAAACAAAATGTGGCTCATCATCATCAGGTTTGTGTTTAAAATAAACAAAAATGAAGTGATTAAAATGTTTGACGTTGGCATTTAAAGTTTTTTGAGTGGATATACCTACTGTTTCTGTGGCTTTGCCGACCGGCCGGTGTCACAACTGCTCCCAACTTTATCATAAACAAAAGGTAGCAAAGTTTTGACTTTGAGCTACGGAACCCGGCGTGTTTTTGCGGCGTGTTTAAGTATGCCACATTAATAATCTTGAAGGCTCCAACAAAGCCTAACAAGAGTTACCAGTCTAACAACCGAATAGTGGTTTGGATATCACTTGAATAATATAATGATTACGCTATGATTGATTACTAACTTCGTTGTTCTCGGTGACTTTACAAGGTCTCTTACGTTAAGAACTAGACCCGCTTTTGTAGGCGGTTTCATCTATAATGAAGTTCTCGTGAGGTTAGAAGAAGGAAGAAACACATCTATTTGCAATAATAAAACACAAACAACAATAAACGTAATAATCCTTGAATCTCAATAATCATGGCAATTATGTTAGTATTATGTTTGATTCGCGTTTATGTATCACTACTACAATAATAATAATACTATAATATCACCTACTTATAGGTGATATTATAGTATTATTATATTATTATTATAATATCACCTATATAATAATATTACTATTATTATATAGGTGATATTATATACATAAGTGTCTTTAATTATTTAGGTACCGTACCTGTTATGTCATATGGTAGGTAACTTGCTAATCTTGCTATACAAATATAATATTTCAGGTTTTATTATGTCTTGTTTTAATGTGAAACAGCTAAGCCACTTAAAATTGTCATAAATAGAAACGCATTGTTACAGATACAATAAAACATCTTTTGTTCTCTGGAACGGAATTAGCTATTCTTAAAATACGAGGTGAAATATAATTCCAAGCTCGGTACAGGTTATGAATATTGTGATAAAAGTCCACCAAGTACAAGTTTTATGATCTTACACGTTGTTATTACATGCACCGGTAAGAATGTATCGTATATAGCTGCAACCATGTGCATAAATTCTACTTTTTATTCGACGTAAGCGCGACTTCTTCATAAAATATTTAACAGTCCATTTTTAAACGCGGATCCGCTGCAAGCTATTAGAGTCAGCTCTTCAGCTCAAACAAAGAGCTTCAGTGACGCAGGCACGCTACCGCGGGCGCATCAAGTCGCCGCGCTAAATACTGAAACACGAAATTCCCAATTAAGATCCTATATCGCAGCACGTAGGGTCGTTTTTACCCGTCCCTGAGATGAAATATAAGCTGCTTTGTTTCATTATTAATTCGTTCCCCGCTATTTGGTGTCGCCGCTCTTCAGGCTGCAGTATAAGCAGGGCCGAGGCGTACCCGACCACTTGTTTCAATGCCTATTTTTTCATTTTCTTTTACACCATTCATCTGCGGGGCTTACTTTTGTCACGGCGCGGACGTAGCGGGCGATAATAGCCCTAATGTTTTTCGCATAACGTGTTTATGATAAAATCAATCCTCGCCAATGATTCGTGCAAATTTGCAGTGTTCCACCATACATTACTGTTTATGTCATCTAACTGCAAAGCGATTTGAGTGGGCATTTCTTCGGTGAGCGTGGCGATGTAGGAGAGCGGCTCACTCAATACATTATACAAGTGGCTGACCTTCTGTTAACAAGCCTCATTTGTTCCCGCCAGACACCAAGCTCGCTCAGACAGGGAGGAATGACTCTTAACCTGCGCTAAAGGTTTATATTTTTCTTTCGTAAATAACTCAGGTGTGTATACACGAAGGTATATCAATGTGAAAAACCTACGTATCAAATGTGATAAAGAAAATTGGAGAGAAAATCGAATTAGACGCAATTCGTTGGTAACTTTGTTATTGTGTGTTCTATAGTAAGTACAAGAGAATTGCAATGAAATACTGTGGAATGTGTGTGTGTGTAATACTTACTAGAATTCCAGTTTAAAAATACCCAGATAACGAAACTGCCTCGAATCGACATTCGATATAAGATACACAATATTTCCGTAATTTTCATTAGTATAGCATAATTATTATTGTGACAAATCGTACAAGACATTTAGGCATCATATTAAATAGCAGTGTATTTATTTGATGCATTCCTTTTCTTTTTTACGTCTATTCCTACAATTGAAATTTTGAATCTACATAATAGCAAGAATTACCTTTACCTATCCGAATTAAGTTACGGGCCATGAAACTATGGAACAGATACCGTAATTCTAGTACGTCTAGCAACGGTATAATGCCTATTCTATACCCGACAGTCGCCAGGCGGCTGTCTGGGAAGTTCATAGACGTGCAACGCTTCGGAAGCACACAGATACGGTCATCAGCATTATATGGGTTGCGGCGGACAACGGCTGAACGACTCTTAACGCATACAATACTTTACAGCTACTTGGTATTGTGTTTATGGCATTTTGTCGCAAAGTTATACAATTATGGCACAATGTAATTCAATGTAACTATGAACTGATACAATGAAAAACTTGCTATTTAATGTTTTATCTGAGTATGGTATAAAATGTTCATGTTAACAATCTATATAACTTTTTTCTATTTACATACTACAGTATTTACTGAGCTACATAAATAAATAACGATAAATACACATTATACTTCCTTGAGGAACATAGAAGGAGTCTTCACTATTTTTCAACTTCGCAAACTGTAAATGACTCTATTATATTTTTATAGCAGTGTTGAATAATAAAATCCTGGATCCGATCAATAAGATATATCCCAAATTGAGCCCATATCGGCACTTACTAGGTCCCTGCGAACACCCAAAGGCGTTTTATAGCTTCAAAAGCTTTACAAGCACTATCGTGACACCCCTATAATTCTTTGCACATTCATTTGAGGTGGTATCGGTACCGTGCAGATATCGTTCGGGGCATCCCTATTCAAAAGCTGGGGTGTTATAGGATCCCACTACTGGCCATAACACAATAACTGTCGCAATGTAATGTAAGTTCTAATGAAGGGACCTCACTTCCGCGTTATAGCGCCTCAGTGCGACCTCTGAAACGACCCACGGGTAGGACTGTACATAAATTTATTCAAGTCGTTATTGTTATTTATGAAACTTTGCAGCGGCAATTAAGACTTCGGTAGTTCAGTGACGTCACATTGGAATGGTATAAAATGTAATATGCCGCTTCTAGCTAACTGACAGTCGGGGTGTTTGGGCAGTAAATATAACACTGAGGACTACTTTTCTATCATTACCTTTAGTGATTATAGTTATTTGTCAAACGTTAGGGGATAACTCTGCCACAGTTACTCGTACTAAGAACATTTTTGTTTATAATAAGTCGTAGTATCCTTAGCTAGAACATTAAGTATACCTATATCAAAAATATTGGTACCTAGTATAATACAGGATTATTGAACTGAACTTGAACTGCAGCCCACAATCAAATTGCATTACTGCATTTAAAAAATCTCTCTCTGAAAAACAGTTTACCCAGCGCAAAAACTGCAAGCAAATTATGTAAATTATTTAATCCCACTGTAACTTAACAAGAAACTAGCAAAGTAGGGATGTATACAGAAAGCAATCCCTGTTTGTAATCTTAAAAGATGAACTGGAGAATCTCGCCGTGCATTTAATTATAATCAAAGGAATTACCGAGACACAAAATCGCTAGCGCGAATTTTAATAAAACCCACAGAGTAAATTCCTCGAGATCCCAGATGAACTCTTCTATCTATTCATTCACGAGACTTTACCTAAATTAATTCGTTCCCTCAACTTTGTCGTAATTTATGATGTTAGGATTGTTCTTTTTAATTTAAGCGACGTTAGGGAAGGAGGTGGGAGATGAAAAATTAAGTGACTAGCGACGTCGTGCCGCGGAGCCTGCCTGGTGGATTAGTAGCCGAGGCCGTCTGCCCTATAATGTGGCCTATTTTAAGCACCATTTAAAATTCCTACTTGTCATCACAATAAAGGCTTTCGGGACGGCTAGTAAAGGTATCCCCTTTTACTGACTGACCTCATTCTCACGCTGAGTCTGTGCTTTGTATCATTTTGTTTGCTTCTGAAGTTTGAACTGTTATTATTACTTTACAACAAATATTAATTTGATTCTTATTCGATAATATACTCGTAGGTACCTAGTGTCAAATCATCCTTAATTTCTACGTAGATTTAACCCCCAAATATTTGATTTTCATTGGGATATATGTCTAAATTATAGTAGGTAAGCAAAACATGGCCACACCTAAATACTTATTAAAACAATAATGGGTCTTACCGCAAAATATTTAAACAACAGTCGAACACATTTGTCTGACTCTCGCGTGGTCTAACTCAATAACAAATCGTCAAGTAAAATTATCAGATATGGCGGGATTGAGTTAAACAACTCGAGTGTTAAGACTTCGTTTTACTGGAATAAAACTTTAGACACTACTGTTCTCTTTTTTTAATTGTTGTGGTAAGACGGGTTAGTAACAAGAGGTTGAAAACAGACCAGTGACAAGCGTTGCAACTTGTAATGCAAGACGATAGCCCAAGGGTTATTATTCTCTGCTTCACTCGCAGATAAGCTCAGTTTTCGTTGAGCACACACAGTTGACGGATGCTTCTTTGCGGAGGAATCTCTGTCGGAATGCTAAGTAGGGTGTTTTTGTGTCCGTGTTTTATTAGAGGGGTTTACTGTTAGTTAAACTCCTTTTTATCTACCTACCGTTCTCCAAGATCCGTTTAAGATTAAATAATTTATTTCCTTAAGTGAGAAGAGGAAAATTGGGTTATGAAAACAATGACAATGGGGAAACCATCAGGTGAGACAGTAGTAAAGTACTAACATTTATAATAAAAATTTGATTGAACTGTAGGAAAACTCACAGTGCAAAGACAGGATTTGATAGAAGTATAGATACCTAAAGGGTATTGAAACAGTCGTAAGGCGGCATGTAACCATCATCCTTTGTTCACAGAATCGAAGCCTGAGCTGGTCTACTGGTTCTCGGAGCAGACCCTGCAGCCGGGGCCAAGCGTGTCCCTCAAGTGCGTGGCGATGGGGCATCCACCACCACAGTTCGCTTGGCTGCTCGATGGATTTCCTATTCCAACGAATTCCAGGTAAAGAATAACCCCTACTATACTGCTAGTGGCTCTAGTACGGCTTTGCTAGTTATGGGAATGGAATCAGTTTTAAAATAGATTTATTTATTGGAATTTAAACTACTAGGTACCTACGTACGGAATTATATAACTTCTATGTTGACATAACTCGCGACAACCAAGCTATTAAAACGAACAATAAATCTATGATTGCTATTGTGTGTCTAGATTTTGCAATTTGCCCCCAGAAATAAATGGAAGGGTAGGTACCTACAATTTAATATCGTCACAAATACGTTAATAGGTGATTTTTTATTTTGGGGTGACGTGTGCTGCTATTTTGGGCTATCTATAGATAAATATAACCATAATTTCAACCTCCTATCGCAAGTAAGCACCTACTTAGATAATATTTATTCCCATCATTTAGATGACCTACATAAATCCTTTCATAAAACAGCATTTTACCGAAAGTTCTCATATAGTGGCCATAAAAAAGAAGATATTTGGGAGCGGTCTCAGTAAGGTGATAACATTTTCATTACCTAGTAATTCTACTGTCTATGAAAAAATTCTGAGTACACTTTTGTAGCATCAGTCTTATTTTAGAAACCTAACGCTACAGAGTGATGAAAGAATACCAATGATAATGTCTAGTTATTGTGCAAATGTGTAGACTTTGAAGGTCGAATAAAACGAAGTATTCAAAGTAGACATATTAGAAGACTACTCTACGTCTTCTCGTGACCACGGCCGATGTAACTCGGTCGAAACGTCGAGGTATCTCAAAATTATATATTATTTTGATATTAGTTTGTGCGCGAATTAGACCCGTTTAAATACTAATTAACATGACATGTATTCAGTTCGCGAAAGTTTAAGAACTGATATTGGAAGACATTGCTGAAGATTGATGAAGCAAGCACGCAAATCAACTTTTTTGCTAAAAATCTGATAATGATGATGACAAAGTAGTAATAGGTAAAGTCCTTATCAAATTTCCACACAGATTTGTGGTTGGTCAACACGTCACGCTTCAAGACGACGTCGTCAGCCATCTCAACATCAGCCGAGTGACAGAGCAAGACGGCGGGGAGTACGCTTGCCAGGCCTCCAACACGGCGGGCAAGGCAATACACGCGGCGAGAGTGAACGTGTATGGGCTGCCTTATATCAGGGAGATGCCTAAAGTGACGGCGGTGGCTGGAACTGATCTGAACATTAAGTGTCCGGTCGCTGGGTATCCGATAGAGTCCATCACGTGGGAGAGAGGTGAGTGTTATAAAATATCTCTTAAAGTTATGGCGAAAACGTAAAAGTGCGTCTAAATGGGGGCCTCATTTTTAGTGATCATTACTTATGTACCCCTCAAAATTTCGTTGCAACGCATAAAAATGCTAGGCATGCTAGATATTTCCGGACAATATTAAATGTTGAATTTTGGTAGACAGGTATATTTTTTATAATAATTACTGGCAATATTGGTGATAACTACCTATGTATAATTATAGTAGCTGTACTTATAGCTACACATCTTAGTAAGACGAAATAATGAAATGCATTGACTGACTACAGAAGTGTAGGTATATTATTCATTTGATATTGCAAACTACTCGTAATTCGAGAACTGAAATGGCCTCTGGGTGGCTAAACAACCTAGTAGGTTAGGTACTAATATAAAAAATGTTCCAACAGTAAATAACCATAAATTATATTATGGATATGCCTTAAACAAGAGAACCTACCTAGTGACCCGAAAACCAATCCTGGACAAGTTTCTGACAAACACAAACAACAGAACAATCCAAGTTGAGTTACGCGTCTAGCATTTCCACAAATAAAAGATCGACCTCAATAGATAGATATAGGCCTTATTCGAATAAACTTGAATAACCAGACCAACTTAAGAGGTCCTAATTGCCAGAAGCTATATTCCCATAAACATCTGTGGGTAACTATCCGGAGCCTAGTTATCGCTGACCCAAAACAATTCAACGTTACTGCCTACATTCGTATTTTCTTAGCAAGTAAACATTTCCACCTACCATTACGCGTCATCGTTAAACATGCCATATAATTTACCAATATTGCCTTCATAAATAGGCTGTGATCTGTGAGATCTCATTATCTTCCAGGAGATTTTTTTACGACAATTCTTTGCCAAAACTATTTCCGTGGATGCCTCTTGGCACGCTTCCCAGAAGCTTTTCACCGGAATATTTAGAGCGCTCTTGATTAGAAAGGAATTTCGGATACCTATTAAACGGTCGCGTTCTACTCCTAATAATCATTTATCTATCTTAATAATTGTATGTAAGGTAAAGCAATAAAGAGCAAAAAGTCTGTACGTGAAAGACGAGTTCAATAAAACATTGTAAATAAATAAATTGTACGTAAGAGGTTAAAATTAGCATCGGTTAAAAATACCGCCGTGAACGAAGTCAAAAGGTCAACTAGGTAAAATGATTAATTTTCCGCGCGACGCTTATGAAGGGTATTCATTTAATTAACCTAACTATAATATTATAAAGCTATATCAATTTCATGAGTAATTTCATTTCGATGGCTTCTTAATAACTGATATAGTTACTAATTTTAGTATTCCACGTAAAACTAATCAACACACTCTGATAATAATAAACTTACTGAAATGTAAGTAGATATTTGCTACAGAAGACTTAGGACCTTTAGTTTGTAGCTAATGTGCCCGCGGCTACGTTCGCGTGGTACCTATCTGGAAAAATCTCAAATATTATTGATGATAATTATTGATATAAACTAACGAATATTTGCTTATACTATTCATATCTTCTGCACCCTATAATATATCGAAATGAACTAGGTATTCGAATGATTACACTAACTAGGTACCTACCTAGGTATACCTAGTAAACATGTTTATCCATTGACTTTTATATTATATTATAATATTAAGTTATCACGTTTACAAAAACCTAATAACATCAGCTTTCACGCATTTTCTAAAGCACACCTTCATTTTCCTTTAATTGAGATAAAATTGATGCCTTATAAAAGGAGACCTTATTTTCCCATTTTTCACATTTCGAGCGCGCTAATGGTGGAAAATTGACATAATTTTCGTTTCACATCGGGTCGGCCAAATTAAATTGTCGTATTAGAATTTATAGATATACTTAAATTTATTCTCGATTCAAACCTAGCCTTTTATTTTTGCGAACCATGGCTTTTATTGAAGTAAGACTTATCCGTTTTCCAGTATTTTTCGTTTTATTCAATAAATAAATGTGTAATATAATAGCGGGTTTTTCACATTTTCCATTTAGGCAATGCATATATTTAAACAAAGCGGGCATTAGAATAAAAAATAAAGCCCTCCAGACTAGAATAAATATTATAACTGTAAAAAGGCACTAATTAAGCTTAGCAATAAGTACCTATAGTATGATAAATTATAAAATAGAAGTAAGTAGGTACCTACTCCAACACAAACTCTCATTTTCACGCAAGATAACAAGATCACACACCTGTAACGAAATTTAATAGTAAAAACTACAGCCATTAGAATAGTGATATTCAAAAACTTGCACACTAATAAAATATACCGCCCACGTAGGTACCCAAATCTTGTTGCGTCCGACATTCTCTCCCCGGGGCAAACTCAATAGTCGAAGTTTCCACAAAGATGTTTGTTGTTTACCAACAAAATATCTAAATTCGCGGTAGCCGCGGTAACGGCAGGGCATGCAATAAAAGGAGCGATACTTCAGTAGTACTGTATCGAATTAAAGCCCCCAGGGAGGTCGGGAGTTAGGTATGTACTTTAGGACGTCTTAAGCAACAGGTCTTTACGAAACTAGGACGAGGAAACCAAAGGAATGTTGAGTAAAGGGAACACGCAATTTCTCTAGCCGGTGCGGGGTTAGCTCAGTTAAGTATTTAAGTCTCATGATGACTCTCCAGGGATTTACAACTTCCTTGCTAAGAATATATTGTGCAGTTAGTGTAAACTTCAAATCAAAGTACAATATGTTGGGTTTAATAATTTTACCACGTCAGTGGCCGAGGTTAGCTGCCGGCATGCTATTGTTTTTAGCGGCTTTTATAGAAACTTTCAGTCAGCGAAGTTACGACGCAGAATATCAGAATTTGTCACTGTGCCCATCACATATTTTTTATTCCTCCCCATATATGGTTGTCTGGAAGAGATCACTCGGAGCGATAAGACATTGTAACACTAATCGTTAAATTTGCTATTGGCTTTTCTTTTGTTTGTTAATTGTTTATATTTTTATTCCAGTACCTATTAAGTTTTTGTTTTGTTCTGTGGTGTTTAATAAAGAGTTTACCTATTATTAGTATCTACCTATGATTTCACCGGGAATTTTACCATCCCTCGGTTGACCTGCCCACTGAATTGATTATCTATTTTTATAACAAATTATTATGGAATAATCATTAAGGGTACGTTCAGTCTATAATTATATGTCTGGTATTTTCATCGTCATCATCCACCTACTGCAGAGCTCGGGCCTCACCTCGCTTTCGTGAGCAGGATTAGGCCGTAATCCATCCCGGGGCCTCCCTGGATTGGTTTAACGTTCCACAATATTGAGTAAATTACCCTTGATCGTTCTTAAACATATAATTCACGTAACGTAAAAATCACGGCTAGAAATAAAAAATACTCAACCACGCGCAAAAACGCCAAGCAACTATCCATTCGTATTTTCTGGATTAGCATTGTTTTGAATAAAAAATACATTACTAGTTTTTGCTCCTAATTGGACACTGGGAAGGTGTCTGGTTAGTCTATTAGATTCTACGGAGCAATTTTCTCTGCGGTGCGGCGACTGTATTATCCAGGCCGATAAGAGAGACATACTTTACAATCCTATACCATCTGAGACGTAATCTTCGAATAAGCAACATGAAGAAGCTGTGTTATTATCTTACCTAACTCTGCCCTGTCCAAATTATTAAATAGAGTTGCAAACACAACTAAAATCTAGTCCTAATTTACCTATTGAGCAAGGATTCGTTACATAGGTTAGTTACATTTACATTATGTACTTACTTAGATTCGTTACATTTACATTATGTACTTATTTATAAAATCTAAACTGTGTCATGTCATCGCCCGAATAAAGGCCATGAAGCGAAACCCTTTTTAATAACAAAAGAAATCTCGTTGAAAATTTTACCCGTAAGCAGTTCTTTCTACATCTTATGAAATGAATACAGTAACCCGCCATTCTTGGTAACCATTGAAGATCAAATTACACTACGGTCACTCCCTCGTAATTTTCCTTTTTTGCTAGCAACCCTTGTCAACAGTTTTTACCTTATCTCTTTACGGAGCTCTATCGTTAAGCTGACCTAAGACTTTTACCTGGATCTTAGAAGCAATTTAAAATGAACTCAGTATGGTGACGTAGGATTTCACGTTGGATATTAGACTCATATTTTTGACGTTTATCAAACTCATAATAATGTAGGTATGAAAAGTTCAAGGATTTTAAAATAATATGATCTTAAACGCTCATTAAGTTTATCTTTATACAATACTAGGTGTTACACCCAACTCTGTTCGAGGAAAAACACGTTACTCGTCTTAGTCCAGTTGCCTATACCGGCTCGCCACTGCACTGATAAACAGATTTTTTATAAGTATCTCATATTCAGTAGATTTAAATATAATTTACTCGTATCATTGCATATTCAGGTTCTAAGCTAAACCCGCATTGATTTCACCTCAGCAGTTTTACGCAATTCAAAAAACCTACTGATTTTGAAAATGCTACAATATGTTTGTTCAGGCTATGTGATTTTCATATAAAATGTATCTTCAATGTAGGTGGTCTCCTGCTTCATTAAAGTTATAGATACCGAACCTAATCCTGCAAAGCTTGGAGAATTTCCAGTCTGGTTCATTTTCACAGATCTAATTTTGTTGCACGATATAAATTACATATAAAATGGCTAGCATGAAAATGTTATAATTTAAACTGTTGCTTTTTTGTCGAATATTTAAATTTCAAATTTCGCTTCTGTATCCGGAAGGCGGGGTGCATTTCGGCGAACTTTCTATGCCTTTTACTAGCAAACTGTTGAAATTTTATTTGTTTGGTTACTGGAACTCTCGACCGAGTTTTGCGCGGCTGGTGGGCGCAGTTATAGGTCCGCCTTAGCCAAATTAAAAATTATTTTACACTCGCACTTTGAAACTCCTGTTTGAAACGGGACCTAACTAATGGAGCTGCCGCGCCGCACCACACATATATTGTTTTATTTGCGGCTATAAATATAAACTGGAATGGCACTGGGTAATTTATCTAGTGCCGCCACGCGCTCAGCCATAAACTATTTACTTTTTGCCCTTCCTTTGTGAACGTCTTTGATAACTTCAAGGGAAAGAGTAATGCTTATAGGATAATAAAGGATTAATTGTTTTTGTACGCAGATGGTCAAACGCTTCCTCTAAATCGGAGGCAGAAAGTGTTTCCTAACGGTACATTGATTGTGGAGCAAACTCAACGAGGTGAAGACGCGGGAGCGTACACATGTCAGGCATCCAATAGACAACGACACGCCGCCAGACGAGATGTAGAGGTACAAATACTAGGTAAGTGTTAATTAACGAATTTAGAGAGGAAAAGTAAAGCAAGAAACTCCATTAACAAAAGAAAACTCCAGGGAGCCGTCGTTATTGTACCGATAAATAGCAATTATTTCGAAATGAGACGCCTTGATTGCGGGAAGAAAGAAGCAAGGAAATAAAGTAATTAGGCGAACTTAAATAAAACTGTAACCGAAACCTACAACGAGTAGTGAAAGATACTTACGACAAAACTAACAGCAATTCGGGCGGATAAGGAATATAAATTGAATAACATTGCCAATTTAGTAAACCTGGTACCTAGACAACCGTAACTAATAGCCAGCAATCTAATAAGAACTTGGTGGTCGTAAAATAACCACCAAAGAGACATCTTCACGCACACACATATTAAGATCTACGCAGTAAACAACAGATAGGTGCCTAATCTCAATCCTTATACATGTCGTATAACTTTCCTGACTGTTTATCTCACGCTCGCAGAAAACTTTATATTTTCTCTAAGACATTTCGTCAAAATCTTCCTCATAAACTCTCAACTTGTCACAAAACTTCACACATTGAAGCAACATATCTTTGAACAAACTCGTCCCATTAGTCACTCAAGACAAGTAATTTGGGACATAAACTTTCTAATTTTCTTTAGTAAGATTTAACGCGCTATAAAATCACGAATTCAAGAGGGGTGGAGTTACTCATCCGTAATTCATTAAAGTTGGCGCATTTACCATTACCGCGCCATCTAGAGCGTTAAACTTCTAGCTTTTACCGGTTAATAGGGCAATAAAATAAAAATATGGAAAAAATTCAAAGTTCACAGAGCAGGCGCCGGCTCAAAGCATTACATGGCGTAAAGGCTTCGGTGTTATTAACTTCTAAGCTACAGATTATGTTTCGACCTACTTCCGAAGTTTCAGAGATGCTATACTGAGTATTCAAGCTGTAACTCAAACAGTAGCTAAGTAATTAACGTCTACAACGCGCCTGACTGACATGCAAATAAAGATAGGTACTGAAATAGCCCATGTATTTTCAAATGGTCTCGGTTTCGTATTAAAGGATAACGAAAATGGGAAAAGACTAAATCCAAACAATAGAATCGGAGCCAAAATCTATTGGTTATTGCTTCATATTAACTTTTCCAATAATTTCTTCTCAGAACGGAGACGAATATTTTTTGCAGCACAATCACAAATCTTGCCAGCACCAAAAACCAGCATTAACGAAACTTTTATGGAAGGGAATGAGTTCAGATCTCTTGCCAAGTCTTGAAAAGGGGCTTGTCAATAGTTTCGAAATGTGAAATATCTTTTGCATAGATTTTCTTTCACCCATAATCCTTTGAAATACGACTAAATTGATACAATACAGAAAATAAAGTCAACTTATCACACTCAATGTTAAAGAGATTACTTAATTTGAGAAACTATTCGAACTTACTCGTGCCTGCCTTCTTTCAGTAATGTCTAATAAGTATACATTTTCAGTGCAACCAAAGATCCTGCCAATACCAGCATTGACTAATCTTCTGCGCGAAGGCATGAGAGCCGCCATATCCTGCCAGATCTTAGAAGGTGACTTGCCAGTAGCCTTCCGTTGGGAGAAGAACGGACAGCCCGTCACGTCATCACCTTACGCGCCCAGTGGAATAATCACTAGAAGGATGGACGAATACGGCGCATCGTTGGTAATAGATCAGATCACGTCTCTACACAGTGGGAACTATACGTGTATAGCATCGAACGTAGCTGGATCGGAGCGGTATACAATACCACTGACCGTTAATGGTAAGTGATCTTAAGTTGTTCTGTATCAACCTCCTCTTGATTTCAATGAATATACGAACCGGCACTGTCTTCTAGTTCCACCTCGTTGGCGAGTGGAGCCAAATGACGTAGCTGTAGCAGCTGGTCAGGACGTGACACTGCCGTGCCAGGCCGATGGGTATCCTAAACCAACCATCACATGGAAGAAAGCAGTTGGTATGTGGTAATTTCATCTCACTTATAGTGTCATAAATATTATGATCCATAGCATGATGGTTTTGTCCAAAACCATATTATAAACAAAGCCAATTCAAATTCCTTCATGCCTAAATTTGAATTAGGTCGTTACTTACGATCCTCCGTTTGTTCGAACCATTCAAATTGTTTTCAAACACCGTGATGAACACAAATCCCTTGGAATAACTTCAAAAGTCTTATCCGACTCATTCTCCCCAAATAACTGGAATTCATTAAAGTCCCAAAAGTGCCTCGCGTTTTGTTTCTTATTCTGTTAGCCATTCAAACATTTCTTAACAGGGAACACTCCGGGAGAATACAAAGACTTTATGTTCGAAGGCAGTTCTCAAATCTTAGAAAATGGATCCTTGATATTTGAACGCGTCGCCAAGGACAGCGAAGGACACTATCTCTGCGAAGCAAGAAACGATATAGGAGCGGGATTGAGCAAGCTGATCTTCTTGAAAGTGAACGGTGAGCGCTAAAACTAGGGTTTCAACCATATTATATTTCAGCTGGACTATTGTCGTACTACGACTACGTCTGTTCCCTAGCCCCTGTACCAAGAACGGCATTGACCATAAACGGCATTTGAGAAAATATGTACCTATGTCTATTGTCTATGTTTGAAGCTGGAATCCACCAAAAGTGTAGATTTCGCTTCAAAAGATAAAACACCAAGTAATGGAAATTGACGAATCCCAAACTAGAATTTCCCGACGGTATCGTTGGGCCCGATACTGCAAGGGTTCATGGCTACAAAAACACAACAGCCTACAAAACAAAGTGGAAGCATTGACATCCTTTTCTGACAGACAGGTCAGGATCGATCTCTCGAAAGAATTTTTAATACCCCTGACAAAAGGGCAAGCATTAATATCTACGTAGGCATAGTTCACAAAAAGAGCGGTGGATCATCTTTTTGTCGAAAGCCAGTGAAAAGTTGTGGAATGTCTTGATGGGAGTCTCGGTGCGATGAGCGGCACACCAGCACTCAAATGAAAATTCTTTCCCGTCATTATTTGTTTGTTGCGATGCTGCGGAGATGACTTTGGTTATGAAATAAGTTTCCTTGATTTATGTTTTAACATCAATGCACAAACGTATTTTGAAAAGCATTCATTCACTTGTCTTCTGTATTTAGAATCGTCTCAAGAACGACCTTAATACAAAATTCTTGCTCATACAAAGGCATCCATTCCACCAGAACGTGTATTAATGAAGCTCGTTGCACGTACAATGTAGATGCGAGATATGATTTTCAAACTTTACCACCGACAACACTAACTCGACTTTCACACGGCAATTTTATGAGTTCTATAGAATTCCGACGCCCAATAGCTCGTGCAAATTACTGAAGTCGCATCATTCCATTGTACTTTTTGAAAATTAAAGGCAGCCCATTTACTCACCACTTTAGTTAGTCTCACTACTGTCTCCGCGGACTACTTTCCAAGTTAATTTAAGTCGTTACGCGGTCGAGCTTAAAATCAAGGAAAACTTTTATGAAAACTGAAGGTAAAGTAGCTCTTTAAACTACTGTAAACTTGCGATTCTGTTAGTTCGCAATAGTCCTGGAACCCAGTGAAACTTCGTTAGTAGTTAAATTGAATCAGCACACCTATTTACGTAGGAGTAAGTTCAATTCTCCCTAAAGAAGTTAATAAAATACCCCCACTTTAACTGAAGATTCTCCGTAGATCCGTACCTACTTACGAGCTAATATTTTTCCTGTTGCTGTCTTATTTCTTTCACGCTCCGTACATAACCATTGTTACGGAAGATAATAATATAGTTTGTTATAACTCTTTCGCTGACAAAGCAACTGCTAATACGGTAAGGTAAATAAGGTAATAATTAGACACGTCTATCGCCTATGATGACAATAAAGGCGTTTCGCGCGTTATTCAATTGTCTCCCGACAACGCGGCGCGCGGCTGTGCAGAAAACTCAATGACCGTGCACCAATACGTCTCCTCTTTATTGGAAAACGAGACAGTTGCCTTCCACAAGAATAGAGCCACAGTGTGGGCGGAAGACAGTGTACGAGCTTTCATGAAGTGTCAAGTTATTGACACGCACGCCTTTGTAATATTGGGAACTCCGTCGCAACATCAACGCTAAAAGTAATGTTAAATAGGTAAACATAATATTAACATGGCATAAATAAATCTTAACGACGGTCGGGCTACTGATAACAAGGACCTTTTCAGCAACTTTTGTAAAACCAATGCTCTTCAAATGACAATTCACTGTCCAATTTAGATGTCTGAAGTGGAGCGTCGAGATGGTGGTAGATGTCAAAAGAGCACTTAACGCTTGTCACACTTTTTTGTGACACTTTGACGAGAGGTTATGATCTCGAAATTGACGAGCGCGTGAAATATTTGCTAGTGGCAACACTCGTGCGGGTTAAGAAGCAAGGACGACTTCTTATTCTTATTAGAAATAGGGTGTTATAGTCTGCACTGACATCATACTTGGCGTATTTTGTGCATCCCCTCGCTAGGCTCTAGCATACTTTTTTAGCCATGATGATAAGGATGAAAATGATGTATACGTAAATGATGACGCACTATGACTTAGATCGTAACTAAGTTGCACTGTTACGTGTGATACTATTTAGTATTTTTCCGGACGGTGATACCCGCATTCACCAGTCTTCTCGTGACCACGGCTGATGTCACTCGGTCGAAACGTCGAGGTATGTCAAAATTATATATTTTGATATTTGTTTGTGCGCGAATTAGACCCGTTTTTAGCTAGTTAATATATTTTTGGGCAAGTAATGAGAACTTGGAATGTGAGACTAGTCACCTGACACTTCGCACAGAAAGGGCGTATGTCAGTTTTTCTCTAAATCGGAACATACGTAACTGCATAAAAGTATGTTCGACTGCGGCATATACGAGTACGTGTTTTTGCCCGCCGATATTGGCTTTTGTTAGGAAGCAAATATCGTGAAACGACGGACCGAGATGATATACACAGACTCTGCTTATTTATTGTCGGAGTTTTAATCAAACTATACTTTGTTTTTGATGTGGTGAACTGGAGCAGCAACTGCTCCAATTTTTTACCTACTGATTAATTAAAACCAGAGTAAACCAAAGTTTTTCTAAATTAGATTCGATACAGATTAATTGATGTAAATGCTTTATTTCTATAGAAATAGGTAAGTATGTGAGATAACCCCTAAAAAGCTAAAAATAAAGTTATTCAATCATTATAATTTAAATTACAATAGAAAAGTATAAACAAAAATAAATGTATTATTCGTATTATTTATGACTGGTGCAGTACCGTTGCACTCGTAACCTAAGTACCTATATCCCTTTGTCTAATCCACAAGTCAGCGCGCCCCCTGATTCTATAGTCAGCGAGAACACATCCTAGAGTTCGCAAACAGTTCCACTCCTAACCGTAATCGTATTTCCCGCTGGTTTATTTCTGTTTGACACGGGCAAGCCACGATTTACAAGCGGATAAACTACGCAAGAGGTCTTTCAACGTAAATAAATGATAACAGTTAAAAGTTTTTCGTGGCTCTAAAACTGTAGTCGTAACTTCAATTTGTACCCCTAGGGTGCTGAGGATTTCATTTTATGCTACGGCACTAGAGATCAGACTGTGATTTGGAGATGATGCGTTTTAATCACACGTAGTGTTACAGAATACAAGATGAAAACACTGACTCAATCATCATTTCCCGAGCTAAGCAATTTAAAATAACATTTTCGTGTACCTACCCTAATTTAGAAACAAATGCCGAGAAAAAGCTTTTTTGGCACGAAAACTGGCCCTCCCTCTGTTTCTATTAGGCCAAGACAAGACTAATAGATGAAACGACTATCGCTACATGCCACAGTAATTGAGTTCCGAGTTTCTATCTACCGGTCCGGGCACGGCGCAAGTTTGAAATATCAGCCCAGATTAATGCCGATGCTTCACAAATGGGGCTATAATATTTTAAATAGGCGGAAGATCATAAAAAATACGAGGGTTTCGTAAACAAAGTGCCTTCCTTCCAATAAATAACGATGGTGGGACCACGAGCCGCATAACGAGTCGGTTTTATGGAACCCGGCCACAACCTTGGATTACTGCTGTAAGACAAAAGCGAACGTAGCCCTACCACGAAACTGCTAATAACTTGAGTTTGGACTCAATGGATGAATTGAGAGGGATGTTTTACTGTTTTGCATTTAGTGTATGTTAAGAGCTACTTACCTAGGACGAAAATTAAGAAAGTGTTTCCGGCAAACACCTGCAATGTACCTACCTACTGGTACGCGGGTTAAAGTAATTTAGCATTCGCAAAACAAGGCTTGTTTTCTTGTAACGCACCTGGGAGTCTGAAAAAGTTGTTTACTTAAGATTTACCTAACTTGTTTTAATAGAAACATTCTTTGGGTCTGAACGTTAGTAGGCTGGTAACACATAAATTAAGCTAAAGTGGACTTCAAAGTTTTTGTTAGGCCCTTTTTCCTACCTAATAAATACTATTTAAGTATATTAAGATATTCCTAAACTGCCTGTAAAGATGCTTGAATTATTCGAGAAACAATGGAATACAATAAAACGAAAGGTGCTCCAGATTCTAGAGTGTTATTTCCATCTTGCAGCGCCAGCGAGATTCCCCATGAAGAGTAAAACGGTTCAGGTAACTGCAGGAGAAGCTGCACATTTGCAGTGCGCGGCGTCTGGCGATGCACCCTTGGAAGTCAGCTGGCGCAGCCCCCATCACCATACCATTGCACACCATTTGGACCAGAGGTAATTTTTAGCTAGAAAAAAGCCCAATATTAGAATATTCTGGACTAGTTTAGAACTCTCGTCACTTCGGCTCCATTATAAACAGCATCCGCAATATGTTCGTTTTGAGCTCGGTTTATTAGGTAAGACGCAACTAAAGATAGATGAAGCTTCAGTGACTTTTGTTGCAGAAAATGTTTATAGGTAGAATGTATACTTACCTACTCCTAAAATGTTTACGAACTTTCCCGTCTGCGCGACCAATGGACTCGTAAATCTCACAGCCAACTTAATAAATAATAAGCCACTTTTTATGGGCTTGCTCTTAACTGTTCTTTCCCAATAGACTCTGAAACAAATCACAGTGTTTTCTTGATTGCTGGTTCATGGCTGAGACTAATAAGGTATCCCTCTTTCAGATACACAATACGGGAGCAAGTTTTGGATGATGGCTTGGTTTCGGAATTGAGTATCCTGCAGACATATCGACAAGATACTGGAGCTCTCACGTGTCGAGCGTCCAACGCATATGGACAAGATGAAATGCTTATACACCTTGTAGTTCAAGAGGTACATTGACGACCAAAACTATTTAACATCTACAATAAAGTTCAAATTCATTCATACATTTTCCCTTGTTTTAGGTGCCCGAATTACCAAAGAACATTAGGATCATAGATCAACAGTCACGGGCGATACAAATATCGTGGACCCAACCATATGCTGGGAACAGCCCCATTATCAACTACATCGTCCAATATAAGGAAGCTCCAGGTGAATCATAAAGATATTCCGTTCTGTTAAAAATCGATCAATTTTAAACCTTAACCCGCTTGATTTGCGTATTTTCAGAGTCCTGGCCAACAACACCTCAAAAAGTCATAGTCCCAGGAAGTGTGACGTCAGCTAGTGTTCAAAATCTACAACCGGCTACTTCATATCATTTACGAATCATTGCTGAAAATAGACTGGGACAGAGTGAACCAAGTCAACTGGTTCAAGTGACTACTACTGAAGAGAGTAAGGAAATTCACATAATTCTCTAAGTTAGGCTGACCCAACTTATTAATAAGATGTACATTATTACTTTCATTTGTTTTCCAGTTCCAAGTGGTCCTCCTCTAGATGTGAGAGTTGAAGCCAAGAGTTCAACAGAACTAATAGTCAGTTGGGATCCACCTCAGAGGGATCTATGGAATGGAAACATTCTAGGATACTATGTTGGATTTCAGGAAGTAAGTTTAGATAAGCTGCATTTGAAATAAGGAGTTGAATTCTAACTGATTTCGACGATACCTTGCGTTATTTTTAGCTTAATAGGAACAGCACTGTGCTAAGTGCAAGCGGTCCCGGCGGGGCTTCCTATACTGTCAGAACGGTGGAAGGGTCAGGCATGGCTCGGGCAAGAACCACGCTGTCGGGGCTGCAGAAACACGCGGCGTATGCTGTGGTCGTACAGGCTTATAACAGCAGAGGAGCTGGCCCCGCATCTCCGCCGACCACTGCTACTACCATGGAAGATGGTAAGACCTAGTTCACAAAATACATAAAAGCAAACTGTTAATCTTCTGTTGAATGAGATAGCTGTACCTTGATACCTGTGAAGTTGGTTTGTAGAACCTGGAAAAGTCGCAGATAAACTTAAAATAGACCATTACGTACATTCTTCTTAGATTCTTCTTTTAGTAGTCTAACAGGATTGTGAATATACACTTCCAACAAAATCTTTCTTTCTCTTTTATTAGTACCAAGCCTGCCGCCTGGATCTCTACAGTGCACGGCGCTAAGTTCTCAATCAGTCAGAGTTGCTTGGGAACCTCCTCCGTTAAGAGGTCGGAATGGAGTTTTACAGGGGTATAGAGTGACATATGCCCCGGTTACAGAGTGGTATGGTATGTATGCGACTTAATAGCTTATTTACTTTCTTATAGTTGCTCTATCGTATGACACTCTAGCAATTCTTGCGACATAAACTATAATTTAAAACGTATAATAATTATGTATTCTCATCGTTCCTTCGCCAAATCATCTTTTACTTTTCTAATCGTATAACTTGACAGATAATTTCCAATGACAATTTAGTTATATTCCCATTTACAGGTAACGAAGATGCAGTCACCAAGCAAATATCAGGTCTTCATACTACGTTATCAGGGTTGAGGAGGTACACCAATTATTCCGTAACGGTCTGCGCGTTCACTGCTGCGGGAGATGGCGTTAGAGCAGCACCTGTCTACTGTCATACGGAGGAAGATGGTAAGCAGCTTGGTTTCAAATTGAAACCTCCACTATTTCAATTACCTAGCATCTGGGTGTTATAAAATCAGTGTTTATAGACATCACACCATACATCCCAATTAGCAATCAAATCATTTCTTTACGTTCTGCTTAGTAACTTGAACTTTTGGTATACCCCATCATTCTTTGTCTTCAGTGCCATCTGCCCCGGCCGACATTAAAGCAGTGGTTTCGTCCCGCAATAAGATTTTGGTCTCGTGGCTGCCACCAGCGTCACCGAACGGCGTTTTAGTCGGCTACACTCTTTATATGAGCGTCATTGAAGATGGGAGAGAGGTAATTAGAATAATTAGATGGTGCTTCAACAAAATTTAAACGACTTCTTATTTCAAGTGTGCGAATCTACTGGTACCTACGTCATAATCAACAAAAGCAATCCCAAAATGTTTTAGCTGATGCAAAACCTGAAACTCTTCGCAGCTCATGACAGATAGGGCCCAGTTCTCGACTGGCATATCTAGTTATTCGATTTTCTGCATGTATTTTGCAGGAAGGAACCCACAAACGGATGCTATCACCAAGCACACTCTCACACGAGACATCGCGGTCCCCTCCGCGGGCCACCCATCAGTTCTGGGTGTCGGCCTCCACGAGACTCGGCGAGGGCGAAGCCACGAGGGTGGTCACTGTTCTGCCTTCTGACTCAGGTATCTTCAGCTCTCTAGTGGTATAATTAAATCGAGAAAGTATAGTCATATCTTCAAACCTAAGAGTCTGGTTAATGCAGTATGAATTGCATATTTGTAGGTGCATATTTCCAGGATAAATTTAGTGATGATCTTCTCCATCGTAATTAATTCTTCAGCCATATAATCTATATAGGTAGCTTACCAAAATAACATTATTATAGTGTTTCTTTGTCTCTTTTACCAAATCCACTTGCAGTTCCGGCAAGAATCACGTCATTCAGCCGCAGTATAGTGACTCCATGGAAGGAGAACATTTCACTTTCCTGCAACAAGGTCGGTGTACCCACACCTTCCACAATCTGGAGCATGAATGGGGCTATTCTGGAATCTACGCTAAGGAAAAACGTGTCTAGCGATGGTACTCTCATCATCAGGTAAGTGCCTTATTCGCTTTAACTTAGATCAAGTAAAGCCGGCTCTATTGACCTTGGTCGCAATTTAAACCCCATGATTTTCGTACCAAAGACCCATTGTATCGTTCCAGCATGACCCAATATGCCGACAGCGGTAACTACACCTGCATGGTAGAAAACGTCCACGGTCGCGACGAGGTCACCTACAGCGTGGAGGTGAAGGTTCCGCCTCAGCCTCCGGTGCTGGCTGTCGTCGACTCTTACGCGGACTCCTTGCACCTGCAGTGGAGCGATCAGGGCGATGGCGGCAGCCCTATTCTCGGTAAGTTGATTCGAACTCTATTTCGAGGAATGATCAACTTTCAGGCGTAACTCGAGGTTTTGTGTATAAAACAAACGGGCACTAGAGTAGCACTCTCCACCATCGGCGATTGAATAGAAATCGATTTACTGGAACATCACTTGAGGCCCGTGTTTCAAAGTCAAACTATTAGTCACCGCTTTTAATGTTTGCTTATCGTATGACGTTGCGGGCTGGCCTCTAGTATCAGACTTTATCAGTCCTCCCTGGACCTGACGTGACTTAACGACAGCTATAAACCGATAACAACCCATGGCCCTCCGAAGCACATTTTCAGTAATCGAGTGATAGTACCAACACCGTCTCATTTGGTGCAGGTTACGTAATCAACTACAAACGCGAGCACGGTGACTGGGAAGAGCTGCAAGTGGAAGCCGGCACATCGGAGCACGTGCTTCCGAACCTGTGGTGCGGCACTCGGTACCAGCTGTACATCACTGCCTTCAACAGGATCGGCACTGGCCTGCCTTGCGACATAGTGCACGCTTATACGAAGGGCACAGGTGAGTGAGCTTAGTGCTTCATGTTTTGACACCTTTATTGAGGATTGAAGATATGTGGCGCTGCACTTTTTCAGCCTTTCTAAAAACCGTATAGACAGTGAAGCGAGACGTATGCACAGCAGCTCCTTTGCTTAGCCACCCGGTTAAGGGTTATGATGATGTGTTTAATACATTTATTGTTGTTTTTCAGTACCAGTGAAGCCTAAGCACTCTCAGATGATAACCCTGAACACGACCACGGTGACAGTGTGGTTGGACTCGTGGGGCGACGGCGGCTGCGGGATACTCTACTTTGTCATCGAATATAGGGAAATCAGCCAATCGCAAGTGAGAACCTCAACATCTTATGACACTCCTATATTTTGCTGGATATTTTCTTATCTAGGTCGCGTGGGTTTGGTGGATTTTTCTAAAAGAGTATCTACATTTGAAAGCCTACTTCCCTCTAGCTCGTTATTATCGGTCAATAATATCATAGCCGTTTTCGCAAGGTTTGTTAAAGAAATATAGATAGATAGTTAGATAAACTCTTTATGGAACACCAGAAAACAAAAGAATAACTTAATAGAACAAAAGAATTAACAATTAACAAACAATAGAAATACTTAACACTAGAATAAAAAACAAACTTTACAATACACACAAATAGTATACATATTGTATCAAGACGTGCGTGACTTTACCACCTGCGACAAAAGTGGGACGGGTCGCCAACACATACTCGGAACGACGCTGTTGTCGCGTCTATGGGACGTCTTAATAAATCAATCTTAGCTCTGAGAGCTATCTTGAGTGTGCACTTGCTATTTCATTCTATTCAATACAAACATCTTAAGTTGTAGATTAGGAACCGAAACTAACATGATATCTGGCAAATTAATAAATGGCACTCAACGGTTAAATGCTATCCGATTAAGACACAATTGACACATACAAGACAGCATCTAGTAGCCAGTGCTTCATCTCCTTATCCATTCATTAAATAGCAACGATTTCTAGATGTAGATAGCATTTTGAGTGTGGATCAGCTGCTAGCGCACTTGGTAGCGCTATTGAGGTTCATTTATTATCACGCCTATGTTAGTGAGCTTAGTAATGTGTCTCGTTTGCCCCGGCAGTGGCGTCTCGTCTCAAACAGCGTGCAGGCGACGGAGCGCGTGTTCAGCGTGCCGGGGCTGGCTCCCGCCACGCAGTACCAGCTGCGCATCACGGCGCACAACAACGCGGGCCACGCGCAGGCGCTCTACAACTTCACTACACACTCACTCAGTGGCCGTGAGTTGTTTCCTGCTATTTCATGTCTGGGGTTTAGTTAACGGGGATAAGGTCTTCGGGGGTAGCAGGACTACATTGTGCCCCGAGGCTGTTTCAGTTTGAGATGAATGTAATAACCCTATCTAACAACACACAATAGAATGTTTGGGTTCTTATATTATAATTATTATTTCTATTTTGCTTTTAGTACGATTATAATATTCCTACCGTTTGCTATGTTACTTGGCTTTAAAATCAGTAGAGGAATCCCTTTGTGGATTTCATAATCTTCGCCGCGCTCACATTCGTTTGCATACCGTAGCTTTCCGTAGCGGTTCGTAACGTTGCGTAGCAGTTCGTAGCTCTGCGTAGCAGTGCGTAGGTCTACAACAGTCTACGCAAATAAACGTGAAACGCCTGTCTAGTGTGTACCTTATTGCGAAGACCGTAGCAAAGGAATAGAATAAAATAGAAAAGGCATTGTATACCAGTTCAATACGCTCCTTTCCCAGTGGTAGACGGCTCCCTGTCGCCCCCGGTGCCGGCCGGCGCGCGCTCGCTGGGCGGCGCGCGCGTCATCCTCCCCGCCGCGCTGAGTCTGCTCGTGCTGGGCGCTCTGGTCGCTATAGTGCTGCTAGTCAAGAGAAACAGTGAGTATTTTATACCATGCTTTTTAATCCCCGATGTACCTAAACAGTATATTTATTAAACGTATAAGTTGTGACGTGTGCATCGTAGTTCCCGAGCGGCTGAACCGGGGGAATTTAGTTTTTATTTTGGTTAAAGGTGACTTGTTTGAGAGTGTTCTTGGCTGTAATTCAGGATAATCTATTCAGCCGTTTGAATAATATAGTAAAGAGGTTCTTGATAGTTGATATTTTACTTGTATTAGCTTGCTTTTGATCGATATTTGCGGAATGTGAAGCAGTTTGTATCGAATTGGTCATTTTTGGGTTTGTTTTTTCTCTTGAAAACATGAAAGCTGATGCAGTTACTCTCCCTATTGTGTTGGCCTCCAAACTGATCCATAGAAAGATATCGGAACGCAGTTCAACAAACATCCAAAAGTTACAAGTCTGCACTGTTTCAGAAGCAGGCACCACGGAGACTGTAGCCACTGAGAGCGGAGTGGGGGAGTCCCCGTCCGTAGCGCAGCTGCAGAACAAGGTCAACCGCGACCAGCAGTACCTGGCTGCGCGCGCGCAGCACCCCGCGCCCACGCATCATTACAAACATGCTTCGAACGGTGAGGAAAATAAATTGGTTATTCTTCCGGATACATAAATAAAGTAACAAGGATGACAAAAGTAACAAACTAAATAAGTCTTATGCTCCGATAATGAAAGCTTACACTTCGATCGGTCTTATGCAACTTTCTATCTATTACGAACAATCCCACTAATATTATGGATGCAAAATTATGTGTTTTCTTTATTCACGGTTCAATGGCTTAACGGATTTTGATACAATTTGGAGTTTAGACATAAATACTTAGCATTAAGTCATCCTTGTACATTTTATTTGTGTGCTCAAGTATACTTCAATAAATAAATAATACTTTAGATACTACTGAAATAACAAACGGAATAACTCTTGTTTTTTCACCGCTTGACGTAACTAAGATTAGATTAGTATTAGTTTTGAACCAAACTGCATTCTGCCCTCAGAATACATCGAGGACATCTGCCCTTACGCCACGTTCCAACTGACCAAGCCGACGGCGTACAGCGAGAGCAGCTACAGCGGCAACGTGTACAGCGGCCCTTACCACTCCGTGCGGGGCTCCTTCGTGTACCACGACCTTAAGCAGAACGACAAATACAAAGTAAGATAATGTATACGATAAATACATACTCGACTCGTCCTGCACTGACACTTATGTACCACATGCTCGCTCACATATCAACCTAACGCTAAATAAGAATTTGACACACATTTTCAGACATTCGTACCTACCTATATATATTTGGTACTTTTTCTTGCAAATTATTCTTGGAATCGCTCTAATTTCTTTAAAAAGTACCTGCCTATTATAATATTATTATTATGTTAAAGTAATATGACACATATATTATGTACGTTTAATATATTACTCGTAAAGTTTTGATCATTATTCTTTCACAGTATACGAGGTAATAATGGAGGAAAAAGGAGTTCATACAATCTGTAACAAGCAATATTCTCTTGTCCTCTGTAGCGAGAAAAAAAATAATAGATTTCAAAATTATTTTATCCTAATAATTACACCTACTGATTGTATTCAGACAGTTGTATTCCACGAAATGGTCTGCATCTAGGTTCAATGTTATATCCCTTATTACCTAAGAAACAAAAGAAAAAAAAACAGATAAGTATTTGACGAATATGTTGTTTTCTTAATTCAGGGCAAAGAACCGGAATACACTAAAGTGCGAAGGAAAGGCAACCGGCTTCGCGACCCGCACTCTGAAAGCCAAGGTACGACCCGTCCCGTTCCATAGGTTCCCGCTGACAGTCTGAACAGAGCTTAATCTAGTAGTTAGCTACATTTTATTTTACGTAGACTGCACCTTCTACTGAATTAAGTTTACTTTGTCCCGTTTATGTTTAAGTAATGAAATTCGAATTTGACATAATGATCGCCTTTTATGCAACCCGTTGGGAGCGTAAATAGTGTCGTTATTTACAAAGGTAAGCATGCACACAGTATGTATTGTAACATACATTACCGGTTTTGTTTCGTATTGGGTGTTTTGTATTTTGTAGATCATTGTAGATACGTGTGTTTCGTAGAATGCATTTTGAACCGTTGCATCGCTTTGGAACTTTGCAATCCATTCCTTCCTCGTCTAGCGTCCTCATAGCACTGATGTTTTACTCATGTGCAACGTGAACTACACGTCACTTCCATCAGTCTTTTCAGTCACCTGTCGTGTGCTTTCCGCTGCCAAGCCTACGCCATGATTACAACGATCAGTCAAATCAAATGTTCATGCTTAGCTTTCTATCTAAATTCCATATCGATCTACAACCGAGCAACTTACAATCTATCCAGCTTCCACACAACATGACGCGTCTCATATACACTCTCACACGTTTGACACACAGACACACGAGCATACCTACATACACACGGCATTGGTAGCTCACAGACACACTCGCCATTCATTTGTTTCCATGGCGTACTGGCAGCGTCACTTCATATGCATTACGTCAACTGATCCCGCGGACACAGTTTTGAGCGGGCTCAGTTGACGTAAGAGCCGTCACCTCGCTCTCTCGCGTCCGCCGTCTAACGTTCGCTCTGCACGTTTCAGAATCGGACAACTTGGGCTCCACGGACTCGGAGGTGAAGAAGATACTAACGCTGCACCTGCCCATTACAGAGTATGAGGATGACGCGAGCGATGACGCGAGTGCGCCGCACTCGGACAGCGAACCCGCCGCCAGGCGCAGGCCCGCGCACCCCACCGCTTGTAAGTTACAACGGAGGCTCGCATTGCAAGGACCATCACTTACATACCAACACGAGTGTCATGAAGGCATCAAAAAAGAAAAGTACAGTATTACCCAACTGATATGGCTTACCGATGTACCTGCGCAGAAGATGAATTTTCAAAGCGCGGGAAATGCTATTGACCGCTATTGGTCGGCAGCCGCCGCTATCTTAGCGAGCTTAGAGTGAGATGGAACTAACAGCTGCAGTGTATTATGAACCTTATAATAGTGAGCTTAGGTTGATTGTAAGTTTTAAGCATTCTTTCGTTAATCTTCGGACCATACTTTCTTCTCTGCGCGAACGAAGATTCACGACGCGCCTTATAAGTTGGGTACTAGTATACCTAGGGGCATGCAAAAACAGCGCTGTTTGAATAGGCTACTGTACTGTCTTGCTCATACCGCTTCTGAATAAGTAGCACATTATCTACTTTTAAATGAGGAGATAATTATGTGTTTGTAATTTTTATATTTTTGATGTTTCTTGTTTTCATAAATATTACACTATTAGTCAGTATATATCATATCATATATGTCAATATATACATATCGGTATCGCTAGCAAATACATAATTATATACCTACCAAACTTTCACAGCCAAAGCTTGCGTCAAAACTATCTTAATCTTATTACACTTTGTAACTACCTACTTATCACACCTGTGTTAGTAGGTAATAATGACAAATTGACAAATTATTTTTCAAGCGACTCACCATTTACAACAGTCATCTCCTCAGATCCGAGCGTGGAGCGGGAGGAGTCGTCTTCCTCGTCGGAGAACTCGGCGGGCGGCGCGGTGCGGAAGGCGTTCCCCTCGCGCCGGGGCAAGGCGGGCGCGCTCGGCAAGCGGCACGTGCGCTCCTCCTCGGGCTACAGCAGCCACAACGACGAGACCACCTTCAGGTATCGCCGCCCTTGAATGCGACTGCAAGCAGCGTCATTAACAGCATTCACTCCTTCGGTGTGTTCCGGCTGCCCTTTTAGCGTGTTAATCGTTCTCGAACTTATGGCTTTTGTCATTATGCTATCACGGTGGTTGACGCTAGTCCATTAGCAAGATTTTTCACTTTTCGTGAATCCATACTAATATTATAAATCTGAAAGTAACTCTGTTTATCTGTTTATCGGTTTATCTGTTTATCTGTTTATCTGTATATCTGTTTGTCTGTTTGTTTGTTACCTTTTCACGGCTAAACGGCTGAACCGATTTTGATGAAATTTGGTATGGGGGTAGATTGGACCTATGAGACGGACATAGGCTACCTTTTGTCTCAAAAAACAATCTCGAAGGGGATGAAATAGGGGTTGAAAGTTTGTATGGGGAATCCATAATTCTTCAAGTTAGGGATCTGAAAATTCTTATTTAGGCTTTTGGTAATAAATAAATAAATACGGGTTTCCGCCTTTTTGCTAAATCATCCCTAAAGGGGGAAAAGCAAGGGGGTTAAAATTATGAGGTATTCTTTAGATGCACCCCCAACGGACCACAATAAACGGCTGAAAGGATCGTAATTTAAAGGGGGAGAGTGCGATGGGAGGAGAGGGGGGAGAGTGCGGGGGAGGGGAGGGGGGAGAGTTGGGGGAAAAGGGGAGAGTGGGGGGAAAAGGGGAGAGTGGGGGGAAAAGGGGAGAGTGGGGGGAAAAGGGGAGTGATGGTAGAGTGGGGGGGAAAGAGGGTAGAGTGGGGGGAAAGAGAGGGGAGCACGGGGAGAAATAGGGGAGAGAGGGCGAGAAAGAGGGGAGAGAGGGCGAGAAAGAGGGGAGAGTGGGGGGAGAAAGAGAGGAGAGTGGGGTGAGAAAGAGGGGAGAGTGGGGGGAGAAAGAGAGTAGAGTGGGGTGAGAAAGAGGGGAGAGTGTGGGGAGAAAGAGAGTAGAGTGGGGAGAAAGAGAGGGGAGTGCGGGGAGAAAAAGGGGAGAGTGGGGGAGAAAGAGGGGAGAGTGGGGGGAGTGAGAGAGGAGAGTGGGATGAGAAAGAGGGAGAGCGAGGAGAGAAAGAGGGGAGAGTGGGGGGGGGTGAAAGAGAGGCGAGTGGGGTGAGAAAGAGAGGAGAGTGGGGTGAGAAAGAGGGGAGAATGAGGTTAGAGTGGGGAGAAAGAGTGGGGAGTGCGGGGAGAAAAAGGGAGAGTGGGGGAGAAAGAGGTGAGAGTGGGGGGAAAAAGAGAGGGGAGTGGGGTGAGAAAGAGGGGAGAGTAGGGGGAGAAAAAGGGTAGAGTGGGGAGAAAGAGCGGGGAGAAAGAGGGGACAGTGGGGGGGAGAAAGACGGGAGAGTAGGGGGAAAGATAGGGGAGCACGGGGAGAGTGAGGGAGAAAGAGGGGAGAGTGAGGGAGAAAGAGGGGAGAGTTGGGGGATAAAGAGGGAAGAATGGGGGAGAAAGTGAGGAGAGTGGAGTGAGAAAGAGGGGAGAGTGGGGGGAGAAAGAGAGGAGAGTGGGGTGAGAAAGAGGGGAGAGTGGGGGGAGAAAGATAGTAGAGTGGTAAGAAAGAGGGGAGAGTGGGGGGTGAAAGAGGGTAAAGTGGGGAGCAAGAGACGAGAGTGGGGGGAGACAGAGGGGAGAGTAGGGGGAGAAAATAGGAGAGTGGGGGAGAAAGAGGAAGGGGAGAGTGGGGGAGAACGAGGTGAAAGTGGGGCAGAAAGAGGGGTGAGTGGGATGAGAAAGAGAGTAGAGTGGGGAGAAAGAGATGGGAGAGTGGAGGGAGAAACGGTGAAAGTGGGGCTAGAAGGAGGGGAGAGTGGGGGGAGAAAGAGAGGTTGAGTGCGAAATATATAGAGATAGAGGGAGAGGGAGTGAGCGAAGGAGGGAAAGGGAGAGATTGACTGAGAGGGTGAGGGAAATAAATATAATGGATGAGATGGACAGGGAGAGAGAAGGCGAGAGATTGAGAGTGGAGAGGGATATTAATGATAGAAAGATAGGGAAAGATATAGAGATATAAGGAGAGGGAAAGAGATAGATGTAGAGGAAGAGAGATAGTAAAAGCGAAAGAAGGAGAAAGATAGAAAGAGAGCCAGAGAGGGAGAAAGATAGAGGAAAAAGGAGAGAGAAAGAGACAGATATATTCTTACCTAGCTGTTACCCGCAACATCAATTGATTTTATAAACAGTTTACATTTTATACATACATATAAAAATGCGAACGAAGTTGCGGGTATCAGCTAGTATTTTATAAATACAGAATCTAGACTAAAACTAAGTAAACCTAATCTAATAACCCGCTACGAACCGTGTTGAGTTAGTTTATTTATTTTATTTGATGTATTTCAATATTTCTTTAGTTCTGTCGTTCGTTATTTCTTTTTTCTTTCTTTCTTTATAACAGTAACAGTAACATAAAGTAGTTCAAGCAATACGCCTGGAGATAGCATATTAGGAAATAGCAGGGTTACACCTGCTGCAGTGGAGTTTAGGGTCGTTTAAAGAGTTACGATCACTATGACATGCTACGCGGTGAATTCTAGTTAAGTATCATCGATATATTACCCAAGTATATAGATGGTAGGTAGGTACCTGTCACCATAAAATATGTCATCATTTGTGTCGTTCAGTAAACTAGAATTCACCGATAATCATAAGTATGTTACTCTGTCAGTATCTAACTTATTAAGCCTATGCTACGATATGCTGGAGTCTGCGGGACTCTGGCTCGAGAAACTATATCTGAGAGGTATGGTATAGTCATCGCAGTGCGACGTCTTCTTTTAACATAGGGGTACTTTTGATGATCTACTGTTAACTTCCAAATACTCTTCAACAGTGAATAAATCGATATTAGTCACCACCGCTCTACACTCCCAACTATTGCTTATATTAAACAGTTATATAAAAATATATTTTCATCAAAATGTGCTATCCTACTTTTGTAAATGCTTGGGAAGAGATCGCTTGAATCACAAAGAATCATCTCACTTACGGGTCTTACCTGAGGTTTTTTAACCCTGAAATACTAGTTAAAACTTCATGATTAAAAGATTGTATTGGTTCTATTTGTGCACAATCCAAACAAACGGAGTCTTCATTACATATTTGTGCAGAAAAGAGAACCAATGTTATCTTAAAATCATGCTTTCAATTCGCGTTATTTTCAAATTCATTGATTAACAACATTCATTGATTTGATTAAAATCAACCAATCTCTTCGTTTCAGCATATCCAACTACCCTTCTTTTAACGAGCACATCCACCCACCGTCCCGTTTTTCCGACGACACCGAGTGCGAAGGCCACCACCGGCGGAAACGCCACCACCACCCGCCAGAGGGCAAGATGACCAGAGAAGCTTTTCAGATAAACGTATGAGACAAACTTGATTCACTTTACGTGAATATGCACGGGTAAAAGTGAAGTGTGATAGACAGTTGACTATTTTCGGCGATAGATGTCGCTTTTTTTAATCGTGACCTATACAAACAATGACGGAGCTGCCTCCAATGGTGTAGTTTGGTGGTGAAGTGTTTAAAGTTAAGGATCTTTTGCACTCATTTACAATACTACGGGTGAAGTGCCCTCAATTTGGAAATTAATTACAGTGGTATGATCAAACATAATTAATGTATTTGTAAACGAAATAATAAGACTAAAATAGTTTCAGACGGTGAGTATGGGTGGGTGTAATGCAATGTTGGTTGAAAGCATAGGGGCGAGATTTTTCCTTGTGTGCTTTTCACTCCACCAGACTCGGTATGTGGTGAAAACACTCGCCCACCTACACTGATGCCAAATAACAGAACTTCCGTACTTATTGCTAGTTATGTAAATACTGTTGTAGATATTATAACGATAGGTATAGCCAATATTTAGTGCCAGATAATTCAATAATCCTTTTTATACTCCAAAGTCGAGTAGGTACAGTTATTTTATGTATGAGTATATAACGTTGAAAACCAAACGCTGACTTGGTCTGGCTAGGTCCCGCCCGTTCCCAGCGTTGTTATGTAAATAATAAAAGTAATTTAACGTACACATTAATGATTAACGAAAATAAATATTAAAAAGAACAATAATTAAAATAAAAATATATATATTTTAAACTTAATGCCTTATTGACCAAAAGTCTTAAAACTAGTTACGGATGCAATTGTGAAGTTGTATTCCATGTTTAATTGAATACGAATTGTTTGATTGTTGTAAAAGTTTATGGGAACTGTAACGTTTTCATCGACAAATCTTATCATTGTCTTTAACATTAAGAATTGAATGTAAATTTAAAAATAAATACCTATTTATATCTAAGGGTTACGGCAAACAATAATTGTAAAGTGCCAACGAACGGAGATGTAGCAACGCGTACGCAATGTATAAAATCATCAATGTTACTAAAATACAACAATTTCTGTTTATAATCTGTGACAATTAAATATGTTAAATATTCCAAAAACAAACCCAATAACCCATTGGGTATTTGATATTGGTATTATTTTGGAAAATACGATTCAGTCGCTGAAGAGACAAATCGTAGATTCGAAAATGTTTCTGGAAATCACGCTTAATCATATTGATGTAGGTACTAAAATTATTCAAATGTTAGTAATATAATCCTCAGTAATCGGTAACACAAGACAATACACTTACCTATAGTTTGGTGAATACGGCAGAAAGTTAAATTTGTATGTATACTGTGAAAAGTTTATGAGTGTTGAACACTTCACGCGTAGGCCTCATTTCTACAGCTCTATCTTTCCCCTAAACAACACAGTACCCAAAGTACCTACAGTTTTTAATATTTTGAAATACAGGATTAGCTACAAACACTAACAAAATAACAATTTTGACTTTATGGAACGATAGAGTATTAGAGAATAGGCCCAATTTATTCGTACACAAGTTTTCAAGTGAGTTGTGTGAGTTTTATCAAAATGTTTTACAATCGTTTACGTTGACGTTCTGTAGTAATTCCAACGAAGACTGCCCTATATTTAATTGAGATCTATTTTGTATAATCTAGACACAATTACCTATTGCTAGTCAATAAACATTAGTAGAGTTTTGTAGCCGTCGTAAGCCCTTGACCTATATAGCCCGTTTGTAACATAATTTTAATTTTATACGAAAACAAAATTTTGTTCAAGATAGTAGGATACACAATTAATGTTATTTTTATTGCATCATGTCTTGAATTCCTTGTTACATAGGTACATCAATCCCTGTTAGCAAATAAATGCTTTTTTCAAATAGGTATGTAGGTAGGTACACTTGAATTTTGTAAAAACTATTCGACAAAAGTTAAATAAAATATCCTAGTCATTTTACACTTTAATTAAATTATAGTAGGTACCTATCAAGTCAACGAAATCATTTTAAATATATCGCATCGACTTTAGATTGGAAATCTTTTGGAAATAATGTTACGTTGGCGAGTAGCGAAATTCCGCTGACCAGCGAAGCTATCTAATGCAATTTCTTGTTTCTATACTAATCGCAAAGCCTAACTCAGGGCTGGTACTACACAGTTGTAGCTTATCACTTCAACATCGTGTTACCAGTGTGCCTAGTGTGAATTTTACGCGCTTGACATGGTACGCGTCAACGCGCGCTTTGTAAAGATCTTTCGTTCATAAACGCGCCGGTAGGGGCGCTGTACAGGATCTTCATACAAAGCGCACGTTAACGCGTACTATATCGAGCGCGTAAATTTATCGCAAAAACTCACTCAGGGCACAGGGCATGTACCTACCACACATGTAAACAAGTGCCTCTGCTTTGAGATGAGTAATTTTGTGACATCCATGTAAGAGCCATCGAAACTGACATCAGCGTCACTATATTCCAACTATATATTTACTATTTTTGGAGCCGAGAGAATTTAAACTAAACATAGTAGGTAGATAGATACCTAGCCTGTTTAAGTCTCTCTCTCCTCCAGAATGAAATCTTTGTGTATTTATCATAACTATTGTGAAAAAAAATTGTGTAGCGTTTACACGATCATTCGGAAGTCTAGTCAATGTACCATATCATTTTACATTTTGTTAATGTAATTTATTACACACGATTAAATAAGTGATAGATAACCATGTTGTTACAGATATGTTTTTTATAATACAAACGAATGAGTTGTTAGAACAGTACGATGTGAACGAAAATAAAAATTCATTTACTTGATCTTGGGAGTACTTATTTCTTCACATGTAGGTACCTATCTAGTACCCAACTTATAAGGCGCTTCGTGAATCTTCGTTCGCGCAGAAAAGAAAGTATGGTCCGAAGATTAACGAAAGAATGCTTAAAAGCTTACAATCAACCTAAGCTCACTATTACATATAAGGTTCATAATACACTGCAGCTGTTAGTTCCATCTCACTCTAAGCTCGCTAAGATGGCGGCGGCTGCCGACCAATAGCGGTCAATAGCATTTCTCGCGCTTTGAAAATTCATCTTCTGCGCAGGTACATCGGTAAGCCATATCAGTTGGGTAATACTGTACCTACCTACGTATAAGTACAGATAGTACCCGAGCTGGCGTGTGGGGTGGGCCATGGTGGGCCAGAATTCAATACAAAAACCACTGACCTGAAAATGCATCTCAAAATACATCTCAATGACAAAAACAGAGTTATTTCGCGCGGCCTCCACGTCTCGAAGTAAATACGGAATCGTCTGTGTGCACCACTCAGCCACGTAACAGCTGACCAGGCTACTCTTATTGCTATATACATATGCACTACTATCTCATTGCTTACTTGTGGCATGGCATGGTACTTTGAAGCCGATAACCAAAAGGCAGCTTATGTTTCGCAGAAGTACATTTTAATCTAAATTCATCATTATCATCATCATTATCATCAGCCTGAAGACGTCCACTGCTGAACATAGACCTCCCCCTCCCCCTTAGACCGCCACACCGAACGACAATTTGCCACTTGTATCTAGTGTAAGTAAAATACATTTATATTGAAATTTGTTTATTTATTTACAGATTACAATTTGGATTTCTCTAGTAATACATTATTGCTTAAAAATGAACACACTTTGTATTTACTTAAAAGAAACGTTTATTTTCGGAATTATATCATTGAGACCGCTGACTGGACACCCGAGGCCGTGGTCGGATTTCCCGAGTAACTTCGTAGACCATAATATTAAGGTACAATAATAATTGTACATCTCTCCTTAACACTATTTTTGCTAAAACTATTCGATAGCAATAATTTTAGTTTACTTTGTAGCAACAGAGTTTCTAGCTTTAATTTGGTTCAATTCCTATGTCAAAACTTTTTCAGACAATGAAAAAGTTATATATTGTACATAATATACTAATACTTGTACATAATATACTAACTACTAACTATACCACAGACATATAAAGGGAAGCACACCAGACAGGATGTTACAGTGTGCCTAGTGCGAGTTTTGTCAATTTATTAACGCGCTCGGTCCGTTTGGCGTAAACTTGAAATTGTATGGAATAAGAGCAGCGCCATCTAGCGTCAGTGAATCAGTCACTAGATGGCGCTGCTATTATCCCATACAATTTCAAGTTTACGCCAAACGGACCGAGCGCGTAAATAAATTGTCAAAACTCGCACTAGGCACACAGATATCAAGTGAATCCAGTCGTGAAGCCAGCTGCCATATTGATGAGTGACGTTGGCAACATTTTGACAGCTCATTCTACTTGTAAGTACATACAATGGGTTGGATTCAGCATGAAAATAATTTTAATTAAATTGTACGAACGATGTATAATATACATAGTTATCTTGTCAGCCTTAGTTCGGTGGCTAAAATACATTTTTTCTGGCTACTCTAAATAATTATCTGTAATGCCCGGTCTGATCCTTCTTATACGTCTGTGAACTATCCTCAAAGTGGCTAACATCCATCGCTGTCGCAGTCTTCGTCGGCGGTGAAGTCGAACGGGCGGAACTTCTCGCGGAAGTTGGCGACGTATGATATTTCGTCGTCGCGGGTGAGCTGGCACAGCCGCCAGTCTGACTTATCTTCGCAGTTCAGTAACGGCACCGATGACAAGACGTCCCTGGAAAATAGCAACGGACGATTACGGACCTTATCTTTTGTTACATTCGATTGCTTTTTGTAAAACTTATTGAATGCGAACAATATCGACGACGCGTTTGGCGTAGTAGCTGAGCAATCGTGCGCTGCGCTTGGAGGCGCGGGTTCGATTCCAGTCCGGAACGAATATTTGTGTGATCCACAAATATTTGTTTCTGGTTTCTAACTATCAGGAGATGAAACCTCATGAGACACAGCCTGGTGACAGACAACGAAGTCTTAGTAACAAGGTCCCGTTTTACCCTTTGGATACGGAACTCTAATAGTAGTTATCGTCTCCCATGCTCACCTGCCGAACTGCAGAGGGAAGTGCTGCTTCGTCTTCGCATACAGCTGGTCCCCGGACGGCAGCTCGGCGTGGAAGTAGGGGGTGCCGGGGTGCGCCAGCTGCGTGATCTCCGTGTACTTAGGCAGGACTTCCATTTGTATACTGCCGATGCCGGCTTCATCCTGTATAGTATTAAAAAAATACAACAATTAAATGTGGTTGATTGTGGTCGGTTTTGTATGACTTGCCTGCGACAAGTGAGTTCTAAGCCATCGAAAATTTGTTCAAGTGCTTGAAAAATGTAACTAAGTTAACTAGCTAGTTCCCCCTTCCGATAGCACGGCGTAAAGCGTATATTTGAGAAAACTAAGCACGAAAGTTCGATGAAGAAAAACATCATTCAATACCCCCTGGTAAGGCACTAAAGTGCCCGCCTGGGCAGCTACTTACCATCCAAATATAAAATAAGCTCCTAGAAGATCTGTCGCCAAACGTCTTATAGGGGTGTTCCTGCAGCAATGCTTGAGAACCAGTTCGTTCTTCGGTTCCCGATTCATTAGATATCCTACTTAGGGGTCAGTATCATGTGATAGTGATGCGCTATAAAAAAAACCCCTATAGTGATCTACGAAATATCATCGAAAAGCGGAAAGTATCCGGCACTCGCCTGAAAAACTTCCAATATTTGCGCCTCGCACGCTTTAGGCACCGGCACACATTGTATCTGCATGTGCATCGTCTTGTAGTTCCTCTCAAAGAATACCGCTACTTGCCCCATGGACGCATAGAACTTACGCAGGGCATCTTTGAACTTCTTTATGTCGCTTATCACTTCATCTGGTGCCTGGAACGTATGATAGATATTTAGTTATCACCCTAAAATGAAGAGTACGGACCCTTTCAGGAAAATATTGTTTTCGGCACAATTAAATTTTAGTTCATTAAGATCTCTTTTTAAATCCTTGTTACTTGTGGTTTTCCCCGCTATTGTCTGGATATAGACTGTCTCACACGTTAACCAATTCTAGACTAAGCATGTTTTCCATTCTCAATAAAAATAAAACTTACCATAGTAGAAGCCTGATGGTGCCCTATAGGTAATATCAGCACATGGTAAGGGTTGAGGGGTCCCTTCGCCAAGGCTAGATAGCATTGACTGCCGACAGTTATAACTAGATGTTTATCCACGGCTGACGACGACAGGCAGAACCAACAGCTTTCTGAAAAGTTATGTTACAATTACAGCTACTGTTTATACGCACGGACGCATGCACGCACACATACACGCACGCACGCATGCACGCACGTACGCACGTGTGCTTACATTAGATAAATGCAAAGTACGAACCCGGATCAATGTCTCTCTTTTTCCTCTCTTCGTGGTCGCCATCTCTTCTCTTCCTCTTACCGCGACCCTGGTCTGCATCAGCGTCCGGATCCATGTTGAAGAAGAACTGCCCATTGCCGCTGACCTGAAGCAATAAGTTGACTTGGTTGTTGTAAGAAGTTACTTTGCCTGGTCTAGGTTTTAAGTAAGTATTTATGCCTTCATTTACAAGATTTTCTTACCTTGACCACCTTTCCAGGCTGATGTTGTTTCATAAGCTCAGGATCATAAGGGCACACAGTTTCATCGGTCGTCGCTTGCAGCAGTTCAGTCATGCGCATTTTAGAGATGGGCTGCAGGGAGCAAGCGTAGATCCACTTTTCTTTGGCTTTGTTGCTGACTGGTGCCATTGCTATGAATCGTGTGGCACATTCTCTGTAGTCCTGGTGGACGGCCTGGTTTCTGAAGAAAAATAAAAAATTGTGATGTGTACTCTAAATTATAACTTACATCTTAATTTCTACAAATTACATACAAAATGGCAGTTCATAATAGAAAATGTTGAGAGATCCACTTACCTGTACGGCTGCCTTTCAAAATATTTATCTGTTGAAGGAACAAAGTGGTATCTGGGTTTGATGTGAATGGCCAACCATGACAACAAATCGGACAGTCGCTCTTGTTCAACATTTATCTGAAACAGTATCCATATTTCAAAGGCTCTTATCACAGGCTAAAAATTAAGGTTGTTTAGTACAAGCATATAATTAATTCACATGTTAGATAGCTGATGGAACCAGATGTGACTTTGCAGCGATCCATATTCAAACAGATAAATAAATAATTATTGAATGATAATTAATTGAAATCTGTTCTTCGGAATTATTTGACCAATATGGTCATAACCCCAACATTAATAAGAATCGTCGAGATGGCTCATACTTCAGATCTATGCTAGAATCGACTAGGTGGGAAAGGGCAGAGCAATGTCCGCCACATAGACTAGTTTTTAGGGTTCCGTTGCCAAAGGCAAAAAAAGTAATATAATTAATACACTAATAACAAAACATAGATCAAAGTTACAATTAACTATAAGAACTTTTATATTATGTTACTTGCTGCTACGGAACCCTTCATGGGAGAGTCCTACTCGCACTTGGCCGCTTTTTTACAATAGTTTGTACGAGAAAACATTATTTACCTTCTGTGTTTCATCCTGCTGTATCCCGGTAGGCCACAGCGTAGTTATCAGTATGTCCACACCTCTGTACTCGCTCTGTCCTCTAAAACATGCATCTCTCACTGCACTACAGTCGCTCGGTTCAAAAGTGCACATGGGAATCTCTTTACCCAGTTCTCTCCTTGAGAGACCCGTCAGATATGCTATTTTAACATCTGAGCTTGTCGTGAATATTCCTCGTCTGCCTGAAATAAACTCTTATTGAAAGCTTTTTCTGAATTTATAACAAATTTTTATACTCTGTATTCTTATACGGTAAGGCAATTAAAAAAAACTGGTGGATACAAGAATACAAAGGCATAGTATTTGTAAAGTAGAAGTTCTTAAACTTTCACGAACAGAAAACATATTAACTGGCAAAAAACGGGTTTAATTCGCTCACAAACAAATATCAAAATATAATATTTGTCAGTCTTTTCGTGACCACAGTCTATGTAACTCAGCCGAAACATCGAGGTATGTCAAAATTATATATTTTGGTATTTGTTTGTGAGCTGATTACACCCGTTTTTAAGTAGTTCATTTGTTAAGCACTCCTCTTGCTGGCACGGCTGCTAAGTTTAACATACTGTGTTATCTTGGTTATTTTAGTATGAGTACAGGAATAATACTTGAAGTTAGGCTATTTATTGTATTTTAAATGATAATTTTATTCACAAAGATTACATACATATTATAGTTTTTATTTATACTCACCCATGTAAATAACATTAGGGACAATTTCCGATCCTTCCTCCACATAATATGGTACATGTTCAATCTGAGACGGTCCAAACACATAGGTTGTAACTGGAACTGTATTAAAATAAATAGTGAGATTTGTGTCACAATCACTAATATTGCCAACTAAGTATATGAACATCAAGCAATACAGATTAGTCATCTTGATCTCTTAAAAATAGTATGAAAGCAAGAGCAATTACAGCTACGATATTATATTTAATTTCATCCTGACTAGCTTTGTCTAACCAGCCAAACTAATAATTATTTGACCAGTCTCGCCTAATGATAAGTGATGAGTGACACTGCGGTTGACATTGAAGCATGCTTTTCGAAAAGACCAATTCGTTGTGGACTTGAAGACTCCCAGATTTTATCAATTCACCGGGAATCTAAGACACTGGTAGGGCTTATGTGGAATAACAACAATGTAACATAAAATTTGGGTTCTTAATGTCTATTGAAAAATTGTTAATTCTATTGTTCTCCAAGATTTTATGGTAGATAAAGTAACGCATACTCAAATTGTACCTTTTTTACTTCCCATTCTATAGGCATCGAGCTGAGAGTTGTCATCGTTGAAGAAGTTTCCCACACACAGCAGGACATCGAAGGGTCCAGATTTTTTGACAATAGATTGTACGCGGGAAAATAACGAGTTGAAGTTTCCATTCACATCTCCACAAACTAGCCTGCAACCATCAATAAATTAGGTAGAGTAAATGAATTTCAGAATTTCATAACATCATATTTTATTAATTTTTACTTACGTCTTTTGCTTCTCAGACATTTTTGTACTGTTTCGGACGATGAAGGTAAACAAATTTCTATAGGATTTAGCGTTGGACGTTGGTTGTTATTACGAAAACGATAGTAGGTACCTACTATATTTTGTGTATTCTTGAACTCTTGACGACGAACAAATTTGAAACAAATAAGTAGCTAGATAATAATATATATAATTTTTCACGAATTCCACAAAACACTAACACATAAATTCATATAAAAATTACTATCTAACAAACAAAACAAAACAACTTTCGCCGCAATCACTTCGCTCGCTTCGCAACGCTACTGACTGAACGCTGTCTTTTTTTTTCTTTCTTTTTTGGCCATGGTACTTTTTTTTTTTGTTTAGTTATGGCTTCGCACGGTTTGTGCATATAGCCAGTGTCAAGTATTTATTTTAAGTATTTCTTAATTTTACATTAAGAAAGTCACAGCAATGTTATAGCAATCGTGGTCAAGTAGTCAAGTCAATTATTTACATCGTCAGTCACGATTCAGTAAAGTAGTGGATGCTTTACTGAAACTTCCTGGGAGTTTTGGACAAAATGCGAAATGACACGTTTTTTGAGTTTATATCATTCGCCTACACTTGTGCACGTTAACGAACACTTAATGGTTAATATTTCACCAATATTACACATTAACACTCGAAGAAACACAAGTTTGAGCTAATAATACAAAACCAACAACGTCTCACTATCGGATTCCCGCCAAAACTCCATGTTACTATTGGTACTTTTGCACATTGTGCCAGGTGAAGCTGTCATAATTATTTTGCCTACCCATTATTTTTTTGTCTAATTATGGCTTCGCACAGTTTATGCATTTAGCCAGTGTCAAGTATTTCTTATTTTCACAATAGGAAAGTAATAGTCTTAAAGCAATCCTCGTGGTCAAGTAGTCAAATCAATTATTTACATAGTCAAAGTCACGATTCAGTAAAGTGGTGGATGCTTTAATGACACTTCCTGGGAGTTTTGAAAAAAATGCGAACTGCCACGCTTTTTGGGCTTATATAATTTGCCCACACTCGTGCACATTAACGGACACTCAATGACTAATATACCACCAATATTACACAAGAAGAAACAGAAGTTTTAAGAAAAAAATACAAAACCAACAACGTCTAACTATCGGATTCCCGCCAAAACTCCAGTACAGTATTACCCAACTGATATGGCTTACCGATGTACCTGCGCAGAAGATGAATTTTCAAAGCGCGGGAAATGTTATTGACCGCTATTGGTCGGCAGCCGCCGCCATCTTAGCGAGCTTAGAGTGAGATGGAACTAGCAGCTGCAGTGTATTATGAGCCTTATAATAGTGATCTTAGGTTGATTGTAAGTTTTAAGCATTCTTTCGTTAATCTTCGGACCATACTTTCGTTTCTGCGCGAACGAAGATTCACGACGCGCCTTACAAGTTGGGTACTAGTATACCTATCTAATCATACCTATGTATATATTTATTTCCTCTATGCTGTAGTGTGTAATTATCACAGTTATAGGATACGTACCGTGGACGGATAATCCAATTTTATATTGATTATTGGATTATTATTGGATGGATAATTAGGTATTGTATTATCCGTCCACGATAGGTACCAATACCAGTCAGTATTGTGATGATACTGGTATCCTATAATCTGTGGTATGATGTGTGTGACGTGAGTCGTCGCGAATGCAAACGAAACGAAATAACCGAACTATAGAGGAAATTATCTTACCTACATAAAACTCTGTGAAATAAATACTGAACGAACGGGTTTCCGTGGGAATCTGAAATAGGCATTATTGGTTTTGTATTTTTTTCACAAACTTGTGTTTTCTTAGAGTAATAATGTGCAATATTGGTGGAATAATAATCATTGAGTGTTTGTTAATGTGCACGAGTGTGGGCAATTAGGTAGTCTGTGGTACTGTAACCGAAGTCGTATGTTATTGTCAATTAATTGTCAATGTCAATCCAAATGAAACAATGACAATGATATTATGAATGACAGTGAGTGAGTGCGCGCGGTAGGTATAGGTGCTACCTACCTAACCTACCTACGTACGTTTGCGTGTTTATTTTGTTTCATAAAAGCAAAATAACAATATCTCAAAGTTTGTTTGAGTTGGCTAAACCAAAATTGTCGTTACTATTATAATCTGACGTTATGGCTTCATCTAGCAAACTACCTGGAACGGGGCTGGAAGAAGTTGGAGTTCCAGGACAAACATTCCTTCGTGATGCCCTCACGAGCTGCACTGACCCATTAAAAGCAATCGAAGAATTCCAGCTAGAGAACGGTATCTTACTTCCGTCACTAAGACCTATGCTCCCATTGCTAGACCTCCATGGCGTCCGCAGACTCGACTTTCACACATCTGTACTAGAAGAACTAAGAGATAAACTCATACAGCACATCAACGAAGTGGGCTCTAAAGATAGCAAAGATAATGATAAAAAGCTAAAGGAACTATTACAAAAGAGTTTTGCCGTAGTTAGAGTGAAGTCACTAAGGCCGGTGATCATGAGCATATTAAAAAATACACCTCATATTGACGACAAATACCTGAGGGTTTTAGTGAGAGATCGGGAACTATACAATGACACAGAAACGGAAGTGAAGCGACAAATATGGCAGGACAACCAGTCGCTATTTGGAGATGAAGTATCACCTTTACTCAGCCAGTACATTAGAGAAAAGGAAAATGTCCTGTTTGATCACGAAAACTTAAACAACCTCTTTTTCTCACCGTCGCCGAAGGTGCGGCGACAGGGAGCAGTTGTTCAGAAACTAGCACACATGATCGGCAATAGTGTGAAGCTGTATGATATGGTGTTGCAGTTCCTACGCACTCTATTCTTGCGAACTAGAAATGTACATTATTGTACATTGAGAGCTGAACTGCTTATGGCATTGCATGACCTAGAAATCCAAGACATCATATCAGTAGATCCCTGCCATAAGTTCACATGGTGTCTAGATGCATGTATCCGAGAGCGGAATGTCGACATCAAGCGTTCAAGAGAGCTTCAAGGGTTCCTAGACAGCATTAAAAGGGGTCAAGAACAAGTTTTAGGTGATCTCTCGATGACTCTGTGTGATCCATATGCAATCAACTTCTTAGCAACTTCGGCGATCAAGATATTACAGCATTTGATTAACACTGAAGGGCTTCCAAGAGATAATACTATATTGATTTTGTTGTTGAGAATGTTGGCACTCGGCTTGAGTGCTTGGGTGATGATTGACTCTCAAGAGTTCAAGGAGCCTAAGCTCGATAGTCAAGTTGTCACCAAGTATTTGCCTGCACTGATGTCATTGATGGTGGACGATCAAGTCAGGGCGTTGCATAACAAACTGCCCCCAGATGAGAGGGAGTCCGCTATTACTATAATTGAGCATTCTGGCCCACCACCTGATGCCTGTGAAGCATACATGCGTGAAAGCTCTGTATGTGGTGTCCTAGCTATGTACTACACCTTGCATGCCGCAAAGTTACGAGATCGTGGAGCTTTACTCAGAATCCTCACTATACTTGGCAGTTGTAAAGATGGCCGGGCATATGAAGACCCCTTCTTACATGCGTTTGTTGCTTTACTTGTGCTACTGCCGGACGAGTTCCAAGGAGAAGACTTCAGTACAGTTTTATTTGATGAATTCTTTTTCGCTGGCCTTTCTAAAGACAATGTTACCAGACACCTGCTTAAACTGTTGTGGTATATCCATTCTAAGCTGCCCGATACTAGAATGTTGACCCTTCTGAAGGCCTTGCAACCAGGGACTCAGCACAATGAATCTGTTCACAAGCTGTATGAGACTATGCAACAGAAGATGACTTCGCAAACAGAATTGACCCCGGCCGCTACAGAAATGGAATATCTAGATTCTCCCCTCATGAGTGTGCCTACACCGGCTCCTTATCACATGTAAAATCTATATTTAGTTGTATGGTAGTAAATTAAACAACAGTTTACCTATTAATAGCATTTTAATTAAAGCAAGAATTAATTACACATATGTATGCCATTTGCTGAATATTTTATTAGTGTAAACTTATATAAATGCATTAATAATGTTAATCTTATGTTGCTATTGTATACAGATTTGTGGATAGAAGACTGAGCATCAAGCCAAATAATTTACAAGAGTGTATGCATTACAAAAATCAGAAATAACTTATGTGACTGACAGAAAAATGTATTGGGGTTTTAGTATAGATTTATGTCTATGTACGAGGTTCAGATTTCATTATTGGTCGGAACTAAATGAACTTCATAAAAGTCTATCAAAGAGAATTCGATAAAATACCTATTTAGTGTAAAACTTGACCTTTACTCAAAAGAAATACTATACAAAGAAAACATCCTGTGAAGTTGGCTGACAGAAGTCTATAATAGGAAATGAGAAACTCAAGAGAGCCGCTAGCTGTATCAGTTATACTCTTTGTGTATCAGTCAATGTTTCACGCGCGGTGGTCACGTCGCTCCGGTTTCAAGTCCATGGAGTGCAGGGAGCGAAGCGAACGGGAACGTTCGAAGAGAGACGGGTCTGTGTAGATGGGCTCGCTGCCGTCGTCGAAGGCATTGGCTAGGCGGCCGGAAGATCCCGCTTCTTCACCCACTTCTGCAAATGTTCTGCCTAGACCGCTGCAAGGGGATGTTAGTGTAACTTTACTCTCATTACCCATACCTACTAAGTATACAATTTATTACCTTTATGTAGTTACCATATTTCTATTTAGGTATAGATGTAAGTACTAGCAGACACGGCCACGCGTTGCTGTGGCTAACGTTTTTGTTATTGCGACTATAAATTGAGATGTAAGCTATCCTATCTTTCAAGTTAGACCAAACTGCACACGGTGTGCAAATTTGATTAAAATCGTTTATGTAGTTTAGGAGACAATCGCGGACAAACAATGTGACACGTAATTTATCTTATATTACTAATATTATAATTGCGAAAGATTGTGTGTTTATTAATACTTCAGGCTCAAACGGCTGGACCGATTTGCATGAAATTTGGTATAAAAACTGGGTCATTCCCAGTTGTCACCCGCCTCCATGTCCCCAGTGGTGACAACTGGGCATGATTTTTAAAATGTGTCCCTATTGTCACCACTGGTGACGTCCCTCTGCTGACAAATGGGAATTGTTTTAAAGTGCGTTCCATTTGTCACCACTGGTGACGTCCCCACTGGTGACAAATGGCACTTGTTTCTAAAGCGGGTCCCATATGTCACCTCTGGCGACATAATTGGAAAATTAAATTCATACGTCCACAGTTGGTGACGAAGAATCTCTGGCGGTAGGTAAAACTAACCTATAATGTGAATAAAACAAACATTTAGTGACATTGTTAAAGGCAAGATCATACTAATATCTCAGATGTAAAAAAAGTTAAAACTGCATGACGCGTCCGGCTCTGACATGGTTGGGAGTGCACTGGGTAAAACTAGTCTGGAGACCAGGGTCCGTTCACACAGACTTGCGCGGAGAGGAGCAGATTTTTGTCACGTGTAAAACAGAGATTTTAATCAATGTGCTAAGGTTTTTTTACATGTCAATTCTTTTATTGTGACAAGCTCAATAATAAAAGAAGTGACATGTAAAATAAACCATATCACAATAATTAAAAGCTGTTTTAAACGTGACTAAAATATTATGCCTTCCTCCGAGCCGGTCTGAGTGAACGGACCCTAAGCGGTCGTCACAAAGGGCAATTCCTATTATTTTCGCACTAGACGAAACCGGTTTATGTAAAGGACAGGTAGATTTTGGCGCAACTCTCTCTCTCCCCTGCACAACTACTTTCTAGAAATTTTGATTAACGTTGTGATGAAACGTTGATAATAATATGTTAAGAACATTTACATTTATTTCAAGTCTATTTTATTATTGAGAATAATATACCGATTAAACTGTGAAATTAATATTAGAAATTAGGGAGCATGAACACATTAGATTTAATTTTATAAAGTAAATTATTATGTTTATTCATATTTAGGTACAAAACAAAATCGTATTAGTTATATGTAGGTACACCATTTACAACTCATGACCGGCTGGACCGATTTTCATGACTTGCTTTAATTGGATTTGTCTGTTTACGAATAACAGATAACTATTAAAACATGAGAGAAAATTACGGAAAAGAGATAAATATGGATCATAAATTTTCCCATACATTTTGGAAATGGCTTTGAAGTTGATAGGATAACGTCTACCGGGCCAGCTAGTTATTGTATAAAATGGTATGATTGAACATTTAGAAAACAATATTGAAACATTTTAAGCAGGTAGATAGAGTATTAAATTTTTTCTACATCCGATATATTATTAGTATGATAATCTTGCCTTAAACAATGTCACTAAATGTTTGTTTTATTCACATTATAGGTTAGTTTTACCTACCGCCAGAGATTCTTCGTCACCAACTGTGGACGTATGAATTTAATTTTCCAATTATGTCGCCAGAGGTGACATATGGGACCCGCTTTAGAAACAAGTGCCATTTGTCACCAGTGGGGACGTCACCAGTGGTGACAAATGGAACGCACTTTAAAACAATTCCCATTTGTCAGCAGAGGGACGTCACCAGTGGTGACAATAGGGACACATTTTAAAAATCATGCCCAGTTGTCACCACTGGGGACATGGAGGCGGGTGACAACTGGGAATGACCCTAAAAACTGCGGGTAACACCGCGGGGTGCATGTTGTAAAATATATTAAGAATAAATTAGGCCCTGGAGAAGAACATAGGATACTAGGATCCAAAGTATACTATTAGCTGATGTTTGTGAATTTGTGTGCGTGGACTAAGTAAGTATACTTACATTTCCTACGGGCTTGGGCAAAGAATTTGGACTAAAAGCTAACTAAGCGTCACTGGTGAGACGTATTTTATTATAGGACGCAGGACGCCTTGCCCCAATTTCGAACACTGAATACCATCGGACAGGCACCTAAATCCCTATAAAATGAGCGTCATCTGTTGTCGCTGACTGTAAGTGAGGTACAGGCGTAAAGGGTTCTAAATGATATACCTCAATGAGAACGGTTTGTGCAGGTGCGACGCGGAGAATAGAGAGGGCCGAGCTGGGCGTGGCCCCGGGGTCACAGACCGCAGCGCGGGCGGCGGGCTCGACGCCTGAATGTTCTTTCGGAGCACGCGCCAGTAACGCCTGAAAATTAAAGTTACTTAGAAATGTTGGAATAACTGGATATAAAGGTAGATACCATACACAATAATTACTATAAGACAAAGCGTTCTCAAGAAAAAAGTCTTCTGTCAAGTTCACACAATAGTAAATGATGTTACGAACTCGTAATCATCGTCCCACACCGCTGCGCTGTTTGAAATACTACATGTCTATTAGGAACAACAATAAAACAGACATAATTAAAGGACGTATACATACCTTTATGTAAGGACCTTAATCCCTATTCCTAAACATAAAAATATAGTAATAAGATCATAGTAGGTACCTACCTACTATATAGGTACGAAATAAAACCAAAGTAAATCTAAGTAATTAACCTTGACAAGTGAACCATGAAACATGGAGCCTTAGCAATAGGGTCCCGATTTAGATTCCCCTTTGGGTATGGAACCCCAAAAACTGTATATACTCGCCTATAAATATACAGAGCAGCAGTCAACATCGCCAGTAACAGTGATAGCAGAACACAGAGCGCCACCAGCAAGGCTCGGTAGTGGTATGGAGACACGCAGACTCCCACTGAAGACACCACTGGCGAAGAGTCGGACGGACCGTTCTCTTCTAGTAGCTCGTTTCGATTGTCGAACACCTGGAAGTTATGGTTAAGATCTGACGAGACTTTGAACTGATTACTACTACTCTGCTGGCGCAACCCCCAAAGACATGAGAACGCCACTAATTCCGATCCCGCGCGCACTTATAATCATCAACCGATTTCGTTTCTTGGATTTCTACCATGGGCAAAAATTTACAAAGATTGATCCAATCTAATAGGTACGTAACTTACTAGAAAACTAAAAACTATCAGCCCATCCTAAGTAGGGGCATTATACCTACATCCTCCACATTTGCTAAGACGGAACAAAATATACCTACTTATACCTATATTGCTTGTCGATGTTTGTTGCAGTAATAATAACATATTTTTTTCCTAGAGGAAACGAGTTAATTATATCCACGTCAGTTAAAATCTAATTAGACAGATACGGCACTAAGTTGGCCTTACCTCAATCATTTTCCTCACGTGGCTCGGAGTTTCCACTTCATCCTTGAGATATTTGTCGACGCTGGCGTCTTCGTACGACACTTTGTAGACAGTTCCTGATTTATCTTCTGATTTGTCTCTCTCCGTTGCTCTTTCTTCTGAAGTCTCATCGGTCTTTTCTTCCGCTGTGTCATTGCGCTCTGGTGCGAGAGTTGAGTTGACCTCCCGCCTGCGTCTACCGAATGAGGGCTCTGACCTCCCAGTGTGGCTTGGACAGTATGCCTAAAATCAATATAAAAATGCATTAAAAAATTGTATCAATCAGGTAACGAGTTGAAAAGATGCGGTGGTAAATAACACCGATATAAAACGTGTTCAAATTTACAAACAATAATATCGCTAGCTGGTTACATAACAGATCCTTGTCTAAATATAGCACGTGACACGTGACACATTGTCCCATACATACCTACCTACTCGCACGAATCGCACGATGCACCGATTAGTCCGATCACACTTCGGTCGCGTGATCACATTCGAACTAAACTTAGGTAAGTACCTACTTATATCTAATGGTAAAGGTCAAACGACGATAGGCTACTAACGCCAGTAAAATTGCATAAACAGCAATGTGGTTATTATGCACAGCGACTCATTTAATCGTCAAATACAGATAGCCTCAAGATAACCCCGTTTAGCTGGATGGAGCCAGATAAACTTTATTTTTACAAGCCATTGACGTAATATGAACTGTTTGTTATGACCAAATGGTAGCCTATAACAGATATGACGGGTCACTCAGATAGTCATTATGAACCTTCCAATTATAATCTACTTTGTCTAAGTGCTTGAATCATGCTATACCTAATATTACCTACGCTACAAAAGATTAAGATGTACCTAGGCACAATATCTGAGTTACAAAATACCTAACGGCAGGAAAGCAGAAATCTGGCGAAACAGTTCCAATTTATAGATATTATAAATTTCGAATTCTCAGGACTATATACACGCCTTAGCGTGAACTTAGAAATAAATGCAATAAAAGTTCGTCAAAAAGTACAAATGTACTGACCGGTTGGCACCCATCCCTGCAGGTTCGCACTGTAGCTTCAAATACCAAGAAATTAGATTCGGGGATCTTGAAAGCGTTGAACCTGGCTTCCAGCGAGTCTCCGCTACGACCCTTATCCAACTCCGGGAAGACGTCTGGATCTACTGGACATCTACAAAGTACGCACATTTTTGCAATCGCGTGTCATGAAAGTAACTGACCTTTTCATGGACGTCAGATAACAGATTACTTTGACCCTCAGTCAGAAATACATACCCTACACGGTCGATTAACTGCACGGATCGGCCTGAGTATGGGTCTCTCGCGATAACATTCGTAGCAAAGATATCAGTAGCATAGTTGTATCCATCTTGTGCTTCTAGCCGGAAGGTCAATGGGTCTCCCACGGCGATGGTCGTTGTTGGCCTCCCTTGGTACAGGATCATGAGCCGAACCTTGGAGTTGAGAGAGCTTTCCTCTGGCAAATACTCGATGGGTATGGGGCTGCCAGATCTGTCAACCATATCGTACGAAGAACTACAGTTAAATTTGAAGTTAATTCTTTCAATTCAATGATGGACTTTGGATGAATTTGTGGCGGCCATGATATTAGTACGACTGTAAGGAAATAAGTATTTTATTTTGAGCTAAGATTAACTAAAAAGTTTTCTTGAAATTCATTCAAAGTCTTCCGTTAGTAGCTGTTAGTGAAATAACAGCACTCAAATACTCAATAATTAAACCTACAACTAACCCCCTGAATTAGACAAATCACAAACAAAAACTTAGTTAAAGTTGTCTAACATCAACAGACCAATCGGGTCGGCAAACACAAATTATGAATTCACTCCCAAACAAAAAAAGCCCTTAGCAAAATAAAAACCAACACAAACACAACCAAACGTTTTCTATAAGTGAAGTAGGTAAACAGTTAGGAATCTTGAAAACATTCCCCAAATAGACAACACATAATTTGAACCAGTTACATTCATTTACACATACCTAGAACTACTAAGAACTCATAAATTAGACAAACTAAATTGCGGTTACTGCCACATCTGCATCTATTTGAATAAACTTTCCTTGCTAATACTCCAGAGGCTAAACAATTATAATTGTAAAAGTAACTTAACAGTTATGAAAGTCACTCCGGAGTTAATAGTGTAGACATGTTTTTTCAAATAGATATATAACCATTGGTATACAATTCTCACCCAGCCCCAATATAGTTTGATGTGACGACGGCTTCCGCGGGACCTCTGAAGAGACAAGTCAGGTTGAATCGCTTGTCTCTAGATGTTTGTACATTGTCACTGAATTGCACCACGACAATGTTGGTCATTGTGTCACCATACTGAAAAAGCAAAGCATTCCTATGACCTATTCTTCCAAACTATAGAATTTACGGCTGTTTTCCTGTCTTATTTTTTTATTTCCTTACCCGCTGTGTGCCACATTCCGGGTAGCCATGAGCACCAGTGATACGAAGAACATTGGCCACACCGCCGTTCCCTCTGAAGAAGCATCGGTCGTAAAACCCATAGGTATACATTCGACCGTAGAAACCTTCTGGGAGGCGCAGAGTAAACTCCATACCATCTTCATTGCACACTTGGGATACTTAAAGTAGGTACACAAAAAATATTATGTTAGGCAAAGCTATCTAAAAATTTGAGTTATACGAGAAATGAAATCATTGATTAGATTGATGAACATTTTACCATCCAAGCAGTCATCAGCCATTCTCCCAAGGGCCCGCTCATAGAAGTCATAGTCATTAGCCGTATTATCAAAATGCGCTGGATTAGCAGCATCCAATTCTCGAGTATCGCGGTCGCTCAGCTCACAGTTATCCCTTGGCTCTCCAGCGTACCCTACATCTCTAAATAAAATAGGAATGATTTATTTTTATGACTTGTTAAAATAAACACACTTTCGTAATCGAATGTTACACAAGCGCACCTGTAGTTGAACGCCCGGCAGATGAAGTCACGAGCCTCTATGCACTCTCGCTGGCAATGCGCCAAAGAATGAGCGGTTGTAAAACGACGGACATATCTCCGTTGCATACGCTGTCTGCCTACTTGTCTAAAACTGTCTTCCTCACAACGTGTTCCTTGTTGCCATGGTCTTTGACCTATAGGAGGTCTACCTATTGGTCCTCCACCGACGGGGACACCGACAGGGCCACCGATAGTTCCTCCGATCGGACTGTTAACTGGGCCTACTACTGGACCGCCAACGGGCCCAATTGGACCATCGGGTTCATAGCCACCGTAACCTCCTCCCGCCCCTAAAAAGAAATTAAATTAGGTATACACGGCTTTATGTCTAATGTCAACAGTAGTGTCGCGTGGCTGGTTCCTTACCAATTGGTCTATCTAATCCTTGTTGAGGATAAGTTCCACGGTATCCTCCAGGGCGATCGATTGGTCGTCTTACACCGAAACCAGGTCTTGGCTCTACCGGATACCTAGATATACATTTGGATTTATAATCATTCAGACTGTAGTAATCATCGACCACATTTGGCTATAAACTGTGTAAGTTTGTTAAGCTTTTTATACCTGTCTGGGCCAGGTCGAACTCCTCTGTCTGGATATCTGTCCGGGCCAGCGTAATCTGGGATTGGCACCGGCGCAGGAGCCGGACCGGACCCATAATAAACCCCACGACTATAACCTGCTGGGAAAAATCTCATACACATTACAGAGAACAATGGGGTTCACGCTAAATTAAGAAGTTATTCAATGTTAGTGCTCACCAGGATATGACGATCCGGTCGGCGGATATTTGTCATACATATCTGGGTAACGGTCCCCGCCTAGCGGTACTGGGTCTCTGTTGACTCCCACGGGGTACCGCATGTACGGGTACCGTCCCCAATCATTGCCAGGGTATCGGTCCTGATTGTATCTATCAGGATAGCGGCTAGGATAGTTGGGTCTTACGGGATATGCCCCGCCGCCTCGTATCGGATTTCTATCTGCTGGATACCGATCCGCAGGGTATCTGTCAGGGTACACATCGATGGGATATCTACTTATTGGATACCTATCGTTAGCTGGATATCTCCCGATGTCGTTCGATATTGGATCATAAGCGGGATATCGTCCACTGTCGATTGGGTAGCGATCCCGGTTTGGGTATAAGTCTAATCCTGGAGAAGGATACCGGTCTACAGCGGGCGGGTAGCTACCACCGGCTGGATATCTGTCGCCGGCTGGAGGGTACCGGTCTGAGGGGTATCTGTCCGCTCCAGGTGGATATCGGTCGACTCCGGTGGGATAGCGGTCAATTCCTGGAGGGTAACGATCAGCGCCAGGTGGATAGCGATCGACGGCGGGTGGAAAGCGATCGATCGGGTATCTGTCAGCTGGATACCGATCTAATCCAACACCGGGAGGATATCTGTCATCTGGATATCTATCCGAAGGGTAGCGATCTGCTGGGTATCTATCGGGGTAGGAGTCGGGTCCGGCCGGGTATCGGTCATCGGGATACCGGTCCGGGCGGCCGCTGTAGCGATCATCGTCAGGGTACCGGTCGTCATCAGGATAGCGATCACGGTCGCGGTCGCGATCACGATCACGATCACGATCGCGGTCTGTGCCAGGAGGGTATCTATCACGATCACCGCCGCTACTACCACCTTGAAAATCAAATAGATTCGTTAATATCTTATCGATCTGTTAATAACGATCATATACATATCCAAATACCCAGGAGCATATTCAGCTAATCTACTTACAATATTTACATTTCCAAAAATACAGACTACAAACATCAAAGCAAATGAATATTCAGCTGTAAATAAATTGATGCAAATAAGTAAAGAAAACAGCAGAAACACTATTCAAATAACAAATCTACTAGTAAATATCTATTAGACACACCTCCAAAACATTTTATTTTTCTACAAGCTCTAAATAAGGGAGAGCACGTTGGAAAGACCCATGACGCTTCCACTATATCTAATTGCATGGATACAACGACGCTAAGTGATTATCTAATGGCAAATCTACTTACGTGAATACGGACACACCTATCTGTACAAATATTATTACAGCAAGCTCTAATTACAGAATCACGAGGTACCAAAGAAAACATCCATGACGTAGGAAGCTTGGAGAACAAAACAGGGGTAAGAAAAAGATAATAGAAGCGATCGCTGAATGAATGAAATGCTAAGAAGACTGAAATACTTACAGTTCCTATTGTGCGTGAAGATTGAAAACCAAATGTTCTTACCACAAAATATTAAAACCAGAGTTGAACAAATGAGTCTATATATATTTCTCCACAAATCGACGTCTAACCCTCGCTTTTTATAACTCAATAACAAATTGACAAGCAAAATAATTGGGATTGCCAGGATTCAGTAAGAAAACACGAGTGATTGACGTCGATTTTGTCGAACGAAAATTTGGAAAAATCTGTTTAACTCTGGTCTAAACTTATATGGTAAGACGGAAAGTGATTCATAAATTGAGTTCTATGTAATGTAATTAAAACAAACAACAACCGCTATCTTATCATCGCTCCAAAATCTACGGCAAAAATCATGCGATGCGATAAACTACTCTCACGGTACACATTAGCACTGCTGTCTTCCTCTGCAAAATATTAAACAGAACAAGATCTACTTCAAAGCAAGTCCTCTCTACCATGCATCGAACCTGTAGTCGTGGGTCTTCCCCAAGGAGCTTGGTTTCCTCCGCTAGCGCCTGCTGCATCAGTCTCTCCACTTACTAGCTGATCTGCATGTCGAATTTGAAATTGTACTTATTTATAGCTTCCTGAAGGTCGGAGATCGAGCTTTTGAATGAATTATAAGTATTGAGGTGACATGCACAAGAGTTCGATATTTGATATGGTAGGTATTCGTTAGCTGATCATATTATAAGGTGACAAAGTTAAATGTGGAATGCTCGAATTTTTTTTTATTCTTAAATTTTTTTTTATTCAATGTTTAGTTCAACAATTTTGTTTGGTTGGCGCAAGTAGGTACTCGTTCCAGCAACGAAGAACTATTTTCAGCGAAAAAGCAACCATGGCTCAGTATCTTTTTATTTCCCAACAAACGTTTGATGCCAACCACGTGAAAAGCGCGTGCACCATGTTTTGTTTATTTGCAATGCTTGTCAAATCGAGCATACTTATGCATCAAATATTAATTGTAGTTGTGCCATTTCCACAACTATTATTCTATGGTCCTTCGAATAGAACATAATTCATCATTCGCTCGATGAGAAACGTAAACCCTTTATCACATGATCATGTAGGTACAATAAGACCAATAAAATAGTTCTATTTCTAGACGGCCAGTATCAGCTCACCACGCTCCTTGTTAAGCAATTGGCCATTGTAACACATACTTAAGACTTATCTAGTTTTTATTAAGCCAATTTAGTTGTTGCGGGGGTCTGTCGTATTACCTACGCAGTTACAGTGCCCGGTGTTGAATGTGACCTATCTATGAAAAGTAATTCGATGTTCACGTGTTCTGAATGTTTAATGTTTGATCGATTTTGATACATTTGACGTTGTACTTGACTCTATTATTCTCCTTCTGTACATTTAATAATTAATAATAGGTACATTTTAGCACTAATACCTACTTCTGTTTGAGGAAGAATTCGTTCGTACTGAACTACTTACTAATTACAGAGTTTTATATTTTCCCCCCATTTATCATGGTCATTAAAAAAAGCATACCGTCGAATTCTAAACCTCCTCCTTTTTGGAAGTCGGTTAATTAATAAACTTATCACTTCCTAACAAAACTGCCAGTAAGTAACCACACGTAAAATAAGTATTAGCAGTTGATCCGATTTCGACTCCGTACCGTGCCCTATTATGAGACATACAATCTGATAACGGTTTGAGCTATGTGGAGAGCTCTAATAAAATTAGGGAAAGCGCTATTATTACAAAGGGAAAACGATACTCACGCATCAAATTTTCATAATAATCGAAATCGGGATCGTAAAGTAAACGCATGCCATCCTTCTGATTGTACCGGCTCAGTCTGCATGTCCTGGCTCTGTCGCTGTAAACAGCCGATCTGCGAACAATGGACGAAATTACAATCGTCATGCAATATCGTGCAACGAACCCTATGTTCCACCGTATAACAGTAAGGGATCCGACTGGAATGTACAAGTGCGTACTTGTACATTCCAGTCTTCCACTAAGCAGCGACTTAATATTCTATACAAGCCCGAGTGTGTAACTTTTTGCACATAATGCACAGATCGAATCAGCATCGAATGCTTGCGCAAAAATGATAGTTGACTAACTAAGTATGACATCTCAGTCAAACAGCATCATCATTGCCATCATTCGTTGCATCCCATCATTGTTTTCCGAATGTCATCGCTTCGCTACCTGCGTTGCCTTTGCTGACTAGAAAGTAAACTAGGGAGTAAGTCCTTACTGTTGGATAATGTAATGTAGCGCTCCTATTTTATCACGCTCGCTCTGTTTCAACGGAAACACAGATGCTATAAATGACATTGTTTTCGTCTGATTTTAGAATAGCTATCTCTTTTTTTTTAGGTCAGTGATCCACGAATACTGCGTCCATCACGTAGATAAAGATGATTTGTTTTGATTACCTACTCAAGAAGATGCTAAACGTGACCTGTTTACACGATCCGATGTTTAATTTGTAATAAACAGTCAGTTTAGTTTAAGACTGTTAATTCAGCTCTGCTATTTTTTATTAAGCATATAATTATTATAGCTTCCCTGTACAGTGTACACAGTAAGAGATTATGACGCACGCTACTGCAACGCTTTAGTAGCAATGCGTAACCAAATTGTATTTCTGAAGCAGGATCTGGATTTTGCAGGTGTTAAACACGAATCAAACAGCAATTCTCTCACGTATCACAAAATTTTCACCTGCACTGAAAACTGGTCTGCCTCAAGCACTCGTCCAGGCACTCGCTGAGCGATCTCCCAGTGATCTCCGAATGGAACTCGCCCGTGATGCGGCTGTTCCTGTATCTCTGGAAGGCGGTGTCCGGCCTCCGGCCCGGCGAGAACAGGTGGGATGTCACACTGTTGTCCGGGTACTCCGTCCCGCGAGCTGTCACCCGATGAGAGACTGATCATAATTGTGAGAAAAACCTTATTGAGGTTACATTAGTACGTTCATCGTAAATAAGTGGAATTAGTTGAGAGTTGTTTGCTGTCGACGCTACCAAGATACTCACGATTATCCAAACAGACGAGGTCGTAAAAGTGATGGGTGGGCGATGCGCTAACTGTCACGTCGTCCTTTTGAGATACGGAGTCTTCTTCGGAAAGCACGCACTGGCGCGTCATAGCGTCATGCTCTATTGATCGGCAAAAATACCTAAAATATCGAAAAGATCATTATCATGTTAGGCATCAAACATTTAATTGAAGCATAATTTCATTTTCTCACTTTTCCGCGCGGACACACATGGACTGGCATTCGTCTAAGGTCATATTGGAGAAGACATCTGCTTCGAAAGGTCCTCCTAAGCGTTTGTTTTCTTCTTTGATGAAAACTGCCAAACCGTCACACCGTCTTTCAGCTGTAAAATAAATAATCAAACAATGTTCAAATCAAAAAATGTAGTGACTAACTTTATTGAGCTTTGGAAGTACCAACTAACCATTCAAACAGGTATTTTCTAAGTAATCGGCATTATGATCATCTTCAAGCAATTCTGGGTGAGTTCTCCGAGTAAATCTACTCAAAGAGCAAGTCCTCAGCGCAGAGTCATAGGTTGCTGAGCGACATACGAAGCTGAACTCTCCCAAGCATTTGTCTTCGCATTCTGTTCGGTTGGCAACCATGATTTCTTTGAGATCCGAGGGCGGAAGCTTGAGGCGTTTGCGGGCGTGACGTTCGAAAACATATCGACGGGACGGACACTCGCGTTCCGGACGGTTCGCTAAAACAATCGAACAATGGTTATGAGAATACCTACCTAATCACAGTAGGCAGGATATTTGTAAACAACTACATGGTAGAACATACTCACACGTCAAACATATTTCATTAAAGTGTACACTGTTTGGCACAATCATGAGAGTTCCGATCCCTTCCGGGGTAGCTTGCTCCCGGGTCAAATAGCAAGTAGATTCTTCGTATTCTGGTTCGGGACTGAAGGCAGCGATGCGAGCTCCGGGTTGGAAGTCAATGGAATTGCAGGTCCTAACAAGGCTGTTTCCAGAGCGGTCGCGCAGGCACAGGTCCTGGCACTTCTCCAAAACACGGAACGGCGGCGCTGTCTCCCGCACCTTCGAATAATAGGTCATTATGCAGCTGTTATCGAATTTGGCCGTAAATAGTCATGCCACGTGCAGTTAAATATCGATATCTTTGTTTGCTGTACCAGTCTCACCTTGAGACAGCAAACATTTAGTTTCTCAGCTCAATATGTAGATGCTTAATGGAACTGTTATGATCATGGAGTATTATACTTACGACGTCATCGTCGAACCCGTGTAGCTGCTGGTTAGGTAACCGTTCGTACATCACTCGACCCATTCCTTGATTGCATGTTGTCTGTGCTGTTAAATATAATGGTAATTAAGGCATACAGGTTTACACTAAAATTTCAATTTGTTAAAGATCTACCTGAATAAAACTGACTGTTGTCGTTGCAACAGCTGGGCCACAAACTACACACACACACACACACTATCATATTTTATTATTTCTGTTGACTCTGCCACATCCTTTTTAATGAACTCTGATTTGTAGACCTATAGTAGGAATCATGTTCGTAGCTTTATAGAAAGGAGCATTGGATTGATGAATGCCAAAGCTTTAAGCAACATCAGAAGTGGGATCCTATAAGGTATCTAGGCTGTTCAACTTACCATTAGCCATAGTGAGCATGGTGAGGGCAGTGAAGGCGTGCATGACGCTCGCCCCCCGCGGCTTCATCTTCTATGCTGTAGGTGGTGCACGTCACTGGTCACCGACCATGCATGTGGCCAATTCTGCACCAAAAGAAAATTGGTTGGTACCAATGACGAGAGCGTTTCCGGTGCAATAGTTGCCAATTACAATGGATGAGTGTGAAGGTGTTATGTTTATAATTATCTTTGTTTTTGAATACCATTTTTATAAGTCTACTAGTAACATAGGGGTTGTGATACTTCAGTCACTAAAAAGCTAGTGATAATTACCATTATGAAATTTCAGATACGTTTTTCCATCATATTGTTCTAATACATTATCAATATCAGGTCAGTCCAAATATTTGTCATTTACAGATAAATATTGAATCCATGCATCGTCACAACAAGTTAATAACATCTCTCAATAAAGTCAATGCAATATGTTTGCCCAACTGTCCGGTTCGGTGCACTAACTGAATGGGATGAGACAATCGGGAGCAAGGCTGCGTTCGACAAATATGCGTAATATGGTCAATGGGTATATCTATGACCTTAGCAAAAGAAAATTGTGGCTGTCATTAGCTGTATGGCCATCAGTAGGCGCCTACCTGTAAATAGATGTTACATGATCGAAACCTGTACGGCAGACCATTTCAGCTACATGATGCGTAGGTTGTCATAGAGCAATTTTATTAAAAACCCTGCACTAACTTCACAGTTTGCGTATCCGCAAACACGCTGAAGTAGTACAATGAACCATTTTTGGAGATCAAAACCAGCATTTGCAGGGGCTGGTTAGTCCGTATGTGTCCATGACTGACGAAACGCAAACGCCAAAAATAACATCGGTTAGTAGAGGGCATCAAAGGAAAGTAGTTGGGTACCTAGATCAGTCCACATTTTTGTCCACATGTGGTATTCTGGCTCGCACTCCCAGGCCTATCGGAGCAGAAAGGCTATTTGTTATACTACTCAAACACAATGGCACTAAAGTACCTACTCGTATACACTAAATTACTCGTATACTCTCCAGTACTCTCCGTGGCTAGTTATAGAGCACAAGCAGTGTACTGAGTAGCTTGAAACTGATGTATAACTTCGAAGTTTTAGGATTCGAAGAATTTTCTTGAGCCACTTCAAGTTACGGCCACAGCCATAGCAGCCGAAATTAATATTGTAGGTATCTCCTATCCAAGATTGTAATCGATCTTGGATTGCTGCCTATCGTTCGATCGATTTCCAATCTGCGTGCCTTTATAAACCAATCCACGGATCGGTAATTGGCACGTTTGACCCTAAAAATGGATTGTGATATCAATCCCAGATAGCAAAATTTGTATTGGATTGATTATTAATTTCGGCCGGTAGGTAAGCATATCCATCCCAACCTAGCAAACCCAGCATGATTCTCGCGCGTACCTACACGGGTGTGCGTAAATCGATTTGGACGATTTCTAAAGTACTTTGTTCATGTTTGTAAGCACTGTTATTGTACTGTTATAGTATACCGACAAATATACTAACAGTACCTATGGCTAATTATATCGATCGTTGTCATTATTGAAATGGATCCGTCGGGCACCGATGCCGTTATTTTGCACAGACGCGTGAAATTATGGCAATTATCATTGATCATAAAAGCGGCATATACCTAGTACATGATGTACAAAATAACCTCACTACAAGACTAGACTGAGAGAAATATTTGGATAAATGCTTGAAGGAGAAATAACATTTATAAAAAGACTTTCCATCGCGGTCCTACTAGTTACTGAACCGTCTGTGAATGTGATGATATCATTGAAAAGCTATGAAAGACTGCCCTATTGTGAGAGAAGCTTTTTCTATGTGAAACTCTTTTAATCTTCACCCTACATAATATTATAATACCAACAATACATTTAATTTTCCTTACAATTGTATCAATATTTACATCCTTACAGTAAATTAATAGGTAAATACGAGTAATAATTACTCTCCTAGACTGGGTTATCATTATTTTAAATTATTGAGTTCGAATTAATTTATATCAGTTTCCGCAAAATATTGTTGGAAAGTGCGTAGTATTATTAATCTTGAGTGCCATGTTTTTAAAAATATTCGCATACGACGTATCAAAATATAGGTAGCTAGGTATGTTAAAATTAATATTGAGTCATATTGAGTGCAGTTTGTTTCTCGTTAATTGACTTTATTAGTCTCTTAACAGTGTTATTGTTCAGTTACAGACCGGGACATTTATTTATGCCCTACACAAAAATAAACAGTAGGTAGATAAGTATCTAGATATACTTTAATTTGTAATGTGCAGCATTGTATTTTTTTGCGAGAACTTTTATCGTTACAGTTTAATAAATGTAGAAGTAAAGATTATTTTTTAATAACGTATTGTGTCCTACTGCTGGGTAAAGGTCTCCCCCATATCCTTCCAAACTTCTCTGTCTTGAGCCAAGAGTAAATATATTATAGCTGAAAATTATTCTAGTAAGGGTTTTGTGTGGAGTGAGTCCTTCTTTCAAAACCAAGATACTGAGTAGATCCGTGTTTAGTGGTAACATCCAGTCCACGCTACGTAAAGACTAAACCAAACTAAATCACCTAAAATCTACATGACAATCGGTCGACGTAGCCTATGAAAATTTTGGCGTTTCCAAAAAATTGGGCCTATGGAAAGCGGATGCGCACATCCGGCCTATTGTCCCAGACCAACGTCCTCGGCAGACCAATTCTGTAAATGACGTGGCACTAATTTTGATACAGTTATCTTGTCCGTGTAATCGCTGTCTGACTGTTTGCAGATTTCTAATCTGGTCACCTAATGGATCGCTACATCTACTCCGATTTTTAAATGCAGAGGAAAAAGTTGGTGAAGCCCTAGTGGAGCATGCAGTCATGCTCGACGTGTATACATAGGTATATAATCTTTTAAACATCATTGACCGCGATGTTATGTCATATCGCTTATTTTGGCAATAAGCACTAAGCAGTCGGTTCGTTTGTTCGTTTGGTCTTGCTCGATTGAACGAAAATAATGTTTGTATGTGTATAGGTACTGAAAATTCATCTGTGATAATTATGATATTATCGTGTGGATTCTTACTGATTCTTGATGAGGGCAAAACATATTCAAGTTTTCGATGATTGTATGGGGTAGGTACGAATCAAGATGTTTTAATTGAACTAGGACATTAGACAATATTATTCTAATTCCTGTATTGACATAATTCCTTCGAAATTTAACTTTTTTAGTGATCTTACCCAACTGTCATGAATCCAACTCACAATCACGCTGCAAGCGATATCCAAAATTAAGGATTGGCCTCGTTCATCCAATTAAGCGAAAGTCCCTTTATCTCTCTTCAAAGAGAGCAATGCGGATGTAGCCCTTTAATAGGTAACAGGACTTTTCACGTTGCCCGATCGCGCGGAAAGAAATGGTGTGAAAACTATTCGCAGGCTATTGTGGTCGTGGGATGGGCTGGCATTCACAGAAGAACTCACAGTGGGTATGGGCTCCGATGACAGATTGGGTAACAGTTGGTGAGCTAGGATGGGCTTGGGAATTGGGGTCTTGCGACATGTTGCGCACCCAAAATTTTGGATGTGGGAAAATGTGTGGTATTGGCAGTTCAATGGATAGGTACTTTGAAATTTGTTTGTGGGAGAGCATAGTGAGTTACATAGGTACGTTAGAAACTGAAGTTACCAAATTTGTCACAGTAAAGATACAAAAGTAAGGATCTACCTACAATTATTAGCAATCGTTTTGATGCTCATATTTAATAATTATTGTATATAAGAATAAAACTTTATTTCAGATGACCAGAGATTCATATTAGAAAGTTAGATTAGGTATATAGGTACACAGACAACTAAAAACAACTAGATAAGTCTTTAAATGATACACTGGCTGATAATCTCCCTTGGACTTTATGACACAGTACCTAGGGTTGTTTCCACCAGTATAGACAATGTATCTCATAGCCGTCAATGGGGTGGGGTTACTACGATTTATATCACTTCTCCTGTACATAGTGTATAATAATCTATGATGTCACCGGCTCAACTTGGAGTTTGAACAAAAATTTTACGCTCAGAAAATTCTGAGAGTACTTAGGTAGGTACCTAAAACTGGAAAATGAATTCTCGTATATCGCAAAATATTATGTTCGGCGAACGAAATCGTAGCGGAGTAATAAGTATAACATGAAAATAATACACATATTGAGCTGTGCTATGATGTTTAAACTTATCTATAGTTGATAATGTTATCATTACGCCTGCACTTTCATGGTCAAATAACATGACGTCTTGTGATTGTTCTAGTGGTCTCTGCAATTTTATTTACAAACTTACATAAGGCACTCATTGTATTACACATTACACCTCATTAATTGTGTTCTTATCTAAAAATAACATTACATTTAGTATATCACTACCTTCACGACATTTCTCCAGTATTCCTTTGGAAATATAATTATTAGCCGTATCTACTTTTAATTAGCGCCACTGGTATTCTTCTGTAAAATTTCATGAAGGTGTAACAAAATAATACCAAACGTATGTTCCTGAATTCAAACAGATCACAAGTTCTAAAACTTTCATTGTCACTAATATTTAGTAACTTTAAAATCGATAGCAGTACAATTACCTACATGAGCCTGCCACCTGCGATGTCATGTTATTCTAATATTAAGTTTAGAAAACTTTTCCCGTGACTGTAATTATATTGAAAATTTTGTTAATGGGCTCACTTGACCGATTCAAATATTCTTTAGGTCAACTGATCCCGCGGACACAGTTTGGAGCGGGCTTAATTAATAATTGGCCGAAATTAATAATCAATCCTAATCTAAATTTTGCTATCTGGGATTGATATCACAATCCGTTTTAGGGTCAAACGTGCCAATAACCGATCCATGGATTGGTTTATGAAGGCACGCAGGTTGGAGATCGATCGAACGATAGGCAGCAATCCAAGATCGATTTTAATCTTGGATAGAAGATACACTATTAATTTCGGGCGTTAGTCTCGCTCCTTTCTTCTTTCGATATCGGAAACTGAACCCCATTTTGTCGTGACAAAAAGGATGTAGGTATAGTAGTACCCAACTTATATGGCTTACCGATGTACCTGCGCAGAAGATGAATTTTCAAAGCGCGGGAAATGGTATTGACCGCTATTGGTCGGCAGCCGCCCGCCATCTTAGCGATCGCCGCGTGGCATGAGTGAGATGGAACTAACAGCTGCAGTGTATTATGAACCTTATAACAGTGATCTTAGGTTGATTGTAAGTTTTAAGCATTCTTTCGTTAATCTTCGGACCATACTTTCTTTTCTGCGCGAACGAAGATTCACGACGCGCCATATAAGTTGGGTACTACCTGTACTATCTCTATTAGTAACGCGGCTTGCACGTGCCCTGCGCTTGCATAATGTCACACAACACTGCTCACCCCGCTGCACAAATTTGCTCGAATTTTAATTAGATCATAGGGTTTTTACTGCGCAATTTGTCTTTCATCAAACAAGTTCCCCAGGTGATAGGTATTGAACACAATAATTATGTAGGTAGATAAAGATTTCGAAGTATCCTTTCTTTGTGTTTTAGGCACTGAGACTGCCAGCGCATTGTCTTGACCTTACGACTTTACAATGCGTTAAATTGTGTTTTTTAAGATAGTAACGTACATGTATGGTTTTCCTTCTTTTACGAAGCTTTAATATTGTATATCTACATTTTGTTCACGTGAACCTCTGGGATAGAATGGAATGGAAGAGATTTTTAATCCAGGACAGCCACTATAGCGGCATATAATGTTATAGCCCTTGGCTAAGATAGCCTTGCAATTAGGACTTTAAAAGTTATATTCAATTCTGTTCAGCACATTTCCTAATATGGATACAAAAGAACCCCCAAAAATATGGGCTTCGTACATAAAAGTAACCAAAGATCATGAAATATTATGTAATTACAGATAAGACTCGTTAAGTAAGGTCTTAGGTGACAATGTGATCTACTATGAAATAACGGACTCTTTATTCCAAGGTTCAACATCACTTATTATTTATTTGTATTCTTCTCAAAACAACTACGATAAAATTCAAATTAAATATCCTCATGTCTTGTTTCTCATATTACATTTACGTAGGTACTTATTACTTGCATACTCGTACAATCTGCCTTCACATTTTGGAGATAATTAATGTTCGAATGATCGTTGGGATTAATGTTCTAACTAAAGAGTTAACAACACCAGAGCAGTGTTTTTCTCATTTTCTGTCATACATTTTACCGTAATCCTGTTTCTAAAAAAGATCCATTGTACTGTAATTTATGCTAATTGCATAAAGTTTTCAATATGGCTGCTTTCTCATATGAAAGTACATAATATTATACATGAAAATGGTTTATGCTACGCGGCTGCGCTACGGAAGCACGCCCAACTTACTTGAGCTTTTCTTCCAAGGCGGGCTACGGCGTAGCGCGTTCGTAGCACTTTAGCGTCTTCCACAGTTCGATATAAAGCACCCCACACACTGACAGGTTCTGTGACGCCACCACACAGTGATCACTGCACCAGCGTACTGGACATCCAAAACCGAATTGTGGCCATTTCTACTCCATAATTCAGTTAAATCACATTTAGGGGGGGACGACAATGGGAGAGCATCGATGTGAGCGAATCACACCATCGACACGCATCGCTAATTCTCCATAGCCCGTGTTTACCGACGCCGGTGACCGAACGAATATCATCGTACTTTATGAACAATCATTAACAAAGGCCAGGATATACTATTTCAACTTTATTCTGCCTCCGTTAAGGGCTATAACTGAACTGCATTCGAACTTTAGAGCTTGCTGTAAGCGCGTGGACTATTGTCATTCCAATAAAATTCAGTTCGATGGACCTGTGATCATTAAAACTTATAACTGTAGGTTCATATCCGCACGATGACGGTGAAAGTATCGCTAATAATCTCGACGTCTAGAAAAGGTTGTAGTACCTAATGATACATGTGGCAAAGCTTCTATTTGTCTTCATCAGCGAACAATGTGGCTGTGGCCTGGATTTGCATGATTGTTCATAGCTCAATTTTAGTTTCCAATAACCCACCTACATTCAGACCTCGATGACCCTAAACTTTTCCGGAAGCTACAAACAATGGCACCATCATACGTCAGCGCAGGCGCTGGCCGAGACTGCTTCAAAATGGCGGCATTTCGCGCCTTCCGCCATGGCAAAATGGCGGACCGTAGATAGTAATCGTTAATGAATTAATTATTATTATGTACCTATTTTGTTAGTGACCTTGGACGCGGTTGCCTCTCGGTCATCACTCATCATCGCTGATCCAAAATGCGATTAAAGGTCGGAATGTCGGTTCAGAGGATTTGCAAAATGAGTATACATGGAATATAATAATGGAGTACGGATTCGCCGGCGTGTTAAGCAATTATCTTGTCAATCTTGATTAGGACGCCTCTGGGAGTGACATCGCCAGCAAGCCTGCATAATGACTTATTTATACCTAGATGGAAATCTGTATGGAAGTCTATAATCCTATATACAGCTATATAGTCCTATTTGCATGTACTTATCCCAGAAGTAAGAAGATAGTGGCTATTTGTACGGGTACTGGATGAATAAATTATATTTATTCGTACATTTATTGTTTTTTTTTGGATGATTAGCTTGTCTTTTGTTTTTTTAGCCTTTGGATGATTAGCTTGTCTTTTAAGTCTGTGACTATTTGAACGGGTACTGGATGAATAAATTATATTTATTCGTACATTTATTCAGTAAGAATGAGTATTAGGGTAGGCCACTGATATATGAAGAAAAAAAAAGTCTGATATAGATCCGTAATAGTTGTAAAAAGGTGTTACGCTATAAGAGTAGTATGTTCCGAAAAAACTATCACTATACAACCCATGAGACGGACATAGGCTATCTTTTGTCTCAAAAAATTATCTCGAAGGGGATGAAATAGGGGTTGAAAGTTTGTATGGGGAATCCATAATTCTTCAAGTTAGGGATCTGAAAGTTCTTATTTAGGCTTTTGGTAAGAAATAAATAAATACGGGTTTCAGCTTTTTTGCAAAATCATCCCTAAAGGGGGAAAAGCAAGGGGGTTGAAATTATGAGGTATTCTTTAGATGCACCCCCAACGGACAATAATATACGGCTGAACGGATCGTTATTTAAAGGGGGAGAGTGCGGGGAGGGGAGAAGGAGAAAGGAGGAGAGTGGGGGTAAAAGGGAGAGTGGGGGGAAAGGGGGAGTAGATGGTAGAGTGGGGGGTGAAGAGGGTAGAGTGGGGAGAAAGACGGGGAGAGCGGGAAGAAAGAGGGGAGAGTGGGGGATACAGAGGGGAGAGTGGGGGGAGAAAGAAGGAAGATTGGGGGGAGAAAGAGGGTAGAGTGGGAAGAAAGAGAGGGGAGAGCGGGGAGAGTAGAGGGAGAAAGAGGGGAGAGTGGGGAGAAAGAGGGGAGAGTGGGTAGAAAGAGGGGAGAGTGGGGAGAAAGAGAGGGGAGAGCGGGGAGAAAGAGGGGAGAATGGACGGATAAAGAGGGGAGAGTGGGGTGAGAAAGAGGGGAGAGCTGGGAGAAAGAGGGGAGAGTGAGGGGAGAAAGAAGATAGAGTGGTGAGTGGGGAGAAAGAGAGGGGAGAGCGGGGAGAGTAGAGGGAGAAAGAGGGGAGAGTGGGGAGAAAGAGGGGAGAGTGGGTAGAAAGAGGGGAGAGTGGGGAGAAAGAGAGGGGAGAGCGGGGAGAAAGAGGGGAGAATGGACGGATAAAGAGGGGAGAGTGGGGTGAGAAAGAGGGGAGAGCTGGGAGAAAGAGGGGAGAGTGAGGGGAGAAAGAAGATAGAGTGGTGAGTGGGGAGAAAGAGAGGGGAGAGCGGGGAGAGTAGAGGGAGAAAGTTAGGAAAGTGGAGAGTGGAAGAGGGGAGAGTGGGGTGAAAAAGAGGGGAGAGTGGGGGGAGAAAGAGGGTAGAGTGGGGAGAAAGAGAGGGGAGAGCGGGGTTAAAGAGGGGAGAGTGGGGGGAAAGAGGGGAGAGTGGGAGGAGAAAGAGGGGAGAGTGGGGAGAAAGAGGGGAGAGTGGAACACAAAATTTATTTTTTTTGCACTCTAATTGATAAAATAAAATATTTCGTCCGGCTTATGTACGAATAATAATAAATTGTTTGTCCAGTACCCGTATTAATAATTATAAATTATTCGTACGGTAACCGTATTAATAATTATAAATTGTTCGTACAGTACCCGTATTAATAGACTCAGCCAAGTAAGAATATATAATAATTATTGAATTCATAACTAATTAATAAATATTATACATACTTCTTCTAAAACCCCTCCCTCATCAAGTTGATAAATTGTAAATCAGTACCTAGGCTTACTTTGTATGATTGTAATTGGGTATTTAGGTCTTAGCTACTTTGTACGGTTTCTATTCAATACGCAATAAAATTCCTTAATCCACCTAAGTACCTATATGTTACTAGGCTTTATTATTTAAATATAATGTAATGTACTACCTACTCTCAATATTAGCATTTCGGTCATAAAAATAAATATTAACACAGTCTCCAATCTTGAATTAAACAGTGCAAAATAAACGTTTTTATCAAACCACGGGGGAGTCACGTCAACAAATAAAAGTTTAAACGTATACATAATTATAAGTACATTCCTACTTTATAAAGATACTTGTAGGTACATACAGGTTTAGTTGATCTGTATTTTTTTGTTAGTGTGTGTTAATTTCAGAAACTAAGCTTATGAAATTCTTTACATAAAAATGAAAGAATGTAAAGTTTAGAAAAATAATAGAAAATTATACTTATTAACTTAAGACAAAGGTGTCATGAATCTCATGTATTTCTAACACTCCCACTATAAAACATCCTCAATTTCGCACGATTTAGTTCGCGACGTTGACTGCAACTTGTTTAGACTACTAACTATTAGAAGAAAAAAAAATAGTGTGTAGGTAAGTAAAAAAGACCCTGATCAAAATAAACATTGTTCATAAATTTATACTAACATTGGTTCACCTTGAACTTCTTTTGCTTGCTTATCACGTCGCTACTGCGTGGTGGTATTTTAAGCTAGGTAGTTTCTGTTACCTAGGTACTATATTATGTATCATTTCATTTTAATATCTAGTGGCTCACTCAAAACTAAGACCTTACTAATCTCACGGTACATCTAGTTTTTTGTTCTAGTTTTTAGAACGTAGTCTCGCACTAGGATTGCTCCTGTATCGTGGGTACCGCTTACAGACATATAATTTCACATACACATCACACACAGACCTGAAACTACTATAAATTGTGGATCGCACAAATATTTGTTCCGGGCGGGAATGGAACCCGACACCAAGCGCAGCAGTCCAATTGCTCAGCCACTACGCCAAACGTGACGTCCATCCATATAATATTGTCTATAGTCTACTGTATTGTTCTCATTTCTACTCTCTACTACGGTTATCACGCCACAGTAGCGTGGTCTGGCACGCCGCATTTCTTATAAACACTGCATGATCCAAGACGGTAGGTACCTTACTTACTTACTGTGACTAATCACTAATACCTACTTGATAAGTGTAACTTCGGTCATATGGGTTACTGTAAACAATAATGGATGATTAGAGTAAAATTGTATCCCAATATAACAAACAACAGTAAAAATAAGTACTATATACTTTTCAGTTATGTTTGCATTCAGATTTTTTTGTTAATTACTTTACGAGTATTGATTGCGGTAGCACAGTGTAAAGTTAGGATTTATTAGACTGTGTGGCCGTAGTAAAAATATACGAGTTCAATATTGAGTTATTTTGAAATTGAAATTGACTCTCTCAGCACAGCCACTGCTTAGTCAATTTTACGTTTCAATGAACAATAGTGCCTAAGTACCTGTTTACTAACTGAAACTTCTAGAATCATAGTGTAGGTTTCACTGCCCAATTTCCATCGCTAGATTGCAAAGTCATTGCAACACTCTCAAAGTCAACCTACTATAACTGCAATAGATGATTATGAAACGAACTAAGTAATGTTTACCTAATTTTAACTAGAGGATGAGAAAGCGGCCCTTGAGTTTAAATTAATGGCTGTATGGGTATGACCGGTATTTATGGCCAATTGTATAATCAATTTTTATTAGGAACTAGCTGTTGCCCGCGACTTCGTCCGCGCGGACTATATATTTTACCATAATTCCAAATACTTAACTAAAAATAGACCATGACCTCGTGTTCGACATCGACATCCGATATGCGATATCCAACATGCTCGTACGACATCCACCATCTTCTATCAAAATTACTATCTATCTTCTATATATATAAAAGCCAAAACTGACTGACTGATTGACTGACTGACTGACTGACTGACTGACTGACTGATCGATCAACGCACAGCCGAAACCGCTGGGTCTAGAACCATGAAATTTTGCACAAATATTCCTTATGTGACGTAGGCGAGCAATAAGAAAGGATTTTTGAAAATTCAACCCCTAAAGGGGTGAAAAGGGGTTACAAAGTTTGTATGGAGCAACGTGTTTTCTTAGTCCGATCAACTTCAAACTTGGCATTTATATTCTTTAAAAGATTTGATTAAACACGTGTTTCATCGTTTTTGAATATTCAACCCCTAAATTGAGAATAAGGGGTTGCAACATATTTTCATCCGATTTAGTTCATAATTTAAATTTGGATCAATTATTATGCCATAAGTGACATAGGAGTGCACTTCAATATGATTTTTAAATTCAACCTCTAAAGGGGTGAAAAGGGGTTGTAATGTTTGTGTGTCACAACGTGTTTTCTTTGTCTAATCTGCTTCAAACTTGGCTTTTACATTATTTAAAAGATTTATTTAAATATTTCATAGTTTTTTAATATTCAACCCCTAAAATAATAAAGAGGGGTTGCAAAATATTTTTCATCAGATTTTGTTCGAAACTGAAATTTTGCACAAATATTCCTTAAAAGACGTAGGTGTGCACTAAGTTTCTTTTTTTTTTAATTCAACCCCTAAGTGGGTGAAAAGGGGTTTCAAAGTTTGGATGGAACAACGTGTTTTATCGGTTTGATCAACTACAAACTTGGCATCTATATCCTTTAAAGATTTTAAACACATGTTTTATCTGGTTTTAATAATGAACTAAATGAATCCTAAATTGTAGGTAGAAAGTGGTAAATTTTGTAGAAAATGATTAATTTAAAGTAGGAAATGGTAGTTTTTAGTAGGAAATGGTAGATTATTGGTAATAATGGTAGATTTTTGGTAATAGTGGTAGATTTTGGAAGGAATTGTAGCTTTTGGTAGATAATAGTGAATTTGGAATTAAAATGGTAGATTTTGGTTAAAATGCTAATTTGGTAGAAATGATAAATTTGGTAGCTTTTGATGAAAACGGTAAATTTTGGAAAAAAAGGAAGCTTTGGTTAAAAATGGTACTTTTTGGTAGAAAATGGTAGATTCTGATTGGAAATGGTAGGTTCTGGTAGGAAATGGTAGCTTTTGGTAGAAAATAATACATTTAGTAAGAAAATAATAGATTTAGAAACAAAATTTTAGATTGTGGTAGAAAATTTTAATTTTAGTAGGTAGATAATGGTAGCTTATGGGTAGAACATGGTATTTTGGTAGAAAATGGTAGATTTTGTTAGGAAATGGTAAATTTTGTATGAAATGTTAGATTTTGGTATAAAATGCTAGATTTTTATATAAGACTAGCTGTTGCCCGCGACTTCGTCCGCGCGGACTATATATTTTACCATAATTCCAAATACTTAACTAAAAATAGACCATGACCTCGTGTTCGACATCGACATCCGATATGCGATATCCAACATGCTCGTACGACATCCACCATCTTCTATCAAAATTACTATCTTATATAAAAATCTAGCATTTTATACCAAAATCTAACATTTCATTCAAAATTTACCATTTCCTAACAAAATCTACCATTTTCTACCAAAATACCATGTTCTACCCATAAGCTACCATTATCTACCTACTAAAATTAAAATTTTCTACCACAATCTAAAATTTTGTTTCTAAATCTATTATTTTCTTACTAAATGTATTATTTTCTACCAAAAGCTACCATTTCCTACCAGAACCTACCATTTCCAATCAGAATCTACCATTTTCTACCAAAAAGTACCATTTTTAACCAAAGCTTCCTTTTTTTCCAAAATTTACCGTTTTCATCAAAAGCTACCAAATTTATCATTTCTACCAAATTAGCATTTTAACCAAAATCTACCATTTTAATTCCAAATTCACTATTATCTACCAAAAGCTACAATTCCTTCCAAAATCTACCACTATTACCAAAAATCTACCATTATTACCAATAATCTACCATTTCCTACTAAAAACTACCATTTCCTACTTTAAATTAATCATTTTCTACAAAATTTACCACTTTCTACCTACAATTTAGGATTCATTTAGTTCATTATTAAAACCAGATAAAACATGTGTTTAAAATCTTTAAAGGATATAGATGCCAAGTTTGTAGTTGATCAAACCGATAAAACACGTTGTTCCATCCAAACTTTGAAACCCCTTTTCACCCACTTAGGGGTTGAATTAAAAAAAAAAGAAACTTAGTGCACACCTACGTCTTTTAAGGAATATTTGTGCAAAATTTCAGTTTCGAACAAAATCTGATGAAAAATATTTTGCAACCCCTCTTTATTATTTTAGGGGTTGAATATTAAAAAACTATGAAATATTTAAATAAATCTTTTAAATAATGTAAAAGCCAAGTTTGAAGCAGATTAGACAAAGAAAACACGTTGTGACACACAAACATTACAACCCCTTTTCACCCCTTTAGAGGTTGAATTTAAAAATCATATTGAAGTGCACTCCTATGTCACTTATGGCATAATAATTGATCCAAATTTAAATTATGAACTAAATCGGATGAAAATATGTTGCAACCCCTTATTCTCAATTTAGGGGTTGAATATTCAAAAACGATGAAACACGTGTTTAATTAAATCTTTTAAAGAATATAAATGCCAAGTTTGAAGTTGATCGGACTAAGAAAACACGTTGCTCCATACAAACTTTGTAACCCCTTTTCACCCCTTTAGGGGTTGAATTTTCAAAAATCCTTTCTTATTGCTCGCCTACGTCACATAAGGAATATTTGTGCAAAATTTCATGGTTCTAGACCCAGCGGTTTCGGCTGTGCGTTGATCGATCAGTCAGTCAGTCAGTCAGTCAGTCAGTCAGTCAATCAGTCAGTCAGTTTTGGCTTTTATATATATAGATATAGATTAGCTAAAACAAGCGCAGCTTCTTCCAAAATAATAGTAGTCTAAGTGACTCATTATAACATCAGTTATCTGCCGGTAAAAGTCCCGTCAAAATCGGAGCCGTTTACAGATACAGACAGTCAGACAAAAATTACAAAATATATTGTATGATTAGCGCCATATATCTACTTTATATACTTTCATACCTATGCATTTAGTAAAATGCTGTTATTTTGCCTTACGACACAGACACTTTTATTTATTGGTATAGACATTATAATTATATATTACACTAGAAGCACCTCGCGGTTTCACCCGCGGAAACCATTAATTTTTACGGGATAAAAGGTAGCCTCTATGTCACCCGTGGATAGCATAGCTTCCCAACAGTGAAAGAATTTTTCAAATCGGTTCAGTAGTTTCGGAGCCTATTCATTACAACCAAACAAACAAAGTTTTCCTCTTTATAATATTAGTGTAGATAGTATATTATACCTACCTACATAGAAGAATAATAACAGGTTCTAGTTTCATAGAACCTACTGTGTGGTTTAGTATAGAAATAGCAATGTAAATTATTTTTTCTGTGCGATATACTGAATAACTTGATAGGTACTAGATATTATAACACAAGGTCTAAAAAGCGAAAAATATCTAGGTCACAATAACAAAACTGTCATTTATCCCGATAAATAAAGATTATCCAACTGATAATTACTTACCTACCTGAAGCATAACAATCTTATCTGCCTGCCTCAAGTGCCCTAGATATTATCGTTCATGGCATGAATGCTGGTTTGGTAATGCGGCATGCTTTCCGCATGACATCTTCATGATTTGAATGGGTAGGTATAGGTAGGTAGGTTTATGAAGTAATTATATATACATAGATATTGATTAGGGATCTTAATATTATTGATAACCAGTGCACTCGTACCAATGTTTCATAATATGTAAGTATACGAAACATGTATCACTCGCTTTTCTGTGAACGAAAACATCGTGAGAAACCCCACAAGCCCGATATGTATTTCGTACGTAGGTACCTACCTACCTATGCGATTCATCAATCCGGGCCCCATAATAGATTAAAGTATGGGCTAATACTCCTACTCCTACCGAAAGTGAGCAGTTAAGTGGGCATAATATACTATGTAGGTATGGGTTGTTGAGCCCACGACACAAATCCTAGTTCGATAAGATTCCCAGATGATAAGTATATAATTTAGAAACGTCGTGGACCGGAGTACACGAAATGGTGATGGTGCAATGTAAAATAGCAAGCAACACTATTAAAAACCACAATTAAAAAATTAAAACGAAAAAAATCTCATAAGATTCCCAATATTCGTTACCTACGACTATACGATAATGTAATGCTGCAAGCCCCCTTCATTGGTCTTCTCAGTGGCAGCAGTGCGAGAAGTGACTCCTCATACCTAAGTATCTAGTATGATCGACCCCCACAAAAAAACAAAAGTACATCTGAAAGATTATCAAATTCTGTGTAAGAAAAACCACTGGTACATTATCCAAACAGTGGAGTAAGTGGTTGCTGAATCCATTGACGGTCGCCCTCCGCGCAGCTGAATTTAGCATTCCAATTCGTTTTGTTGGCATTAACATGGTTCTTTCAATTTAGCTTAGTTAGACAGAAATTTATAAAAACTTAATCAATAGAACGGTGCTTGCTCTGATATTATCTTGCTAGAGCCAAAGTTGCCATGTGTTTTATATTCTACAACTCCTATTGAATCCCTTCATAAAATATGCAATACTTTGCACCTGCAGTTTTGTCCTAGCATTGAGTAAGGTCTGCCCTCGTTAATCTTGGCTGAGTTCGACCGGTATTGTCAATATTGATGCCTTTTACGAAGCTGTTCACCTTACGTATACATACTGGTACGGTATATAGTACAATAAGCGCTTCTGTTTTTGCGACTACGTGATCGGAAAGCTGGTAATATAACAAGAAAAGTAAATGCGAAGTAATCGCGACTCTATGACGAGGTACCAGAAGTGAAAATGGACATATTTTTCCTGGACAACGATTACACTTTGTCTTTTATGGGTCACAGCGCGCCGCATCGTTTTGGGTGGAGTCCTATAATACTCGTAGTGTTGTCGAGTGTTTTGGAAAAGTCCGGATAACTTTTAGATCAAACCCGGTACTAAAAACCGGTACCTATATAAAAAAAGCTTTCACTGGGCTTTAAGTTTTAGGATCGGCAAAGGTAGAATATCACATAATATAATATAGCTCTGTTTAATGCTGAACTGAAATAGTTTAAAAGTTTGTTTTAGCATCTTATTAAACACAACAGAATGTAAGAAGATAGGTAGGTACAACTTAGTGAAATACACTAGTATATACAGACGGTTTACTGAAACCCAAATAGCAATAGCATTAATTGAAGATGCCAGGCTAACTGGCTAATTAAGTTTATTAAGAAAGGGAAACATCTTTTTTCAAACTCAAACCATAATCAATTACTTATAGTTTGTTTTCTTTTATGGTTTAATTCGTTTATTAGATTGAAGTGTTTGACTTGTAAAAGTGCGATTTTATTGCCTATTTACAATAAATGATTTGACTTTGACTATTGTCAGAGTACTACTACCTACCTACACAACTATTTTGTACTCGCCCTAATCTACCAGTAAGGGTAAGGATAATTTGGGCAAATAAGTAATTGGCAGTGGATGGATCGTGCTGGTAATTCTGAAAACATAAATTACTGTTAAAGTACAAATTATTGTATTGACATACATATAAAGATATATAAAGTAAAAATTTAGTATGTTTTTTATCTGGCGCATGCACAGACTATCACTACACAAACCCCCTTTTACATCCTTATTGTTACATGATTTGTTGAAAACTATAAAACTTGGCAGATCAAGCTTAATATTAGTAATTATACTTTTTTGAAAAAAACTCCTACTCTATTATTTTATTTATTGAAGCTTAATGTTTTACCAAGGATCCAACCAGACAACGACAACGTATACCTACCTAATGTACGAGAGTTGTGCATAAACGACTATTTTGCTCTCTAACAATAAATACGTTACCAATCGGTTATTTAGAACGTCCTACATAATTTAAAAGTTATTATATAATTTACCAACTAATGTTTTGCCTCTAAACAATGCACAGTCGTTACTATTATTAGTAATGCTGATAGGCCGCACTCTGCGTCTCCTACATATTCTGTGTCCGTTGTTATTGTCGAAGCCAGAAGCCGGCGCCGGCACACATCACTAGTTTCGCAACGGGCCGGACCGGTTTGTTTGAGCGGATTGAGCGTTGCTGGGTGCCTACGTGACGTGCTCCGCGTGTCGGCTTGCGGGAGAGGGGCGCACCGCCGGCGGTGCTGCGTTGCGTGCGCATCCTAGTGATGGGCCGTTTTCGTATTGATATCGATAATATGACTCGATGTTTAGGTAGGTGTAACCTTCATAGTTACACGCAGCTTTGAAGCTTTCCATCGCTCCGTGCTTCGGAGGATACGTTAAGCCAACGGTCCCAGTTGTTATCCATCGTCAATGGTCGTTATGCCACGTGAAGTGACAACAAACAAAAACTTTAATAGCGCACGTTTTGGGCAAACCTGCATACCCGCTGCTGAATATTATAAGTAGTCCATAGGTACTACCTATCATTTATGTAAGTAGGTAATGAAACTTCGTAACGAAAAGTAAAGGGACATAATTAGGTCAACCGTTGATTGATTTCATGATTGAAAACATAATACCACTGTTATCTTTCCAGTCATAGAAAAGAGTTCAACGTACACAGATAAGGTTATCGATATCGATGAAACAAATGTAAACATAAGTGACGGCCTTACTGTAGCGCTGGTCTGGTAAGGAGGCGAAGCAAAACACAACAAAGAATCAGTCGGTCATACGTACCCGATACGAACGGACGACAAGATCATTCGACAACAGTAAACTTTTGATTGAACTAAACATTATCTGCAATTTGTGAAGACTTAAAAGTTTTAAGATGTTTTCGTCGAAGAAAAGCTTGGAGAGGATCCTGCAGACCTACAAGAATGAGATCCGGCGTCATATCAGCAAGACCACAAGCGTCACGAACTCCGATGCAATGGCTCCGCGGCTCGATCAGCCTTCCGCTAAGAACCCGCAGAGTGAAGACGTTGGCCTGCCAAAGAAACTCCTGAAGCTGCAAAAATACCACAGGTCAGTGAACTCTGTTAAACCCTTTAGGTACAGGTTTGCGTAACAAAAGATACCGTGTGTCACATTCAGCATTGGTTACTTGATACAGTGAAGTTACGAAATGGCGTGTGTCCTCTGAATGTCGTTTACTGGAATCATGAATGAATTATTATTTGCATTTACAATTTTAAGCTAATTCGTATTTAGACGCTAGTATATGTAGCGACAGTAGCTAATAATAGATTGAAGTTGGATTAACCGGGTGTGACATCCAGTTTAAGATGTAGAATGTTTCAATCTTTTTGTTGCACCAGGCAAACATAGAAAGCCGGTTAGTTTAGTTTATCTTCTGTGAAAATTATGTTATCGATAAACGATAAAATATTATAATCTCTATACTTTTTACGATTTAGTGAATAAGTAGCTAGCCTAGCAAGTCACGAAGTATAATAATGTTATAACTTAAAGCAGACCGAACGGACGTGACAATGGTAATCTTCGTTTCTATAAACATGTCATGATTTCGTTTTTGATGCATGATATGCAAACGTTTTTAGCTGATTAGATTTAGAATTTGAAACTGTTTACGACGCTCATCCTACCGCTGCCTGCGATCCAACGATTCCTTTTCTTACCTATAGATACCTGTCGACCCTGACACCTCAGGAGATGCCGATGGCTGCCCGTGGACTGGCCGTCACTAAAGACCAGTCCAGGGAGTTCATGGCTTGCTTCCCTGACATCATCAGGGAGCTCACGGAGACCGGCAAGCACATTGAAGTGCCCGAAGCCAGCAAATGGTTGGCCAAGGTACGTGTGTGGTGTGCTAGTCGAAAGAGGTATCGGCGACACGTTCTGTAGTCTGGTTTTTGTTGCTAGCTACTTTCGGTTGTCATTTACGGATAGGTACTAAGTGTACCTACCTCCTATGCTTGTATTTCTCCTTTTTTTGTGACAACCACATAGTTTGTCTTGTCGTTCAACAGTATCGTATGGTATGGTGTCGATGTAACCTACGTTTCTCATTCTAGATACAAAAAAATATACATGTCTAGTAGTATAATTTTATCAATTAACAATTTATTATGTGACAACTTCTGATGACTTCAAAGTTATCATAATGCTATTGTTGATACACGTGAACAAAATAAGCGAAGCTCCAATAGTTTTAGCAAACGCCATACTGGTAGGTACCGGTTTGAATACCGGTTTTTCTTCCGAGTCTCAACCTTATTTTGTACAATGGCTTTATGTTTTTGTTCGTGAATATTATCACAGAAGAGGGAATAAAAACATCGAATTTGCTAAAAATTAAGCATTTGCAGGAAACGAAAAGTTTATAAATTGTAAGTAAGCTACATTCTTTTAAAAATAAATGCTAGGTATATCCCTATTGAGCAAAAGGCATTTAAAATTAAAACACAGTGATTAATGAAACTTATAAGATGGTATGAGCATAATAAAATTAATTTATTCACTATAATATGTTGTATTACATCTGTGTAAATAAATGTAAAGAAAATAAAATAAATAATACACATAGGTAAGTACTTACCTTAGTTATTACTCGTCTAGGTAGGTCACCTCCTACATAATCTTCCAACAAATAATAAGAATTTACAAAGAAGCGTCAGCAAAGAAGAGTCTACCGTAACAAAATTATAACAAAACAAAACAATAACATCTTCACATTATTCGTTTTCTAAGGTAGACAGGCATTGTAAACTCAGGTAACTCCTAGTCCAATATAATCCAACATTAGGATGAACTAAAGGATCCAACAACTAAAAAAACATTTTATCGGATTGAAAAGTGGAGAATAGGAATGCTCAACAATTATACCATCAAAAGATATCGATGGTATAGGCAACCTACCTACCTCACAAAATGTCATCTACGTTTTTATGATATCATCCATTCACACGCCATACGAATAATAAATTTAACAACTTAGCAGTTGCTTGGTGTTGTCTTTATAAGTTCATGCTCGATAAAGGTTCATACAAATATTTTGATGATAATATGATCTCCTTTTCATCCGTTCTTATCCAAACCCAATTTTTCTGAGTGATTCCTCCCTATGCCTTTTTCGCTGTCAGCTATCGATCTCTATAAACTCGATAAATCTCTATAAAAAAAATTGTTACCTACGAACGGGGATATGGCTTCTGTCGTTTTCTGATAAACTGTGCATTTTATTAGTAGCATACATTACATCTAAATTCTAAGTCATCGTCACACATCATCCTATTCATAAACAGTTCGAAAAACTAAAATATAGGATATATCATTTGTTTCAGGTCTTACAATACAATGTGCCGAACGGAAAGAAAAACCGTGGGCTGGCCACGGTGCTTGCGTACAAGATGATGGAGAAGAAAGAGAACCTCACCCCGGAGACCATACACATGGCTAACATGATGGGATGGTGCGTCGAAATGGTGAGTTCCTTACACAAGATTTACAGGAGAGGCTGCGACAAAAATCACTAAACATATTAGTATAACCACAAGCTTCTTACTTAACTTGTAGACTAAAATGAGCATAGCTCTATGTCGATAATTGTGTTTTAGGCTCTGACGCTAATTTTATTTCTACACAAACCTATGTGGTATCGTCAGTCAGTGAACTCCTTATTAAGAATTCTGCTTTTAACTCGTAGAGTTGTAAATATGGAGTTCCATTAAAAAGAACTGCGTATAGAGCACAGATTTCCTTATTTATTCGTAACTATAGGTACCTACCTACTTACGTAGCTCGACATAATATAATTATGTGCTATGACTATGGCTTAGGTACCCAACAAAATTTTATAAGGTAGAGCATTTGGTACATTTGCTCTGTCTAAAACTAACAATCACCAAAAAAGTTTGAACATACAAAAATAGTCCCAGCCATAACAGAAAAAACTTGTGCTATAGTTTTATTGTGCTGTTTTTTGTTTGACCTTGAATTTCTGTATAAGTAAAGACATTCTATTCCGAAATCTGTTACAAAAACATTTGTAATAGGTACTGTATGCAACGAATTTCTTTTTTTCTATTTTGTGTTAGGTACTTGGTAAATAAATTTATTATCACTAGGTACTTAATAATATAATAATAATAATAAAGCCTTTTTATTCCGAAAATTGGTTATAAACATTAGTTGTGTTGGTAATAGAATAAATTATTTGATTTTAACTGTTTCTCTTTATATTATATCCCTTATTTCGGCGTGTCTTTTGACATAGGCCTCCTCCAGCTCTCTCCATTGTATCCTGTCACTAGCTACTCTGGGCCAGTACGGCCCCAGGGTTTGACTTATATCGTCCATCCACCTTACTTTTGGGCGACCCTTTCCTCTGGTACCTTCTCTTGGGTACCATAGCGTGACCTGTTGGCTCCATTTGTTGGCTTTGCATCTAAGCATATGTCCTGTCCAACTCCATTTCAAATGATCTATATGTCTTATTATATCTTTCACTTTGGTTTTCTGTCTTATCTCCAGATTACTGATTCTGTCGCTTAGCCTGATTCCTAGCATGCTTCTTTCCATTGCCCTTTGACAACTTACTAGTCTTTCCCTATGTTTGTTGGTTAGCGACCATGTTTCGCACCCATATGTTATGCAAGGGAGAATGCAGGTGTTGTATGTCTTACTCTTAGTATTCATGCGTATATCTTTATTCTTCATTATTTCTTTCAGGGACCAGTATTTTTTCCATCCACAAGCAATTCTTTTGTTCACTTCCTTAGACATGGAATGCTCAGGGGAGATAATTTGTCCTAAGTAAACATATTCCTTTACATATTCTAAGCTATTACCGTAGACTTCCATGCGAACTTCTGTGGAGTTAGTCATCAGCTTTGTTTTGCTTGCATTAATTTCCAGTCCTACTTCTCTGCTTTTGACTGCTAACGACTGTAACATGGTTTCAAGTTTCTTGGGATCTTCTTCAAACAGGATAATATCGTCTGCAAATCTTAGATGGTTTAATTTACTACCGTTGATATTAAGCCCATATCCCTCCCAATCCAGGTCCCTAAAGATATGTTCTAGCACAGCATTGAATAGTTTAGGAGATATTGGGTCCCCTTGTCTCACCCCTTTGTCTATAGGGAATGGATCACCTTTAGATTCTAGTTTTATGCAGCTTTTGCTCTTTCTATAGATGGATTTGATAACTTTTACATAAGTTTCTTCCACTGCTTGTTCTCTTAGGCTTAGCCAGATGTATTTATGGTTTAGACTGTCAAAAGCTTTGGAATAGTCAATAAATGAGATATATAAAGGTTTCTTGTACTCATTGTATTTCTCTAAGACTTGTTTAATTGTATGGATATGATCTATTGTGCTGTAGTTCTTTCTGAATCCTGCCTGTTCAATAGGTTGGTTTTCATCCAAAACTTTTGTTATTCTTTCTAAAATTACCTTTGCAAATACTTTATATATGTTTGATATGAGGCTAATTGGCCTGTAATTTCCAATGTTTTCCTTTCCCCCTTTCTTGTACAGAAGAATAATATGTGATTCTCCCCATTGATCCGGGATGGTGTTTGTTATTAAGATATCATTGAATATCTTGGTCAAAATTGGGCTAAGCTCCTCTATTGTACCTAGGGCATGCTATCCGGATATCCGGATATCCGCATTATCCGGATATCCGCCGAATATAATATCCGAATATCAATACTATTACTATTCGGATAATACGAATTTTACGGATACTTACTTATTTTATCAAAACTACGTTATTTTTTAATGATATTGTTATAAAATTACTCATCATCATCATCAGCCTGAAGACGTCCACTCTAGAACCTTTCTTCCCCATCGGTTATCAGTTCTACGAGCGATGTGGCCTTATTGGTTTTATTTTGACGGCGTCGTCATGCGTGGTAAGTACCTACTTAACTACTTACTTAATTTTATTTCCAACTTACACAAACAGAAAATAAATACTAAAAACTTACTTAATTAACTTTTTTAACCAATCCAATGCCTACATACTTAAACTTTATCCTCCTGCGCATACAACTATTATAGTTATAAAGCCGAGAGCGTTTTGCACTAAATTGGATAATTTGGAGAAGTTTTATTTTATCTGTACCTACTGTATGTACCATGTATGTACCTATAGGCGTGTCGAAAGATTTTGAAATCCTCTTCCATAATAGCGGTACATATTTACTATTTGCGAAAAAACCTTTATTTCGGTAATAAATTTGAGTTTAACGAAGTTAAAACCCTTTTTCTAATATTTTTTTAAATAGTGCGCCAAAACAGCTCGCGGTGTCATGGCTTCGGGTCTGACGTCACGCTTAGGTAAACATATTGTAATTATGTCTATGCGTTACGAAGATTAAACGAAACATTTAGATACTTAGTGTGATACCAATGAATTCCGAAGTTTATAAGTGGTGTGCAGTACCGCAGTGTAAAAACACATCAATAAGAACACCCGACAAAGTGTTTTTACATTTTCCAAACAATAAAATAATAAGAGTTAAGTGGTTAAAGCTCGCACGGCGAAACTTCTGTGAAGACCACTTTGATGTGAGTATGTTATCATGTAATTATAGGTCTTAAAATGTTTGTTTGACTGGAAATAGTTGAATTAATGCGGCTATGGAATAATTAATTTATTGAGGTTATGTTTGTTTTGGCCTTGGCTATCATTCCTTATCAAAATTCGTTTTCTTTTTTGAGGTGTCAAATGACATGGAAAATTATATGGAGTAGGTATCATGTGATGGTATCAGTATCACCAGTACGTATGAAACCAGAATGTTTGCCCCATAAATTTACACGCCAATCAGACAGGAAAATACGAACATCCGACACAACTGAGCGACCTTGTATATAGCTAAGAAACGAAGAATGATGGTTCTTGAAGTGACTTACAAAGAAGTCTTCACGTTTCGGAACTCAGACGAGCAAAATTCTTTATTTGTTGCGAGGAAATCGCCCTACATTATATATCAATCCTAGGCAAATTAGAGCTATTTGCCTTAACAAAGCTTGGTTCCATTGTTATATTGTAGATTAAAGTCGATAAATCACACGTTAAATAATAAAAAAACCACTCCAAAACCGCAAAGCAGTATTCACAACAACAAAATACAGTGGTATCAGCGGAGTTTACCTAAGCGTGACGTCATGCGCTGTGATTGGTGTTTCAATCAAAATGGCCGATAGCAATATTTTAATGTTTTATTTTATTGAAAATCTTCATAATCTGATTATTTTAAATAAAACTTACCCGTGTTTTAAATTATTTTAGTATGTAGATTGCCCTAAAATTATTAAATCGACGATTCTTTGATACTGTCGACACGCCTATTGTATAAATATTATAATAATATGTTATTATTATTATCACTATTAGATCTCACTCGCGTCGTTACGGATCGTCGATACTGAAGTACATAGATTAATACAATTCTGTTGCATTGTTTATATTAGGTATATTTTGTAACTTTTATAAAGGACCTCTTTGAAAATTACTGTTACAAAATGTGTTAATTTATAATTCTTCGTTACATAAGTATAATTACATAATTTTTGAATTGTTTGTAATACAAATGTTGATTTGAGACTGATATTCGTTTGATTTATCTTCTAGTTAGTAATATCCAAAATATCCATATTATCCGGATTTATCCGAATAGTGTTCTGGAAGTATCCGAAATATCCGAATAGTAAAAAAGGGCGGATAATTGCATGCCCTAATTGTACCTCTCATCAGTTCATTTGGAACTTTGTCAGGTCCCATAGCTTTTTCTAATTTTTGTGATTTGATGGCCTTTTCTACCTCCTGTGTTAATATTGGTGGAACATAACCATCTCCTGTGTTTGGTGCTTCGTCCATAGTGTTTTCAGAATTTGCTTCTGTGCTAGAATAAAGGGCTCTATAGTATTCTGTGGCAATCTTCTGTATCTCTCTGCGATTTGTCACTTGCTTGGATGTATTGTTGATTAGTTTCGGTATCCATTCCTTTCCATGTTCCTTTAGTTCCTTCAGAGCTTTTTTTGTTCCTCCTGTTTTTTGAATTTCGTTTTCCAATTTTTCCATTCTCTTTGTTTTTCTATCTCTTCTTATATTTTCCCGGATACGTTTGCTTATGCTAGATATTTTGTTGTGATATTTTTTACTGTTTGTCTTGTTTTTAATTAGTGTTTTTCTTTCTTCTAGGAGCTCCATCGTCTTTGTGCTAAACTTGGTGTCTTTAGCTACATTTACTATTTTCAATTGTGATAGGTGTTTGTCTATGTGATCATATTTTTCTAGTACCCCTAAGTCTGAGTTTACTATTTCTAGCAAGTTACTGACATTCTGGGGATCAATGGTTTTTCCATATTGTTCTAGAGGCTGAAATCTGTTTTTTATGCTTTTTCTCACTGGTTTTGTTGATTGTTTTTTTAGGCAGCATCGTACCATACGGTGGTTTGTGTTAAAATTTAAATTCTGTATTATGTGTGTATCTTCAAAGAACTCTGGGTTGGAAGTTATAATGTAGTCAATTTCGTTTTTGTATTTCCCGTCCGGTGATGTCCATGTCCATTTCGTTTTGGGATTCTTTTTGAAGACTGAATTGAGTAGTGTTACTAGGTACTTAGTGAGCGATATTTCTAGGTATTTATTTACAATATACCTACTTATATAAGTTATATAAGTGTAAATGGTATATTGAAGTAACAAGGTTAATAATTAAGGTAACATTATTTTATTTGGTTATCATTTGTGTGCTGTTTTAATGAGTTCTCTAATCTTATCTACGTAGATGTTGTTATTCGCCCGTTGTCAAGCCACCGATATCTGGCAACTACGCACCCCCACGTTGAAGATAACATTGTCATTCCACTTATCTAAACATTAAAATGAGATTTTGTATCAATAGCTGAATTGAACTTACTGAGAAAATAACTGCTACCTATAGTTAGTTGATTTCATTTATTTGGTTCTATTCTAGAAATAAATCACGGATGTCAAGGTGTTGAGCAGAAACCTCAGGGTACATTACATTGTGTAGCAAACCAAACCTTGATAGTATTTTGACTGTCTTCTAGGTATCGTTGCTGATGATCCCACTGCTAAACGTCAGATTCCAGGCTTAATTCCCGTAAAGACAGAGGGTCCTAATTAGGAGACAAGTCAGGATCTGTAGGTATATCTGTGGAATGTGATCGTGACGTGTTCGTAGGCCTCTCACTAGATGGGCCGACGACATCAAAATAGTCGCAGGCAACTGGTGGGTGCAAGTGGCAAATTGTGGTTCGGTGTGGCGGCCTAAAGACGTCATCAGGCTGATGATGATGATGATGATGATGATCGTGACGATTAAACATCTCCATAATATCTACCTTTGTTCCCAGTTCCACACCCACCAGCTTCTCCTCAACGACATCATGGAGGGCACGGAGATGCGCCGCGGGGCGCCATGTTGGCACCGACGCCCTGACGTCGGCTTGGACGGCGTCAACGACGCCGCCCTCGTCCAGTCCGCTATGTACACCACGCTGAAGAAACACTTCGGCTCCAAGCCTTACTACAGACACGTGCTGGAGACTTTCAATGTAGTAAGTTATATCGTTTACCATCGCTTCAATTGAACATGTTTGATTTCATGACACAATGGCGCTTAAATCATTGAAATTTTAAAGAGTGAACGTTTGAATAGTTTTTCCGTATGCGGATTTTTAGAATAAGTGGGACTTAAATATTTGACAGCGTCTCAAATATTTGAGTGACGTTTGAGTATTCGGCCGTATGCTAAATATTATGTGGTAAAACCTAATAATGGTAAACCTATCCTATCCTAATATGTAACTTGTTTATAACTTCATCTATATACTTTTCGTTTTACGCTGTTCACCAATCAATGGAGAAGTGAAGAATCAAGTCTAGCTCGTACTCGATAATTGATAGGACACATTGTAAACAAAATTATTTGGTAGACGTGTATCTGCTCGGAGGGAGCTCTATTTGTCTTTCATTAGTGAATGTTGATACCTATATAAGTACCACATGACCCTTATTTGGCTGCTGGGTGATACTCTATTACAGATTATATTGACGAGTTAGATTATTCCTCCAGTTTCCTGTTTGCCAAAGAGGATTTCCTCCTATAATATGTGCTGAGCAAGGGCTGTGACTTGAGATACTGGCAATTACAGACCAACACTCAAACATTTGATCATACAATCACCGTAATAAATGAAGTTGATATTATGAAAAAATAAAAATTGCTTCTTGAACGGACTTGTAGGTAATAGGTAGGTATAATCCAGACATTTAACTCACATGTTTCTTTTCCGTTAAAGTGGGACCTATTTATCAGTGAAACTCAAATACAAATATAGACGATAGTGTGTTCACAGACGTTTACTTAGTTATCATTTATTGACGGAAACGCAGTCGACTTTGCGAGACCTTGCCAGCCTTGGCTTTAGAGGTTTCTCCTTGATTTGAATTCACATCACGTAAACACACGTAACACACTGATTTAGGTAAAAAAAATATTTTTATAGCGAGATATTATGATTTAAGAACCAACCTATTAGTTAATATGTGGTATTAGGCGACGAACCTAACATGATCACCAACGGAGCTAATAGGAATTCCAACAAGAATAAACTCATACCTACTATAATTAAAAAACGATTGACTTTATACTGTGTCTGAGTAGGTATAGGTATGGGCTATTATGGAAACCGGCTCAATAAATTGTAGAAGAATATGGTAATATTTATACAACACTCAAAATGGTTGTTCAGCTAAACTCCTCGGAACACAAAAATGTCACAGAGAAATGTCAAAAAACAAGACACATAAAAATACCTGTTCTACCTAAATTATCCATTATATTTTTTTACATATAAGTAGGTACCTATAGATACCTGCAGAACTAGTTGGTAGATATACATACTGCTTCTAAAATAACCTTACCTAAGACAATCCTTTTAGTTTTAGGTAAGGTTATTTTAGAAGCAGGAGAAATTATAATAATATGTAGAAAATATAATCTTTCAGTTAGGTCCTCCTAAGATCAAAATTCGATGCTGATAACGAAAATAGAATATAACATTCTATGTAGATTTAATGTTACAATATGATCTCGAAATGTTGCACGTACCTATTTCATACATCGTTATTAACATAAGGATTTTTGTTGCCACAGATGCTGCTAAAGTGCTCAATGGGCCACTACGTAGAGAAGCTCATGCTGAAGACCGACAAGCCTGACCTCTCCCAGTTCACAATGGAGAAGTACGAGGCCATTACCCAGTATAAAACGTCATATTACACATTCCAAATGCCGGTGAGCCTGGCGCTTCTGATGAGTGGAGTGGACGACCCGGAGACACATAGACAGGCGAAAAATATTCTGCTCAAGATGGGCGAGTTCTTCCAGATTCAAGTGAGTGTAGTGACCTTTTTTATGTTGTGTGTGATGAATGATGATGAAGATTTAAGAAATGAAAATAAGAAGCACTTTTTGAAAAGCGGTGACTTGATCTGACTAAATTGGAGCATAATGTATAAGAGAATCGAAACTGAAATTGGACATACTCAGATAGATATTACTCTCTAGCAAAAATAACTGTGTAGACACAATCTAATTCATCATTTAAGTATAATCGACAATGTTTTCAATTTAGATTCCGAATAGTTTGACTAACTGTTTCACATTCATTCCGATGCAAAGGCCTACGTACGTCCTAGACTTGATAATAAATATAATTTATTATACCGTATAACTTACTATGAGATTACGTCTCTAGTATACTCGTAAATGATAAGCCCCTAGTACCTAGTCGATAATTTTCTTTACATGTTAACTTCTTATCATTCACATCATAGTAGCTCGTGCTTTCTATATCCGTTAGTGCCAAGATTATAGCATCTGATCGACTTAAGTGTTTAGATATTCGGACAATTTCGAACTTTGGACCGAGACTTTGTACCTAATATATTATTATAACTCGATGCCAAAATCCCTTTATACCTTTCAACGATAACTCTTATCTTCATAAGTAGACTTTAGACTAACTTTATTCATGTGACGTAAAACTAACCAATCACTTTGTTACAGGACGATTTCCTCGATTGCTTTGGCGATCCCGCCGTCACTGGGAAAAATGGCACTGACATCCAAGACGGAAAATGCACTTGGCTCGCAGTGGTAGCTTTGCAAAGGGCATCGCCTACACAAAGACAGATCATGGAAGACAACTATGGCAGCTCCAACCCTGAATCCGTGGCCAGGATCAAGGATTTGTACGAGGAACTCCAACTGCCCCACACGTATTCAGTCTTCGAAGAGGCCACTTACGATCTTCTCAGGACGCAAATCCAGCAGGTAACTCGCGGACTTCCCCACGACTTGTTCTTCAAAATCTTGGACAATATCTTCCGGCGAAGCATTTAAACAGTGAGAACCACTTTAGGGACGACTAAGACTAGATTAAGGATTGTTCCAAACAATATAGAGATCTCAAACGGCGGTTGTTAGCAGGTATCTAAGCCAGTTGAGCAAGACAAAAGTGCATGTTGTAATCAGGATGTCATCCAGAACTTTTAATTTTAGTTTATTGTGGCCTTGACCATTTGTTTTATTTTAAGTATTGTATTGATAATTGTGAAAGTCTGTAGGACCCGTTAAAATTTAAATAGCTAAAACAAGTAGATCTTGCTATTTAAACGCATATAATTAATTCCTATCGGCGCAAGATCAACTAGCTTGAACTCTATTTAGGAATCCATAAGTGTAACATTTTATATCGAATAATATTATGTAGCTGTGCGTATTATAATTTTCATCGTCGTTATAATTATAAAATCAGTAGATAATTAATTAGAGCACTAACTATGTAGGTAAGTACCTAGAAATCTTAATAATCATTTAGGTTTAAACTAGGTATTAATACTGTGTGTTAGCTATCGGCTCTTTATTCTGTGCTTAGTTGGTAATCTTGTAACACTCGTAATGTACTAAGTCTATGCAACTGATTGTAAAATTGTAATGCATTAGGTATCTGCACTAATTATGTTTGTGTGGCCATTATAATGGCATAGTTTAAAATAGATGTATATAAATTAGTACAATAAGCATTTAAACTAAAATTAAATACAAAAAAATAAAACTCATATTTATAAACAGTGGTTTTATTTTTACAAATAGGTATGCTTGATTAGTATAATATGTATACTAAACATTTACCAATACTTACTTGTAACTAATAATAATAATACCCCTCTTACATGAATTACAATTATATTTCATTTTTCCAATTTGACGGTACGTACGTTTGGTGTAGTGGCTGAGCAATCGGACTGCTGCACTTGCGGTGTCACGGGTTCGATTCCCGCCCGGAACAAATATTTGTGCGATCCAGAGATATTTATTTCTAGACTGGGTGTGATGTGCATGTGAAATTATGTCTGTAGTCTGTACCCACGATACAGAAGAAATCTTAGTGTAAGGCTACATTTAATATTATAAAAAAATCTGATTCTCACACAGCAAACGAACTCGAAAATTGAAAAGATTACGGTTATCTAAACTGACTACGCCAAAATTTACCGTATTCTCTGATAGGTTATACCCAAAATTCTATTGAACAGTCTCTTCCACTCCTCTGTCGGCAACTCCTTTATCTTCTCCAATATACCGTCGTAGTACTTTCCTTCCACCTGTTTATACAACTCGGGCAGCTTCAGCTGATCATAAAGCCACTTGATGCGCTCGACATGCGCTGGTTCTTTGCTTCCATAGCAGGCGTTGAAGACGATCCTTTGAGAGCCATTGCAGCGCTGTAAAGCGTTGACAGCCAGCCAAGAGCATTTGCCTTCTTGGATATCGGTGCCGGCTTTACCGGTGACAGTCTCGTCGCTGTAGCAGTCTATGTAGTCATCCTAGAATGTAGAAATACAGTAGATAGAATTGCAAGATCTACAATACCTGACAATGATGAGATAAAATAATGAATAACAACATTAAATGCCGTGTGGAGATTAATAGGTCATATTAGTTATTGTACTTAGGTGGTATGTATTACGTACTAACCTGAATTTGAAATAGTGTACCCAAATCCAGACTAAGTTCCTGCACTTGCTTTCTCACAACTCCATCCAGTTTGTTACCAGTTAGAAGCCACCCCAAATATATGGGTAAATCGTAAGTATAATAGGCAGCTTTATATTTTATAATGGTTTGGTACCTCTCTGGCGTAAATGTGTTGTAGTCTTTGTTCCTGATATCCGATGTCTTAAGGTCTAGAAATTGACCAAAAGCAGAGCAGAGCATAGTCTGGAATGGATAAGTTCATATATTTTGATGCCTGAGATACATACGTTTACTCCAATAATACTCGATTTGTGCATGGTATTCATTGCTATTGTCATTCTATCAGGCCATGACAAAACTGTTTTGAAAATAGTGTGTGATTTGCTAATGTATGTTGGTTTATTTATAATTAAATCAACATAACAATACATCGGCTCCTGGCATTGTTAGAGATCTGTGTTGTAAATAATATTGATAACTAGAATATCCCATCAGATGTGTTTATCTTTATGTTATGAGTTGATACTATATGCTTACACAGTTACACACAATGTGACTTTGTAGATCGCTGTGTACAAATATATATCAATACCTCATTAATAGTATCCAGCATGTCACTATAGGTCGGTCTATCGCCGAAGGTTTTCTTCATCACATAGAACATGCCGTTATGGAGTATAATGGAGTCGTTCATAGCGCAGCTGGTCCCGACTCCAGGCATGAGGTACCAGCAGGGTTGCCCTCGGCGCGTAGTAGAGGCGTCCATCATGTCATCTAATATGACAAGATAGGACTGGAACTGCAAACGAGAACAATGACGTGTTGATAAAATTATTAGACCTGCCTACTTACGTAATTTGCCAAATAACATTTTTTTTAATAAGTAGTTAGGGTGTCGGCATGTGATGCTGTGAATTGCTTGAATTACCTACCTAGTTAGCTAGAAATTCAGTTAGGTTTCCATATCACTAAGTGAAATCATCAAAGGTAGGTAGGCACCTACCTACGTTAATATCACCATACATAGGAACCTGCATTGTATATTACTTAGCTGCAGAAAAAATGAAGGAAAAGTTACCATTTCAACACAGCTTCCAAGAATCCGAGCCAGCTTCATGGATTCCTCGGTTATATTTTCAGGTTTCTCCAGTGTCTCGTAAACCATCACAACTGTCTGACCTCTTACAGATTTTCCTCCAATCAAGTTATGAGTGAAGAGCTAAAAGTTGATAAATTTAAGTGTTGTAGGTAGGTAACTATTTGTTCTGCATCTTCTTTGGACATAATTTGTATAATATAATTATAATAAGACTTGTTGGAACTAATTAGCTTGCGTCAAGTCAGAAAGTTTGTACATAGGTAGGTACCTTCATCAACAACACGGTAGATAGGTAGGTACCTATGTACTTTAGAGTTCGTACCTAGGTGTATTTGTATGCTTCGGTACGTAATCACAAACCTTTTTCATCCAACTCTCCAGATCAGGAATTTCAGCTACGGCAGGATGTGTGGTTATGGACTCTACCATGCCGTTTAGGACTCTGTAGAAGGCTTCTTTTTCCACCTGCCCTATTTGGCGTTCTGACATACATTTCGTTTGATTGTACTGATGTCTGAAACGAAAGACGTAGGAACTTGGATTAGATTCTGCAAAGAGCTAGGTACTATAGATGCTTAGGTGTCCTGCATAAAAAACGCGTTGTTAAAGCGATATATAAATGTTGAATATTGTGTACATAATATAATATTAATTATACCATGAGGTGTGCGGTATGATAGGTGATTATGTCCTATAAATTGTAATGTTCCTGCTACATTATACCGCGCCGTAGTTAATTAATTTGATGAAAATGTAATAAACGCATCTTTTTAGTTGGCAGTTTCGCTAACCGGACAAAATGCGCAGCTCGATTTATCTGACCTACCTGATTTTCTTCCTGGAGTATATCCTCGCTACCCCTGTGCTTTGTTGAACTAAATTTCTGACTGTATTCATCTGTAGTTATTAGTAGGCCTGTTTTCGCTTTGCTGATTAATTTGATCACGCAACTGACAACGTTGAAAGAACTTAACATCCAGTACGTTAGCGTTTTTATAAGCTCCGTCTAATCATTATTCTTTAGAAATTACAGTAGGTAAGTAAAATATCTTGATGCTGATAACCATCATACTTACTTAGTTCATTCATACATGGTTCAAATTAGTATCACAAAGAAGACAACGAACATGAGTGCAAGTGTCACACAACACAACTCACACAAGGTGACCGACGCACCCACTTTACTATAGAATTAAATATTATGTAGAATTGTCTTTTATGTAGAACTGAACATACCTATACCTGCATACGAATTTATTGTTACCCACCTACACCATAGTAGGTACCTGCAAGAATATAGGTAAAAAGGTATTACCTACATACGAAGGTACGGGTCCCCTAGGAGAAATCAAAATCTATACTTTTTATGTAGGTAGGTACGTCTACTTGCACAAGATAGGTAGGTAGGTACGTCTACTTGCACAAGATAGGTAGGTACATACTACATAAGGTACAGACAGAATAAAACTCAACTAAGTAGGATCTATACGTAGGTAATAGATAGGTACATAAAAAGGAGGAGTTATCGCTAAAAGCGATCTCTTCCAGTCTACCTTTAGATCGATAGAAACAAAAAAAATACTCCCAGGAAGTTTCAGTAATAATAATTCAGCCTGTAACTGTCCCACTGCTGGGCAAAGGCCTCCCCTCACTATCGTGAGGAGGGTTAGGCCATAATCCACCACGGGGGCCTAGTCCGGGTTGGTGGATAACATGCCGCCGAAATAATTCTCGGGCATGTTGGTTTCCTCACGATGTTTTCCTTCACCGAAAAGCGAGTGATAATTACGTACTTAATATTATGTTGAACAAGAAACACATTGGTGCGTGCCCGCTCTGGGATTTGAACTCGCCACCTCCGTTTTCGAAGGCGGACGTTCGCCCACTAGGCTACCGTGAAGTAGTTAGGTATCTATCCACCACTTTACTAAATTGTAAATTTTACTACCTATGTAATTAATTGACTTGACTACTTGACCACGAGGATTGCTTCTATGCTATGACTTTCCTATTGTGAAATTATGAAATACTGAAATATGTACCTACTTGAAACTGGCTAAATGCAAGCCCCATGCGAAGCCAAAATAAAAAAAAATGCTGTGACAAAGTTAAAGTCAATATACATCAAAATGGACCGTAAGTTCGCTGTCAGTCAGTCAATCAGCTGTTTGTTGGCAGTTCAGCCCAGCGTTGCCAGACCGTACCTATTAGACGGTTTATCGTAACTGCCTTTCAATTAAGTACACTACGAATGGTACCTTTTCTGCCTCTTGGTCAAAACCGTCCTATTTAAGACGATCGCTGGTAGGGCCACCCGCCGCCCTAAACTACTTAATATCCCTTGTCCTTAGGCCTCCTTTGAACTGCTAATTCACCTTTTGTAGTGAAATAAGCTACTTCACCTAATACCATACAAGAATTAGGCTACATGGTACTCTTGATAGGCAAAATTAGGCGAATTGTGTTTGCTAATATCTGGCAGCCCCGCCAGTCAGTCTGTCAGTCAGTTCACCCACCAGTGCCAGTGTCACTAGTCGGTCAGTCCTTAGTTCAGTTGCGGAACTTGCGGAGTAGGGTTCTAAAAAACGTTACTTACTTGCACTTGCAGACTGCAGAAGACGGAGCAAAACTTAGTTTCTTTTATTTTATTCCAGTTTTATTCGCTTCCTAGTTTTTGGTGAAAATTTTGCGTTTATAGTGATAGCGAGATTATAGTGGACTTGGAGTGGACTTGGCATCAAATAGAATACTTTTTTTACTCTTGAAAGAATTCGGTCAGAGAAAGTTTGGCGCGAAGCAAGATGAATATTAACAAATTAATTCTACAACTAGCGAATACAGCGAGGCACATTCATGGTCATCAACAACATTTTAAAAGGTAGGTAATAGGATTTAACACTTTTGTGAAAGCTAGAGGTTTTCTAAGAATAGGAACGCATTGGTTACTTCTGCTCTCCAATTTAGATATACCTAAGTACATGAAAATTAATGATAAGTATTTGCAATATGATATTACTTTTATTTTGAAGGTCATTACTAACCATCATAAAGTAATCAACAAGAACAGTGAGGCAGAAAAATAAGAATACATAGGTAGGTAATAGTGCCTTCCCATAACATAAAAATAATGTTTACAAAACAATAATGTCTATGTTTTGCAATGCTTAGCATATACATTTTTAATGATAGCTATTGATTTACAAAAAAACACCTTAGAAATGGTAAACACTATAATCTTTTCAAATTTTTAATTTTCTTTCACCTCTTTTGTGTAGGTACTATAAATAATCGCATCATGATTTTGAAATTTTAGAGTGCTGCCTCCATTGTCCTGCTGGATGTCAACAAATGTGTCTATATCGCATCTCGGGAAACAAAAGGAAACATTCCAAGATGTCCTACCGGTTATCATTGATTCGCTGGTCTCCAATCCCAAGATTGCACAGATCCCTGAAGTTGGAAGTTGGATAAGACAGGTATCCAAATAATCAATTTAGAAACAAACTATAATGGACCTTATAAACTTACCATTATGGTAGACATTTGTTAGAGAAAAATTTAATTATCATACAGCCCATAAAGCATGAGCTAGAAATCTCTACGGTAATAATAGTAAGGTGGTTCACTAACAGCCGAAATTAATATTGTATCTCCTATCCAAGATTGAAATCGATCTTGGATTGCTGCCTATCGCTCGATCGATTTCCAATCTGCGTGCCTTCATAAACCAATCCACAGATCGGTTATTGGCACGTTTAACCCCAAAAATGGATTGTGATATCAATCCCAGTTAACAAAATTTGGATTGGATTGATTATTAATTTTGGCCGTAGGTGGATAACACTTCACTATTTACATACCTTTGAAACTACAACTATGTATCAGTGTATATTAATACAGCCTGTAACTGTCCCACTGCTGGGCAAAGGCCTCCTCTCACTTTCTTGAGGAGGATTAGGCCATTATCCACCACAGGGGCCTAGTCTGGATTGGTGGATAATATACCTTGGAAATAATTCTCGGGCATATAGGTTTCCTCACGTTTTTCATTAACTAAAAAGCGAGTGATAATTACATATATCATGTTTAACAAGAAACACATTGGTACGTGCCCACACTGGGATTTAAACTCGCCACCCTTCATTTGGAAGGCGTACATTCGCCCACTAGACTATCATCGCTTTATTTTATCATTGTAAAGGCTATTAAAATTAATCCAACTGAACAAATATTCCTCTGTTCTAGGTTCTTGATTATAATCTAATAGGAGGCAAGAAAACAAGAGGGTTGACCACCGTACTTGCTTACGAAATGCTGGAGAAACCAGAAAATATTACTGAAGAGTCATTAAGACTGGCGCGGACACTTGGATGGTGTGTAGAAATGGTATGTTTTTCAATCCTATATTCCCACTGCTAAAAACGGTTCAAAGCCCATGGATATATCACCACCGCTGGACAAAGTCGGTATCTCGTAGGACTGTAACCCTTAAGGAAAGAGCATTCATTCGAGTGTATAGTGTACATGATCTCTAAGTGTTATGTTCCCCAGCTGCAAGCCTACTTCCTCGTGGTGGACGACATGATGGACGGCTCGTCGACGCGGCGCGGCGTGCCGTGCTGGTACCGCATGCCCGACGTGGGGCTCGGTGCGATCAACGACTCCATACTCATCTACTGTTCCATCTTCGAGACTTTGCGGACCAACTTCGGGGAGACGCCACTCTACGTGCCCCTACTGAAGCTTTTTAATGATGTAAGTGTATTGACTAGCTAGTCTAGCTACGCCCCGTGGTGTTCGCTGTTTTCGGAATAAAAAGCAACCGGTGTGTTAATCCAGGGTGTTGTTACCTACGTACAAAATTTCGTCGAAATTGGTCCAGCCATTTGAATATGATGTAGTAACAAACATACACACTTGCTGACTTTCGCCTGTATAATATAAGTAGTGTAAGACAACAGTAGTTAATGTGATGCCCGGGTGACCCCCATTGACTTTCATACTCCCAGGACCTACTAATCCTGGAATGGTGGGCACATAATTTTTTTTGAATCATTGGTTTTGTGTACATATTATCCACCAATCTGCACCGGGCTCCCTTGGTGGATTATGGCTTAATCCTCCTCACAAAAGTGACGGGAGGGCTTTGCCCAGCAGTAGGACAGTGCAGACTGAATTATTTATTTACTAGCTGCGCCCCGCGGATTCACCCGATAATATAAGATATATCTTTATGAATTGTAAGCTACATTATTGTAAAGTTTCATTAAAATCCATTCAGTAGTTTTTACGTGAAAGAGTATTAGTAGGATTTGTTGTTCTTTCCTCCAATCCGGACACCCATGGTGGATTAGTAACGTGAGCAGTGTGCGGATCTGGGTTGGTTATGATGACCTCGGACTCTCCATTATCTCTCTATCCATCCAAAAATTAACTGAAAGAGACCGCATGTAGTACTTTAGACTTGGCTAAAGCTCCATTCGGTATGCACATAATCACATAATATACCTTGTGTATATTTATAACTGGTGTACAACAAAGTAGGTAGGTTTCTATTCTAAGTATACCTACTGTATGATAATGAATTTGCACAAAAGTTCCAACCTTTCCATAATATTTTCTTCCCCAGTCGTTGCTTTACACCAGCATGGGCCAGCACCTCGACTTCACAATGGCCCATCGGTCCCAGCACGACTACAGTCTGTTCACAATAGAGAGATACAACTCTATCGTGAGACACAAGACTTCGTATTACACATTCAACCTGCCGGTATCTCTGGGGTTGCTGCTCGCCAATAATTTGGACGAGAGAGTGCATGAAGAGGTCAGGGAGATTTGCTTCGAGTTGGGGAGATTGTTTCAAATACAGGTGAGATACATTATGTTTTCTTTATTACTGTTTAGTAACAGTAAAACTTCCATTGAAATCTATTGTTTCTTGTTTAGAAGCTCATTTTAAGTTACCTAGACATTTATTTGTAATTTATCTTCCATGGTACAGGCTTTTGTATGTTACTGCTTTATTGTATGTAAATAAATTATGATAGGGCTTTGTTATTATAATTATGTGCATGTGGAAACAGAACAATAAATAATATGATATGATATCCCACTGTCAGGTCATGAGTCAAAATGTTCACAAAAAGAGATAAAATATTTTAACATTTAACTGCTTTTTAGTTTCTCATATTTAATTCATAACTTCCATTAGGTAACGTCTGTTATCTTTATCATGTCTCATTCCTATTATGGCGAGTGCATCCATTATATAAGAACTTATCTAGAGTAAAGATGAGAATTCAATGCATTATTCTCAGACATGTACCTATAATTCTCAGAAATAAATACTTGGTAAATAGGTACCTACCTATTTACCAAGTATTTATTTACCCATTGAAAACAAAATGGTATTTACAATACCATATAGCTTGCTATTAGGTAAGCTTCACAGAGACAGATTCTGACCCCTGACGGGGGTGGCGGAAGGAATAGTGCGACTAGGACTCCCTACATAACATTCCTTTGCGTCTGCAGGATGACTACATCGACTGCTTCGGCGACGAACTGGTCACCGGCAAAGCTGGCACCGACATCCAAGAGGGGAAGTGCTCGTGGCTCGCCGTCAATGCTTTAAAGCGCTGCAACGAAGCGCAACGCGCATTGTTCGTCGAATGCTACGCTAGCAAGGACCCCAAGCACGTGGCCAGAATCAAGCGGCTTTACGAAGAGCTAGGGGTGCCGGAACTGTTTAAGCAAGAGGAAATAGCGATTTATGAAGGTATCGTGAAGGGGGCCAACTCGTTGCCTTCGAACACATCGCCGGCGCTGTTCATAAAGCTGATCGATATGATGTATAAGAGAAAGCAATAGTTGTGAATTCGTATTTTGCTAGACAAAAAAGGGTCTTATTAGTGTGCGAATTGAAATAAATTGGCCTGTTTTTTTGTTTAGTAAGTACCTAATACCCAAAGAGTTCTAACGCGTCTCAAACATTATACCTACATAGAGTCTGACCCTTACTATGATTCCATGTACTAGGGAATCAGAAGCTAAGAGATGTATGGTCCTACCAACAGACTCAAGAGTAAATAGGTATAGTTCACACAATACTTACGTGGCCACGAAGGCCGTTATTTAATTATATAATATTTGCAAATGTACAGGGGTATGTAAACATTATAAGAAAATGGTTTTATGACCAGTAGAATAAAATAGGTAGCTTTTGCAAAATTTAATAGGGATAGAGCGTGTTGTATGTGGTTAAGATACCAACGAATTTGTTCCCAAAATTAAGAAATATTAGTGATGTTGCTATAGAATTTTGCAACTTATTATTTATACAGTGGAATATAATTACATATTAACATCAATCAGTCATGTTAATATTTTACTTTGGTTTTCGTTACATAGGAGGTAAAAATTTACTTACTGTTTTTCTCTAACTGGCAGCAAAGGTTTTTTTAGTCGGGTTTAAATATTATTTGTTTTAGTTTTGAGCACACAACATGGCAAAAGCTGTTCAGTTGTTCAGTTATATGTAATTGTAGTAAGGACCTCTTACTCTGCAGCCCAAACCACCGATATCTTGACTCTATTGAGACCTTAGGTTTATGATATCATTGAGCATGTTTTAAAAGAAATAGCGTAAGAACGTTTTCATAAAAATCCACAAATGAGGGTATGTAGCTGAAGGCTACACAAGACAAACTAATAGAAGTCATAATAATATATAATGTTACATACTAAGTAAGTATAAAATATACTAAACGTAATTGTATAAAATACTTCTTAGTTCTATACAATTACTCTACTTTTATACAATTACTCTAATGTAACTCTTCCATGAAGAGGTCGCCACTTATAGGTAGGTATACTTAACACTACTTATTATATTGAATGAAATGTCTTCCTTATTATGTAGGTAGGTATATATTGATTGTGCTGGTCGTAAAGGTCATAAGTGTAAGTAAATACTTAAGTTTAATAAATATCCTTGACATTAAACCCCAAGAAGGCATGGCTCATTTTGTATGTCCTCTGCCCAGAATTTCATTTATGTGTTCTCATATTTATTATCCTGTTTTACATAGTTACCGGTAGATACATAATATGGTATGTTTATAGTAAATGTTTTCTGTGCAGTTAGCGTGTATGGGTTGTGAATGGAATGTATATACCTAATATTCTCATATTGAATGTCTTTACTAATAAATAGACATTTCGATGTTTTAATACCAATGTTGAAAAGGTCAAGAAATGACACTGTCATTTAAAAATATGGAATGATTATTTTCTGAATGTTGGGGCATTAGTTATTTATAAGATCTATTATTTATGTATATTATATATTATGGGAAAGTATGTGTTAACTTCTAATAAAGAGAGCTATGTACGCAATTCAATATCTTTTATTTTTTATACATTTTTACGTGAGGCAGTGGTCTTCCCGTTGCATACCTACTCATTGAAGATTCCGATTTGCATGGGAAATTATAATGGATACACACAAGAAATAAAACGCCTTGGCCTACTCACAGACGGTATATTGTAGGTCAGTGGTAGCTGCTTTTGGTAGTCACAAGAAAGTAGAGGTCAGTTTCTCTGCTCTGCAAACATACTTAGTCAAATTCTTCACATAGTTTACCTTACTGTATTACCATGCGTCATTTACGGCCGAAATTAATATTGTATCTTCTATCCAAGATTAAATCGATCTTGGATTGCATCCTATCGTTCGATCGATCTCCAACCTGCGTGCCCGCATAAACCAATCCACGGATCGGTTATTGGCACGTTTGAACCTAAAATGGATTGTGATATCCATCCCAGATAGCAAAATTTGGATTTGGATTGATTATTTATTTCGGCCGTTAGTTTGCGATATCGATACTTATTGAGTAGGAACGTTCCTTGTCTTTTACGCGGCACCATGATAATGGTTATAATGTTAAAAAGTACACACAGTCAATACGGTACCGTGGCTCTATTAACAAACCAAATATTACATTTATTGTGTAATGTAAAGTTGTTACCAATAAAATAAAACACAAATTAGTTCTATCATAGTATATTCCAAAAATATAATGTTGTTATAGGTAACATTGTTTTTTTTGCATTAAGTTACACGGATTATGATACTGTCTTTTTACAATGGTACGCTAATTACGCTCACCTTAAAAATTACTTTGAAAAACTATAAAAGGTACTTCAGTGTAGCTTCCATGAGTCTTGACTGATTCAACATGCATTACATAGTAATTAAATAGATGTACTTATTTAAAAATGAGGATAATAATGACTGGGATACTTTTAATAGGATTTTTCTAAACCCTTTGAAAATATAGTCAAACGATGGTCATCAGAACGCCTGGCAAAGTTCAACTAAAACAAACAATCCCGGTGGGATTGTTCGAAAAATGCATGTTTCCGCTACAAAGTCCAAGATCCTTATCTCAGAACAAAAAGCGTTTCATCGCCAATTCTCGTGGATTTTAACACTGACAAGACTAAAATTATAAATATTGAATACATAACGTGAATTAACATAAACATGGTATACTGCGGCCGGCAAACAAGTCGATCCCTCACAAGTATCTATAGAATGCATTTCTTAGATCTTGGGAGGAGTATAACGCGAGCGAACCGTTTGCATAATCACGTTCTTCGCTGTTCGTCATTGACCAACCATCTTGCCGGCTACTATAATATACAACAGAAGAAAGGCAACTTATGACTATTCTAGATGTTTATCATCTTCGTGCTTTCTTCGGAACAGTACATAGGATATAGTGTACACTGGGGATGGTCCACACGACTTCTATATGATACTCCAAAATGAACCATATCACCCTTATACAGAATTGTCGTTCTGGTTTTTGAACATCCTTGATCCCTGTGGTCCGCGACCATGGTTTATCTTACTAATATTATAAAGCCGAAAGTTTGTGAGTGTGTGTGTATGTGTGTATGTTTGTTACCTCTTCACGCTCAAACGGCTGAACCGATTTCGATGAAATTTGGTATAGGGGTAGATTGGACCTATGAGACGGACATAGGCTATCTTTTGTCTCAAAAAATAATCTCGAAGGGGATGAAATAGGGGTTGAAAGTTTGTATGGGGAATCCATAATTCTTCAAGTTAGGGATCTGAAAATTCTTATTTAGGCTTTTGGTAAGATCTAAATAAATACGGGTTTCAGCTTTTTTGCAAAATATTCCCTAAAGGGGGAAAAGCAAGGGGGGTTGAAATTATGAGGTATTCTTTAGATGCACCCCCAACGGACCACAATAAACGGCTGAACGGATCGTTATTTAAAGGGGGAGAGTGCGATGGGAGGAGAGGGGGAGAGTGCGGGGGCGGGGAGGGGGAGAGTGCGGGGGAGGGGAGGGGGAGAGTGGGGGGAAAGGGGGATTAGATGGTAGAGTGGAGGGAAAGACGGGGAGAGCGGGAAAAAAGACGGGAGAGTGGGGGAGATAGAGGGGAGAGGGGGGAGAGTTGAGGGAGAAAAGAGGAGAGTGGGGTGAGAAAGAGGGGAGAGTGGGGGGGAGAAAGAGGGGAGAGTGGGGAGAAAGAGAGGGGTGAGCGGAAAGAAAGGGGAGGGTGGGAGGAGAAAGAGGGAGAGTGGGGAGAAAGAGGGGAGAGTGGGGAGATAGAGAGGGGAGAGCGGGGAGAAAGAGGGGAGAGTGGGGGAGAAAGAGGGGAGAGTGCCGTAGAAAGTGGGAGAATGGGAGGGGGAGAAAGAGGGTAGAGCTGGGAGAAAGAGGGGAGAGTGGGGGGAGAAAGAGGGGAGAGTAGGGGGAGAAAGAGGGGAGAGTGGGGGTAAAGAGGGGAGAGTGGGGGGAGAAAGAGGGGAGAGTGGGGGTAGATGGAGGGGAGCAGGGGAAGAGGGGAGAGTGGGGGTAGAAGGAGGGGAGCATGGGAAGAGGGGAGAGTGGGGGGAGATAATTTGGTTCACAGATAGGTTATCTCCCAACTTAGGAGATAGGCTACGAACATATTATTAAGTCATCATCATAATCATCGCCGTTTTCCATCAATGCGATAAAACACCCAATGTGCGTAAAATTTCGTACGTAGATAGGTTATCCCCCAACTTACGACTTAGGCTTTAATTTCATCATCATCATCGTCACCGTTTTGCATCAGTGCAATAAAAACTGTGAAAAACTACCCCATTGGCTTGAAATTTGGTATTTTGATAACTTATACACCAACTTACACAATACACAGTGGGCTAAACTGTGAAATAGTACCTTAATTTGCATGAAATGTTGTATGCAGATAGTTTAAGAGACACAATATAGGCTACAAGTCATCATCATCATCACTGTTTTCCTGTCCATCAGTGCAATAATAACTGTGAAAAACGACCTAACTTCAGTATTTTCTCTGACACAATGTTACAAGTCCTATCTAATAGCCCCCGCCCTGTAGGTTTTATAATGTGAAACGCGGGTGAAACCGCGGGGCGCAGCTAGTTGCAATATAAAGATAAGATTGTAATCGTGAACTTTCAAACGGTGCAAAGCTGACTTTCAACTATTGCATGAAATTCCAAAAATTACATAACTCGCGTTGGAAACAGCTATGTGTATTGTGTATGTGCTAATATAATTTTGACTAGTAAGCACCAATTGACTAATATACATCGTAATACACCTTACAAAAACTATATTATACATCATTTGCCATTTTTAAATGGCTAATAAAATTTAGCCGAGTGCAGCTTCAAATCATTACAATATATTATGAATATGATAAGAAGAAAGTTAGATCAATAAACAATACATTTTTGAGCGATGTTTGTGTTCATCGAAGTTATAATATGATTCGGCATAATAATTCGGAATCATAAATGACAGAATAGAGATATTATATTTGTGCATTTAAATTTAATTATTTAAATAAATGGTGCATCGATAACATAACGTCACAATCAATTTAGTACATAAAGCTATTGACACACTCAGGAAAACATCATTATTCATCGTACATTACACGCTTCGCACTAATTTTATTTTTTTCGCCGAGTAGGTGCTGTAAATTATTGAATATGCTACAGTTAGTTACAATAACCTTACATCTACGATATTACAAGGTACATTGTTTTTTTTACAAGATTTACAAATACAGCAACAATAAACCTATTTATCTGTAACCCAAAATAATATACCTAACTGTTTTTGTTTTAATAAAATAAAATGAACTTCCAGTAGGTAGGTACATTGGTGCTAGCGTCTACACTATAATATGAGCCAATAAGCTGCCACAGGCTAATAGATATTTTATATTTGTATGGGATGTCGATTAGCCACCTTTGGAACGATTAATCTCTGTTGCAATGAATATCAATCAAAACAATTCACGAGGCAAGATCTCCGCGATCCCGCGTTTTTTCACAGCTGCCACTTATTACGTTTTCACGACTATTACAATCAGTTGATTCAAATTGATTGCAACAGAAGATACGTAATCGCGTTACTGGTTAGTGACTAACATGCTGACTGCTAAGTTAACATGAGATTTTTTACGGCCGACTAATGCTACTTATCTCAGTATCAATGTTTCAAAATAGGATCACAGACAGATAGGAATATTGGATGGATTTGGATAAGGTGAAACGCATTGTTGTTTTATGCGTTAGTCGCATACAATTGGTGCAAAAAACAACAGTGCGCATTTATTATCCATCAGATCCATATTATATCAAAGTAATTCGGTGGTATTAAATATTACAATTAACAGCGAATCAAAGACGTGAAAATTTCAAAGCATGCAGGCTTACTGAAATAAAATGAAAGATTTTTTTGCCGTTGAACCTCATGCACTATGCGCGGAGCCTTGTCTTATGTCGCGGCGAAATTGTAGAATCCGCCATATTACAAATCGACTAGCTATTTTACAAAACCCGTTAGGTATTACGGCAGTTCCATGTTTAGCTGGATTTTTAATAACATTCCGATACATTGGACAAAATGGCGGTCCACGTTTAGTCGCACCCAAATTAGAGGTTTATAAACAAAACTATGTCTATTTCACCGATACTAGGCAATAGGCAAAGCCCTACTTCCAAGTGGAAGGCTAGACGGGAGCAAAAGAATAGCTAAGTATTGTGTGTTATTACTAAGCATAGACGTAGGTAGTATTAGTAAAATTATAAGTTATTGAATAGCTTGAAGCACCGCCTACTGAGATTATGTTGGCAACTAATAAACGTTTCGTTACTCGCCAACCAATAGGATCGCCGGGCTTTCGTCAATCAGTTCAAATATTGCATCATAGTGCTCTGCTTGTTACTAAATTGCAAACATAAGTAAATAGGATCCACTGATTGGGCCAACTGTACCCCTAGTATGAGATTATACATTCGACATAGTACGCGTCAACTTGAAAGATCCTGTACGGCGCCCCTACTGGCGCGTTTATGAACGAAAAATCTTTATACAATGAGCTAGTTGACGCGTACTATGTCGAGCTGGTAAAAACTCATACTCAGGGCACTGTTCCCTGGTGGCAAAAAGTATTGATACAACATACAATATCAATTTCAAACATGGAAATGTATAATAACTTAATGAATTTAGTTATGCTAGACAATTGAAATAATTCTTACTTATGAGTCACTTCTGAATTCACTAAACTTAACCAAACAGTAGAGGTACACTGAAATGAATTCTGAAACCGCTATAATTAATACTAGGATTAATTACTGTCATAATTTTTGAAAATGACATCAAAAACATGAGAGCTCTCACAATGAAATAAGGTTTAATTTGGTGCATAATCAAAACCAATAACATAATTTACTCTTATAAAAAAATAGTCCTAGCATGTCTTTTCTGATATCTCAGCAGATTATTATTGAGAAGCAATGGGGTTAAAATGGCGCTTATAAAGGTAGCACTATATACACTATACTAAAATTATAAATAAGACTTATGGTAGGTATGTATTACATTCAGTGTCTTTTAATTAGTGCGTATCTAATTTATAGGCATTAAGCATGTACGGGACACATTATTGGTTTAATGCCAAAATCCTCACAAGGCTTCCCTCACACTAGCGGGGATTATGTAAATTATTAGGCTTTTCCCCACCTGTAAATGCCAGTTAGTGGGAATTATGACAATTCTTTATACATAATGTATGAGCTTTTGAAAAAACTGGCTTTTAAATGTGTTTAAGGGAGATGGTTACAGGGAAGAAGACTTTAAAGCCTACTTTTTTGCTGCCACAAGACCGATATTAGCTTGAAGCCCTACCACACTGACGCGTTATGACCGGTCGGCAATATAGTAGCGTTTTCCTGTCCCGCTCGCTTTCCATTTCCATCACGGCAGTATGCAGTGTGTAAAACCGCCGCTTTAGTCTAACAAGGGTCTTTTGGCGCGTGGCCAAATTCGGAACTACCGCCATCATCTTGTAACACTGACACGCATTGGATACAAATCTGCGACTACAGCGCCGTCTCTGTGTGATGTCACTCACGCACCAAAAGATTCTTGTCGCACTATACACTACCTACTCGCGAAGGTGACCGATATACGAGTACGAGAGTGTAGATGGTCATTGTGAGTCGCTCTGTGCATTGGCTTCAGATTTTTGTCGTTTTTTTTGTCCTGAGTCAAAAGAAATCGAAGCGTAGTTCTCGCGAGGTCGCACGAAGTAACTTCGAGAGTATTGCAGTGGCGGTCGCGCGCGTCCTAATACAATACCGCCCGCGATAAACTCGACCGACAATAACGCTCCAGTGGGGTAGGCTCAAACATCGGCTCTTCCTCTCTACTCGCAATCTACTTCGCCTCGCAGGCTCACCTCGGAACGCCTCGCCACGGCGAGCTGGTCTGGGATAAAGAACTATGTTGAAAGCTGAAATCCTCGATCTTTTCCCAACTTCGCAACACGGCGGGGACGTTTTCAAGCGGGGTCGTTCTGCGGGTGCAGTATGGGCAGTTGCGCGGCGCACATGAGGCGGCGGTGCGCCTCGGAGCCGGTGAGCGCGGCGACGGTGATGCCCGCCTGGTACGAGGCCGGGATGCGGATGTGGCGCGTGCGCCCCGGCGGCCCCTGCCAGCCCGTCAAGCTCCATTCGCGTATGACGTTCACCACTTGACCTGGGACAATTATTTTTTTCCAGTTTTAAGTTGTTGGACAAATTGATTTAAATGTCGGGCGCCGGTCAGCAGCCAAATAACAGAGAACACCTGAGCGTCGCCGACGCATAGGCCGATTTCTTACGAGTTTTGAAGAGAACACAAAAATAGGCTCGATTAGACTAGTGAGCATGAGCCTTTTACAGACTGATGAATAAAAAAACACGTGAACATTTTAATATAATTATGCTACCAGTTAAAATACACAAACGCGCGAAGCTAAAACAAAAAAAATAGGCTAAACAAACATTTTATGACAGAGCAACTCGAGGAACTCTCCATAAGACTTTTACCTGGCAGTATAACAAACAGCACGGGTAAAAACAAAAAAAAACGCAACTCACCCAGCACATTGTACGTGTCGAACCGGCGGTCAGGCACGTGCATGAGCGGCGTGAGGTCGGTGGTGGTGGTGAACCGCGCCATGACGTCCCTCGCGCGCACCAGCAGCGCCGAGGGCGCGGCCAGGCGCGGCCACAGCATGGTCTCCCGCACGCACTCGGCGGGGTTGCAGAGGAACACCCCGCGCCCCGACACGCCGAACACCATCTGGTGGTGCCACGCGTCGGGCACGTCGCCGTCGCACCCGTTCTGCAGGTTCAGCGTCAGGATCGGGACGGCGCCTGGAACGTGAGGATTTGTGAGGTTACCAGATAGATAGAGAGATAAACTCTTCATTGTAACATCACTGAACGAAGAAAACTAGCTAGCACGGGACAAACTTCACAGTGTGAGTGAGTAAAATATTGAATTTTCCATTCCACCAAACGATATTCACTAGGCATCCCGAAGTCTGCTAAGTGGAAATCTTTGACAGAATCTGTTTCCCCATAGTTATAACTTGGGATTCTTCAAATCACGAGTGAGCATGGAACAGTACCACTAATATGAGTTTTTACTAGCTTGACATAGTATGCGTCCACTAGTGCTTTTGTATGAAGATCCTGTAGAGTGTACAGCGCCCCTACCCGCGCGTTTACAAACGAAAAATCTTCATACAAAAAGGTAGTCGACACATACATACTATGTCGAGCTCGTAAAAGCTCATACTAGGGGTACAAGTGAGATAGTGGCCATAGGCAAACCTATTCTATAAAAAAAAGTCACAAATGTTTAGTTTCTTACCTAGAGATATCCAATCCGCAAGCCAGTGCGACAGGGACATAGCTCGCTCGGGGTAGGTCGGGAAGAATCTAGCGGTCACCAGGCCGTCTGACGCGCGGTGGATGCCGTTGACGAGGTCTGCGGCCGTGCTGCCGGCGACGGCACGCGACAGGAGGTATCTAGTGAATCAGAGGGTATGTAGTGAATCATGAGGGTATCTAGTGAATCATGAAGGTATCGAGTGAATCATAAAGGTATCGAGTGAATCATGAAGGTATCTAGTGAATTAGAGAGGGGCATCTAGTGAATCATACTATCGACAAGATACTTTCCCCCAGTTTCTGAAACGTCAGTCAACTTTGACAACAGATTAATTCTATTGCCATCCTTCGGGCCTAGACAAGTTGCAAACGCTTCTAAGCTATTCTATTCGTAAAAACGTTAACGCTTTAGCGTTAGCGAAAATAGTTTGTGTCATTTGCTTATAGCCAGATAGAGGCAACGATAGTTTTAATCTACTGTTAAAGCCAACAAACGTTCTAGAACCGGGGGTTAGTAGGTCACAAAAAAATTGTGATTAGAAATGGTGAGGAGTATAAACAAAGTGCTTTAATTGTTATTTACGTCATTTACAATACTATTACATACCTGGGCACTGGCGCCGTATTGGCTCGTAATCGCGTACCAACGGCTGAATTTATCCTCTCTATGTTTACGGGTACACCTAAGGCGTTCTGGAATATAAAATAAGTCATAATGTATTTCTAATCAGTCATTACACTATTCTTAAAAGAAAAAAGAAATTCTTGTAAGAATTATATACACTATACGAGCTGTTCCCTATGTTTCATTCACAATAGGCGTGTCGAAAGATTTTGAAATCCTCTTCTATAATAGCGGTACATATTTACTATTTACGAAAAAACCTTTATTTCGGTAATAAATTTTAGTTTAACGAAGTTAAAACCCTTTTCTAATATTTTTTCAAATAGTGCGCCAAAACAGCTCGCGGTGTCATGGCGTCGGCTCTGACGTCACGCTTAGGTAAACATGTAATTATGTCTATGCGTTACGAAGAATTTAAACAAAACATTTAGATACTTAGTGTGATACAAATGAATTCCGAAGTTCATAAGTGGTGTGCAGTACCGCAGTGTAAAAACACATCAATAAGAACACCCAACAAAGTATTTGTACATTTTCCAAACAAGAAAATAATAAAAGTTAAGTGGTTAAAGCTCGCACGGCAAAACTTCTGTGAAGACCACTTTGATGTGAGTATGTTATCATGTAATTATAGGTCTTAAAATGTTTGTTTGACTGGAAATAGTTGAATTAATGCGGCTATGGAATAATTAATTTATTGAGGTTATGTTTGTTTTGGCCTTGGCTATCATTCCTTATCAAAATTAGTTTTCTTTTTTGTGGTGCCAAATGACATGGAAAATTATATGGAGTATCATGTGATGGTATCAGTATCACCAGTGCGTATGACACCAGAATGTTTGCTCCATAAATTTACACGCCAATCAGACAGGAAAATACGAACATCCGACACAACTGAGCGACCTTATATAGCTAAGAAACGAAGAATGATGGTTCTTGAAGTGACTTACAGACGAGCAAAATTCTTTATTTGTTGCGAGGAAATAGCACAACATTATATATCAATCCTAGGCAAATTAGAGCTATTTGCCTTAACAAAGCTTGGTTCCATTGTTATAATTAATTGTAGATTAAAGTCGATAAATCACACGTTAAATAATAAAAAAACCACTCCAAAAGCGCAAAGCAGTATTCACAACAACAAAATACAGTGGTATCAGCGGAGTTTACCTAAGCGTGACGTCATGCGCTGTGATTGGTGTTTCAATCAAAATGGCCGATAGCAATATTTTGATGTTTTATTTTATTGAAAATCTTAATAATCTGATTATTTTAAATAAAACTTAACCCGTATTTTAAATTATTTTAGTATGTAGATTGCCCTAAAATTATTAAATCGACGATTCTTTGATACTGTCGACACGCCTAACTCTTCTACATCAAATTTCATCCCAATCCATTCAGACGTTGCGGAGTGAGGAACAACAAATACATGTATGCAATAAAATATTCACATTTATAATATTAGGGTGATGTGATACTTCCAACTTACAAACACATTGACAACGGCCGTAGCTCCGCACGCCGAAGTCCCTATCTGGGTGACTTGACGGTCACAGCACTCTCGCTCCGACCATATCATGCAGCGAGGGGGCTCCACACAGGAGATGCTAGAAGTGCTGGAACTGGGCCCTGGATCGGAGAAGTCTCCCGGCTGGAAAGTACAAGGTGTGTATGGTTTAATGATGATAGCCCAAAACTCTATCATGTTCCCGTAAAAGTTTAAGAACTTCTATTCCATACTAATAGTCGTCAGATCTGTGCTGCGGAGCTCAGCAATAGTTAAGCCAAGTGAAAGGCCCTCTACTGATATACTGTGACATCAGAGAACACCACTAACTTGTTCGAGATTAATTCATACAAAGACTTGGATGGAAGATTATAGACATCTAATTCTTACCGCACTAGAACTTTGATTTTCTATATCCTCCTTCAGTTTGTCTGTAAGTAGCTTCTTCGCCATTATCAGATGGTACATAGCAGATGGCACGACTGGATTGGCATCATTCTCAAGATGATTAATTCGACATGCGAGTGATCCCTCTGGATATTCATCTTCACAACCTTAAATGATCGTATTCAAGGAACATTAATTTATAAATGTTTATATATTTTTAAGAAAAATTAATGCATTTATTACTAGTTTTCTCACATTGTTTTTTTCTATATGGTGGCAGTTAAATCAATTGAAATGATACACCAGAATCTATTTATAAAAATTTCAACTACATTAGGTACTAAAAATATTACAACTACTTATTTGATAAAATTTTAGCAACCAGGAAAAGTTATTTAAAAAAGTATACTTCATTTTTATCTTCCCACATAATGGAGTAGCTTTATATTCATAATTCTCTATGATATAGCATTGGAAAACTATCTCATGAAGTTTACAATGAGGATGTGTTCCAAGGAGGTCAACACTTTGTTTCATAAAATACTTACAGGTGTCTAAATCCCTTGGTGGAATTAAATCACCGTTAAACGGATGCAGGAGAGACGGTCCTGCCCAATGAAGCATGGTCCTTCTCACCATCAAGTTTTCACCTCTTGCATTCAAGTGATTGATGTACGGACCGTACCAAGTGTGCTGTGGTTGTTCCGGTACATCTCCACGGCTTGATACCGTCCCACGACTTGTTGAGGGGACAGCGTGACTGTAAACATCAACCTGTGGTGCCGCTGGTACGCTCGCAGGTGGATTAGGCCTGGCTGGAGGTGGGATGGGCCTCGCAGGAGATGCCGAATATTCCGGCGACGTCCCCCTTACAACATTAGCCACTGGTTCCACTTCCTCTGGCATTTCCAGGTCAGCGTCCAAATCAGCTTCAGGGGTAGATTCCTCGCCAGAATCCACTTCACAAGAGGGCCCAGGATCAAAATCCATTTCTAGGAAGTCCATATCGGGACTTGAAGCTCTTGAGCCACCTTCCCTAGCATTACCGCCTTGCGCAGCAGGGTAGTTAGGCAGCATCGGCAGGTGTCTGTCAAGAGGTAGCCCCATGTCGAGACTGAAGAAGGAACTCGGTAGATCTGCCAAGTGCTCCCCCCCTCGGTAGGTATAAATGCAGCCATCTTCAGATCCCAGTGAGTAATCATCATTCCCTGTGTCACTAGAGCTCTCATCGTCTAAGTCAGGTCGGTTTAGCTTCAAGCTCGAAGGTCTCTTTCTATTTTCTCTGAGCACAGAGTTGTCATTGTCAGCTCTGCTCGTGCCACTTGTAGATGGTGTGTTACTACTCCCAGCTATGCATACTCTGTGTCGATGAAATGATGGACCCTCATTGGGGTCAGTGCCGTTGTTTGTAGTCAAGCTTGACTTGCTACTACTGGCAGTGACTGTGTCATGCAAACAATCATTGGAGTTGACCTTGCTGTTTGACAGAGAATGATTACTTGTGGTAGGTTGGTTTCTGTGGCATTCGGTGGCAATTTCACTAGATCTATTCGACTGTGAGCTAGATTCGTGAGCTACTGAGTTCTGAAGTCGCGAATGGGACCCGTTTAACGGAACGAAATTTGAACTTGGATTCGGAGTGGATGTAAATAGTTTTTCGTCGCTATCACTCTGCCCGGCCTGTTTCGGAGTGCCTTTGTAGTTCCTGTTCCTTTCGTTGTCACACTCCGGTTTTACAGAATTTGTAATGGATGAGGAAGCTTTGTTAGAATCCATCGCTCTGTTGTAGCGATGAAGTAGTCGGCATTGAACAGGATGTTTGGTTACTAATGAACTAATGAAGTTTTCCAGAAACAACTCTACAAAACTATGGAACCGGATGTAAAGCACTCTAGGAGACCTTGATTTAAACTTAATTATGAGTCTGATAGTAAATAAAATAGAAATCACTACATAACAATAAAACAATCCGCTGCAAGCAAGTCTAAAAACATTTTGACAAACTGACTTGGTCTGTGCAAACTGCAGCACGCACTGACAAACAAACAAGGAGCTTTTGTCAAACTAGTTTGACAGCGGCGGACAAAAAAATCATAGATCAATCAATGTCAGTCAGTCATAAAGGTAAGAAAGGAGTCGTGCCGTAGTGGTGAATGATCTAATGCGAAGCCATTATAAAAACAAAAAAAAAAAAGAATGATCTAATGATCTGATCATAGACATAGTAGTGCAATAGTAGTGTCAAGAAATGGACTTGACAATAGCCACCGATTTCTCATCCAACAGATTTGACATTTAACTCAAGATCTGGGGAAGTAAAGAAACAATTATACTTCAGACCTCATCCTTCCATGATTAACTATGTAGTATCGATCTCCATACACGCCAATTACACGAATTTCAAAGCCAAAACAAAATTTATTAAAATTTTAGCCTATTTTGTCTATGTCATAGACAATACCCCAATGGCAGCCCTTCAATCATGTCATTCGTTCTTTCGTGCGCGCCATTGCACGTCGCGTTTTTTAATAATTTTGTAAATCATAATCTAATATAATTTTATTTTCAGGAAATTGGGAAGATGATAGGCGGAGACAAAGATTTCTTTGAGGAATATTGCGAAATTATGGAAGAAAATAAGGGAATGGACGACGATGCAGAAGGATGTCAATGTGGTCGTCGCGATTCAGCTACTCAATCCTAGAGCTTTCCTGTGGGGTCTGCCAGTGATTGGTCTTCCATGACTAGAGCTTTCCTGTGGGGTCTGCCATGTCAAAGGTGCCTAGATTTCTAGGCTGAGAAAGTAAATCCTTGAGCTTTCCTGTGGGGTCTGACAGTGATTGGTCTTCCATGACTAGAGCTTTCCGATAGGGTCTGCCATGTCAAAGGTGCCTAGATTTCTAGGCTGAGAAACTAAATCCTTGAGCTTTCCTATAGGGTCAGCCAGGGATTAATCTTCCTTGACTAGGGAGAGGAGAAGTATACAGTAAATCTGGTTAAGTTGTCACGATGTATGTAGACAGTGACCTACTTCCTTGACTAGAACTTTCCTGTGGGGTCTGACATGTCAAAGGTGCCTAGACTACTATGCTGAAAAGTGGCTTAGGATGGAACAGAGAAGTATATATAAATCTGGTTAAGTTGTCACCATGTATGTAGACAGTGACCTACTTCCTTGACTAGAACTTTACTGTGGGGTCTGACATGTCAAAGGTGCCTAGACTACTATGCTGAAAAGTGGCTTAGGATGGAGCAGAGAAGTACTTATAAGTATATAAATTTGGTTAAGTTGTCACGATGTATGTAGACAGTGACCTACTTTGTCACAGAACAGTAATACCACTTGGGTTACTCGGCTGTTCTTGTGCTATAGTTATGCTGGGATATTGACCAATGTCAAGTACCTACTGAGGGTCCAACCCTGATATTTTTTGTAATACAGATTTACAAAACGATATAATGGTAAAAGTTGAAACATTTATTGTAAATAGGCAATTAAATCGCACTTTTACAAGTCAAACAGCTAATTCTCGTTAACAAAGAGAATCATACAAACATAACAACAACAGTATTGATATATTGATTGATTTGAATATGACAACATTGACAACAATATCTTGTTCATTCAGAATTCAGAATTGGGGAAGGTTGGCAAAACATCCTTCATTAAGGGTTGGAGAAAGATGAAAGAAAGGAAACTGGTAGGAAATTATCCTCCAAATGTAAATGTGTCATGTATAGTTACTCCTAGTTTAAACCCAGAAGCCGCATTCACTCTAAGTGACAGTACTTACTAAGAATAATTTGACTGAGGCAATAAAAACAGCTAGACAGTGACAATAGCCGGTCAAGATTGTTAGACCCAAAAATGGGCTCTTAAACTTAATATTATTATAACAAGGCTGCTTTATCCCATCAAGAACACTGGTACAACAACATCTACACCGGTGCAACAATAAGCGGCTCCTTCAAGAAGTACCGACGCACACCCAACCTCAATATCCCTGGCGGAATGTAAATAAACTGAGGGAATGCTCTTCCTTGGGATTATCACAGCTACACCCACCACAGGTGGGCTTAAGCTACACTAAGGTATTTCTTCAATTCATTGCTTAATATAGCTAGTAAGGATACCCTATTCTCTCGGGGTTAAAAGTTACAAAATACTTACTTTTGAGACAAAACCCTTTCAGTATGATGAAACTTCAAGCGGTAACATCAAAAATGGAATTGGGCATTTATGGCAAAGTGATTGTGTCATCAGTCTTAGGGGCGATTGAACTAGGTAAAGAAGAACAATTATTTCCAGTACCAATGGGGTTTATTAAAAATCCGAATGGCTCTTCTAGGGTTATTATCATTTATATTTATCATTAATATTATCATTTAGAACAGTTGAATAAATTCATAAATATAATAATATATGCAACATGTTCAACTAGAAGTTACAGCTTGTACGCATTGTTTCCTAGCAAAATGGACCTCAAAGAGGCATACTAATGGCCCCTATATTTTAACATCTTAAAAGATGGTTGCAATGTCTGGTTTGTAGGAAAACCTAGCAATTTAATTTCTTACCATTTGGGGCGTGCTTCATCACCCCTTATGTTTGCAAATATCTTGAAGCCAGAGGTGATGGCTCAGGAGAAGAGGGTTTTTTATATGAACTATATTATTATAGAAGACACATTTGAAGTCTGTTCGAAAGATTAGAATACGTTATAAAGGGAGAAAAATGTTGTTTAATAACATCGAACATAGAATACTTCATTCATCCAAGAGGAACTTCAAACTTTCTCAGTAGAAGAAGAATTCAATTAAATGATAGGTATTGTGTCTATTAAAACTGTAATCTTACAGCATTATGTTCAGGGCACTGGTTTAGGCAAACTGACATCGTCATGTCCGACAGTATTGTATGGATTTCTTTATACAAATCAGTGTTTCTTATTACCTGTAACAATATAATGTACTTACCTATGTATGAAGTATTATTATAGATACTCCACCCTCTAGCATAAAAGATTTGAGGTGGTGGAGAGACCATACTTTAACTGTTTACACAGTTTTATATTAAATAAATAAATAGGTACCTAGGTAGGTACCTATTGAAGTATAGATTGATCGTATAACCCAATAAGATATAGTATTCGGTAATAAGTTTACTTATCTAAAAATCTTCTCGGGCTCTTTAAAGGTGGGTTCAGGAGCATGTTGGGGGCACGAGATAGCCAAGGGGACATGGAAGGAGGAACAGCAACTTATACCTAGCAATGTTAAAGGTTTTTTTATTATTATCATAACATCAGCTTGTTAGCATTGAAATGTTTAGCGAGAAATAGTAAGAATACAGAGGTCTTAGTAAGAATAGAGAATAGAACTCTGATATCCTAGATTTATAGGTCAGGTGGTACCAATACCTGTGTACAGGTTCCACACTTTCACTCTATTGCAGAGAGCATTTGTAAAGGAAGTGGTTAACTATGGTTATATGCTTAGATTAGCTATGGTGTTATGCATGCTACGGTTCTTCAAAATAAACTTTTGAGGCTAATGTTCAGTTCAGGCTCACTACTGTAGAGTCAGGGGAGAATTATCCTCGATAACATTATATTAACACAAGAATCTTTTTGCATCCAGAATTCCAGGTGTAATAAGTACCTAGTTATAGGAAGGTACCTATACTTATGTTTGTTCACACTAGTTCAACTCATGTGTTCTGTACGTACCTTGGCACAGATATTGGGAGATAGATGCATTTATTTACAGTCTAAAGCAGCTTTTTACTAGTTATGTGTAAAGAATGAAATATTACTTACCTACTAGTTATTTTTAACCGCTTAGTATATGATATGGAAGTGGTTGACTAAAATCATCAATGGAAAATCAACAGACATAATGGTTGTTCCCTACTGGGATGGCCAACCTTGGTTCCCGTTGTGAGCCATACATATACTTGTGTCAAGTATCCTGGCCCCTAATAAAACTTTGCCTTTGTCAGGTTCTGGAGCACCTCATCCACTGCACAAAGATGAGATGAAGATGCCTGAATGCAGATAATATATTGTCTGGGAAACTTGTTCAAGACAGGGATTGTCGGATGAAACATCAGAAATATGCCTGGCATCTTTTCAAGTAACACTTTAAAGCAATATATATTATACTTAATTAAATCAGGTACCTACATATTTTGAATTGCTGGTTGCTTTTTGCAACTTACATACTTAATAGAGATTAGGTATGTTGAGACAAGAGCTTTGGCTATAGGTACTCTTACAGTTCTCATTGAGAAATTATAAAAGAGGGGCAGCATACAGGACCTCAGACTGAAAGCAGCTGTTGTAGCTCTAGATATACATATAGGTTGACATATTTGTTCTAATGTTATTGTCAAACGATTGTTAGAGGCATATGGAAACAAGGCCTTGTTACTTGAGCTCAGTAGAAAATCCATTATATACCTAAGTACCTTTAATAGCATTAATAACAGGACACCATCCAGACTTAATAGGACAATCTAACTTGGAAAAAGATAGTCTGAGTGTAAAATTAAAAATCCCTGAAATAATAAAATCTTCAGGTCCAGGTAGACATACCAACCGGTGGTAGAGATTTCTTTCTTCCAAGATCAACCTGATGTCTGTCCAGCAAGTACATAGTGTGCATTATTATTTTTATGTTAGCTTCAAAAACCCTCTTTCATCTGTTTTGACATTAGGCTGTTGGGTTAAGGGAACCTTAAAAGCAAGTGGCATTAACACAGTCGTGTTATGGCACATGAATAGTACAAGGCATGCTTCTTCTGCAGTTTAAGAGATAGTTGCTGGAGTAAGTTCCGGAGGGTTACAAAGAATATGGAGGTACCTACCTATGTAGGTAGGTTTATTGTAATTTTCGTATGACCCAGTGAGATGGACCTGTAATATTATAGGTAATATTGTTGTATAATAATTGTACCTTTTCCTCTTATTTATCACAAACTAGATTGTTATGATGTCATCGGCCCCTCTAGTAGGAGGCCTACAACATCAAAAGAGTCGCAGGCAACAGGTGGATGCAAGTGGCAAATTGTTGTTTGGTGTGGCGAGGCTGATGATGATGATGATGATGAGATTGTTATGTATAGTTAAAGCGCTGCTTAACAGTTGGGGCTGTATATTACCTTAAAATAATTAGGTACTTATACCTACCTTTGATATGATTGATATTAACTACATTAAGGTTTTGTAAATACCTAGATGACAGTGGTATGGTATGGTTATGTTCACACTTTTTAATACCTACCTAGGATGTGTAATAATGAGAATTAAATTGGACTGAATTGGATAGAGTAACAATTACTTATGGAAGTAATTTAGAAATGATTCTTGTCGTAAAGACATCTATAAGAGGTATATCTTATAGACATAGGGGATATTGTCAGAATTAAATTTCTATATCTCCTATAACCTTTTATGCTTTAAACATCCTACATAGTTAATCATGGAAGGATGAGGTCTGAAGTATAATTGGTGATCAAACGAACTTACCTGTAAGTGATGTTCGATCATAATTATATGAAGACCTCATCCTTCCATGATCGGTCCCACCCGAGTTTCTCTCCCCAGGTAACTCATATACTCATTCTTAAGATAAGAGTCACATTGGCCCAAAGAGATATAGAAATTCGGAACTGGCGGGCTTTGAACTAAATGACATGATTGAAGGGCTGCCATTGGGGTATTGTCTATGACATAGACAAAATAGGCTAAAATTTTAATAAATTTTGTTTTGGCTTTGAAATTCGTGTAATTGGCGTGTATGGAGATCGATACTACATAGTTAATCATGGAAGGATGAGGTCTTCATATAATTATGATCGAACATCACTTACAGGTAAGTTCGTTTGATCACCAAGTATAATACAAATAGACAAAGGAGTAAGTACCTAGGATAGTACGATGATGTTTTGTCTTTGTCGGCGTATGCACTAATTTATGTAAGTACTTATTAATTTTATCCGATTTATATATTGCAGTAAGGCTTTGTCCCTTTCGGGTATACGCTATTGCCAAGTCTATTTCTTGATACTACGTCTATGACAATAGCTTACATCATACCCAAAAGGGGCACACCATAGTTCATCCATGAGTAGGTACATCGATGCCCTAGCCCTACTTCCTCTGTGACATAGAGTAACTTTTTTTATCTGTGGCCTATGCATAGACTATGATAGTTGTCAACTTGTTCTTGCTTGTCAAATTTATTTTTGCAATGACAAATTGTTGCAGCCAGCTGTGGATTTTGTAAAAATTGCGTCTTACTCGAAATATTAATTTATTACATTCTCGTGCTTTAAACGTTTTTCTTTATTATCAATCGTAAAATCTAAGAGTTACGAGAAACAACAGTGAAAATGGCGTACGCCTACTTGTTCAAATACATCATCATCGGCGACACAGGTATCGATTTTATTTCCTGATATTGTATGTTGGTCTTTTATCTTTGTTGTCCTGTTTTATTGCAAGGCCTTTGTCTCTAATGAATTTTTAACTGGGGGATGCCTCTTGGTACGTTACATTTAGGGATCGGTGATTTGTTTTTGTTGATAGGGCGTGAGCTAAAGGTGGTGCGGTGGTAAAACGCCTACGCGCTTCTATACCTACGTAAAATAAGGGTTCAAATGCGCATTTCATTTATATTTGAGCAATTCTTGTGTACCCTACTTTAATTTATCGGTAATCAATAAATATCCGAGGTACAAATTTCTAATTATCAAGTCAAGGACTTTCTTTGTTTTGTTTTTGTCCACTAAAGTCTAATTACATAAGTTCTGAAGACATAGAAAATAAAATCCCACCTGTAAATATGTGCCTACAACATTAATAATAAAAGCTTGGCTTGAGCCAGGTATGACAAAAGATTACAGCTTTGGCACATGTTAAGGCTTTGTTTTGTCTGTCCTATTATTGTAACTACCTACTTAATTATCTTACATATTATATTATTACATTAAACATAGTTCTTAGAAACCAAGGTCTTAATTTAATATCTCAACATTTGGATCCCAATAACTCGCAACAAAAAATAATAAAATAAACTGAAGCTTGCTTTAATAATGACCATAACAATATGTGTGTATCTCAGGTGTTGGAAAATCATGCCTACTTCTCCAATTCACGGACAAAAGGTTCCAGCCCGTCCATGATCTCACAATCGGAGTGGAGTTTGGGGCGCGGATGATCACCATTGATGGCAAGCAAATCAAGCTCCAGATATGGGACACCGCAGGACAAGAAGCTTTCAGGTAAACATTCATTTGTTTTCCTCCCTAGTACTCCCTGCGGCTCATATCTTAAACATTAATACATTCATCATTCAGGATATGGGTTGATGTAATATAAGCATTATTGGGGCACATGGACAAGGCTAATGGTAGAGAGAACTTTGAGGGGACACTTTGAGGATATTGTTGCCTACAAAAGACAAGCCGGTGGATGTCAAGGCAAATTATTAGTAGCTAACTTTAATATTTGTCAGGTTACATTTGTCTGTTATCTTATGCTCAAAACATTCACTCGACATTTGAAGATTAGAAATTTGCAGTCTCCACATTCAAAGATTAAATGAAGTTGAGTTAGACAACAATAGTAACGGTTGGATAGCGGTAGCTTAGCGATTGGAATATGAATAACGGACAAGAAGTATACAAAAGGGCATCCTAGACAATAAGACAACCAACACTCTTTAACCTGTTGACCTTGCTTCACATGTCTCGTATATGAAGCATTGGATTTCTGCCCTTATCTGTATTATTAATATCTGACCACATTGTTGTCTTGTGTATATATTATGTTGGTATGGTCATCTACCTGTGAAATTATCTTATCTCTACTCAAAACAATGTGTAGTTCAATGCTCATGTTACATTCTACTTAGCCCTTAGTTCCTTGGCGGTGGTGGATTGTGTCGGAAATATTCAGACGAGATGACTGCAAATCGTTTTATTTTGTTGAGGAACAAGTCTAAGAAGATAGTAGACTAGTGTTGTTGTTTTAATATATCTAATAGATACCTGAGTTTGTGTCCTACTGTATATCGCAACAAAGTGTACCTAGATAATTGAATTAAATAGTACTGAGGGAAGCTTAATGCTATTTACCAACTTGTACCAACTAGCGCTACTGTTAGTTTAGATTAGATTAAAAACTATAATAAATTTAAAATGGTTTCTAGTATTTTATTCATCTATATATCCTAAGACAAAACTATAATATGTAGCCACATTTACTTGCATGTATACTTTATTAGAAGTTAGTAATATTGAGATCAGTGTCTTGATGCTCTAACTTTAGTAAGTAAGTTTAGTAAGTTAGTGAGTAAGTAACATGAGTTACAAAATGACTAACAGCCTAACAGCTAACAGTTGTCTGATTCATTCTGTTGAGTAACCACACAGTTAACTTCAGTAAGCGCTACGGACTTCGAGTAAGAACAATTAACCTGAAATTCATTGTTCAATTCATTATGTTACTTGACCCAGATGTTGATGTCGGATTTGGTGTTAGGTAGGTACCTAATAAGTATAGTTCTTAGTTTTTATTTGGACAAGGTCAACAGCAGTATAATATGAGTCATTTTGAATATCTAGTTTCCAACTAATTCAGTAGGTAGTTGAGCCAAACATTGATCTGTTATCAGTTAACAGCTATCAATATGTCAAAACATGTGAAATATCACCCTCACATATTGGTCACTCATACATTACGATACGATTAATAGAGCTACTTCCAAATAATGTATGTACATACCATACTCATAATGAAAGAAATATAACAAAATCCCATTTAGCATTATTGCACATCCTTTTTGTTCCGCTTTGGCAGAATCTAGTCACAGAATAAGTGATAGTGGGTAAGTACAATATACTACCTATTTACTACAGCTGACGACAAATCAGTAAAGTGTAAAAAGTACCTACTATCCAAAAGAATTCGGCATAAGATCGTGATCACGAAAATATGCGAATGTGTGGTCGTGAAAATATGCGAGCTCAAAAGCTTCCCATATTATGTCATTCGTTTAGCGCCGCGCCGCGCCGGGGTGCTATAGTCTTCATTACCAGTTAGGTAGGTACTCGATACATTATCAAAATCATCAATCACTTCGAAATTCTTATAGTTACACCTTCACCACTCAGGAACGAACATTTACCTATATAAGAAAGGGAGTTAATAATTGTGTTATTTCTACTCACTGCCTGCACTGTGATTTGAACATGCTACCCTTGACCGCTCGACTCTTACACTGCCAATACGAACTGTAATGGTAAACCTTTTCAATGTGACATTTGAACACGTATGTAGTAATGTACCATTACTATTTTGCGTCCCTGTCAGAAACTTGCGAACATTCCGTATCTCGTTCCAGATCGATCACGCGGTCGTACTACCGCGGCGCGGCGGGCGCGCTCCTGGTGTACGACATAACGCGCCGCGACACGTTCAACCACCTCACCACGTGGCTGGAGGACGCACGCCAGCACTCCAACTCGAATATGGTCATCATGCTTATCGGGAACAAGAGGTGATTGTGACGCTTTGACCAGCAGACTCCGATACATACCAACGACAGTTTCACTCTCACTTGGGCCCCAGCAACTATTAAAGGAGTCTGTGCTTGGGCTCCAGCAGACTCCAACAGTAGCTCCAATCGACTCGGGCATGTATGTCACTTCGCAAAGGTACTTCAAAAAGCCCAGAGAATGAACCACTTTGGAGGTTTCAGCTGCAGTCCTTGAGGCATTAAAAAAAGACTAGCTCTAACTATTAGACCTAGTCTTTTCTGTTTATCATAATTCCCCTCAACGAATTCATCACTGAACATAATGAGATTGTGGTCAAAACCAAAGCCAGACTGAACTGGAAAATTTCTCGAGACCTAGGTAGTAGGTACTCTCTGTATGATAGCAGTTATTGACATTGGTAATAACATTTCCCTGCTAATTATTATAATTCCCAGGAAAATTCGCCAAGCATACCGTTACCATGATTTTCTGAAGATTTTCTAGCTCATCTTTATTCATGTTGCGCTCGCCCACAGATATACGCTGAGATGCTTTCTGCATATTAAAATAATCTGAAGTGACAACCTCAGTTCAATCTCTTGTTCTAGTATAATAGTCGTGTATAGTATACAACATAGAAGAATCTATATTGACGACTTCATAATAGGCTTTCGTGAATCGTGTTTTCGTGAAGGAATGATCTCTTATTCCTGGTATATTTAGGCTATAATTACAGTGTATCTAGTATACCTACCTATATTTTGCTGCACACTAGTGCACACCAAACTTCTAGAGATATTTTATGCTTATGATTTTAGTATGACCTGAATCTAGTATTGGATATGAACGCTCACTCCCCTTGCAGCGACTTGGAATCCCGACGCGAAGTGAAGAAGGAAGAGGGCGAGGCGTTCGCGCGCGAACACGGCCTCGTGTTCATGGAGACGTCGGCCAAGACCGCGGCCAACGTCGAGGAGGCCTTCATCAACACAGCCAAAGAGATCTACGAGAAAATACAGGAGGGAGTATTTGATATCAACAACGAGGTATGTTAGTTTTAAATAAAATAGGGTTATGTCTGACTACTATCTCGCCTGATGCAGGCACGATGCGGTCTACGATGGTGTAGGCTTAGCTGTTCATTCGTGGCAAGACGCTTAGGTTACTTCTATGAGAAACATAGATTCTGCCAAGAAACTCCTTACCGGTATGCATAATGTATGTGGAAGCAAATCGCTTCGTGCATAGAGGTGGAATGTTCACGATATACATATTGTGCCGTATTGACGTACGTCCTAGTGCCGCGTTTCGGCTTCAAAATGACTATTTCACAATTTGTCTACGTTCCGCGAAACGTGGATTTCTCAGTGGCAAACATTGCTTTCACAATAATTATTAGTCTCAAATACGTTTCATAAAGTATAGAAGCTGGTCAATGCAGGTGCTTCAAATTGAGTTCGGAGTATTGACAAATAAGTTTTTCTACTTGTGATTGGCCTTTTATCAAGATTATTATTTATCATCGTCGGTGGGTCTGGCTGTTGTCGTGTCTGTACGTAGGTACATAGTCCTGAAATCGCCACACATTCACTTTCGAGAGATATCCGGAATCCAGAATCCACATTGCGCTTTTATACGTAGGTGTTAAGTAAAAAAATCCTGACAGATTAAAAAAAAACTGCGTCAACGCAGAAAGGTGTAGATGTTTTTAAAATGACATTAATCCATTTATTAAAACGCCACTTGGCGAAGCTCCCGCTCGATATAAAAGCAACAAAAAGCAATCTGAACGCAGTAACATTCGAATTGACCAAATGATTTGGTATATTCCAGGCAAACGGCATCAAGATCGGGCCGCAGCACTCGACGGCGGGCGGCGCGGCGGGCGCGGGGGGCGCGGGCGCGGGCGGCGCCGCCGGCGGGGGCTGCTGTTAGGTGCTGCGCTGCACACACTGAGCGGGCGCCTGTTAAGCGGGCGAAATGGTAAGTGCGCACACTACGCACCATACTCTCATATTTGCCGATCCGGGCCCCGTGGTGGATTATTACCTAATCCTCCTCACGAAAGAGACTTGAGCTCAGCAGTGGGCGCAAATGAGTTGTGAAATGTGGAAGGTCTGGAAAAAATTGCATTAAGATTTGATAGCAACACTTTGTTGCACTCCAAGACATTCAAATAATAAATGACCGCCTATATAGAGACCTTTATTATTATTATTTTTTATTTTACTGTTATTAGTGAACCAAATAGATTAAAAATAATCATTCAATTTTATTTTTATCAATTTTCAGGAGGGAAAGCAGCTGTGTGCATCGAACAATGGTACGAAACTTACTGCATGTCGGATTAATAGGTTTATGTTGTATGTATATGCTGCAGGATTTAGCTTGGCTCAGGACTCTTATTGAAATTAACTCAACTACGCCACTCGGGCGCCTTAATCTAGTAGACGTTTGAAGAAAATTTACATTCATTCAATAGAGCGGTAGCACAGACTTATATATTGGTAGCCTAGAAAACATCAGCTGACTTTCTATTCAAAATTATACTTCGACTTTATAGTTCCTTTTTGTAAACTTGCTATTGCAAATAGGTGTTCTATTTCATGTAAATGGGTGTAAATTGTGCCGTGAAATTAAAGAATTCTAGTGTGAAATTCAACTATTTTATTGTTTCAGACAGGTTAGGTTGGTATTAAAATTTGACTTGATCTCTTGAGTAGTTTGAAACCACTTCCTGTGATCTCAAAAACATACGGTTCAGTAGAATTGGCGTATCCTTTCAGCAAAATTCTTGTCAGTAATAGTCTATTCAAATGAAAATTGTTGGTTTTTAATTGTTACAATCAAAACTGTCAGTAATACCAATACCACCAATCCATGGCATGATTTTTTTTTAATAATACCTTTACTGGATGTTAGTATAATTATCTTAAATTGAACCTACCATCATTATAAATGGTTAAATAAATGTGTCACAAAGTAACACTTAGTAAAGTGAGACTAAGCATGACTGTGATCTAATATAAACTTATTTATGAAACAAAATTCACAATGTTTCAGACTAATTTCCTCAAATATCACGGTGATAATTTACACCTAATATATTATGTATAACTAGATACCTTTCAGTGTTTATTGTACAAGTATAAATATGGGAAAGTTCGATTTGGACCAGACGAGTAAAAAAAAAACACTTAGTTGTATGTATAAATATGATAGCTAGTGTATCTTCATAACCATTATTGGCTTATACCTATTATAATTATATGTTGTGTATATGTATGTAATTTGTGTAGACACATTTTTTTTAATTTAGCCAAAATGCATCATCATTTCTCATTGTATGGGCATTTATAAAAGTACATATACATAAATGTGTAGTGTAAAATCGTAAATTCGTTTTATCATTGCTGTTACATTCATAATTTAATCGCGTTATGTGAAGGGAGGTGGGAATTGAGATGTGATGATGTTCTGAAATTGGTCTTGAGAAATGATTGTTAAAATTATAGTCGCGGTATCTTCTTACGGTACTTGTAATTTTGTAGCTAGACAACATCATACAAACAGTAGGGGTTCCAGCTTTAAAATTTTACGTTCGCCATAAGCTATAGCACGCTATTGGTTGAAAATTAATGTAAGCTTTAGCAAACATTGCCTGACAATTCAAGCTTGTCTGAATATGTACAGATGACAATGTGACCGGTTCGTCGTAGAAACCCTACTGTTTGTATAATGTGCAATTAAATAATACAATTTTATTGTTACATTATAGTTTTACTAATTTTATTCAAAGTTTAGTCATTTTTTTATTTATATATACCGTTCAATTCACGTGTATTATGTACAAAGTGATTGTAAATCTGTGTTATATAAAAAAATAATGTATTATTGATTAATGTTATTTTTCATTGATTGTGATTGATTTCTATTAACATTTATACCTTGCATCTTTTAAGTAACAAGTAACGAGACCCACATTTTGAGGTATTTATGGAAACAATTAATGATCTGACGCCTCAGTGAAACATGTTCGGACTAGGGACAGACTCGTTAGGCCTTCCACTCAATGATAGCATGGTGGCGTGTCGCGCTAGCTCTCTGGCCATTATTGATCTTCCATTATTGCGTTGAGCCCTTAAATCACGCGAGAAATTATTGCGCATTTTACTTGTAAATATGTTCGCGCGGTTCAGCATTGATTTGGAAAGCTAGGTCTAGCGGCAGCGCCTTCACTGCGTTCCTTTTTAAATGATAAATAAAAGAAAAGTATCAGAATAAAATTTAGCTATGCTTTTCGGTGGTGGCCTAGTATAGTTTTGCACAAGAAACTCGACAGAATATGGGGAAGAATAGAAATGATCGTCAAGGACTGCTTGCAAGGTACGGGAGAGACATGATAAAAATAGGTTATATTACTTTTAAGTTTAGCACATTGTAATAATATAATAAAAATATTTTGTAAGGTTACAATATGCAGACACATTTGTAAGGTGTAATTTCATGAGAGTAAATGTTGAAAATCCATGTTGTTTTTTTTAATTTCATGAATTAGTGGTCAAGATACAGCATTCCTTATATCCATCAGCAGTGTGTGTCATGTGAATTAATGATCCATCTATCATTCTATCCTATATTTACAAATAAATATAAATGGATTATATTTTTGTAATGACAAAATAACAGCCTTAAGTTTGTACTGCTTTTTACTAAATTAATTGGTGAAACCACGGGGCACAACTGCTAGCTAAAACAACCTATAACTAATTACTAATTTCATTCAACACTGTAAATACACAGTTCACAAACTCTGGAGTCTTCATCGTCACAGCTCCATTACTTTTGATTCCAGCCTTAGGTAAGCTGACCTCGCAGAGATCAAATACAGTTATGTCCAACTCAATCATGTGGAATATCTGGTTTTGAAGTATTTGGTATGCAATGGTCACTAACTCCGAGTCATATGTTGCTCCGTTTCTGACCCTGGAAAATAAAAAAAAATCTTTACAGCAATTCGGAGCAATAAAATCTTAAATCATAATCCATAGTAGTGACTGACCCATTCCATATAATATTCATGTCAGCAATGTCAAACGAAAGGTTCATTTTCTCTTTGTGGCCCACTTGAGGCATCTTGTATCCAAGAGAGACCTGTTCAGTGCTTGTTGATGTATCATTGTCCACAAAGTTAAAACCAAACTGCAGAAGATGATGCTGAAGCAAAAAAATAAAATAAATATAAAGCCTTCTCTATTCTGGGGGTTGATTAAAAAAAACAATTTCATAGAAATTCACCTGTGTGAAAGTGAACTGCTGAATGTTACAATCAAACAAGTGTTGTAATGTTAACTTCACAGCTGTTCCCACTTTTTGTTGGCCTCTTTCCAGCATGTAGGGCAGATGCGTGGCTCTATCAACTTTGAGGCTTACCCCCCAAGACAGAAGTACTGCCGTGTAAGCCACCTTGGACCTCGTGCTATTTTCTAAGGCTAATGTTACTGTTATCTGCAAAAAGTAGATATATTCAATAAGGTAGCCGCATCCTCTGTCTGAACATGTTATGCCAACCCAACGGCCGCTGACATGACTTAATGACTGCTAGCAATGAATAACTACCAAGACTGCCTGCTTTAATTTGCTCTTTGAAGCAGTGAAGCGCCCAGATGATGCCTCTTAACAGTTTCCTCAAACTAGTTATGTTTCAACATTATGCAAACATTATGCAAAGACAAAGCACAGGAGAGATTAATCAATGGCTGTTTTAATAGTAGCTGCTTGCATAAATTGGAATTTTACATAACTGTCCCATTATCTCACTGAGTAGTTTACATGAGCGATTTGCACTTAAAAACTGGCCAAGGGCAAGTTGGACTTGCACACTAAGGGTTACATGTATAAAAAGTAGGTACAAAAAATCACAGTTGTTGTATGGAAGCCCCCTTAAATATTTATTGTATTGATTTTTAGTATTCATTGATAAAGCGGCAACAGAAATAGATCATCTGGAAAAACTTCAACTGTTTAACTATCTCGATTCATGAGATACAGCCTGGTGACAGACAGACAGCAGAGGGTCCTACTTAACTTTTGTGGACGGAACCTTAAAAATAAATTCATTGTAACCTGCATGCAAGCAGATGGTGTCCAAATTGGTCTACACTTCATCTACTAGGACTATTCGTCCAAACCTAATCCAGATTGTGGTAATACTTACCAACAGCCCACTGGCGTCATCTTCAGAGTACTTCAAATTGGTCTGCTCTTCGAAAGTCACGGTGTATCTAGCTGAAGAGGCTTGAACAGCGCATACAATGGCTTGTTTCGCCTTCGAAGCGTACATTTTTAGTTTCACAGCAGAGTATCGCATATTAAGCATGGGTGATACCTTGTTCAGTTTCCACATACCTTCATTGTAAATGACTAGAAGATATCATACAAGACGTGTTAATAATTGTAGTATTATAAAAGTTACAGCTATATAATAGGGAGTAAAATGGAAATAAAACTTACTTGCAAGGGGATCGCCCGTTGCAGGAAAACTTGGATTTTTGGTTCTTTCTGGCTGCCAGCTTGTATTCCGGAGCATCGGTGGCATGATCACGTCCAGTTTTGGCCAAAATAATCAATGTAAATAAAAAAAATATTTGTATTTCGTAGATACACTGAATCTTGTGTTTGTTTGTTTTCAAAAGTAACGAATATTGATATGATTGAATGTTCGTTCGAAGAACGTACGTCGGCCATCCATTCGTTCATCATTCTACTGTCAAGTAACAAGTCCAGTCAATCCAGTTTTTTTTGTTTTGGCTTCGCACGGCTTGTGCATTTAGCCAGTGTATTAACATAATAATACTTAACAATAATAATAATCATTTATTTCAATCCATAAGAATCATATGCTTTAGAAATTATCATACCTACACATTTAGAAAAAACACATAACACTCTAGCTGTCAGGCTACTGCCAGTACATGAGTCTTGCAACTTGCATTAACGTTGCTTTTTGTTTTTGTGTTTGGTTTTGTTTGTTGTATCCAACAATGTAACTCACAACAGTAACTGTACAACTCACAACTGTCAACATAATTTTGGTTTGGCTTTTCGTTTTGTTGGTTCTTCTTCGCCTCGTCTTCTCCTGTCGCGTCGCGACTGGTATCCTATATAATCTGTGGTCACGACAATTACGAATTACGAATGACAGCGACATGTCGGAGTTTTGGCGGGAATACGATAGTGAGACGTTGTTGGTTTTGTGTTATTTTCTTAAACTTGTGTTTCTTCGAGTGTTAATGTGTAATATTGGTGGAATATTAACCATTAAGTGTTCGTTAACGTGCACGAGTGTGGGCGAATGATACAAACTCAAAAAGCGTGTCATTTCGTATTTTTTCCAAAACTCCCAGGAAGTTTCAGTAAAGCATCCACCACTTTACTGAATCGTGACTTTGACTATGTAAATAATTGACTTGACTACTTGACCACGAGGATTGCTTTAAAGCTATTACTTTCCTAATGTGAAAATAAAAATATTATGTACTTACGTTATTATTATATATTATACTTGACACTGGCTATATGCACAAACCGTGCGAAGCCATAATTAAACAAAAAAAAAAAAAAAAAGACAGCGACATGTCGCTCGCTGCCCGCTGGCTGACAGACAAGCAGACAAAGTGACAACAGACAAACAATATTTATTTATTATGGACCGTCATTCTTTCTTTCTTCAGTCTTCTTAGTTTTAGTTCAGTTCATACAACATCACAGAGTTCACAGATTTCTCATCCAATTTCTTGATACTACGTCTATTACTACATTACATAGGTACTATACATTGTTACAAAGAAAATAATCAAGCAAGTTATTTACTACATTATTACAAATTCTCTGACTTATATACGTTCATCGTGCCCCTTACTAAATATCTGTATTCTAAGTTCGCTCAAATTCTTAGGAGTCATTGTACAACGTTCTATCACTGTTTATCTTGTTTACGTAGCTTGGACTTCGCCTGGCAGCGAGCGATAATAATTATTGTTTGTCGCGCATTCGAATCGGTAAAACACTCATTTTAGTACCAACCGGCGGTGAGAATGGCTGAGCTACGTTACGACGGTCGTGTTGCGATAGTTACGGGGGCCGGCGGAGGCCTTGGCAAGGCGTACGCCCTTCTCCTGGGTTCAAGAGGAGCTAAAGTGGTGGTGAACGACTTAGGAGGCGGGAGAGACGGCGCCGGAAAGTCCAACTTTGCTGATGCAGTCGTCAAAGAAATCAAGGCTAAAGGTTTGTCTGTTTGTTCAGCTTGGGATGTCTGAAAAACATTTACCTATTATACGATAATTTTGGTAATGAACATCTGAAAACAATGTCTCCACTGAATATACTAAAGTAGTATAATAATAAGTAGTATTTTATTTGCTAGCAGATTGTAAAGTCAAAACTTGAATAACAAGTTAAACTGAACTTTGAACTATAATAATGATTATGCCTTTTGTATTTCTACAAATTTATACATGTTAGTTTTGGGCTGTAAAAAGTCAATACTTTTATGTGCCAGTTTTATTCATTCATCATCATTAGGTATTAGGTATTTACAGTTTACCATTGCTATAATGTTTTTGTGTTACTTATCTATTATCTGTGAGTCTCAGGGGCATTATTCAGCAAGCACATTGTGTGCCTGGGTGCGTTGAAGGCAAAATGTATATGTGGCTGTACTTTGTGTCTGATTAGTGTAGCATTTCCCTTAGAGCGTCATACATGTTTTTTCTCCAAATTACCATTGTCTCTCTGTACCGGTTATACTATGATAATATCATCTGCATAGTACAAGTTTCCTGACCTATTCTTTCTACTTAAAACTCACGATGCCGCCTTCTTTACCCTCTGACTTTGACCCCTTAAGGTTCTTTGGTTTTATATATATTATACATACAATGATGTTATCATTTGCATATTTATCATTTACCTAACTTAAATAATACTTGTTTCATGTCCTTGAGTGTTGCACAGTCCCCATAAACAAAAGATAACAAAATTTTTCCATACAAAGGCAGACTTGAGGCTGGTTAATTATTATGTTTTACTCATAATTAAATATTAACATGGGTTATCTACGTACAAATTTTGTATGACGGTTGAAATCCCAAATGACTGGCAGATTTAAGCAGGTGCATATTATCCACTATGTAAAATGCATTAGCTATGTGCCTGATTATGCAACATGCAAGCATTTAATTACATTAATAAAAAGAGATTAGTACAATAATTTTGTAATTGGTTACATAATCATGCTGTATTATTTTCAAAAGTTAATCCATTGAGATAAGGTAAAACCTTCAATAAAGGTCTTCTTGTATATAGCTTTCATACGTATGAATCTTATTTGTACTTTAATTTAGAGATATTTTAACACTTTGTTGAATCAATTCAATGTCATCAAAATGTTACCTTTCTATATATTATTCTGTATGTTAATATAAACATGATCCATTGCTTTCGGACTCTATTTACATGGAATTAGGTTTGAATTAGTTAGTCATATACAACTTTATGTACTTACCTACATATTAATGTAGCTTATAAACTGGAGAATCATTGAACTTTGATCATAATTATATGTAGGTACATACTAGCCCCACCCCGCAGTGTTACCTGCTGTTTCTTGAATAAAAAGTAGGCTATGTGTTAATCTAGGGTGTTCGCTCCTCCAACCCAATTTTCTTCAAAATAAATTGGTCCAGCTGGTTCAGCGTGAAGAAGTAACAAACACACAAAGTTTCGCTTTAATAATATTAGTAGGATGATATTGCTTTTGTACAACCTTATATAATACAAATATCATCAATAAACATTCGGTTATTTCAGCATGAAGAGGGAGCCAACGTGGTTATCTATAACATTTGATTAATATGGATTATCACACCCATTTATCATTGTAGGTGGTGTAGCGGTGGCGGATTACAACTCGGTTGTTGAGGGAGAGAAGATTATTAAAACTGCAATTGATAACTTCGGCCGTGTTGATATCCTTATCAACAATGCCGGCATTCTGCGTGATAAGAGCTTCGCAAAAATGTCCGATCAGGTAATTGAACTTAGTACTCTGTGAATGGACGATAGATCCATGGTTCAATAGGTGTATGAAGAAAAATAAAGACTAGAATGATTATTCAGTATGGCATTTACCTTATCAATACTGTTCCTAAACTTAATAATATGCACACTTGCTCTTTGAATAGAAAACTATACAATACTTTAAACTTTAAAGGCTAAGATTTAACCAGCACTATCTTACCTGGTGTTAAGTCACCAAGTGGCCAAAGATGGTAAACATCATCAGTCTAGAATGGAACTGGCTTCAAGAACCACTGCCGAAACCGATAGGAATTTCTCAATCTAGACGTTGGTACTAAAATATTATATGCTTGAGTCGAGGTTCAAACGGTCCCATGGTTATAGCTTACGTAGTATTTATTTCCTCTATGTTTATAGCTGTGCAATAACTTCATTATTTAAAGAAAATGTATATTTTTAGGACTGGGATCTCATCCAAGCCGTACACGTCAAGGGTGCGTTCAAAACCACACAAGCCGCATGGGATACCTTCAAGAAACAGAAATTCGGTCGCATCATCATGACGTCCAGTAACGCTGGCATTTTCGGCAACTTCGGACAGGCTAACTACAGGTTAGTGTTACCATTATTTTTATGGTGAATATCCCCCATGTCGGGGAGTCAGTAGTCCGGTTAACTAGTCAACGTCACAAGCCAGGAAAGTGGTAACTTTCTACTTCACAAAAAGTTTTTGTGACAATTGTATAGTATATAGTATATTATAGATGGATTGCTAACTCTTTATTGACACCAAAATATACAGAACACAGAAAGGCAGACTTAAAATAGGTGCAATGGGCACTCTTATCGCTTAAAGCGGTCTCTGCCAGATAACCTTTGGATGGACAAATACCTGCCAATATACTGCGTGTAACAAAAGCCCAGAATAACATACATTTTGACCGTTACAGTAACAATAATGTGTCATGATCGCATAATTATATAGATCCTAACTAGGAATCCCTGTTCCTGTAACTATGAGATGGCCCCCTAACACTCCAACTCAGAGCAAACCTGAGCAATGTGGTTCACACGAACATATGCCTTGTGGCTATTCCCATAGAGCACACAACCTCGCGCTTTACTCACACCTTATGAACTACTTACACCACAATCCTGTTTATGTGTGTCGTATCAGGTTGTGTTAGCTTCTAGTTTCAAAGTTTATCAGGCCGCTCAAGGGCATTTCACCTGGCTTAACGACTGCTATCTACTTGATGGCTTAACGCGCCATCCGAAGCACGGACCGATGGGAGTCATAGGTGGCCGAGGATCGAAGCCGGTGTCGTTAGATTCTAAAGCGCACAAGTTACCGCTTTGCTGCCGTGTCTCATAATTCCACATTGTCACCAGCACTGCGAAGCTCGGCCTCGTGGGCTTGGCTAACACCCTGGCTCTGGAGGGAGAGAAGTACAACATCAAAGTGAACACCATCGTGCCCACCGCCGCCTCCCGTCTCACTGAAGACATCCTGCCCCCAGAAATGTTCCAGGCTATGAAGCCCGAGCTGATCGCTCCGGTTGTTGTGAGTACAAGATGATTGATATGCTTAAAGATTGAAAGACAATCTCTTGGCTAAGAAAAGTCACTGAATTCGATTCGACTACTATCCCGCGGGAACCGTTAATTTTTACGGGGTAAAAAGTAGCCTATGTCACCCGAGATAGTGTAGCTTCCCAACAGTGAAAGAATTTTTCAAATCGGTTCAGTAGTTTCGAAGACATAATACTTTTCGAAGTTATTTTAAGACTGTTTCTATGTGCAACTTCAAATTATAATGTTCTGCACGCAGGCATACATGGCGCATGAGTCCTTTACTGATTCAGGAATCGTTATCGACTCCACTCTGGGATACGCCACCAAAACCCACTTTGTTAGGAGCACTGGAACACCATTGAAGTAAGTCTAAGTACTTTGATTATAACCATATGATGATGTGATTATGAAGAAGTAGCTTGATTAGATAATAATAAATATAGATGTACAGAGATCCTGAATTATCAAGTACTTTTGAATCAAAATGATATAGCCCATTTATGATAAACTCATTTCATTATCGAATAACCGGCTTCGGTAAATCTCGCCCGCTCAAAAACTGGCCATAGGCGAGATGTCCACTTTTTGTAATAGTGGGATAATTCGCCCGAAAGCAGACTGCAGAAGCGGACGAGTTGTCTTTAAATTTTAAGGAGATCTTTCGCCCTATTCGTATAATAAATGTATATTTGGACGTTTTATAGTGGATATTCTATTTCTACGCACGAAGGAATTTGCTTCTACATCAAATAAAATTGATATAATTGTGCATAATGCGAAAAGTGAACTCTAAGTAGTCCAAACCTCCGGAGTCTATAAAGACGTGATAGTCCGAACCTTATAAATTATAAAAAAAAATCCGTTCGGTAATACAAATAGCACAATGTTTACAGGAAGAAACCATCCGACCCAGTGACAATAGAATCGGTGAAGGATAACTGGTCCAAGGTCACCGACATGAAAAACGCCAAGCACTTGGACAGGATCGCCGAAGTCACTGTTGATCTAGTTGAGAAGTTGCAGGTACACAATTATTCTAATAATTAATGAGAAATGTAGAATATAGAATTTTAGAGTGTAATGGTTCAAAAATAGACTGTATTTTAGGGTTGTAACACACTTTTAACACTTTTTAGGACTTCGAAGAACGCAGCAAGTTAGACGGAGAACGCGAATCGTACTGGACAACATACTCTTACGATTCAAAGGATCTTGCACTGTATGCCCTCGGAGGTAAGTGTTGTTTTCCAACTTTATACAAAAAATATTTCATACAATTTTTAAAACATAATCTAATCGGATATGTTTTTCAAAGATCCGTTTTATATGTTTAAAAAGATCTTAAATCGGTAAATATACACGGCCTGACGCCAGATTATAATGTCAATAAGGTTCAAAATGAACAGCCTCATGTCTGTCCGCAGTGGGCGCGTCCGTGGTGAACCCCTCGGACCTCCGGTTCGTGTACGAGAGCCACGAGGAGTTCGCGGCGCTGCCCACGTACTTCATCCTCGCCGGCATGTGCATGGAGTCGCCCATCGTCGCCAACAGCATGCCGCCCGGGAAGCATGCCGACTTCACTAACGTGAGTTTTAAATTTGACGTGAAACTATAAGTGACTAGCTGCGCCCCTCGGTTTCACCCGCATTTGTATAATCTTAATATATATAAATTACGCGTCACGTTGTTTGTCCGCAATGGACTCCTAAACTACTTAACCGATTTTAATCAAATTTGTACACCGTGTGCAGTGTGATCTAACTTAACAGATAGTATAGCTTACATCTCAATTTATAGTCGCAATAACAAAATCCTTAGCCACAGCAACGCGTGGCCGTGTCTGCTAGTATACTATATATCTTTTAGAATTGTAGTCTGTGTTATTCTGATATGTAAGCTATATTATTGTGAAGTTTCATCAAAATCCATTCAGTAGTTTTTGCGTGAAAGAGTAACAAACATCCATCCATACTTACAAACTTTCGCGTTTATGATATTCGTAGGATAAGTTTTTTTTTATATAATTTCCAAGCTGCAATCGGTATGACTTTTATCAGATTTGCTGTGGGAGATTTGTTGATGTAGAGTGTGGCCTCCAATGAGAAAGAACCTCATTTTATTTGTTTGGCTCTGATCCCTATTGAGGGGGTAGCGCTGTCTTTATTTTAAGTCTTGGCGTGTAGCCCTGGTTTGTGTTACGGCCAGAGTATTTGGTTGCCGCTTTATTAATAAGTGAACGAGAATTGAGAGTAATCACGCGTACGCGTCACGTTTAGGCACCTTTCGTTACATGAGAGAGAAGAAAGATAATGTGACGTAGAGAGAAAGAGAAGGAGAGCTATATAGTCCGACACTACGGAAGTGGAGTAAAAGAGAGCGATATACGATACAAGGAGATAGGATAAGATTGATTGTTATTTGGCAAGTTTCACTTGTATCACATTTTCCATGTTCATATGTGAAATTGTCATTGCAATGCATACTTAATCATTATCGATTGCTACTGGGTCAAAGTTCTTTCTTTGTTCAACACCACATCATAATATTGCATATTCATTTATGAAGCTAATTCATGATAAAATGGTCGCTAGGAGCTTGTAGTAGAGTTGAGGATTGAAAATTAATATTGAGCGACGTTAATAATATTAACATTTAATGTAATCAGAGTTTCAAGTTCATTGCAAACTCTTTAATATACATTAAACTATCTAAACAAAAAAAGGTATTTCACCAGTAAATCCAAAATCAACCATAAAGTCTCATTATGTGATAGTTTTATTTTGTTTTTCTAGTCTATGTCTAGCATTATAAAGACTTAAAGTTTGTTGCCATTGTAAATTTGTTTGTTACGGCTAAACTCTGGAACTACTCAGGTTCCAGAAATGTATGTCACTGATAGGTGACAATAAGCTACAATATTTCTGAGTGACATCGTATGAGTATATCGAGCGAATGCAGCTTTACGCAGATAGCAATATGAATACAAGCAATATAGATAGTAATAAAGATAGCGCAGAATACCTATACAATAACCTAGAAAAAGGTATCTCAATTAAAGCGAGATAGCATCGGGATTTTGTATAATATCATACATGAGCGTGTTACGAGTATCTCTCTCTTTCATGGGTTTGAGTACCATGAGTATGGAGCGTCCAGCCAGGGCTAAAGGTTTCAATCCTTTTACAGATCCTCCATGGAGAACAGTATATCGAGTTCGTGGGGGACTTCCCCGGCACGGAAGGCACGTTCACCACCCGGTGCTACGTCGTCGACATCCTCGACAAGGGATCCAGCGCTGTAGCCATTGTCAACAGTAAGTGGTTTACGATTCACCGTTTCTTTCCATACGGACGTTCCCATTTTGATGTATGATAATTATAATATGTAAGGTACCTACCTATACTTACAATCGATATGTCAGTTTGTTTTGTTGATATGTTATTCCTACAAAATAACCGAGCCCCCTGCTTAAGCAATTAATGAAAAATGGTTTCTATAATGTCTTGAGCTTGATATGCGCTGTGCGTACATTATTAAAACTTTAGTTCATCCGTCATAATTATTATGAATAGAACATACTTTGGTTTCCATACGCATTCAAAACACGTCTTATTATCATGTATGATCGAAAACAGAAATGTGTTTTATGTTTTCATGAAAAATAAACAGCTTTGCTTCACGATAACTTATCAACATAAGTATCTGATATTATATCACTTTGTTATATAAATTTATAAGGCACCATTATCTAAATTCATTAAAGATAATTGTTATCTAATAAGTAGGTACATAACGAATTTGGGAATCAAGTTTAGGTAATTACTAGTTACATAAAAAGTATGTTTTCTTTACTTTGTAGACATTTTTTCTCTATGATGCACTGATTTAAAGATAATAGCGAAAAACTCAAAAGTGGGAACATTAATCCTTAATTAAAACTTTAATCTGTAACTCCAATAGTAGTAGTTAACTCCCTAAGCACCTTATTTAAACAACAATATAAAGAAAAACATATTATCTATAATAACCCTAACAATTCCCACTTCTGAAAATCAGTTATTATTGAACCTAAAAAGCTAGATAGTTATAAGATTAAGGGTGTAACTAAGAAAAGGAAAAAAAAATTAAAACTAACAATTTCCATCTCCAGGTGAAATCTTCCAGAACAAGGAGCTGATCTACCGCACGCAGCAGCACATCTTCGTGCTGGGACAGGGCGGGTTCGGGGGGCCGAGGAACAGCAAGAGCGCGGTCGGTGTGGAGGCGGCGCCGAAGCGAGCCCCCGATGCCGTGGTGGAGCAGAAGACTGCGGAAGACCAGGCTGCTTTGTACAGGTGCTGATTCTTTCTTTTTCACCGACTTCGAAAAACCGAATATCTGTCGTGTGGTGTGTCCTACTATAGAGGAGGTTCATGGTTTCGAGGCTGAACATGTTTACCACAGACCACAGACAGACTGGAGAGGTTACAGACGTGTGATTGTGGTCAAATGCACACCTAAAAAGATGAAGGTTGTTCCTTAAACTTTCGCGAACTGAATACATGTTAATTAGTATTTAAACGGGTCTTCTCGTGACCACGGCCGATGTAACTCGGTCGAAACGTCGAGGTATGTCAAAATTATATATTTTGATATTAGTTTGTGCGCGAATTAGACCCGTTTAAATACTAATTAACATGAAGGTTGTTAATTCGGTTTCATTTGTTTTTTACCGGACTGCCGAAGGAGGGTTATTAAAAGTTTGTTCTCAGCCTAGATCTCTGTTAACTATGAATCAAGCATAGTAGATGCAAATGGCAAATGTTTGATTCAATATTGCACTAATTACAGGTTGTCTGGTGACTTGAACCCACTCCACATCGATCCTAACGTAGCGACAGTGAGCGGACATCCGCGGCCGATCCTGCACGGTTTGGCTTCGCTCGGTTTCGCTGCTAGACATGTCTTGGCCAAGTAAGTGTATTGTTTTCTTATATTGTTTAATCTGTGGTGAATTGGAATCGGCAAAGTTTCTATCAAGTAGCTTTTGAAATTTCAATTTTACAGAATTATATCAATAGGGACAGTAGGTACCGCTACCATACACCTATTTCATTGTCAGATCTTGAACCAGTATTGTAGTATTGTATAGTTATTTTGTGTCAGTCTGATAATCCAGGACTTAATATTATTATGTTATCTGTAGACTTAGACATAACAATCACATTATTTTGCCAAATTGAACTACAAGTTATTTTGATAGTTCTAACTAAAGATATTGCATTTGTTTTCATAAAGAACACTTCATTTCCCAGATACGGCGGCAACGACTCCGCCAACGTGAAGGCAATAAAGGCGCGTTTCGCGAAGCCCGTGCTGCCGGGGCAGACGCTCGCCACCGAGATGTGGCTGGAAGGCAAGCGGGTGCACTTCCAAACTAAGATCAAGGAGACGGACACCGTCGTTATTGCAGGTCTGTGATTTTATTTTACTCACTACAAAAGTTATGCCCAAGCTTTATTGTCCACTGGAATCTGGAATTCTGGACCCCCTATGATGGCTTAGGGCCTAATCCTCGCAAAAGTGAGGCCAGATCCATGCTCATCAGTGTGCGAGTGGGTTGTGATGATGAACATTGTGAAGAGGTCGAGGCAGGAGGTAATCTCCAGAATTACTCCTCATACGATAGCAATTTTATCACCTTTCCATAGCATATAACTTATATTTATCAGGTGCCTACGTGGACCTCAAGAACGTAGTGTCGGGCAGTGCCGCCGCGGCCGCGTCCGCGCCTGCCTCCGCCGGCGCCTTGAAGAGTGACGCTCTCTTCGCGAAGATACAGGAGGAAGTCAAGAAGAACCCTGGCCAGGCTAAGAGCGTCGGCGGAGTATTCTTGTACAACATCACTGACAATGGCAAGACTGTGAAGCAATGGAGTAAGTGCACTCTTGATTTTTCTTTACCGTCAGTTTGTCTGGCTGCCCAAGGGCCTCTGACGTGGCTTAACGATTGCTATCTATTGCTAACAATGGGCCGACAGTTTACGGTACCCTCTGAAGTATGGAGCAAAGGTGATCCACAAATTTAGTTGCGTCATAAATGACGGATGTGGATAACCTCTAATTACCCTTTCGTCTGATTCCATTTTCGTCATAAATCGTCGGTTTCTCTGGGAGCGACAAGAGATCCTAATCCGATTAGTGATAATCTCAGTACCTACGTCGATCGGCGATGCCGCCAGTAGTGATGGAATTTATATTCCCACCCAAAGATACAAAAAACTACACTCCTATGATGTTTCATGCGTCACAGAAATTATTCCATGTGGCCAGTGCAACTTTCTTCCATTTGCTTCGGGTTAATAATTAATTGTCTTTTTCAGCTTTGGACCTGAAGACTCCCTCAGTGCACGATGGAAGTCCTAAGTCAGGCAAAGCTGACACAACAATGACTGTCTCCGACAATGATCTGGTTGAGATTGCTTCTGGATCGTTGAGCCCTCAAGTGGCCTACTTGAAGGGCAAGCTCAAGATTGCTGGCAACATTATGCTGGCTCAAAAACTCGGGCCACTGCTCAAGTCAGAATCCAAGCTTTAAGTATGTGAATGAGGGCATTCTTCACATAGTATGTTATCACATATCTCAATGATAAAGGGCTGGTTGGATTATGTATAATAATATATCATGTATTGTATTGAATATATCTACGAATTATGTTATAAGATAAATATTAGAAATTGGCCATGATGAAAACACTGCATGGTGCAGCCTTTAGAATTTTCAACTAACTGTGATAGATGTAACATGATTATAAGCAAAATGGTCCTCAATTTCTAGTGTTTTCTTTATACTCTTGTTAATTCCACTAGTTTAAGTAATATATCTGTTATAATTTTTACTATGGTGGAGGAATAAACACCACTTTTTATGAGTATCAAATTAGTTTTATTTTATTTTAGGAATTAGTTTTCCTTTATTGAATAGATTGGCCTCTTTCACTTCCATTTCCCAGGCATTTTTCATTTGTGGTTGAGAGGTCAAGTCCAGGAACTTGCTAGCTTGGACCTCAGGAAGTCCTTTAGTCCGCACAGCTGTACCTATGATGCAGCAGTATGTTCCTGGTGATATAACAAAATAAATTCACATTTATGGAAAATAGAAGCATGCTGTGGTGTTGTTCTAATTGTTTCTAAAAGCGGAAGCTGAAAACAGCAGTGAAATATCAAGAGAGTATTCTTCATATATTCATTATTATGCAGTATCTATCTACTAGGAGTGTATTTAACTCATGAGCAATGGAAGCAATTTGAAATTTATTTCATAAGTACTAGTCCAAACAAATGAAAGCAGTAAAACAACAGCAAACTAGTTTTAGTCTTCACAGGTAAGTATATCATACATAGAGGAATGAAATACCTATTTTGAGTGAACCTTTATCAATTATTCCATCAGCAGATTCACATTTTGTTATTTTGGCTCGTCCAGATTCATCAGAAATTATCAAAATATTTGTTCCAACTGTTTGTTCGATTGTACCTTGCAGCCACACGTCCAACGGCGGGGTTTTGTTAATCAAATCTTTCACTAAATACTTTCTAGGGCATAATGCCATAGTCACAACTAGCTGTCATGGTCTTCTGTGCTGTGTGCGACTACTCACGACTATAATGTCTTTAAATGTACCTACAAAAATAATTATTAGTCAGCTAACCAATTGGTCACATTCTTTTTTGTTATGACTGCACGGTTTGTGTACATATAGCCAGTGTCAAGTAATAAAAATTGAAGTAGTTAGGTAAGTATTTCTTATTTTCACAATACAAAAGTCATGGCAATAATCCTCTTGTTCAAGTAGTCAAGTGAATCATTAATTAATACAGTCAAAGTCACGATTCAGTAAAGTGATGGATGCTTTACTGAAACTTCCTGGGAGTTTTGGTAAAAATGCGAAGTTACACGCTTTTTGGGTTTAGGTATATCATTTGCCCACACCTACACGCTAATGAACTGATGACTAGTATATGAACTAATGACTAACGCTAATGACTAGTAATGACTAGTATTCCACCAATATTACACATTAACACTCGAAGAAACACAAGTTTGAGAAGAAAATCTAAATTAACCCAACAACGTCTCACTATCGGATTCCCGCCAAAACTCCAGACCAGGCAGACACATATTATTATAATTTGGATAAGGGTTACAACAAATAGCTTACGATTTAGCACATTATTAGTTAGTTATTGGTGCAACTTGCAAGGAAATAAATTTATATAATAATTAATATTATCTAGCAGCAAATCGTGCCCGCCCCGTTCCGTATAACATACATAACACATTAGTTATGGTTATGGGCGTTATTTAGCATAGATAGTTAGATAGTTATATAACTATCTATTCAACATGACAACGATAACTCGTTATTAACAGTCCAAAACTATCTATTTTAATTACGCTTGGTGGTGGACGGAAACGGAGCGGTTTCACAACAATCACTCGTTTTGTAGGGAATGCAAACCGTAGTTATCTCACAACGCTCTCAAAACACGCGATGTATAACGATTAACGTCATTGAAGTTAGCGTCATAACTGCTGCGCCAAAGTTCTGGGCGGTGGAAACGGTGTTTTCAAAACCATCACTCGTTTTGTAGCGAATACAAACTATGTTATGTCACATAGCTCTCAAAACACGCGATGTATAACGTCATTGAAGTTGGCTAATTTGGCTATCCTTTCAAGTAAGCAAAATAACGAAGTTGTAAAAATAGACAGTTATTGGAAATAGATAGTTATTATAACGTTATTGAAAAACCAATAACTGTTTCGTTTCGTTATTTGAAAAACCGGTAACGACACACAAAGAGAATACAAACGCTGGAGTTTTGGCGGGAATCCGATAGTGAGACGTTGTTGGTTTTGTATTATTAGCTCAAACTTGTGTTTCTTCGAGTGTTAATGTGTAATATTGGTGGAATATTAACCATTAAGTGTTCGTTAACGTGCACGAGTGTAGGCGAATGATATAAACTCAAAAAACGTGTCATTTCGCATTTTTTCCAAAACTCCCAAGAAGTTTCAGTAAAGCATCCACTACTTTACTGAATCATGACTGACGATGTAAATAATTGACTTGACTACTTGACCACGATTGCTATAACATTGCTGTGACTTACTTAATGTGAAATTAAGAAATACTTAAAATAAAATACTTGACACTGGCTATATGCACAAACTGTGCGAAGCCATAACTAAAAAAAAAAAAAAAAATACAAACGCTAGGTACGCTAGAACGATACATAGCTCACATTGATTAGTGATTTGATTGTCGACATTGATTGAGTATTGAGATGACAATGACAATATTATTGACATATTGACGAAACATTGCAACCGTTCCATTTCACGGATCATTTTACGTAAGGTACTTTCTAACAATAATATCACAGATTTCTAATCTCTCTGTGTTCGTCGAATATAAACTATAAAAATATATCTATTGTACCTACCTACGTTGGCGACTCTAAAAATATAAAATATTATTATAGTATAGGTAGGTATTACACCCGCAACCCGCAACTTCAACAAAACACTGACGGTACTTACGATCGATAGTAGGTACCTACTATTAGTTCTAATACAAAACGTATGTGTGCATTTGTGCATGTTACTCTACCGAAAGTCTGACAATAGGAAGACCACCAAGCCTATACCTAACCTATTTACCTAAAGCAGGTAGGTAGGTACGTTTTCGTTATTCCTTGGAGTACCTACCTAAGCGATTAAAAGTTGACTCTACTATACCTAGCCTACCTATAAGTAAATTACAATAGATATAATCGTCTATTTAATACCTACCTAGTTTCTGGGTAGGTTAGGTTAGGTTAGTAATTAATAATATATTATTATAATAATAAGATATTATTATAATAATAATCAACTGATACCTATTATTAATCCTAATAATCAGTAGAATAAAGTTTATTAACATAATACATCAGTTATTTTAAAAGTATCCTAATAATTATTTATGTGTATATCCTAATAATTAATATATCCTAATAATTATATATCCTAATAATTAATTATTATTATTTATGTTATTTTAAAAGTAAGTATACTAATAATATTACGGTAACGTTATACAATTGGAGGGCCTAGTTCTAAAAGTCACTTAGTCCATTCTGAAATTTATTGGGTAGTACTAGCTGACCCGACAGATGTTGTCCTGTCCTTGTCTCTATGGGAAAAAGCTTCCTCTCCTTCTATATCTATCTCTTTCCCTCGCACTCTATCTCTCTACCTCTATATCCATATCTTTCCCTCGCACTCTATCTCTCTTCCTATCCCTCTGTCTCTCTCCCTGCCCCAGCTGCTAAACTGAGTGACAGCTGTCAACTGTACAACCCGATTTTATCAGATATAATTATTTTTCCCAGTTTCAAAAATGTTCCCGTGGTAACGGGATAAATAGTATCCTATATCCTTCTCCTAGTTCTCAGCTACCTTCCTGCCAATTTCAAGCCTAATCGGATCAGCCGTTCTTGAGTTATAAAAAGTGTAACTAACACGACTTTCTTTTATTCATTTGAATTTGAACTTTGTACAGAGGTAATAAAGTGCAAATTGACTCTTTGACGTTAGGAATTATTATTGTTTAAACAACAGTGAGTGCTTGTAATTCAATATGAACTTTATAGAATAGCAATAAAGCTCGTTTTAGTTAGAAAATGTTTGTATGGGAAAAATAATAGGGCTGTTTTTAGGGGTTTTCCGGCAATTATTCAAATTTTTCTCACCGTAAAAACCATCTTTGAACTTCAACGAACATTAAAAAAAAAAGAATTGGCCTAATTGGTCCAGGCGTTGTTGAGTTATGCGCTTACCAACACATTTTGCGATTCATTTTTATATTATAGATTTATGTGTGTCTCTCTCTCTCTCTCTCCCCATCTCTTACTTTACTATATTATCATTACATCTTTATCAAATCCCTAACTTCATATAATAGGGTTTGTCCATACGAAATTTCAACCCCTATTGCACCCTCTTTAAGATTTATTGTGACAAAAGGTATCCTAGGCCTGTCTGCTAGATCCATTAGATCTCTATACAAAATTTCATCGAGACCGGTTCAGCCGATTAGCTGTGAAAAGGTAACAAACAAACAAACAGCAAACGGATAGTTAGGTATGTATAATTTTAGTGTGGAAGTACTTACCGTTGAAGTTTATCCTCGTTTATGGTCAATATACTTAAAAACGGCACATTTAAAGTTATTAGTTTTCACCAAATATTGACTAATAAATAAAACAACCTTGTTGCACAAAGTTTCTGCCGCAGGTACCTAATTTAAACAGTGAAAAAACGGCCACTGAATCCACTGATGTAGCCAGGACATAGACTAAAAATTGATGAACTTAGTTACTAGTGAAATATAAGTAACATATACTCGTAGTCACTTTTTGCTGAGAATTTATGTTCTGCTTTGTAGGTACTTAGTTACGTTATGAACCGAACTGAATAGAGTTAGAGATTTTAGGCACTGGGAAAAACGCACTTAGAGTCATTTTAGAGAAAAAAGAGTAAGACCAAACGAAAGAGGACAAAAAGTAAAATATTTTGAACTGGTAATATAAAAACAGCAAAATTAGGACTTAGTGACTTTTAGAACTAAGCCATCCAATTATAGAATTAAGTAGGTACTTATGCACCTACCTAGTTACCTGTACCTACCTACTAGAAAAAAGTAGGTACCTAGGTACTTATACCTAGTCAGGTCATAAATTCTGTCACATGTTTTATATAAAATAATTGAAACAAGTTTATTCATTATGTAACCATTTATATACCAAAATGAACTTAACAAAACATAGATTCTTATGACACTAAAGTTTATTCAAAATGACCTCCGTGATTTTGAATACAGGCCTTCAATCTGCGCGGCCAGTCGTCTATCGCAGCACGAACGAGGTCCATGTCAATATCGGCGGCTGCCTTAATCAAGGATGTCTTGAGTGACTCCAAATTGGGATGAGGCTTTGAGCACGCCTTTTCCTCCAAGTGTTGCCATATCTTGTAATCTAGCGGATTCAAATCTGGACTGGAGGAGGGCCAGTCTTCGTGCCGGATGAAGTCGATTTCACGCGCCGCCAGCCAGTCTTGTGTGCTCTTCGCTCTATGAGCTGGCGCCGAATCTTGTTGGAATACCCAGTGCCTGTTATTAAACATGGTATGAGAAACAGGTTCCACAAGGTTCGTCAGGACTGTATTTTGATACACAACTGCATTCGTTTTTACACCTTGCTCACAAAAATGTACCTCTGTTAAGCCCCAATAAGACACTCCCAACCATACCATGAGCGAGGATGGAAAATGACCTCGTTGGACACGCGGAATACGGTTGCTCGCTTCTTCACTACTGTGTGCGTACACCTTATCATTTTGTTTGTTGTAGCTCTCTTCTACGGTAAAATTTTTTTCATCCGAAAAAAGAATTTCCTGATATTTTTTTCCCGCGTACCGCTTCAACAAAGCGCGGCATCTCTTCAGTCTCAGGTCCATTAGACGAGCATTCAAATGATGTCCTGTTTTTCTTCGATATGCCCGAAGCCCTAAGTCTTCATTTAACACCCTTTTCACCGTGGTTCTGCTTAATCCCATCTGAAGGGCCAACAGTTTCTGCTTACGTTTGGGATTTCTTTGAATTCGCGCCTTCACAGCTTTTATCACTGCTGGAGTCCTAACAGACCGAGGGCGACCACTTCTTGACCTGTCATCTACACTTGAGTCTTCATTGTATCGTTTGATGGTACGATAAACGAATCTCTTGGTTATATTCAAATTTTTCAGTATGTCAAAAATTTGAATTGGCGCGTAACCGCAACGATGCAACGCAATAACTGCAACACGGTCTTCTTTAAGCGTCCACTCCATATTTAAAAATGAGTAAAATTCTAAAAAGTATACATTTTTATTTTCACGAACAATTCGAAATTCGAATTCAATAAACTTTTTTGTGGCCAGCATTCTAAAAGAAAAGTTTTTACTGTGTGACAATACTTATGACCTGACTAAGTACATTTTGTAGACGTGCGCAAATCATTACGCGAACGCGTGATACATTACACCATTTCATCACGCGGTCGCGTAATATTACCCTGTAATATCACGCGTGATGTTCGGTCGGTTGCTGATGTTCGGTTCACCTTCACTGTGATGTTCGGTCGGGCCGTGGTTTTCGATTGAGAGAGACGAGCGAGACCGTCGCGCGGCGACTACCACCATCCATCACCCATTATTTTGTTACCTCTGATCATGTCCAAAATTATGATGATCAACAAAAATGACATCAGGCCAACCTTTGTATAATAATTTTACAAATTATTTAATAACAATTTCGCACGAAATTACGGAAACGTTCCGAAAAATTCAATCAAGCATTGCATTTAATTATGGCGCCAACTGCCAGCCGAACGCGTAGCGGTTCCCATAGTGGAAATAAATACTAAACTTGCCAACGGAAGCGTGCACCGTATTCCGGTCAAAATAAGGTTGACAATCAGGTAGCTACCTACCTACTGGGTAAAACCAAATAGCTGCATAATATAAATACTCATGTCTCATCACGCGCTCGTCGCTTCGCACACGCGTTGCCGCAGATCGTGCTGTTTCTTTCGCTCGGTTATTCGACTTGTTCGAGCGCCGCTGTACCGCGCCGCGCGTCGGTTCAGCGCGGGTGGGTGATGGGAGGTGATAGGTGATAATCGATTTTACTGCGTGATGAAAAGTAATGCAGTACCCGGCTGGGTAATATTACGCCGGTAATATTACAAGCATTCCTTACACACGTCTAACATTTTGGGAGTTTTGGCGGGAATCCGATGGTGAGACGTTGTTGGTTTTGTATTATTAGCTCAAACTTGTGTTTCTTCGAGTGTTAATGTGTAATATTGGTGGAATATTAACCATTAAGTGTTCGTTAACGTGCACGAGTGTAGGCGAATGATATAAACTCAAAAAACGTGTCATTTCGCATTTTTTCCAAAACTCCCAGGAAGTTTCAGTAAAGCATCCACTACTTTACTAAATGTGACTGACGATGTAAATAATTGACTTGACTACTTGACCACGATTGCTATAACATTGCTGTGACTTTCTTAATGTGAAATTAAGAAATACTTGACACTGGCTATATGCACAAACCGTGCGAAGCCATAACAAAAAAAAAAAAAGTACATTTTGAAATTAACGTAGGTAGGTAGGCATCGTAGGCATTGATGTACCTACCTACCTAATAATGTAGGTAGGTAATCGTATGCATAAATTGACTGCTTTTGAGCCATAAAAGTCCTCGAACATAAAATAATTAAGTGGTAGGTAGGTACCTTCCTACACTTACAACACTCGGAACTGGATTCTTAACAACTCAATCAACGCAATTTCGAAAGAAACTTTTTTTATGTGCACGTAACAGCGTCGACCGGTCGTCCGAACAAAAAAAATTTGAAGGCCTTAATCGCTTTCCTTAGAACTTGTTATTCTTCTGGGGGAAAACAATATTTGATATATAGGTATACCATTCGATAAGTAAGTAAGTAGGTATATACTATGCTTTAGCGACGATAAAACTCTGCTCTACATAGGTAGGTAATTATTTATAGGTCATAATTATTATGCAAAATTTCAAAAATAAAACTGTTTTTAAAAGTGCTCCAACCTTGAATGCCATGTAAGTTCTGTGAAGTGTGTAAACAACCATTAATAATCATCTAACAAATCCAGCAGATTCGAAGACAGTTCAGTCGGACGGACCGGTCCGAAAGAACAATAAAATAAAAACAAAAATGCAACAAGTCTATTTCGTTCACGTATAGAGGGAGTGTGGCGCGCGGGGAAGATTATGAAGCTGTCATCTGTTGGCCCCAGCCAGCACGAAGCTCCGACGTAAAGTAACAAAACATTTCAATTCAATCGTGTTCCCGCGCGCGATCTAAACGCACGTACGCGCATAAACTTTCCCCGCCAACGAGATATAACAGACCCCGCCTAAAAACGGATTTATAAATGAAACTGGACGTGAATTATTATGCACTGCAGTGAAGTTTTATAGTGACGTTGGCGTACAGTGATATTTTTATGTGGAAGATCGTAAAGTTAACGAAAACGGGAGTTGTAAAGTTTCCACCGTACGCGAGCCATGTGACTGCGAGACTGCCGCAGCAAGATTTGTAAGTGCATTTTTATCTTTACTTTTATTGTAGTGATCTAATTGCGTTCTGTTTTAGATTGGAACTATGTACCTTATGTCATGTATGTAAGTAAGTACGCAGGTAATATTATTAGTAGGTACAAGACTACTTCAAATTATATTTCTTATTGTTCTCATTGTTCTGTATAAGTTATTAGAGCTTATTATAGCAGTTATTAGAGCTTAGCTTATTTAAGTAGGTAGGTATTCGTAGTTACTAAATAGTTTCTTGTAGAGTTACGTACACAATTACTATGTTACAAAAGTTTTTAAGTTCTTAAGATGAATTATTTAGGTGTACCTAAACCAGCTATATTGAAACAGTTTAAAAAACGAAGCGATTGAACCCGAAGAGCTGAAACTATTTAAAAACCTAGATACCTAGGTATTCAACGCCGCCGATAGTTGTAACTACCTACCTACCTAATAGTTATCCCCAACCCTCAACTTAATCCCACAGACACGAAACTGAAACTAGTCTAACCAAGGGCTAACAGTTTGTGATAAAGACTTTGCTGACATTTCAAGATATATATAAACGGATAAACTTATAATATCAAAGACAGCCCGAAGGGATTAAAAAGGACGTGCAAACTGCGTCACGAGGTTATCATAAAGAATAATGGAAGACTCGTGATGAGCCAATAACAAGTAACGCAAATGTTAATTCACGGCATAGTAAACATTAGCATACTCGTGATGTAGCATAGGAATAGCTCTATTGATGCAGTCCATAATATGCAAACTATACAAAATGTTGCCAATATCATGTTCAACTGCTAACACTCCACTAAACACACACTTTTCGAAACTGCAAATCTGTACCTAATAACTGTCCGAAGGTGGCTTTTAGTGATAAAGTTAAGCTGTTTTATAAATGTATATCTACTTACATATTTTCACCAACAATTTAAAGTTTTGCTATGATACCTACTAATGAACTTCAGATAAGTATTGGCAAACTTTTGTAACGAATGCACTGAATAATATAAAAATATCGTAAAGACTGAAAATACAGTTCTTTAAATGTCCCAAAAACCATCAACCAGCAACATTAAAATAGTATTATGAATTCAATTCAACAAAGAAACAGGGCATTTACCATGAATTGTTCTGAATCGGTAATTTTTGTGCCAGTGGCCATGTCAGTTCAAAAGCTGACATTAGTCAGTTATGCTAAATTCATCATATCAACAGCATTTGGCAACACTGTCTACAAGACGCTTTACATACAGGAGCTATATCGAGCCTTGCCTTCCCGTGTCCTTAGCTGTATTGAAGACGTGAACTGAACTAATGAGATGGCCCATTAACGGCTTGACGTAAATATGTGTATCAATAAACAACACTGGGTCGAACGCGTGTCTGTCGAGTCTGCAATTGTGAGTAAAGGAATTTTTTGAGACAGCATTCTCCAACAAATTAAATATAGGTACCTAACCAAGAAGGAAACAAACGACTGCCGAATATTCACGAATGAACTACGTGTTTCGCTGCCAAGATCACCGAAGGAATGGAACTTGGGGTTCTGTTGGTGTCTTTGTTTTCTAGTCTGATTTAAGACCTAAATGAATGTATATCGAGGAGTTGCTTTCGATTGGACGATCCCATCCCAACCCAACCCTAAACCCCGTTAACCAACATAGCAGAACAGAAAGGCAAAAAGACAGAAATGGCAGAAATAATGTCTTCTGCAGAATTGGCAAACAAAATAATGTAGTGAGCGATTGAGCGGAATATGTTTAAAAAACATGCAGCATTCGAAAAAATATAACTCGTCAAACAGCAAATTGTAAAACAACCGTCTCACCTACAGAAAGCTGCAGTAGGTAGGTAGATTAGCGATCTCATCTTCAAATCTAAAGCAAGTAAGACCTACCTACTGACAATGATGTAAGTAAGTCTGTCCAGCTCCAGCCAGAAGGACACACGTTCCGCCCGTAAAGCTACGCACACCGGCTTTGATTGATTTATCGCACCGCGCTGTCCATATTGATGTTGTTTGCCTTGTCTTACTCCTTTTCCGATGGGTAAATGTTTGTAAGGTATCGCATTGACGGCTTTTTTTTTTTTTTTTTTTTTTTTTTTTTTTTAAAAACGTAGCCCCACACTAGGATTGCTCCTGTATCGTGGGTACCGCTTACAGACATATAATTTCACATACACACCACACCCAGACCAGAAACGAATATTTGTGGATCTCACAAATATTTGTCCCAGGCGGGAATCGAACCCGCAACCCCTAGCGCAGCAGTCCGATTGCTCAGCCACTACGCCAAACGAGCCGTCAGCAGTTTTGAAGCAGTAGTTCCAAAAAAGTCAGCTTACTATATCAGGAGATGTTATAAAGTGACCTGCTGATGTAATATAAACACGTGTCTAATCGTATAATTATACTGTAACTATGGTGTCTATGGTTATTGACCCTTTTCTACCGATGACCGTTTACGTATGAATGTAAATGATCAAAACTGCGAAAACATTCGCATATTCGCAACGCCGCCATCGCCAGTCCGCATACGTTGAGAGTCCATTATAAAAAAACAATGCCAGAACCGAGCCTCGGCAGTTCTCAATTCTCAACCTCAAAAAGTTATTTCATATTTTGATGGCCGAAACATTTGCGACTTCGCAGAACGAGATATTGAGCGGAAAATTATGTTAATATACCTGTAGGTATTGTACCTACAGTAGACGAAGGATGACAGTTGTTAGAATATATTTAGAATGTTAAATTCTTAATAAAGGTTCCACAACTTCCAATTACAGCCAGTTTTTATAATGCTACTGCAGAAGTCTGGCAATATGCTACAAACAGACAGACTGCATGAAATGGGTTGATTTATTTATAAGTTACTTATCACCTTCTTGATTAGTCACTTCTAAGAGTTAGAAGGTAGGTAAGTTAAGTATAGGTTTATGAATAAGGGAGTATACCAGTACCACGAGACGTGCGTTCGTCAGATGTCTCTAATCTATATTTACTTAACAATTACCAGTGAATGTGAAGTCTTCAACGGTATAAGGTTACGCATTACACGACACCCGTTATCTACTAAATTACATACCAACAGATGCAGTGCTTTCATTCTAGCGTTTCATGTTTACTCAGGCTTTCTAATGATTTGTTAGTAGTTAATCTACCTATCATTAAAGCGATATGGGTTGACCGGAGAGGCGTTCCACACGTTATTAGTCTGATAATGTATAGCTATCGTGTCACACTTGCTAAACCATTGAGGATAAATAAATAAAATGTATTTATGAGGTGTCACAGTACGAGTATGAAATGGCAATCGGTTCCTGCGTTTATGATCGTACGGCGTTGCCACCGAATCTTATTACGTTCATATTCGTTCGCTGTTTTGGTTTTAGTCACGCGTCCCAAATTTCCATTCTGTTATTAGCCATTGATATTAAGGATGAAAAAGGAGTCGAAAAAATGCCACATCGTGTTAAGATGTTGGACCCTTGCAGCTGCACACCACATGTCTCAAATTTGTCTTTCAAACTAACCTTTTCGGTGATTTATGATGTCTTGTGACTAGTCCATGTTCCCAGAACGTTTGACATCTTACTTTGGGGTTTTATTAATGTTCCAGTCTTATATAAGAAAAAAAAAACAGTTCGCCTCTGCATCAGTTTGCTTCTATTGCAGTTCGCTTACCTAAGTTCAATTAGCTGCGGACTCTGCCAAACGTTGCAGTGCCGTTACTCTTATAGTAGCGTTTCAAATAAGACTTTGTTTCATCTGTAAATACCGAATAATGTGTTTCATTTGAACGCACAACTGACCAATTATAATGAAGTGTTAGAAAATTAGAGTTCTACCTGCGCTTTCGAGTGCTATCCCTTTTTTTGGCTACCGTTTGTTATTCAGCTTTTTGTGATGCTTTCTTGCTACTGTCGTACCCGATCTTTAAGTACCTGAGTGTAGCTTGGATTATTTTAGTTTTTATACAGAAGTAAAACTTCAATTGTGCAAAGTTTTGTTGTGTTTGAAGACTAATCTTAGCTCTACTATTTGTAAGTGTATAACTCCGTTTATTTCAAGTGGTTCCAAATCTGTTTTATCTGGTATTTGAAAGTATTCAATTGGATGTCGCTTGTCGCCGGATGTCGCTTGAATTGGTTTCAATCAGTTTGTTTCCGTCCGCAAGCGACAACATACAAAATTGGGTCTGACAATACGTTGTTAGACGTAGGATCAATCTTCTTAACCATAATAACATTATCACTCTCATCTTACATATTTTACAGAAGATCACTTAGGTGCTCTATCCTATCAACTCTTTGATTCTTAAATTTTGAAGTGGCCATAAGATACTCGTGTAATTAAAATTGCTCGACTTGGCGGGGGCACTACCGTGCCCCCAGATATTCTTTTGACAAGCCCGCATGCCCTTTGTATTATATAATTCATAATATCATAATATAGTCTGGAACCAGTAAGTACCAGTGAATTTTACTGGCCGCAAAATCCATTCCCTCAATACTTTTAATATACCTACCAATCAAATATCAAAACTTACTAATTACATAAGTAGGTACCTACATATACTCGTATATTTTTCATAATAATATGGAATATAATAATATATTGAAATCTGTAACACCTTCGTAGCCAGTGACCTAAAATATTAGCTCAATGTATACGTAGCGATTAATGTTAGTTAGGTAGGTACTTATTATTAGTAATCTATATTATTTAAGGTGATTTTTTTTTTTTAATTTATTTATTATTTAAGGTGATGATTACCTATATGATCGTAAGATTCTCATATCATTTTGGTAGTAAATAGTTAATATTTTTTAATCCATAGGTAACAAAAAAGCAAAGGTAAGTAAGTACCTAGTCGATCTTATGCACTAACGTCGAATTAAGTATATCCCTCTTAGAATAGGAAAGTGCCGAGATAGAAATATCTAAATCTTATTTATCAGTAGGTACCTACTTAATATGTAAACAAGTAGGTATACTTACTTAGGTACAGAATGAGATCGTCAGTTGTTATTTTTAACAAGACGTGCCGTTAACCCATAAAATCTGCCTTATCTCATCCCGAGGTAGGGTTACAAGCTTACAAGTTTACTACTGCAAATGCAGCCGTTCCTCATATAGAGTTACTGATCCCTGAAGCGATGCAGCGGAGTAGTCAGCAATAACCTAGGTCTTAAGATTACATAGGTTGCAATTTAAAATGTACCTAATTCACACAACCAAAAAAATAACTGGAGCAAAAAATCTCGCTACCTATCTAAAGGCCGTGGCGGCGAAGCAATCGAGCAAAGCAAACATAAGATAACCTCATTACGGAATATAACTACTAAGACGGTGACAATTCGCTAATTTACTAACACTTATAGATAAAATACCAGGCGTTATTTTATAACATTGATACTTAGCTAAAAGTAGTGTCGCAACAATGTGTTTATTATTGTTACAATATTTTACACGATTTAGATCGCTCAAATTGAAATGTTATTTTTAGATTCGTACCTAGGTACCTCTTAAAAATTATTGTCTAATTTTTATCTGTCACAAGTCACAACCCTATTAGGTATACCTACCGTCAAGCAATCAAAGTTCAAAATACATTGGATGTTAAACTTTTAAATGTAATGTGTTTCCTAAAATGCGTAAAGATAAAACGGTGTCTTCTTGTAATGTGTAGGAATAGGTTAGATAGTGCAGGCAAACAATTTTTGTAGCATATAAATCTAGTCATGGCATTCTGCACGCTACAACAACGCAGCGCACTTATAATGTATGATGCTGTGGCAGACTGGACCGACGGACATTACAATAAATTTATTCAATTTACCAAATAATTTTATTAGAATTTGTATTTATCTTCCTTACCGATAGATGTGTATTGATGAGATGTGTATCCAAATCGTCATTTTATTAGAAGCGCTATACGGTATCTAATGGAGCTGCAATCGCTCGATGGCATAGTTTGGTTGATGGACATCTTCAGCGATACCCACTTGGATGGAGGGACCCATTAGGGTGTATAATTGTATAGGTTGCTTTAAAGGCTTCTGTACTTCTGAAAACCATCAGCCTTGGTTGTTATCGATTTTAGGCAAATAATAATCGCGTTCGTTCTAATATGGTTTCATAGACGATCGGTCTAATTCTTACCTCTGAACAAACATACCAAAGACTTTGTAGTGCAATATTATCTTCGCTATGTAGTGAGTTTGCTGCGAAAGGCGCAGTATTGGCAATTCAAATGAAACACCCATGTTTGGTAAACACGGCTCTATAAACAAACTCAGCACAAGCAAAAACTTGTATTCTACTTCTGAGACTCAATTAAGCAACATTGACCAGCCGTGTTCCCACGAGATCGTGATTATGTTAACTATTTATGCAAAGTAAATCAAATAATATGTAAGTACCTAGGTATAATGTATATATACAAATTTAGTTTCATTACAACTAAAAGGTTATCTTTTTCCACATGAAGGTAGTCCGTGGCAACTTGTAGTAATGAAAAACTGAAATTTGATTGATATGCCCGTTAGAACATGATTGGTAGACCAATTCTCCAATGGTAAAGTTTTATTGAAAATTTCAAATCTTACTTATCTTCTACTTCTTACTTACCGAGATACATTTAGTAGAGCCGAATTTATTGTGACCCTTCGCGCTTGGACATAAAGTCTACAAGCCCTACCAAACTTGAACAATCAACTTTATTTTCCGCTGGCCGATACTAATCCGAGCAAGTGTCCCTACAAGAGTTTTAGAAAGCGGTTTAATGTGAACATTTATATTCGAACTAAACGTGTCACAAGCACGTTCTATAATGTAGCCGATACCATAAATGTGGACCCGTAAATCAGAGTAGACTTATATTGGAGCCATTGGAAAAAGAGCTTTAGGGATTAGGTACGTGTTAACTTAGATATCAGACGTACTCGTAGTAGGTTTATATTATTACAGAGTGGAAACACAAATTTGTAATACTGTAATACTGCACTAATCGGTTCAAATATTGCAAAGTTTCCATCTTCAGTTTGTATTTTATCCGCAAACTTCCAGAATTGCTCGTGAAAATCGGGTGAGTTTGTATAGTCATATAATTTAAAAAAGTCACAGTCAATTATTAGACCACGCACGACTTTTATCTAACAAAGTACCACTTTCTAAGAAATATGAAATCCAAAGCCAAGCGAGAAGTGTTCTCATTCGTAACATTTCACTCGATATTTACCCAACCTGTTGGCGCCTAATGACACGCAATAATGAGTTACGAGCATCGTCTTTGCACTAACTGTTACCTAATCTTTCCCTCGTGTTTGCCTTTCAATACTAGCTGTTTTCGAATCTGTGGGCGCATAGTTAAGTTCCATAGTAACTGTTGCATGAGCTGTGGGCTTGTGTTTGTTCTTGCAGTTAGAGCGCCGCCGTGGCCAGCCTCTGTGCTACGGTCATGATAAAATGCTTGGTGGGCAAAATAGTGTCCCAGAATTTGGATGTCACTATCTATTTGGTCTTTGTTAGCAGGATCTTAAAAATGTCTATGAGCTACTACAGATTATTAGCTGACTGCTTACTCTCATACAGTGACTTCACAGGCTTAATAACTACTAAATTTGATTTTTATAGAATGTCTTTGATAAGAGTCAGAATATATTTTTTTATATGCTCAAATTTATTGTCGTCTTCGCTGTAAGAACTCTATAAATCCATACTTACTCGCATCAATCTTCACTGACACCGGCATATTATTTCGTTAATTGTCTAATAAGCAACGGTAAATCAACAACTAAGAGCTGCCTCATTATAATGTACCGTTATGATTGAATTCTCATATATTTCAGAACATAATAACCGTCGTTGATCCAAATTTAAACCTAACTGTGCTTTATCCGATAAAAATACATTTTGTTGGCACATGGCCGGGGACCATAACCTCAGCGAGACTTTGACTTCCGAGTTTGTTGACTCTGAGTCTCGGACCGAGCAATTACTGAAGGCTTTTCACACTTGGCTGCTAACTGTTTGGATTAGGACTGGAGAAATGTCACAGGGATTTCTTGGATCACGATTTTGGACTGTTTAAAGACTAGAGACGTATCCAAGTTTAGGACCAAAAATAACATTTGAAACTCACGATGATATAGCGCCCATTATGCGCAATATTGCTGTAATAATTAGATATTATCTCTGTCTATTTGCATACCTTTAGTGGTGCCTACGTGACTTTTTCGTTTACGTGACTAATTATATGTCACTCATATCTTATGCAAACGATGTCGATGAATGTCGAATAAAAATTTGATAATGAGTTGAGTCACTTGTAAATTAGATCGCTAGGTTTAGACCGGAAAGGGCCATAAAAATGTGCCGATTTATTTGGAAAAGGTTGCTTAGAATGAATTATCATAATTTGCTAATTTTGCAATGAAATCTCACGTCCTGGCAAAAGTACCTACCTTAAACATTTCTTCTGACGAATGATGATGGTGAATGCCAACACGACCCCATCTGGTTTTTAGTAGGTACAAGTCCCACACACCCCCGTAGCAGAAGGGATATAACGAAGGCATTTCCCCCTCTCAAAAAAAAGGCACTGTACCTAATCAATGATATATAAAATAATGATAGGTCATTTGATATCTCATCGGAGGCGATATTTCTTTCTTAGGACCGTGCTGAAGTAACTATGTAGTAATAATCTGTGATGGTGCTGCGTTTCTTGGAACACTCTTTCAATTTCAAAATAAACATTAACCAAGTTATTAAGATTAGAAATGACAACATAATCGAATTAACGTAACCAAACAGCTTCCTCACGTACAAGCGTGTTCTGGCAACCATCAGTAGTCCTTATTGAAATGCAAATAAGGTTTATGTTTGTACAAAGAATCAATTGTTATTGTAATGTAACACTAAGAGTTGGCCATGGAGTGGACATCCTTAAGTTGTCAACTTGTCACTGTTTTCTTTTTGCATCCGACGGTCGGACGTCGACCCTGGTTTCTATGGCTGGCTAGGGATGTCAACAAAATGTAAGATTTTATTTGTTCCGAAGTATTTGAGTTACTTCTGAAAGAAGGTATGCAAAGCTTCTCTGGAAGTAATACGCCATAGTTTTTTACTTCTGTTTAAAATAGTCTACCTAAAAAATTACCTTTTAAAGGTGTCGTAATTATCTAATGATAAATTGTTTAGGTATTTGAATAGAAGATTCCCACCATACCTACCAATGTCGAACATCTAATTCCCCTATGCGTGCGATCGCCATGAAACGCCTGCTTGTGATTGGTTAAAGTCAAATCAACGATTTAGTTTCATCTAGCTTAGCCCCAGTCCCATCGTTATCTGCATCATCCTAGGCCTTACCGTATAAACCATATTTGGCAACCCTACATCAGTTACGGTAAACGTGTAAGTTAGTAGCAAGTGACGAGTGGACGTGTTGTGATTCTGTTTGTTTACCGAGTTCCCGGAACGTCTGTCGCGGGCTTCATAACAAGATCATCTTGTTTCTATCTCCATCTAGCTGGTATTGTTGCGGCGGTCGTGACCGAGATGTCGGCTATTGTTGGTGCGTGACGATTGAGCAGTTGTTCTGTCCGATTCCTAGAAGTACTAGTCGACTGCCAGTATGTAGGACCTGGTACCTTCTAGATTTCCTGATCGAAAACTCTAGTAGCACAAAGCTAATATAACAAATGCTGAAAAAGAGTAAGTAGCTAGGTATATAAGGTTTTTCTGGGTCTGTCTGTGGCCAATATATACATATAATGCATATATAATGCAATATATAATATATAATGCATATATAATGCAATACTTATATAATGCAGCTTTAAAGTATCCTAACTAAGTACATTACTAAAAGTTCAAGTTCAAAAGTTCAAATGCCAATGTCCGATCCCTAGTGGTATCTTACAGTAGACACTTGCCATATATCCAATAAAAGACTGTTCGCACTCTTACCTTGTATTACACCACTCATTGTTAGCTCCACTTCGTTGCCTATCCTCAGAGTCTCTTAGGTAGGTATACAGTATACTTACTAATATTTTTGTTTGATTCTCAGGTGATGTGGCTGGTGGCCGCATTGCTGGCAGTCTCGGCGGCCGCGGCGGCAGGCACGCCGTGCGCGCAGGCCCGGACCCGCTGCGCGTACCGCATCGGCTGCGGCGCCGCGCTCAGCAACTACATGATGATGTGTGAGGGCGTCGTCATGGAGCCCACCGGGGCTTGCCCCAAGGAATGCAGCCACGCGTTGATAGCCCTCACGTCGACTGAGGAAGGGAAGGAGCTCATGAATGTAAGTTATAGCTCGGGTGCGGAACCGCGCTGTACGGCGAGCAGGAACCTCTACCGAGAAAGTATTCGATACGTTTACAGTCAAATTTGTTTTAGATTTGATAAGCGCCTTGCAATATCGACGAGATGCGTACGCGAATGGTTACTTTGATCGATACGTTAACAATACAAACCGTTAAAATTTTCGTGCTTGCCCTATTGCAGGAGTACTGATCAAATCTAAAACAAATTTGGCAGGTACTTTCTCGATAGAGGTTCCTGTTCGCACTACGGAGCTGAGATGATGTGCGAGAGCATCGTCATGAAGCACACTAGATTGTGTTCGAATATTGTAGAACCATGTCGATAGGTTGTTAATGACTGACAAATGAAAGTCCTTGATCAACGTAGGGCAAACCAGCACCAGCTCGTTGCTGATAACTAAAAAAATTAAGCCATGCATAAAATACTTTGTCTATCACAACTCACGCCTTACGCCTATACAATAAACGTCTATAATTATTTCTATAATGCAATACTAAACCGCTTGTTCATTCATAAAATCATCATCGTAATCACAAGTGTTACTCAAGCTAGGGTTATCTTGGGTCAGAGTAATAACCAACACTGTCACTCAATGTATAAGCGACACAAGCGTCTGATTACTGCGGATTGAGTGCTCATTCTAAGTTCAGCCATGTCACAATTGTTCGCCGTTACAGCTGTTTACGGACTCTCCTCTCAATTGAACTGGAAGCCCAGTAAATTATGAGCTCCCAATTGAAGGGAACTGCTTCAAGTTAAGGTTCTACGTCGAGAAGTCAAGATGACCAATATATATGAGCCTTCAATTGAAAGGAATGGCTTTCAGGGAGGGTTCTGGCTTAAGTGGTTCCGTGATGTAGGTGCGTATAGGCAGACGCCCCGCAATAAAATCTAATTTAGACGTAGTCGGGCAGATTTGTCCGACGCGCGCGGGACGGCGGCGCAGCATCGCGACCGACGAATGAGGGTCGCGGTTGACGACCTCGTGCTGGAAGCTTCACGTTAACATAAAGTATAGTATATACCTAGCTTGAAAAGGCACAAAAACTTTCTTGCGGCACACGGAAACAATCCAGCTTCCAGTTAAGTATAAATTAGCGAACGGAAAAAGAATTTTATTTGACGATATAATTATTGTGACAGTCTGTAACAGCTATAATATAATAAGCGGTACAAGTTCAATTAAAACTATAATACTTTCTTTTAAAACTATAATCTAATTTACCGCAGTGATTGCCGAAACTAATCTCTGTAATCGATTGACTGGCGTCGTAAAGGATTCAAGTGTAGTTCGGACGTGTGCAATCAACGGCTATGATAGGCCGTAAACGTCGCAATTTGTGTTGTTGTTAATGTACTGGTACATTACGTCTTTATTAGGAATAGTTACTACGTCTGAGGCTTGTGAAGTAATCAATAGTTTTACGATAGTAAGTAGGTAATGCATTTCAAGTCGAGGTTTTAGTCAATTTCGATGTTTTTAAGCTCAAAAAAAAAATAAAAATATTAGAGATTTTTTTGTGTTAAAATAATAATTAATATACAATGAAGAGGATTGGGAAGACAGAAACGCGTTACAAATACTTGGCTTGATAAAAAAAACAACGATGACACTAAACCGCATCTTTACTTGTCACGTACTAAGAGATTCCATCATAAAACCACGTGAAAGTTATACCAATAAATGGGGCTTTTATATAGGAAGCGATTGGGAACATAAATTCTGTAATTTCGTTATCACTTTTTTGCAATTAATAAAAAGTTACAAAAACTAGCAGTTCAAGCGCTCGCGGCCATTTGCCAGTACCACCAGTTACCTGGCCTTAGGGCATCGTGATAAATTATATTCGAATATTCTACCTAGATACCTACTACATTTTATTACGGTTCAGATACGACTGCTAGGGCGGTTCAAACGTGTATAGTGCAGTGACCATTGCAACATAGGTACGTGTTCTAGATACTTTGGAACCCCAATGTTAACTTTAACTCAATAAGATAACAGTAATTAGTATAGCAGAGTAACTCAGCCGAGATAAGAAAAATGACGATCGTAGAGCTGGTGAGTAAAGGCCAGCTATATGCAAATACTTCGATAATACCTTCAGCGGAACTGCAATTTGTATCAACAAAAACCTTGGAAAGACCCCCCGGACGGTGCCAGGTGCTGTTCCGTTGAACATTATTACACAATTACATAGCATATAATATACCTTCTTACTCCATTTATTGATTAGTTGGCACCTACTAAGTATTGGGTACTTTGAATATCTTCAGGTACCTGCCAACAGACTAAAATTATTTTGAGACAATTGTCAGACCTTTCCTACACATTACATAAAAAAGGGGTTTAAAAGTATTTTGACCAAGTTTATGGAACTGCTGTACTTAAATGTAATGATTAAATAACATTTCTGCATATTATGGTTAGTTTTATAAACTTTGTTGAACCTATACACAGAGGATTGACACTAAGTTCTCTACCTAGCTCTAAACATCTGATTTTTTGAGGACGTAGATATAGGTCTCTACATATAGCTACAGAGCTATAGAGCGCTCTGTACCTACTAAATAAAACACTCGTTGGGTATTCTGATGAAACCTAACTAATAAGGAAACTGTTAAGCAACAACGTGCCAACGGTATACACTTGGGCTTTGATGATGGTGCTTCCCTGTTTCAGAGGCACAATCGGTTCCGCGAACCAAAACACCAAAATTCCATATCAATATTTGATCTTAGAACCCATTTTCCATCCACACGTGCTAGCTTAGAGCTTACATGTTATAGTAAGTAAAACGAGTTTCGCCCTTAATTATATCGTCAACGACGTGATCACAATGTTAGGAAATATGTATCGAGAGACCAGTCCAAGTTATCACTATTACTTAGTCTGTGGCCAAAAGAACGAACGGCCGAGCCGAGCAGCCTTGAGATTTGACGTCTTGATCGGGACCTACCGCAGCGCTCGCGGCTCGACTCTTGCGCAGGTGTTGTTGCCTTCTCACAAAAAAAACTAGGCGTAAGACGGCGGCTGTGTCTTCATTAATCCTCCCGTTCCGGTCCAATACAGTGGGTTGAACTTAGAAAGCATGGCAGATTGGTGTAGATTGCCAAAATACTTGAGGACTTGTGTAGCGTGACCGTTGATGTCGGTAGCTTGAATAGTGGTGACATTCAAAATTCAAAATGTTCTAACAAACTCACTAAATACTACCTTCGACCGCTCCATCGCTCATCATCAAGCGAGGGTGCGGTCAAATGCTTTCTATTCTAGTAATTTTGAGATGATCTTTTATTGAACGCTCTATCTTCGAATGCTCTATCGAAACCGCACTGGTGTTTTCGTAAGCATCAATTGAAGAGGTCACGTAAAGTAACTTGCCTATAGTAACTATCGACTGATAGTGTGAATATAACTAGATGTAATAAACAACTTGTGTACAAGCGAAACAAGAAAAAGTAACACTCTTCAAATAAATAAAAACTATACTGCCGTATCATATTGCGAATCCGTATACAAATCAACGAAAATACAGCTTCGTTCATAATTTCCTACATCTGGCTTCCGAAAAGCTATTCAGTTATTATAATCTTGGTTTAACCAAATTTATACAACCGATCAAAATTTATAGTTTTCAAGACTGTGATGAATTGAAATAAAATTTAAGATACGCTACCAATGCCCGAACAACAGTCACGTAGGTTTCTAATGTCTGTATAAATTCTCTAATTCGGCACACTATTTATACCCGACTACTGATGGAGCGTAATGGTTTAATTTGTGTCTTCACTCTTCATACACTTAGAATATTGCGTTGCTTTACTGCAAACTCAGTACCTACCTAGGTAATGCAATGAGTGACACGCGCTATGACCTTTTCATTAGGTGTTTTTCAATTAGCTCATGCATTTTATTTACAAAGTTTAAATCTCACACACGTGTTGGGTAAAGGAGAGCGGCTGGCATGGTACAGGCGTTGTTAAATATTTTACGAACGCAACGTTATTATTATGCGTTATGGACGAGGGTAATTTACGACGTTTCCTAAAAATTTATTGCCGTGCATTTTAGATTTTGGTTTTATGGGCATTTTTATAAGTTTAGTAAGGAAAGCGTGGCCATGGTCGTATTGGTCATGATGTTTCGCTGACTAAAGTATTTTCCTTATTTACTAGGCACCTACTGTGTATAGGTACAGAGCTATAGAACCCACAGACAACTAGATATATATAAATATCTGTTTTCCGATGGTGTGGTTTTGTTAACCTCAAACTTTTGTTTTGAATCTTTTCCATAGAACACTGTTAGTCACTGGTAGGTGTTCCTACTAAAAGTGACACCTCAAACTCGTGTTTCCTTTAGCTGACTGTTCCTTTTATTTTGTTACAGTGTGAATGCGAGGATGAGTACTGCATAGAAGCGAAGTCCCGCATCGACATCTGCCGCCCCGAGGTCTTGAAGGGGGCCGCCAACGCGACTTCTTCCTGCACCCTCTCCCAACTAATCTGCATAGCCGATGCACAATGTGCCACCGCCCTCAACTACTACCACCAGTTCTGCAGATCCATGTACCGCGGAAGAAAATGCTCAAACAAGTGCCTCAACTCCATAGAAATATTGAGGAAACAGGATAAGGCAGCGGCTTTGACGGTCTGCCAATGTGATGGCAACGAGGACTACGACTGCCCGCAAATGCAGAGCAATCTAGAAAGACTCTGCTTCCACAAGAAAGGGCACAGAGGAAACCATGGGCACGAGAAACATAAGAAAGTGCCAAAAGAGCAGGAAGTAGTTAGCGACGCGGCGAATGTATCGGTTGTGTCGGCATCGCTTCTGTTCTGTGCTGTTCTATTATGTGTTTTAACACGTGATAGAAGCTTTGAAGAGGCTTGGTTTTATTAGTTCAATTTCGTAATGACTCTGGTGTTCGTGTAAATTATTCTACTAGTACCTAACTATTAAGTATAACATTGTAAATATATGTAAAAACAGTATTCTAAATAAGGGCGTGCAAGGGTCTGTGAATGAGTGATGTGAATGCGTGTGGTAATATTTCGCTTCCTTTCGGCTACTAATCATTGTCTTATAGTTTAAATCTATTCGGATGGGGCTTATAGCCGCCGCCCACGGGTTGCGCAGGCGTCGCTATAAATATGCCGGCGCCGGTGGTCCGGTGACAAATACTGGCGAGTTCCCGATGTGGCGCCACGCCGATTGATCTAACGACTGTTCCGGTAACTCTCCCTGCCAAATAGTGCGTCTCTTTCCTCCCACTATCGTTAGAGGAAGACTTTCAAAGGGATTCGGGAAGTAGAGCTAATGACACAGTAGTAATTCGGTGATTCCGGCAGCGGGGTGACACTAATCGCCGGCGAAGATGTAGGGTTAACGTTTTACAAATATGCGGGCGGGATGCTCGCTCCGAGTTCTCTCGGCTTTTTCTTTTCCACGCGACATCCGTTCGTAATGATCTCCTCAGGTTTAATAGCCAATGTGAAAAGATTTGTGGTGTCTCCGGACACTATATTATCAGAGTTTATTTTACAGTTTCTCGTTTCATTAACTGCTTTAAACTTTTACGATGTGACGTAAACTGTATTGCCGGTGATAAATGTTAGTCACGAACTAATGATGCGTAGGTAACGGCAATTCGCGCTGTACATATAGATATCCATTTCCAGTCTGCATTTTATTTGTGCTATAGAATTAATAAACTTTGCTTGGAAAATCAAACCAAGCCCGCTCAAGGTTTTCTCGATCTAATTTCGGCAACACGAAGCTTTGCTCCGAGAATCTCTGCGTTTCTGCGGTTTTTACCAAATGTGTATTATTTCAAACCTCGATTCTCAGTTCTCGGAGTAATGAAGAGCTCTGAAACCGGTTCGCAAGAATGGATGGTTGTGCAAAACAAATCTGGAGCGTTTTGTCTGTCATATTACATCTATGTGTTCTGTAGATACCGAGTGCGGTTGCGCAGGAAACATTGTATAAATAGCATCAACTAAGAACAATTTAATATTTATGTGTGTTACATAGGTGTGTTTCGCAATATACAAAAACTGCACAAATATTTTCGCGTACTTCTACTCAGAATAAATGTGAACAGTATAGAGGTTTCCCAATGGTTATTTATTTATGATACAAATAACTTAAACTATGCTGCAAAGTATCGCAGTGAGTAATTATCTAGATCCAAGCGTTTGCTTCTGTTGCAAGTATCTAGCTAAAATATCATAAGGTGTATTTCAGTCTCGGCACTGTTTGATTTGGGCCATAGCCAGTTCATGCCAGTATTGCAATGCAATGTTTGTTTTTTAAACAATCCTTCAAATGTGTTTGGAAGTTGATTTGTTGATTTAGCACTTAGTAACGAAGGACCATTTCTATTCTTAGTAAAATAAAAACCCACTAATACCCAAAAAACTATAAAGCTGTTACGGTTATATCGGTAGGTAGATAGCCATATCTAATACTTGTAAAGACATATTCTATTCTTAAATTCTGGACGTAGTTATATAGAATATTTGCCCGAATTACATGCACACTAATATTTATGCAGTTTTCTGAGGCGTGGCTCCAGACAATTTATCACCAACCGCACTAACACACTTTGTATGCGCCCAGCAAGCGGTTGCCTACTAATGTTCTGTCGCCAGAGTCAAGTTACCCCGATGCATAATGTATCGTGTGATGATATTATGCGAATGGGAGAATCGGACAGTAAATCTTTACGTGAGCGCGGCAGAATGCCGACTAGAGTAGTTTTATGGCTCCTTTGGAAGTAATATAAAATACTGGTACGTAAAACGGCAACGAGGTTATCAAAAATTGTTTTTATGTGTGGCACGCAGAATTTTATTATTCCCGAGTGGCTATCCTGATCTGAGCAAGTAGGTGTAGGTCTATTTTTGTGGATGTACGATGATGTACGTGGACTCCTATATTTCAAATACTGTCTGTACTAGATTAATTTGATTGCCGAGTGTTTTATTACCCCTGAAAATGATTTAAGCGTACGTATGTATTAATAATACTCATTTACATTCTTTATCTATTTATTTCAATGTATTATTAATTTATGAATAAACAACGTAACTCAAAACCCAAAGTAAAGAAGTCGTTAGGAGAAGGTTGGAGTTTTCGTTCAGGTAGGGTTCGTTTTCGTTAAATTGTCCGTTCAGTCGACCACATAGCTACTAGCTCAGGTGTCAGCTTGGCTGCGAGCTAACTAAACTCATAATTGTGTAGAAGTATATATTTGTGTTATTTGTTTGGTTGCAAAATGTATTCTGTGTGTGTGTACGTGTGTGGATTATGTAGGTAGGGATAGAAACTCTTTATTTTAGGTAACTAAGTAAAGACACTGATTAATTATTACATTTAATTAACTCTAGAAAATCTAGTAAGTAAGTATTTATAATGATGAAGCCTGAATTCTATAATCGATGGAACCACCTTTAACATTTTATTTATTTTCAGGCTCATATTATGTTTAAATAAATAGTTCATTAGTTTAATAAAAACTCATTTAACCACAGTTTACCAAAGTGAGATTATTAGGAGTATGAGAACTGTAAATATTTTAATTAAGACAATATTTTAATTAAATTATAATAGGTTTTATTCTAGGAAATTTAGTACAAAGTATTTTGAAAATTAAAATTAATTATTTATTTTGTAATTGGTATAATATAATTCTAAGTATTGTTGGATTTGTTTCGTTATTGTAAATTAATTTTAAGAATTTTAGTTGTATTTATTTAATTAAATTGCAATAAATTTTCTGTTTTCTAAAAGTATTCAGTTTTGATTGTGTACCACCCTTAATCCTTCTTTTTAAGGTTCCGTAGCCAAAGGCAAAAAAAACGGATCCCTTATAGATTCGTCATGTACGAGTATGTCTGTCTGTCTGTCGTCTGTCCGTCCGTATGTCACAGCCACTTTTTTCGAAACTATAAGAGCTATACTGTTGAAACTTGGTAAGTAGATGTATTCTGTGAACCGCATTAAAGTTTTCACAGAAAAATAGAAAAATAACAATACATTTTAGGAGTCCCCATACTTAGAACTGAAACTCAATTTTTTTTTCGTTATACCCATACGTCTATGAAGAGCTCTTCAAAAATGGTAGGTATTGAGGTTCCTAATATATATTTTATAGCACCGTGCGACCTAAACCCGCACTTAGGTCACGCTTTGCGCTGTTCAAAGTAGCACATTTTTAAACGGCCTGATGTTCACTATCTTCACACCGTTTAAGAATATACCCATCGTTGCGAGTGTAATACTGAACCAAAGCTACATTTTTATACATTTTTACACCACTCACAAACTCATAGTAAGCAAGAGAAGATACGTATAACCTGTAACGTGTGGGACCGAAACGCCAATGTCTTTGGCGCCATATTTTTGCATGTTTTCATTTTGGTCTTCGTCGGACAATATTACTTATTACGTTGAACGCTATACCTAAGTTAGCGATATTAACCGTACTCTGTACCTTTGTTATACAATTTCTTATCCGATTATATAATTATTGAAACATAAGAATACTTACTTGATTTAGAAATGTTGCATTTTCACTGAATACACACACTTTCAATGATTATACACCATATCTAATATTATAAAATATAGTCTCATAGTGAATACATTTATGCACAAACCAGATCAATCACAGATTTGTATATTAAGTAGGGATTCATTCACGTTACGATAAATATTTGGTTACAAAATGAAACCCTACAATATTGATATTTTTCACTGTTTTTTAGTTGAAACATGTTTGACTATTATTTAAAGTGAACAATATTAAATCTAAAACAATATCACATTAAGCAATCCACGAACAATAGATATGCATCCAAAAATACTAATAAACTAAAATAACAAATCTAGAAGTGATACGGGTAGGTGTAAATTGTGTTTTCCCGTTCTCTACTGATGGAATGTCAACCTACCCACATTAAAACTTGTGTGTTTATTACTAAGAGTCAAATGAACATCATCTTTTCATTGCATTAATTATGAGATTATTTTTAAATAAATTAAATAGATGGCGGGTTTATGTCGCACGTGCTATAAAATAGTATACGATACTCGCTGCGTAAGTAAGTCTATTAAATACACGGCGGTTAGCACCCTCGCTTCGCTCGGGCGCTAACTTCACGCCGCCGTGTATTAATATACTACTTAGACAGCACGTATCGTAATGTACTATTTTTCTAAACTGAACAGTTTGCGCGAGAGACACTTCCAAAGTGGTAAAATGTGTGTGTCCCCCCCCCCCCTCTAACTTCTAAAATAAGAGAATTATAAAACTAAACAAAAATATAATATGATGTACATTACCATGCAAACTTCCAATGAAAATTGGTTTGAACGAGATCTAGTAAGAAGTTTTTAATACGTCATTAATGATTAAAATATACACTATTATTAAACCATCGTGCAAAGTTACAACGAGCTATAATAACTTTTATATTATGTTACTTGCTGCTTCGGAACCCTTCATGGGCGAGTCCGACTCGCACTTGGCCGCTTTTTTTCCTTAGGTTTGATTCCTTAGGTAGATTGCAATAAAACATATCGAGATAAAGTAACGACACGAATAGCTACTCAGACACAATTTCATTTTATTGTTTCATTTTAGGTACAGTCAACTATTATTTTTTTGTATACTCGTAACTCTGACTGTACAATACACACTAGGAGTCGAGTTACCTACTTACAAAATAATATTTAAATGGAAGGTGGTGATCCACCCTGCGGGCGAATTTAATCTAACCGCTCATAACAATTTTCTAATTCTCATCAGCAGACTCGATAACACTATTAAAAGACTATACGAAATTGTAGATTGTATACATAGGCTCAATGTTACTGGAAAAAGCCAAATCCCTATCGGGGTTCTTGCAGCAGCGGCCCTGCAGTGTCAGCCTCATTGTAGACTGAGATTAGGTATAATATGTAGATTGTAGGTATGTAATAACGATTAGATCTACTTAGGAAATAAACACTCATGACGTAATTTAAGTTACACAAGTTACAAGTCACGTTACGTATTTATTTCGACGTCACGTTTGGCGTAGTGGCTGAGCAATCTCACTGCTGCGCTTGGTGTCGCGGGTTCGATTCCCGCCTGTAACAAATATTTGTACGAACCATTCTCGGCCGCACCGAGATAGAGATGAAATACTAGTCTATAAAGTATAAGTATATGATTATGTAAAAAGCGATATGGAGACACCATAGGACACTATCCTACGGGTTAGAATAGTATTACAGGGTCCAAGAATTTGCAACCTTTTCTAGACTAGATTTCGCAACAAAAGAGACAGCGGACAGTATTTAATTTAACTTGAACCCCATTATTTGTGCTGTAAATATTAATCCTTTGAACCAAACACATTTGCATTTTCTATTGTATTTCTGGCAAATACGTGGTTTATTCCTCAGATCGTCTTGCTGCAGATGCCTAGAGATTACCACTACAACTACTGTACAATGTTCTCTATAAATTCACATATCGACGTCGCGTTAGTTGACATCCGTTCTCACGATACGCAAAGCACATTTTTGCCAAAATTGTCACGTACCGCCGACAAAAGACCACCCGATTCAGGTGAATACTCAAAGTAGAGTGGTACTTGTTAAATTAGTACTTGAATCACGGACTACCTAACCTAAGTGCCCACTGTTACAGTTAACAATGTATATTATTATGATAGTGAACGGTATAAGAGAACGAGCTACTTCCTGAGAGTCAGCATCCGTCGAGGGCGTGAGAAAATTGCAGTTGTAGAAGGGGAATATAATGCCTACATTAGGTACCATGTTTCCTTGCTGTAACTACGTATGCATGGGTACTTAGTGTCCAGTCTTTATACTTTATATGAACGTCTGCATAAGTAAGCAATATTGTTTTTAAATTACCTATGCATGTTTCATAACATAAAGAACATTTAGTTGTGTTTGGCTTGCGCTTCATTTTTAATAAGTACGACCTGCTACCTAATAAGCCGCGGCATGATTGAACCGAGATTTTTTTGTGAAAAGTGCAATCGGTGCCTTCTCATCTTATACCAAAAACTAATTAGTCTATTCGTTTATTGGTTTGTTTATGTAATAAGACCATATAAGCTATCAAATAATGTGACACTGATGCAAATATTATGAACACAATCCATAACTCTTGGTTCTTGAAGTCACATCTAAATACTTATTTTTCCGATTTTTCAAAGTGAATCCGGAGGCAGTTGCCAATAAGAGAGACAGATAATATTTTGCATACGTCATTTCTACCCTATTTAGCACCCTTTTACAACTATTACGTTACAAGAATCCAAAAAAAAAAAATTCGGCCCACCCTAGTACTTACGGCTCAAATTATTTCCGAAACTCAGTCAACATGTACGGGAAGTCGTGACAGACTTGCTAATAACGTTTTCGTGCACCATTTTGTCTAAACAGTGCACGCCCTAAATTCGCATAATGTATTGTTTCCGAGCCGTCAGCACGGTCCCGGTGCTACGCTGGTGGTCCCAATTACAGGCCTTCCACGTAGGTACCTTAATTATTACCACTTCAAGTAAAGATCGTCATTTGTGCTAGAGCTGCAGCTAAGAGGTCTCGCCGGAAAGAAGAATATTCATTTAAAATATATCTATCCTCTTAGTAATTGTAATACTCACATAGTATTAGATATTGATTGTCTTACTTTTAGCAATCTAATATAGCATACATAACATTTAAAACATAATTATATATGAATATATTTAACAATAATAGGACCTAATAACCTCACCTCTCTACTTGATTATTTAAAGTTTATCAATATTTAAATAAGTACAGACAGGAAACATACTCGTAGGATCAAATAAATGTGAGCTCGTTCGATAGCTGGGTTGGAAATAAAACAATATTGGACAAATAGGCCGGATTTAGTTTAAGTTGTCGGAGCCTGAACTACGTCTCTAAAACGAACGACATTAGACAAAAAGCGAAGAGAATTCGAGAGCTATGAAATATAATGATGAGATTCCGAAGGGGAATTCCTAAATTGGCTCCCAGTGCGGCGATGCGTTCCTAGAGGTGTATGCCTAACCTAATACTGACGGTAAATTCGTAGCTACGTATAGTTCTGTTGCTATCGGAAATTTATATTATTTGGGGAAGCTATACCTATCTAGTTTAACTTCTCTATAAAAAAAAATCTGTTTTTGTTGAATCTTTAGGCTGTTTGGGTGAAATGTAGCGATGGCAAGATTAGTCATTTGCTAGTTTAAATCTTGCGGATATAACACAGGCGGATATAACTCTGAGTATTGCTGTTTGTGGGGCTGTGGTCTTCCTTCAGAATGCTATGTAGTTGATCGTGACACGTCATTATTCAAAAACCACTCGAGGAGACTCCTTGCACCCCAAAGCAAATATGTTGGTATTCCTTAAACTACGTAGCTGTTGAGTAACTCAGTAGTCATTAAAATAGACAGATGTAATAAGTGCCTACGTAAAGTTGTAGAGTTAAATCCTTCGAGAGCAGACCACCGCGCGCGCCGTCATGATCTTCCACGCCTCCCGTCGCATGCGCACGAAGTTGCCTTTACAACTCTATTAACCTAGATCTGTGTTTCCCAAACTGTTGTGCAGCGGGCCCCTGGCTCTAGCCTTCTAGTTACAGCTCCATTTTTGGTGCACTGTGTTTCTATACTAGGGTTTGTCACAGCCACAGAAGCCTGCGGGTTGGCAGACTCGGCTTCAGTTTGCAGACATTAAACTTTATCAGAAACGAACTGAAAGCTTTCACGTACTGAAATCATATTAACTAGCTAAAAACGGGTATGGTCCGGCCGGCATCTTCCACGACCACGGTCGATGTAACTCGATTGAAACGTCGAAGAGTGTCAAAATTATGAGTTTATTATTTTGGCATAGGTGTTATGTAGGTACCATATAAAAGGTTAAACAAACACTGCAATTTGATAAATACGCATATTATGTAGGTTCATAATAGTACCTACGTACTTATCACGTATTGCGGTGGAGATGGTAAAAGTTTGAAAGCCATGACTTTCAAGAAGATTGACTTTATTTGTGAGAGGAAATGTATAATGTAATAGGTACCTATTAAAGAAAGTACTCAACCTCAAGCTAAAGTACGCAATCACTCTGATTTGATGATCAGGTATAATATCTTATTTTTACGATAATTACCTATACGCTTTTTTATTAAGTTCACGTTTGATCGCTTTTCACTTCAATGTAGTAGGAGGGTACCTCAATAGCATATCCCATCAAAAACATTACATGTACAAAAATGCACAAGTCTCGCTACGCAGTTTATCTGCCGTAAAAAGTTGTGAGATCGAATGTAAACCAAGTCGATTAATTTCAATACCTACCTATACCTATCTATGGGAGCAGTTATATCTTTATTTCTTTAGTAAATAGAGTGACTTGGCAATTGCACTCGGCAACATAAATCTATGTTAAGCGCTTTGTGCTTGTATTTGTTTGAAAGTACACCTATACGGAAGACTATATTTAGATTGCCTAGTAGATTATGCTGCCGTGTACAATCGCCAAGACACTCTATTTACTAAAGAAATAAAGATATAACTGCTCCCATAGATAGGTATAGGTAGGTATTGAAATTAATCGACTTGGTTTACATTCGATCTCACAACTTTTTACGGCAGATAAACTGCGTTGCGAGACTTGTGCATTTTTGTACATGTAATGTTTTTGATGGGATCTCATTTCTTTTTGTAGGTTTTCTCTCTTTATTTAGTTTTTTTTGCAAAACACGCATAAACGCGCGCCCCGCGCCTGTGCGGCCGGGGCCCCTTGCGACATAGGTCATGCTCATAGATTATCATGAACGAGTGTCTTTGCGTCTCCACAGATGCGTATTAGGTATAAGGTACCTAGGTACCTATTGTAATGTACCTGGGTAACGAATTTGTTCGACCTATAAAAGTGTAGGTAGGTATAGTATAGGGATTTGTATCTCTCTATCTGCGGTAGGTGTACCTATCGTGGAAGTTTTTAAAAAGCGCTCAACTGTCGAATTTCTCGAAGCCGTTTCTCATTTTTAACCCCTGTTACCCATTTCATTCAATTTCAATGAAGTCTAATTATGAACTGTAAAAGTAACTTTGTAATCTCGTACAATTTAATGGGATTTATATGGGAATACAAAGTTATTTATGCAGATTATATATCTAGAAAACGGGATGAAAATTGTGGAATGTCAGAATTTTTCCATGGTTTATAGGCTAAACAATAGCTATATTCAAAATTCGAAACTTGTGGGACGGCTAGAAGTACCTTAGAATTTTGATGATCGGTGAGTCAGTCAGTCAGTCAGTCAGTCAGTGGGCAGCAAAATTAAGGAACTTTGACTTGCAATAATTCTTAAACTACTGGTTCAAATTTGATGTAATTTGGATTATTATCTGTAGACGTGATACCCTCTTGGTCACTAAAAATTTAGGCTTCTAGTTTTATCCATAACGAAGTTACAGGGGGTCGAAAATAGCCCGAATCGCTTCGAGAAAAGGATAGTACGGCCGTGCCTTTTGTTTTGCTCGACTTGGCGGGGGCACTGCCGTGCCCCCAGATATGAGAAATCTATCGGAAAGGACTGACAGACCGACAACTTTGCCACAGCAATATGTTTTCACGATAATGGGGATTCGTTTGAACCTAATACTGACCTAGAGCAGTCGAATGAAACTCAACACAGATATTATATTTTTCAAAACGTGTTCAGAGGTGAATTCGTAAACTCCGTCATTAGAGGATGGGGAAAACAGTTTTGTTCGATAGTGTCTAGGTATTGAATGATAACGCATCGTACTCGAAGTCTACGATACAACATCACCGTATGTAACATCATTTTTTTTGTTATAATATATGAATAGAATGTGAATAATAGAATGGCTCGTTTATTAAGTCTACTTATAGCATGGATAATATCAATGTGAGTAAATTGTGAAGTCTATTAAGACATGAAGTTTGAGGGTTAAGGAGCAAGGAAGTCGTGCGTCAGAGCTGCAATGCTGATAATTTAGCACATACCTACTTACCAACCTACACTACTAATAAAACACGAGTTTATTGCTTATTTTTAGCTTTTATTTTCAAGTATATACACGTTGTACTTAATTTATATTGTTTATATACTTACCCTCAATACCTACCTACCTATGCTATACTTCCAATGTGGCAAACTTCTTGTTGTTGTAAAGTTCTTTTGCACGAGTCCTTTTGAGGTAAGTCAATATATAGTAGACTAGCAGACACGGGCACGCGTTCCTGTGGCTAAGGTTCTTGTTATTGCGACTATAAATTGAAATGTAAGCTGTGACGAGCGCAGTGCCGTAAGATTTTGCAATATAAAGTTATGGGTATGTACTGCAATTATTATGAACAGACTTAAAAGTTACCGTCATGTGAACGACCATATAACCTCACAATATCATGGATTAAAAAAAAAGGTAGGTAGGTACCTACTACGACTCGGTTCTTAGGATTGATTTGATTTTGATTCAGCACAAGACTCCGCTGTAACTATAGCCAGAGGTACTGACGGCCCATGGAACTATGTAATCAACGTTCATTGATACACATTCTTATTCGCCTCCAGCACTGATCTAACGGCGCACCTTGCGTAAATGCCCAAATCCGAAACCGTGGGTGGCCGTCATGACCACATTACCCGTCCAGTAATGTTCTGATGATGCTCTCGGTAATTATGCCCCCAAATAGTTGTTCATTGTTGCATCATTTTGATACACCGTGTGTGGTTTGGACACGCACGGAAATAGTTGGCTGTCAGCACGAAAGTTGGATACCAAAGTTGATTCTGAGAATTATTTTGAGATGGACAAAAAGTTTAATTATATAATGATTGCCTGGATACAACTAGAAAAGCTTTACACGAAATTACAATTAGTTTATAGATCTTATGGGAAACCATCTGGGCAAAGCGTAAAATTTTAAAGCACGATGTTTACCATAACTGGAAATCAGTAGCCCAAAAGTGGATTGTTTTGAGATTCAGATTTTTCGGAACCAACGCTATGATCACGTTTTAGTTTAGATATGCTCATTCAACAGCAATACAATCTGCAATAATAGACCTTAATAGACTGACACTAGAGTTGAATGATGGAAGACCATTGTTTACAACCCTCTGTTGAGAAAGCGTAATACCTTCAGACATTGAAAGTTCCGAACTAATGTTTTTACTATGGTTTGTGGAACCATTGTCCTATAATATATTTCTTGATTCCTTACATGCCTTATGGTAGCTAGTTTAGGTACTAACCCAGATTTTAAAACAGACAATTTTCTTTTATACGTCAGTCTACAAACATTCTATGTATAACTTTATATTTAGGCATTTCTTTACATTTTCTTGTTCACGGATTGACGGAAGACTTCACGCTGAGCCCTCCTGACAGTATCTTCATGTTTACAACGCTTATTTTAAGTCTTCACGGATGTTGCGCAGCGTCTTGTTTTATTAGCCGTTGGATTACGATGCGATGTGGAGCTTGTCAGTGTCTGTGATTAGTTTCAAGATAGGAGGTGGCACAAAAAATATATTATGTAGGTATTTCCTGCAGTTTCATCCGGGTCCTAAATGTGGCACTATATCCATGTCTCGGCAAAAGAACACGCCATGCAAATCCGTTGCTCTTATTGATCTGTTACTGCGTGAAAGAAGGATAAACCAACAACTTATCATAATTTCGTATTTCTAATATTAGTATGATAATTAATCCGCACTGGGCCAGTGTAGTGGAGTATGGTGCTATACTTTCCCTAAGAGAAAGGCTGAGGCGAAGCGTGGAAACGCGAATCTGATGATGAATAATACAAAAGTTGAAACGGCGTAATATAAATTGTTGGTATAGAGAAATAAACCTAGTTCACTCGTTATACACACACACACACGCACGTCACTCTACACCACGTTCAAGAAACACAAACTTTTGTTCAAGCAAGTAGTTACCTACTTATAAAAGCACTTCGGATCATTAATCTAACACCAAAGATATCAATCCCACTAGTCAGTAAAACGATAAACCAGTCGTGGGCTACGAAAGGCCCATGTACACTTTGGGAGGACTGACGACATAAAATACCGTTTCGAAACCATGGCTGCAGATAACTGTTGTGATCACGAGCGCGATGTTAGATGGATGTTCGAATGGCCGTGATATAGTTTACATATTACGAGGAAAACATGGAAATGTAATGATATACTTCGACGTAGGTATCTCGCGTGCGTGCGTGGTACCGCTCGCGGAGGCGTCATGCCAGTCAGGGCGGGTTTTATAAATAGCAAAAACAGAGCCTTTACAATAAATATACGTCTTGTCGTTCATTACGGTTCGTCCGTAATCCGTAATTCCGCATATCATAGCCATCTTAGAAAAGCACTAATGTACTTACCTAAAGATAAAAACTGGTAAGGTATATTTTTTTAGAACTTTCCTCTTTCGATGGCGCGCGGCGTTTTGGTTATTCAGCTTTGTGGCTGTAAGCAGCTACCGAAATTACTTATTTCTTTGTCACTAATCCATATTTACCTGCCGGATTTCTCTTATTGCTTCCTGCTTTCGGTGTTTAGTTCACGTTGGTCTTTGAGCCGCAATTTTGTTTTTGGTCATTACCCTTTGTTCTGATTCTGAATGCCGCTACTTTAAGAAAAGCTACAAGAGTGCTGGCTGCGATTTGCGTTTCTTTCATCCGCTTTTAAACCCCCAGGTACCTACTTACTACGAAGCTACTGACTAAGGTAGCTCGCTACCTTAGCCGTTACTTAAAAGTTAAACACAATAAACCTTGTGCAATTAAAATGTTTATATTAAGGTTTTATTACATTCTTTGTTAGTAGTTTCGAATTTAAACTGTATCTATAAAAGCGATGAGTTTTATCACCTAATTTCAAGGAAACTATAATTGCTTTTTTATGAAAATCTGCTCATAAAAATCATAAATCGACATGGTTTCGTGGGGCTGCCATTAATTTGAATTTATAGTTGTTGCAATAACATTTTTGTGTCTGGAAGCACCTATATAGATTGAGACGTCAATATGAGCCGAATGGAGTCCAAATAAATCATAGAGTTTTTATAAAAGAATCATCGCCTCCGCTTGTCACCAGGCCGAGGCGGCGGCGTGGCGGCGACTTCAAAGGGAAACGTGCCTTTGTAGAGCCGCTTGCGCGCGCGCCGATGAAGGCTTCATTAAAAAGCGTAGAGCTTTGATCTACGATTTAGTTGTAGAGTTTGATTGGTCGGAGATTATTTTGACGTTTAGGTAATTGCTGGTAAGGGTGAATAATATGGTTATGGGTTATTTATTTTTTAGATAGTATTGTTCGTGCAACGATTATAATAATAAAGCAATTCACACGTCAAACGCTCTATCTACCTATAGGTAGTATTACACAGTACCTATGTAAAATTTTACTTTTTTATAGTGGCTTTTCATTATATTTTTATTTAAAGAAACGCTGTATTTTCACGCGAGACGCAGCTAGTATATAGGTATATAATTATATGTAGTACTATATAGGTAGTAGTTTTAATGTATAAATATAATAGAGTAAGTAATTAGCTACTTATAAAATGCTTTTTGTCCTACAAAGTACAATACCTACTCAGGCTTCGCATAGCAGAGTAAGCAATAAATGACATTTTGTTAACGCGTTGATTTATGACTTTCTACTTATAAGAACTTTGATAAGCTCATGATGCCCTCACGATAGAGTGAGTACCTACATGTATATTATTATCTACGCAGGCAGTTCTATGTGAATAGGAATCCTTTATCTACTCGTACCAATGTTAATAAAACATTTCAATATTGTAAACGGTGGTAGGGGCGACATGACCCAAGTAGCACAAAAGGGCTGAATAAGCTCTGAATAACTGACCACAATGGAACCCTCAGCTGAATAGTTTGCTGACTAGCAGCGCTGTTTCATATAACGCAGATTTGCGCTATTTCGGCCAGATGCTGCCTATATTTAGGCCTAAGATCGGCATAGTCAGGCATCGCCACTTTCCGAATTCGGTATAAGCTCTTAGAGCTTTAATTCTTATTAAATAGTTATTTTTCAGGTTATAGGTCATAGTTCTATTTGATTTAATAAGGTTTCTAGTGACAAAAATAATAATTATTAACAACTGCACGGTGTCGGTCAAAAAGGAGCTAAGCAAAAGTTGTACATTGTGTACTACGAGTAGATAAATGTATAAATACCAGTATTAAGACTTCTAAACTAAGACAGAGATGTCTAATATTACTCTACAACCTCACTTTATTCTGGGAATACACGGCGGTTGTTGAAAAAGCGGAGGCTGTTCGGCGCTCGCGGCCGCCGCCGCCGCGCCGCGCCGATATAGTCATTATGCTACGAGTACATTATTCGACTGTGGCTTTCAACATTTTTTATAGATTCGTTATTATATCCACTTCCACTATCTACTTTTATACTGTGTGTTTGCTGTAATGGCTGAAATTAGATTTATCTGGAAACATGGACACTGGATGCACGGGCTAGTATGAAAAAACCCGTTATATACTTTCGGTGAATGGTCCGTATGTACATTCTCGTTTCCCCAAAAACTCACAACATTTATTAGTCATATCATTCGTTTATTCGCTCCAATGCGGTCATGTACGTCGTTACTTAAAATGGCTAAAATAAATTAGAAATAACACAAATCTATGAAGTAAGTAGGTACCTACTTGACAACCGCCAGTCCAGTGTATGTATCTACTTACTACCTATATTATAAAAGTCAGTTGTATGGACAAATTGATGCGATTTTTTAAATTATACCTCTTATAACGGTAGACAATAAGGTTCCGTTCCGATCCTGTTTTAAATATCTCAAATATCTCAATGTTTCAGAACCATTGTCTTCTGAGGCTGATTAACTCGTCGAGCCCCGGCTGCGGGCAGACCGTCCATAATGTATATCATCTCTTAACTTTTTATTTTTTATTTTATGTAGGTAGGTAGGTACCTACATATGTTTCCTCTTAGGTAGGTAACATAACTTAGATGTTGTCAATACGGATGAGTTTAACACAGTATTGAATTCGCTTGTCACATTAACATCTGTACAAGAAGAAGAAAAAAGGAAATTGTTAATTCATTCAGAGGAAAATCTTACGTCAGAACATAAATGTATCTCTCTATTAGCCCTACAGCTTACAGAGGTGTCCATTTTACAAAACGGGAAGTTCAAGTGCTAAATAACAATGTTCATAGACTGACTAAGCACGAAGTTCTACCTATAAAATAAACTTAGGTAGTATAGGTACCTACCTGTTTTAAAGGAAAATATATTCATAAATTGACTTGTGAGTATGGTGAGTGGAGTGACCTGACTCATTGTCGTTCTTTACCAGTTTCCCGCGACCATTTTTGTTGTCTTCCCGTATATGGTACGTACGCGTTCAACATAGTAATTTGCAATTTTGTAAGCCGTGTTTGAAAGTGTAAAAAACAAAGTTAATTATCGTAAATTACGGCACTTACATACATTCTCACTAGCACTCCTTACTGCTTCATAATTCATGACCGTCGTAAAGTTTGGATTTCAAGTTGAATACAATGAGCTCTTCGTCTTGGGGACTATAATGATGGCTCCGAAGAAAAGAACAGTGTTTTAATTACAATACAATTGGTGCGTTTCAGTCGGTGTTGCCGCATTAGTTATTTACCCTTCAAAAATGGTTAAAGTATGATTTTAAAATACATTGGTATACCTAGTCTGTAAAAATATTACTACCAGGTACACCTCTAGGTACGTGAGGAGAAAAATGATGCCGGAATCCTTTTATAAAACTATTCATGCTGTAGCTATATACATAAATACATATTGTCCAACTGTGTTAGAATACAATCTATGTTAGATTTATAATGTTACCTACCAACCCAACCATATAGATAGCATTTGTTTATTATGGGGAAGTTTGTGGTATAGTATGGCAGCACAGCCTTGATGAGGTTTATTCTGAAGGTTGCGTGGGAGGACAGCCTGGCGCACGTGGCCGGATGTCGTTACACGGGGCTTGATATACTGTCTCCGGGCATCTACGGGGGCGCGATACTGTGAGATCCTCTGGCTTAGATAAGCTAAAGAACTGTGATAAGGAGGTATCCTATGGCGAAGAAGATTAGCAAATGGTTGTTGTTTTTATTGCTTCATCAACAAGTTGAATGAAGACTACTGTCTCGACGAACGATTTGTTGGCTCAAACCATAGGCAACTAAACGCAATTCTCAGTGGACTTATTTTTTCATTATCATTGTGAATATGGATTACGCATGTGATTAACGCGCAAAGTAGTTAGGGCACCCAGATTATTGAAACTAAGCATCTAAACAAATTATGTGTAAAACTTAGTGGCAGTCCCATATATTTGTATTCACAGAAACTGGTAGGCAACAATCGCTATAAAGGTTAAGAGAAAATGTTTGCTATAAACAGGATTTCATTCGCACTTTCGCAGGATAATGCAACTGGTTCTCCGACACCGCTACAACGCAGTGTCGTACAGAGTGTAAGCTCAAATGATTTGACTCATACACAGTATGGCACAGTGCATGTGCCTACAGACGTCTCTGGGCCACCTATAGACAATGGTAGAGGATCATAGAGTCAAGACGGCGTAGTTATCTTGGAGTACCCCAATCACCACCCACCCTTCTGCAGGCCACAAGTTTTAAAGTCCTTGAAAACTAGTTCCATTTTTACCATGTTCATTGACTATATCTTCACCGCTGGTGGTCAAATGCTAAACATAATACAAATAAAACTTAATAATAATATAATTACAATCCAGCCTGTAACTGTCCCACTGCCGGGCAAAGGCCTCCCCTCACTTTCGTGAGGAGGGTTAGGCCATAATCCACCACGGGGCCTAATCGGGGTTGGTGGATAATTAATAAAAATAAAACATATTTCCTCATAATTATCCTCAAAATAATTTACATAAGTACCTATATAATACTTAGGTAGGTAGGCCAAAGTATTTTCTGCTTTTGTGCATTTCACTTTATGAGACAGATATTAAAATAGTTCGTTTTTCATGATTTTTCATGGCTATAATTGTAAGGACTAACTACCCATCTTCGTATGCGGTACGGCCCATATATTATATGATAGGTAGAGGTACTGCTTTCCTTCCCATGGCCGGCACCGGCCATTGCTTCCAAAAGGCCGTAGGTACAAAAACGGGCGCGAGCCGGCGTGTAACAACTTCATCTGCGATAACGAGCACGAACCTGTCCGGGGACTGAATGCCATGGGCGTAACGAGGGCGAGGGGGGATGGGGTCAATCCCCTATACTCTCTACTTCATAAATAAAGGCAAACAACATTCATTATTTAAATTAAACTTTATTAGGTAGGTAGGTACGAATAGTTCTTATACTCTTGATGGTCTTGAAGACATTCTATACACTATACTATTTAGTGCTACAGTACTAAAAACATCGGTTACCAATTATTACCTTGTCTAACCAATTATACAAACATTGGAAATTTAGAATGTTATAATACCGTCAACTCACCACTATGGTCGAGCCAGGATTTGTATTCCCTCTTCTCCCTAGCTCAGATCTAATCCTCGTTACGTCCACATGCCCGAGAACATAATGCCATTATCGCAGACACCAATCCCAGGAGTAAAAAAATCGAATAAATGTGAAGATATAAATTATTTTGGATTAGAAAAGAGTTACGGCGATAACTCTTTTTATAGGACTTTAGCTCTAACTAAAGAAATGTGAGCGTTTTCATCGATCATATTTTGAAAGGGTGTTTTATGGGATTTAGCCACGTCAGTTCTGACTGACCTGATCCGTGGCCATGGTCAGAGTGAGGGTGTGTTTGTGTGAGTGAAACTGCACTCTAAAAACCAGAGGCTGGCACTCGCACTAAGTACTAAGGGACAACTGCGTTATTAAGTATTCTAAGGGATAGTGATACGATCAAAGTATATTTGATCGAAGGGTACAACTATACATTATTCGACATAATAAAATAAATTATCTTTACTATCTTTACTTTACTGTGTGTTCTATGCCTTTGCATATTTTGCATTGAGTGCCTTTGCACTCAAGACTTCAAGATAGACTAGGATCTAATCGTATCCACCACAACCCGAAATTGAATAGCTACCTACATACGAGTATTATAATAATAAATCATATTACCTACCAATAATATCCCCCTGAAAATATATCGAACCATAACCAAAGATGATGGTCACTTAGTTCTTATGTAGTACCTCTACCTCATACCTGCCTAACTATTCTTACCACAATAAAATGTTATAGGACAAGTATTTATTCCAGCTTGCACGATCCGTATACCGTTACCAAGCATAATGCTTGAAACACAACCATCGAAAAAAAAAACAATATTATTTTTTTATCGCCTGAGGCAACGGCCGGTGCGGCGTGCGCGTTGATGTCTTTATCTCCAGATTTTGTTGTAAGGCGAATACAGAAAAAAATATACAGAAAGAAACCTTCTAAAATACAACTTATGTGCACATCTTATTTTATAAGGTTGTGTGTGCAGTAATAGCATAGATAATACGTAGTATTCCCTGGTAATCTGGTTAATTTAAAGTAGAAGCTCTTGAATATCTTTAAGTAGGTATATACTATACATACACTGTACAGTGTCCAGGGCCGGAAAAAGTCAGGCAAAATAATTGAAGTAGAGGCTCGCTATGCTATTTTGTATAGTATTTTACTATACAAATCTTACCAGCGAGCCTCTACTTCATACTTCCCATATTATGTAGCAACACAGCTATTGTATAGCGAAGCTTTAGCTTAGAACCTCGTTTGAATGTTGAATCGGGGAATCAGGGGTCAGAAATTTTTGGCTTAATTTGCACTGCGCTATTTTTTATTTTATTTAATTTGTGGGCAACTTATGGTCGTTTGTCGAGTGCCTGTCTACTTCAATCCAGCCAGTGGCCGATGGTAGCGAGCAGTTTAGACGACATAATATAAATGTATATTTAAGTATTACAAAACTATGGTTATGTAAAAGAAAAATTGGTAGGTACGCTGTGTAACATACTTCAATTTACACAAATGACATGTAGGTAACACAGATTCTGTGTTACATTACTATAATAATAATTATTATGGTGGTGATTTTCGTTCACGAGTGTTTAAGAGCCCACACCACGAGCGTTTCTCCATACATACGTTACGTAGGCCCCCATTTAATTTTCCTCTCTGGATAATGTCTCTAGAACAATCTTTTTTTTAATAAAATATAGTTTTGCTGTACGCAAGCCCCTACGTTTTTTTTTTTTTGAGAAACATCTTTACTTATTTTTAACATATTTACTATCGGTAACATCAATGCAATGAAAAGTTGCACCAAACTTTAAAAATGTTCACTACACCTTACCTGACTCGCATCCAGCTGCGATATCTTCATTTGGCGGCCAGCAGGTGTCACGTGGCCCAATATCATCTTTCTCTCTCTAATCCTCAACAAATCCTATACCCGTCTCTGTTGCTTTCGCTCCCGGCACTGCAGGAAAGCTTAGTAAGGTTTGTAAGTTTTTTTTTGGTTGAAGCCTTATTTATTTGTGTCATGTTTCTCCAGTTACGACTAATAAATAAATATGTTTGTGTGCGTGAGCCCTTTACGTTGGATAGGAAAGCAACTTAGTAAAGATTGTCGCTTAGGTATATTATTATAGTAGGTAGGGTACCTACCAACAAATAAGAAGGTAATTACCTATCGATAGGTACCTTTTGAGATGAGTAGGTATCTATAGGTAAATAGTCAAAAATCTGAAATAAGTACTTACTACTTACTTATATTTTTTTGGCCTAGGTAACCAAGCTACAGCTAGCCACATCGTCGCTTCCCATCAAAAAAGATATCGTCAAATGCTAGATTATTAGGTCCAACAAAAACTTTATTTTTATATTAGGCAAGTTATATTGTAACATAGGTACTTACTTACTATGAAGTCACTGTTAACCTATCGTCGCCCGTTCATTTAGGTAGGTATTTATAAGTAAGTAAAACAATATTTTTATCAAAGTATTATTAACTAGATTTTAAGTAGTTTATTAATTGTTAGTCACATAATGAATATCAACCAAGCAATAAATAAAGCATAACAACGCTTATTTTGGAACTAATGAAATATTTATAAGGTGATAAAATCTAAATCTATATATTCGGAGAAGTGGAAATAAAAAAAGTCCATGTTTGCCACGCTCGTAACTCGCACCCAGTAAATATATTTTTTTTTCTTTGTTTCATTTGTGATAGAGATTGATTTTTCTTGTTTTGCCTAAATCGAATGAGGAAAAACTATAGATAGTACAACGTAATAAACAGGCAACAAAACAAACCAATCAAGCAATTTATTTAGGTCGTTGTAATCAAGTTAAATAGTAGGTACCTAAGGATAAGAGCTTAGATTATTACCTCCTCGTCTTCAACGTCACTTTTTCATCACCCCAAATAGCACAATCAAACGAGATGCCAGTAACAACAGGAAATAAAAAGCGTGAGAATAATATAAATTAAAAGCGGCCCATACAGCCTGATCCTCGATAATTGAGACGTCAATTTTTTTCAAAGCCTCGCTTCGGACCTTTTGAATATTTATAACATGGAGAGGACCGTAATTTTAAGACCACTTCTCGTTATCTCTACGGCTGTATCTAACCGTCATTTTGGTCGTGGACGATTGATGTGGTTAAGTTGGTGTTGAATAAATTATGTAGAATTTTACCTATCAATTTATAAACATCTTTGGGTAGGTATACGATACCTAAATACCTATCCCCTGATCAGTAGGTACCTACAAACATAGATGATAGAATTCTATTCTATGCCAACGAAAATAACGCGTTGAAATGCTAAAAAATAAATCACTTTTAGGTTGTTTGAGAATTTCTCTGAAAGAGATCACACAAAATTGTGTGCGTGCTTTACTGAAATGTCTGTCAGGTTTGGAGAGAATCAGTTTGCCGTAAAACTCATGGTACCTACCTACAATAATCTTAAAATAGGTATATAAATTACGCGTCACGTTGTTTGTCCGCGATGGACTCCTAACCTACTTAACAGATTTTAATAACATTTGCACACAGTGTGCAGGTTGATCTAACTTGAAAGATAGGACAGCTTACATCTCAATTTATAGTAGCAATAACAAAAACCTTAGCCACAGCAACGCGTGCCCGTGTCTGCTAGTACCTAATATTATATAAGTAGAGTTCAATAATTCTTTTCACTCCGCCTCTCTGTATTAGGATAATGTTCTGAATCGTTGAAATTTATTTAAAAAAAAAATCTTCCACAATAGTTTCTAAAGGGTATACAAATAAAATACGTAAGAATAGTCTCGTGCACAAAGCCGTCAATCATTCTTAGCGCTGTGGATTTCATGGGGTCTGTCCACTTTTGTTCTTGAGTGCACATGGTGCGTTCTTTCATATTGTGTCCCACACTTTATGCGATAAATGATCCTTGAAATTACGGCTACTCCTTTATGTGAATGAATTTGTATTATTCTTGCTTGCAGTACCTTTCAATGTGGGTAAGTAAGTCCTATAATAATGTACGGACTTTGATTTTTGTTTTGACTTTTATTCTTTACTTCGTTCTTTTGTTTTTACGCTATTTCGTTACCTCTACGTTTTTCCTTTTTCGTTATATCGTTATTTTGTAAAGTCGTTATTTCGTTACTTCGTTACCTCGTCACTTCTTTATTTCGTTATTTCGTTTCTTCGTTATTTTGTTACTTCGTTACTACATTACTACGTAACTACATTATTTTCGTTATTTCGTAACATCGTTATTTCATTCATTCGTTCTTTCGTTCATTTGTTTCTTTGTTCATTTGTTCTTTCGTTCACTCGTTGATTCGTTCTTTCGTTCATTCGTTACTTTGTTATTTCGTTACTCAGTTATTTCATTACTCAGTAACTTCGTTGCAGCATTACTTCGTTAGTTTCGTTACATCGTAACTTTGTTATTTTCGTTTTTTGGTAACTTCGTTATTTCGTACTTTAGTTCGTTAGCTCATTTGTTCTTTAATTTTTTCGTTCGTTAGTTCTTTCGTTCTTAAGATCTTTCGTTCGTTCGTTCATTCGTCTTTCGTTCCTTCGTTCTTTCGTTCATTCGTTCCTTTATTCATTCGTTCTTTCGTTCATTCGTTACTTGGTTATATCATTACTTCGTTATTTCTTTACTTCGTTATTTCTTACCTTCGTTATTTCTTTACTTCGTTAATTCGTAATTTTCGTTACTTCGTTATTTCGTTAATTTCGTTACTTCGTTGCAGCATTACTTCGTTACTTTCGTTACATCGTAACTTTATTACCTATTTTCGTTATTTGGTAACTTCGTTATTTTGTACTTTAGTTCGTTAGGTAGCTCTTTTGTTCCTTAATTTTTTCATTCGTTAGTTCTTCAGTTCTTTAGTTCTTCCATTCTTTCGTTCATTCGTTCATTCGTTCTTTCGTTTACTCGTTCTTTGGTTCTTTCGCTTCGTTCTTTCGTCAATTTCGTTAATTCGTTGCAGCATTACTTCATTACTTTCGTTACATCGTTACTTTGTTATTTTCGTTAATTGGTAACTTCGTTATTTCGTACCTTAGTTCGTTAGCTCTTTTGTTCTTTAATTTTTTCGTTCGTTAGTTCTTTAGTTCTTCCATTCTTTTAATCTTTCGTTCTTAAGTTCTTTTGTTCTTTCGTTCTTTCGACAATTTCGTTACTTCGTTGAAGCATTCCTTCATTACTTTCGTTACATCGTTACTTTGTTATTTTCATTAATTGGTAAGTTCGTTATTTCGTACTTTAGTTCGTTAGCTCTTTTGTTCTTAAATTTTTTCGTTCGTTAGTTCTTTAGTTCTTCCATTCTTTTAATCTTTCGTTCTTAAGATCTTTTGTTCTTTCGTTCTTTTATTCTTTCGTTCTTTCGTTCTTTTGTTCTTTCGTTCTTAAGTTATTTAGTTATTTAGTTCTTTAGTTATTTAGTTCTTTGGTTCTTTAGTTCTTTAGTTCTTTGGTTCTTTAGTTAATTAGTTCATTAATTATTTTGTTATTTAGTTCTTTAATAATTTAGTTCTGTAGTTTTTTAGTTCGTTAGTTCTTTAGTTCTTCCATTCTTTTAATCTTTCGTTCTTAAGTTATTTTGTTCTTTCGTTCTTTCATTCTTTCATTCTTTCATTCTTTCGTTCTTTCTTTCTTTCGTTCGTTCGTTCTTTTGTTCTGTAGTTCTTTAGTTCATTAGTTCTTTTGTTCTTTAGTTTTTTAGTTCTTTAGTTTTTTAGTTCTTTAGTTTTTTAGTTCTTTAGATCTTTAATTCTTTAGTTATTTAGTTCTTTGGTTCGTTCATTCCTTCGTTCGTTCGTTCCTTCGTTCCTTCCTTCCTTCCTTCCTTTAAGGCCTTCCTTCCGGCCTTCCTTCCTGCCATCCTTACTGTTTCTTTCCTTCTTTATTTCTTTCCTTAAAGCATTAGTCTAACAAGACTGCACACAACAACACACATTAGAGGCTAGACAAGATATGAGATGGTCGTGCCTTCACCTGTGGTTTCCAGGCGCAGGTCGAGCGGATTCCCGAGCGCGGCGGTGGCGGCGGTGGCGACAGGTGCGCCGGTGGAGTCCGCGCGCACCACGTACTCGTACCTACATGGTGAGCGGCGCGGCGTGCGCTCCGAACACGGCGCTGGCCGCCGCCGGCACTGGAGCCGTATCACCCACCGTAGACGACCTGCTGAAGAGAACCACGCGACGATTACATTCACAACATAACAAAGGTTTTGCAGGCGGGTACAAGCTGAAGATTAATTTAAATTAGGTAGGTACCTACATTATTTCTTTCATCTTTACTTATTCATAGATACTAGAGAGATAATATTTTAAGAGCTTGTTTGAGTTGTTTATCGCATTTTGCGGTTGGGTTGTTTATATAATATGTATAATGATTCATACCCTTTGTGACTTTCACAACATAGACGAGTCGAATGATACCTCATATTATTATTATGTTGAAATTTTTCATAAGGCAAAGCGCCCAAAAACTAAAATAACTCCTCTATTTATTTTTTCGGGTGTCACTATATAAGAAACATACCTATAGCTTAAAACATTCCGACTACTGAGACGAATCTAACGACATCTCATAATAATATGTCGAAATCCGTGAAATGGTTTAAACTTTAGAGGAAGATGAAAAATTGGGAATGGGAAAATAATGGAGACATGGAGGAGATGGTAAAGTAATGGGAAACTGATAGGGAGATGGGTATGATAGGGAGATGGATATGATAAAATGGAGAGATGAGAGGTGGGTAAATGGGAAAATTAGAAAATGGAAAAATGTGGAGATGTAGTAATTATAGTAAGATTAGGGGATAGGAAGATGGGAAAATGATGGGGAGATTGGTAAATAGGGAAATAGGAATGGGTAAATGATCCGAAAACGATGGGAAAAGGAGGCGGGAACGAGAAAATTATGGGAGATGGGAGAATGATGGGTCGATGGGAAAATGATGGGTAGATGTGAAATGATGCGGAGGTGGGAAAAGGATGAGGAAATGGGAAATGGTGGGTAGATGGGAAAATAATAAGGACAAGGGAGATGGGAAAATGATGAGAAAATGGGAATGGGAAAATGAGGAAATAAAATGGGAATAGAGTGTCTTGGCAATTGCAGACGGCAACATAAATCTGTGTTATATTATTACATAGCGCTTAGTGCTTGTATTTGTTTGAAGGTATGTACCTATTACCTATACCTACGGAAGACTATATTATTTTAGATTACCTAGTAGATTAAGCTGCTGTGTACCTACAGTACAATCGCCAAGACACTCTATTTACTAAAGAAATAAAGATATTATGTTAGGTACCTATCTATATTGATATGGTCACTATAAAATGTTGTTTGCAAACTAACAAGGTATAAATGACTGTACCTATATATTTATAACAAAGTGGTTGGATAACTGCTTCCACAGATAGGTAGGTAGATATTAAATTCGATTAATTTAATACCTACCTACCAAGTAGGGACCCTATAAATTTAAGACTTACAAAGTGGTTGGATAACTGCTCCCATAGATAGGTAGGTAGGTAGGTATTAAATTAACCGACTTGGTTTACATTCGATATCACAACTTTTTACGGCAGATAAACTGCGTTGCGAGACTTGTGCATTTTTTGTACTAGGCTAAAAATGTACTAGGCTTCTAGTTTTATTCATAACGAAGTTCGAAAGGTCGAAAATGGCCCGAATCGCTTCGAGAAAAGGATAGTACGGCCGCGCCTTTTGTTTTGCTTGACTTGGCGGGGGCACTACCATGCCCCCAGATAATAATAGTTCATCCATGTAATAACCGGTTAGTTCATCCATGAGGTACCTAACCTAGGTAGGTAGTAAATCTATGAGGTAACCTTATTCCATAGACAATCAATGCCAACTCAGCCAGAGGTCGAGCTAAAATAATAAAATGCGAGTTTTGGCGGGAATCCGAAAGTGAGATGGATTTTCTGCGAGAGTTCATTCGTAATATTGGTGGAGTATTAAACATTGAGTGATCGTTAACTTGCACGAGTGTGTGCAAATGATACAAACGCAAAAACCTTGTCACGGCATATTTTTCTAAAACTCCCGAGAAGTTTCAGTGAAGCATCCTCCACTTACTGAATCGGGACTATTCGTGATTTAGACTGTAAATTGACTTGAGTACTTTACTACGATAATTGATATAATGCAAAAACTTTCATATTGTTAAAATATTATGTAAAACTTGAAATATAACTCTATAATAATAAATGCACAGACTATGAAAACGAAGCCAAAAATAAAGAAAAAAGCTGAATGTCAAACGTGTTGTCTAATGTCTTGTCAATCAAATGAATTATTATTGACAGCTGTATTTATTTAGCCAAAAAAGATTTTAAAGAAAGAAAGCAAACGAATCTAAATCTAGAATAATAAAATAAAATAATCATTCATGAATAGTTTCAGTTATACACTGAATCAGGGTAGTATATTTTTACCTGGAAGTTCAACAAGTGACTATTGTGTATACCTGACGTAGGTACCTGTAGGTACGTATCTGTTCAGTTTTTCTCATCGGGCTTATATATTTTGATAACAAATTATTTCCACGAAGGCTCCTTTGAACATGTTACAAGAAACACCATAAATATTTGCGACAGTCGTGTGTTTCTACGGACTTAAATTTATGATAATATTCCTTCACTTTCCTCTGACGAAATAGCCTCAATCATCAATTTTTACCCATGACGCTGGTCGAACCACCACTTGTCGTTTCTCTTGGCAGTGGCACCCCTCGACAACATAGTGCATACATTTGGCGAACCTATGACCTGTGTCCTCTAACTTTGACATTAAAAGGTTAAATTATTTTGACATAATTTTAATTAACTTTCACTTTCAGAACACTATTATGCTGTGGTATTAATAGGGTTATCAATAATTGAAGGATTACATCCAGAAGCAAGACATGAATGCTGGTGGTCCCGAAGCTATGAACAATCTGCCGGCCGGTGTTAACCCTGATAATAATATATTACCGGGGGGACCCCTGATAAATCCAGCAATGAACAGAACAAGAAACAATAATCAAAACCCACTATTCAACGTGCGAGAAAGATTGTTTCATGCATTATTTTTCAAGTTTGCTGTGGCATACGCTCGTACATTTCCGAGGCCAGTGAGGCGATTTTTTGAGTTCCTTGTTCTATTAAAAGCTTTAGTTGCTTTTTTTGTTCTTGCATATATACATATAGCGTTTTCGAGGTCCCCAACGACATGTTTGAATCAAGTGCGAGAATCGTGGCCTCGAGATGGTATATTGCGAGTAGAGATATTAAGAAATCCAGCTCTGGATTACACAATAGAACAAAGTTACGCGAAAGAGCGTAAATTAAAGAAGGAAAAAGAGGAACTCAATTCCATGCTTGGAATATTAGCAACTGAAGGGTGAGTGTGACAATTTTTAATAAAATTGATTAAGAAACTATTAACCTTGTAGTAAGTACATATACTACTAGTTGTTGGCTACGATTTCACCCGCATGGGCTAAGTTTTATCATGATAAAATTATCCTGTCTTTCTCCAAGATCTAATCTCTATACTACACAAAAATTCATCAAAATCAGCTGAGTTATTAGTGTTGATAATGTGACAAATAAACAAACAGCTTTACTTTTTAATTTAGAATATGAATGGATTATATTTTGCAAATTAAATGTCATGCTGATAATTCTGTAGGTAAATAGAATGAAAACATATTAGCATACCTACATAACATTTTTTTTACTATCATAAAGCATAAATATGGCTTCATGGTTTGATTTAAAGTCTAGAAAGAACAATGACTTGCAAGTATTTTACTAATATTTTACTTATTATATGAATAACTATCCTAAATAATATAAAAAATGCTGTTTTTCGATCAACTGCCAAATGAGAGTTATGTTTTTACCTGTTTGTTTACACTGTTGTTTGTTAGCTGTAAATAGGTAACATACAAATAAACAATCAGACTTACTTTCACATTTTAAATATTAGTGTGGATTTCTGTAAACTTAATTCCTTTTCATAGCTAAAACTCTTTTACTCCGGCTTGTATATAATGAAAAATGTTGAGTTCATAATATTTCAATACATACCTACTAGTTGCCAACATCATTTAGTAAACAATATGCTAATAAAGTTAACAAGACTGAGCTTAGAAACACAAATTTACTTTTGTATGCAAAGTATGCTTAAAATCAGTTTGATTTATTTACCATAGCACTATTTCTAGGTACCTATTTAATAATACTAAATATGTGATTGCGCTTTTAAAAAAAATAGGCTGCATTGATTGAAATCACAATGACTATAATCTCATTTCACCATTTTAAATTCCAGATTCGTCAACATAGAGTCATCATCAAGCGATGATGTAGAAGAAGATGAATACATACGAGACGGCACTGACTATGGAAACGTCACTCGCATCCAAGAGGAATTACAAGACATGATACTATCCACCGGCAAGGTCATAGACGCCACTAATGTGGACAATTCTGGAGGGGACTCAGAGACTGTGGATGTGAATGTGACGTTAGTGAGCCACACGAGCGAGCCGGAGTCCTCGGTCTCGAGATGGGCTGCGGGTTTGATGGCCCTCATAGAAGAATCTGAAGTTAAATCTGATATGGTGGAGGTAAGTAACTCTTATTAGAAGTCTTAAAAGTTAGGTCATTTTCGTCATCATACACAGCCGTAATTCTCCCACTTCTTGGTATATATATAGGTATAGGTCTCTTTTACTCTGTGATCTGCCTTGATCTTGTGCCAATCAGAATTATATTCAATGCATACTTAATTTTGAAAATCAGTTAGTGGATAACCCATTCTAAATTTGTATATTTTAATTGATAATTATGTGGTCTGCTGTGAGATGTAATAATTAGTCATAATAGTCACAAGAAAATAACATAAAATAAAAGTAACAAGTTCATGTATTATACAAAATTCTTTGGTAGTTCAATATGGCATGTGTTATCAGTCATGTATTTCTAATCTTACAATAGGTTATTTTGCAAAGTAACATTTGACTAATAAATTAATTAGTAGGTCACTTTAGTAGGGACTTGTCATTGGTATTATGAGCCACACATACTAAAAATGTTTCATGTTTACCTAGCTGTTGTTCGCGACCTTGTCCGGCATTCTTCTCATCTACTTACATACTACGAGGGTGAATCAAAAAGTTCTTAGAAGTGCATATATATGAAACCTTTTTGGATCAAGTTCGATATTCAAATTAAAGAGTGTCTATCACACTATATTTATGCAGACTGTCACTTGTTTTTGTCAGTTCGTTCGCATGTAATAAATTTTTTTGTGCAACGAGTTGCTAAAAAGTCAAAATTATGGATAAAAGTGAGTTACGTGCGGTGATAAAATATCTCAGTTTGAAAAAAATGTCTACGAAGGAAATTTTTTTGGACATTCAGCAGACATTAGGGGGTGATGCTGTACCCTATTCTACGGTTGCGTACTGGGTGGCTGAATTTAAAAGAGGTAGATCAAGCTGTAAAGATGACCCGCGTTCTGGGCGGCCTTCAACCTCCGTTACAGAAGAAAATGTCAAAAAGGTTGAGAATCTGGTTTTGGAAGACAGAAGAATGACTATAAAACATATAGCTGAGATCCTAAAGATATCTTTTGGTAGCGTTCAATCCATTTTAATTGATTCACTGGGGTTCAAAAAAGTGTCTGCAAGATGGGTGCCACGAATGTTAACCGACGAAAACAAAAAGCGACGTTTGGAAATTTCCAAGCGTAATCTCGAAATGTTCCAGCGTGATTCGGATAATTTTTGCCGTCGTCTTGTCACCATGGATGAAACGTGGGTCCACCATTTTGATCCTGAAACTAAAAGACAAAGCATGTCTTGGAAACGACCATCCTCTCCATCCATTAAGAAATTTCGAGTTGCTCCTACCGCTGGCAAAGTTATGGCCTCTGTGTTCTGGGATAGTGAAGGAATCCTTTTTATTGATTACATGCCAAAAGGCCAGACGATTACTGGACCCTATTATGCAAATTTAATCCCGAAAGTGAGTGAAGCGATTAAAGAAAAACGTCGTGGAAAACTGTCGTTGGGCGTGTTGTTCCTTCAAGATAACGCTCCTGCTCATCGATCGGAAGTTGCGCTCAACGCAATCCGCTGTGCTGGCTTCAATCTCCTTGACCACCCACCATATTCTCCGGACTTAGCCCCAAGTGATTTTCACTTATTTCCAAAATTAAAAGAGGAAATTCGTGGAACAAAATTTCACGATAATGACGCGGTTATAGCTGCCGTAGAGGACTTTTTCGAGAGTCAAGAAAATAATTTTTTTTCACAAGGAATAAGGAAGTTAGAAACGCGTTATTCTAAATGCATTGCATTGGAGGGAGATTATGTAGAAAAATAAAATATTATTATTTAAATCTTTGCATTTTTTAATATTGATTCCAAGAATTTTTTGATTCACCCTCGTACTATCTGCATAATTCTGATAATATGCCACACCCCCTTTACTTATACTACTCTATACTATTATGCAACATCAACGTCATTAATACCTATCATCCACTACTCTAAATAGAATTGAAAACAGTTCAGTAACTTTTACGTGGATAGGTTATTTATAAAGGCGATAATGTCTTTTATCTTATTCAAATAGTATAAATTGATTCTTACCAAAGTGTACCTACTCTCAAAGCTAAACAATACCAAATGATGACGCATTTAACGATTAAAATACGTCTCATTATACTTGAATGCGCCGTGTTCAAATCTCGCCCTTGGGAATAACGTATACTAATTTGTTATAAGCAAATTCCGCATGCGTTGCCAAGCTACAATGACTAAAATACTATGGTGACACCGCGCTGATCTGATGATGGAGATGGATGGTAGACGACGGAACTCCTCAGTGGGTAATAGAAGTTGATAACAAGCACATGTGTATGGTTAACACGACGATAATGACGACACGTTTGACGTAGTGGCTGAGCACTCGGACTGCTGCGCTTGGTGTCGCGGGTTCGATTCCCGCCTGGAACAAATACGATCCACAGATATTTGTTTCTGGTCTGGGTACCCACGACACAGGAGAAATCCTAGTGTGCGGCTACGTTTAAAAAAAACATACCACGACAATATCGTAGTAGGTATATGTAATTATCCCAGGGTATCTTAGAAGAAGTGGCTTATCGACTAACAGCCGAAATTAATATTGTATCTCCTATCCAAGATTGAAATCGATCTTGGAATGCTGCCTATCTTTCGATCGATTTCCAATCTGCGTGCCTTTATAAACCAATCCACGGATCGGTTATTGGCGCGTTTGACCCTAAAACTGAACTGTGATATCAATCCCAGATAGCAAAATTTGGATTGGATTGATTATTAATTTCGGCCGTAAGTACATAACTGTAGTGATAAACCAAGCTTTGGCTGCGAACATGAGTTTAGGTACCAGAAGTTGCGGCCTTGTTCAATAGATTTCTAGTACCTACTTAAAACTCGATTTCTACACATAGTTTACTGTATTACTTAGTAACCGCATCTTCGGCTTCCTCCGTGGTACCTATTACACATAGGAGCAGAAATTTTTTTTGGCTCGTTTCTATCTCCATTCCTTTATCTAACTCCATTGCAACTTTAGATATTTAATTTTCTGTGCCTCTATGCTGAATAATACAGGTTTTTTATTTATAAAATACCTATGTGGGTAACTATCATGCACTCTACCTGGGGGTAAATTCTGCTAATTTAAGAACGCTTCAATCATATCTCAATATGGAGTGGCTTCGGAATAGTTTGTGACATTTCATTGTGATATTGATTTCAAATGTTCTTATTTGACTAGCAATCTAATGCAGAATAAAAAAAAATTGCTGACTTCCATAATTATTATTATTATGTCGCAAACTATTCCGAAGGCACTCCATTGAGATTCGATGGAAGCGTTCTTAAATTAGCAGAATTTACCCCCTGATAGAACGGGTGGCAATTTATTGCTCCCTGGCGGCGTAGAAGTAGGGGAAACGATAAACACCCTTTCCTCTATTATAATATTAGTAGGGTGCTGTATACTACATAATTATATAGGTATGTAATATAGTAAATAATACGTTAATTAATTGTTTCAGAAGCCGATAGATGAGGGAGCCGCTAATGAGTCTACGAAAGGTAATATTCATGGAGATATTTAGTATTAATCTTTTCGTGAAGAGTTTTGTAATCCCTTACGAGGCTTCACAAACACTCCGACCAAATTAATCATGAACGTAACCACACAACTTGTTACACGATAATTACAATAGGAAGTCGTAATGTAAATAGTAGTTTTTGGGAAGGCATTACCGTACCGTTAAATTAGTTATAATTAAGTATTTTGTGTACCAGTTAGGGCTATAGAAACGTATATTAAATAATGTTAGTTTCATATTTTTTTACGAACCATAACGGCTTAAAGCTTATAAGTACACGTTTTTAGGTGGTATTGGTTAACAATAAAAGTAAAAAAATAAATATGACCTAACTAACATACATTGAAAACTAAAATTTAAAGAAATGTATATTGTGGCTATATTGCCATATAATAAATAAATATGTATAAACATTATGTAGCATATTTATGCTGATTGGTTGCAAAAGTTTAACAAACTCAATTGGTGTGAGGCTGAACTCTATAGAGCGCACTCATAATTATTATTGTCCTTGCTCTAACTTATTGGCTGTATTTACATCACGATAAGATTTGAAAACATTTGAAAACCGCACGAGCGCTAAAACTCGCAGATAATTTAGAAGGGGCTTGGTTACTTTCTGTAAAGTGAAGCGCCACCGAATTAATATTCCATTTTGCTATTGCGGCGGACCATCCTTGATGTGGTAAGTGTCTTTCATTATGGAGACATTCGCTATATATAGGAGACTTAAGCTTAAGCTTAAATACATTGGTAATTTGTACACAAGGTACACTTGATATCGCACCAGATGTTTCTGACGTCAGTACGTTTGTAGTACGCACGTTAGTCCGCCACATTGCGTACTACCTAGTAAGTTTTGTGTGCAATATTTTATCAAATAACTAGCTGACCCATAGACGTAGTATCAAAATCTGAGAGCTGACCCCGACAGACATTGTCCTGTAATTGTCCTTTTTCCTGTCAAAAAAGTTACATTAAAAAGTTCATGTGGTCAAGAAGTTTCCTCGAATTTTCTAATGTGGGCGTGACTTTTTAATTTTATTTTTTGAGAGAATTAAGAAGAAGGTTCTTAATTCTGACAGTTACAAACACAACAAAAAAATAATTAGCAAAATTGGTCCAGCCGTTCACGCGTAATGCCGTGACCAAGGCAAATTGGGATTCATTTTTATATATGCACATATAGAGATAATAAATAATTCTTGCGGCGAGTGCCGCACGTCACTGAACCTGACATCATAATTACATATTATTATACGTAGTGCGTATTGACGAACTGTCAAATTTGTTTTAGATTTGATCAGCGCCTTGCAATACCGACAAGATGCGTACGCGAACGGTTACCTTGATCGATACGTCAACGATATAAACCTTTAAAATTTCCGTGCTTGCGCTATTGTAGGAGCACTGATCAAATCTAAAACAAATTTGGCCGTTAACGTTTCGTATACTTTCTCGATAGATGTTCATCCATCGGCGACGTTAAAATCGCCCCTCATTCCTTCATGAATTTATTAATTTGTTTATTAGATTGAAGTGTTTGACATGTAAAAGCGTGACTTTATTGCCTACTAGAAGCGCCTCGCGTTTGCACCCGCGTTAACTACTATCCCGCGGGAACCATTAATTATTACGGGATAAAAGGTAGCCTATGTCACCCGGGGATAGCATAGCTTCCCAACAGTGAAAGAATTTTTCAAATCGGTTCAGTAGTTTCGGAGCCTATTCATTACAACCAAACAAACAAAGTTTTCCTCTTTATAATATTAGTGTAGATTTACAATAAATTATTTGACTTTGACTTTGCTCCCTTCTTCCAGACGAAGACTACATCCTCGAGTACTCGCTGGAGTACGGTTTCCTCCGGCTGTCGCCGAGCGCCCGGCTCCGGCTCAAGATCCCCGTGAGGATCGTCACGCTGGACCCGCACAAGGACGAGTGCTTCGGCGACCCCTTCTCGAGATTCGTCCTCGACGAGTTCCTCGGCTACGACGACCTGCTCATGGCCTCGATCAAGACTTTGGCCGAGAATGAGGATAATAAGGGTTATTTGAGGTGGGCGCTTGTATTCTTGTGAAGATACAACGTTGCTACTTGTCAAACCATAATCAATTAGGCTGAGGCCAAACGAGCGTAATTTTGTGAGTCGTGAGTTGCAGAATTTCGGTCGCAGAAATTCTGCTGCATTCGGTTTCATACAAAAGTCCTGTTTTGCGTCAACTCATTTTGCGTCGCCGTGTGAATGAAACAGGACTTTTGTATGAAACCGAATGTAGCAGAATTTATGCGACCGAAATTCTGCGACTCACGACTCACAAAATTACGCTCGTTTGGCCTCAGCCTTACTGTTTAATTTAATTTATCATACTTTATGTTTTTATGATTCTCTTTGTTAACGAGAATTAGCTGTTTGACTTGTAAAAGTGCGATTTAATTGCCTATTTACAATAAATGCTTTGACTTTGACTCTACAAATAGTTCCCTTTTTGGATTGACAAAGTGGAGAACACCATGAGGGTACGACGTGGAATGGTAGAGGATGTATTGGTCAAAATTAGAGAAAGGATAGCTTAGTTAGAGGGTTCGGAGAGGATAAAAGAAGGAAGATTGACGAAAAAAGTTTATGGATCTTGTATGAATGGACCAGCCGGATGTACCTATGTATTTTGTATAGGTAGTAATAAAATGTCAAAAAAAACAGCTTTATGCTGAAAACTGACTTGGCCTCGATTACTCCGGATCTTCTCATTATTGTGTTAATATTATTTTGTTTCAGAAACGTTATAACCGGCGAGCACTACCGCTTCGTGTCCATGCAGACCGCTCGGAGCTCCTACATCGCTGCTTTCTTCATAATGCTTGTGTTTGTAAGTACTTTTTTTATGTACCTATCATTTTTGCTAACCATCATTGAAGGGCTTTCTCGAGTTGCTCGAATACGCCGTCTTGGTGGGTTTAAGAACATTTTGGTTGAGTCCGTTAAGCCAAAATGCTGTTACAAGCAACTACGTGATGAATTTTAACATCATCTGTGAATGCATATCCAATCAAAATTCTTTCTCTCAACCTAGTAAAATCTTTGGTCCTCAATGTTACCACAAAATGATGTTTGATTGAAATGTTGCGTGAATAATGGTGCCGTTGTGTAGCGAGCAATGCTATACACAAGTCAAGGAAACTAGCTATACAATTTGCCACTGGACGATAAAGATAAAAATGTCGAAAAGTGTTGCGAATTGCGAACAGTGGAATAAAATTATATTACTAGAAAACAACTGCAAATAACGCCATCTAGCGGCGAGTAGCAGAACTAACGTGTTACAATTCTAGAACCTTGGTTCTTCAAAACACGTCCCCTGATCTGGTTCCCATTTTATTCAGAAATTATTTCAGCAGATGTTACCTGTGTGCCTAGTGTGAGTTTTTCCAATTTCGTTTACGAACTCGATCCGGTTAGCGTAAACTTGAAATTGTATGGAATAAGAGCAGCGCCATCTAGTGTCAGTCAGTCAGACACTAGATGGCACTGCTCCGATGGAACCGAACGGAGATGGACCGGATCGAGCTAGTAAACGAAATGGGAAAAACTCACATTATGCACATTGGCGTGGATTGATAGCCTTTTACGCCCATAAGTTCTAATGATTCCAAACAGATGGCGCTAAAACTGTGTTTTTTCTGTACAATGTGAATTTATCTATGTTTGAATCAAACTCACTTTAGCTGGATGGAGGTTGTAGTGGGTTTATGAAAAGTATTATTGTAAGATCTTTTTGCCCCATATTTCTCCCTAACTTTAAAAACTTTTCATACCAACTTGTTCAGAATTTAATACTTAAGGGTTTCCACCAAATATCATAACCCTAGACTAAAAGATGGTGCTATAGCAAACTTCCCTCTTTTTGCTCCCGTATCGAAAATAGCTTTCGACAAAAAAGCGTGATACCAAGAACCTTTATACAAAATCTCGTAAAAATCGGTTGAAAAATGCGACGTATATCGTATGATATATCGTGTCATATAATATTTGAGCAATCATACGCCGACTCGCACGCTATGAAATACTAACTCGTAAAATTCGTAAAAACTCCAAAACTCGTAAAACTACCACTAGTATGAGTTTTTACTAGCTGGACATAGTACGCGTCAACTAGCGTTTTTGTATGAAGACCTGTACCTACTCCCCTACCGGCCCCTACCCTACCGGAGCTAGTTGACGCGTACTATGTCGAGCTAGTAACAACTCATACTAGGCACTGTAGCCAGGAACAAACATACAAACATCACGACGAGAGCAAAATCGGGCACTCTTAAAATTGAGACCTTAGCTCACTACGTTCGCTCAGTCGATTAATATAGTACATTGTTATATCGCGCGGCTCCCCTCCCTCCTTCGCGCCACTAAAATCTGTACTCCTCCCCGAGTTACAGTTATGGCTCTTTTACAGCCCTTTCAAACTTTATTACGGTGCCCAAACACCTCCGCCCGGCCGACTTATGTTTGTTTTACAAAACTCCTTAGGAAAACTGCCACTTTCAGTTTGGCGCTACAAACCGGTCCGATTTCTGGAAGGGTCGTTACAAATCGGCCAGTCATGTTTTACGTACTATAGCCCTTACACACTGACCTGATCGTGGCAGATTTTGATCGCGTATAAAAAGAGAGTTTTGTATTGCAAATAAGAGTTATTTTTACGTATTTCGATTATGACATTGACTACACTTCGATTTATCTTTAGATTAACAGTCCCCTTATTTGGATACTAGTTTCGGAAACAATGATTTGGTTAATGTTTTTGAAGCTATTTAATCAGTAGGGCAATTCTGGTAATTTAATATGTTCAAAATCTAGTTCCGATCAACTTATAATCTCATTAAAGTCTAAAAATGGTATTCTCGTAACTTGAAAAGTGACATTTAACGTTCGCTTGATCGAAATGATATCGTAATGTAACCGAACGCTAAAATGGTATTCTAGTAACAAAAATGACTTGAAGTTATATGTCATAGACAATGGGTTGACTTAACTGTAACTAGATCGTAAGTTGATTATACCGAGATGAAGTTGTAAATTTATGGGAGCAGAATACCAATTCTCAGTCTAGTCATAATCCAATCACATTTCGGTCAACTTTCGTTCAACTTTTTGTGTAATTACGAGAATTGACACCCAGATTAGTTAGCGATGCTCATTGCTTAAAACCGGATATAGAATACCATTGCACGCTGACACAACCAATATGTTCTATCCGGGTAACGGTTGTAATTCAATGCCGGTCGGGAGGCAGAGAAATTGCATTAACCAATTGTCAAACGGCTAACGTATTGCATGACATACACCTATTGGTGTTTAGAGGGTGTTCCGTCTGGGGTGCATATATATAGATTTCGCAGTAAGCACCGAGTGTGTAATTCAAACTTATATTGATGACTTGCTTTTTCTCGCGGGTTCGCTCGCGTAGTTTTTTTTTGTGGTTTGTTGAGTAAACATTTGTATTGAAATACGACCAATACATAGCTCAAAAGTGAAAATGTCCAACAGACGCTAAGTTATAAGGCGACGAACAAGGAGACGGCGTAAAATCGGGGTTCTGTAAGGTGTTTAATCATGTCAATTAATTAAGTATTAGCTACATACTATAGATAACCTCCATTGAGACACCACAGAACAAAGCAAACTTAAATCTAGAACAGAACAAATAACAATTAGTGTATCAAGGGGCAGTCTTATCGCTGAATGCGATCTCTAAATATACTGCTGCCTTCATCATTTAATTTTCTGTAATATAAAATGTAGTAATATTAATTGGCCCCTTAACATAATATTATTTGTGAAAAATTGGACTATCCCTATAGCGAACATCCTGTACGTATCATCCGATGACACATACTGTCAAGCACAAGTGAAGCGAGATATTATTATTATGGAACAAGATATATATAGAGGTAACTAATTCCTAGCAATGTTTGATAGTTTATAGTTTATATATGAATGGTGTTCAAAGCTAAAAGGTTAAGAAGTGTCTAATCGACGAGGACGTATAAAGATTGTTATTATAAAACTCGGTTTGTAGGTTTACTCGGAGAACCGTAATATATATAGTTATTAATCCTACATTGCTTTGCGTTTGATAACATGTTACCGAATTTGGTCTGACCTAGGATTGCGAGTGGATATATTTAATTATCGGCTGTTGTACTTATAGTTATGATATGTGCAAGTAACTCGTATGGCATTTCAACTCGCGTATGTAGTATTCTGTGTATCTGTTATTAACAAAACCTTTGAAGGCAATGAAATTCGATTTAAATTGTGGTCTGTATCGGCACTCGATACTGCGAATTTCGCATATATTTGGGGTAGCCAATATACCGAGAATTTCGGAGTTCTGAAAATCCTATGGAGGATTCATATCGAAATATCGGAATTCACAGTAGTGCGGACATGAAATGCAATTTGAGACCTTAGATAGGAATATGTTTCATTTGATGTGTTTTTTAAAATAATGTATGATTTCAACTGTATGACACTTTGATCAAAGCAAACATTTTAATGACGGCCAGTACACTACAATTGCTAAACAGGTACAATTTCATTATTTACATGAATAATTAAGCAAACTATGTAGGGGGCTTGTAGGCATATAAAGGGCCATTTCCATGCACTGAAGATAGGTAATTTTAACATCCGTGTAATTATGTATATCTCTTATCATAATCTACACTTCCAAAAAGAAGAAACGAAAAATAAAAATAAATAAAACAAATCGGGAATGCGAACGAAATCTTTGCGTAAAAAAACTGGTATAAAATAATCGCATGATGAGAAAACCTTCTTCTATTCTGCCTGCTCATACCACAGAATAACTAATATAACACAAGTAATATACTTAGTCAGGTCATAAGTATTGTCACACAGTAAAAACTTTTCTTTTAGAATGCTGGCCACAAAAAAGTTTATTGAATTCGAATTTCGAATTGTTCATGAAAATAAAAATGTATACTTTTTAGAATTTTACTCATTTTTAAATATGGAGTGGACGCTTAAAGAAGACCGTGTTGCAGTTATTGCGTTGCATCGTTGCGGTTACGCGCCAATTCAAAATTTGACATACTGAAAAATTTGAATATAACCAAGAGATTCGTTTATCGTACCATCAAACGATACAATGAAGACTCTAGTGTAGATGACAGGTCAAGAAGTGGTCGCCCTCGGTCTGTTAGGACTCCAGCAGTGATAAAAGCTGTGAAGGCGCGAATTCAAAGAAATCCCAAACGTAAGCAGAAACTGTTGGCCCTTCAGATGGGATTAAGCAGAACCACGGTGAAAAGGGTGTTAAATGAAGACTTAGGGCTTCGGGCATATCGAAGAAAAACAGGACATCATTTGAATGCTCGTCTAATGGACCTGAGACTGAAGAGACGCCGCGCTTTGTTGAAGCGGTACGCGGGAAAAAAATATCGGGAAATTATTTTTTCGGATGAAAAAATTTTTACCGTAGAAGAGAGCTACAACAAACAAAATGATAAGGTGTACGCACACAGTAGTGAAGAAGCGAGCAACCGTATTCCGCGTGTCCAACGAGGTCATTTTCCATCCTCGCTCATGGTATGCTTGGGAGTGTCTTATTGGGGCTTAACAGAGGTACATTTTTGTGAGAAAGGTGTAAAAACGAATGCAGTTGTGTATCAAAATACAGTCCTGACGAACCTTGTGGAACCTGTTTCTCATACCATGTTTAATAACAGGCACTGGGTATTCCAACAAGATTCGGCGCCAGCTCATAGAGCGAAGAGCACACAAGACTGGCTGGCGGCGCGTGAAATCGACTTCATCCGGCACGAAGACTGGCCCTCCTCCAGTCCAGATTTGAATCCGCTAGATTACAAGATATGGCAACACTTGGAGGAAAAGGCGTGCTCAAAGCCTCATCCCAATTTGGAGTCACTCAAGACATCCTTGATTAAGGCAGCCGCCGATATTGACATGGACCTCGTTCGTGCTGCGATAGACGACTGGCCGCGCAGATTGAAGGCCTGTATTCAAAATCACGGAGGTAATTTTGAATAAACTTTAGTGTCATAAGAATCTATGTTTTGTTAAGTTCATTTTGGTATATAAATGGTTACATAATGAATAAACTTGTTTCAATTATTTTATATAAAACATGTGACAGAATTTATGACCTGACTAGTTATTAAGCAGATAAACCAAGGCAATTGCCTAATTACATTTCGGTCTAGATCGAAAGGTATTGATCTGCCTGCCGCCGCATAACTTAACCCAACCTCGACAGTTCCTACGCAAACACATAACACTCGTAAAGTTCGAGCCTCCTAATATGGCGTGCTTGTTACTAGTAGTGCTTCATCAAGGTAAACCCGAATCGTGTAATAATTCGACGTTAGAACTTGGCCGAACAAAGCCTCCGCCGTTTGCGTTTGATCGATTGCCGTTGAGTTGAACTACTAGTGTACAGATTAAGCAGCCTCGAAATCGTGACGCTTTACGATTATTGTGATTATTAGGCTTAAAGTCGCGATTTATTGTGATATTATTGGTAAGGAGAATATTGATAAGCGGTCAAATCAAAGTTGGCAAAGTGATCCAAAGGCAACTCGAAAAAGGTATGATGTTTGCAGAGTATTCTCAGTCTCAGATTTACCAAATCGTAGAGAAGATATTGTTACTTATATGTCGTCAAAACAAGTTTACTTATAAATATTCTGGACTATTAGAACTCTACGACTCAAACCGGTGGTTTACTAGATATGAAGTTTATTTTCAAACTTGACTTACCGTTATTGGGAGGCCGGTTTTGGCCACACCGAAAAAGACGGCGTAAAAAGAAAAACCCTTTAATATTAAAGTGTGGGCATCCGATCGATGCCTCACCCGTTCTTTAGTTTACTGCGACCGTAAAAACTAACAGCTAACGGGCGGATTACGCTCGGACCATTGCGCGGCGCTAGGCCGACCGGGCGGTCGCCCGGCTCGTCTGCCGTCGAGTCGCCCGGCTCGGTGCAAGTGCTGCAACGCGAGCCTGGCCGCTCCGATTGGCAAAAATAGTGCACCGATATTAACGGGCCCTAGTTTGTTTTAGCCAGTAGAGCGAGATGTTTATTGAACGACGCCCATGACACGATAGCGGCGTTGATGATAAAACGCACTCGCTCGATGTTCAAGCTTTGGTGCGTTTAATTACAAAGGTTCCTGTAACTGCTAAAACTGTACTAAAATGTCGATAACGGGTCTGCTACGATCTTGCCATGACGGAACATGAATGTATTTGAATAGCCATAGAATCTTCAAAAATCGTATCCCATTGAACTAGTCCCACTGAATGCCGTGGCAGTTCGAAGGAAGGAGCACGAAATGCGTTAGAGTTTGGGGGACAAGTTTGTCCCCATTGTTGCCCCGCGTACCCAGCTATGTGTATAGCGGCGCCCGGTCCCCGTGACTACGCTATCAATCTTTTCGCCACATCATTTGCTCCCCGTGCCCGCCAGCGATTGAATTTCATTAACGGAACGCTTAGTGCTGATTGAATCCATTTACCTAAATACAGGGATCGGCAGGTCTAAATGTTGCCTTATGTTGCAATGATGTTCGGATGTTTAGTTTTTGTGAGTAGAGACAAACGGGTGTTGCATCACAATCTGGATAAGAACTCGTTGGTTTATTATCAACGGGCTGTTGTCTGTACTTAGAATAGGACAGACATTTCTTTATTGTTTACTTTAACACTAGTTAACGAAATACTCAAGAGGCATACAAAATATAACCTACTATATATTGAATATAGATTTATTGAGTTGTCCTGAATAATATAGTGCGGCAATTTTCAACTTTTTTTTGAACCACACACACTTTTGTCTTTTGTTTCAGACCGTCTCAATATCGATGTTGCTGCGGTACGCCCATCATCAGATCTTCGTTTTCATAGGTGAGTCAGTCTTTCCCTTTACGTACCTGATTGCTCAAATACTTTATAGTGCGCGGCGTCTTTGTCGCATATCTCTGACGCCCGCCTAAAATTACCTAGATTGGCTATTTCGCATCGTCTATCGCCTAATTTTACATCTGACATTACGCTTGAATCCTGTTATAATAATGTAAATAGGTACCTAGATATAAAAAAATTTAGTTGGGCAAAGTATACGCGTTTCTATAGGTAGGTGCACTGAATGACCTGCATGAATTCGTTTCCTACGATATACTTATATGGCTGAGACATTCTTTTTACGTACAGCAATAATGACGGTGCAAGGTCATTTCAATCTCGGCCTACATTACCGTTACTTACATAATAGGTTGGGTAGGTTTTAATTTCAGATAATCTTAAAATATTCAGTACATGAAATTACAAATCAGCCATCGCCCCCACAACCACATCAACACTCCTATTTTTTTCTGGGCCCCTTACCGCCCCCTCTAGGGTACGCTATCGCCCACTTGAGAACCTCTGGTCTAGTCACTCGCACAAGTCAAACAGCTCCTTGAAATGGCGCATAGTTTGAGCTTGACCTAAGAAAATCCAAATAGCTACAATGATATTCGCAGCAAGCTAACACAAACAATAGACGATCTCGTCGCCATAGTTTCTGTCTCCATTTCAATTTGTCAAATGGTGGCGCGGTCAAACTAAATTGCTCCTTGAAAAGATAATCTCTGTGTAAGCGAAGCTTTTCTCCCGGGTGTTAGCTCGAATGCAATTAGGAGATGTTGGAATGAATTCAGTGAAAAAACGACTCTGAGCCGGCTCAGCGGCAATCTCTTTGTAATAACAATAATTGCGAATAGCGCCCGCAGCGGGAACCTGCCCCTGTACGGAAAAATATAAAAAAAAAACACAGCGCCACGGATTTACCTAGCGCTTTCCCCCTCTTTGATCTACCGGCAATTAGCCTGCTAAAGATGATTTCTGTTCCCGCGCTCCCTCGCCCCGCCTCTTGGCTTATTGTTTCAATACGGCGATTGTTTAGAAATTATATTTTCCAATTTCTTTTCTGTTAAAATGAAAAATCACAATTTTCCCGTAACGTCGGTTTTTATTAAGTTCCGCGCGGAGGATTTTAGCCGGGATTATCCTATTGTATTGTTTTATGAAATCTAACGGATAACAGGTAGCGATATACCCATCAATTTTAGTTGTTATAACGAGCGCTCACGCTAATTAGCGCTGATAACGATATCCGTCCGGTTTGATGTTACCAGGCATCACTCTCCGATGATTATTTATTTTGGATGTGTTGTTTACGGTATTATGGCCGTTTCGTCAGAAATTGTTTTTCTTACGCCTATTGTTATTAGCCCAAGACACGTGTCACCCTTTTAAGTTATTTTTGTGATGTGTATGATACGGCATACAATGCCGTATTGTCAATAAAATAATATTCGTATTTTCTTATAGCAGAAAATATGGTCACGACTTAACGGATATAATGTGGGAGAGTTATATGATACGAATGAGGAGATTTTCAGTTTTTTTTTTTATCTAATGGAGTTTTCGAGCGACGTTTGAGAAATACATACACTATTCAGGTCGCAATATCTGATGAGGGTACATCAGTGGGGATCTTACGTCGCTATGGCAATACATCCCTGCACGTGGTCATTGTGTTACCGGGAAATATGAAGAAAAACTGGCCATATTTATCAAGAGAGGATACATTTTTCGAAATGTGAATTAACCGGGAGTGTTTTTAGCTATGGTTGATGTAAATCGGTCTAAGATGGCCGCCGCCATAAAATGGCGGATTTAATTTTTATCTCACAACTCCTTCAATATGGGTATCAAATAAAAGGGCTAACTATTAAAATACACACATATATAATACAACTATATAATACGCTTTGACAAATTTCAATCCAAGATGGCCGGTGAAAAAATTACTGAAACGATATTTTTTATCGGGGGTTTTAAAATTGTAAAATGAATTACTTGTTGTAAACTGTTCTTTTACAACTATTCAAACTATTTGGTACTTTATTATAATTCTTTATTATAAGCAATTGTTTCTTTACTGTTGAAACAGAGAAGAAATTTATAAAACTCAGTCTACCTCTACGTATTATGTTTTTACGTAGGTTTCTAATGTGATGGAGTCTATATCATTGTATTATAGGGTCTAGATTCCCTCAACACAAGATTTATTCATTTTAAAACAATTATTGTTGTTGTGTGGTCCGATGCCAGGTGGCCTTACATTAAAGATTCAAAATTAACCGACCGTACAAAATGTAAACTGAATATTCTGATGTAGGATTCATTGTTCAAAATTATGGAGGTATTTTCCAAACCTTTCATAAGCAAACATGTCGCTAAGCTTCTTACGAGGTGATTCGACCGCATTTTGATGCTCGAATTAGTTCGTACATTACGGCAACCTTAAAATATATTCATTACAATTGAAATACAACAAAATCGTTGTCACTGTCTCTCCGATGTACGCATAAACCTTTCCGTTCGCGTTCGAAACCAAAACGTGTTATACCTTTGCTCTTTGTTACGCGCTTACGTACTCTTTGCGCTCCCACGCGCCGTCCAGATACAAAGGTGTTTGTGAACACAAACGTAACCATATACCTACGAAATCTTTTGAGAAATTCTAAACAACGGAACAAAACTGTATTCTTCTGTGGGTGGTAAAAGTATCGTACCGTATTCAGCGACGACCCTTTGTGTCGTTTGTACAAATATATATATATGATTATTTGGTACGAATGTAACAGTATATAAAACTAATTATTTATGTTTTATTCAATATTTTGGTATTAAATTCGAGCATATTTTATTTAGGTGGTCGTTGAAATTGCTTCTTTTTTACTATAACTTATTCGCTGTTAAGTTATAAGGCAACGATTCTGGTTTAATGCTTAGGTATACTTGAAATGTTATCCCACCAATTTATACAATATTACCAATTAATAATTAATGTATCACTTTTGAGGTTTCATTTCCGTATTGATTATTACTCGTATTAGAGTAGCATGAGATTTTTTGTGCTAAAGACTTTATAGACTTAATTAACGATATTACTCGTATGTATGTCCAAGCAAGTGACACTTGATCAGGCAAACGTGTTCGCTAACAAAATATTACTTCTGTAAAAAGTATCACATATCTATCATTAAAATGCTTTCACCTTTTTCTGTCCTTATGTCTGTGCCCGTACTTCAAGACCACTTAGACGCATTCGGTGAGATGTAGTACAGGTTGGCCCAAAATTCCCGCTACAACTTCACTTATTTTCAAATATAAAACCGATTTATTTTTAAACAAGCTAGTAGCGGAATTTTTGGACCATGCTGCGCATGTTAGTTTGTAAATTCTTGTTCTATACTATAGTACAGTCTTGTCTTGAAATGTGAATTTTATTTTATAACGCCACTTTAAAAAAAATCTGTTCATTTCTGTTACAAGTTATGTAATCGTTAATCGAGTCGAAATGAAGCAGGTTACATTTTCAATTAAACAAATATCATTAAGTCAGAATCTATTCGCATGCTCGATACAATTAACTACATCAATACAAAAATTAACGCTTTAACTTCGGTAAAATCAATTCGAACCAAATCTGTCGCCAAAAGCCTATCGGAGAGTTCCCGCAGCGGTCCTTGACAGCCTGTTCTAGGCTGAGCATGTTTCCCCTTCGGCTACATCGTCAACTAAAAACCAGTACCCCTAGTATGAGTTTTTACTAGCTCGACATAGTACGCGTCAACTAGCGCTTTTGTATGAAGATCCTGTACAGCGCCCCTACCAGCGCGTTAATGAACGAAAAATCTCCATACAAAGAGCTAGTTGACGCGTACTATGTCGAGCTAGTAAAAACTTATACTCAGGGCAGTGGTGAGCTTGTGGTCAACTACTGACTAGCATAAAAGTACAAAAAAAAACAGCGCTCAATTTTATGCGTCAAAAAATCTTGCTTCACTTATCCTAATTAATACCTACATATATTACCTAGTCAGGTCATAAATTCTGTCACATGTTTTATATAAAACTAGCTGATACCCGCAACTTCGTTCGCATTTTTATATAAAATGTAAACTGTTTAGAAAATCAATTGATGTCGCGGGGAACAGTTATAGGTAAGAATATATGTCTCTTTCTCACTCCCTTTTCCTCTATCTTTCTCCCTCTCTAGCTCTTTTTCTATCTTTCTCCCTCTTTCGCTCTTTCTATCTCTCTTCCTCTACCTCCATCTCTTTCCCTCTCCCTATATCTCTATATCTTTCCCTATCTCTCTATCATTAATATCCCTCTCCACTCTCAATCTCTTGCGTTCCCTCTCCCTGTCCATCTCATCCATTATATTTATTTCCCTCACCCTCTCCGTCTATATCTCTTCCTTTCCCTCCTTCGCTCACTCCCTCTCCCTCTATTTCTATATATTTCGCACTCAATCTCTCTCACCTATTTCCACCCACTCTCCCCTCCTTCTAGCCCCACTCTCCCCTCTTTCACTCCCACTCTCCACTGTCTCCCCCACTCTACCCTCTTTCTCCCCCACTCTCCCCTTTCTCCCCCCACTCTCCCCTTTTCTCCCCCCACTATCCCATCTTCCTCCCCCTCTCTCCCCTTTTCTCCTCCCCACTCTTCCCTCTTTCTCCCCCCACTGTATCATCACTTTCTATTCACTCTACACTCGTTCTCACCCCACTCTCCCCTCTTTCTCAACCCACTCTCCCCTCTTTCTCCCTCCACTCTCCCCTCTTCCCCCCACTCTTCCCTCTTTCCCCCCCCACCCCCCACTCTCCCCTCTTTCTCCCCCCACTCTCCCCTCTTCCCCCCACTCTTCCCGCTTTCTCCCCTCTTTCTCCCCCCACTATACTCTCATTCTCCCCGCTCTCCCCTCTCTATCTCCCCACTCTCCCCTTTTTCTCACCCCACTCTCCCCTATTTCTCCCCCGTTCTATCCTCATTCTCCCCTCTACCCTCATACCCCACTCTCCCCTCTCTATCTCCCCACTCTCCCCTATTTCTCCCCCGTTCTATCCTCATTCTCCCCTCTACCCTCATACCCCACTCTCCCCTCTCTATCTCCCCACTCTACCCTTTTTCTCACCCTACTCTCCCCTCTTTCCCCCCCCCACTCTCCCCTCTTTCTCACCCCACTCACCCCGCTTTATCCCCCACTCTCCCCTTTCTCACCCCACTCACCCCTCTTTCTCCCCCCACTCTCCCCTCTTTCTCCCCCCACTCACCCCTCTTCCTCCCCCTCTCTCCCCTTTTCTCCCCCCACTTTTCCCTCTTTCTCGCCCCACTGTATCATCACGTTCTATTCACTACACTCTTTCTCACCCCACTCTCCCCTATTTCTCCCCCCACTCTCCCCTCTTTCTCCTCCCACTCTCCCCTCTTTCTCCCTCCACTCTAATCTTTTTCTCACCCCACTCTCCCCTCTTTCTCCCCCACTCTCCCCTCTTTTTCCCCCCACTCTGTCCGCTTTCTCCCCCCACTCTCCCCTCTTTCTTCCCGCTCTCCCCTCTCTTTCTCCCCACTCTACCCTCTTCTCCCCTCACTCTACCATCTACTCCCCCTTTCCCCCACTTTACCCCTTTCTCCCCCTCCTCCCATCGCACTCTCCCCCCTTAATTACTTTCCAATTTAAATTACGATCCGTTTAGCCGTTTATTGTGGTCCGTAGGGGGTGCATCTAAAGAATACCTCATAATTTCAACCCCCTTGCTTTTCCCCCTTTAGGGATGATTTTGCAAAAAAGCTGAAACCCGTATTTATTTATTTCTTACCAAAAGCCTAAATAAGAATTTTCAGATCCCTAACTTGAGGAATTATGGATTCCCCATACAAACTTTCAACCCCTATTTCATCCCCTTCGAGATTATTTTTTGAGACAAAAGATAGCCTATGTCCGTCTCATAGGTCCAATCTACCCCTATACCAAATTTCATCGAAATCGGTTCAGCCGTTTAGCCGTGAAAAGGTAACAAACAAACAAACAGACAAACAGATATACAGATAAACAGATAAACAGATAAACAGATAAACAGAGTTACATTCAGATTTATAATATTAGTATGGATAATTGAAACAAGTTTATTCATTATGTAACCATTTATATACCAAAATGAACTTAACAAAACATAGATTCTTATGACACTAAAGTTTATTCAAAATGACCTCCGTGATTTTGAATACAGGCCTTCAATCTGCGCGGCCAGTCGTCTATCGCAGCACGAACGAGGTCCATGTCAATATCGGCGGCTGCCTTAATCAAGGATGTCTTGAGTGACTCCAAATTGGGATGAGGCTTTGAGCACGCCTTTTCCTCCAAGTGTTGCCATATCTTGTAATCTAGCGGATTCAAATCTGGACTGGAGGAGGGCCAGTCTTCGTGCCGGATGAAGTCGATTTCACGCGCCGCCAGCCAGTCTTGTGTGCTCTTCGCTCTATGAGCTGGCGCCGAATCTTGTTGGAATACCCAGTGCCTGTTATTAAACATGGTATGAGAAACAGGTTCCACAAGGTTCGTCAGGACTGTATTTTGATACACAACTGCATTCGTTTTTACACCTTTCTCACAAAAATGTACCTCTGTTAAGCCCCAATAAGACACTCCCAACCATACCATGAGCGAGGATGGAAAATGACCTCGTTGGACACGCGGAATACGGTTGCTCGCTTCTTCACTACTGTGTGCGTACACCTTATCATTTTGTTTGTTGTAGCTCTCTTCTACGGTAAAAATTTTTTCATCCGAAAAAAGAATTTCCCGATATTTTTTTCCCGCGTACCGCTTCAACAAAGCGCGGCATCTCTTCAGTCTCAGGTCCATTAGACGAGCATTCAAATGATGTCCTGTTTTTCTTCGATATGCCCGAAGCCCTAAGTCTTCATTTAACACCCTTTTCACCGTGGTTCTGCTTAATCCCATCTGAAGGGCCAACAGTTTCTGCTTACGTTTGGGATTTCTTTGAATTCGCGCCTTCACAGCTTTTATCACTGCTGGAGTCCTAACAGACCGAGGGCGACCACTTCTTGACCTGTCATCTACACTAGAGTCTTCATTGTATCGTTTGATGGTACGATAAACGAATCTCTTGGTTATATGCAAATTTTTCAGTATGTCAAAAATTTGAATTGGCGCGTAACCGCAACGATGCAACGCAATAACTGCAACACGGTCTTCTTTAAGCGTCCACTCCATATTTAAAAATGAGTAAAATTCTAAAAAGTATACATTTTTATTTTCATGAACAATTCGAAATTCGAATTCAATAAACTTTTTTGTGGCCAGCATTCTAAAAGAAAAGTTTTTACTGTGTGACAATACTTATGACCTGACTAAGTATATACATGTAGCTTTAGAGTTTCAAGGTATCCATTCCGAGTCCAGGAAAAAGGCTTACGCGTTTGCATAATTAAATATAGGAATTAACTCGGCTATCCCGAGGATATAATTAAATGTTCAACAAAGGAGTCTTGTCTTAATGTATACCTATTTTTTATCAATTTTCTTTTTGGAGTTTTACCATGTCTTAGATAAACGCTAGTTGGAGGTTAAGGCGAGGTTTACTCAATTTCGTAGTTTTGTATGTTCAAGAAACTAATTAAAATATAAAATTATGAGAGATTTTTTTTGTTAATATTGATCATACAATGAAAACGATTGAGAAGACAGAAACGCGATTACGAATAAATGGCTCAAAAAAAAAATCACAAAGATGACACGAAATGCATCTTAATTTGTCACCTAATAAGAGATTTCACCATGACACCGCGTGAAAGCTATACCAATAAATGGGACTTTTTATATAGGAAGCGACTGGGAACTTACATTTTCTAATTACGTTGTCACGTTTTTCAAATAAATAAAAACATAAAAAAATTAGCAGTATTTCCTTTTTTATTTTAATATTGTATTTTTAAGATTACCACCTAAAATACATATTGCAAGAATTGAAAATCCTACAGTGATTATTTAGTGTGACAATTTTTTTCTTTGACACTGACTTAGTTACCTACCATTTTATAACTGAACTGCCAGATAACATTTAATACGAAAGGAAAAAGGTCGGTAAGTGTACCGGCATTCCTGAAGCTTGTAATTCGACGAAGCTGAAATATTTTATTTTTGCTTCTCCCTTGCTAATGGATGGAAGAAAAACAACCTTATTTTGAGATTAGAATTCAACATTTTAATGATGAAAATGTTTTTATGTACCTACTAGCTTACGATTTATTCCCTAATTGTTTGTTTACTGAAGTGAACCATTTTTTTGTGTGTCTCCCACATAAAGGTATTGTGTAAGAGCCACATTCTCTTTGTGCCAAAAAGCTTCACCACCAAAAGGATTAGGTGCTAATTTAATGTACATTTCTATAAATTGACGTATCGTTATTATATCAGCGGCCCGTTTACGCAATGTTGGTTGCAATTGAAATTATAGAAATCCATCTTTGACAGTGCTATTACGATTTGACCACAGACTAGGTAGCGTTAAAGTTTTGTTAATAAATGTTGCGCTCATTTTGATTGAAATCCTTCAGCTAACGTTATTTAAACACCCCACAACGCAATGGTCGAAAAAATGGTAAAATAAGTAACTGAGCAAGAATGCAATTTTTTCAAACTTACTATTTTGTCGAGCTCGATATGCTCGCTCAGCGCATACTCGATTAAGCTACCGAAAAGCCCTGGTAAAGGGTGACTGTTTGACTGTATGTCGGTTTGATTTTAGTCGCGTCTACAAAGTACTGAACCTAGTGCAATGCAGAATCTGGATTGTGCTATGTCAATGACTAGTTTAAGATCAGAAAAGGCCTGACATAACCTCCATTAAAATATGTACCAACAGGTGCGGATCGTTGGTAAAGGGTATTAATATTAACATTATTCCACAAAACAGCAATTAAATCACAAGTGGGTTTTGCTTTTAAATCTCTCTCGAGCGCAAGCGATGATACTTGACGCTTTGAACAATGGAGCGGCAGGTAATTGGCACTAAACCGCCCGTTAGTGCCGCGAGGGAGTGGCCCTAATTAGGTGGAAATACGAGAAATAACGAGAATCGAGACGACGAGATCCTCGTCCAGGAGCCTCGCTAAATATAGGGATCCTTTCAAAGGATTATTTTGAAGATGACATTGCGACTAAAAGGTAAGTACAGACAACAACTTTTTTATTTATTTTAGGCTTTCTTTAAACCGATAATTATGTAGTAAAGATGTATATACAATCCGCTCTTTTCGAATAAATACTGAATTCTTCGGGAATTTTCCGATCATTAAAAATATAAAAAGGGAACAACAATTATACAAAACATTTTATAAATCTCTTAAGAAGCTTATGGAGGTGCCTTCGCATTTTATCGACAACAACACCTCATTATTATCAGCTTATTTTCATTTTCGTCTCAATGGATCCTAATACCCTATTGCTTTGGAAAATTACTCGTTATAATAATAGGTAATTGTGAAAATCATTTCTCCAATCGCCTTATGAGAGGGAAAAATTCGTTATTAGGTGCTTAAAGGATTTATAAACCTACGCAGCGTCTGTAAGATTCTTTGGTACCAATCGACATTTTGATAAACTAATTAATCCCCTTTTGAATATTTCCATAACATTCAATATAAAGCTATTGAGACAAAAACACCATGTATTATCATTTACAATATGTTGGTTTCTTTGAAAAAACACTAAATTGGCAAAATAATTGAGCAGATTTTTCTTATGAACAATTATATTCAGCGCCTACATTATATGATATTGGGGGAAAAATACCAAATACTTTCCATACATTATGTTGTTTTCTTTGTTAAACTATATTCCTTTGTCAAAATAATTGAGCAGAACATGTTTTAATACCCTTGATTGTTATATATACCTACTCTACGTATAATTATATATTATAAAGAGGGAAGGTTTCTACGTTTGTTACGAATAGGCTCCAAAACTTCTAGACATTGGTACAAACTAAAGCACCTTATTTGTATCATGTTATTAATCCTTATCCAAATTAATTATTTTATATTCGTGACTGTTTCAGTACCAGTAGATTAATTCAGAAATATTGAAATCCGACATTCTATTCAAAAGATATCATACAATTAAAATTTCGTGTGATAAGAAAAATAAGTAGGTAATGTGACTCGAACGGTTCCCTATGACTGTGACACAGAATAGCTCATAGTTACAGTACGCCGCGCGGAATGGGTGTTACTTCGACATGGGCGACATCTAACAATATCATTTAGTTCTGCTTCATCGTCATCATTAGGTACAACCAATATACGCCCAATGCTGAGTACGGATCTCATCTCACATTCGAAGTGCCAGGACGTGCCGTCAAGATAAAAAAAATATCCGTACCTACATTAGGTAGGTATATAAAAAATCCTTCCATGTCGATAAAATTCCTTCTTTGCTATTCTGTATTTGATCATAAAATTATTTTCTCAGTCTCTCGAAAACAAGATCGGATCAAAACGTGGCACTTGAAGTTGTTTACAGCTGCTTATTATAGACTAGCTGATACCCGCAACTTCGTTCGCATTTTTGTAAACTGTTTAAAAAATCTATTGATGTTACGGGTAACAGCTAGGTAAGAATATATCTGTCTCTTTCTCTCTCCCTTTTCCTGTATCTTTCTCCCTCTCTAGCTCTCTTTCTATCTTTCTCCTTCTTTCGCTATTTCTATCTCTCTTCCTCTACCTCCATCTCTTTCCCTCTCCCTATATCTCTATATCTTTCCCTATCTTTCTATCATTAATATCCCTCTCCACTCTCAATCTCTTGCGTTCCCTCTCCCTGTCCATCTCATCCATTATATTTATTTCCCTCACCCTCTCCGTCTATATCTCTTCCTTTCCCTCCTTCGCTCACTCCCTCTCCCTCTATTTCTATATATTTCGCACTCAATCTCTCTCACCTATTTCCACCCACTCTCCCCTCCTTCTAGCCGCACTCTCCCCTCTTTCACTCCCACTCTCCACTGTCTCCCCCCACTCTACCCTCTTTCTCCCCCACTCTCCCCTCTTTCTCCCCCCACTCTCCCCTTTTCTCCCCCACTATCCCCTCTTCCTCCCCCTCTCTCCCCTTTTCTCCCCCCCACTCTTCCCTCTTTCTCCCCCCACTGTATCATCACTTTCTATTCACTCTACACTCTTTCTCACCCCACTCTCCCCTCTTTCTCAACCCACTCTCCCCTCTTTCTCCCACCACTCTCCCCTCTTCCCTCCCACTCTCCCCTCTTCTCCCCTCACTCTACCATCTACTCCCCCTTTCCTCCACTTTACCCCTTTCTCCCCCTCCTCCCATCGCACTCTCCCCCCTTAATTACTTTCCAATTTAAATTACGATCCGTTTAGCCGTTTATTGTGGTCCGTAGGGGGTGCATCTAAAGAATACCTCATAATTTCAACCCCCTTGCTTTTCCCCCTTTAGGGATGATTTTGCAAAAAAGCTGAAACCCGTATTTATTTATTTCTTACCAAAAGCCTAAATAAGAATTTTCAGATCCGTAACTTGAGGAATTATGGATTCCCCATACAAACTTTCAACCCCTATTTCATCCCCTTCGAGATTATTTTTTGAGACAAAAGACAGCCTATGTCCGTCTCATAGGTCCAATCTACCCCTATACCAAATTTCATCGAAATCGGTTCAGCCGTTTAGCCGTGAAAAGGTAACAAACAAACAAACAGACAAACAGATATACAGATAAACAGATAAACAGATAAACAGAGTTACTTTCAGATTTATAATATTAGTATGGATTCAATTGATTCTCCTTTGTCCGTTCATATGTAGGGTCGTTGTTTACGAGAACATGCCTAATAAAATCCATACTAATATTATAAATCTGAAAGTAACTCTGTTTATCTGTTTATCTGTTTATCTGTATATCTGTTTGTCTGTTTGTTTGTTTGTTACCTTTTCACGGCTAAACGGCTGAACCGATTTCGATGAAATTTGGTATAGGGGTAGATTGGACCTATGAGACGGACATAGGCTATCTTTTGTCTCAAAAAACAATCTCGAAGGGGATGAAATAGGGGTTGAAAGTTTGTATGGGGAATCCATAATTCTTCAAGTTAGGGATCTGAAAATTCTTATTTAGGCTTTTGGTAAGAAATAAATAAATACGGGTTTCCGCCTTTTTTCCAAATCATCCCTAAAGGGGGAAAACAAGGGGGTTGAAATTATGAGGTATTCTTTTGATGCACCCCCAACGCACCATAATATACGGCTGAACGGATCGTAATTTAAAGGGGGAGAGTGCGATGGGAGGAGAGGGGGAGAGTGCGGGGGAGGGGAGGGGGAGAGTGGGGGGAAAGGAGGAGAGTGGGGGAAAAAGGGGAGAGTGGGGGGAAAAGGGGAGTAGATGGTAGAGTGGAGGGAAAGAGGGTAGAGTGGGGGAAAGAGAGGGGAGTGCGAGGAGAAAGAGGGGAGAGTGGGGGAGAAAGAGGAGAGAGTGGGGGGAGAAAGGGGAGAGTGGGGGGAGAAAGAGAGGAGAGGGGGGTGAGAAAGAGAGGAGAGTGGGGGGAGAAAGAGAGGAGAGTGGGGTGAGAAAGAGGGGAGAGAGGGGTGAGAAAGAGGGGAGGGTGGGGGGAAAGAGAGGAGAGTGAGGGGAGACAGGGGAGAGTGGGGGGAGAAAGAGAGGGGAAAGTGGGGAGAAATAGGGGAGAGTGGGGAGAAAAAGAAGCGATAGTGGAGGGAGAAAGAGTAGAGAGTGGGGAGAAAGAGAGGGGAGAGTGGGGAGAAAAAGGGGGGGGAGTGGGGGGAAAGAGAGGAGAGTGAGGGGAGACAGGGGAGAGTGGGGGGAGAAAGAAAGGGGAGAGTGGGGAGAAATAGGGGAGAGTGGGGAGAAAAAGAGGGGAGAGTGGAGGGAGAAAGAGGAGAGAGTGGGGAGAAAGAGAGGGGAGAGCGGGGACAAATAGGGGAGAGTGAGGAGAAAAAGAGGGGAGAGTGGAGGGAGAAAGAGGAGAGAGTGGGGAGAAAGAGAGGGGAGAGCGGGGAGGAATAGGGGAGAGTGGGGAAAAAGAGAGGAGAGTGGGGGGAAAGAGAGGAGAGTGCGGGGAGACAGGGGAGAGTGGGGGGAGAAATAAAGGGGAGAGTGGGGAGAAATTGGGGAAAGTGGTGAGAGAAAGAGGAGAGAGTGGGGGAGAGTGGATTTTATTAGGCATGTTCTCGTAAACAACGACCCTACATATGAACGGACAAAGGAGAATCAATTGAATCCATACTAATATTATAAATCTGAAAGTAACTCTGTTTATCTGTTTATCTGTTTATCTGTATATCTGTTTGTCTGTTTGTTTGTTTGTTACCTTTTCACGGTTAAACGGCTGAACCGATTTCGATGAAATTTGGTATAGGGGTAGATTGGACCTATGAGACGGACATAGGCTGTCTTTTGTCTCAAAAAATAATCTCGAAGGGGATGAAATAGGGGTTGAAAGTTTGTATGGGGAATCCATAATTCCTCAAGTTACGGATCTGAAAATTCTTATTTAGGCTTTTGGTAAGAAATAAATAAATACGGGTTTCAGCTTTTTTGCAAAATCATCCCTAAAGGGGGAAAAGCAAGGGGGTTGAAATTATGAGGTATTCTTTAGATGTACCCCCTACGGACCACAATAAACGGCTAAACGGATCGTAATTTAAATTGGAAAGTAATTAAGGGGGGAGAGTGCGATGGGAGGAGGGGGAGAAAGGGGTAAAGTGGAGGAAAGGGGGAGTAGATGGTAGAGTGAGGGGAGAAGAGGGGAGAGTGGGAGGGAAGAGGGGAGAGTGGTGGGAGAAAGAGGGGAGAGTGGGTTGAGAAAGAGGGGAGAGTGGGGTGAGAAAGAGTGTAGAGTGAATAGAAAGTGATGATACAGTGGGGGGAGAAAGAGGGAAGAGTGGGGGGGAGAAAAGGGGAGAGAGGGGGAGGAAGAGGGGATAGTGGGGGAGAAAAGGGGGGAGTGGGGGGAGAAAGAGGGGAGAGTGGGGGAGAAAGAGGGTAGAGTGGGGGGAGACAGTGGAGAGTGGGAGTGAAAGAGGGGAGAGTGCGGCTAGAAGGAGGGGAGAGTGGGTGGAAATAGGTGAGAGAGATTGAGTGCGAAATATATAGAAATAGAGGGAGAGGGAGTGAGCGAAGGAGGGAAAGGAAGAGATATAGACGGAGAGGGTGAGGGAAATAAATATAATGGATGAGATGGACAGGGAGAGGGAACGCAAGAGATTGAGAGTGGAGAGGGATATTAATGATAGAAAGATAGGGAAAGATATAGAGATATAGGGAGAGGGAAAGAGATGGAGGTAGAGGAAGAGAGATAGAAAGAGCGAAAGAGGGAGAAAGATAGAAAAAGAGCTAGAGAGGGAGAAAGATAGAGGAAAAGGGAGTGAGAAAGAGACAGATATATTCTTACCTATAACTGTTCCCCGCGACATCAATTGATTTTCTAAACAGTTTACATCCATACTAATATTATAAATCTGAAAGTAACTCTGTTTGTCTGTTTGTTTGTTACCTTTTCACGGCTAAACGGCTGAACCGATTTCGATGAAATTTAGTATAGGGGTAGATTGGACCTATGAGACGGACATAGGCTATCTTTTGTCTCAAAAAATAATCTCGAAGGGGATGAAATAGGGGGTGAAAGTTTGTATGGAGAATCAATAATTCCTCAAGTTAGGGATGTGAAAATTCTTATATAGGCTTTTGGTAAGAAATAAATAAATACGGGTTTCAGTTTTTTTGCAAAATCATCCCTAAAGGGGGAAAAGCAAGGGGGTTGAAATTATGAGGTATTCTTTAGATGCACCCCCTACGGACCACAATAAACGGCTGAACGGATCGTAATTTAAATTGGAAAGTAATTAAAGGGGGAGAGTGCGATGGGAGGAGGGGGAGAAAGGGGGAGTAGATGGTAGAGTGAGGGGAGAAGAGGGTAGAGTGGGGAGAAAGAGGGGAGAGTGGGGTGAGAAAAAGGTTAGAGTGGGGGGAGAAAGAGGGGAGAGTGGGGGGAGAAAGAGAAGAGTGGGGTGAGAAAGAGGGGAGAGTGGGGCGAGAAAGAGAGTAGAGTGGAGAGAAAGAGCTGGGAGAGTGGGGGGAGAAAGAGGGGAGAGTGGGGAGAGAAAAGGGGAGAGTGGGGGGAGAAAGAGGAGAGAGTGGGGGGAGAGAGAAGGGAGAGTGGGGTGAGAAAGAGAGTAGAGTGGGGAGAGTGGGGGATAAAGAGGGGTGAGTGGGGGAGAAATTGGGGAGAGTGGGGTGAGAAAGAGGGGAGAGTGGGGTGAGAAAGAGAGTAGAGTGGAGAGAAAGAGATGGGAGAGTGGGGGGAGAAAGAGGGTAGAGTGGGGGGAGAAAAGGGGAGATAGGGGGGGAAAAAGAGGGGAGAGTGGGGGAGAAAGAGGGTAGAGTGCGGGGAGAAAGAGTTGAGAGTGGGACTGAAAAAGGGGAGAGTGGGGCTAGAAGTAGGGGAGAGTGGGGGGAAATAGGTGAGAGAGATTGAGTGCTAAATATATAGAAATAGAGGGAGAGGGAGTGAGCGAAGGAGGGAAATGGAGAGATATAGACGGAGAGGGTGAGGGAAATAAATATAATGGATGAGATGGACAGGGAGAGGGAACGCAAGAGATTGAGAGTGGAGAGGGATATTAATGATAGAAAGATAGGGAAAGATAGAGATATAGGGAGAGGGAAAGAGATAGAGGTAGCGGAAGAGAGATAGAAAGAGCGAAAGAGAGAGAAAGATAGAAAGAGAGCTAGAGAGGGAGAAAGATAGAGGAAAAGGGAGAGAGAAAGAGACAGATATATTCTTACCTAATTGTTCCCCGCGACATCAATTGATTTTCTAAACAGTTTACATTTTAAATAAAAATGCGAACGAAGTTGCGGGTATCAGCTAGTTTTATATAAAAATGCGAACGAAGTTGCGGGTATCAGCTAGTAATATTATAAACGCGAAAGTTTGTAAGTATGGATGGATGTTTGTTACTCTTTCACGTAAAAACTACTGAATGGATTTTGATGAAACTTCACAATAATATAGCTTACATATCAGAATAACACATAGGCTACAATTCATAAAGATATATCGTATATTATCCAAACGCGGGTGAAACCGCGGGGCGCAGCTAGTAAATAAATAAAAAGAATACTAATTAAATAACGCAGAAAAGTACCGGATTATACCTACTTTTGAAACTCAAAGTACAGTGAGCGACTATCCAATCTTCCCCACTCTGCCGTGTAAATCCAAAATACTGTAACTATAGATACAGTGTTTTGATTTAATAGTGTTCAAATGCATTTTTTCGACCTGTTCTATACCCCTATATCAAAATATTTGCTCTATAGATACGCAGACGGTCACTGCAATTCTTAGTGGGGTCGCTGGGAATATACCATGGCTACATAGCTTTGATTTGTAATTTACTATGCCACGCAAATTATGTATTATGTACACATTTAAGCACAATACACATTTGTAAATGGGTACTACGGATCTACGGAACTTGTATTAGGTGCATTTACTAGTGCATATCAAGGCTCGTTGACACGTATTCGCAACGCTCGAAGAGTAATTTGCTCGTTCAAGCGTCGCCAAAGACGTGAGAAGTCGTGCAAGAACTTCTCTGGAGTGGATAAATGAGATTGAGTAAGTTGCGAATGTATGTAGCTACCTAGTTCTGAAATAAATGCTGTGACGATGCAATGCATTCTGTTGGATATTGATTTGTTGTTTCGCTTAATTATGCAGTTCAGACATATGGGCGAGTCAGTAAACGAGTGCAATGCAACGCGCAAAAGTTCAGGTGATAGTACGTCGTACGTTGTTGTACAACAAGAACTTCAACAATTAGCGAAAACATTGCTTTAAATAAAAATAATGAAGTTTGGTTTTATAGTGTTGTTTACAGTGGAAAAAAATAATTCGCTGTACTACATACGACCACAATATATTTCATTATTTTTTAAAGCTTTTTAGACCTATTCGCAAACTGACTCTTATAAGAGACAAAGGGGTTATTGATGATGATGATGACTTCAGAAAATATAATTCATCGGGTTCCAATTTTATCCACAAAAACACGATCAAAACATCCTACCTTGAATAATAAACTAGAAAATTTAATCTCAGCTCTGCACTCTAAAAGATATCACAAAAAAACGAAGCATATTGCACACGCGATATTTTAATATCGTCGGCTCTTCCGATGCTTTCCGGTAATATGAATCGCGCCAGTAAATCGCAGAAAGTACGCCGGGAAACGGGAAAGCGACGCCGACGGTGAAAATTAATTTTCACATGATGAATGATGAGCGATGACTATGCAATTTACAATTTATTTTACCTCGTGAAAAAAAAATGTAAATTGCATTGTTGCTTTATAAAGCTACAAATGTATTTTGACAGTTTAGAGGTAGGTACAATGTTCAGAATGTTGGAGAAATAAGTTCTATGAGTGCGAGCTCAGGTGGTGCTGGAGCTAGCATCATTTCGATTTTGTTGAGATTGGGCATTGCTAATTGCATTGGGCTTTAGTAATGCTTTTTTATAAACAAAACATTGGGAACTTCAAGTGCTTAGCTTTCATGATATATTTGATTTGCATGCCCGAATTCAAATTACATTTATTCATAGCCCAGTAGAGGCTGTCGTGAACGCTGAATTATACCACCACTATTTTCGAAATATGTAATTCAATACATTGTATTTTTGGAAGTTTAATGAACTGTAATATAATATACTAGCTTAAAACGGGTCTACTTTTGACACACCTCGACGTTTTGATCGAGATACATTGACCGTGGCCACGAAAAGACACGAAAAAGGCCAGTAAATTGTATTGTTGCTCTGTAAATATTAAGAGCTGTGTAATAATGAAGTAACAGTATACCATCTGCCAGTTCGTCACTTGGTTGAACAATAGTAACACAATATTCCTTATTAAACAATGGCCTAAGTGTTTTGCCGAGACAACAATAAGACTTCGCCACGGATAGTTGACCCACATCAATTTAGGGCACGTCAGATCAACCCCTTTATTCAGTTATGCGACATCAAAAGGTGCCGACTGAAAACGCCGACCGCCTATTTTCTCGATATGGAAACTGTACGGGGATTATCCTACCGTAGGCAAACAACGGTCGACAAAGCCTCGCCTATGCGGTGTAAGTGTAACACAGTGACTGAATTCACGACAAGCGATCCGATTTGCTTTGTACATGTATGTTTTCGCTAATTTCCTCTTCGAACTTCAGGTTATCGTTACTGCAAGTATTTCAACGAAATCTGCTGGTGAGTTGTAGTTATGAATCTGGTGAATTGCAGTTGTCGTGTTTTATTTCACACAAATCGAATGGTCTAACTAAAACTTGCAGGCTGAAATGTATACTATACAGCTCTGGCAGAACTTTAACGAAGATTAATTAAAAATGAAATTGTTTATTTGCCGGGATTACAAATCACGAATGAAAATTACTTTTGAGCTAAATAAATAATAAATAAATTACAGTGGGACATCGTGCTTGTGAATCACCACAAGCACCATTAGAGGACGAGGCCTTATCGTGCGATCTATGTTACTGCTCAGATTACAGTACACAGCTACCTCACTGAAAGCACACATGAACTAAGCTAACGAAAAGAAGATAAAACCTTTATCTTATTACGTATCTCTCCCGACACGGGGCATCACTTTGAACTAAAGCCTGTTTAGTGGCACTTTTTAGAGGCGTCTTTTTTTCTTGTGTAACGGGTACTTTTAAAAGTCGGTGTTTAACTAACTTAATTAGAATATAGCTTTGCTTTGAGAAGGGATTTGTTAATAAATTCACATAATCTTTCATGTCGTTGGTTGAAGAAATGTGAATAAAGAAGTCGTTTGAATTATGAAGGTGTTTTGCTAATTTAGCCGACTTCATCATAGTGAAAAGGACTTTTGACTTCTAAATAATCATCAAAAATACACATGAATAATGAAGTCATAATACGTTAAAGCCGCGTATCTACTAGGTGTAAGTGACACTTCTTGTCAGACATTGCACGACATCGTTACTCAACATAGTTCGTTGCCGAGTATTATTCCACTGGTAGTCTTAAAATGGCATTATAGGTATCTATACCTACACGAACAAAACGATCGCTTGTCTTCATATAAACGTAACTTGTTAACGCGCTCAGCAGGAAATGACGAATTTTCCCACTCGAGCCCTACATTATGTATACCTTCCAGCCAAGTGTTAACAACTCCGCCGCAGACAAGAAACAAAACCAAAACTGCAGTCTGGGCATCGCAAGTGACGCCGAGCCGGTAGACGCAACCGTATATTTTTAAAGGTTTCCCGTCGTCGCATCGTAAAGAATGATCCAACGTCTCGAGATACACCATTACTTCTCGACGCACATGAAAAATTCATACAGTCACCGTTTGATCGCGTTAAGGAGGAGAGACGACGCTCGCGCATTCTCACGAGGCCCCTAACCGCGGCCTTATGGCATCGCCGAAGCCGTAACCCTTACCTTAAACTATTGCACCGTTATACTAACTTTAATTCATAACCTTGCGGCACACGAGCTCTGTAATATCCAATCCCCTCTTTTATAGAGGGTTTTTTACGCAGAGAGCTTGTATGGCTTGTGTGGGATGATTAAATCCTTTGTCATGCCGAAACCTGCGGTTGGCTGTTTCGCGAATACAATGATAGTGGGGAGATAGACAGCGAGAGTTTGTGTTATATTCAAATTAAGATTTTAGATTTTTCACGGCTTCGGAATGGAATACCTCAGTGATATCATTTTCTAATACAATACAATACACAACACAATAGTGTGTAACGGTCACGCACAAGTTCTGACTCCTAACAAGGATTCCCTGTATGTTTGTACTGCGGGAGTTGAACCTAAAACCTCACGGTTTTCAATAGGCACAAAAGCCACCCCATTATCATAAACTTCCTCTGGTTATAATGTTTATAATCGATGTTATTTTGTTTCAGTGGATCTTCTTCAAATGCTAGAATTCAACGTGACCGTATCGTTCCCGGCGGCACCACTTCTCACCGTAATTTTGGCGTTAGTCGGTAAGTCCATTTAATTATAATGATTTTGAAATAAAATGTAATTAAGCGCCATAAAACATCAGATAAGTACCTTTACATTTATTCACTAAGCAGTCTTGGGTGCGGTCCGCAATAGGATGGGTCGCCGCTTGGTGGATCTATGATTTCATTGTCATTGTGTTCATAGACAAGTGCAGTTAAAAATACTTAAAAATATAAAAAAACGATGAAGTTTTTCTTGATACAAAATCCTATCCATATATTTTGTCATCGTTATGTTACTGTTCAAGTTGTGTTAGTTTATCTGAAGATTATTGCATTTATTGCACCAATTTTTAACTACAAACTCAACATTCCTCTTCGCGAGTTCAACCGTTATCATAATAACGAGAAGACAAGTCCTGAGTCAACAAATTAGTTGATAAATACACCTACACAAGTACACACACGTGAAGTATACGGAGCCGTTTTCGTTTTGGCGAGTAAAGTTGCTTTCAAATGCAACGCAAAGTAATGAAAAGCTTTAACATACTGCATGTTATGTTACGTTTAACTATCAGTTACGAGTTGTTTTATCCTTGTTAAAATAATCAGTAGTCAAAATGTATGTAGACAATTTTTTTTAACACCCGTTTGTCTATGATGTAGTTAGTAGTACGACTACAAACATCAGATGGGCAACCCGAGTCAATGTTCTTAGCCACTAAAACTAGTTGAACCTGTGTGTAGGGATGAAAAAATCGGCCCAAGTCAGAACGGAGTCAACCACGCGTTACTCCCACGCATGTCAAGTATTTCATCACGACGTTGGCCAGTAGTAAGAACTTCAACATTCAACTTCAACTTCATACAACAACATTCAACGGACAGGAACTACAGGAAGTGCATACTCAAATACTATCTTGAGCACTTCCCAGTAAGTCCTTAGAGCGTGGAGAGCACTTGCGGCGGCAACGTTAAGGGTTGGCACGATCGTCGTCTCGCCACTATTCGGATGTGCGAGCAAAGCGTCGTTTTCTATTTGACTCGGCATGCATTCGAGTGTACAAATATGCGCTCGGCAATCTTATTACTTGTCGACGATTGCATCGCCTTCCGGAAAGCTCCGGGACTTTTATGAAAGGCAGCTTATGTTGTCACGTTAAGGATAATTAGGTAGACATTTTTCTCGTTCTAAATTGTATACATTGATATACTTTGTATAATTTGTCGGGTAATTTCTACCAGTCCAGCCATCGTTAAAGTTAAAAAGTATCCGTAAAGTAAGTATTAAAGTAGATACTACGTGGACTTATTAGTTCCAAGTATCGATACTCGGTTAAATGACCATCCCCTGAGTGCTAGCAGTTTTGTGGTATGAATTACGGTCACGTTACTTTCAAAGGCTATTTACGGATTATATGTGTATATTTTGCCAAAGGCCCAAATGCCAAAGGAAATATGATTATGGGATTGATTTCAGCTTGGGACATATTCCAAGAAAATAAAGTTCGAATGTTGAAAACATAGATCTGCAGTCCCACGTTGGGCGCCAATCGGTACCATGTTGCCTCGCCGCTATGTTATGTTCGATTTTCGATGCATAGTCCTCTATTTTAGTATGTTGCCTATACTAAGATTTTGGTGTGTCGGGTGTCTTCGCGAAGCCGTTAGTAGGTCGGTCGATTCAACAAGTAAGTCGAGCGCGGCGCCTGTTGCGCGGCAAAGGGGGGAAGCGGGGGGCGGGGCGCCTGTTGCGCCTCGCAGACGCCGCCGCCGCCCACTCCAGCTACGCCCGTGCTGGCGTCCATATAATGGAGATACTTTTGACCCACTTCCTCACATATTTATGCAGGTTTTCTCTGTTACACTTGCAGCAGCTAAGGCATGCAGTCCCCGAGTGCGAGCGGCGACATGCTCCAGTTCGGGTCCTGCGTCGTTCGATGTGAACGTGAAATATCCATATCTATACTGCACTGGTTACAGAAACCTGGAAAATCGTGTGGGTGGTACGGGAAATAACATTTCAATATATCGTTCTGAGATCAAACATCATTATAACAAGCAAACATTTTTATTCAGTTATTGTGATAAAAATATGTAATGGCCTCTTTAAGATCATGATAATAGAATGTCACCTCAAACGACAGCTTTCGTAAAGCTTTGTGTTCGCGTTCCTTTTATCGTTAATGATTTGTGTGCCGTTTGATGGTATTAAGTCTACAAATATGAAATAGGAGTGGGCAGGTATCATACCATGTTTTTCCTATTTTCTATATCTATACTATTATAAAACTGTAACTGAGGTGTGTCTGTACATTGAAGATATTTTTGAAAAACTGTGATTGACTATTTAAAGGTTAACACAAAAATGAGTTTTTTTTCAGAATTATTACTTATTTTCTTGTCTTAAAACTTAGAAACTTCAGTACGGATTTTGGTTGGAGTTATGGCATTTGATAGCTTTGTTTTCAAGTAAGCTAACGGTATACGTTTCATAACTAAGTGGAGACTTAAAAATTTAGCTAAAAAGTGGGTACCAAGTTCAACATTGCTGAGCCCGTACGTTCCGCGGGCTATGTGCACTAGGCTGGACCTGGCATAGTGACGTCACACATTGTTATACCTCCACGCGTACGAAGTCGCGGGAATTCCTCCTTCATTCGTGTGCTCGCTGCTGAGCGTCGTGATGTACTCATACAACTTTTTCATCTATGACGGTCTCGGGCATTGTGGATCGCCACTGAGATTTTTATGACCAGTTTTTTTGACACTTAGTCAGACCATAAAATCGAACTTCGACCCCTGGATCTTTTTCGTTCCACCTTTCCTCTCAACATTAATTTCTCTAGGTTGTAGAAGGGCTTTCGGGCAATGTGCCCAAAGTATTGCAACACTCTGTAGGCAGATGCTCCAGAGTCTCTGCGTTGTTCTGAGCTCCTTCAGGATGGAGACATTAGCCCTAAAAGCAGTCTAAAGAATGCGCATGATGCGGCGCCAGCATCACATGTCAAAAGAATCGATTCGTCTTCTGTCTACCACCTTCATGGTCCAGGACTCCACGCCGTATAAGAAAATGGGGAAGGTTAAGAGTTTGGAGTCGCTGGAATTAGCTAGTTTAAAATAAAATAACTATAAAACTAGTTTAATTACATCTAGCGCAGAAATATATATAGGTACCTATTAATCGTCACTATTGGTATAGGCGCCTACCAACTTCAATGGCATATTTGCCATATAATTATATTATGGTACATGGTGATTAGTTAGACACTTATGCTGTCAAGGCTCAAGAAAATTGAAACCGTTTTCACGCAATCCCATTTTTCCTGTTCCAAAACTGAACATGATTTAAAAGAGAATTGACGTTACTAGCCTTATAGAAACGCCTGAAACGAAGTAGTTACTGCGGATTTATAATTCACATCCCATTATTTTTATTAGGTACCTCAAGACATCAAATGAAGCTGATAACAAAGCATAAACACTGGCGAATCTGGCATCTAAAATTGCTTGTAAAATTAACAATACGCTTTATTATTTGACTCCCCCTGTACTTAGGCAGTTCCAGGGCCGAGTTTCATTCAATATAAACATAAGCAAAAGGCTTCGTTACGTACTTGGTAAACAATAACAAAGCAGGCGGCCATAGCCCGGATACCTGAACAAAAGATTGATTTGCACAAATAAGTAGTATTGTTTATTCGAGGGTCCTTTGGGAGGTTACACCTGCCGTGTTTCGGGAATACCATCGAGTCTAATGTCTGTAGTAAGGTGTAGGTTACTGTAGTTTTCTATAGTAAGTGTTGAAGAAGTTACGATCGACGAAGGTGGATCGACAAGCTGGTGTACACAGATAAGGAGTTAAATAAGCAACAAGGTATTCCATTTTCCTCGCCTTGCCATCTTCGTTGAGCGGCAGAAACTAATCAAGTTATTGGATTGGCCGAGGTTTGGAACCGTATATATTGCCGTAAACTGACCGTATAGATTGCCACTCGACCACCACCGTTGCTCGTCCTATCAGGATTGCTCAATATGATTCGCAGACACCCCATACCAGACATATCCACAGTTCACACAAAATTATTGTAAACAAACCAAATTGCAGTTCGTCTGACTCAATTATTGTGACGCGAAAGCGAGGAAATTCTCATCTCGGAGTTGAGCATGTGCGCCGGCATTGCACATCGTTTGATTAATATCGTCGCCGCATTCGCATGACTAACCGGGTAGATACGGCTTCGGGTAACTCGAACCAGCTACTGGATTGCTGCGCCACTTTTTTCGGGAGAGTATCTGAGTTTGTGCGTTTGTTTTGTGGCGCCTCACGATGCTTGGACGGTCCTTTACTCGTCACTACCAAATATGCTGAAACGTAACACTACTTAAACTAAAATCGTTTTAGTCACGTGAATTTCTTGTTGTCTTACGGCCGAAATTAATAATCAATCCAATCCAAATTTTGCTATCTGGGATTGATATCACAATCCATTTTTAGGGTCAAACGAGCCAATAACTGATCCGTGGATTGGTTTATAAAGGCACGCACATTGGAAATCGATCGAACGATAGGCAGCAATCCAAGATCGATTTCAATCTTGGATAGGAGATATAATATTAATTTCGGCTGTTAATGTAGTTCCGGGTAGAATCATGCGACTCAAACTTCGAGCTTTTTCTGATTAGCTATCCGCCTGAAACTTTCAGGATACCTGCCTTACAACTCGATGAAAATGCATTCTTAATCCATTTATTACCAAACACATGCCTTTTTATTATTTTACCCTTTCGATCCATAGTTTACAGATGTAAAAACTGCATTGCACTGATACTGCAACGCAGTGCGTTCCCTCTACGAGAGCTACCTTATTATTTCTGCGTCAGAGCGCTGACACTTTGATTTGGAATTCTATGTGTTAGTACCCCTATACCCCGTTACAACTTGTCTCGCAGCGATACATTAACTCAAGCGAGATGCAAACTAAGTAAACAGATACTCTATTTACTTTGAAAATGCAACGAGATGTATCCGCTTAGCTGATTTCCATTAATAAGTTATGAATAAAGCTTGTTATCGCGCAGCATACCTAACTTACTTTCCTTCGTCCAGAGTACCGAGTCAATATAATTTTACTCTGCGAAAGTTTTATACGACGTTAGTAAATTGATAAGCTGACAAGATTCAATGAACAGTGAATAGCGGACATTCCTTTCGGAAGTATTTATGGCTCGGAAAATATGTCATCTTTTTAATTTGTTATCTCGACGGAGTTCCTTTCACTCGCCATTTCGAGGAAGCTTACGCTTTTTAAATTTCAATCTAAAGACGGCGATGGTATCGGGCCGCCCGTCGTCTGCGCCGCCACTCGTGAACTCAGAAAAATGACTGCCGAAGGGATTATTTTCAATCCGTTCTCGGCCGCCTGCGAGAGGTTCGGCATATTTAAGGTATATTATCTTCATCGCTGTCCTCGGATTCAGACTTTTCAATTATCAGATTGCGGACTTTTTGAGATTGCGTTCGCGTCGCTGACCTTTGCCGCAACTTCAAGTTTATCGTTCATCATGTGTCATGTCTGGTGTATGTGAAACATGTATTATGTTTCTTGACAAACTGATGCTTAACACATTGATAGGTGTTTTATCCATACAAAACAGAAGAACACAACTAGAAATATGTCAACGCATTCTTCATAAGGGCCCTACTAACTTTCTATATATTATTTTTTTTGCTGGTTTTGTATAAAAACCATGGAGCGTTTTAAGAGTGTTCTCAACTGTGCCGAAATCGTAATAAAAACCTAAAACTTGATAACAAAAGAGAGAGAAAGAGAGAGAGAGTCAAAGGTGTCGGCCTATTTCAGTTCAATTCCTGTTTGTTTGCGTGCGCGCGGCCTCACGTCCGAACGCGCCGCGCTCGTACGCTGAATACTAATATTTGCCGGTGTCGGCGCCAAGAGTTCTACTACCATACGAATTCATACGAATCCACAAAACTAAATGACATTAAATGTGGAAAACTGGATTTTGAAAATATCGATATATTTATTTTTTACTGTATTGGCTACCAGTATCACACCTGGTCAACTTACCACGTACACGTACGTAACGTAACTTGATCGAAGGTATTAACATACTCAGCCTAGAATTGAGTTTTTATTGATATAAATAGTGAATGCGCCTGGATGTTGAATACATAAGCAATACGGGGCTATGAATGTTTGTAATTTAGGCGCTCGGTGAAAAAAACCATCGTAAACCCACGTGCCCGCGAATTGGAAACATGTGATCCGCCAATCTAGACCGAGCTGCGTAGTGGAGTATGGCCTAATCTTCCTCGCGATAGAATACAATACAATACAATAGAAAACTGTTTATTGTACACCACAAATAAACAATACAGAAGAAAAAATCTAATAGGTAAACAGGAGTTGTACACTGTACGACATAGTGACAATAGTGAGAAGAGACCCAGCAGTGGGCGGATATAGATTTATTTATGGTTATGATATTGATGATGAGGCGTTAAATACTATTTTTTTCGACTAATAACTTTTCGACGAGATAGTACCGCTCGGTCAAAAGCGCTATCCAATCCAAGTTTTATAAAAAAAAAGTATTAGAAAGCCGAAGGTGCAATTTAATGGGTACGGTATTTCAGTAAGATTATGTTTGGATTTCTTGCGCGTGGCGTCACGTCGAGTAGGGCGTATCAATACTGAATACTGATGTGTGACGGACAGTGGATAAGTGCTGATAAATTACGAAACTTTGACTAACAATTTTACTGGTTACAGTGTCTGCATAACTGCCGATAATTTTGTTTATTTTGAATTAATTTATTCCGAATGTGATGCTTAACTTCTATGAGGGCCTATCTAAGGCCCATTACGAAAAAATCATATTGATTTGATTTGATGAAAACTATTACTTTGATCCAGAATATACCTCCAGGGCGTGCCGAATTTTTTGGCTTTCCAATGCACTCTATATTCAGTAATTAACATATGGATGTACAAAACAATGCACAATTTAACGGAGTGCACCCAAGCTCACGTATATGTATTATCTGGAATATAATAACCTTGTTTTAGAAATTTATTCTCATTGAACTTTTGTTGCTTTGAGTTTTGGAACCATGACTAATAAGATTATTAAGTTTAGTTTTTGCATTCGCTGTATTATTATACAAGCTCCAAATAAAATTATTAATTTTATTTTAAATTTCCTCCTGGTGCTTTGCTCCACATTTCTGTCACGGTACAATCAACAGAAATTTCAAACATTTTCTTTTTGACAATTGTGCGTGGGTGTTACCCCGGAAAATTTCGATGATAAATTCTTCATTGATAATTTCATCAATTATATTATAACATTGAATGATTTACTTAATCTATGGTGGTATTCTTGAAATATCAGTGTTGTTCAATTATTTATAGATTACAAAAGTGTTGCATAATAAGCTCTTGTCCCACGTGCCGAACTATAATTAGCGAGGATTGGTAATCCCGATTGCGTTTAGAGCAGAATTATGAAGAATTACGAGTATTGAGATGCCTAAAGTCTGAAGTAATATTATAAAAAGCAATGTAATTGCAATGTACGAGCAAAGAATATCGCCACATTAATATTAAACATCCGTTATTAATTTGCAAAACGCTAGTAGATTTAGCGCTCGCTGCGGGAGCTCTAAAGCTCTGTTAATACCATCCGTATACCGGACAACAATGATTCGGACACGGCCGTGGATTACCGGCTCTAGAGGCACTACGGAATAAATTCGACAGTACCATAAGTGCGACAATTTTAGACTGGAAGACGTTACCAAGCATAATAATATACTAAGTCCTGCAGACGAAGTATATTTTTTAGGGGTCCGTGCCCAAAAGGTAATACGGGACCTTATTACTAAGACTCTACTGTCCGTCGGTGACTCGCACTTGGCTAGTTTTTTTTAAACGTGCGCCGCGTCTACATGAGTTGTACTCGGTAACTGGATAAGGGCCTAAGCTTGAAACATTGTTTAGTTAAAAGTAGAGGTAAATTTTGGTAGCGCTTGAAAATTGTGTTCTTTAGGTTGCGTTAATAACAATAATTATATATAAAAAAATAACAATTGAACGCCATGCTAGATTATTAGGTAATCGTGTTTATCGAACCATGATCACCGCATTCCATGTTATTCCATGTTCCTCCGCAAAATAGGGATTTAATTTGCCGTACTCGTTGAAACAATGGCCACCTGGCATTTGTTTTAACGTGCCGTCTGTTGCAGCGGCTCGCGACTCCGGTTGTTGTAAGTATTCAGTTACTGGATTTACGTATTTAACGTAACCACTTGAAGTGTTCTCAATTGTTTGTCAGGGATTTATTTGAAGCAGTTGGAGTTTAAAATCGATACCTTAACAGGTTCTTATTAGCTCTACGGGTTGGGCCCGAATACTGGTTGAGCCTCTATCTATACCCGAATAGCGAAACTATTTGTTAATATTGAAAACCGCATTGCGCCTCCTTATTTCGTCTGTCTGGATTGTACAGCTTGGCTATGTCAGAAAACCATACAAAACTGTGACGTTTTTATTTTTATGTCACTATCATTATCATCTTAATTAGCCCACTCATATCGATCCCCCGCTGGCTTACGCGTCTTGGCTGTTAATATACTATTTCAAATGCAGCACACGTTATAGAGTCCCAAAATAGCAGCACCCAATAACCTGCACAGAGCACGCGACGGCAGCAAATTGAATGAACCGGCCGCGGCGTGTTTGTCGGCGTCATCAATCATCCCCGTGTGGATTTCCCCGTGTCTCGGGTGACCGCGCCGCACCGTCACCCTGTACCTATTGTGTTAAGCTCATAATATGTGTAGTCATTTACGTGCGTCTGACTCACAGTTTCAATACTTGATCTTTTCATGTGTGAGTCTGATGGGAATAACACATAAGACTCTTTAGTGGAGAGTGGTGAACGTACCCTGCGTTATTCCGGGAACTGCACACCCAAATGGAAATTCTTGCTGACATCCTGGATAAATGAATTAATTGATAAGTTACGTGCAAACTCGCCATCGACGTTCAAAACAGTGAAGGAACATGGTTCCATATCCCGTATGTCAAAGAAATTTTAAATTTAATTCACTGACGTGTCGTCCTGTCATCCACCAGTTCGTACTGAACTAAAAAAAATTACAAAAGTTCGATCACACCTGTGTTCGTATACGGCTGAAGCGTAATAAAAAGCCTAAGATCTTTTTACAAAATAGCCTGCGTAATCTACAGAATTCAGGATACGAATACACAGCTACTGAACCTATTACAATATGTCTACCTCACAAACATACATGATAATAAAAAGGGATAGTAGAAAGAGGTACCAAGCCGTTGCGCTAACCTTGAACGTATCGCGTGGCTATGAGTAATGGTGGCATTTTCAGCACGACACTCCACTCGCTACCTGAGGAGAGTTCATTTGTCCGCGCGGACAGAGATGCATAATCCACCGCGTTGCCCCGACATGATAAAATGTATGATATTCGGCCTTTACTAGCCAGCTCCCGTATTTTGTAGAAATATTAATGAAACGGTGTGGCGTTTCCTAAAATGAAAGCGTTTGACCCCTACTCGTACTTTGATGGACAGGCAGCTGCATCTTCGCGACAGAAGTCACAAAGTCTTTTCACGTATACTCACCTTACTTCTTCCTCTTATATGACTATAATTCGCAACAATACTCGCAATTTTCTCACAAACTTGTTTGTAAAACAATTTGCAATTTCTTGTAAAGGTCTTAAATTGAATCCACGTTTCCAATTTGTTCCTTTGACAGTTAATAAACAATAGTGCAAGCTTGTTGTTGCTCCTTTCCTTTGTACGGAATTTAATTTTTTACAACTTGGAGCGATGTGATTATCTCAATAATTTGTCTCGGCCTCGGCACAGTCTGAGTAAACAGGATAAACAGTAAGGAGAGCTTTTATATGTTTTGAGGTTCAGTTTGTTAAATTCGCTATAATTGAAGGCTGGCAAACTTGCTCTGAAGTTCTATTTCTAGAAATAACTAAAAATAAACCTTATAGACCCAGGTTGACGAAAGGATAAACATGCATTTACAAGTACAACATGAGTCTATATAAGTACTGTTTAGTGATTTTTAAGAGCTGTGGTTTTTGTAAAATATAAATAAATTTCGTAAGCATTTTTGAAAACTTGTTGTCAATTGGCCGAGTAATTAGAAAGTAATATACTAACACGCGTACGTCCCAAAAATTCGTAGTAGCTACTAGTAAAAGTTACGGAGCATGTGATAAATAAGGCCTTCGTTACCAGACTCCATACTGTTTGCGAATCTATCTCGACCACAATCCTCGTTTTGCCGTGAGCGTTGCCTTTATGGAGTAATGCAGGTTTAAGTTAGGACTTTCTTACACAGCTGGAAAATTAGTCAGAGTGCTTTGTTATTGCGTTTAGAACACAGCGTTGAAATGTAATTTGGTGTGATGCTACATTAACGTCTGCGTTTTCCGCATTAGGAAATTGACTTCCTCACTTCGTCTCAGAATATTTGAAATGTTGCTCAACATAATTAGTGGACGCCAACAAATATGAGACTAAAACATTGAACAATTCCAATACTATGTGGAATGATATCATTTTCGCAAGTTCCAAGTTGGAAGTCTATCGGAGCGCGCTGAACAAGTTTGTAATAAGAGTTAGTGTCTGGTCGTAGGCAACAACTCACCGTGGAGAGTTTTAAGAACTTGACTATCTTCTATTTAGTTCTATCTTTGGGCCCTCCAGTTGATACTCCGACCGAGTAGCGCTGATACTTTTATTACTTCCCGATACTTACCAATCAAGTTTGCGACTTGTTTCTCTGTAATGGAATTTGCCGGGTTATTGAGAATGGTGTATTTATTCGAGGACGCAATACTGATTCGATGATGCTTCACGTGCCGGCAAATATTTATCTGTGATATTGCATTTCCGTTGTTGGATGACATTCGGCTCTCGCATTCGAGGAACCAATAAACCAATTTATGCGAAGATGTAATCTGCGTTGAAATATGAAGCCATCGAGCACGCTGTGTTTTTAAATTAAATATATCGATTTATTGACATTTCTGGAAATTGGAAGTACGATTCTTTGTGAAAACATTATTACAAATTAACACAGCAGTCGTTTAAAACAAGCAATTAGGTGCCTACTACAATTTGTAATTAATTTAAAAGTCCATATCACGAAAAGGCTTTTGTAAATTGTGTTTAGGTCCAACTTAACAATTTTTTTGCATTCATCTTTTCACATTTATTACAACTTTTCGGATATAATTATAAAAATTTCTCAAAAGCGTAACGACTTGCGCATCAGACAGCTCCTACTTTCGGTTTGCGAACTCGAATCCATATCTAATGCTAACCTTCTTTATAATTAATCTTCGCCAGACGATGCTCAGTTTTATCTCGGGCTAAAGCTGAAACTTTACCCGTACGTTCTTTCGCTGCATCTAATTGAGAAAACTTTGGTTTAGCTGCATAACTGCGCCCTACCGGTTTAAGAGATTAGCGATGAGATAGTATACTTCTACATAGTTAGCTTTGCTATGAGTATTTTGTAAGTTTTCTTGTTTTTGTTGGTTATGTCGTGATAACAATGTTACAACTTAGTAGCATATTGCTACACCGTAGCGCATCGCTACATTACTTCTACGGCGTAGCACTGCTACGCTGCACGAATCGTAGCTTATTATGCTTTGAACCCACATTTGCCTCGACAATCGTCGCACAACAGCTGTAAGTAGTTGCTTAAAATTACAATTGGCAATAGATTCCATAGATTATAGAAAGATAAATCATGTTTTCGGTACTCAAGGGTGTAGCAGCAGTACAGAAAGGTATAAAATCCACGAAACGAGGTGTGAACCTCGGCTGGTGTCCGAACTTAATCTTACTAAGTGAATTACTCGCGTCCGGTGCACGAGGCGTCCCGGCCCCCTGGGTGGTCACAGCAATACCCACACTGACCGTAATGGACACCCAGCGGATCTTTATTTACAAAGTGGGAATTCACGAAGTGAAGGCTGTATAACCTATCACTACACACAAGTACAGAGAGATTTAGATAATGTGATAAAGTTCCAAATTGCTATAGCGACTGTGGTCGAATGGTGATCTGTGTATTATGCAAGTGAACGACAGGGTTCGAAACCTCCGCCTCCCGTGCTTAAATTATGTGCGGTTTTCCATCGTTCAAAGGGCATAAGTCCTCGGTCCCGGGCGTTATCAATTAATAGTAGTCGTTAAGTCATGTCAGATGCCCTCGGGCGGCCTGACTGATACGGCGCGATCTACTCGTATATGGTAAATAATTACAAACAGAATGGTCAAATATCAACGTATAATATTTGAGCTCATTACGTCAGCTTCTCGGAGCGTGTTATATCTGTGATCTGTTAATGTGTGCTGAATATAGGGATTAGATATAGACCATTCCTAATAATTCTTATAATATTTGCGGATAGTAAGATATCCATCATATAATCCGACATAACAAAAGTGGTGATATTCTGCAACAGTATTAAACGTTTTGATCATTAGCATACAATGGATGAGGGTCAATTAGCGCAAATCCGGACAAGCGACGAGACCTAAAACCAGCTTAGTATATATACATTTAGAGATATTTATATGTGTGTGCTCACTGCTCACTATATCATCCGTTTACGTATTATTTCGCCATAATTTGAACGAAGTAATAATTTTGACAAGATCAAGAATGCATTGTACCTATGTCATAAAACACGCTACAATGCAACTCGCGCTCAGAAGTTTTGTAGGCACAATTTAGACATAAATATAGTAAAATTTGCCTATTAGTCGGTATAAAGATCATTTCAATAGATGAAAAAAACTAGGAGCATAAAGTTTTATTATCCAAATACATAAATAGTTCGTTCATAACATCACACTACGGAAGGCAAAGACTTGATCGCGCGTCCTGCTCAAAATTTGCTCGCAACCACATAAAATCTAAACTGATTATGCTCGTGTAACCCACAAAGTCAACATACCGCAAGATTAGCTAACCTGATAATTACCAGTCAGGCATAAATGCAGCCTCCAATGCAGTACCGCCGCAAAACTGAATTACCGTGGCCGAGTTCGCAATCTCGTCAAAACTCAACGTATATCGGCACTAGAAATCAAAATCCAATCAGTTGTGACACTCACGTCCATACATATAACACTGGCTTTATGACGTTATGCTTACCAACATGCTCAGTCTGGTACTGGCTGTCAAGGATCTCTGCCGGATCCTGCCGCCCTACAAGCTATCTAGCCTAGCCTTACTAATTATCTAGTTGTGTAAGGCTAAAATAGCGAGACTCGTATCAATCTTGTCGGGTGGTGGCAGAATAGAAACGATTACGGCAGAATAGAAATAATAAAAAAAAAACACTACTCAAACGCTGCAGCATACAGTCCCGGCGGCTCACCTCCGTGCTCGAGCAAAAAATTCAACGTTATAAACCCGAAGCGAGTTTCCGATTGCATTGGCCTGGACGCCGGCCGACAAGGCAATAACGCCGCTTTATGATAAAGTTAATTAGATAGAACATTCGTTCCCCCGAGCAAGTACACAGATGAGGCCTGAGAGTTGAGAAAAACGAGAGAAAATAGACCAGTGTGTATTAAAATAAACACTGAAGATATTGCATCGTGAGGTATCAAGCAATAATAATGTGTAGGCTTGACTGTTGCCGTAAGTTTCTCCTAACGCTGAAGATTTAATGTACGGATAGTAAAATGTAAAGCGTTTTATAATTTGTTTTATTCCATTTTATATATATGTTTGTTACTCACTCTATGGACAACGTCTGTTTGGTTAGCTAGTCACAAATAGATAAACATAATAGCAAGTAAAATAAGTTGCACAGATTCTTAGCCGTCTGCGACCAGAGGCAAAAACCAACAGGTTGAAGTTATTGCGTCGAAACAGAATCAAGTGTGAAGATATCGGTAACTGCTTGCACTTTGTATCGCTTATTTGAAAATGCAGTGAGCAGAACTTTTCAAAATACAATTCGACTAATTCGACAAAGAAACAGGGGAAAAAAATCAGAAAGATTTTCATTTCGTAAAAATGTTGTTAATAACTTTATCGTTTTAGACGCTTCTCAATTTCTAAAACTATGAAGGAGAGGTTCATTAAATCGGGCCTGTATAAATTGTTAACATCCGGCGTGTACCGGAAGTGGTGAATGCTCGTTCCTCACTACACGGCACTCACTTACTACCTTACTAACGGGCAACGGTCACGATGCTTTTCAGCAAAGATACAAAACTGAAAGCTATCATTTCGACATGCCCCCATCTATGTAGCCAGCAAAATTACGCGCGATTCTTGCCAACTAAGCAAATATTAGGTACTTAAACTGTTGTTACCAATTGACCACAATAACAAAACAAACAACTATAGTATAACAAATTAATTACGCTTTAGTAACAAACAAAATCGAGTTTGTTAAATCCCAGACTATCCAATATTTAGCAACCCCTGTCCATTATTCTCAATTTGCAGCGAGTCTGCGAGCGCACAGCGACCGCGGTGGGTGTCCCCCTTCATTTACACATGGCGGAATAAAAGAAATGAAAATCTGGGATTGTGTATTCTTTATACGTAAATTATGCTTCAGTTTGATTTGTTGATAGTGAAATAGTTCAGTTTGCCCAAGTTTCATTAAATGCAACGCAACGCATAAATAGTAGTGCAAATCGAAAAAAAATTGATTCACGTGTCGCGTTGTATTCAGTTATGCACAAGTCCCTAATATTATGCTTATAGTATATTTTATATAGCACATGGGAACTAAGCTAATAACACTGTAGCTAACATTCCTTGAGCCAATCTGAACTCATTTCGTTTGGACATAAAGTCCATGTTTCGAGGAGTACAAGTTATGTTTTATCCTAACTTTGCTCATACAAAGTAGTAGATGCACACTCCTCGCTGAGTCCTGATTGTGACAATAATAAAGTTGATATTGGTTTCGCGTAGGAATCAGCGCAGCGGTATACTGTATGCGTTGCGGAAGGAAAAACAACCCGAGCCACCTGGGGGACTAGGCAATACTGCAGAATTCGATTTAAACTACAATGTCAACTCAACAACGGCATGATTAGAGTTTAGAAAATTGAGTGGGAAAATCGAGTTATTTCTGCCCGTAGATCAATTTGCGGTAACATCACTTAAGTCTGTTTGAAATGCGCTTTTGTAAACTTGGTTACCTATGCACTGCCGCGCGCTACGTGAACCTTAACATACGTTGACCATTTACGTTGTAGTTTTGCTTGTAATATTTACCTGTATTAATTTAATGAATTTAACTGAATAATAATGAATAAGTTATCAATCGAGACAAATTACCGTTAAAATGTCTTTGATAACAGAGGTTCGAGCGTTTCGTGTTAGCGAAATATTTCAATTTCATATGCGAGCCTTGATAACCCATATCGAGGCCGGAGATTCCGTCGGCCGACGGGCGATGGGCCTCTCCCGCGGCGCTTATGTTTCGGCTAAGCCGTGCATTGGAGATCCGGTTTTACGAGCTCGTTAGTGCCGTAATCGCGACGCTGCACGGGGATTACGCCTGTGCATTATTAGTGTTTTTATTGATTCACTCGGCTGCCGTCGTAAACTGAGATTATTATTCGCGACGTGCCCCCCCCCGCTTCTCGCAATACCCTCTGACGCTAAGTATAAGCGGCACAGCAGGCGTCGAGCTCGAGCATTTTCAGGTGTCACATTCTTAGCAGCCGTTCTAGATCTTTTTTACCATGTGCAAGCGTTGACTCTTGAAGCGTATCTGTCACTTATGGTCCAGTGTTAGCAGACGGGCAAAATAAAATAAAAAATATTTCATTGTTATTTGCCTAGAGCAAAAAAAGTCGTTTTGGTGGCAGTTTCACTCTCACGTTACGTCAGATGGCTCGAGTTAGGCTCAAACGTCGAATATTAACGGCTCATCGTCACATAAGATCACACACGTTGTGCGTTTCTCAAGCAATCGGTTATGCAAAACTCCATCACTGCCTCCAGCCGCCGTACAGCCCTCGAGCCAAGTTGTTTTGTTACTTAATCGTGACGATAACAACATTTAACGACGGCTAGGTGACTGGCGAAATTCCGCTTCGATGTTTAGTGCTCATTCTATTTTCATTAACCATTTACCCACTTAATGATCCAGATCCTAAGGGAGTGATTCAATGACTTGGATCCATAAAATTAAACCTTGGCGTGACCTGTACACTGTAATTAATAGCTTGAACACGAAGTTTCCTTCACGTTTTCAAGAATCGTTTGCATGGCGTTTTTTGGTTTTATATTATGTTTAGTTAAGGAAAGTAAGGTTATTTTTTTAATAAGTTTGGGATTTATTAAATGTACTCTTTAAGGTCGATTAGTGTCACTGTTATTTGTTACATATTTCCATGTTATTATAGGTTGAAAGAATAGACGCGGCACAAGTTTTCACTTTAGTATTTTTAATTTATCATACACCACTGTATTTTTTGTTTTCTTTGATCCTGACTTGACTCTAGATCCACTGGTTAACTGACCCACCTTGTTATCGATATCGGTCGTCATTGTTACTATTTGTAAGAGAAATCGTCCACCAATCCACTTTCTGCCAAAATTATTTGGGGTTATGTTGAAAAAATATTTTCACATATAATAATGACATCGCCGAGAGAACCGCACTGGAAAAATATCATGACCTTTTGTCAAACAAACTCATATGTCAATTTATTAAAGCGCACCTTTTTGTTAAACTGCACGTAAAAGCTTTTCAATATAGCAGGTCGCTGGTTAACCGTTTTAATTAACGGTAAAGTGAATTATACAAATTGATGGTATTACGCTGATGCCAATGTGTTCATTTTCTCAATCTTTATTTAATAAAAAAATGACTAATTAATTGATAAATTGATACCAAAAATACTCTTACTACTATGATACCCTCCAAGAACATTGTCAACAAAACGGTTTATTTACTTAATTATTTTTCCATGCATCTATTGCATTCTCACTATCACATCGTCAGAAAAACTGATAAAAGATAACAATACACATTATATGAATTTTAGGCAATAGTTGAATTATGTCAGCTATAGATTTGACATGCGCTCCCTGCATTCAATTATCTCGGGGTTTAGGCAAACTCCAAACTTCACGTTTCCCGTTTCCATTACACGGTAGATGCATCGTGGACCGCGGATATGGCGACTCATCGTCAATTTGTATCGAGACGCGTGCATGCTAATAAAGCCTATTGTAGTCTGCAAGGACGAGATTAGGCCGCGGCCGGGGCTGGGTATGCAAAACTAATCTGTAAAGGAGGATAGAGTCGACGTTCGGCTTGATGCTGCAAAACGTGTAATCTTATATCGATACGGACAGGGAGCTTTAGTTACAATGACAAGACTCTTGGAGTATTAAATTTGAGTAATATAATTTTGCAACGGTTATCGAGTCCAATCCAGGGTTGTCCGCTGGTCTTAACTCGTTTCTTCGTTAATTGTAAGCCGTAGTTGGGATTAACATAAAAGTACTTATCACAAAATGAAGTAAGTACAGCACTTACTTCATTTTGTGATAAGTGTGAAAACTCATAGAGATGAAAGCTAGGTGTGTAAATAACTTCAGTAACTGTAAATTGACATAATAATATCGATTTTTCTGTATGAAACCATCGCTGTCAGGGCCAGTTTTTTAAACCAAAAACAGTGATAAATTAGGTTAAATGTGATAAAAATCAATGAGAAATGAGGGTCATACTCGGTATTTATTTCTATTACGACATGAACATGTTTATCGCTTTTTTTTACCTGCTGATGTCGATGCAAAGCCAACTTGTAAATCTGTGGTCATGGTTTATAATTTTTCCTCGTACTATGTGATCGATATTAGCGTTTAAGATTCTCATATTTTGAACTAAATATAGGTAGGTATAAACAAAGGCCTTGTTTTTATTCTATGGGTAAAATCTACATACTTATAATGGTATAAACGTTCTACATACCATTATTTGTATTTTACTGATAGACGTTAATTTGTGATACAAACTGTTTTAACTATGATTTAAATCTTTTGTGGTTACATGGTAGGAGGTTTATTAAATCGTAGCACCGTACGGTTCTCAGTGAATAATTGAACGAGCTTTTAATAAGCATTATAAGCGAAGCGCCCCTAGCTCCGGTGCGGAAGAGTCGATCATTAGCCGATGAAGAGGTTAATTTCGCTAATCCTCTTTGCAGCGGCCTGAAATCCGCGGGCGGTGAAGCGCCGACCTGATTATCGGTACGGTTACACAGACCCTAATAATACCTGACGTTGCATTGTCTGCGATCGTTGATAACAATGTGCAAAGGTTGCCAGTACTAGGCTTATTGGCTGCAGTACAATGATATCCCGGATGTTTGTCATGGTAAAATAGGAATTAACAATTCGAAAATTACTAATTTAAAAAGTTGTATTGGTGATATGGTTGCGTTAATGCTGAATCTGAATGAAAGCTTGCCTTGCGACGGCACTTTTATGTAACTTCCGTTGAGAATATTGTTTACTAGAGTATAACCCATAGCTAAGTCTATTAAAAGCACAGTGCAACAAAATCTAAACTGAGACTTCATTAAAGTACGCGGCTAATTGACCACCGTAAAAACTGGAGTGGAAAATCCTGCGATGCAATTAACCAATACGGGGAAAGAAGGTAAACCTATTAATATCGAAAGTAGATCAGTGCGACAGGCTAGGTCCTGTTTCATAAAGTGACAAATTGTAACTTCCTAGGGTGACCTGATCTGGCAAAAGGTTTATCCATGTGAATCTAAATAAATAAATAAATGTGTTGACACGTTATGCCATTATGGGCAGGACACAATGATTGAAGAGTGAGTTATAAGACTGTGTGGGATTAAGCGTGGCTTAAAGATATCAACCAACTTTTTGATCACCGCTTACCTAAGCTGAAGATCTCTCTTCTCTCATAATCTTTGATAAATAAATATAATATGACCTAGGTACTACCAGGCCTGTGTCACTCCGCGTGTAGCGGCGGCCATTGCGCAAGGGCCAATCTAGTAGGCTGCCACAAGCGAAAGAAAACACACGCGTGCGCGCTATATGTTCGACCACGTTCAACTTAATTATTTGATTTGATTGATTCATTATATAATTGCAAGATGGACACAAAACGAAAATAAGCAAAAAGATACTGTGCAGTATTTTCAGTAATTTAAGTATATCTAAGTATCAATTTATGTATATTTCAGTAATTAAGTATCAATTATTATGTTTTGTCCGAAACAAAAACAATTCCAGATATTTTTACACATACATAACATCTATTATTCTTTTGTCTATATAAGTATAATGAACAAAATGTGTTTTATTTTATTACTTCATTAAATTAAATCTTTGGCAATAATCGTATAGCATATACAATTATGCAGCTAGCTCTTAGACTACATGAACGTACTCGGCGCTGCCTGCTGCCTGCTGCGCGTTGCCCGCCACAAGTAGGAGTAAACGCTCGTGCTGTGCGCTAGATGGCATAAGTAGTTTCTCGAAGTAAGCAACCCTAGTCCGCGGCTCTTTCAATACGTAAAACCATGTATAACTTATTATGAACCGTAATATAGTGAATTAAGGCCCATATTCCTTCAAAAAGAAATTGGTAGGTATGTAAATGAACACGTGCTCGACTGGACTGCGAGCTAAATTAAATCATATTGTTTATCAGATAGAGTCAATATTTCTTTGAAAACCATTGCGAAGTAAAGCTTCTGTACTAGTTTACTAGTTTATTATTCTGTGGTACTACACGTAACTTTAGATCAAATCTAGGCTTTCGTTAACAACGGAAATTGGATGCAATTTCCCAGTAATATTTGACGTAAGCTTGATCATGATCATATTTACCTTAAGGTTTACATGCAGTCACGTCAGAATAATAGAGCTGTTACTAGCAAATTCTGACAGAACTTCACTTAAGAAGCTAGTTAGTAGTTAGTACATCTTACTGGCTGATATTAAGTAAGTTTATCACAAGTTTTTACAAACAGGGCACCGGTCGCAGACTGCTAGCGACAGTAGCGTGTCGTGGCCAGCGGTCGAATCAACATTTGCCGCCAGATCGAATTACCGTGCTCGCGTCAACGTAACGTAATTGATTCACCGTCCGACCAACGCCTCGGCACGCCTTTTTCGTCTCCCATCCGGCAAAAAAATGTAAAATCCAACGCTAATTCAATATCCGTCCACTTTTAAGCTCGAGCGCGACGGCGGGCATTGACGCAGATTTTACATAAATTTTGACGTATCTGTGAAAAAACAGTTTCGCAAACATTGATGTTTAGTAAGGAACTATGAAGAAAAAAATGGTGCATCAATGTACTTTATAATAACATCACATGAATGTATGTGGACTTTAGAAAAAAGGGCGTGTTGCGCGTAAGTTAACATCCAATATCACGTAGCTCCTACATACATGAACGCTCTACGAACTTGTAGCATTCACGTAGGCACTACGAGTTTGTAGTAAGGTCTACAAGATGCAACATTGAAGCGGAACTATTTTGCAATGAAATTTCGTTGCAGTTTAAAAGGTTTGCAATCTTTACAACAGTTCTACTGTTTTTATTACAGTGTTTTTCTTCTGTTTGACGATATGATTTACGTGACATCTATGTTACTTGAGAAATAAGTTACTTCAGCAAGATGTTTTAATAGTTTGGCTAAAATTATCCCTTCTAATCTTACTGCGCAAACATATGAAAGATGATTTGCGTGCCCCGCGGATCGAGCACTCTATCGATCATCGACAAGTAGACGTTTTCCATCAAGACGGACAAATACGTCGAAAGTGTGATGTATTGGCGCGCTACATTATATCGCAATACCTGGTAAAATATAGCATACCTAGATAGAATCAGTAGTGAGCCATGACCGGGTGCATTACACCTATACATTTTTAGGTATTACTAATAATTTTGGTAGCCAACACTACTATCGTTTGTGCTGCCGTGATTGCCAACTCTAAATATCGGTCCAGACGCTGTTTACATCACTACTCGTATTAAAAAAAAACAAGTATATAATGTGTAGAAAACCAAAACGAAGGGAAGAGAACTCACACTTCAGGGTTTCCGCTGATATTTTCATTTTCTGCTCTCCAAGGGGTTGTATCACATTTCTTCACGATATACATTTATGTGTGTGCTGGGCCATTCCGTGTCGGAGTGCATTGGATACGTGCAATTGAACGCCCCCTCGGCTGGAAACGATGCGACGAATGCGACTCGATACCTGATATCGGAGACGCCGAATACACTGACAAAATATGTATTTGACGATAGAGAAATACCGGAATTCTCATATTTTGCTCGTCTCATATTGAACTCGTGAGCTTTTCCAAGAATTCTGGATGAATACCTTACACGGTTTTCAAAACATCACGCATAGAGTACACTAAACTACAAATCTGATGTTAGATACTAAATAACATAGAAAAGTACCAAGATTAATCCAAATTGATTGTTGAGATACTCTCCAACATTATTAAAACAATACCAATGTGTCTTTGTTTTCACTGTGTTCAATTAATTCCGAAACGATCTTGGTTGCGGTTAAAATAACAGATACTCTATCCATCGTGGCCACGCTTTACAGAACTTGATCCACTTTAAGGTTTAAAGGCATTTCTTTTATTGATGACACCTAAACAAGTGAACAATTTTCAAAATAGACACCACGTACGTATCCAGATGGAACGAACGACGAGGATAGTAAGTGGACGAATTGAGTTTAGAATATCAAAAAGAACATTAGTTAGGATAATATTACTGCTACTACAACCTATTATTAGCATTACATCGTCTCGTGACGGTCGCCTATCGCCCGCAGCGACATCGGTATTGGGCCTCGCGGACCGCCTGTGTAGTCCACGTCTGTTCCTGACAACACTGCATTATTGTATTGAAACCTGTCAATACTTTTACCTGCCTACCGGTTCTGCTATTTGAATAAGCAGGGTTTCAGTTGCCGTTTAATTTTTTCAGTTTTATATTTTACCCGCTTCGAGACGGATATTTTTGTAAGATAATATTATAGCCACAAGGTAAATTTTTCATGGCTATGTCAGTCATCATTTTGCCCACCAATCTTCTTGACAGAACTAGATTAACAATCAAACATTATGTTATTATTTACATGACTATCACAGAAGTTAACTTCTGTTACCATATGAGCATGTATGCCAAACACAATCTCGTAGCTGGCTCCAAATTTTAAAAGTATCGATAGGATGTGCCACATAACCAAAAACAAGATCACTTGTTATTTTCTAGTTTCTCGGTTTAAAACCGATTCAATTTTGTTTTTGTTTGAATAAGTAGGTACTAAGTAGATACGAGTATACCTCCACGGTTGCCGTCATAAATTTTTATGAATATTGATGATAGGACTGTTAAGTAAATTCATTACAAGTCGGTTTTAGTACAAACTTTAATATAATTCTCTACCTAAATTGCAGTTACAAGCTCACTTCACGTATATTAATTTACTTCCAAGAGACGAGTGCATACCGAAGTTCCAAAGAAACATTTCATCAATTTCAAGAGTGCACGACCGCACTGCAATTTCTAGTAGTTAAATATCACAGGTCATGTGTGAGCTCGACAACCGACGACACATCTCGGGTGTCGGGGTGCCGCGAAGCCGGGAGTCGGGGTGTCGGACTAATTAGATGCCGACAATTACCCGCTAACGACCGAAATCCGACACGCTTTGCCACGGAGCTTATTAAACGACATGCAGCGAACCAGACGAACACACATCCAGACATCCAGATTCATCTCTTTCGCGAGACGGTGCATGACGTCTAGCCGATAAAAGGTATACCTAGTCAGGTCATAAATTCTGTCACATGTTTTATATAAAATAATTGAAACAAGTTTATTCATTATGTAACCATTTATATACCAAAATGAACTTAACAAAACATAGATTCTTATGACACTAAAGTTTATTCAAAATGACCTCCGTGATTTTGAATACAGGCCTTCAATCTGCGCGGCCAGTCGTCTATCGCAGCACGAACGAGGTCCATGTCAATATCGGCGGCTGCCTTAATCAAGGATGTCTTGAGTGACTCCAAATTGGGATGAGGCTTTGAGCACGCCTTTTCCTCCAAGTGTTGCCATATCTTGTAATCTAGCGGATTCAAATCTGGACTGGAGGAGGGCCAGTCTTCGTGCCGGATGAAGTCGATTTCACGCGCCGCCAGCCAGTCTTGTGTGCTCTTCGCTCTATGAGCTGGCGCCGAATCTTGTTGGAATACCCAGTGCCTGTTATTAAACATGGTATGAGAAACAGGTTCCACAAGGTTCGTCAGAACTGGATTTTGATACACAACTGCATTCGTTTTTACACCTTTCTCACAAAAATGTACCTCTGTTAAGCCCCAATAAGACACTCCCAACCATACCATGAGCGAGGATGGAAAATGACCTCGTTGGACACGCGGAATACGGTTGCTCGCTTCTTCACTACTGTGTGCGTACACCTTATCATTTTGTTTGTTGTAGCTCTCTTCTACGGTAAAAATTTTTTCATCCGAAAAAAGAATTTCCCGATATTTTTTTCCCGCGTACCGCTTCAACAAAGCGCGGCATCTCTTCAGTCTCAGGTCCATTAGACGAGCATTCAAATGATGTCCTGTTTTTCTTCGATATGCCCGAAGCCCTAAGTCTTCATTTAACACCCTTTTCACCGTGGTTTTGCTTAATCCCATCTGAAGGGCCAACAGTTTCTGCTTACGTTTGGGATTTCTTTGAATTCGCGCCTTCACAGCTTTTATCACTGCTGGAGTCCTAACAGACCGAGGGCGACCACTTCTTGACCTGTCATCTACACTAGAGTCTTCATTGTATCGTTTGATGGTACGATAAACGAATCTCTTGGTTATATGCAAATTTTTCAGTATGTCAAAAATTTGAATTGGCGCGTAACCGCAACGATGCAACGCAATAACTGCAACACGGTCTTCTTTAAGCGTCCACTCCATATTTAAAAATGAGTAAAATTCTACAAAGTATACATTTTTATTTTCATGAACAATTCGAAATTCGAATTCAATAAACTTTTTTGTGGCCAGCATTCTAAAAGAAAAGTTTTTACTGTGTGACAATACTTATGACCTGACTAGGTAGATAGATACCATCTTAGCTTTTTGATGAAAGTGAGCGCGTAGTCCTCTTTGGTGCTAATTACACGGTATTCAGTATCTTCTGTATAAATGTGCATTTTGGTCGTGTATGCAAACACATTTTAATAACAAATTGCTGCGTCTCGTAGCGGAATCTTAAAAAGGCTTTGAAAGGGAATTAAGAGGCTATTGAGTTTGGAATTAGAGATCCTTTTGCAGTGAGCTCATTTGGTGCCTTCATAATGCTACTAATTAACCTAATGCTTTCAGTGAAATATCATCATCCCAATCCGTCTACTGCTGAGCACGCGTCTCCCCTCCCTTTCGTGAGGAGGATTAGGCATTTAGGCCAATACCACCACGGGTGCCTGGTCACGATCGGTGGACAATATGCCTCTGAACTAATTCTCTGGCATGTAAATTTCCTTCCGATGTTGTCTTTCACCGATAAGCGTGATATAACATCTGTTTCGTGTGATTATAAAACACTACTTAGCATTTATACCCACAAACCCACAAAGAAGCACTGAAACCTTTCAAATCAACGTGCCTGGCACAAATTCGAACTTGCACAGGAATCCGAAGCGCAGCAAGATTATAACTCAATACACCGGCGACAACTGTCCGGCGCCGAGGCCGGGCGTGCCGTATTTGCATTTTGATGGGCGAGACACTGATACAATAAACACGTTGGGGTGCCTACTGGCGCTCGAGGTCCGCCGTCCGATGCTACCGAATTAAGGAAGATCCCATTTCGATCGCAGCGCATATGCGACGAGCGGCGATTTTCCGATGCTACCGCATTAGAGACGATCCCATTATAATCGCATCGCGACGTTGGGAGCACCGTTTTTCGACACTATTGAATTAGAGGAGATCCTATTAAACTCGCAGAGCTATGCGACGCGGGCGTTTTCCGCCAGATTTTGTCCATGCAAAATAAGGTAGGCCAATTTCCGGTGTCCATACCGAGAAGGGGATAAATAACACTCATCAGTATCAACAGCTTTAATCTGCTTATGTTCCAGGCGCAACTTTACTTATGTCGCCGATCTATTCGCTGTCGGTTATTGGCATAAGAATAAAGTATTTTTTCCGATGAAATAACGGCCAGTCTGAATGTAGTTTAATGAACAATGACGATTGTGGGTACACTTTAGCCGATCATTTACTATAATATGTTTTTTATTGCAGTAAAATTAGGAAAGTACTAAGTAATCTGGGGGCACGGAAGTGCCCGGGGGCACTTCCGTGCCCCCTGTATGGGAGCAGTTATATCTTTATTTCTTTAGTAAATAGAGTGTCTTGGCGATTGTACACGGCAGCATAATCTACTAGGCAATCTAAATATAGTCTCCGTATAGGTGTACTTTCAAACAAATACAAGCACAAAGCGCTTAACATAGATTTATGTTGCCGTGTGCAATTGCCAAGTCACTCTATTTACTAAAGAAATAAATATATAACTGCTCCCATAGATAGGTATAGGCAGGTATTGAAATTAACCGACTTGGTTTACATTCGATCTCACAACTTTTTACGGCAGATAAACTGCGTTGCGAGACTTGTGCATTTTTGTACATGTAATGTTTTTGATGGGATGTTATATTCTTGTAATGAGTTATTTTTATTAAGTTTGTCTATTCTGTGTTTTATACAGTTTGATGTCAATAACGAGGTGTCTATCAATGTGGCTATCTAATTAGGAAAAAATTACACGCTACAAAACGTACATTTTTGTTGCTACCTCCCTCAAAATGCAAAGGATACTGCAACCCGCTACTCCCTTACGCCTCACACCTACCGAAACATCTACATCCACTGAACTGACCGTCCCGTCTCGGCGATGTTGCTTAGCCGGATCATTCATAACTCACTTCGCTCAATTAACTCTGGCTTAGAATTATGCGTGGCAAACTACTACATGAATATGGAAATTTTATGAACAAAGTCCTTGCTCAGTTCAGTCAGTTGACCAGCGTTCAACTGACCAATAAATGCTAAGTTTTAATTAAGCTTTATCGAGTGTGATGGCGTAGAAGTATACCAGTTTTAATGTTCACAACTTCATCGTTTTATTAGTACAGGCAGTGGTAGAATGGATTACATTTACAGATGGTCGTTGGATATGCTTATGCTTACAATAAAAAGTGTTGAATTACGATTCAACCATCTCCAAACTAATGTCAGACATGAAATGCGGAAAATCCTAAACTGAGTTTTGCACTATTCTTGGACTCTTAAAAATCGCATATACTTCACCGGGAAATGCGAAGCTATTTCTCAATGTATCTTTCCAAATAAAAATAAGCATCTCATTTACTAAAAAAAGCTCACGACGTTCAACAGAAAGATACGGCTTTTAAAACAATCATCGAGCCAAAAGCCGGCGAGAAAGTCACTGTTAGTTACCTATTCAGCGGAGCATGCGACGTAATCCGGGACGAGACGAGTAAACAAATTACCAGCCCCGGGTCGGACGGTCCGCTATTAATTTTAATTCCGAACTCCGCCGGAAATCGCCGAAGATCGGCGGGAGGCACGCGCGGAGAGTCCGCGACTTGGGGATGGATGTAACGCTATTGGGACAAGGGAAATGCAGGCTTAATTTCGACTTTGAAAATGTACAACTATTGACGGCAGAAACGGTCTAGGTTGTCGAATGGAAATCGATTAATTTACTGCACGTGATTCCATAAAATCCAGATTTGACTTCTCAATCATTTTCTTTGAGTGACTAAAGACAATTCTGGGAAATAATTTGACTGGCTCTGAAAAGGCTTCTTCTTCTAATGATGTTAGGATTGGCCAATAATGTTGAGTATATTATGGTTGTTTCTTTCGTTTTGCAGAAGGTTATGACGTAATGTCTACTCTAAAGCATCAAGAAGGACGCAACTATTAGACATTTCTGGCTAGTCCTCCTTTAACAAATTTCTGTAACTATTGTCCGTTTGTCTATAGGTATGGAGGCGATAATGTCAGAGTTCTTCAACGACACTACAACGGCATTCTACATAATCCTGATTGTGTGGATCGCTGACCAGTACGACGCGATTTGCTGCCACACGGCGATCGCGAAACGACACTGGCTGCGGTAAGTTAAAATTATCCTATCTTGATTGAAAACTGTAACTCACAGTTATTTGTTTGATGAAGAATATATCCTCAAGATGGATGTATGTAGCTGTCAGTATGAAAGTTTTTCAGCTTTGTATGCGATACTCCTGACTTCGACTCCTCCGGTATCTTTTCATCTAAAACTTAGCAAGATGCAGGACAAATTACGCTGTGTCAAAATCGGTGTATATCGATATTTTATCTTGATTTATGCCATTTCTGAAGCTTTGACAAACCTTTACGCCGCTAGCTCATTCGAGAACGATCAATGGTGCTCGTAACTACCAATTAAATTAAGCTATCATTTTGACCGTAAAATGCCAACTACACCTCATTAGCGGGCGCGCCATTACAAATACGTTCATTGAATTGCGCCCTGTTGAGTTAGCCCATATTAACTTTGTTTATTGAAACCCACTGCCGGTCTGCCATTTTCACATTCTAGTGTAGCGAAAATACAATATGGAAAATTAATTGATATTTTGACCAATTAGTAGGCTAAGCCGTGCGGAATGGTAGTTATTTTATGACTGTTACGATAGAGTTCATGCAAAACTCATTTGGTCACTGGATTAATCTATTCTGGATCCCCAGATAAACTCAATAAAAGGCCTCACCCATCGAAATGCGGAGCTTTGGTTCCGACTGTCCAACCCAATAAACCCATGAAGCCGATCCTTTTAAAACGAATCCTACTGGTATAGCGCAACATCGCACGTCGATTTTAATGCAGTGTCCACACTGTTACTCCACATTTTGTAGACTTAAACACTCGTTACTAGACTTATTCATAAGACTTGACCATTGTAAGGTCGTCTTAGTTCACAGCGACTTTAACCTCGTGAACGTTATTGAAGACGGTTGGCCTATTTAAGAAAATGTAAAATACACTCAAGGTGCGATTGAGCAGTTGAATTTTAGTGTTTCGATACAAAAAATAAGACACACAGTTAATAATAACGCAATGCATTGTTTGTACGGAGTAGTCCTAAGCTATGACACCACATTGTGCTGTCCCCTTGCAGCCAAATAAGATTGGCCCGACTGGCCGGGCGTGGTGATAATTACTCGTATATTAATCCATTCGCACCGCCATACCACCAGGATGATCCGGTGAGTTTTAACGTTGTTATGCATTGCGTTGATATTGATGTGTGTGTTTTGATGCCCTTTTGGGAGGATGTGGGGGAGTTTAATGAACGGCGCATTCAAATAACCGAGTGTCCAGACTAATGAGGGTGTTGATGTCATGAGACGAATTTGCAATAGTTACATTCACTGCAATGAATTGTTATTTGAGAGAAACAGTGTTGTGACAGTGAACACAATAATAATTGTTATTGTTACTTATTATTTTCATCGTTCCGTCTAGTCATACAAGATATTATTATAGGGCTCCTCCGTCTCACACTTTCTTCCGGTTCGTGCAAGTGCATTCTTGTACAGCTTGTTAATATTCAGTGCATTATTTTATTCAACGTTTTATTGTAATATTATAGAGTAAGTAACAGGCCGAACCTTTCGTTCATCTTATGGTAAGCGTCACACTTGTCCAGAGCCACTTTATGCCCGAGAACTAACAATTCAAGTAGATTATAAGGGACACGAGCACACAGTAGATTCGCTAATGCTGCATTACGTATCAGCGGACGTGATGGATTCACTACACACAATAAATATGCTATCTGTTCCGTTCAGTTTACCGTCAGTATGTAGGCATAGGTAAACTACGTGCTTTTTGCCTGAATGTACGGATCAAAGAGCAGAGCTCGTAGCACTGGGAGTGCAGACCGCAACAATGGTATTAACTGGTTTATAAAGAGCTCTACGTGCACTTTGCTTTGTGTAACATGGGACTGCGTTTTCATTATATAAGGCCGAGATATATAGATCTAATAGGTGCTAAGCGAAAGTGCGTAGTTTTGTCCTAAACGTCACTTTTGATCAAATTTGGCTAGGAATTTCCTAATAGTCTTTGCCCGATATTGAACTTCTAATAGAATTAATTCTTAAGCTAGTTAGAAAAGCTAAAAAACGATGTGTTACTTTCATGAATTCGTTGTTATTACACATTTATATGAGTTTTATTTTGAATAGAAATTTACTGCTGGCAATCTATTTTAAATCTAAACTTAGTATAAAATACACACTGTGTTCATGTTGACTAACACAAAACAGTTTGCTAACACGGTTTCACACGAAAGTAATTAAATATGGGCTCGAGTGGCAAAAATGATTCCGATTCAATAACTCTTCTTGTGCAACTTTGAGTCTATAATATCCCCAGTTTCATACATAAATTGTGGCTGTTTGTTCTCATGTTCAGCGTGTTTGCTCGTAGCTCATTATTTCACGTAAAATTCCGAATGTTTGTAGTAACATCGCCGTGTATAGAGCGTCTTTTTCTTCGTATTCCAATATTTACCTATTTATTTGATTGATACAATAACAAGCGATCGGGTTCCTTTTCTTTTTGTCGTTGCACTGTTTCATGGCGATTTTTGTTTTGTTTGTATCTCCATCGCTGAAATATTTCATTTTCATATGATGTGAAAAGCCATAGATGACTGAATAAGAAATGTAATGTTTTCATTTGAACTTGAATTGGCTGAGGTTATTCGCGTCGAAGAACTTGAATGTGTATATTATATATTCAAATATGTAGTCAATTTTACACTTAAATATATCGATTTGTGTATTAGCTGTTACCCAATGGGTGTGCGCAGAACGATGTGCAAATAAGAACTATTATCTGATACCACTCGCGGGCCGCCTACCGTAAGGTGACGGTACCCGTAATAGTTACGACTGTATACTTCTTGCAAGTATTGTTAAAGAGAAGAGTAGTTGACAAAGGACTCCAGCTCCGTGAAGAGTAGTTTCGAGGTATACAACTGTCGCGGCGCCTACACATTCAAAACGCAGTGCTCAGAGTTTTGGCAATAACTCTTCCACTTTATTTGCACACTACATTCATCTGGTGCGGATTGTTTCCCCGCGGCAAGCGCGTGTCGCCCAGCACTCCTTAATCGAAAGGCGACCAGGCACGAAGCAATTTGGCCACTATTAAAACAAGCGCAAATAAAGCAAATTGAAAACGGTACTCTACCCCCACCCCCTTCACCCCTCGGGGTTGGCTTGAGAAGGCTAGTTCCCCCGATCTTGAAAAAACAACGCTAGTGTCGTTTAAAGGAACCTCGCCTCGTCAGTGTTTCGTAGAAGTGAATATACCGTGACAGCCAAAGATAATAAACTTTGAAATAACTAGATGAATTGTTTGTGTCTCTCTTTCATAAATTAAAGTGAACGTTACTATGAAATACTTAATCAAAGAAATTACACAATACGAGTTCGAGTGTAACATGCAGAAATTAAATGCCAAAGCGTACTCACGCTTACTTCTAATAGGACTCGACATTCCGCAAATCAGCGTACAATCACAAATCGAAAAATTCCACTTCACTTTCAGAGAGAGCTTTGATTGAATTAGCGAATGCTCTCCGTTTTAATATCTGGTAGTTGCAGGACATGTTTAATAATGTAAAGCTTTGAAAAGCAAATAACTTAAAGCGCTTTTAGCAAGCTACGACCTGGAGTTCTTTGTCAATTTATTATACGCTCCCTTTTAATAGAAGGGACCTCTTTGTGTGCATATTGAATTAGCTCTGACAAAATAAAACATGCAATATTTTGCTCGCTCACTGCCTTTACTACCAGAAAGCAAATAGAAGCTAACATCGCGACGTATCAAATAACTGGCCAAGAGCGTCCCAGCCTCATAGTAAAGGTAAAGAATACTGTGTTTAGTGTTCTCTAGTCAGTTTTCCATAGACATTCTGTCAAACACTCATCACTATTAAATTACGTCCAAAATGAGAAGCTAAAAGCTCATCGGACGCGTTAATAAGTGTTACGGACGGTAACGGTAGCGTTTCCGGAGGGTCGGCTGAGACTTCATGTCCGCCGCGCCGAATTATGCGGTTTGCGGTGCTCCGATTACACTACCGGCCTGTCCTCACATTAAATGGCTTGATTTTGGACCTTTTTGGGGTGTGTTCTGAGAAAATACGCGAACTCTTCTAGGAATAAGATTGTTTCTTACACTCCAATGAATAAAGTTAATGTGTAATTTAGCTTTGCTGACACGTAATTACTTGATACTTGACTATTATTACTTTATTGAGTAAGGTACATTTATGTTATCAAACTTGTTAAGCTTCTCATGTGGATGACTGTGGCTTTTGGCGTAATAATATGGTAAAATTTTAGTCTTGTTTTTTATTTTATTGTACGCTGAAAGGAAAGGAAACAGTAGTGAAGTAGCGATATACATTTTGTCAAGTAACCGAATCACTGGGCTGCATTTACTTGAAATAACCGAAACACACCTAAAAAGTACATTAGTAAAATCTACTAGCAACACCACTTAAGGACCTGTAGGCAGCGAGCTTCCGTAAAATGGGCGGTTTTTTGTCAAAAAGTTAAGCTGTAATTACAAATATTTATAAGCCAGAAAAAATACAGTGTATAGCCAAGTGTTTCAGTTAGCTAATAAATCAATAATATTGGACTAAAGTTGTCTAGTATCTTGAGAAAAAAATTCACGAGAAAGGACCCGAAAAAAATCTTTCGTCACATAATGCTCAACATTTTCAGCGACAACTATCATATTTTTTGGAACCATAAAAAAGGCAATTTAATTTTCCAATGAAATTTGAATTTTCCAATGAACTGAATCGATTCCGTTCTTCTAAATTAATAAAAACGACGAGAATATGATCAGTTTGAGCGCGTACTAGGCGGCTCAGTACCCGCTACGGCGTTTCAGAGAGAGGACGTATGTCGCTGTTCCTCAAAATTTTCTCGTCGAATTTACTGTTTGTTCTCCAAAAAAATAAAGCAAACAGAATCTCTACATGGTATACAACTGGTTTATTTACTTAGTTGCCGTAAATGACTTCCTTCGACGATTACTAAACTTTTATTATAACCTTTATTACTTTGTATTTATTCTCCATTGTGTGTAAAGAATAATGGCTAATATGACTATTCTTGCACCACCTGTAACTGAAATTAGCAGCAAAAACGCGTTTTTAGATTGTTCACTTAAATAAAACTGGGATTTCTTATGATAGTTTGGAGTTAATCAAAGGAGCAGATTATGATTGTATATTAAAATGAAGATGTAGTGAACTTCCGTTTTCCATAATGGCGGATCTGGCGGATGCATATTCTGACGTTTTATTTTTAGCACACTTCCAGTAATCTTTCTGCTCAGCTATGAGCCAGTTTTTTCAATGTTTTTGCTTCGCACGATTTGTGCATTTAGTCACTGTCAAATATTATACTGTAAATTCGAAAGTAACACTGTTTCTCTGTTTGTCTGTTTATTTGTATGTTTGTTTGTTTGTTACTTTTTATGGCTAAACGGCTGGACCGATTTCGATGAAATTAGGTATAGAGAGACAACAAAAATGAAAATGAAATTTGGTAGGTATATGGGAGAAGGAAAGATGAGGACCTGGGGAGATGGGGAGATGGAGAGCAGCAGCTGGAGAGATGAGGAGATGGGAGATCGGAGATGGATGAGGGATGGGAGATGAGATATTGGGAGTTGGGGAAAAAAGCGATGAGGAAATAGGAAGATAGAGATATTGACAGAGACGTGACGTGCCCGAATGATTTACAATAGCATACAAAGTTCACGCATATTGTGTTCTTACTATAGCTGGATTCGATTTAAATGCAGACGAAGTCGCGGGAAACAGCTGGTATTCCATATTTTTACAACCTCGTGGTAAAGTAAATTTACAGTCATAGCTACGATTCAGTAAACTTTACTGAAACTAGCTTTTACGCGCGACTTCATCCGTATATGAAAAAGCAACTGTTTAGAAAATAAATATTGAAGTCTTTGTATCTCTATCCCTGTCCCTGTCCCTTTCCTTTTCCCTATCCTTAGTCTTAACCTTTATATTTTATCAAGAGCCTAAAATAATGAAGTGTCAGATCACCTACTTGAGAAATTATGAATTGCCCATATAAATTTTCAACTCCTATTTATTTAGATTCTAAGATCCCTATTTTTTCTGACGAAAAATAGCCTATACCCATCTCATAGGTCCAATCTTGGTCAAGATTGATTCAGCCGTTTAGACGTGAAAGGATGGCAAAAACTAAAAAAAAAACCAACAAACACACACACACACAGTTTCGCATTTATATGATCTTAGTACGGATGCCTGACACTGGCTAAATGCACAAATCTTTTACTCCGTCATTGTCATTGTCAAAATATACTTAGGTATATCAAAAAGAAAATTATGGAAGTGGACTAAAGAGGATGTCTTGTATCAAATGGACTTGACAAACGCGCATACCAGAAGGGACCAACACTAAATAAATTTAATACAACTTATTTAGGTGTGACTCCAATAATTCGTGCGGCATTCTAAATTTGATAGGATTATAGTCAAGGAGGTAATAATTTATGTAATGCTGGCGGTAATAATTCTTTAGGAACGGAACGTAGCATCTCAGACCGCTCGGCCAATCTGACATGTCATTACAGTGTCGAAATAATTGAATGCTTCAGACTAAAGCCTACGTAGTAACTATCTAGTAATCTGTGCTAAGGCCACGTGATGCCGTTAGTAAGAGTATAATAATTATGAATTAGCGTTTTCGACTAGCCGTGAGCGCGGAGCCAGCGTAGCGCGCGGCCCGGCCAGGTAACTTTCATCTTCTAAATTACATGAATCGCTCCTATATTAGCGCCTTAAACAGAACATTAGAAAGTTGCTACTAAAGTTACGTTCAACCCAATCAAGTTGTGATCATTTGAAACAGCGAAATGCAATCGTTGAATAAATAGATATCCGTATGTAATCTAAATATGTACATGATAATCTACATGCTACGCTACATTTACGTAACACTCTTGACATATTAAACAACGGTTTGTGCGTTTCTGTGGTCGCCCGGGTCGGGCTGCGGTTACTTGTAATTGGCGAATTACATGATACGTAAGTACCGACCTAAACGACGCCTAACCTCGTACATGCAACACCTCCTAAACACTCTTCTGAGCGCATTACCAACAGTTTGCGCGTTTCCGCGGTCGGCCGGGTCGGCCTGCGGTCGCGCGGAATCGCCGCCCGAATGACGATCGGCTCCCCGCATAAATCTCGCCGACCGCCAATTAAGGTCCGCCCCGACAGTTTGTCTACGACGCCGCCCTGATTGCTTTCCGCGACGACATGCTATCGACCTTTCTGTACACTGGTGGGGACATGGCGGGATGAGTTATATGTGGCACAGGGTTGGGCTAACTTGCTCCCAATGCGCAGGTATTCCGAGGAATAGTGCAATTCTAACTGCAGGCTGCTAGAAATATTAAAAGCGTCTTTGTCAACTACTATTCTTAATGTAAATATCATCCGTAAACTATTAACTGGTGGGTATAAATTTCATTACTCATCATGTATGATGGATGACTAACGGGATGAATATATTAGTTTGGCTTAAAGTAACATTTAAGTGCCATTTGGAGTTTCTCGAGCTAGCGAAAAAAATCAGAGGAATCTCCCAAAAGTAGGACAGCTACGAGTATATGAGCAAAACAAAATTGATTGCCTATAGAGTCACTTTTATCACTTTGTTCACAAACTACTGAATAATACAGCTTTTCAAATAGACATTCTTAATCAGCTAATTAATTTCAAAGCTGCATGTGCAAATTAAACGAAAAGCTATTTATTGGATGGCAACAACACGTTATACGCCTCCACGCTTCCCTTTGACAGAATATTCAGTCCCATTGATAATAATTGAGCTCAGACCACATACATCATCAGGCGCACCAGCGGCTTATCGAGTTTCGTACATTGCAATCTAACGTTCATACTGGTCATTTCATACAATTGAGTTCGTTCGAGAATAGATCCCTTCTATAAAGTTACGAAGTGCTACGAGAAAACTTCCAACTCTGATAATTCTTTAACATGCCGTCTCGCACGAATTTGCCACTCAGCTTCTTTTGCGTTCGGATTTCCTCATTACAAAGTATATATAAAAAAGGGCAATAATACGGGCGTATTTATTTATAAGCTCGGTGCGAGAGTTGACGCGGGTGTCGTTAGGGCGGCGCGTCTCGTGTGTCATTTTAAGGATGTGCCAAATTGAAGGTTCCACGGGGCCCGAGCGAGGGGAGTCTGATTTATGCTGCGGCCCTCGCGCCCCCGCGTCTTCGATTAGGACACAGAAAATACAGTAACAATGCTCCAATCACTTTGTAGAAATAGATGGGAAAGGTTTTTAAAGCAGAAAAAAAATTGTCTATGAGTTTAATTTAAGCGGAACCTGCATGAGCATCATAGATAGGTCGTAGTTCGTAGTTCGCGCAGCTAGTACGTGCTACGTACGGACTGCCTTATTTTGCTACACGGGCGAGATGGGAGACCTTTCGGCAATATTTCGTGTAGGGACGTGCTTTAGTGTGCGTGCGTCAAATCTCACAGTTTACCGCGAGTCCAATACTGTTTTCATTCCGTGATTAAAGGTTTAGTCACTCGTCCGAGGTCAGTTTTCTTCTGTGACGCCTATAATAACGCGTTAATGCAGGCCCGACCTTATTACGGGGGTCACAAAAATAGTTTTATAATAAACGAGTGTTGGGGTTGATTATTTTGAGATAGTCTGTAATTTGGAGCCGTTAGATGCGTGAGCCACTTGTTTGATCTTTGACAGAGATTGTTCGTGTTTTGTATAATACATAGTTTGGTGTGTAGAAATTACGATTTCATTCTTAGATTTAAATTTGTCAATGAGTAGTTGGCCCTTTTTTTTTACTTTATCATTGAACAGAGTATTGAGACAAAACCCTACTCTTTTTGATTGTTTCTTTTGGTAATACCTACTTGAAATACTAAACCCTGACTATGCAAGTCCGGCTCACCACTTGGAATGTTACGAGTATTTTGCTTTGTTTACATTTGGATGCTTTTGACCATTATGTCACCTATGTTAAGGAAGATATGGTCGAAAGTGCTAAGCACGGTAAGCCTAGAATGCTTCAAACTATTAACCGCACCGTAACGTAGTTTACAGTGGTTTGCACTACCAGGTATATCCGGAAAATACATTGTAATCCAAGCTTAACTAAAACCTCACAAACCCTCCCATGTAATCTGTCAAACAGAATTAAAAGCCAACCGGCTGCGCAACGTCGAATTAACCCCCGTTTGATCGCAATTCGTCCAAACAGGCTTCAGTGGTTCTGACGGCGACGAGATGCAAATGAGGAGCGTCAAGGCAGGCGCCGGGCTGCGGCGCCAACTTGGCGGCTTACTGCTAGTACACACTAACGGACCTTTTGCAGCCATTAGGAGTGCTTAGTTCGCTTCAATGAGTCTGATAGTGTCCATAGTATCCACTGTGAAATGCTAAAAAGGCATAGCAAAAGCTGCACCGTAAAGGTTTACCTTAGGTAGGTTTGCGTCTCTACATTGCGAGCTCTAGCAATATTGGGTTCTGATATTAGGATATAGTTTATCCAGTACCCAATTATATTAACTTTTATCGAAAACATTTCTTTTTGTCAGTTATTGTGTAACAGCAGGTATCGAAGTCATCAAACGCAATAAGTGGCTACAAAGTACGCCTGCCGCGGCCGTTAACTGCGATGTCTCACTTTGTACCGTTTCGACGCCTCGGACATCTATCTCGCTAGTGCTATTTTATGGCGCCAACACACCCCCTGAGCTTCTCCAATTGTAGTCGATGGTATACCTACAAATGTTATTTATAATGGTAATGCAAAATTATTATATTGTAAAAATTATGTGTGATAATGTCGGCACTTTACATTTGTACCCACAATGTCTGGACTTTTTATATAAAGTGCAGCTAGATACACTGTGAAAACTACTTTTTGCACATAATATTATACTAGCGGCGCCCCGCGGTTTCACCCGCGTTTCACATTATAACACACGGTGGCTGTTAAATACGACTTGTAACATTGTGTCAGAGAAAAATACTGAAGTTACGTAGTTTTTCACAGTTATTATCACACTGCGATGGACAGTGAAATAGTGATGATGATGATGACATTGTAGCCTATATTGTGTGTCTTAATTATCTGCTTACAACATATCATGCAAATTAAGGTCTATCTACTTTTTAAGTTTTCGTTCCACTGTGTGTTAAGGGTTGCGGTTTAAACTAATGCCAAATTTTATGCAAATGGGGTAGTTTTTCATAGTTTTTATTGCATTATGGAAAACGTTTATGTTTATGATGATGACTTATACTCGTAGCCTATGTCCAAAATTGGGAGATAACCTATCTGCGTACCAAATTGAACAAATTTAATGATTTGAAGAACTAACAAACATACACACATACATACAAACTCTCAAACTTTCGGCTTTATAAGATTAGTAAATTCGCTCTATCTCTCGCTCTCTCCCTCTATCTCTCGCTCTCTCCCTCTCCCTCTATCTCTCGCTGTCTCCCTCTCCCTCTATCTCTCGCTCTCTCCCTCTATCTCTCGCTCCCTCCCTCTATGTCTCGCTCCCTCCCTCTATCTCTCGCTCCCTCCCTCCATCTCTCGCTCTCTCCCTCTATCTCTCGCTCTCTCCCTCTATTTCTCGCTCTCTCCCTTTCTCTTTATCGCTCGCTCTCTATCTCCCTCTATCTCTTTCCCTTTCCCTTTATCTCTCTATTTATGTTCATATATACTTCTCCGTCTATCTCTTTCCCTCTAACTCTATCTCTCTCCCTCTCCCTCTATCTATCTCTTTCTTTAACTTGTATCCATTATTATCTATCTCCTTGCCAAATTGCACTACCATTTGCCGTCCGTAGGGGATGCAACTAAAGAATACCTCATAATTTCAACCCCTTACTTTGTCCCCTTTAGGGATGATTTTGCAAAAAAGCTGAGACCCGTATTTCTTTATTTCCTACCAAAAGCCTAAATTTAAATTTTCAGATTCCTAACTTGAAGTATTATTAATTACCCATACAAACTTTCAACCCCTATTTCATCCCCTTCGAGATTATTTTTTGAGACAAATAGCCTATGTCCGTCTCATAGGTCCAATCTACCCCTATACCAAATTTTATCGAAATCGGTCCAGCCGTTTGAGCGTGAAGAGCTAACAAACATACACACATACACACACACACACACACACTCACAAACTTTCGGCTTTATAATATTAGTAAGATAGGTAATTGCATATATTGCGAAACACTGTTTCACCCACATAAAAATAATACTAGTTCTGTTTACGCAAAAACATCGTAACAGAAAAAATACAAGTCCATTAAAGGTTGTAGACATAAATCCTCGCGTTCAGTAGTTGCTCCTGTCAGCTGTGGAATACTTTTAAATATAACATACGTCGGCAAATAACGATAGAACAGTTTGTCGCACCAAGCCGACCGGTGTGACACTGGGCCGTGTCGCCGCGCGGTCGCGCCCACCCGACCGTGCTAGATGCGCGGTGACGGCTGCTATCCAGCGTTAATTACGCACGAACTGCTCTACGGATGACATCGATGACACACGCCCGTATGGCGAGGCCCTTAAGGATTCAGAAGCGAGCCATTCATTACGTAAAGGTAAATTCATTCAAGCTTAAACCACTTATTATGCGAATGTATAATTAAGTTTTTTATAAGACGAGCTGATCATAAGAAAAGAGAGATTTTCAATAACACTGACAAAAACATCAAGCGCAACGCCAGTTATTTTCAACTCGGCAACCTTAATAGACAACGTGAAACGTGTTACCTATATTGTTTTAGCTGTATGTGGAAAAAATAAATAAACCGACTTCCAACTCAACCGAAATTCACTAAAAGTCGAAAATTCAAGTGTCAATTCTGACTAGGTATACCAAACTCATGGACCTACCCAATCGATGACCAAACTACATTACAATTTGACAACTGTATTTTTATTACTGTCACTTTCGTATCAGTAACAAATGTATAACTGTCGAACTCAGTTTCAGTTGAGTTTGGTGCACATCTGTTGCATTCATTGGCTCTTTGACACCATTTTGTGGTAAAAAGAAAGTAATTTTAGAGAGGGCAAACAATTTTGTTATTAATAAACCATCGATAATTGCCTTTGCTCTCATAACTGTGGTGTAGATAGTTACAGGAAGCCTTCAAACTTGTTATTTAATTAAGTTAAGATGATGAAATGTGAGAGACGTAATTAATGAGCTGGTATTAACTGTTTTACCAGTGTTGGGTGGGAATACATAAAAGCAAATTATCAGTAAGATATAACAACTTATAGCACAGATGGGTTATAGAAGTATTTGGATAAAGTGCGTAATAAAACGTCAACGGTAAAGCGACAGAGGTAACAAGGCTTATGGAACTTGCTATCTCATAATGATTCTGAAAAGGGCTGAAGGAAAATGCGCTTAAATTCATACGTAGGACTAATTGATCAATACATTAGGTTTCGACATTTCGCGTGCACACATAGTGGTCCTTCGAAGCCATTCCCCTTTCAAACTGTCAAGAGACGTACGGAAATTGTCAATTTATCGTATCGTTATAATAATTTTGACGTGGTGCACAAACACATGCCCTTTCATACCAATATGAGCATATTGTGGTGTGTGCTAAAGTGGTTTTTTGTATGGCATTGTTTTGTTGGTCGGTCGATCTACTCGATTATGAAAATGCCGTGTTGGTGCCCATGTAGTACGTCGCGCGACGGGACGTGCGTTCCGTACGCCATGCTAATGATATACAAATGAACTGGGAGACTGTCTGCCACCGCGCTCAATATAAACGTGTAGTGCTATTATTTAAAACAAAAAAAAAACCAGTCATAAAATAACATACGAAAAATATTATCTATTCACAGGCATTCCTAATACAGTATTCCTAAAAACCAAATTCGCTCTAAATCTGAAAACTGCAACTGTTCACTGCACTGGGCATTACTGCTTGTCCCTTTTGTGATGCTCACGATTCAATATATCCAGTGATGCAAATTAATATACTTACATACACAAAACATCCAGACCAGAAACAAATGTCTGTGGATCACGCAAATATTTGTTCCGGGCGGGAATAGAACCCGCGACACCAAGCGCAGCAGTCCGTTTGCTCAACCACTGCGCCAAACGTGTCGTCACTTTGTTTTATATATAAAAAATATATTCACTATCTTTTTTCTGCATTTTGTTCCAAACAAACTCTCTTTTATTTTTTATTCAAAATGAATTAACTTCCAGTAACATTGGTCTCGTCTTAACTACATCCCCGTTAATAGTGATGTCCATCGTCCCCGTAACGAGAGTTTAATTGAGGGCGGTGTGAGCCGACAGATACTGTAACATGATTAGGGTACGTGGTTAACTTACATAATGTAATTGTAATGTTTGACGAAGTCACGCGAGCGCGCTTTAGTGATTAGAAATTCACCAGTGATGCTACGAGTATAATAGCATTATACTGTGATATTACCTTATATTTCCCTGTTATCTGTTGTACTTCTAAATGTTGAATACTTCTGACTTAGTACGGTTCCTTGATGTGACTTTTTACGAATTGAACCATTAGTGAGGCTGATTTGTAACTAGCTTTCACAATATTTACAGATTCAAACAATGCAGCGGCGATTTCTTCGTTCTAATACTTATTCTCTACAGCCGTCTACGAACGAACGTTCGCGGACACAATCTATTACCAAGCAATTCAGCGGAACTAATACAAGAAAATATCATAACTTGGGTACAATACAGCAAAGATGATCGGTCAAGTGATGTTTGCGGTGGCGCGGGCGCGGTCGCCGCTCCTCTGTTTGTCGCCAGTGTTTGACCGTGTTCTTTACGATGACAGGCCCCGGCCTGGCCCTGTTACAAGTTAAACCTTGAGGGGAATGAACGAAACCATAATATTAAAAACGGAAATTTGAAAAATGTTACTATATTTTATTTCTTACAAATATTTCATAGATTTTAAAGACATTGATTCACAGCTTATCTGATCCTTAATTCAGTTCAGTTATCAACCTAGGGTTCTACGGATAGCCAGCCAGGACCCAAGCTACTGGTGGTTAGGGATGGCTCTTACGTCAACTGAGCCCACTCCAAACTGAGTCCGCGGGACCAGTTGACCAAATCAATATTTGAATCGGTCAACTGAGCCCATCAACAAAATATTCAATATAAACAGTCACGCTAAAAGTAAAAAAAAAAAAAAAACAAAACACTGAAACCCCACAACTTTGTTAATAGATGAACAAAGAGTATGAGTTGAAGACTCAACACAATAGGTACCCAGGATTTACAAACGCTTGAATTGATATTAAATTATATGTTGGTTCACGTTGTACAATATATCCTTTCAATAAATCAAAAACACATTTATTTATTCCATAATAATATTTTGGTAGGTAGGTACAAAAAATATTTTACTGGAAGCTGTCGATTGTTTCATCATAATATTTTCATGTGCTCAAATTCCTATTGTGTAAATTTTCGGAAAGGGATTTGGTTCCACTCACGGACAGCATTGTGTTTTTGATTTAATTATTTGAGAGAAATTTTGCTTATGTGTTCTCTCTTTAAAAGCTTTTACACGTGTATATTTCTGCTTTTGTGTAATACACTAGGCAGATTTAATCTGTAGGCTTAACACTGTCAAAGGTGAAAAGAGCGCTTATGCTCTTTGTGAGCACAGAGCATTCGGTTTCCTTCTGTATTTTGGTCCAAGGTTTAGTCAAGTTGTTATAACAAACGTATTTATAGCTCCAAATAAGAATCAAAGCTCTTGACCCACTGAAAATTTTTTATTTAGGTATCTTTTATTTGAGTTCCAAAGTAAAAAGTACTCAGAATTTTACACACAATTCGAATCTAATAATATTTAATACATGTATATAGATGACTTTAATGTTACGTTGTAAATGTAAGTATTCAATATATAGTTCATACTATTAATTTACGAAGATACATTTTCGGGGCATAATTATAAGCCTAAACAAATCTGCGGGTCGACCTCAAATGTATATAAAATTTATTGCTCCAACTGACTGTTGCTGGTATGAAAAAAACGATGAAGTGTAGCAGTTTTTCGTTGAAATATCGATATTTTATGAGGTGTCTTTTGGAAACTATTAGCCGACATTACGAGCAGTATATGCGTACACCAGAAGAGGCTTGCGTGTCACGCATACAATAACCATGTGTCTGTATTGCGTCAGTTCGGATTGCTAAAAGCGTTCGAGTGCGCTTCGCTTAGCGCGTAAGATTGGGATACATCCACGACTGGCTCTCGCTACGGATGGTATACCGTGACGCCGTCGTCAGTGCAATATTTCACAGTATTTGCAAGTGCGGCTGTGGCTCTCCATTCAATATGATTTCATTATTTGCTTTCAATCAGCATTGTGAGCCGGCAGTGCCTCGCCGGTCCGTCCGAGCTCTCTCTCGGACCGATTTTTGTTTGGATTCGTTTTCGGATGCTGTTTGTTGTTGAGTTTCGAAGATTTTCCCTCTATTATAATGCCCGCTATTCTGCTATTCCACTTTCAAGTTTGTTCATTTTAATTTACAGATGAAAATCAAACGGCTCATGGTTTTCGCAGACAGCGAGTGTTTCTAAACATTATATTAATTTATTATTGACTTTGTGTTCCTCGTAAATGTCTATGACACTTATTTAAGAGTTACGCATGACAGCATGACAAGTATTGCTGTCGTAAACTTTGTCACATTATTCCATATCTCGAAATGTCAAAAACTTTATCAAGTAGAAAGAACCAAGAATGAATCAAAATGTTCATTGAATTATTGTAGAGGATAATCTTATTTATTTATTTCGACAAGCACGTATTGTATTTAAGTACATTACAATTATGCTGTGTACTCAATGCTATTTCTTTCACAAAATAAAGGCTTCTACTCAATGTTATTATGATTAAGTTTTCCCAGCACACATCTCTCACCTTCGATTTATCTATTAGAGAAATACACGATTATATTCCACATTTCCTGTTATCGCTCACACAAAGCCGGATGCGCACACCACTGGAGTGTGAGATTTAGCTTCCTGTCAGAGTGTCAATAATTGCGAAGCACAGTACACTTGAATAAACGCACGGCTTAAGATTATTGTATCGTTATTTGTATTTGCTCAGAATAGGAATTATGCCGAGTAGTTAGGCCAACATCTTAGTGGAAATGGAAGTAAGGTTCAATGAGCGCACTTCCCGTTTTTGTTATCTCTTATTTCTTACTAGTACCTATGAAAAATAGGGCTCCTCTCGTTTTTGCGACAGTATTATGTCATGTATCAGAGCTTAGAGCGTGACTTATTGTTTAGTAGTTCTTTTATGATTGGTAAACTTTAACTTGTCCGTTTTATCGTTAAGTTTGAGCCAAGGCGTTCCAAAACAAACGTATCATGTGAAATCAATACATAACCTACAATCGATTAAAATAAAAGTATTTTTCATCGATGAACTTGGAACTCCAAATTGTACCTACCTACTTCTGCACGTGCTTCTCGGAACCTATTACATTTTCGCAATCTTTTCTCAAAGCCACTCAAAATACAAAATGTGAGAAAGAGCAAAGAGCAATGGGGAAGGCAGGCGTCCCACAAGCGCCGGTAAATGTTCGGTATTGTTGTGGTTGCGACACCGCCAACTAAACGGCGAAACCTTACCGAAGCGCAATTGGAAAGAATCCTCGTAAATATTTTTAAACGTCGAATATTTTTCTTTGCTCCCTTTCATCATTTTCTCATGGAATTCCGAAAGAAAAATGTCGGAATCACGGTAGCAAACTCGTGAGAACTTCGCGAAAGAATTGCATTTGTATGGTTGAATTCCGATACTTTGCCGAGTATCGTTAACGCTCAAAATTTATATTACCTCTAAAAATAAATAAAAATTTATGAAATAATTTACTCTTACTTCTTAACAAAAATCCGTAAAGAGTTAAAACATTTGCCTTTATTGTGCCTGTCATTGTGAAACTTCAGGCACAATAACGGCCACTTCGAAACGTGATTTCTCATTCAGTCGAGCCATTGTTTCCATTGCAATATCGGCAGCGTATCCATAAGGGTCTATTACCCGACCCTTGCCAATTCTGGGGTGCACCGTATCAGCATTAGCCGATAAGTAGACTATGCATAAAAGCTCGACGCAGTCGTCGGGTGTCGGCTCCATTAACTCGCGACGTACGACAATTGTTGCCGTTTAAGGATCGGAACTCGATCGGCTATGATATTATCGTTTAGTGTTATGCCCGGTGACAAGGAAATGCTCTCTGGAAAGGCAAGTCACAGTAGACGCCTGTGGTGCGCGCTGCCTACTTTAAGCTTACCGTGAAGTCGCTCTACCTCAACTATATTTGAAAAGTTTCTCTATGATCGCTCTGTTATTATAGGTAAGATTTTAGGTTACACTTTTGTAAGCGATTTTTTTATTTTAACAAAACTGAAAGTGGTAATCATTGAATAACTTGTGCGCACATTAGAGCTTCAAGTCTGTTGGCTATTCGAGCATATGTACAGCTGTTAAAATCGCTGATTTTGACAGATTTCGGTTCATTACCTATTTTGTAATTGAGGCTCTGAAGATCTGTAGAATTTTGTGGTATAATCACTACGCTGCCAACTACCAACTGCCGGCAATTATTCATATCATTATATAATATCTGGATGACTGAGCTTTGCTCGGTATTTTTTTTTAATTGTGTTTTTTGGAAATTATATTTAAGTACGAATTACTAATAAAATGATTAAATATAAATAATATTTTTCGATCTTACCGATAGAATAATAATAAAATAAGAACTGGTTATTTAACGAATAAAATCATAAAAAAACACTATAAAACATTTTCTAAAAATGATTCCTAGCTAGATCGATTTATCGCCCCCGAAACCCCCTATATACTGAATTTCATGAAAATCGTTGGAGCCGATTCCGAGATTCCAATTATATATATATATAAAATATACAAGAATTGCTCATTTAAAGATATAAGATATTTTAGTAAGATCCATAATTTTACTAGCATATAAGTTCTAACGGCACCCCTTATTTTAAAAATAAGTCGTATTCCAACAAAAAAAACTTGCTACATTTTATACAGTTTCAGGACGGAGGCTTCTCAGCTCCGCGAGTAGTTTCGGTGTACAAACAATAACAGCGTGCGGCGCTCGCGGCGCTTGGCCTCTTGTTTGTGTTGTACGTTTAGGATCCATCGCGGCCTCGTCAGTACCGGGGCAGGCCGTGGCAACCCTATTTGCTCGCAGTTCGGTGGAGTGTTCCGCCCGGAACTCGGCACAGTGTTATCTCTTGATATGGATATCATTAAAGTGAAACTAATTTATCTCTATACAACATCCTCACCCCCCAACTGCTTATGTTGAAAGACTGTTGATTGCACGTGTCGAAACTCTCCACCCGGTACTTCTATCCAACTGGTACATGTCCCAGATAATTTTGTCGTCATAAGTCAGCCCCTGATTGCGATATAATATCGTAAATATGACCGATCTAAAAATAGTCGGCACGCTCTCGTCAAGTTGAAAAGACACGTGTCTGCGGCGGCCGGGCGGTGGCTGTGCGGCGTCGCCGTCGGACGTCCGACCGAGCGCCGACGCGGCGCCGACCCCCTCCGGCGATCATTGCTCGCCATTATCCCTCCCGTATTAAGCCACTTAGCTCAATCATGATTAATGTTTTACCGAACGCGACCCGACCCAAGCAAATAGAAAAGTTATTTACTCAGGAGTCGTAATTAGGCATTCACAACGAGTCGCAGTCGCGCTGCGGGCTGTCTGCGCGGCTTTGTCGCCGCCCAGACCGGCTGTCTGCAGCGTTGAATGCGTTCCGTTAATTTAGCTCGCTTTTTATTTCGTAGTTCCGATACTCGTGTCTTGAGCAAATTGAAGTGGCGGCGGCTAATGACATTCGTTGAGCAACAGCCGCGCGTTTTTTTGCTCGTTTTGGCTTTTAACTTGATGAAGCGACGGTAGCGTCTCGGTAGTTTGTTTCAACTCTTGAACTATCGAGTTTCTTGCTTACGAAAGCTGCCTTTAAACCCTTTCACCTTTATCGCTTCAGGGGATCCATTTCCCAATCACAACAATGTCTTGTAAAATAAAGCGGCATTACGAGTGCAGCGAGACGGGGTGTCATTTCTCGGTACGCTAATTAAAGGGATTAAGCTCGCTTCGCTTGTAACGGCATCCAGATGCCGATAGAGGGTGTCTTGCAGTAGAACTTTTAATTGTGTCCGGAATAAACCTGCTTATTTAGTTGAAAACAAGGATGATATTTGTATTTCAATTTGATTTGTATTCTTTATAGTTCAACATCCGATGACTGCATTGTATAAAGATTTTTACTTATATAACGTTCACGTTTGCAATAACATCTTATAATTACATTTTGAGAAACACTTCCTGACGATAAATGATCCACTGTTTCAAATTAGGCAATTGAATACGTCACGTGTTCCCGAGGCATGCTGATTCAATACCTGGTTGTGTAACTTAATTAGATGTCAAATTATTTAGCTGTGGCCATGGTGGCATGCGAGCAGCGATTTATGTTCGCTAATTAATAATTTTGTGTTTACTTGCTTAATAAATAGCTAGAAATAACATGACTGTTTAATACTTACGTTTTGTTGGTTATACAAACAGTGACGGACGAGGGCGAAAAACCAAGCACCACCACAGTTAAAAATATAATTATCGAATTTTATTAACATGCTGTTACTTTAACGCGTAATTTCGAACGAGACGCAGCTATACAGACTATGATTTGCAGCCATAGAGGTGCAGCCCTTTTCTGCGATTTACAAGCAATAGCCAAATAACGTGTAGTGTTAACTGCTAAATTGGATTATTTTTTATACGTTATTTTAAACATACATTTATACAACCTCATTAGGAATTACTTCAACAACAAGGCAATACTGATACATGCCACACTTGCAATTTCATAAATAGTGTAGAAATGAAATAATGAAAAGTTCAACGAAAATCGTGCAAAGTAAAATACATGCTCTCAACTCATGCATTATATCATTTTCATCTCAGACTACTGCGCTGGCTTTAAATAAAACAGCTGCACTGTCGTCGGTTCAAATCCACCCGCACTTCCTCCGCACAGTGTCCGCACCTGGCCGCGCTTCATGTCCCGGGCTGGATTCACGTCACGAACACGCCCGTTTTGTTTGCGCTTCCACTCGATTTAATACGTAATTTGTTGTGAATGCGACGAAATTGCCACACCGACAGTCTGGGCCCGCTCCGTGCCCTTACCGACAGCGGCCCTATCTACAGCTGTTGTAAACGTATCAACCTTTAAATAATACCATTTGAATAAGTAGCCAGTGTACTCGTATTATGGTATCGTAGCGCTTTCACAATTTCTCGTATCAATGACAAGTATTCATAAAGACATGATAGAGGAGCGTTATAACTACGATGCTATAGCTTCTAATAATGCCTAAGAACATGTTTATCTGAAGAACTCTGACGTCTATGGCTAGATTATTTGATTAGAAGAGATTCTCCTCGTTGTGACGTCATGTTACGGGCCTATTCTAATATGAACTTGCTTGTAGTAGGCCCGTGGACACGCTACACTCAATAATAAAGTAGCAGACTGATCCTTTTGTGTTGGCTTCGGCTCGGAAGTAGCAATTTTTCCGTGACATCCGGCGCCCCGTGGCGACGACGTCCGCGCCACTCGGCTCGGCACAGAAAAGATACTACAGAAGGGCAACTAGAATTTGTATGGCGAGCTGCTAGCCGTATAGGAAGGCTTGTATAATTATAGTCACAAGCGAAAACTGCAAGTATTCTCATCGATTGATAGTCAGATTTATGACCTCTTTTATTAACTCAGATTTTATTTATTTAGCTGGTATATTTACGTATAAAAAGGTAAATGGGGTCTATTTGGTATATTTATGATAAAGTGTACGTACAGGTCTGACCTTTTATGCACTCGTAACTTCTATTTTACTTTGACCCCTAATTAGGAATCAGGAACTATAAGGACCATGAACCCACATACATTTAGACTCAACAAAAAAATGCCGTCCAAACAAAAACTTGCAGTTTTTTTCCTATTTTCAAAGTATTCGTTGACGTAAGAGCCTAATGTGATGAAAGATTTTTGCGAAACAATCGCCCCATATTCCACTGTCATAGTCTTACTGTGACTTGGTCCCGAGTTTGCATAAAATATTATTCCAGTAATGCTATTCAACGGTACGCTTGAACGCTTACTAAATGACTCGTCGACTGGTTTACGTCCCGTTAAAGTTTTTAAAGTAATCGTGTTTGACATACGGTTAACACATAAAAGCCCTGTGTTGATAATAGTACTTGACATCAATGAACATTGAACACGCCACGTGTATGTATTTGCATATTTGGATGAGCATTGAATATGTTATATTCATGTTTCAGATGATGTTACAATCAACTGAAATATGGTGAAAACAGTTTGGAGAGATTTTAATTAATATTATTGTTCTCACTCAAACCAGCGCCAAATGTGAGGACCGAATAAGACCAATAACTAATGTAATTAGCGCACTCCAACTAATCATCTTTTGCTTCGTATGAGGTGTAGTACCTACTTTATGTGTGACTAAAGCATTTGATCAAATTTCAAATTTCGCACGATCGGTTGCAATTACCCTTTAATTTACCCCATTAACAGTAGGTACACAATCCTTGAGCCGACCCACTAATAAAATACGAGGCCCCCTTTGAAATTCTAATCGAATACTTTCGATTAATTTCTCTTGTTCGACAGTCCGTTTTAATAATTTACCCCTAAATGTATCTACTACTTCCTTTACTTCTTACTTTAAGTCGTAAACTTTATCTCTATCGTCATAGAGCTCAGATTTACTTGCCCTGTTTTATGTTTTGTGATCCGTAGACTTGGCTTTTAAGTTCATTAGAGGCAAGTCTCCAAACGGTGCAAATAAACAACGCACAGGCTGTTAGATAGCTCGCAATGGACATATTATTCTCTGTTCAACTATATTTTCGTATAGGAGAATAATCAGTATGAAGAAATATGCAAGGTAGGTACCTACAGAAAATATGACATCCCCGTAGAGTTTCTTGGTGTTGTCTTCTGTAATGGGCGTATTCCGAAGCACTGGTAGAGTCAACGGAGTTTCCTTTTCCTGTCCGCGATTCAATCTTAGATCAGTGCTTGAAAGGGAAACATTTTCAAACTCAAACTATTATCAATTACTCTTTAATTTAATGTACTATATTTGTTTATTTGGTTCTATTTGTAAATGAGATTTAATTGTTTGACTTGTAAAATTGAGAATTTATTGCCTATTTACAATAGGTAAATGATTTGACTTTGACTTTGGGACATATTTTAATTTGAACTCTTAGACTTTATTAATTTTCAATTAATACTAGCTGTGGTACAATAGTTCTCTCAATTATATCTCGAGTACCTAAAGGTCGATTTAACCGTTATCATATCAATCGTGCTCTTCATTTCTTCATGAATGAAAGCAATATTTATTGTACGTTGCAATGTGTCTCCATAATAAATGTATTTACTGTTTTTTCTATACCAATTAATACAATTTAATTATTTAATAATTTAATTTATAAGTGGCGGGATGCCACTTGTAAATAAGTAGATTAACCCTGAATATTTTGTTTCTAATCCCATTATAATCTCAATTAGGAAGAATTTCTTTAAAAACATGTTATTTGTTAACAAATCGGATTTTATCAAAAGGGTATTATATTTAATCCGATCATTATATCAGAATTAAGCACTCGGCGACTTAACGGATTACTTATCCCTTACGTTATTATTTGTATAAAATAATTTCTAAGACCGTCTTAGACTAGATTATAAGAAGGTTTAAGGAATAAACACCCAAATTACCTAATTATCTCAAAAATAAATCACGATCAAACCAAATCTATTAAATTCACGTTATTTTTTGCTTCTTATTTCATTCTTATTATTTAACTAAATAAGTATGTACACCATATATACCTACCACATTAAAAAAAAATTGTGTAACTGAGCTGGAGAGGCTTGGCGTGTGTCGAATGAGTAAAGACCACGTCAAACAACGTCGCGGCAGACATGAAAAACGGGGTACTGACTGACCAAAATATAACCTCTTTAATTATGTCTTCTGTCTGTTGTTCCTTTTTGTTCTGTTTCTTATCGGCAAACGTCAAAATTAACTTAACCGATTTACTACAGAGTTTGGTAGCTTGTGTAGGATTTAAAAATACGTTGGCAAAGAATACGGTATTGATAAATTATATACTCACCGCGCTGCAAGCCGCGTCGCCGTCGCTACCACAGCCATAGTAAATCGCCTTACGGCCGAAATTAATAATCTATCCAATCCAAATTTTGCTATCTGGGATTGATATTACAATCCATTTTTAAGGGCAAACGTGCCAATAACTGAACCTTGGATCGGTTTATAAAAGCACGCAGCATTGGAAATCGATCGAGCGATAGGCAGCAATCCAAGATCGATTTCAATCTTGGATAGTAGATACAATATTAATTTCGGCTGTTAGTAGGCTTTAGTGCATCATCAATAAAAAAAAAATCACCGTCCGACTAACACCTAAATAATGCTATTATTGATAGGTAACTACATAAGTGGCAGACCAGTAAGGGCAGTGTCGTCGGATGTACCGTAGTCATGGCGATACCCTCTCGCCTCTGTTATTAAGCTCCTCTCAAACAATACGCCACAAATTGAGTTAACTCACTAATAACGGTATCGCGACTGCGGAGGGCACTCCATTGAGAACGGAGGCAATCTTTCCTCTACCCTCCCGCTGTGGTAACCACACATCGCCGGAAAACACATGTGTTTTAATATTATTGGCCCTGAATCGAACGTATCGAACGTACGCTTAGCCAATGCGAGAAATGTATTTTGTAAGTTGTTAGACAAAGGTTTTTAACTATATTTTTCAGGCAACTTTTTATAAAATAAGGTATTCGGTACTGTAAGCTGATAAAAGTGAACCCAAAACACCGGTCAGTGTACTGGTTCAAAATGTATTTTTTAACTTTAGTTAAACTTTAGTTCAACTCCGTTACCGGCTGGAAAATTAGGCTCATAAACATTTGCTCTAAAGAAAAGTTAAATAAATATGAGCTCTAAAAGATACACAATCCCATTTAAATAGACGTATTATGGTAACCCGTTTCGGCGAGTCTCTATTCAGCCTGTATTCGATTTGCCAAGATTAATACCCCGGAGGTGTACGTAACCACAAACTGCTTATTATTTGCAACCCTGATTGACGTTTTTTGTGTATGCCCGAAGTACGAGATATGCCTAACAAGCGGAATGATTATTCTTGAACTATATGTTTGTACTTAGTTGTTTTTAATGTGTAAAAGAAGGACTCATGTATCTGATTTCTAAAATAACGTCTGTTCATTTTTTTTTGTTTTCGAGCTATTTCTTTAATATGCATACACGAAGTTATGTCCATCATAGTATTCGCATTATGAGTTACGACTTTCTAAAACTAATTGTAACGAAATTAAAGTGCTGTCTAAAACTTGCGAGTTTTTATTATGTGGTTTGTAGAGATCCTTTTTCTGCTTGTACAGAATATACCGCTAATGAAAGCATGCGAGCATCGTTCAGGCCCCAGTCGACTAGTCCCATGGCTCGATACCGTGAGCGGCACGTACTCGCGCGCCGAACGACACATTACGTCGCGCCCCAACCGGCGCTGCGGCGTCGCCCGACCTATGATTTCAATTATTGTTTGATGTCGTTATTTCTCTTCTGTTTATTCGGGACGCGTTTCTCCATTTTTCCCTACCCCTTCCTACGTATTTGCTCGTACAAATAAGAGGTGCTCCAAACCCCGTCTTCTCCCGGTAACCGATATGTTTGGCGCGACGGCGGTGTGCCTGAGATGTTTGAACGGCACGCAAGTGAAAATCACCCGAATCGAATTGAGTACAGTTACTTTGAGACATCTTTCTATTTCGCTGTCTGAGAGACTTGAAAATGCCAAGTGTGGTGGAGGGGTTTCGGTTCGGTTGACGTACCGAAATTCCATTTGCCGGCTTGTCGAAAAATTGGCAAATTTGCTTTTATAGCTCAACAGTTGACAAAACGTGAAACTTTCTCAGTTGATTCATCAATTAATGTTACCATGCATGTTACCAGTTGTATAGCTCAACATTTATTGTCAATAATAATATGTCCTAACATCTAATGGCTAAGACATCAAAAAATGCCACATTAGTCTTCATGGGCAACAACACAGTTTATTAGTCTCATGTTACGCGGAGACGGCAGGGCCGCCCGCCGCCGTCCGTCGGGCTCATTGTGTCCATTGTGTGACACTGAGAACTTAATGGACACCCTCGCACGTCACCTATACCGCCTGACACTGCCACGTACTTCCATATTTCAAATATCAATGTTCGTGTGCGATCTTCTACCTGCGCTAAACTACAAAGCGTTACGTCATAAGTCTGTAACGTCGAACCGAAGGTCAGAAAGTACGCCATCTAAAAGCGATGCATTTTTAAGATTTGTATATTATGCATCACATGCATACATTGAATACATATTATATTTCAAGACGTACTATCTAAATGAAACTGTGCTCTCAACTGAGCTTGATGCACGAAAGTTAGTAATAACCAAAACGAGCTACAGAGCATGACACTGAGTGAGTCAAGATATATGTGGCGGGGTGCAACAGGCGTGATTCACACCACTGCTTTGAGATTGCAAGCACCTGCACCCCAAACAGCTAACTGCACAGAAAATGTTACTCTAAAACAGTTGAGATAAGGTTTTATTTTCAATGTAGTGTCTTCAGCCAAAAACAAAATCCAAAACGGACAATTTTCTCGGCTTCCTTGAAAGCACACAATAAGGATTACTTCTCCGCGTCACAGCACCGCTATAGCTTTCAAAACGCCCGCCGCAATATTTCAGCACTCTGCTAAGAAATAACAATGCACCGCTCGAGCGACGAAAGCATTACACTGGAAAGCAGACCGCAAACTAGACCAGTAGACAGCGCAGGTTTCCTTTCCTTTCACTCCCATACGAATGCTCGCGTCTACTTTGTCTACAGACAAATCTTGATGTTTATGGCATGCAACCTAATTCTTTACAGCGCCAGTCCCAAGCATCATAGATATAAATCTGTAAATTTTTCACATATCACCGCTACCGCCAGCATGCTATAATGGGCTCATATAAAACTGCAGATCACTGTAGCCTGTACCTATGTTATGTCGAAAACGGGTTACTTCCCTTACTGTTTGAATAATATAGTGTGTGTATAGCATAGCCAATGCTTCATCATCATAACAGCAAGGAGTTTAAAGTGCAATATTCTTGTGGTTCGTGAATCCGGGTTTCTTTAAGAACTCGTTCGAAATGCAGACTTAGTTTTTTTAAAGTTTGTAAGGAAGTAAAATGGCTTGGAGAATGGTTCGCTATAGTCTGACACTGTGTTTTCAATTTCCTAGTGGCATAGAAAAGCCCTGATTGACAATTTAATATCACTAAGCCACAAGCCTAATCAGTCACAGTTTTCTAAGCTAAACCATCTAAAGTTACTTCTGCAAGTAGGTAATGTTACTGAAGTTGGATGTTCGACTTTTTGTATTATTTTTAAATTTCTTCGAAATACCCACAATCATTTGATTGCGTCGCATTGTCACCTACTTAATAATATTTCCGCTACTTACAAATGATAAAAACTTATACAATAGCCTGCGACTTGTGTGAGAGCTCGTACAATAGATGCTGACAAACAATCTTATAAGCTTAAACAGCTGTTCGTCTCCGGTAGGTACGCGAGAAAAGAAAAGTGTGATTATATTGGTTTCTAGTATGAGCTTGGCTGGAATATACAACCGATTTGTGATGTTTTTTTGTGTAATGGGGCAATGCCAGCCTCTGAAGCCAGACTGCAATGACATGACTTAAAAAATAAATTCGATAAATTTGTTATTCATCTTTGTTAAGTTCTGTGTCACTGATGTTCTCCATTATATAACTCAATTGTTAATTTAAAATCGGTCTCCCGCGACACAGGCCTGACCTAGTGCAGGGACCCCTGTAAAATTGGTTTACTTAATTTATATTGGTAAGTAAAGATACTTTTAACAACTGCTTTTGATCGGCAGCTACTAACTTTGAATAACTTTCCCTCGAAAGCACGAAGCGACGGAAATCCGCACACAACTAACGTAATTAGATTATTGGTGCAGGCCTATAGAAAATATGCATTCACAGTTTTTATTTAAACATAGTAGGTGTGCTCTAAATTAAATGTATTCCCTTTTTAGGTGAACCAGATGAAATCTCTAACATAATATATGATTCGTATATTATACATTACGATGATGTTTTTTTATTAGTGCGCAGCGTAAGTATACATTGTTAATTAGACACGTCAGAAATAGCTTACCCTTACCTTTCTCGAACATTCTGAGGAAAACGTGAAATAATCAAATAATAAAAAGAATGTATTGTTTATACTTCATTAGCTTCATTAGCAAATTATTATCCTTAGATCAAGATATTTGGTTTCTCTTATTTTTTATGCCAGTTTTTTTTACGAGAGAACAACGCTGGTCAAGTTGCGAGTTGTCTTTTATATATAGTGTTGCGTATTACTTTTATTTCTATAGTATAAAAGTCATTTGAAGAACTGCAAAATAAATTATGCCTTTCCGTTAGGTCTTTTACTATATTCAAACATGAAGCCAATCTGGCATGATTCTAATTTGGTCACGTTGTTGGCAATGCTAGAAGCCCGACGGATGAGATGGTTAAGGCTGTAGTATGATAAGTATATACGTATTTATATTTGAAGGGTTCCGCTTAAATCCTTTCTTTATGAATCCCTGAAGATGTCTAATTGTGAGATGAAATAAACAATACTTTATACCTCGAGGCGATATTGCTGATAGTGATACCTTACAGACATTTCTTCTAATTCCTTATTTTATTTTGCCTCTAATTGGCTAATTGTTTTTCTTCTGGTTATTTTTGTTTCTACATCAAAACATCGACATGATGAAATATCATCTGTGCAAGTTTACTTGGTTTTATTCTAGTGGATACTGGGGCCAAAAATGCCAGAGGCAACGAAAAATATTGTGATAAACAACATGTACCGGCCCACGGGGCCACCTCAGTACCGGCTCGGATGGTGAAAATAAACACTGATTGTATCAAATTTCTCTGGTTTATGTCAGTATACATCATTAGCGATACCTCTAATATTATTATGTTTTATTCGCCAGCTTGTTTCGAAATTAACGGGAGATTTGTTGCTAGAGGAAAAAATACCGGGGAGTATATTCTGATGTTTACTTGCGGGTTCACCTTACCTCTGAGTTGTTACATACAATAGACTAATTGGTCGTCATACATAAATAATTATGTTATATTTAAATACGTCACAGTATTCTCAATGTTTTTGCACGCGTTTCAAATAACTACGCATAATGCCCGTTGGTAAATTGTTAAATAGTCATATAATCGGTTGTTAATAAATCAATAAATGTATCTGTGCAACCCACCATAAGGCGTGAACAGGAACTTCAATAAATACCTACTATGAAACCTATGTAAAAAAAATCCCTTAAAATTTTTACACAGCCATAATATCAAAAATTGTAGGTCTGTCTATTTTTCTGTAACTCATAATGTTTTTGACGTAGTTAATCATAAAATGAGATTGGCATTTTCCATCTGCAAAATAATACAGACATAGAGTTACTCTTTAAGAGCATTTTTGCCAATGCCGTTTTCTAATCACATCTCAAAAGACCACTGAGTATTCGTTCCTCGTTCTCTTTCAATATCATTGCGTGTTTATAGCTGTGGTAGTTAATTAAGAATTTCTTATGCACATTAATTCTTGAATTCCGTTTTTGATATCGCTGAAATAGGGTTTCGCCGACAAAAAAAAACAATTCTGAGAATATTACCGTCATTATTTTACATTATTTTTAAATTCAGTAAAAGGCGTTTGAGAATTCTGAAGGGCGATCGCGTAATGGCACGTGAACGTTTCAAAATCGGAAATGCACTAAAACGTTTCGTCGTAGCTGGGCACGTGACCCACCCCTACGGTGGCGCAACGAACGTCTACAATAGCTACGATCGTCTACAGTGGCTACGATCGGCTACGAAGTTGTATATTGTGGCGTTGTAGACAGTTTGTAGCATTTTAGGAAACGTACCTACTATAATATTATGTAAACACTACAAGTGTTTTATGCATAAAATAATGTGACTTTAAAAAATGTTTCTTTTAACAGTGCCGTCAACGTCTTTAATAATAGTTATCAGCTTATTTTACGTTTCCACTACTGGTATTCGACAGAGAGGATGAGGTATAGTCCAACACACTGGCGCTAGTCTTTGTACGGGTCACTGTATTATAATGTATTTAATTGTATCATTTCTGTTCCTGGTTTCTGTTCTGGTCTGACCGTTTTCGGTTGCATGTGTGACATGTTTAGTGAATAAAGTACAAGGAGATGCTATTCAGATCTTACCTCCAAACGAGATGAAACACGCAAGAAAAACAACATGAAATCATTTATAATGTTCGCCATTTCAAAATACTTTTACCACACAAAACGAGTTCCGAAGGATTCCACGTTTCAGGGGCTTCACAGAGCGGAGTTGTGAAGTCTTATATATGTCGCGCAAGTCTACAATCTTAGGCTATGTAGATTGGGAGCAAGAGAGAGGGATATATTGAAACTTACCTACTATGAACTCAGATAAAAAAAATTTTGAACCCGTGAAAGGGAAATTTGGCATCGCATTGAGACCAAACCATATTGAATTACGGTCAAAAGCTCATCTAGAACTACCTTTAATAAAAATTATCAAACGTCCAAAAAATAACGCCATAAATTTTACATCGTCACATACTCGTACTTTGTTGAAAAATTGACGATTTAGTCGAAGGCGCTTATTTAGTAGATACCTACCGATACTGGTAATGTTTGGTTGTCGTATGAGGTTATATGCTAGCCTCTAGTGTCCGAGTTCATCAGGCCGCCGAAAGGCCTCTGACGGGGCTTAACGACTGCTAACAATCGATAACAACAGGGACCGATGGCTTAACGTGCCCTACGAAGCACGGAAATATGGAAAACCGCACATGACTTACTAGCTGCACCTCGCGGTGTTACCCGCAGTTTTTTGGATAAAAAGTAGCCAGGGTGGTAGCTACCTCCATACCAAATTTCATGCAAATCGGTCCAGTCGTATCAGGTTGAAGAACTGACAAACACACAAACTTTCGCATTTATAATATAAGTAAGATGAAAAGTAGTGCGGGGCGGAGGATCGAACCTGGTAACGATGTATTCTAAATCGCACAAATTTTGCTTAACCACCATCACTCTATAACTGGTAATCATTAGTTCCGTCGCTCCCAGCCTAGTCTCAACTGGTGGCAACTAGTTCGCTGGAGTCTGGAAACTCCCTAAATACGATGCCAGTTGTACAACTGCATGGGCTGGGCACAACCGCCGGGCATACATTAGTGACTTTGAAGTCTTGAGGTTTTCTCCTGATCGGCCTGACGTAAATCCACTGTTTGGATGTACTGCAACCCTTAGTGTCTAGTTTAACTCAGATGTGGAGGTCTAGCCAGGTCTAAAGAAAATATAGTAAGAAGTTTTTGGTGAGGTGTCTAATGAAAGCTGATAAAATGAATTGAAGTTAATTAATTTTTAAATGTAATTTATTTTGTACAAAATAACGCGTTATTGTATTAGATATACACGCCGGTTTTACCTAATATACCTACTGACCTGGAACCAGCCGAAAATAAAAATATAAAAATGGTAGGGCTGCATTATAATAATAAAAGAACCTTTCAAACGGCGTCAAAACCTACGAAGTCCGAATCCATGACTCCACTGCATTATTCGATTTTAATAAAGTGCAAGTCTGTGAACTTAGATCGACCAACAATTTCCAATAAAATATTTATAGACAAAAGTCAACTAGCGATACTGAGACGAGGCCCCGGCTAAATCGGGTGCGGTTAAACTCGAAACGACTCGAGCAAGTTTGCCGGACCGCATTTGTCGAAGATCGCAACTTCCCCCGCGTTGGCCCACAGCCCCACACCAACTTGGTCTGCCGGTACCTTTGATAGTATATTTGAAGGTGCAAACCGGGAAAACAAGCTTCATACGTGCGTTGCAATCAACTGTGTACAGACTAAAACGTTTTTCATAACACAAATAGACAAGTTTAATTTACTACTTATATAGTGAGATGAGCTACTGACACCCGCGCGCGTTTTAGAATCAGCGATATTTAGGAAGACCGCGATGCTATACAAATTAGAATCCAATTTAACGTGCATTGAGCTTTTTAGTTACTTTAACATCTAAATTATTTACTTTGATAATAATAATAATCATAATAATTCAGCCCCACTGCTGGGCAAGGGCCTTCTCTCACTTTCTTGAGGAGGATTAGGCCATAATCCAGCACGGGGGTCTAGTCCTGGTTGGTGCCTCCGAAATAATTCTCGGGCATGTTGGTTTCCTCACGATGTTTTCCTTCGCCGAAAAGCGAGTGAAAATTACGTACATATGTTTAACTAGAAACAAATTGGTTCGTGCCCGCACTGGGATTTGAACTCGCCACATCCGTTTTCGAAGGCGGACGTTCGCCCACTAGGCTACCGCCACTTGTAATGTGGGAAAAGCCTTAGATATTGATATAAAATACTTGTTATTGCGGAAACCTCTGTAGTTTGTCCGGCTATAGTCGTGGACAAACGCTATGTGTCATCCTAATATTATGAAAATGTTCGATGTAAACTATGGCAAGTATGCGGTTGTATGATGGATGAATGATTAACATACTACAGTGAACGGCACGCGACATTCCTGGCCTAATTGGTGTAAATTTCAGAATAACCAATTAAGCTAATGGATACGTTGATGTGCCGAGTGCATCATCTATGTTATTGTATTTCGTTTATAATATATACCTAGATGAAGCTTTAAAATTGTTGCTTAATGGCCCTTCCTATATCGAGGTGAATGATATGGGGTTAATATTGTTTTAAATTTGTATGCAAACATGCAACAAAATAATGAAACGTAAAGCAACTGTATCACTAACCATTTCCCTCTTGCAATTTTTCGCTATGCATGAATGACCGGAATAGATCGTCAATGTGCCACTAATAGGTACTTATTAAAAAAATTAAGTTATGTTCTTAAATAAAGAAACTATCTTTCACTCTACTATGTTCCCGAAAATCGTTTCCACTAGCCAGATCTGCTACGGAATACGAATGCTGCGTTTTCCGTAAGCCAATAAATATATATATAAGTATATATAAATATATAAGTATTATAAAAGCCGCTCTCGCTGGCTATTTCGAATTATGCGATGGTGAGTATAACCACCGTTAGGTCTCAGTTAGATACTACATAATATTAGTGGTCATGGTAGTCGCGGACGCATCTGCTTCGCGGAATTCCACTGGAATTTCATTTCGTTGGCTTGGCACCCAATCCCTACGGGTTGCGGAAGCCTGCAGTCGGTCGTGCGCCCAAACGTCGCACTTTATACGCACGTACATGAATAATTGTATACAATGCAAAACTATCATGCAATAAATACAAATAATATTTGGAAATTCATGGTTCAATTAAGTGATGACGTTTTATAACGAATAGTCTTGAGCCACTTATTGTAACTACGTAGAATTATACTACACCTAGCGGAAGTCTCTTCTCTATTTATCTATACGGTGACGATACAATGTTATGGTAATTACATGGCTTGACATTTATTTCGCCATGTTCTTGTCTGTTGTAAACGATTTTACCACCTACTGCTGCACTTAAAATATCGACAAATATAATTTCATTTGCGCTCGCAACATCTGAGACTGCATCAAGCTTCTCTGTTTCATGCCCGCGACGACCTTGCTTTATTACTATAGCATCCGCAAACTGTTTCCTTGACCCTTTACAGACATTCCTCGACTCAGAGTTAGTTCGTGGACGTCTTCATTACTCTTCATACGCTTGAAGTGCCATCTGAAACTTTGTTTAATTGCGTGTAACTTGTGATAGTCGCACATAGGGTTAGACAACCTTGCAAATTATTCCTTCATTACCTTCGAGACTGATGAATAAAGTATGACCCTTAGAGTACAATCACATGTCCAATGTAATTTACTACAGTGACATTTATTTTTCAAACAAGCGAGTTGCTCGTAAGAACGTAAAAAGCATTTTAATTCTTTTCTGACGTCCGTGCCGTCAGTGATTTGAATATAAGATAACGCAATTTGCGTTAAAAGGATGAGTAGGTAACCTGCTTTAGGTGATCCTTTCATATTTTTCAGAGCCATTAGGCGTTTAATAATGTAAAACAAAGTTGAGTTACGATAATATGATTCCGTGTATTTTTTTGCATTTCAAAAAATTTATTTATATCTCAGCAACTTCGATATTTTTGATACTCTGTTTATAGTATAATAAATAATTATTATATAGATTTAATGAAATATGGGTTTATTCAATCCGACCTTAACGGAGTCACGTAATGAGTCGACGACATTAGTTGACCAAAAAGGAAGCATCTCAAAGAAACATGTATTTTTTTATATTTGTAACGTGCATTTGAAAACACGATGGTACCATTGTAGCTTATGGAGCCAGCGCCGTCGCTTTTTTGTTCAGATCACTGGTTTCCACAAACATTTATTTCCAATAAACAAAACTCAAACCGATCAGACCGGACCCGACATTCCACTGAATATATTCCTAGCATCTCGCGGAGTATTGTAAGGAGCGAGTCGTCGCGACGGTGCCCGCGCTCTCCGTAATATTGTGTTATACCTTATCGAATTTGCATGTTTTTACTGAATAACATTCCTTTGGCGCAGACGAGATCAAAGGCCGGGGCGAAAGTGATTTCGCACCGAGTTAGTTGAACAAGATTCAGTTTCGCCCCTGCTTGCTGCTATCCGGCTTCGGAATAATTTTCGTGTAATAAGGAAAATTGTAATGGGCATTCGAGCTTCGTGCCTTGTGAGGGCTTCGATCGAAGCGGTGTGACTTTAAATCATGTGCCTCTTTACGGTAGGATTGATTCCATAATTGAGTGTTCATTTGAATAAAACAATATTGTTATGCCCCTTTTTTGTCCCATTACAAAAATCTTAGCATTATCTACACTAATATTATAAAGAGGAAAACTTTGTTTGTTTGGTTGTAATGAATAGGCTCAAAAACTACTGGACCGTTTTTAAAAATTCTTTCACCATTCGAAAGCTACATTATCCACGAGTAACATAGGCTACTTTTTATCCCGTAAAAATTAGCGAGTCCCGCGGGATAGCAGTTAACGCGGGTGAAGCCGCGTGGCGCTTCTAGTCCCTAATACATTTTCAGAAAAAGCAATAATTCCCTTTTTAATTTCATTAACAAATCTTTCCAATAACATTGTAAAGTAAGTTAAGTATCTGCATTAGTGGAAGTAAAATATAGGTATTAGGTACTCTTTCTTTTAATAACCATCGTCAAAATAATGCCATTCAATTATTGTTTTTATTTCCCGCGTACAATTTATTGTGATAAACATCTGTTCACAATACATTGGATCCTGGTCCATCGGCCGGTGGTGACGTCATTTACATTTTCCATTCCGGCGGCGCCCTATCAAATATTTATGGGCGAAATAACATTAAGAAAGCGGCGCTTGTTTCTTTCCACATGTATGTTTAATGATGGAGATCTTTGGCCGTTTGATGTATCAAAGGTTCGACGCCTCGGAAGCCGCTTAAGGCTGGACTGAAGCACAGATTACTAAATAGTTACTGCGTAAACTGAAGACCGTTTTGTTGCTCCTGCGGTTTAGGCTGGGCGAAACGGAGATCCTATCACAGCGCAGTAAACTAATTCTAGTTGCAGTCTGTGAAACAATCGAAATCTCTCGCGTAATACCTATCAGGGTGTTCCGGCAGCGACCCTTGAGAGACAGTCATTCTAGGCTGAGTATGTTTACGATCTGCGAGTTCTGCGACCACATCGACACTTAAGTATTAAGAAATAGTGGTCTAGCTTACAAGTATTAAAAAAAAAGTCACCGTACCTTTGATTTTTCAGTACTAAACTTTACTTTAGTTTCCAAGTAACCATTGTACTGGGTGACAATCAAAGGTTGCGTTTTTACGAGGAAACTGTACATTAAAAAACATGGGCCGATGACCATTGATTCGTTCCTATTGACTGTAATGTATTCCAAACATAATTCGGAAACGGAACTGTTATTTAACCATTTAATCGGAACTTCTCTTGGTCTTAAAGTTGTTTTCACTGAATACAATTGTGTAGCCCAAAACCTTTCCCATGTTTTGTCCTTATTCACCCCCTTTGAGTTCTATGCGCCCCGTTGTACAGTATTCAGTTATGCTTTTCCTCCCTTATACCAACTGTTTAAACGTATTTGGAGTTCCTATTCGCAGACATCTTTTATCTCTTTTTCTGAGGTTATATTATGACTGGTTAGCGGATTATCAAAAGAAAAAAATGAAAAAAATATCAAAATATGTACGTAGATAGTCGCACTTACAATTGGCTATTTAGGAGTACCACTTGTGAATAAGGCAACAAATGAGTCAACTAACAGTCATGTTCTCACATTCACACGGCATACGCACAGCCCCTGTACATGGTGACGCAATAGAATTACCGCAGACGGTACCGAAGATAGAGCTATGTTGTTTGCCCTAGTTGTATTGAACATAATAATATGGAAAGTCTTCGCCTCGCAGTTTCCTACCTACGTGGAGGTTGTTGATGTTGTACGAACCGTACAGTTTTGTGTTATTTCAGGACAGAAACTACATACATACCCATACATACTCATCAACATTCGTTCAGTCGTTCAAACCGAATATACTAGATTACATACTCGTACATTATACATACAAGGTAGACACTTGTGCATTAACACTTTAGGTTAGGATAGTCTTAGTTAATTTCATGATTACCAAACTATCTGAATCCAACGTAGCTTCAAAACTGCGTTGTACGAAACAACCCGCACAAACGCGAAGGCGATGCGATTAACATGTTAATTTGAATATAACGCTCGCTAATTAGTTGCTTGAGATGAATCCCGAGCTGGCTTCTAGTGGGATTATACAAACAGGTACCGTGCTACTATTGTAGAGATTCATACTTAATGACTAACCAGAACTATTATTCCAAGAGCATACCAGTAAACAGGTATAGTGATTCATATTTCTAATGTTTAACCATGACTGGTTCAAATTAAAACTCTCCTAAAATTTTTTTTTCTATATGTACCATGATAAAACTGTTATAAAACACTCTGAGCCATCTCTGTACATTGAAGATATTTTTTTAAAACTAATATTTCTATAATTTTGCTTAAACGCGCGTCCCAATATTACCTTGCAATATCGACAAGATGCGTAAGCGAACAGTTACCTTGATACGTTAACGATACGAACCTTTAAAATTTTCGTGCTTACCCTATTGTAGGAGTAACTGATCAAATCTAAAACAAATTTTACAGTTTACGTATAGAATACTATCTCGTTAAAGGTTCGTACTCGCCTTACTGCAAGGATAGAACATGAATATAAAAATGTATCTACACATTGCACTCACGAAGTAACCTATGATATGTGAGAAACAAACTATTTCGTGCCATAACGTCTGTCACCGAATAATAAATGTGAGATTGTTACATACGGGATCCGTTACAATTCCTTGTAACAAACCGTCTGTGTAACAAAGGTCACCGTGTTCCCCTCGCGATGCGGCTCGCACAATACAAGAACCGTATATCTCAGTGAATATCGATTTCAAATAAAATTGCAACCTTTTCAGATAACGAGGTGACATTTCCCCTTTTTCCGGGGGCCCGTTTGTCGCCTCCGCAGTCGCACATCGGAATTTATCCACCGAAATAAGCAGATAACAACCCTAATGGTATCTATAGACGGATGATATATACAATTGGCTGTACGGAGCCGCGGCGAGACGGTTCTAAGCAATCGTTACAGTATGAGAAAGTATTACAGTAGCGTATCTTAACGGAGTGTAACAATCCAATTGGTTTAATGAAAATCTCAAGAAAGCAACATTATTGAGCACTGTAAAAATAAGTACTTATTATATTAATATATTATTGTATCGTAATGTACATACTGTGATCAGTGATGTTACGTTTCCTACAAATGACGGCATTTTTTTTTTCTATCTTACGTGTAATTCTGTTTTGTCGAAACTTAACTTTTAAGTTATTTGTGCTACATGTTGTTTCGGGATGTAATTTAAACCAATTTAACGTTCGTCTATATTTGAGTAAAGTTATGTTTCTGCTTTGTTATATGTAGTTGTGCAATCGTCTCGGTCTCCTCAAGGTAGGTTGCATTTGATATATTGCTCAGCGTGTTTTATGAAGCATAACTGTGAGCGTATGTTTTGTGGAATGTACCTGAGTGAGGTTCTTGATTAATGTTGAACCTTTTCAAGTTTCACACTGTCCCTTATATTTCTAATACTAAATTAATATGTTCTGACTGTTAATACACAGCACATTACTTTTCTCGCTATTATTCAAGTATTTTAAAAGTTTACGCAAATATAAATGTGGGGGAAAAAATCTATTGTCGGAGCGTGACCTACCATTTTAATTGAGAACATTTTCTTTCTTCTTTCTTTGAAATAAATGTTTTTGGGCTATAATTTTTATCCATTTGTAAATAAAAACCTTAGTTTCCATTTTCCTGCAAAACCCCCTTCAGCTATCGTTAACACAATAAAATATTTTAACTAAAAGGAGCACCATCGAAATCTCTCATTATGTTTGCAGCGTTGTTGAATATTCTGCTCCGAGCGAGCGAGCAATTTGTCACTACCATCCCCACAATAAGCCGGTAATGACTTCCGTTCGCTGTCACGTCGACAACTATCGAGCAACGTTCAGTGGATACTTGTTGCTCGCCGGCGACCGTCTAACGAGATAGCTCTAGACAATGTTTTATGGAATAAACTCTGGCTTACATGACTTAGTAAACATGGTCGCCACTAGAAAGACTGAACGCCTTTGTCCAGCGCGCAGCGTCATGATATTTCTACAACTAAACTGCTACCGCGTTTACGTTGGATCCATATTCTGATGTGCCATTTCAGGCTTAGTTCATCGACCACATCGTCGCTCATCACCAGACTGTCGTCTAAACTTTAGCCTCAGTAGCAGAAGAAAACCTCAGTTTATTACCACCCTTCCTTTGTGTCTATTATTAACCTAATATTATGTCTTTTCTGTGTTTTATAAACGTTAGTGTCAATTAAAGAGCTAACTATTTATGTATAGTATTGTTAGTAATCCACACATAATTAATTGGCACATATTATTTCTAAAACCACCTCGCTTTGTTTAGAATATATCTCAATCAAATCGATTATAATTTTGTTAAATATGACCACAGATTACGTACGATTACGGATAGAGATATAGAATGTGCCTTGATTGCAATCCCTTACTGTCAACTCAGATATCGATTACTCTCATAATATATCTTTCCTTAAACTGAATATCCCCTTTCGTTGTCCACAGATTCTTCTACCTGTACCACTTCTCGTTCTACGCGTACCACTACCGCTTCAACGGACAGTACAGCAGCCTCGCCCTCGTCACGTCGTGGCTCTTCATTCAGGCAAGTATCATATTCAGAGCGCCTTTCACTGCAATCTCTAAAGGGAGAGGTTGGGCTCGATTCGAGTGATGTGCATACTTGAAGGCCTAACAACTGTTTTGCTATTTCTTCTCGTGCTGGCATAAAGGTGATGGTAATACTTATCAAGAGTAAAGGTAAAGTGCTGATACGGCACTGAACAACTGAATTTTTGCTGTTAGCTGGTCGCAATGCGGTGTAAGCTCAAGATGATGATTTGGTGAATTACTTATTTAAAATCTTGCTACATAATTTATCTCATTACTGTTCTCGGACCTAAATTTAGCTTTCTTTTTGAAGTCCTCTTAATTGAGTTTATATCTGTGGGCAGTTTGCGGCGATTCTGTGTAATCTTTTATGTTGCTCACTCCAGCCGCGGGCGCCACGCGGGCAGCACGTCCGTGCCCTTCTAAACAAACCTTTGCTAATATAAACTGTTTGCATAGAGCGATATTAGCTTTCCGCTGACACGATCGCCGTTTTAATACTACTGCCATGGTGCTAACTGACGCTTTGAGGTTGGGTTCTTAGAAAAATAAATTGCAGTCCTTTGCCTACAGCGTTTGATTACACACGATACTGTTAAAGCTTATTAAATGAAATTATGCCCTTGGAGACTTACACTAAAACTAATTAGCGATAACTGTAGAGTCCAAACCGACAAAAATATGCTTATTAAAATGAATCGGCGTAATCTGAGAAATCGCTCCGACGCGACGCCTACGTTACGGTAAAGGACGCAATAGACATCAATAAAATCTTGCGAAAATTTAATAGTATTGCCATCAAATATTAAACAACTCTTCAAAGTATGATATCGCTTCACAAGAATAGAGTAAAAATAGGCTTTGTTCCACAAGCTGTGGTCTATTGAAGCCTTCCTTATACAACTGACCTTTACACGTATACAGGCGTAAAAGAACAATACTCTGTTAGAGATCCACATTTCACGCGCATATACGTATTTGTTATCATCGCGACGCAGCGCACGGCCGAAACTCAAAGTTATTATTTTTAAAACTGAAAATCCTCTCCCCTATTTCTGTACGTGAGGCATTTGTCAACGAATCACGGCCCCATACGTTATTCTTTCTATATGTGACAGTGAGCCTTTTTTAGCCTCGCGGTGAAACTTCGCTACTATTTTCGCGGTAGGCTTGGAATAAGACGGATTTAGGTAGGTACTTTTAACTCACGGCTTGGACTCGATTTGGCCAAAATCAGTCAGATGTACTTAATTGAGATAACCATCGGTTGATAGATGTTACTATTATAACTAAATAATCACTTTATTTTGAAAATGTGGACTTTTATGTTAACTATGTTACTCGCGACTTCGTTAATCAATACCTCGGTTTGTACTCGTTGAATTTAGATGTAACACATGATGTTTTACGTCACATTCTAGTATTTTAATTGAAAACTGCGTTGCAATCGGTACAACAGTTTTTACGTGTACGTAACAGTTTTTGCGGGTACATACAATAAATTAGTATCGTATTTACAAACGCAGTGTAAGTTTGTGTGTTTGCTAGTATTTCTACATTTGTAATTCACCTCAAAGTTATTGCAAATCCACCCCGAGCCAATCCAAATAACATTCGCGCGTGAAATATTCCCCCGCGAGCTGGAGGGATGGTCGCGACTGCTACAACGCAGATTTTGAGGCAAAAAGCAACTTTATTGGCATGTTTTATATTTGGTCTAACGAATTACCTACCTAATATTCTGATCCAATCCATTTTTGAGTAATAACTTGCCAGTTATAGAAAGAAGAAAAAAATTAGATAATACATAAGTGTTAAACAATGCCATTCGTTGTATTTGTGAATATTTAAACAACGAATAACAATGACGAATTTAAAGAAGCTTTAGCTCATTCAGAAAAGCGGTTGTGACATTGAGATTTCATAATGGAATTGATACATTTTACGTAATATTATTTGATCACGATTTAAAAATATATCTTACTCAGTACAATCTAACTCCACTTAACCTCAAGCTCCCCTCTAATTCGAAGTCCATCTGTTCAATTCTCGGAGCAATGTCGATTGTTCCCCTCAAACCACAAGCCTTAGCGGATCCACTTCGGCGTCGATTTCCGGACTGCGCGGGCGCCGGAAGCTAATAACATGCCGCACTGGGCGCGCCGCGCCCCACTTCTATTATGTTTGAAATATACATTTTAATATTTAGTTACACGAAATTTCAAATATAAAAATAAATTGTGACGTTTTGTAAAACAAGGCTCATTGAATGAATCTCATTTTAAACTGCATTTTTGTTTTTTAATATTTTGAATATCACCCACGTTATCCCACTTACTCTCTCGTTGCTAAGTTTAGGTCTCTCATTTCCGATGAAATTGCTTTCGGTCCTCTGCCAATTGCATCTAGGTTCGATATGCGTAATCATTAAACGAATCGTCGAAAAGAGGCAATGCTTCCAGACGCTCCCAATTTTTCTTTCAGGTTATTGTTTCTATTTCCTGATAGTTAAAAGAAAAACAAAACTGACAATTCTTCGCTGTCACTACGTAAAAGTTGGAGACAATATTTGCCTTTTCAATTGAAATTGCATTTTTATCAATCGAAAACAACCAACAGAATACACAATTCGGAAATATTTTCCTTTAAAAATGTTGCCATACAATGTGTGTGTTAAAAATAACATGGCATTCTGCTCTGATCTCGATTTCTATAGAAAGATGTGGGACCTAAGCGGCTTTACAGTTACAAAAAGCCCTAGCAACCTTCGTGTCGGTTGCGAGAATATTTCTTTGATCAAAAGATACAATGTACAGGTAATAAGAACGTATCACAGCTCGTTAGCTGATATTTTAAGAACATGACAATAGAAAATGTGGAGAGAAATATATATTATAACATTTATACGCTGGCAATTGTTACGTAATAACAAAGTAGAATATTTCAATGGTATATGTTTTACAATAGCTCACACATTTCAATACCAATTTATTTTAACAACAAAGTATTGTGTAGGTGTTGTATTTTTTTATTGCTTTCTTTGAAATATCATAAATTTTTGTTTTTTTTTAAATTTCATTTTAGTCACTAAAAAAAAATTGGCGCTTGAAGAGTAAGAAAAATCACATTTCATCTGCGGCTCCTGTTACAATTTTCTCTCAAAAATAATCCAAATTGTTACTGTAGTACAGGGATTATTTTCCGCGTCAACAGCGCGCTCGGCGAGTATACCGAGTAGGCACCGGCAGATTATAACAGCTGAGAGGGGGCGTCGTCGAAAACAAGGAGCCCCTTCGGAATGCAAAGTGGGGGCTTATCTTATAATCATCGAGCGCGTCAACTTATTAATAAAAATCATATTTCATGAGGTTGCCCGCTCCAGGCCGTCGTGGGTACGCGGCGGGCATAATTTTAGCGCCCAATGTGGGCTTGATTTAAAAAAAATAATTATATACTACTAGCTGCGCCACGCGGTGTTACCCGCTGTTTTCGAAATTAAAAGTAGACAGAACACCCTTAATCCAGGGTGTTGGCTATCTCCATGCCAAATTTAATACAAATCGGTTCTGCCGTTTAAGCGTGAAGAGCGAACAAACACACAAACTTTCGCATTAACCATATTAGTAAGATTAAGTTTGAGAAATCTTTTGGATTGAAAATGGATTCATGGATGGAATACATTCATAGATATTATATTTTTCTTGTTTAATCGAAAATAATCTGTTATAGTAGTACCCAACTGATATGGCTTACCGATGTACCTGCGCAGAAGATTAATTTTCAAAGCGCGGGAAATGCTATTGACCGCTATTGGTCGGCAGCCGCCGCCATCTTAGCGAGCTTAGAGTGAGATGGAACTAACAGCTGCAGTGTATTATGAACCTTATAATAGTGATCTTAGGTTGATTGTAAGTTTTAAGCATTCTTTCGTTAATCTTCGGACCATACTTTCTTTTCTGCGCGAAGGAAGATTCACGACGCGCCTTATAAGTTGGGTACTAGTATACTAACAATAATGGAGCTCAACTTTGTAATGTGCCGTCAAGTTAAGGCTAACTGTACAACATTTATTATTGCTAAGGTTTAATAGCCGTAGGTAAGTACTTGGTTAACCGTCAAGTCCTAAATCAACAGATAAGGTCCAGCGGCGTGGTAACGTTTCAAAGTGTTTGTAATCTTCTAGATCTCTTGCAAATTATAGTTTAACTTTATCCAAACAATTCACCCGCTTACAATGCTTAAAATAGCAGACTAAACAAAGTGCAAAGTGAAATTACGTCAATTTGAGAAGCTTAGTGACAATATCAATGTTAGTCAAATTATTGAAACCGTGTTTATATCTAACTCATTACACTGGTACTAGTTAAAAAAGTGGTTATTTATGGCAGAAAATGTCTCGTCCGACGATTCCAACGTAGACGCGCCAAGCTCGCGGCATCTGCCGTTTTTTCTTTGCATTTTAAATCAAAATAACTTTATTTTCATCCGAGTTTTCCACCGTCTTGGCATAATCAACGCGCCGCGCCGTAAACTGTTTAAGACAATTTTGCGGCTAAAAATTTTATCATCACAAAGAAGTGTTGGTCGCCTTTGAAGTGCTGGGGCGAAGTCGGAGGTGTTTCCGACTGAGAGTCTGCATCTTTGTGAAGCGGTCGGTTTCATAAAGTGCACACGGTCTTTATCTCGAGTTCGTGGCTTGTTTTCCTCTAACAATATTAATTTCCCTTGCCGTCTGTTAGGTTTTCAAGTTTCAATTTTAAAATATTAGTTAGCTAACTATTATATATCTTAAAATACATCTACTCCTATGTCTACTAATAAATATAATTATTATTCGTAATAGTGAAACATTTTTATTATGATTTGTAATATGTGGGGTACCTAACTAAAGTACAATTTCATCCTAGAATATGGTTTTTGAGTTAAACATTTGAAATAATAGCCGTTAGATAAATCCCAATTTTCACAAACCTCAAAGAAGTCCCTAAAAGTTCGCTTTTCGTCGCTAATCTGTTACAAACGATCTAAAAATTGATAAAAAACGGGTTCGTTTTTTATTCACGTATCCAACAGCGGTAAATCTCAAAGCGACCTATTTTAATGGACGTATAAAAGGCCGTCATCTCTGTCCATTAAATACCTTTTATACGTTTGATCCTTTTTTATATTTGCCGTAGCGATGATCCGGGAACAGATTGGGGCCCCGGCTACGCCGCGTTAATCAAGCCTTTATAATGCACCTACGTACTCTGAACTCTCGTGACCGATCTAATGATGGTTTCATTCGCAATTGGCTACAATTGTAATGTGACAATAATACAAATTTGTTACATTATACAATGTGTGTATTGCAAGCTCAAGCTCAGACAATATTTGTAAATGTAATCACAAGCGAAGCACCCTTCTTCGAAAATAAAATTTACGAGGTGACGCCCGGCGATGAATGCAAAAAAAGATGCAAAATTTTCAATTATCTTTGAGGCGCGGCTCACGGCTCGAATAATAAATCATGAAGGTGTCGCAACCTGTCCTCGCCGGCAACCCGTTATACCGCCGCCACTCGGAAAAAATCAAAACGAGGGGATCACAAAATATAATTTCAAATAAAACTTGAGTCGAGAGCGGTCACAAGTTTCTTAATTAAAACTTACGTCGGACGTCGCAAGGGGAGGAAACTCTGACCCAGAAATAAATAAATACAGGCGGGAGGAGTGACGGCGGTGTCACGAGTCGCTCATTTATTTGTCTTAAAGAGTTTTGCTCAGTTCGACGGACGTGCCCCATAATCTCCGGCCGAGTCTGGCTGTGCCGCCGTCCCGCACCCGTGCACCTATTGGCAGCTTATCTCTTTACCGTTTATTTATTGCGGCGCTTTCCTTTAAATCTCGAAGTATTGTACCTGAGCCCCTCGGTACATGTGTTTTGAATGTTCAATAATTGAATTGTTTCGGTTGCAGCACTCCATGTTGTACTTCTTCCACCACTACGAGCTGCCGGTGATACTACAGCAGGCTCAGCTGCAGCAGTTGCTTTTACGCACTCACCGTGGAATGGCGGGTATGATGGGGCTGGCTGGCATCGCCGCCCTGGCTAGTGGAGCTGCCTACCACGACGCCCCAGGTACCGGGACCCAGGCGACTCCGCCCACCACTCAATCCACCACCCAAACTGTCCAAAACACTGTCCAGTCCACCACACAAACTTCCCCGTCCGTTTCCACTGTGCAAACCAACACCACTCACACCGGTGACGTCTCCGTCACCCAATCTCCGGATACCAACACCGCCGGCACCAACACTTCTGTCACTTCAGAACACGAGGAGAATGCTGATACGATCGCTATCAGTAACCCTGACAAAGGTTCCATCACGCCTCCCGGAGAAGGCATCAACATCTTAGAGATTCCGAGAAAAAACTCCGGAAGTCCGATTAAGGACGAGACCAGTGGTAACTCCACTGGCGTCACCGACGGACCAACCTTGCCTTGTGGTGTCCACTCCACTGAAGCGATGGCTTGCAGCGGCAATGTTGGCCCCTCTACTCTCGACCGTAGACGAAATAATGACGATCACGTTACCGTATCTGAGAAACCGACTGTAGACAGTCTGGCTCGCAGAGCTTCTCCCGAGGCTGACGATTTAGATTAACATTAATTTATTACTTCAGGGTCGTTCAATAATAGAGGACAATATATTATGCTAGCGCGCATTAGGACTTCATTTTGTTTGTTGTACAATACATTTTTTATTCAATCACAACTTGACCCGTCTAACCACAAAAGATTTAAACAAGAGTTGAACAGATGTGTCTAAATAGTTTCTCCACAAATCGACGTCTAACCCTCGCTTTGTTTAACTCAATACCAAATTCACAAGTAAAATAAATAGGAATGCCAGGATTGAGTAAGACAACGCGAGTGATAGACGTCGATTTTGTGGAACGAAATTTTAGAATCATCTCTTTAACTCTGGTTTAAACTTTTGTGGTAAGACGGGGCATGTTTAGGTGATCGGTGCAGTAGCTTCAATATTAACAGCAAGAAAATGTCACGAAAGGCTAGTGTTAGCTAGTGTTAACTGGCGTACTAACCATCGAGTCACGTGCATGTGTATGTTATGTTCATGTTCATATGTTCAACTATAAACTGTATGCGTAAAATTATAACAAATGTATGGACACAAGTTATCCCTTGAAAATACATCGAAGTATGTGCATTGAACGACCCTATACTTATATCAAATAAAAGCAATGATTAGTTCATAATAATGTACTTAGTTCCATTCGGGATCATTGCCGCTTTTGTGAAACTGTGAAACGCCAGATCGCCGATGTAGATGAAGTCATTTAATATTTTTCAATATCATACGTCGTGTTGTGCTTTTCATATCAAGCTTGTCATTTGGATTTGTCCTCGGGGTCATAACTGTTCTATCTTATTTCAATTTGAGGTTTTCATGATGACTTTCTCGTTCTGTGATCACGAGCCCAACATAGTATTGAACTGATATGTCTATAGCTCATAATGATATCATGAATAGCAACATGCAAATATGCCTATGTCATTGGGCCCACACCTGTGCACGAATGTCACAATTGTAGTTAACTAAACTTAATGTATGCCGTGAAGACTTGTAATACTCTCATTTTGTAATGTAAAATGGTAATTTTGTAAGTGTTTCCTAGATTATGTAGTTTATTCGTAGACAGTTAGATTTATAAATGTAGCTCCAATAAGATATTATCTGCCTCTTTTTGCCTTATTGCCGTAACTACCTTTGAAATTGAAGCAATATTAAACGTAGTACATAAAACAAATTTAAAAATGTATTTATTGTGACAACATTATGTAGATGAAGTTTAACCCGTTGCGCGTTTCATAAATGTGAAACCTTCTGTTTTCATATGATGAAACGGTGCACGCGACATTCGAGAGGTGTTCTGTATGTAACGTCTCTACGTATAATGTATTGATTGATGGTGACTTTAGCTATATGTACAATTGTGGGATTTCAATCGAGCTGTCCAAATTTATAAGATACCAACACTGAGACGCGCGGCGTGTTAACAAACTGTTTTTCATATATTTAACATATAATATAAGTAAGCGATAGTTTTATATGTAATAGGTTTTTCCTTACAATGTATAAGACGAGTAAGGTGCTTTCCTGTGCATGCGTGGGCCCAACACATTTCACCGACTATTTATAAAGATCTTTGATGATTACGAATGTTACATCTAGAGCTAAATTAAAACTAGTAATTACTAAAATACACTTTTTCAATTATATTACCTACCCTATTAGGCACTCACGGAGATTATATCGACCGTTTGCAAATGGCTAGATCGATTGCAACAAAGATACGTATTCGCCCCACGATATCCTTAGTCCATACTGTCTGTCAATATACTTACTATTGTCAACGGTCGACAGATTCCCGTGAGCGTTCTCTTTCACTGTTAATTTATTAATAACTAAAAAGTAAACTAGATAATGATACAAAACAGTCTTCTATAACTTATCTGGTAAGTCATATTATGTCAACTAAAACAAGAAATAAGAATCTAAGTTCGAACACGGAAGATTCGTAAGTTCAAAGTGTGTTTAATTTTTATTTTTCTAGAAATCTTGTTGTGTTATACAAGAGGTGATTGTAGTATTTAAGATTCTGCCATTGCCTATGGAAAATGTATTGTGTAAATACTTATGTTAGTTTTTAATTATGATAAACCTTAGAATCTTATGGTGTGTTTAGAGTAACATGTTACTTTGCCTAGGAAACAAAGCTAGAAGTCGGCATACTCTTTTTCAGTGATTTAGTAATTGCAAATAAATATTTTCGTTCATTTGTGCTATTTTATTTCCTTGCCGTAGGGGATGAGCAGCTTGCGACGCGTGACGATGCGTATTTGATTACCCCACAGGGGAAATATGTGTGAACCAAAGGTCTGAGTCTGGATGTTTCTGGGACCAAAGTCCTGATAATCCCTAATTTCCCATCTACAGGGAATCTGAGTTAAAGTTAACTCTAGCTAGTAAAGTACATTGTCTTATTTATCAATTTGCCTTTAATACGAGTTAATCAATTATGTTAACTATTTTGTATGTGCATCACTTTCCATCTCTGTCCCTGCCCGAATATTAGCATTTATTTTGTGTATAGGTATCAAAGTCAAAGTCAAAGTCACAGCATTTATTGTAAATAGGCAATGAAATCGCACTTTTACAAGTCAAACAGCTAATTCTCGTTAACAAAGAGAATCATAAAAACATAAAGTATGATACATTAATCTCACGCTATCTATGATACAGTAATCAATCGTCCTATACCTCTCTATATAGTTATATCTACACTGAAACCTGTATCAGTTACACTTGATACCTACCTACTAATGATGTATGCTAAAGGGGGTTATCAAATAAAACATAATGGTAAAAATCAGTTATTATAATTTTTCAATAAAAAACACAATTTTAAAATTATGTAACTACTAACACACTCAATGTAACATTAGATATAATGTTACAGCAATAATGCAGAATTATCAAAAAGTTTAATAATTCACAAAATTATATTCTTTTTCTTCTAACAATTTTATCTAACACTGACTTATATTTAACAATAGGTACATTATTAAAACGATATTATATTATGATTACATGGATGATAAAGAAATAATACATTAGCAAAAAAAAATAAAAAATAAAAAAAAAACAATAATTTATAGTAAACAAGTAACAATTTGAAAAACAGCAATTTTGTTGAAATCAGATGATTCTATCTCTAAAACAGGACGCCTAACTAATATAATGAGTGTGCGTGTCACGATTCGTTTCTTGTTTGATTCGTTTCATTTGAGAAGTGCCGCTGTCGCGTTCGTCTTCACACTGGAACGTCTGCAGATGTGAGTGGTCGCAGCTGGCTCCTTGGGTGCAGCATACGTTTCTGTGAAGAAAAATATAAAAATGGTAAGTAAAAATATTTATTAAAGCAACTACGTTTATTGAGCTGCAACACAACGAAGATACTTATGTAAGTAGCATTTAACTCCTTGCTTTTCTGAAATAGCAATTTGCTCTTTACTTCTGATATACCTACCTAATTGCGTAATGCCTATTTGGGATTTTTGCGTCTAGGACCAAGTAAAAGCTAAGAGCTTCTTAGTACTTTACTACAAAATAGTTTAAAACACTAGGTACCTGTCCGGTTCGAGTTATCTTTGCCAAAATCATAAACCTACATAGCCTAGAATAAATTCATTACAGTTTAAAAGGCAGTTATGTAGATACCTAGTTACGCGCCTAACTAATGTTATATATTCATAATAAAGGCTTATCATCATATTTAATCCTCTACCTAATTAATTTGATAAGAACGGAATTCTAATGCAAAAGATTAGCTCTAATGATTGACGACTGTGTGCGTGCACCTACCCACATTCTGTTCCCTTTTCATAACTTGATTTTTGTTAGGTTTTACGCTTATCCCAGCAAATTTACGCTGCCCACCATACTTTTCTCGTAAGTTGTTTGTCGAGTGAGGTAGTACCGGCCGACCGGACCTCTGGTGCTAGAGTAAGCGAGTGAGTGTATCATGCAAGTGAAGTTATTGTAATGTTAAATAAAAATAATCTTTAACCTCACTGATAAGTCGGCCAGCCAATTTCAACGGACCGAGTTCTGGTGATAAGTTTATTGTGGTTAAACAATACCCTTCCAAGAGCTTAACCACAAGTGAATAAAGTGACCTGAGTACGATGCCGCAGAGGCATAAATATTGTGAAATAACATTTGTAAATCACTATTAGAGTATTATAATTACAAAAATAAAATATACTATATTTTAATATTATTTACCGGTGAATTCTTCAACTTCTCACATGTAACAAGAATCCACGCAAGACCGGGATGGAGTGCGCTAGCTCGTTCGACGGCCAACTAATTCTTCAGTTGCTGACGGTGCGGCGGCCGTTGCTGCAGACCATAACAGTGAATTAGTGCGGGTAAGTACATATCAAATATTAATTATTAACTATTTTTCGTTAAAAGTACCTACCTACAAGGAAACTATATAATATGACTGGAGTTTAGTACCTATAATAGGTCAAACTATATACATCAAAAAAGTCTAAGCAACATGCATGCATAACATGGACCCAGGAACAATGGGATAAAATTATGTTTGAGCCGATGAGTCGCGATTCGGGTTTAGGCCTGATACAAGAAGGGTGCGAGTGTACCGTCGGCCCGCAAATACTGAAAGGCTCAGGTGCGTTCAGGAAGTTCATCCATACAGCGGCTCAACAGTTATGGTATGGGCGGGTATTATGAAGAACAAGCGAACTGAGCTCGTTTTTGTAAATGGAAACATGAACGCTGAAAATTACGTTGAGGATATTCTCAGACCTTGTGTCCATCCATTTGCACAAACCTTTGGCTCCGATTTTACGTTAATGCATGACAATGCGCGTCCACATACAGCTCGGCGAACCAGAAAAGAACCAGAAGTTAGTACATGTTGCTTAAACTTTTTTGATATGTGTATATAAAATAATACATATAATTGGCTTATTCCAGAAATCCCCTGGCAGTATCTCCTGCGCAGGGGATATCTGGAATTTTTGTCCATTTTTCCCCTGCGCGTACAGTTTTCGCATGCACAGGGGAAAATTGGACAAACAGTCCAGAAATCCCCTGAACCATTTATTATGGATGGCACTAGAAATAAAGGGCTCATTGTGTCTTATGCAACCCTGGTACTTCTGATATAAACATGTTACCTTTCATTCTAAAATGTAAGTATACAATGCAGAGCTGTGATTGTAGGTACAATTGTTTTCTAACTTAAGTAGGTACTTTCATCATCATCATCATCATCATCAGCCTGAAGACGCCCACTGCTGAACAAAGGCCTCCCCCTTAGACCGCCACACCGAACGACAATTTGCCACTTGCATCCACCGATTGCTTGCGGCTCTTTTGATGTCGTCGGCCCATATAGTGAGAGGCCTACCTACACTGCGTCTTCCAGTCCGTGGTCGCCACTCTAAATCCAAGACGGTACTTTAAATATTACTACTTCAACAACTTCAAGTAATGGAAGTAGTTCAACTATGAAAGTTTTCAGTACATTAAATAGAGGTTTTCAAAAATGGGAAATTGCAAAATAGGCTAACAATGTCTTAAATTTATGAATTATGGATAATTGGTACAATCAAAAATATGTCAGACAGCCTTACAATAAACTTATTCTTATAGCATTAGCATAGAAGTTAGAAAAACGAAACTTTTATTTAACTCCGCCAGCAAAAACCCACAATCAAACCAAGATGACTAACAGAAGTAAACGAGAGAAATCTCTTCGCTCTTGAGAGTGACCTAGTCACTTTCAAGAGTGATCAATTCTCCTCCGTTTGTTATTTTATAATAACTTAATAGTGTAGTACTTCGAATGGAAGTACACACGCCACCTTGTTTTGATACAATTCTTCCTGGGGGAGTTATTTAAATCGTTTGTTTTCCGTCGTCTATCAGGCCACGATAGATACACGTTTCTTGCCCAATATTTAACCTATTGTAATATTGTTGGGATTATCACTGTTTACTAATCAATCTTTACTGATTTATTAATGATGAGTTTAGTTAGCTACTTAGCTCTTGGTCCAAATAATATTGCCAAAAGTGGCATACATTTTTTTGTTTGTTTTCACATCTCATGCTCGAAAAGTGCAAGCTCAACTTAGCGGACCTAAACGAGATTGTTCGGCCCTAATGAGTGAAAGTAGTTTTTTTTAATTTGTACTCGTTTTACTTAGAAAAAAAAAGAAGGCTATCTTAATGAACAAACGATGCGAAGCAAAAAACTATTTATTTTTTTAAATGGAGCTTAAGTTTACCATTGGATGTATGGGTAACTACGTGTGCGTTTGTCCTTATTAGATTAAATTTCAAAAGTTTGTATTGCCGCTATAATCTGTAGAATTTTTACAGGAATGCAATGGATTTAAAAGATTGGATGTGATATTTTTTTTTATTTGAAAGTGAACGTGACTGCTTGTAAAATATTCTTAGCGTTTTTAAATAGTATACTTATATATTTTATTTTTTATTTTACTTATATTTTAGTTATATAATAATATGTTATATTTTATTTCTCGCAATTTCTCTGTGAAAAGTGTTGTGTTTAACGCGGATCTCAAACAACTCATCCATATTCATTCTATCATAAAAACATCGAGTATGAATGAGCCGTTTTCGTCCCTTGTTAAACAAACTACTATTTTATACTAGCTTTTAAATTTTATTTTTTCTGCGGTGTTTCAAATCTTTATATGTAAGTAATGTTAATATTTGGGAAAGCGGGGCTTGGAAATTTGCTAAACGCGTTATATCGCATCTATAAAAACGTCAATCTATCTTGGCCTTAGTGCGTTCTTAATCTTCAGTATTGCCCGATGGTACCCGATGTAAAACACAAAGTCAGCTACGTGTATTCTCAAGCAATAACATCTCGTTAAGTGTGTTAATTGCCCAAGAATACACGTGACCAACTGAGTAGTTACGTATGTTTTCTTACTTGCCGGTTTCTTTCTTCCGTTTTAGTCTTTTTTTATATAAAAAAGCACGTCCGAAACAACAAAAAGTAACAAAACAAATCTTATGCGTTACTTCATAAAGTTATTATTACGTACCCAACAGTTATTAACAAAGTTCATTAATACAATAAAGGTTACCAACAGCTGATGCTTGAGAGATCCATCGATTTTCATACAACAATGACAAAATCTGTTTATACTCATCTCTATATCCGCGTCCCGGTCGCAGTGCCGGAGGGCTGCGACTAATCGCACGGGCACGTGCGCCGGCACGGACCGGCCCGGCGGCACATCCGGGTGGTAATCCGGACCGGACGCGCAGCCGGGTTCATCTGCGGGTCGAAACATACGGATCGGAGAATGGGAGTTATCGGGTCTTGTTGTTTCTCTACCTGTTAGTACTAGCCAATTTTACGAATAGTGTGACGGAAACCAGGTGAGTTGGTATTAGAACGGTCGTCAAAAAAGCCTTGCAGCTCTTAGCATTTCGCTCGTATGCAGTGCTCTGTGCCACAAAGATAATACGCTGAACTGATTGGAATACACTTGCGTAAAGTGTCTGTGAATACGATTTTACACAAGCCTTTCCGGATTTATTAATCGCGATCACTATCATGTAACGACCGAAAGGAGTTTCATTAAATTTCAAATGTTTAAGGTACAGCAATTGGTTACTTCACCTGCAGGAGAACCCGCGTGCCCTAAATAGTTTAATTATATTAAAACCTTCAGTTAAACTTAATTTAATCCTTCGGCACTCGAGTAAATAATAGCACTTGCCTCCAGCTTATAATCTACATAACAATACATTTTTCAAACGGATGCCTTGCCTACATACTACTCGAAACGTTTTCTGACTCATTTGATCGTATATCAAATTATTTTACAACTTAAAAATACTTACTGTAACAGTGACACCTTTTGAGCGGGTATTTGTGATATTTAACCGACAATCAGATATCAAACGTTAGTTTAGTCCGATAGAGGTTTTATCCGGCGGGTGCTACCCTGAAGGGCGTCTCTTTTGATCTGTGCGGCTCGCTTTGAAGTTGCGCGCCCTTTGTCGCCGCCCGCCCTCGACGAGACCTGCACAAACGAGGATGTACTGTAATGACACTATTAGACTGAATGTTGTTCGACGCTTTTTTGAGAGCAACAAGCACCGCCCCGCGATTCACCCGCGTTCGCTATTATCCCACGGGAACCGCTAAATTATTAGGTACAGGATAAAAAGTATCTTATTGTCTATTTCAGGACCTATAGTAGCTGAATAACAAATTTCACCAAAATCCATTCATCCGTTCTGGCGTTAAGAGAGGACAAATATACAAACACACAAACTTGCGCATATAAGACTTTTAATTGTATTTATATTTTGGGTAGCTTAAAATTTGGTAGCTTTTTGACATAATTGACAATGAGCCTCTGCTTAACACACTAAAAGCATCACGAATCTTGTCTTGAAAAGGTATTTATACTGCTATTAAAGAAGTATCACTATGCCAATAATACCTAGTCAGGTCATAAATTCTGTCACATGTTTTATATAAAATAATTGAAACAAGTTTATTCATTATGTAACCATTTATATACCAAAATGAACTTAACAAAACATAGATTCTTATGACACTAAAGTTTATTCAAAATGATCTCCGTGATTTTGAATACAGGCCTTCAATCTGCGCGGCCAGTCGTCTATCGCAGCACGAACGAGGTCCATGTCAATATCGGCGGCTGCCTTAATCAAGGATGTCTTGAGTGACTCCAAATTGGGATGAGGCTTTGAGCACGCCTTTTCCTCCAAGTGTTGCCATATCTTGTAATCTAGCGGATTCAAATCTGGACTGGAGGAGGGCCAGTCTTCGTGCCGGATGAAGTCGATTTCACGCGCCGCCAGCCAGTCTTGTGTGCTCTTCGCTCTATGAGCTGGCGCCGAATCTTGTTGGAATACCCAGTGCCTGTTATTAAACATGGTATGAGAAACAGGTTCCACAAGGTTCGTCAGGACTGTATTTTGATACACAACTGCATTCGTTTTTACACCTTTCTCACAAAAATGTACCTCTGTTAAGCCCCAATAAGACACTCCCAACCATACCATGAGCGAGGATGGAAAATGACCTCGTTGGACACGCGAATACGGTTGCTCGCTTCTTCACTACTGTGTGCGTACACCTTATCATTTTGTTTGTTGTAGCTCTCTTCTACGGTAAAAATTTTTTCATCCGAAAAAAGAATTTCCCGAAATTTTTTTCCCGCGTACCGCTTCAACAAAGCGCGGCATCTCTTCAGTCTCAGGTCCATTAGACGAGCATTCAAATGATGTCCTGTTTTTCTTCGATATGCCCGAAGCCCTCTAAGTCTTCATTTAACACCCTTTTCACCGTGGTTCTGCTTAATCCCATCTGAAGGGCCAACAGTTTCTGCTTACGTTTGGGATTTCTTTGAATTCGCGCCTTCACAGCTTTTATCACTGCTGGAGTCCTAACAGACCGAGGGTGACCACTTCTTGACCTGTCATCTACACTAGAGTCTTCATTGTATCGTTTGATGGTACGATAAACGAATCTCTTGGTTATATTCAAATTTTTCAGTATGTCAAAAATTTGAATTGGCGCGTAACCGCAACGATGCAACGCAATAACTGCAACACGGTCTTCTTTAAGCGTCCACTCCATATTTAAAAATGAGTAAAATTCTAAAAAGTATACATTTTTATTTTCATGAACAATTCGAAATTCGAATTCAATAAACTTTTTTGTGGCCAGCATTCTAAAAGAAAAGTTTTTACTGTGTGACAATACTTATGACCTGACTAAGTATAATCCCCGTAATGCATATTTTCAAGGAAGATCACCTACCCCTATTTGTCCTATTAATAGTAATAACACAAACCAAGATAAACGGGTCTAGGCAAAAACTAAACGACTAAAGTTCCGCACGATATGAAACGATTTAAGCCGGAGTACAGATTGTGGGGAAATGAAAGCTAGAATGCAACCCGGCGCATCCAGCGAAGCGAACGAAGAGTGTCATAAATATGAACGACAATAATTAGAAGTGCCGACCTCACACCTGTTGGAGAATTGCGGATGAGGACTAACCACTTTTTTTTCACTATATTTTTTTGCCAGCCAATTGGCCCTTTATAAATTCAACATATTGTCCGTCCGAATGTTACAACCATTTTGCTTGGGGACAACGTATTAAAGCTTAGAACTTGAGCAACTTACAATATAGATGTAACTATAATAACATGTAACATATGTAACATGAATTAACAAATAGTCTAGACTAATATATTTCAAAAAACTTTACACAAAGTACGCAACATGGACGTTTTTCTACACGGCCATGTGTTGATTATTGCGCTGGCATATATCAGATTTTATTGTTCACTGCAAAACGAATAAACATCAGGCATGTTTTCAAAAGCCTATAAAACTGTAAGCTTTCACTGCTTTCATACGAATTGTTATTATAAATTGCTTTGCACTAAATACTTATAGTTGTTACAATATTTTTAGTGAAAAACTGCGAAACGCGACGCGTGATTTCCAATTGTAGAGAAGCATTAAACGATGAAAGAGCTCGCCATTTTACGGGTCTATTATAACGGAAAGCTTTTAGCGTTTTGCGTTCACAATTCGTGTAGGGCGGTCTCGCCACAAAAGCAAAATTAATTTTAAAATACACGAAAAGAAATTAACTTCCCGCCGCCGGGTCGGGACCGACGTGAAACTTTTGAACGAGGGAGCTTTCGGAAAGACTTAAAAATAATAAAGACTTGAATGTGGACGAGGGACAATCCCATGTTTATGGCAAAGCTTTGTCGTCCATGTTTTTGTGAAACCTAATTTTCTAACCGCTTTGGTTGGCCGAGTTGGGTTGACTTCCGCTTCCATGACATCATTATAGCAAATTGGTGCTTAATTTTGTTGCGAAATACTCATTGTATATATTGTATTATACTGTGTAGTCATTACAATATTTACTAAAATGGCGGAAAATATTATATGATCAATTCTAGTTATCTTGAATTCATAAATATGCGGTCCAAAATAATTTATAAGAACCTCATTCCCAGCCTATACTTAACGTACGAAAGTATATTCAATCCGAGTCATAAACAGAGCTCGAACAAGCATCATATTCCAATTTCAATATCACTTAAATCCGACAGAGTAGTTAATTAGCTAAGCTCCCCTCGATTGCAGCACTAAAAGATCTTAAAAGATCATTTTTCCTAGCGTTAAACAGGTTTTATTTCAGCCCGTTTAATTTTCCCGGATCTCTGAGGAGCGCTTATACAGTCTGGGAGATTAGGATGCAAACCCATCATCGTAAGCAATGCTATGTTGTGGCAAGATAATTTGTGGTTTGCAGTACCGTCTAGACTTCTAGTCACTTTTATACGACCTGATTGATGAGTCGATCAATTCGTTCTCAAGCAAGCGCCACACATGTCTAGAGCAATCCAGAACTTTGACTGCGAACTTTATTTGTACAATAAGTAGAATAAAAAACTTTTAGACCTGAACGGAAATACTAACTTCATGGACAGAGTTTGTTAGGTTAGCCACCAAAAAAGAGTAGAAGTTGAATTCGGATTTCAGTTTTCTGCACCTCAGTGTCTCTCTATCGTCTTCATCGCATCGCATTGCGGAGCAGTGGATTCTGAGTGCAAGTGACTGTTTTTTTTGCCAGGACAAGGATAATCGAACTGCCAATCTTGTTCGAACAAAGGAGCTTTACCGGAAACTATTAGAATAAGTACCTGCATCGCAGACGGGCCGTATTTACCAGTGATGTATTATATCAAACGATCGCACAGAACACTTTTTTAGGGTTACATTTTACAAAATAGAAAACATGTTGACTGTACCTGGCAAAATTTAGAAACCTCAAAATTGGCAAACATATTTTTTTATTTGTATGTGTTTTTATTTTACTAAATTAAACAAATAAATTGTTAATAACTGCAGTTTATCTAGCTGATATGCGTCTATCGCAAAACCGATTATTAATAATCAAAGTTTTGCAGCTGTGAAATGAACCTCAAACAGAACAAAGTTATCAAAAAATAGAAGAAAAAATGTACTGTACACCGTCAACCAACCGCGGTGTCGCAGGTGCGGCGTGGCTGCATCTGGCGCGCGACAGGTAATTAAAATGCTAATGAGACAACCCTAGCTGTACTGAACTGAGGAAACCTTACATTTCTTATTGACCGCAAAACGCTTCGCTCGTAGACCGCAGTTTAAGTTACGGTTTATTATTTGATATGAAACTGTAGCGGAGTTTTATAGCATGAACATTTTATTTTAATTATGTTTATGTTGTGCATACATTTTTACGGAATTAAACAAACTATGCCGTGCATTCAATGCCCATGCCATTCGATTTGCAAGTAGTTAAACAGTTTGATAAGATGAAACTAGAATGCCAATTGTAGTGTCACCAGAAGTGGCATCAAAATGTAAACTAATCTTTAATTAACTAAAAATACATTAAACATTAAATTTAATTACTTTCTTCAATGTGTGATACACACTGGATAATATTGGTTTAAACAAGGACTAAGCATTGCGCCATACCACGTGGAAATGCATCCAGCATTTGTAATATTAGTTTTAGGTTATAATAACTGTATGTCTGAATATCATGGTTGAAAGTTAACAAAAACGAAAATCTAATAACCTGCTTCGTGTTATAAGCACTATGTTTTAGTGTAACCAACTTTGAAAACAACTTCTGCCATCCATCAAGTTAAATCTGATTTAAATCCCCTGTTAACACTAGGGTAGTAACGTATAAGAAATATAGTTTCGGATTACGGATACAGATATAGCAAAAAATAACAGATAACGGTTTACGTTTTGGTTATTAGGATTTATTACAATTTATCGTTAATAAGAATTTTATTTTATTTGAGTTACGGATAGTTAGGTAACTTTTTATTTCTGTACGTGTTGTACACAAAATTAAACCAAACGTAATTAAATTAATTCACTAAGTATGTTCACGATGGATTAAAATCTCGAGCACGATTTTTGCGTTGGCGGACCCAACTGTATATTTTTACGGATATCTTATACTATAGTTTACGGATATAAATATCCATAACCAAGCCTCGTTTACACTAGGGTAGTGAAACGCGGCTCGGAGCACACTGTCGCCGCCCGTCTGGTGGCGTCGAGAAACATCAAAGGACCTCGGATAACTTTAAATGAATCCCTTAATTACACTAGTGTTGATTCTCTAAGAAACACCCTCAAGGGATGCTAGAAAATTAGCTATCAACTAAATTAAACGCAAGGGTTTCGACGAATTACGCGTTTGTTAATGTAGTGTGATATTATTTATACGGTCACGTTATGATGTGAGGCGGTAAAGCCGCTGATACACGAGTTAGTATCACTGATTGTTTGCGTATCTTTTACACGTTATGAGCGCTTTGTTCGTCCGTTAGTAAGCGCCTGTCTGTTCATAACAGCCAGAATTCCCCCCAGAATTTTGGGTAGCATAATTATTATCAAATACATTTAATGGTCACAAGAAATACATCCATATTTTGCGCACATAAGCTATTGACATATTCTTATAAGAATATGCATTTCTCATGCACAGTTCAATAACTATCCAAACAAATAAAAATATAATTATTTGCAGTTATTATTGTATGAAGTTAAAAATTAAAGCTAATATAACTAAACGGTTTTTATATATAATTTACAAAGAACAGCCCGTATCTGTTATATCTTTCATACGACAGCAACCGCTTTACCGAAACGATATGAGATACGGAATTACGTTTCATGTAGCAACGCCTTTAGCTATGTGATTAAGGCGGTCCCTAACGTAGGTGATCTTTAACCTAATACCCGTAATGTATATGTAAAGGTTATTAATTAATGGAGTGGATAATTTGTTGGGTTAGAAATTTAATAACTATGGCGTTTGCCATGAATGCAACGCAGTTACTGTTATTTTACAAATGCTAATTGCGAATGAATGGTTGTATAAATAGTTACGTAGTGCAGTGTACCGTTTTTCGTTTCATAATTAAATAAAATTAACTTTATAATTAAAAAACTACGAGTCTACGAGGTCTTAAATTAGACAAGTAATAGTTTAGAAACGTATAAATAAAGATTTTTATTGGCATCAGTTGACTCAGTTGTTTTACGTTGAATTTTGTATTCCCTTATGGGATTTTAGACTCCCATATCTCAACAACCTTTTATTCGAATCAGCCCAAATACGACCTCAATAGTGATTACTATTTTTACGTAATAATAAATCAAAGATCCTTGTTTTTACGTATACAGCAATTACTAAAATTCGTCCTCCAAATTGACAATAACAAGTTCGTGTGAAGTCATTTTCGCAAAACCAACATGCTAGAGTCCACTCCTCACAAGAAGGTCCTAAACACATCATTGACATGTTACATGTCCGCCGCGTTATTATCATACACGGGCCTATCGGGGCACGTCCGTGCTCGCGGCGGGCGGGCCAATCTACCGCGTGTTGACTTTCCTCAATAACCAACGCCAAACATAATTATCCCCCTCGATTTGTCCCGAAATTGGCGATTCCCTCTGAGGGCCGCGATATTGCTCCAGCAAATTTCTTGAGCCAACACCGGTGTAGGGTTTAGCAGTACTTCAGGTTACACTGTGGACGGAGGTTTTATCCGTAGTGGAAGGGTTAGAAAAAATAAAAATTATACAAGCTGCTAACATTCAAAAGAAAAGTTGAATTTACGAATTTTCTTTGATTTTTTCGTTACTTGTTAATCAGAATATTACTATTAACTATATTGTATACGTTGCGAGCCGAACGCGATCCATATGGAGCCCGCTCCGCTCGCAGTGGCGGACCAACCTTTAGTATAGTTTAGTTTTGACATACCTTTTATGCATAATATAGGCGTATGTTATTGTAGCAATTCAGAGCGTTGAAAGGTGTCCTTGCTAAAAAGTCAGTCATTAAGTACTGTTTCAAAAGATACTGTGCTCTAGCCCTGTCCCGATGCCGGGACACGGAGGGTCATTGTTTGATTATCTTATTAGGGGATGATTGATCTTCATTAAGATTTCGATATGACTTTTTCGTGGGATAATATTTGGGATATTTATTAATTATCTCTTAACATTTGATGTATATTAGTAATATTTTTATTTAGGATTTGGTCTCTGTTATAGTAAAGATAATCTTATAGGTTGGTACTGGATGACAGTGTGATTATATTGTAACCCAATATCAAATTGCAGCCTTTTTTATTATTTGATAAAAGCCACGGGTTCTGCTAACACAATGATTATGAACTTTTTTGTTTTCTTTAATTCAGCTGACAAGCAATTTAAATAGATATATCCGCAACAAAAAACTAAGATTTAATGCGTTGGATTATCGCCTGTAGGTAAGAGACAGTTGGGCTCAATAGTATGCATTCCTGGACCTTAATTAATTTACGGCACGCACCAGACGACATCATTATACGTTATCAATCCCCATTCTGAAGGCATTAGGTAAAACGGCTGCATATTGCCGCTGCAAGCCGCGGCTTCGGCGGCGCAATAAATATAAAATATGGGCGACGTCCCCACTCGCGCCTCTTGAATACCAAGTGGGCACTACAAATTATTTTTAAAACTTTTCCGCCTTGTGACGAGACTCCGAACTCGTTTTAGGTAGATTTTGACTTAACCAAAGTTAATTATGGAACCGTAATATAATGTGATCATTCTAGGTAGATATTGACTGTTGATAATGCTGAAGTGTGTTAGGTAACACGTGCTCTGAGTTTTAAAATGTAACCCAACATATTGAAGAACGAAAACATTTTAAAATTACTTTTAATGAATATATTTCAATTATTCTATACATTTAAGAATATATTACAAAACTTATTGAATCCTATTTCGTAACTTCAGTTTAATATAAGTCTTCGTATTATACCTTATCTTCTTTTTAAATCTACCTCTCCGACTAACATGCCAGCAAGACATTTTTTAGACCAACTCCGCTTTCTTTTAACTCGTTTACGGCATTTTATATTCATTACCGTAGCCGTAGCGGGTTACGGCGTAGCACCCGTGCTACGAGCAATCTGTTTTATGGTTTGTTAAGTTTGTGGCGCACTGTTACAATTTTTTAAGCCGAGATATACTCGTAAGTCAACTTGTTTCCTAAAGAAATAACTACGAAATTTTAATTAGTTTCTAGATCCAAAAATAACACGAACTGAATCTTAACATGAGTTGCGACAGCAATATCGCGTTCCGTGAATCGCTATCCAACTAATTAAAGTAACTTTAGTTATTTAAATGTTTTCTGACTAATTTATTACTTTTAGGTACTCAACACGTTACAAGTATGTATAAATAGCACATATAAATAACTAGCTGCGCCCCGCGGTGTTACTCGCTGTTTTCGGAATAAAAAGTAGCTACCTTCATGCCCAATTTCATCAACATTGGTCCAACCGTTTGAACGTGAAGAAGTAACAAACACACAAACTTTCGCCATTATAATATTAGTAGGATTAACAACACGTGTTCGAAAGTTTTGGCACTTTTAATTTTCTTGATTTAATTAATCTTTTACCAACTTTCGTCCTAACTATAGTTAAAAACAGAATATATTATGTTCGCGTAGATATTATGAAATCGTTCATTTGTATTTTAGACTCAATTTCATACGTATCTATAATAGATATTTAAGAAATAAAACGTAATTAACCTTTTATATAATATTTTATCATTAAATTCACAATTTCATATTTTTATGATCAATTTCACAACGCAATTTTCCCTTTATTTTCGTACTTTTGGAGTGCAAAAATAGCAAAGAAAGTAGCCGCTGCCGTAATCCATCACTAAACGTCACTCCGAGGAGATCAGCCGGCAAATTTTAATTCTGAATGAAGCTGTTAAGGCGAGGTTACCGCGGCGCGAAGCTAATGTTTCGCGTGACTCGAATACCGAGATACAATTTTAATTTCACCAGCCCCTTCCATCTGGTCTATCTGAGGTGAGGCGGGGGGTTGTGGTGTCTCGCGCAACTTTACATATTTTTGAGAGGGAATAAATCTCGTTTGATGAAAAAGAATTCGCTGTAAACAGAAGGCGGTTAATGGAAATTTGTTCTTAGCATTCAGAAGCTTTAAATTAAGTGACAGAGTAGTTGGAGCAATATGTGGATCGAATGTTAAAGCTATCGGGGATTGAGTCACGTAGGTAACTAGATATTTTGGGGTCGTGTATTTAATACGTTATAGAAATTTGGTTACTGTTTATTAATATATATTAGGAAAAAAAATCGGTTGTTTTATGGAATTGGATGTTAATAAAACATTTGGTACTTGATGATTTTATGTAGCACCCACGAGCAATCGTAGGTAGAAATATAATTATGTCAGTTACTATATTACCAACATCCGCCCTTTAATCCAACAAAAACCAACTTTCAGGCATGAAAGAGTTGCCTTCCACCGAATGCAACGAATCAAAGGACAACCCGAATTCGCCACAATTTTATTATTCAATTACGGCTCAGTGGCGAGCGATACGCCGACGTGAAAATGACACCCTTCACCCGCTTTCAGGCTGGCCTCCCCACACCGCTAAACCTTCAGATTAAGGCCGCCTCGATACTCGGGCCTCGGATAATAAACATGATGACTAAGAAGATTATAGTACAAACTTATTCATGAATTAAACAGAATAAACGTCGGTGTCTAAATTTAATTTCGGCAGACGCAAACTTGCTCTCGAGTATGCACAAGCTAATCTTGACTGAAACATTACACGAAGTTAACCGCATGGACGAAGTTTAGACAAGTATTACATGACTAGTCGTGTAGTTGAAAGAGTATACAATGAGAATTCTAAATTGAGTCTTGAAGCCCTAATGAGTTTCGAAGACACTTTTGAAAATATCACTTTGACTGGTCCAATAGATGTCGGCAAATTATTATAGTGTCCAAACTATGATTCCCTAATTTTCGGCCATAGACAACACGTAAAGATAGGCACAACAATAACATCTCTATCTATTTTCAAAACTGAAAGTTCAAACTTAAATTACGAATTTCTTTCCAGAAATATCTGAGTAAGTATTTAGAACATTATTATTAGAGACTCACATATTAAAAATGTTTCAAAAACCATGTTTTGACATGAAGTTCAAAGTACAGCTCCGAATGCATCTGACGGAATGGTCATTCAGAGACACGTCATTGCGAGAGCGTCTCGCTCGCGGTCTCGCGATCACCTTGCGGCTGCTAAGTGGATTGGAGAGGGACCTCATCTGTTCCCCGTCAGAGGCGTGGGGTGTCAGGTGGGGTGGGGGGTGTCTCCCGCTAGCGAATTGCGTTAAATAAAGTCAAATTGAGCAATAAAGGCTGGCTCCCCGCAGTAATGCAATAGGATCGGCCGGCGGGAACTATACCACTAATTTACACTCGTGTTCTCCCATGGGCGAGGCGCAGATTGTCTCTGAACACATCTGGGTCGTGAAGTGGTTGCTAAAGCTATGTGGTCGTCTTTTGTTTTTATTACTGTAAGTACATTTTTAAACAATGACACCTTTTAGGAAATACTATGAAACTAGATGGCGTTAAACAGTTGACGCTAAAAATATCAAATTTTTATGTCCATTACAGTAGGTAGGAACAATAGATATCAATGTATTAACCATGCAATGGTTAGAAGTCCAAATACATTCTGCAGCAATCTTTATTCGACAATGCAGTATTTACTACACTCGAATAGATATTCACCACAGTGTCACTCTAACTTTTCCCGATAAAGATACGCAAATCCGCGGTAACCTTAACTGACTCTAAATTACGATTACCATGAAAAATAAGGGCAATAAAACGGAACTGCGTTCGCGGTTATAAGTGAAAACAAAGTTAACTCGGGAGTGACGAGGGTAGTGGAACTCTGGGAGGCTGTTATGAAACGCCGCTTTGAGCCAAGAAATCATCGCTCCCATTACACGGAGTTTAATGTTTTAGGGGTGGCACCGCTTATTATACCGAATTCATATTCAAAAAATTACTAATTGAACACCATTTGACATCGTGCAAATCCGTCACCTAAACGTTTTGATACCAACTGCTCTTACAGAGAAAACTCCGATTTCGAGCACACAAAAACAATAGGTTGATAATAAGCTTACGAATACTGATTTCTTTTATTGAAATGTTTTCTATGAGAGTAAGTATACCTTTTTTATTATGATGATCTAATAAGCGTGTTTAGAGGTAGGTAAGTAAATGGTTTACAAAATATTATACTACGCATTGTTATTCAATATTATTTGTCTTGTCGTACGTGTCAGCCCTATTGTTATCAAATAACCCTTCTTTGGCGGCGCGGCGTCCCGCGCATCTTGTGCGGGTAGAATCGACCCCGCTAGGTTTAAAATTCAATTTATATCAATTTGGATGTAATCAGTGTGGGGTTAGCACAAAAATACGCGCAGCGTTGTATCGCCGATGTAATAGGATCGTTTACTAGAAGCGTAACCATATCTCACGTCTTGTTAGTGCCGTGTGATTATGTAAGTATGCCTCTGTCTGACGGCGGTATCTTATTATTTCAACAGCATGCTTCCTTTTAATTACTTGCTGACCCGACAGACGTTGTCTTGTCATTGTCTCTATGGGAAAAAGCTTCCTCTCCTTCTATATCTATATCTTCTATATCTTTCCCTCGCACTCTACCTCTCTTTCTCTTCCTCTCCCTCTGTCTCTCTCCCTGCCCCAGCTGTCAAACTGAGTGACAGCCAGCTGTCAACTGTACAACTCGATGTTATCAGATAGATTTTCCCAAGATTTTTTTTCCGTGGTAACGGGATAAATAGTATCCTATATCCTTCTCTGGGTTCTCAGCTACCTCCCTGGGTTTTCAGCCAAATCGGTTCAGCCGTTCTTGAGTTATGAAAAGTGTAACTAACACGACTTTCTTTTATTAATATAGATTTATTTATTTATTAAAAAGTGATTGAATTGAATGGATATCATTATTTGTATTTGACTGGATACAATTATTCGAATTCATTCATATTTATCGAGTAGAACTGGCACCCACAGAGCGGCGCGCCTGTCATTCCTCCCAATAAAAAGACTAATAACTTGCACTCACGCTCCGTTGTCTTTTAAAAACGTTTTTAATATTCCTCAACCGTCTTTTCCCGGTCTATGGCAATTTCGCCTTGTTTTAAAGCGGACGAATTGAGCCTTTTTTTTGTTTGTACAAGTTGAGAACAGTTGGAGCGTGGGTAATCTCCTTCGCGTTTGTTGGGTTTGAGACTAGCAGTGTTGTTTTCGTTCGTTTCGTCAACGCTTTCTCGTGTTTGTGCATTATTCCGTTTCTCGGCGCATTCCTCACGGGTGGAGAGATGTTCGCAATGCGAACACATTTTTAAGCTAAGCAGCATTTATCTTTTATTTATTATTCTATTTGTTATTCGCGATTGTCAGTGCGCGTTGTTCTGCTTTGTAATAAGACCTGCGGCAGACTTTTTTATGTCTGGCAAATTCTAGCTGTGACTTGCATAATGCGCGGGGTGCATTTAATTCGAAAAGTGCTTATTATTAGGCATTAGTTTAGTATAAGATTTATATATATATATATATATATATTATATTTATGTTTATATATTGTGCGTCGGAGAGTATACAATTGCAAGTGCCAGTAACATACGAGTGAGTAAGTTGCCCGTATTGTATATATAAATTACTTCCATATAGATACGTCAACAAAACGATAATCTAACCACAAAGCTATCAATTTGCTACAATCCCATCAAACTACACGCCACAAATCAATATATACCTACCTACAAAATAGTAGGTATACTAATACCTGGAACTGAACAGCCTCTGTATAATAATTATGCAACACAATTCTCCTCGACTCTAGCAAGGCAATTAGTAGGTACTGAATGGAATGTACGTAACTGAGCCGCTAATAGGTGACTGCTATTCTGTAATCGAGTCGCGAGAACTTAATTCTTAGTACAGACAGAATGCTATTTACTATTTACTTTGTCAGTTTATTTGTGTTTCATTAATTACTAAAGTGGTAAATGTACAAATCACATATAACCCTCTAAACTTCTACTCAAAAAATAAATAAAAAAACTGAATTTTTCTTTGAAATTGTCTAATATTCACGTTCGCAAAAAATAAAACACTAACTCCAGGGCCATCGAACGACTATTTGTAGAGTTAAATGTTGTCAAAAAAACGAAACTAACATAATACTACTACATTATGCTAAAAATCTTGAAAATAAGATTATTTTTCAACTTTGTCCTTTACAGTCCAACAACGAATTGAAGAAAACTGTTGAGGCTAAAACAGCTTGCTCCCAGCACCCATTTGAATTTACCGTCTGCAAAAATAACTGAAAATAATTCATAAAGCGGGCGATATAAAAGTTCACAATAGAAAAGACAAACGCAACCTGGGGCATGGCCGACAAAATTATCATTTTGCCGTTTTTCGCCTGAGGAGCGTCTTCTCTTTAAGAATTCTCTTTTAAATTGTGTTTAGTTTTAGTCCTTTTGCGCGCTGTCCTTTGGCCGCGCCGGTCTGTGTTATTAACTGCGACGTTCGCTATTTTGCTTTCTGTTTGGGATGATTTGGAGTGGAAAACTTACATTTAACGAGTTTTTCAAACAAGAATATCGTGAGTAGCCGTTCACCCGACTGCTGCTTCGAACTTGTCGTGTTTTAGATCATATAGCAGCCTTTATTTATGTTTTATTATGCTCTGTGCAAATATTTTACAATCTCAATCAACTCTTTACACAATGTTTTTCGCGTACTGTACCGAGCGTAAATATAATCTTTGTACTCAGTTCTAATTTAAAACCGCACAACCTTACGACCTCATCTAAAAGCAGCGTTTCAGAAACAAAAGCAACATTAAAGTATCGTTTCAACCCTTACCCCCAATGCCTTATCAAATGCAAACACTCTCCGTTCCGGCCATTGAGCGAGGATGCCTCTCTTATTTTTATTTTCACACATCTTGAGATAGGTTTGGATTAAATCGAAGCGCTTCTTACGGTTGTTTGCCTTTGTGAGGTTTTATGGTTCGATGTTGAAAGTGTTAACAGTTTTGTTGGCTTGTATCTTCGGGTACTTGTTCGAGACAGCCACTGACGTGGAGGTTATAGAAGAAAATTAAACGGAAAAGTAACATCAGTTATTGACATTAAACTGTGATCGTCTTGTATTTTGATATAATGATTCTCACTATAATGTCACTTATTTTATCATAATCTTTATCAACCACATTTTGCCAATTCTGGGGGTTTACTCTAAAAAGAGCACATTTTTTTTTTAGAAAAACGGTGACGGATTGTACTTGTCTTTTATGTATTCTGGGATTGCCAAATTGTTCAATTTTATTAAACCATTTTGAGCGATATTCAATGAAACTCTCTGATCTCCAAAAGAGTAGGTACGAGTAGTTAGGGTTGTTGGCCATGTAAGTTATCATTACCATTAAAACGTGACAAGAAATTACAAGGTCCAAGCACTGACAACCAAAATTAGGGCGCTGAAATCGACACGTCACGTTTATCGTTCAAGAGCCATCGATCGGCAACGTTTTACGACAATCGCGACTTCCGACCCGGAGCGGCGGTTCATTTTGTTATAAATACTAATAAAGGTGCGATATGCCGCAGTCTGCTCGTAACATAACACTCTGTTAGCGAACCCATACGTCTATTCTCTGAGGGGTCCGTAAAAAAGTAATAAAAATGGAATAAATCCGGAACCCTCGCGCACCCTCGTGTCGCATCCTCTATTATTATGAACATCAAAATATTACTACGCGGGTACTTCCGCTGATACTAAGACGACATTTTTTGGGAAATAATGAACTGGATAGAATCGTAGAGCTATACCTACATATAGCTTAGTAACTTTATCTACTATTCAAGGCAGATAGCGCTCTTCGAAAAAATAAAAGATTATACTATACCATGGTTAATGGTTATGTGCACTAGGAACTTACACGTCCTAACTTTTACTAGAGTTCCTAAACAGTATTACTTTAAACGTTTATTTGGCTCTTACGTCAACTGAGCCTTTTAAATTGAGTAAAATACCAGTTGTATAATGTACAGACGTACACTTTCATTCACTTTATACTTTAATCACTTTTATGTAGTTACAAATCGGTCTTATTTAACCACGATTTAGTCAGTTAATTAATATGAATCCTCTGTGTAAGTAATTTACACTGCGCCGCAAAATAATGCATAATATATTATTTGATCACCGAACTTTAATTTGGTTACAATATGCCTCTGCACTACGTGAAATGGTTTGAATTTCCGAAGTGAAGGGATACTATATAATCATGTGTACGTTGCTAATGTATTTTTGAGCTTTAAATATCATAGTATTATTAAATGTATTGTATATCTATTATATTTTTAGATTTTTAGCAATACAATTGTACCTCGGTTTAGTATAAGTGCAAATTAATAACATAAATAATACATTGAGCACGCTTCATCAAAATCATAGTCCTAACTCTTTGATAAAAACACCGAATAACAAATACTTAGTACAAGACTAAATGGTGTAAGCCCCAAAGACAGCTTGATAGCAATAAGCGTCGCTTCACTTCTATCGCTTACGCTCGTAGGACGAGGCCGATGTGTTTAGCGTCGGTGGTCTATTCAAATTTGTTCATAAATAGATAATAGAGGGTGGCAGGCGCTCCGCGGCGGTTTACTAAACTGCTTTACTTGATAAAGATTGCGGAGCGAAGGTTGCCGAGATGATGAAGGCGATGAGTGCTGCGCGTTTTTATAGAAGGTTGAAATATGAAGTAAGATGATTTCATAAACTATTATTAATTTTGCTATACACAAAAGTGGAGCTAACTGTGATTGTCATAGATTCTTGGCTATTTTTATAGCAATAAAATGAACTACTATAAAACATCTGAAAACTACAATAACTAGTATAACTACTCCATCTAAAATACGTGAAATTTAATTCGTTTAAGTGGCAGCAAGGGGGGTTGTTTTGATGAGTTCGTGAGTCCGAAGTATTGTGTTTCCGTGGGCTGTAGACGATTTTATTTTCCGCTTTTTGGGTAATCAATAGGGGAAGCTCGACGCCCCTGAACAACCGAACGGAAGGGAAAGATGTAGAGTCGCAATATTTAAATTATGTAGATTTTTGCGGGTTGTAAGTTGCGTAAGTTTTTTTGTTGAAGCGCTCGAATGCTTTTTATTCTTCTTCGATCAAAAAAGTTAAGTTAATTCCCAAACGTATATCAGTGTTCTATCATTTATGTGCTTATAGTCATAGTTAGGCGGCCTGACGACTCTGACACCAGAGCATGCTACTACCTCACTTGAGATAGTCAATCCTTTTTTTCTTCCATATTTTCACGTTTTATTACCGCACATAATCATTTTTTTCTATAAAAAACGTAGCACTAAGATTGCTTCTGTATCGTGGGTACTGCTTACAAAAATATAATTTCACATACACATCACATATAAAATGATCTTCCATTGAACATCGTAATTTTCCGTTGAATTAAAACATTTGATGTAAGTATTCTTATATTTCAAACAAACGATCTAGCATTATTCAATTTAGGTAACTTTAACATTAACCATAGTTACCGTAGTTCATAGCAATTCATGTGGCTAATAATAGGTAGCTACTATTATTAATATAACCTACATACCTACATGCTACGAGAAAAAGTTTGCAAGGCGTAAATTCGAAATGTTTATTAGATTAGAATCTCCACAGATTTCCGTTTCCAATAGTGAAATCTAATATTCATTCCAATGATAGCTATGTCGGTATTCATATTGAATGAGAGCTCTCCGGGCCGCTGAAAATCGGCACAATTTTAATCTTATTGGCACATCCGCTCATTCTAAGCTTATCATGTTCGAATATATTTGTAATGTTTATCGAGCTATGGGAATTAGCTCATTTGTGATGTTTGAAGTGAAAAAATATTACTATATTGATTGTGATACGGTAAAATAACACGATAAGGTGGCCGTAAATCATGTGTTATTGAATACTCTGAAAACTGACACGCAGGCTTTGAAGTTGTTGAACAAATTTTGTGGCCGTTCATAAAATTAATTATATGAGTACCGTACACTTCTGTATACTACTGCATCTATGCGCCATTCATTCCACTTCTCCATTATACTCAAAGCACCGGCAAATAAAATAAGTTTTTGAAACTGTTTTCGCCGGTCGATTGCAATCTGGGAGCAATCGTGCGGTCGCCAGACAACGGAAACGTCTCGAGTGGATGATTGAGCCGGAGAATAGGTCCTCGCTCGTTACGCACTCGTAGTAAGGCTAAGGCCAGCCGCACACACTCAATATTACTGTCAATACTTGCAATATTTTTTGCCAGTATGTTTGATTGTATTGTGGCGTCAATATACTCTGAAAACACATAATGTAGCGATCACTCTCAGGTGAAAGATCTTATTTTCACTTCTTTCACAACTACATGTCTTGTAAAATAATTTATTAGGAGTAGGTACCGCTTGACTTTAGTGTATAGTATGAGAACTAACGTTTCAATAATTCTGGTTTATTCTATCCAACTTTTCACTTTGCTAAGTTACTACTATGTCGGCGTCTTGCTTGATAGTGTGCTCCCAGCCGAAACTAAAGAGTATCGCAGTTACTTACTCGTCTGCACTGTCACAAGGGACGACCGACATCAGACCTATTTGTTTTGGTACTTTCCTCGAAGCTGTGGATCCTTGAGGATAAAAATAGAAGTATTTTATGCATTACTAGACTGGCTGAGTTCTTTCTCTTCTTTTTGACTGCGATAAAGTGGTGTATAGACGTGACTTTAATAAAAACGATACATGTCAATGAAGTGAATGTGACGCACGTGTGGATCTTATGGATGGTATGTGGAGCGCTTTATTTTTTTTCTAAGTGAAATGTGTTAATCCATGTTTGTATCTTTACCAGTTATCAATACTTATTACAACTATACTCTCGCGAGAATGTCACCACCACACTCGCCAAGGAATTGAACATATTATACAAAACGTCAACTTTAAATTAGTTGACTCAACCCACAAAGATTGCATTATAATGGTAGATTATAATAGGTATAGATTAACGTGTTACTTCACTAATTATTCCATTCTTCAACGGGTGTGGCATGCCAGTTGCCGCTCGTTTCGTTACCTGACTGTTAAATAAAATTATACGGCGCATTTCGAGCATTAGTCTCAATAATTTATTAATTCGGATATAAAAACGTCCAGTCGCAGTAATTAATTCAACGGGAGTACTAATCGACTAATTCATTGGAGGTAAAAGCACCCATCGCAAGCTTAGAGCGTCTGTGTATACTTTTAAAGGCATGTCTAAAAATTCAAAAAATAGTCAAATATCAAGCGCTACTGTGTGGCACTAAACTCGTCACCTTTGTCTCTACGCTACCTACCTCTGGGTTTTAATCAAAACACAATTATTATTAATTACTGTTTGGGGAGAAACACCCAATTTGCTGCTTTTATCTTTAAGTAGGTATCCAAAGGCAAAGTACAGGCTTAGTGTTAATTAACTTGTTATGAATTATTTGCTGAACCATACTCCTACAATAATCCTATCAATGTTAGCGATCTCCGAATCTCCAAAGATCTCGGTCTCCAAAGCAGTCTCTATTTCCATTAGCACCTGCCAGAGTCCATGTCCGTTTATTCAGCCTATGTCAACGCGATATATGCTTAATCATGACTCCATAAAGTGTGAATTGCATTGGTAGTAAACTGCTAATGAATGGAATCGTCGATGGTGATGACGAATGGGAAGGTGTGGTGTACTGTGACTGAGTGGATTGTAGTGTGTCCGGAACTTTGACAGACGCGAAGAAGTATTCTCATTCCGTCTTTGAAACAAATTACTTAGCAAGATTATTACACTGATATTTAATTACTCTTTTTAATGTAAGTACATTTTACTGTATGTTTTTTAACAAAAGATCAGATCAGCATATCGCTTTTTCTCTCATCTTAATTGATTAGGATATTAAAACTAGAGAACTAGAGAGTTAGATGAGCTTCAGATAATAAATAAGATGCCAAAACGAAATGTAAATGCAACAGTAAGTATGATGTGAATCTACAAAGTGAAAAGAGAAAAGACGTATAGTTTTAATAAAGCTTGCGTGGCCGACCGACCGCGCCCGCCCTCAGCGTACGTTCCCGCCCGCCCAGCGCGAGCACACATTTAAGTGCTAACTTAATTAATTGCACCATTTCCCCATATACGGCGCAAACATGCAACCTACTAATAAACACCTATATTTTTCACTTAACAAACAAATTGGCTTTGCTGTAACGATGAAACGAAGAGCTTGAACACGGTTATGAAAAGGTAAGAACTACAATTTATTTTGTAATACCTACAGTTTTATTAAAATATATAGTTCATTTTACTAAATGAAAGGTTTTTAGTTGCCTATTGTGGAATACTAAAAGTATCTCATTTTACACTTGATAGAGTTCGTTCTTTTACGCATTAAAATGTAGAAGTAATCTGTTTGACGGCACGTTTAGCGTAGTGGCTGAGCAACCGGACTGCTGTGTTTGGTGTCGCGGGTTAGATTACCGCCCGGAACAAACATTTGTGCCATCCACAAATATTTCTTTCTGGTCTGGGTGTTATGTGCAAGTGAAATTATATGTCCGTTAGAGGTACTCTATATACATTATTATTTAGACGTATTTAAAACCATTTCTTTCACATTGTTACCGAACAATCCGTACATGCTTAATTGGAAAGTTAACAAGCTCGTTTGTATCCTGTAAAATGCTCAAGCTCATAATATTCTTCTGGCTTACTGTGAACTTAAATATATGATTTAACTTATAACCACCCCTTATAACCACTTCGTGTACGCTTCCCCTTACGACAAAATATAATAACTCTCCCCTTTCCGTTGAGAAAATATGTACTGGGAAAGTACGCAAAAAGTGGGGATAACGATCGCAGAAACTAATTTATATTTACAAAAATATTTTTTGAGATACCTTATGAATGTCACCTGAGCCTCTCGGGCAACTTTGCCAATTTAACTTTATTTGTAACGGCCCAATATTCACGAGTTAAACAACTTTTTGCGATGTATTTCTTCTGCTCTCCGTAGTTACATGAGAACTCCTTACCTATCCCTTCTATCCTGTACGTTATATCGTATCCGTATACAAGTCATAAAAAGCTAAGTGAGTAGAGCCTTATAGTTAGACTATTTTTTATTACAAAAGTAATATTCAGTCTCGGAACCCGGGGCAGATTTTCCGTAAATTTTATGCTATAAAATATTATAAAATGTTGGTATGGAATAAATTTAAAACGAACGAAGATTTATACAACCTATAATCCCAATAGCTATATTATTATTATAGGTAGTAAGCTAGCAGAACAGCTGATTATTATACAGCCGTGTAATGATTCCCAGGGGTGCCAGAATAGGAGAGCATCGCCAAGAAACGCCCCGAGGCTGGATTATTGAATTATCGACAAAACATCGCCCCTGACTATAATTACTTTCCGCTCTTCAATCCGGTCGATCCTCCGCTAATTTGCGGAAATGTATCCGCATAAAAAGGAGGAAACACCGTATAAAAAAGGAGTTATTTAAAACAGCATACGCAATAAAAATAGCCGTATTGAAAACAAGGGTCCGAAATGCGGAGTTCGTACTTCGCAGACGGGATTTTCCGGGGAGTGTTTTTAAGCGCTCCGGCCGATCCGATATACGCTGGGCAAATTAAAAGCAGCCCATGCGTGGGCCATTGTGAGGAGGCCCGAGTTTTATTGTTGCCGATTTGTCTGCTCGGGAAAACACAAATGGGCCGAGTCGGGGTTAGGCCCTCAGTGGGCCCCTTTGTTAATCGAACGCGCTGCGGCCGCGGCGATACGGCTTTGAGGGAAAACCGCCCGTCACCTGTGTTTAACACGTGTTTATGCAACTCTGAAGCAAGGTTTAAGTGGACGTGAACTCATTTATGGCAGTGAGGTAGATTGAAACAATGTTGGGGGCATTTCTTTACAGTTTCACCCGTTTTGGTTTATTGATTTTGCCTAAAAGTGACAATTTACGTAACGCAACTTCGTTCGCCTTTACATGAAGAAAAATGCGTGTAGATCCTAAAAATCTTCTTCGTCTGACAAGAACAAACATTTATTCGTACTCGGAAATTCTGCCAACAAGGTAACACAACGTCACTCCTTCACTAAAATATTTAAACGTCAAGTTATTGTGGGAGGTAGTGAGGCCGGGGCAGCGGGGGGACTCGTGTGAGAAATAGCTCCAAATATCTCGCGACTATCCGAGGGCCCTTGCCCCTATTTCCGCGGGATCGCGTCGAAATGACAACAGATTTAGGGAAAGCGCCAAGCGAGGTGTGAAATGTATCCGAGCGCGCTACGTCTCATATGGCATTCTTCACATCTGCCATACATGTAGGCGGCGAGCCGGCTCCCTAATCTTGCTTTTATTAAAAACATGTGTTGGACGGTTACCTTTAGCGCTTGAATATTTTTTATGTGAGGTGTCATTGTGTCCAAATTATACGGCAGATGAAATTTCTCTCTAACCGGCCCTGTACGCTACGTTTGATAATTTGTAGTGTTGCGGATTTCTTTTGGGTTTAACCATTATTGCGTATTCATATTCCGTCCATATCGTATAGTAGTAAACAACTTTTTTATTGTATGTAACTACCTACCAGTAGGCGGTTCCTCGCGAGTTCTTTGTCCAACTATATATATTCAGGTTGTCCTGTGATGAATCAGCTCTAACTTAATTTGAGTGGTGTTGTAGATAATCTCTAAAAACATCTTTCAGTCACGACGAACACACAATCTGTCACCCGTCACTATACAGCCAGCGCGGAGGGGTCTTTATAAAATATAATATCTATACAAAACCTATACAACATCAATACGTTTCTATCCTAAAACGCAAGTTCACGGGAAATATATCACACTCGTATGTACAGTAAACCTTCAGAGCTTGTAATTATACAATGAATCGCGCCAATTATAATCAATGTAACAGTATCACCGCTAATTGTAATGAGGGTCCCTCATTCGGGTTCGATCGCCAGGATCGGATTACAAAGCTAATTACAAGTGTCGCGTTCTGCGATCCCGCCGGTATTCCGGCTCCTTGAATCGGGGGAACTTACCACCCTGATTTCAACAAAGTGTTGATAGCTTTCCTGATGCGCAATGTCGAGTTTGTTGATAGGAAATCCGAGCAAATAAATAGTGTCATGATGGTATAGCAGATGGGTAAGTAGGTAAATCACGTTGAAGACAGACATCGTTTTTGTAGTGATATCATTCTGTAAGAGTCCGCTTGGGGATCACACTGGGGGCACAGTGACAGTTAAGAGGAGCTGTGGCCCTATTTTGAAAAAAAAAAACATGCGTGCGTACAAAGTACACATGTCAGAAGTGAAACTTCTTTGGCGAACTAATTTATAAATCTTGTTTATATTTATACCTTTTTCTCTCAATCTTTCTCACTCGCTTGCTCCCTACTCTCACTCCACGGCTAGTTGCTCATGCTACGTTCGCCCTGTCTTACTCTCTCTCAATCGGTCTCGATCACTCTCTCTCTCTTTTCCGACACTTCCGTTGCATACCGGCGTGACGTTTCATCTGTAAAAATTTTACCCTCATGCGCGTAAAGAAGTTTCACTTCAAAAAACACTTATTATAACCCACAGCATTCAAAGGTATTCAGGCTAGTCCAGCGATATAGAAGATAAAAAAATCACAAAACACCAATGTCTCGCAAAACATTCAAACTGAACGAGCTGCAAAGTCGTCGAAGATTTGCATTCTATTCCTTCCGCTTGTCGAAAGCCGACGGCTGTTTGAATATGTGATTCCGCTTCGCAAATAGAGATTTGTGTTTCCGCGCGATGTCGCGATGAGGCTCCTCTTTTTTTGTCGTCTGAACTGAGCGTCTGAAGGTTTTTTATTTACTATTTGGTAGAAATTTTACGATGAAATTAAATCTTTGCTATGGGCTTTCCGTTCCTCCATGCTTCGAAGGGTATAGCTCCACCTGTTATCGATTGACAGATACATTTAGGCACCATGGCAAACTTTGACTTCACAGACAGGCACTAAATCATTTGACAAAAAAAGTTACAGTAAAACATGTGTCTTCCCTTTCAACAAGGAATGTATCCGGCCAGTACCTCAGCATGTGTCGCCGGGTCCGGTCAGAAGGCCCCGCAGCCCGACGGCGCTCAACCTGAACATCCACAATCAACCTACCCTCATTTAAATATCAAAACAGACCTCACGCGCGGTTAAACCCGCCTCGCCCGCGCCCTCTATCTCCCGACAACATAACACAAACAAATTAATTCCAATAATCAACCCTAATAAATACGGATCTGTTTACCCCATAAAGAATAAACGCCATAATAATTGGGCCAAGAGGTTACAAAACAGTCCTGAATCCAAAATTTGGGAAGGGTGAATTAATTTCTCATCTCATTTCAAGAACGTTATTATATTATGAAAAGTTTTGGCGTATGCCGCGCTCTCCAACAAAGTTTGTCGAATTCGATAGGTTTTCATTAGCGCCGATACCCGAGACGCGTGTGTAGTTGGATTTATTGCCAAAACGTGAGAGCAGTCTTAGAGCTTCCTCAAACTCATTAAGTTACGTTTTGTTACAAGTTAAGTTTGTTGCCAAGTATTTAATTGCATCAAGTGAAACTTTGTACAAATTATGTTTACTCACTTGATTCCATTCACAAAAAGCCGCAAATTTCACACAAAATTCATCGAGAAAGATGAACAAAGCGAAGGTGTCAAGATTAAGCTCCGAAGCCGCCGCGGCGCATGAAAATATAGTCTAAAATTGTTCACGGACTATAAAACTGCACAAAGGCTTTTCAATTAAAACTTTCAATGGCGTTCTGGCGCTAATTATGGCGCGGGTAAGGGGCATCTATTGGTGTAAAATAAAGCGGCGACCGAAGCGGCGACAGTGCGACAGCCGCGGCGCGCCGCCGCCGCCGCTCGCGTCGCGTCGCCGCGCGCCCCTCGCTAAGTGAATTCCGTTAATTAAACCATAAAAACTTCGATAAATTAAGATCCCAGCCGATTCCCCCAGTAATATAGTCGTGCCTCGAAAGATTTCAGATGCAAACGCTCGATACACCCGCACCGCGCAAATACGGTGATATAAATTGGTTTGCCCCTCTACATTTGTTTGCGGCTTTGTTTAATTTTACTTATTGTGATGTTGGTGGACAATTTGCTACTTCATAAATAAACAATTTGACTAACAACTTAAGATTTCATCGTGTGAATTTTACTGCCGTAAGCGTTGTACTTTATTTTTTATTACTGCTTGAAACCCCATCGACTTAATTATATCATCCGCCTTATTATATTAAAAGATAAGAAACGTTATGTCTATTCTTTGGCGTATATAACGACTTTTCTATGCATATCTTTTAATAATAAAATTTCCAAAACTAAAGACCAACTGACCCACTCGTCGGCTAACTTCATTAATTACCAGCCGGCTGCCAACATCGGCCGGACAGAGCCGTCCAGATAAGGCGCGCCCTACGCGAACCTATATGGAAATTTTCATTACATTTCGAGGTTAAGTGCTTGTGTGCTTTGCCTAATTGGAGCGTGTGTGGGGAAACTGCGCCCGGCTTATAAAAGCCACTTTTTGTGTATTTTACCACTTTTTGGGTATCAATTTACATCGGGTGTGCAGAGCAGTTCGTTGTTTTGCTTTAACTTCCTATTGGTAGCGTGGGGCAAATTTCCGTGCGGTTATTTGTACCTACTCTGGATTTTTTAATTCTGAGAGAAAATGGCGCGGATTGTTTTTACATTGCAACCTAATGATCTGAGGCTGATGCCTCTAAACTTTTCTCTTCTTTAAAATATAATTCTAGGCATAATCGATCAAGCTGGTTCTATATAAACTCCTGCTACGAGCCATGACCCCAACCATTTTCTAACCCCTTAAAATGCAAATATGGCACTATATAAAACCGCGTAACGTCAAAGGAGCGCACATCTTGTATGCATATTATTAAATTTAAAATTCCTAAGTGCTTATACTGCTTAGGTATATAATTTTTTTATACCAAGGATTAGATAATATACTCGGTATACGAATAGAGCTAAGGGTATTGGATAACTATATTCATATAGCTGAAATATTAAAATGGTATGTACAATATTCCTATATTCAATGGTCAAAGATTGAGCATTGCCATAACAACGTGGCAATGCAGCCAGCGTTTTGGGAACAATGCCCATAGGTAGCGGGTTATTAGATTGTATTATTTAGTTTTTAGATTTCATTTTGTTTTTTTGCATGGTACTTACTAAAATAATATCAATGCAAATATCATGCCATCATTCTAATTCATTCAGACAATAATTAGAAATGATGTACCGACTGACTCTGACTACAGCTAAATAATATCATCAATGCTAATAATACTAAAAGAATATATCGTACCTCTTGTGGGCGGCATCGGACAAAAGCTGAATTGTACACGTTGGAAGCTTAAGATAAGCGGCAAAAAATCTGCTGCAAACTAAAAGCTTCCAGCAGAACTTTCCGGGGAGTTAACCGAGAGTTAAAAGAGATCCGTACCTGGTGAGAGCAAGTACCTGAAAGCCACCGTTTTCAAGCAATAAAATCTTTTTGGAGAACTGGCATTCAATTCAACAGGTGGCTTCTTTTATCAATTTGAATGTAATAGCCTTTACGTATCGTTTGAGATCTCCGGGTCTATTCAAAGTGGGGTGCAGATGGTTTCAGTTGAAGAGAACCCTCGGACGATTTTGTCAAAGTTATCTGATGCCGTTGAATTACTCTTTTGCTGGTATATGTATTCATTGAGTTATTGCCGGTGAATGGGCAAACCATTTTGTAAGTCGGGATATCAAGATGGTGAAAAATAAGCTAGTTGAGATGAATTTAAATTCATAGTTGAAGAATGTAACGATTAGGATAATCAGGATACATGTACAAGCTGCGTTCAGCTTATATTCTTCCTGTACCTGAAAATACCTCTAAACATTTTGCGTCTGTGTAGGTGACTCACTACATACACTACAATACCTATTTTATTAATTTACAAACACTAACAATACACAATAATATAGCATACCTACCTATCTATTTTATATTTACACTTTAACTACACTTTAATACGTCACACTTCACACATCAACATTTATACAAATAACAATAAAATATTAAATACACGCGCAAGGCCGGGTGAGACCCGTAGTATGCGGCAGGCATTGTTTCAACGCAGACAAGCGGTGCACGCGCACTGAGGGCTCAGCCCCGCGCGGCCGAACCGGCCAGTCGAGAACTAGCGTACAGACGCGGTACCCGTATCGCCTCTTACTCGACGCGCCTCCGTTAAATAATAAACGATCCGTTGTTTGGGATGCTTTAGGGCTTCCGCTTTCTTTCGCGCGGTGACTACGACCTATGTGTGACCTATAAAATTACTATCTTACTCTTCATCTGTTTTTCCTTCTTACAAAACTTTTGTGGCTTTGTGTTGCATAGCATAATAAACTTTGGTTCAACTGTGGATTCAGACTTGCTTATTTGTTACCACCTACAACACCCGAGCCACCAAACTGGTGACCCCTAAGAACACAAAAGCGAAGAGTGAAGATGTCATCCGGTGAAAGCGACGATCCACAAGCGAACATCGCCACGCGGTCACGGAAGCGCACTAAAATGGCGGAATACAGTCCGGAGGTTACGCCCTCGCCGTCTGTCCAGATCCGGATTCCCCCATTTTGGCCTGAAAAACCTGCCATATGGTTTGCACAAGTGGAAGGCCAGTTCGCAATAATGCGAATCACTGACGACGCGACCAAGTTCTACCACATCTTAGCCACGCTGGACAGGCAGTATGCCACGGAAGTCGAGGACATCCTCACCGGCCCAGCTGATTACCAGCGCCTGAAAGGGGAACTCATCAAGCGATTGTCAGTGTCTCGAGAGAACAAGGTAAAGCAGTTACTCATGCACGAACAGCTGGGCAGCCGCAAACCATCGCAGTTTCTACGGCACTTGCAACACCTTGCTGGACCTGAAATACCCGAGGACTTCGTGAAGACGATCTGGACCAGCCGATTACCCGTGGGAATGCAGCCGATCATTGCTTCACAGCCGACGTTGACTCTTGATGCACTGGCGGAGCTAGCCGATCGCATCAACGACATCGCGATGCCATCGCAGCAGGTCGGCGAGACGTCATCGTCATCATCACCAATCGACGCACTAACACGCCAGGTAGCGGAGTTAACCAAGCAAGTGAGCGCTCTCACAACGCAGTTCAACCACCAACCACGATCCAGAGAACGAGGACAAGAGCAACGTGGCAGGTCATCATCATCGCGCAGGTCGGAATCCAACTACCGACGGTTCCCAATTTGTTGGTACCACTACAAGCACGGGACTAAAGCAAGCCGCTGCATCAAACCCTGCGACTTCCGATCGGAAAACACTCGGGGCAGTCAGTGATGGCGACGAACGACTGCCAGGGTTCAACGGGTCGCCTCTTCATCACGGACCGCGGTACCAATACCCAATTTCTGGTAGACACTGGTAGTGACATTTGTGTGTATCCGGTATCCGATCTACGTGAGCGCCGTTGTAAAACGTCTTACCAGCTCAGTGCAGCCAATGGTTCAGCTATCGATACATTTGGTTATATACAACTCAATTTAAATTTAGGCTTACGCCGCAGTTTTCCATGGCGCTTTGTCGTTGCCGACGTCACTAAAGCTATAATCGGAGTAGATTTCCTCTCATTTTACCGCCTCATAGTGGACGTCAGTAAACAAAAGCTAGTTGATAGCCTTACCAATGTCAGCATTGTAGCCACTATAGCTAAACCCGATTGTCTTGTCTCTAGTGTAAAGATCTCGACTGGTGGTAATAGTAAGTATCATGCAATTTTGGCCGAATATCCGGAAATAACACGCCCTGCTGGTACTCCGGGTATCATCAAGCACCACACTACACACCACATTCGCACTATACCAGGCCCCCCTATTTCATGTTCACCTCGACGCCTCGCCCCCGATAAACTCAAAATTGCGAAACAAGAGTTTGACGCCATGCTCGCCAACGGAACTGCTCGTCCGTCTGACAGTCAGTGGGCCTCAGCTCTCCACCTCGCGTCCAAAAAGGACAATGGGTGGCGTCCGTGTGGCGATTATAGGTTATTAAACGCCAGGACTATACCCGACAAATACCCAATTCGTCACATACATGATTTTTCACACAGTCTGTCTGGTTGTAAATTATATTCTGTTATTGATCTAGTCAAGGCTTACAACCAGATACCAGTTGCTGAAGACGACATTCCGAAGACGGCAATAACCACACCCTTCGGATTATATGAATTTCCTTTTATGACGTTCGGACTTCGCAACGCGGGTCAAACTTTTCAGAGATTTGTCGACGAAATGACGCGTGGTCTCGATTTCTGCTATCCCTACCTCGACGATTTTTTAATATTCAGTAGAACAGCGCACGAGCACGAAGACCACCTGCGTCAACTTTTCACCCGTATGAAAGAATACGGCGTACTCGTAAACACCGCCAAGTGTGTCTTCGGCGCTTCCGAAGTGACGTTTCTAGGTTACCAAATTTCAGAAAATGGAACCAAGCCCCTGGACAATAAAGTGACAGCTATCTCCGAATACCCCCTCCCAAAAACCGTCAGAGAGTTGAGACGATTCTTGGGCATGATTAACTTCTACAGGCGCTTTTTGCCTAATGCCGCGCAGATTCAAGCCCCCCTTCATGCCCTGTTGACCGGCTCCGTCAAAGCTTCCCATCCCGTCGAAATAAAAGGAAATTCGTTGCTAGCTTTCGAAAATTGTAAGAAGAGCCTGTGTAACGCAGCTCTGCTGGCTCATCCCGACACGCAAGCCAAGTTAGGCCTCGTCACTGACGCCTCCGATACGGCGATAGGTGGAGTCCTGCAGCAACGCAAGAATGGAGCCTGGCAGCCTTTGGCGTTTTTCACACGCAAGCTAAGCCCATCGCAGACTAAGTACTCCCCGTACGATCGCGAACTCCTTGCGATCTACGAGAGTATCAAATACTTCCGCCACATGCTAGAAGCCACTAACTTCACAGTCTATACCGACCACAAACCGCTTTGTTACGCTTTCCACGAGCGAAAAAGTAACTGTTCGCCGCGTCAGTATAGACACCTTGACTTTATCTCGCAATTCACAACTGATTTCGTGCACATTTCTGGGAAGGATAATGTGGTATCAGACGCCCTTTCCAGAGTTGACGAGTTGCAGACACCAGTCAGCATAGAGGTGATGGCCAAACTGCAAGATGCAGATCCAGAGCTCGCAGAACATCTACAAGCGGAAACTTCTCTTCGCTTGATAAAAACGATCATTCCTGGAAGTCGTACTGAATTGTACTGCGATGTCAGTACTCCGACTCCCAGGCCTTTTGTCCCCAAACAGCTACGTCAGCAAGTTTTTAACTGCCTCCACTCCCTCAGCCACCCCGGAGCTAATGCTTCAGCCAAGCTCATTGCACAACGCTATGTATGGCCCTTAATGCGAAAGAACTGCCGTGAATGGTCTAAGGCATGTTTGACGTGCCAGCGCACGAAGGTACACAGACATGTCGCGTCACCTTTAGGTCAGCATGCTTTGCCTTCAGCGCGTTTCAAACATGTCCACATAGACCTGATCGGACCATTACCGCCAGCTGGTGACTATCGGTATTGTCTTACAGCCGTCGATCGCTTCACGCGATGGCCGGAAGTTGTACCGCTTACCGATATCACCGCCGAAACAGTGGCCAAAGCATTCGTTGCGTGTTGGGTATCCCGATACGGTTGTCCAGTGGAAATCGTAACGGACCGCGGCGCACAATTTCAGTCGGCCTTGTTCCAGCAACTATCCAATTCCATCGGTTTTGATCACCGCAGAACAACAGCATACCACCCTCAATGCAACGGCTTGGTTGAGCGCTTCCACCGGCAGCTGAAGGCAGCTATCACCTGCCACGCGGACGCTAACTGGACCGAGTCATTACCGCTTGTACTTCTCGGCATAAGGAGCGCCTTCAAAGAAGACCTCCAAACTTCGTCGGCCGAGTTAGTTTATGGGGAGCCACTTCGCCTACCAGGCGAATTTTTCGGGCACAATGTCACAAGCTACACCACTGACATCACCGATTTCTCAGCCCGTATGAAGTCGTTCGCCGAAAATATACGCCCGGTTCCGACTCAGCACCACTCCAAACACAGAGTCTTTGTGTTCAAGGAACTTGCCACATGTAGCCACGTATTCCTAAGGGAAGACGCGCCACATGCCTCACTACAGCCCGCTTACACAGGGCCACATGAAGTTCTGAAGAGAAGTGCCAAATACATAAAAATCCGCGTCAAGGGCAAGGACGTGACAGTAAGCATAGACCGCCTAAAGCCAGCCTATATGCTGTCCGACGACGTTACACCGATGCGACGCGATAAACAACCCCGAGATCCCTCACAGACACCACCTCCTGACTTTCCACTAGCACGGACCACGTCTTCAGGAAGGCGTGTCCACTTTCCAGACTTCTATCGCCCGTAGACACGGTCTCTGGAGGGGAGAGATGTAGGTGACTCACTACATACACTACAATACCTATTTTATTAATTTACAAACACTAACAATACACAATAATATAGCATACCTACCTATCTATTTTATATTTACACTTTAACTACACTTTAATACGTCACACTTCACACATCAACATTTATACAAATAACAATAAAATATTAAATACACGCGCAAGGCCGGGTGAGACCCGTAGTATGCGGCAGGCATTGTTTCAACGCAGACAAGCGGTGCACGCGCACTGAGGGCTCAGCCCCGCGCGGCCGAACCGGCCAGTCGAGAACTAGCGTACAGACGCGGTACCCGTATCGCCTCTTACTCGACGCGCCTCCGTTAAATAATAAACGATCCGTTGTTTGGGATGCTTTAGGGCTTCCGCTTTCTTTCGCGCGGTGACTACGACCTATGTGTGACCTATAAAATTACTATCTTACTCTTCATCTGTTTTTCCTTCTTACAAAACTTTTGTGGCTTTGTGTTGCATAGCATAATAAACTTTGGTTCAACTGTGGATTCAGACTTGCTTATTTGTTACCACCTACAACACCCGAGCCACCAAATCTGTAAATGTTGAGCAAACTGAGAGTAACTCCCCTAAAAGTCTGCTACGGCATCCAAAGGCACGTGTTAGCGAGTCCACACTAACATGTTACCACTACATCCGCTAAAAGCCACTGAGCCACTGTCAATCAACTGAAAAGCCACTCCACAGCACCACGCTATCTGTCCTCAGTAATCCAACAACTGACCGCAAACGATTATAGACCGTGCTGATTATAGATAGGGCCGATAGTTGTGCGGCTGCGGAAGTGCCCAGAAGTTTCAGGCGCCAGAGGCAAACCGAAGCGCGTCAAGATTTAAGTAGTTTACGCCAGGAAGTCCGCTTGAAGCCGTCTTGTTTGGTCTGTGCAAGTCGCTAACTCGATATTGCACGCTCACTTTATGGCCAAGTTTAATGTCACGCTCTGCCACCGCGACTCTCTTATATTCGCCTCGGGAAACATTTATTAGTTTTCTCTTTGAGTCTTCGGTGCAACAAGTCAAAGTTTTCCGTTTCGGTGGTCCCTTTTGTTTTTGAATAACTTGGCACTTTCAATAGATTTATATTTTCCGCGAAGTTCGACGCGACGCGACGGAGCGGTGGGAGTTTCGTTTTATTTCAGTGAAATGGTGTAGAAGCTTGCGAAATATTTAATGATCGGTTGTTCATGTGTGGGAGGGTGCTAAAAAGTCATGGCGTCCTGATATACGTGTAGTTTTATTGAGCTTGTCGACTAGGTATACACATAGGAACAACACTAATAGGAGAACAATAAAATCATTCAATGCTGTTACAGCAGAGTGGTTAGTATATGATTTATGGTATGGTTAGTGTGTTTATGTATACATCGTTCAATATAGTTCTTATTTAGTACTATTTTTATTAGTACGACCTGCGAGTTATACTTTACTTTGCATAAAAAAGTAACAAAAAGTTAACAACGTTTTCAAATGTACTTAGCCCCAGATTCTTAATAAAAAATTCAATTCACGGCATCAATAAATTAAACCAACATTTAAGAAGCAATCTTCCTACTGGCATTTTTACACGGTCATTAGGTATAAATGGAATGGCTCCATCAAGGTCTGAATGGACGAGTGTAAAGCGATCCGGTTTAAATGCCGGTCTCAATCTGGGTCCGGGCATAAAACCGGCGGTAAAACGGAGTCTGCGGTGAGACGAGCCGCCGCCGCCCGCCGCCACCGCCTCGTGGGGCAAGCAACCAGCGACTGTACTAGACACTTTCATTTTAATTAGTAAGCAATAAAATAAATAAAAAAAAACTAAAAAAAAGATAAATGAAACTTTTGCGACGAAAGGTGTAAAGTATCTATAAGACTTCTCTGCTCAGTTCGTATTAACAAACTTTGATCTCTGCTTTTGTATTGATTGGTATTCTATGCTTTTGTGACAGTTTGACTTTACCAGTCTCTCTACAGATCTAGTCTTGCGGTAAGTGTTAACACCTCATTTATCATTTAAAGTCCGATGAGCTGCGCATGATCTTATAGTTGGTAATCTGTCCAATATACAAAAAAAATCTTATTGCAATTCGTTCTGTTCTTCGTCATATTTTCGGTTACAGAGTAAGGGTCCGCAAAACAAGAAAACGTATCATCAAAAATATGAAAACATGAGTGTTTCGCGCGCATCTTGCACCACATGCTCGATGGTAGTTATTATGGTCCAATAATAATGCGATCTCGTTCAGTTTGCATAATGCCATCCGCAAGTGGCAGCTTACCAGATATTTGAAAAGTTGCGAAGTGAACCCGACCCGGCGAGACATGAACATTGTATGAACTCCGCTTTAGAACTTAGCTTTTGATGTTTTCGCATTTAGTCCTTAGTTGTAGGTAGTCGTTTACTAGTAGTTATGCTGTACGTATGTGTAAACCACAAACACGTAAGTACTTAGGTATGTGTTTGTGGTTTTTAATTCACTTATTATGTTTCGGCTTTGCATTATTTGTTTTATAAAATAATGTTGTTATATCTCTTTATATATACATGTCTTTATCTGGCTTAGAGCTTTTTTAGTGCAATTAATTTGTACAGGCTAGAGAATTCATTATCAGGATGCTAAGATGTTTGCTATTGGAAACTTCTTTACAATTAGAGCTATGCTAAAATCTAGAATGTAATCTAAAGTTATAACTTTATCAATACTGTTTACAACCAAATGGCAAACTTAATAAAAAATATCTCAAACATTACATCCCATAATTATCTATAAATAAGTGTGTATACTACACTTTTCAGATATAGTATCTTACACAAAAAAGCAATTTTAGTCGAAAATTATAATGAATAAAATGCTTATATTTCTTTTGCCAGGTTTGATTCATTTCATTCGATTCACTTTGGAAAAAACTGAAAACTGCAGGCTGTATATTATAAGTCCTATACACATTAGTAAGTCAGTTATAAATAAGTTTTAAAAACCAAGGTAAGGTTTCCTAGCAAAGAAACTTAAAGCAAACTTAAATCGAAATAAAAATCCTACAATCTGGTACTTCCACACATAAGCTGAACCATTCAGGAACACCTGTACCTACGTCCAAAACACGTTCCAAAGAAACGTGATTCCAACGCAAAACGTGATAATGCTCGTAGCTTGTGGCTGGCAGTCGACAACCCGCTTGTCTTAACCTGCTGAAAAATAAAATTGTACTCGTCGAAAACCCTACAGACTACTCTGGAACCACTGTAGCCTTTATTGCAAACCACTACGGTTTAAAACGGTTTCAAACTGATATTTATACGCTTCGTTCTGATCATGATGTACTTTAAAAGTCAATTTGAACCCTATTTGTGACTAATAAGGCGCCATATGTGCGGTAGTCTTCAGACAAAATAGCGTTCATTGAAATCTACACGAATTGGACTGTTCTATATTGTTAAAGATTTTATACAGTTGAATGGTGTGTGTGAATTTTAAATTTTGAACCTTATTTGCAACTGCAAAGGGCTACATTTGCAATGATGTAAAAAGATTTGGCGCTGCGAATCGGATACAATTTGAGCTCTATTCTAAACGCAGGAAGGTGGTATATTTGCAATGGTGCCACGTAATATGGTATGCATCGGCCCACGCCAGACAAATATTTTTCCATTTGCACGGGACTCTCCCCAAATCGAGGATTAAGAGCATTGTGTCCAACTTTGGACTCTTTTGTTTTGGCGGTCACTCTTCAGTTTCGTCTTGGTTGTATAGAAAATAACTTTTTTATGGCAGGTATTATAATGTAACATTTTAAATAAGGATTAAAAACTGAAATTGGAATACAAAGGGTAGAAAACCTTTTTTACGAGCAAACAAAGTAGTAAAATCGTGTTATAAACTTTATAAATATTACGCAAACAGGTGTACGTCATGGCACTAATATAAATTTAATTATACTTATACAACCATTTCAAGGACAAGTGTCTTGACCAAGAAAACGTTAGGTACCTCGATTTCACTGCCTAAAATATATTTTTCCAAATGCATTAAGTAATCCCCACAAAGCGGACAGATATCGATCAGCAAACAGTCGCGGCACGAGTATCCAGGTGTCCCCCGCGCAAACAGTACCCACTCGCGCGCCGTCACCGCCCTGGACCCTCAGGGCTATATCAAAATGGCGGAAATCCCATATTGCCTACATCTCGGGACGGAAGCACGATTTTATAAGTTTAGGGATTTGTGTCAATATTTTACTAGGATAGCGGACGCGGACCCGACCGAGGTTATATCGTTGTATCCCGCTACATCTTCAGCCACTTATTATTACGTTCGCGATCATTTCGCCTCCATACAGAACTTTATTAATTTAAGACGATTCGCGAAAGTTTACGCGAGCGCCGTTGTTAATCGTTCCGAGATGTTAAAGTAAGTATTTTTGTTAGATACTTTTGTCGGGAACTCGCAAGTGTATCGTGATTTATGGAATACATTTGAGCGTTCACGGTTGGCGTGTCAGTGAAGAAAAATACGAAAATATGATCTGGAAGTGAGAGGGAAAGTATGGCGAAGTTCCACCATGTTTGGATAGCCCACTTGATGTGAACGAGCTCGGGAAAACAAAAGTAATGGAACATCATGTTTGCTTTCCACTTGGGTCTTGTTAACTCATGGGACTTTCTTTTGAATTTCTCCTTTGATTAATTTCGTATCACGTACGAATATTACTAATGTTGCACCACTGTTTTCTTAGTGCCGTCTCATTCTTTTAGGCCGTCTATGATTAGGGTCCCGTGATTTAGAGGGCACGCTGCACGCCTTTAAGCAGCCTAACAAATTCACCAGAGAAAGCTTATGATGACTTATTCGAAATCGATCGATTAAGTTCATAAAAATGCAGTCTCTTTGTCAATAGTTCATGTCTTTAAATATACTCATCTTCTAGTTCAACAGCTTCCGCTGACACTAGAATGGTGTGGATATATCAAGTAGCAGATTTAGAGATTAAATATTAAGCCGTATACCGAAGAGAAATCAATATTCTCAGCGCGTAATCTTGAACACACATACGTGTTTTCCTTCCCCGTATTTACCCTTATTCAGATTTACGCCACGTAAGCGGATACTGAGTCATAATCTTCATTAAAATCTTTGTAACATCGCATCTCAATTTAAAACTGAGTAGGTACACCTGGAGGGAACAAAGCGCGAGTTTACTTATTTACCGATTGAGAAAACCGAGGAACTTGAAAATGAACCGCAATTTGAAAATGAACCTCAATATTGTTGGGCCAGAGTATAAAATGGTTTGGTGGTGGAAGCGTTCGTCTCATGAGCTGGTGGTTAATTAAATATGTTAAGGGTGTTGTTTAAGGCAAAGAAATTGAGGCCGGTGGTGTGTCGCCTCGGGTTGTAGGGGAAAGTGGTGTGCGCTAAACTACGATGCCTTTTGCACGGTTAACGTGCTTTAGAAGTTTACTTAGAGGCGTTCAGTAATTAGTGTAGATTAAAAGTTACGAGTAGTACGTTCCTTTTTTAATATGAACGCAAGAATCTGCTCTGCTACTGTTGGCTACTGTTCAGATACGTTTTGTGTTGTATGTCGTGACGGTTATGTTTTGCAAGACCAAACGCGGGTAGTTGGAAACAACACCTGCCGCTCCGGACGGTGATACCCGCATTTTCCAGCCTTCTCGTGACCACGGTCGATGTTATTCGGCCGAAACGTAAATTATATACTTAGACATTAGTTTGTGCGCGAATTAGACCCGGTTTAGATAGTTATCAAGAACCGACGTCTGTTATAAGACGGGATATAAGTAAAGTGATACCTTAAAAACACGCCAACTAACTTTGGCTCAACTAGGAAATTTACTTGTTTTACGAGTCGTTTAATAAAACGCGTTAAATTCGGTTTAAAAATATATGAGGCGTAAAAACGTTATTGAGATAAATATTTTGAATAAGGAATGTCGATAATTGCAACACATTATGAGACATTTGATCTTGAACCTTTTGCATAATTTCTCCCACTCTGCGAAGCATAAAATGAGCATATTCTCTCCCTCTACCAAACGCCCCGCAGCGAGAGAAGTTAACTGAGCAGCCGGCAACTGAGCAAGTCAGGGGTTTCTTAAATTATTCCCCGAAAGATTTCCTAATTTGTTTCCCGTCTCGAGTCGTGCACATGCGGTTGGTGTGTGTTTGTGAATCTAGTCGCGTGAAGTTATAATGGATTGAGATTTTGGGTTTTCTGTCAAGGGAGGTTGCTGCATTAAGGTAGCAAAATAGGATTTTGACAATAGATATTGATTACATATCTTTCAGCCTCTTTTGATACGAACAAGGGAATTAAAAAAAAAACAATAGACGAGAAACAGCATTATATTGTCAATCACCATTGCATAGAGGAAATATATGTGAGTAAACGTTCTATTTGTAAAGTTAATTCTATTATTTCCGTTTCTTCCTGCCTACACCAGTGAGTAGTTTATTTATTTATCGACGTTATTGGATTACAATAAATACAATAAAAAGCTTTCCGAATTATTACAAAATTATCAATAAAAATCACCTTTGAAACTATCTTCCCCATAAACCAACCCAATTCCAGTAAAATCCGTGACTTGCTTCAAAAACTCGCTTCGGTAACCCTCTTGCTACTTCCTATTATAGGCCTAACGTCTTCCCACGAGAGTGCCTTATGCTTTCTGAACCGCCTTTCGGTTTACACACCACAAAGTGATCCTTAACACTTATTAATAAGATCTAAAATGTAATAACGTATGAAGGAATGTATTCGAGACGCGTACGTCCTATGGGCAATGTTACGTAATAGGTAAGAGCGGAACTGAGATTTTGTCAAAGGTAAAGAAAATTGGTTAGGTGCGTTAGTGGGTAATTTCTACACAGGGATAAGTGAGAATTATGTTCGAAAGACGGGAATTTTCTGTTTTGATGCTCGATTTTGTAATTAAGGAAGTTTCAATGCTTTCGTGTGAGAGGTGTGAAAGTTTTCGCAATAAGTATGTGGGGGTTTCCCCGAACTGTTATTTGAGTGTATATATAAAGTGCTATTATTATTTCAAGAGAGCTCTTCTAAAATAATGTCCATAAATTGTAATCCTGCAGCGAGAGACCATGACATTTTTCTTTCTAAACGAATTACACGAAGAAAACTCTGAACAAGTACAAAAGACGACGGCGGAAAATTAAAAAATTGAAAATTTAATTACATTGACCTTTGCCATGCTTCATCTCTGTAACAAGATGCAAGAGCTCTCAGCGGCCTGCGGTCTTCATTTGTGGGACTTTATTTTGTACACTTAATTTGGTTCATTCGTGTTTGTTCTCCGAATGCGGAATTGAAGGATTTTATTTTTCTTCTAAGTTAATTGAGAGGGGTGCGAGAGCCGACGCCGACCTCAGGAGGCACTAGGTACCTCTATAAACATTTATTGTCGCTGTACATCTCACTAACTTCACTTTTACAGAGTTTTATGTCCGAAAAATTTACGCGAACAACGCTGTGGAGCCTTTATTGCTTTCGTGGAATGCCGCCGGCACACGGCCGTAATTGAATGTAATTTCGTTAGCTTCTTTCGGTTACAGCTGTAAAATAAAATTTTACGTCTTATTTATTGTGTCGAGCTACAGTATCTGCGATTTAAAGGTCTGCGCGACAAAGCTCTCCTTATGACCCTGTTGTGTCTCAGTACGTCTCTAGTTTGCGCAAATAAAATGAATGTGGAAACGCAGACATCTAACAAGGTCGTACGAGTTTCAACATGTACCAATAATTGGCGAATAAATAGATAAAAAAGGTTAATTTTATAAGCTGTTGTAAGATGGGTATATCTTAGAATTTTTAGGCATCGTGAGGAGTGAGGCGTAATTTGAAACACCTAAACTGTTAAAAGGCTCTAGGAAGCTCGACACAAATTAATCAATAACATTAAGTAAATGAACCCGTAACATCGATTTATGTCCGCACAGAGAAGTGTATACGCAAATATTTTTTATTGTCTCAGTAAAAGTGAAATGAGCAATTTTATTAAACGCTCGCTTCGCTCCGGCATAATTAATTGGAGCGAGACCCATAAGTGCACGAAACCAATTACAACTCAAAAAGTAAATGGCGAGCAGTATTGGTTTTACCGCGAGACGAAGCGGTGAACATTTTAATACCAATTGCTTTTTAAATACAGAGTGAAAACGTCTCTTTGATATATTAATTAAACCTTGTTCACAGTATTGGTATTACTCAGCGAGTTTTCACTGGGTTTTCTTGACTTCCTCGCCATGCAATGAACGCCCAAGTAGATCTGAAGATGATGCCTATCGTTCACCTGTTTTCAAAAAATGGGAAAATAGAGTGACTGAAGTGATGGTGGTTTCAGTTTTGCCATGGGTTCATACCCGTAAAAAATATTCTAAATTTGGCCATACATAATTCCTATGAAAAGATCCTGTAAGGTTTGTGACATTTCTAAAAATGTTTAGAGACGTTTTAGTGATTAGATATACAAGTAATATTTATTATGTAAGTACACTAGACGGTCTGCTGTGTTAAGTTCCACATGTAAGTACGAGGTACAGTCGGCTGCCATAATTCAGCGTCATTATTTCACCTTACGTCAACGGCTCCGTAAAGGGCTTCGAGGGCCGTAGCCATGGCAACACCGTCTTCGGATTTACCGAAAATCGCGTCACAGCATACAGATTATCTTATTTTGACATAGGTACGGAAAATTGTCAGTAAAAATGACGCCTTTAAACATCTTCCGTGCTTCGGAAAAAACCAAAATGTAATTTTCAAAATATCATAGACTAAGTTAGAATCGACCAATAATCGATTCTTATTTTACAATCTCATAATATTAGTTATGTACCCTATTGTAAGTAGGTATAGTTATCTTTTTTTTAATAAACTCTATTAATAGTAGCTTCAATTTTGAAAACATAAAATGTAGGTCTAGCTATATAGGTAGGTAGGTACCTACTTATCTTGTAGATAGTAAAAGCTGAATATTATACCCGTTGCTTGAAGGCAAGACATCCGCCGGCATCTCAAACTTGCAGAGGTAAGTAAATAGTTGTAGTTCGAGCAGCCTGTGTTCAGCAAATTGTAATATTGTGTTATGAAGTCATTTGTCGGTAAGTTACAAACTCGATCTTGACTGTGTCGTACAGGCCTTAATGTTCAGTACACCTGATGCGACACTTTAGTAAATTACTTGGCTATATATATAGGAACTCGTTATTAAGTTACAAATAATTTGCTTCTAGGTTGTTTAATGTTTAATATTCAAATGCTGGATAAACATTAAGAAATGTATTTTATATCAAATAGTTTCCGATAAATCATAAACTTTTTTATGTAACAGTCAACTTCGAGTCCTTGCAGTAAACGCGTACTTATTATTATCACTAGGTATTACTTTTTATTCATAAAATGAGAAAACAAAGAAAACTTTCTACAGTTAGCAATAAAGAACAATGTTATCATAAAGGGTTATACAAAGAGAATGTGTTATGAAAGAGTTCAAACCAACTATTTATTTAACCTTCGAAACTACGCCTTAACTCAACACAATTTATATCCAGGCATACAGTCCAACAAACTCAAAGGGAGCTTAGAATAATTAAAACAAAGTAGCAATTCCCTTTACTAAATAACCAAAAACCACTCTAATAAAACATTTAACCTGTAAGGAACAAGAGCAAAAGAAGACGAAAAAATAGCAATTAATTCTGGACCGGCATCGCATCCGTAGTGTACCTACTCATATAAAGGAAGACAGTATTCCAAGTTGGGAGATCTAACCACGGAGCTTGCCATGACACTAGCCTAAATTTCAACCTATATCTGTTTATAATCGTGTGCTTTCCTCAGTCTATTGTGGATCGTCTCTCTTTCTCTTTTTCATTATTTAACTCCAGACTATTAAAACTTAGCAAGTATATTTTGTGGCTTATTCAAAAACTATACACATTTTTGGAAAAAAATTCAATTCACGTATATTAGTAAACATATAACTGTGTTAAGAATGATTAATTTTAATAAGCACGAAAAGAAGTTCCTGCCGATTTTCTGAATACCTATAGTAGTAGGTCTCTTTCGATGATAAGTTTTCGCCCGAGTCTCCGAAGTGGCCTTACTGTTTGTACTAGCAAGCCACCGGTTGCAATATGTGAAGCCATTAATTTAATTCAGTACCTACGTGCGGCCCCGAGACACGGTTTTAACCTTAATTGAGATTTAAGAACGTCTTGGCTTGGGGAGGTTTTGTGCAAACGCGGCGTAGGAGGACTTTTCTGTGTTGGTTTTTCAAGCGCTTTAACTGATACATGTTTCGGCCAACGCAGCCCGTCTCAGTAAACTGCTTGGAATCGTCACGTTGAAAAATAAAACGCCTTCTTCAATAAGCAAGCCTGTATCGCGTAAAGCGTGTCGTTCATCTAAACCTTTGTAGGTGTTATTATATCACCTACCACAAGGTTCAAAATAATTTCTGACTGAAAACAACGAGTGTATTAATACAGTAACGCTTTCAAGATTTTTGGAAAGCAAACCTGCTATATTATGCACAAAGCTTCGGTACAGACAAGGCGCTTAATATCTTTACAAGTTCATACAAAATTCGTTGTATCTAATTCGAAGCTTATCTTGCCATCTGTAATCTCGCCCTTGCTCACAGGAGATACCTCAAATACCTTCCTCCCCCGCGCCCCTCCCGCCCCCTGAGGCTCGGGGCACCCTCCGGTCCTCACTTCTTAGACGAAGTTCATAATACCCTATTAGCGGCGCACACGACCGCCAAACATGCGGTGTTACTTGACTTTTGAAGTACCGCTCATTTCGGCTACACTTTTAGACTGTGCTCAGTTTATTTTTTATTGTTTATAGGCTAGCGGTGTGGATGGTAAACAGGTGAAGCCTTGATCGTGACTAGCTCTTAAATATAACTGCGTGAACGGCTCGATCTACGAAGAAATAACCCAGTTCGATAGATTTGTGGTGAACGAGTATGGTAGTTGGTAACTCGGACTATAGTTCTATCGTTATAATCCCATCGGAAGCCCGTGCTCTTTTTACACGATTTTACTTCTTATCGAACAGCTTCGATAAGATTGGTAGCACTAGCCAAGGGCCGTTAACAAAGTCATTAACGCGTTGCCGTCCCCATTTTCCCTGTCTTAATTATTACAACCGGCAAAAGTATTCCCAAACACGATCTACAATCCAACAAATATTGTATAAATACGTAGGTAAATACCCCTCGAGGGAAGTCGACTCCGAGTTCACTGGAGCGAATAATAAATCTGTTGACAATCTTTAATTCACCGCTTCGCAGATAGGACGTCTCTTAATAAAAAAGGAATCTCCCTCGTTGATGGAACACCCCTTACTTAGCCGGGGATTGTTAAACAATGTCCCATAACTTCGTGAATATCGAACCTGAGGCAGTTACACTAAGTTTTTGAATCTAACTTTATGAGCGAACTTTGAAACGTATTACGAAAACTTGGTTTCAGTTGGCTGAGAAGAATCACTTTGAGAACCGTTTTATTTGAAGCAAATCAGTAGTTTTATTTTGAAAGAAATTTTTCATCTTACGAAACCGCAACCAAAGGCTGACAACCAATGACAACCAAAGGCAAACATCTTTTCATGTATACTTTTAGTTGCGCAGACGAATTTCCATCCTAAAATAGAAGATTTAAATTATACAACAAGCAGCATTTATACCAACCTAAAGCCGTAACCGGGAGGACTAAATAGCATCGCATAAAATGCAGCATGCAGTTACTCGCACGTGTTGCCTCGCCGGCCACTTGTTCACGACTGACGCCGCGTCCGGGGCAAATTGTAGCTTGCGCTCATCCTGGGGCACAGAATGGGGGTAGTTGGACAAACCCCGAATTACGGGCAAATGGGTCGCTGTAATTTGCACATCGCTGGGGAAAGTGCTTTGAGAGGAATGGCTCTTTACGAACATTCAACGGATTTAGGCCAGACGGTTACGACCTGGATGTTTTCTGTTTGGGATTAGTTTGTATTGTGTGATTTAAATATGAACCTATTCAGCCATTTAGGTAAGCCATGTTAAAGAGCTAAAGAAGTCGTATATGGGTGTAAAGCTTATTGAAAGTCAGAAAAGTAGTTAGGTACGAAAAAATAAATGTGTAAACCCCTCTTGTTTGTAGCTCAATGTGCCTATATCAACATCTATAGGCCTTTTAAAAAAATACGGTCACACAAACAATTTAAAAAAACATTGTACTTACTGGTGTATCTAAATGTGATAATTGTAATTCTAATAGTAGGCAACTACAACCGTGTACTAAATGAAATAACGAATCATGACGTAACAACTTACCGCCTACCTGTTTAGGTATGAAAATAAATCGTATCTCTTTATTAAAATTACTTTTAGTGTAATTATGTAAGCGCGTAAGCGGCATTTGACTCTTCACTACAGAATGATGACAGTGTGTTAGTAATTAGCAAAGTCCTACATGAAATCATCCTACGTAAACCATTCACAACGCAGCATCAACGCTATACATAACGTGACGCAGAATACCATTGTCCCGCCGGTCAGGGCAAAGCCCGTTCAATGCCGGCCGCGTTAAGCTCGCAGATCCCGACTAATGGGCATGCTCTTTGTGATGTCCCCCCGATTCAGAATGTACGTACGGCTCTTGAACTATAAACCTTGGTGTCAGAATAGGGCACGGAAGTTTGGAAATAGAAATGGTATTACCTCATATAGGATTTGGTCGTTGCATTTATATTTTGATACTAGGTATCAGAGATTAGGTATCTGTGTTAGATAACAAAACGTTTTAAATTAAAGTGGTTTACAAATACGATTTTAATCTACCCGCCGGCGCGGTGCCCGTATTATTTGTCACTTGTGTAGTTCTACCGCCTGGATTTAGATGCAATGCATACCCTGATATACGTTGAAGTAGCTCTGTAAGCCATATTAGTAGTATGTATGTCATTTACTCAATAACTCTTGTGTAGGTACCTATTAACTTTATCAAACGACACACCTAAAAATGTAAGTAAAGCTACAAGGAATTATATTAACTTTACCAGGTTTGAGTTAATACGAAAATAAATATCTGGAAATCATAACAAGAGTCGCCAAAAGTCGCCGATTTTGCTACAATTCACCACATAGCAAACTTTTATATTATTTAAGGCAGTTTCTAAAATTTAATAATTTGTTCCCTTCCCTCAGTGGACTGGGAAACTAAATAACGTCTAAAAATGTGAAAGTTTTCGACCCGGACCGTGGTCCCTGAAGACTGGGAATGGGACGAGATAGTCGGGTAAAGTTATTTTATGGAATGGCAACCCTTGAGTGACGATAAATATTAGCTGTTGCACGGCCATGCGATCGGGAAAGCATTTTGCGGTAACGACGAAGGCCCCAATAGGTACCTAGCTATATATTACTTAGGTACTTATTTATTTATAATAACAAGAACGGCATGCCGATTATACTCAAGAAAAATACAAAATACTTAATACAAGATCAGGATTGCTCACAGAACGTAAAAAATAAACGGTAGGACCTATTTGTGGTTTGAATTGAAATATGGTAAATAAGTAGTCCACACAAAAAAGAACTCAACTACTGCGCCTAATAATTTTATACTAGAGGCACTATAAGGCAAATCAGTTCAGAATGGGCAATCTATGTTTGAATTATTTTCCTATTTAGGCAAATTCCATATTAGACGCTGTACAGCCTAATCAAAGTCTTAGGCACTTTATTTTTCAGTTAAATTGCTTTACAGACATTCAATTTAGTTTTTCACTACAAAGTCATTTTGCGTTTTAGACAACCGGATCATAAAACATGATTGAGTCTTATAAAATTATTTTATCTTTTACTATCTTGATGTGATATTAAAAAATCCCCATACCTACGGATTTTGTAGGCAACAGTACTCAAAATCCATTTTCAGTGGTGTTAGAACCTGGCTTTCTTAAATTGCAGTAAACAAAATTAAAATGTTACCAGTGCCTCTTCAAATATTTATCCAAAATGTAGACCGAAAGCTACCTCTACTCTAAACCGCTCTAAAACAGAAACGACTTAGCCATCCGTTGCATATTAAATTCTAACACAAATATTGTACGGCTCTCCTGTTTCTCTCACATGTCTGCGAGTTGACGTATTTATTATTTATTTGGAAATTCACGTGGCGCGACGGACGACCCCTACGCACTATAATAACCTCAACAGTAAGACAAGTTCTCGCAAATCGATAGAACAGATTGTAAATAAAAACAACTGCTACAAGTTTGACTATTACAAGGCCCAAATGCCAATATATATCAAACTATCTCATAGATATCTATGAGATTGCTTTTAGCAATAAGGCTGCCCATTGTACCTTTACTTATCATTGTGTCTATTTTTACTTGAATGTTTGGGGAGTGCAATTATGATTAGTATTAGTTATTATTAGTCTTATAAAAAAAGATCTTATTAGCAGATGCATAACGATAGCAAGATGTTGTCTTTTTATTCTTTATTCATTGTTGAATTTCGACGTCTTCTTAATAATTTTCTCTTGGTCAGTCAAGTTGAGGTACTGCATACAGTGCCATACGGTTGCTCTAACCCCGAAATATGGAAAAATAAGTCATTTCCGCAGACATATTGACTTTGGCCCAAACGGAAAATGTACGCACGCATACTTTGGGGAATTGCATCGATACCGACCGTTTCCGGTTCCGTTTGTTCGGTAATATTGACGCTAGTGTGGCGTTATGAGGGTTTCTGCATGAAATATTGTACGTGGGACATATTTCTGGAGGGCATTTTATGATACATTTCTATTATTGATTGTATAGGTAGCGTTTGAATACTATATATCTAGTGTAAAGTGACGATGTATTTGATAGTAGGAGGGCGCGCTATGTTTACAATATGGTCTGATCAAAAAAGGCTTTGGATTTAAAAGGTTAATATTTAATATAAGGGCATTTTCAGAAAAAAGTGTACCCTCATAAAAATTATGAGATTTTTTTAAAAGTTATGTTTTAAGATTTTTAAAGGTCCTAGACTTGGCTACATAGTCTGACGAATTGAAAATTGTATCAGTAATCAAAATAATAGCCTGTTTTATATATAAAAAATGGTAAATAAGTGGACATGGTAGTGAAATAGTGGTCAGTTTGATGACAACTTAAAAGTCCTCCTATTTCTAAATTGTAGGCATATGACTTGATTTTTTATTTTTGTATACAACAGAAATATGACTTTTTTAGGAAAAACAGATATTTATCCTTAAATTGAAATCCTATTTTTCTTAAATTATGTTTCTTATTCGGTTTTGTGACAAGTGAGGCTTTGCATATCATGTTACTTTAACTTATTTCGTGGTATATCAATTAGTTATAGAATGCAATTTTAGTGGTAATTATACGCAACTAGTTAAACCGATTTCATACACTGTGATAGTATATCAGCAAAACCGAAGTGAAAAATAAATATTTTGCCCATATGCAAATATTGGGACAGTCACCATCGAAACCCCTAAAGCTAAGGTTACATGGCAGTTAAAATATAGAAATTTTTGTAAACAACAGCGTTGATAAATTAAAACAAAAATAATTAGATTTATTATCACATTCTTTATTTAACGATGTGTGAACAATCAACAATTGGTATTTTTATAATAATATTTCACTTAGAAACAAAGAGATCCACTTTTATTATTTACTACTCACCATAGCAATATTATTTTTTAGGACAAATTAACCATTTAAAAGTGATAGTATTTGCATATTTGAATATTTTGGTATGGTATTTGGAACATGGCATGGTGAGGTCTTTAAAAAAAGCCTGAAAATGAAATGTACAAAATTCTAGATACAAATTGCATTAATTTATAAATTGTACCTATGTGTAACAAGCCTTACGTGTCAGTTTGTTGACATTTTGTAGTCAGCCCTATATGTGACGGGATAAAAATGTCACTTAACCGACGTCACACTCACGGGAACGATTTAAAGAAAAAAGTTTTTTACATTCACTTAAGACTTTTTACAAGAATAAAACATGTTAAATGATTTCTAGATTAAATCTGATTCGTTTGGGACGGTTGAACGGCGTATGACATCTATAATAAATAAAAAATAGCATCACTAACCTGACTGAAAAAGTGGAGACACCTGCCGACACCAACAAAACACCCTTTCCCCTTGCGACACTTTGCCAAACTGACCGGTTTTTAATGGCGGCCGTGATCTTCTTTCGATAATGTTGCCATTTTCAATCAATAAAATGAGTTTAGTATTTCTCGATTCAAATAAAACCGTCACTAAACTGACATGTCCGACTGGGTTCAAGATTCGAACATTTGTTTGAAAATAGATTTAAACTTGTTGTATTAGAGTTTAATCTACAAATTTAATTTATGTGACGGTAAAAACAGTACTCTAAATGTATAACAAAACTTTTGAAACATGTTAGTAGAATTTTTTTTGGTAATCACTGATTATTCAAAGCTAGTGCAGGATGGGACATGCAAAAATCAGTAACTTTAAACATTTCAATTATTCATAATTTAGTAAATTAAACGTTTATATGCTTGGATTACTGATTAATTTGTTAATAAGTATATTTTATACCAATTGCTATTCCAAAAGTCACACAAATAAGTATATTTATGTCATAATTAAATGTTAAATCAGTGGGACACCCTAAAAATGGAGGGTACAAAAAAAAATGAAAATGCCCATAATTATATTTAAAAGGTTCTTTCATCAGCCTCAACCTTATTTTTTACTGGTTAGTAGATTTAATACCCGCGCCTACTAAGCAGTAATCATTTGTATGTATTCTCTTTTCAATTTAATATTTAGTTAAAAAATCAACACATCCAACGATTCTAACGCAGACTCCAAGCAACCTCCCCCTTGCCACAGGAAACGTTACTTTAACCAAAACGATTTCAATAACTGTCGAGGTTCATTGAATAGAGTTACCTCATAACATTTTTATTGTACAATAAGAGTTTTACCCACGGGGGAGGGAATGTTCTGATATTGGTAATATAGGACGGTTATACGGTATTTAGAGAGAGGGCGCCACAGTGCCACAGTCTACATTGAGTCCGTATTTAAAGTGAATTAAAAATAAATAAGTCGTAAAATAGAAACAAAAAATGTGCAAACCAGTGAAATTGGATCAAGTATTCCTAAGATTATAAAGAAAACTAAGTGAAAACCTAGTGTAGCAATATACATTTTCAAAAACAAGAAAAATATAACGATCGTCAGCTGTGTTGTGTTTGTGTTGTGTATAGTAAATCAAAACATTGCCCTGGTGACCTGAGTGATAAAAAATTCATTTTGGTATGTACAATATCGAACATTGAACCAAAAACTGGGTTTAAGAAGTGCGAAAAAACAATAACAAACATCTAGACAACCTAAAAAGTGCTTATCATCGTCTACCTGTAGGTCTGTAAAAAAACACGCTCGGCAGCACAATCAACGCCATCTATAAAAAAGATATCCGAGAGTTATATTGGCTTCAACAACTTCGTCTTCAACCCGGTATCGATCAAACCAACTTGGTTCTCCACATAACCAATAGAGGGCGCTGTTTACGAACTGAATAAATAATCATGGAAGAAATAAAACGTATGCTAGAAAACATGCAAAAAGAAATGAAAGAACAAAAAACGTACATGCTCGATATGAAAGAAGACATAAAAACGGCAATTAACAATAATATAAACGACAAGTTTAGGAGCCTGGAAATTAAAAATGAACATCTAGAAAAGAAATTAGAGGAACAGTCCTCAGCTATCAACAACTTAGAAAGATTCACAAGACGTAAAAACCTACTTATTTTTGGAGTGGAAGAACGAGAAAAATCCTATCATGATCTAGAAAAAATAATAAAAGATATAATACACGAGTACTTTAAACAAAAACATGAAAATAATAGTATAGAATCTGTCAGAAGACTTGGAAAAAAAGGCGAGACAATAAGACCTGTTATTGTTACGTTCAGTACCATGGGACTCAAAATAAAAATTCTGCAAAACCAAAAATGTCTAAAAAACTCACCGTATTATATAAAACAGGATTACCCACTGGAAGTCTTGAACAAACGCAGAGAACTACAAACTCAACTAAAAGAAGAAAGAGAGGCAGGCAATATAGCATATATCAAATATGATAAGCTCGTTGTTTTGCCTTTGCCTTACAAAAATAAAAATAACATCATACCACAACACCATACAAACAAAAGAACTTTATCTCAATCGCCCGAAATAGTGATAACAAATAACCAAAAAATTACAGAAAACAAAAAACATCCTGTAAAGAAAACCAAGACAGCTACTATAAAGAACTACATCTTACAAAAACCAAAACTTGCTCATTACTCTGAAAATACCTCGCACGAACAAATGCTGACGGCAGAGCAGTATGACACAGAATAGCAACCACAGAAGGCCCCTCCTTCCAATCTCCCAATCCGGCCGGTCCCCGTGGGAAGAAAAGACCGAAACCCTTCAGAGACAAATACCCCAGATAAGAGAGAACCTACAAAACAACACAATAACCTACTCTATATTGCGACATACAACGTCAGGACTTTATCAACAGACGCCCGCCTCCTAGAACTAACCGAAGCCCTAAAAAACACTAAATCCGACATAATTGGCGTATCCGAAACCAGAAGACTAGGAAATTCAATCCAAGAATACGAAACATTTATTTTTTACTACATAGGAGAGACCCCAGGCCTGTATGGTGTGGGGTTTCTTGTAAAAAAACACCTCAAAATGTACATCGAGAGCTTTACTGGTCTATCAGAACGAGTGGCTTTATTGACGCTAAATATAAACAATTACAGAATAAGCATAATACAAGCATATGCTCCAACAGATGCGGCAACTGACACGGCAATAGAGCTTTTCTACGAGACCGTAGACAAAGCCCTAAATATAGCAGAGAAAAACATAATAGTCATGGGGGATTTTAACGCCAAAATTGGTCAACCAAAACAAAAAGAAAACTTAATTATGAAAAACTACGGATATGGCACAAGAAACAACAGGGGTGAACGCCTAATAGAATTCGCATTTGAAAATAAGCTCTCTATATTAAACACTTTTTATAAGAAGAAAAATAATCAAAGATGGACTTGGCGATCTCCAGATGGTACCACTAAAAATGAATTAGACTATATATTGACTAATTTACAGAACAATGTGCAAAATATGCAAGTCATGAACTTGAATTTTCCTTCGGACCACAGACTAGTAAGAGCAACATTTCTTGTACAAAAATTAAAGTCGACCAGAGCAAGCTATACCAACAACTCAAGAAGCTCACTAAAAAATGAAGAAGAAATATTTAGATTTAAACAATCTCTTAACGAGCACAATGAAGCCCTTATAAACTGTCAAGAAACGAACTCTGTACAGGAATGCTACGATAATATAGTTAATGTTTTAGAGATGAGTTTGAGGAAAGCCATCATATGTAAAAAAGATAAAGAAAGAAGCAGCGTGATAACGACCCAAACCACAAAACTAATACAACGCAGAAGTGCTTTACAAAAAATCAAACCTAAGACGAGAGCTATGAAAAATGAACTGAAAGCTCTTTACAAACTAGCCAGTAAATATGTTCGAAAAGACTACTCAAGTCATAGAAAACATACCATAGAAAAACACCTCACTACTACAGGAAGTCTTAAAAAAGCTTACAAAGAACTACGATCTCATAAAACATGGATAGAAGGACTTCAAGGCCCTCACAAATTAATGCACGACCGGAAAGCCATCCTACACATAGCAACAAACTTCTATGAAGACTTGTATAGTGCCCCAAGTGTACGTCAAGATGGAGACCAAAGCGAACCAGATAGAAACGATACTGACGTAGAGATAAAGCCGGTGGATGAACTAGAAATCATGATGGCAATAAAAAGCTTAAAAGCAGAGAAGAGCCCAGGGCCTGACAGAATCACAAACGAGGCCATAAAAGCAGCCGGTGCCTTCCTAGTAAAACCTTTGACGCATCTATTTAATCTGATATTAAGCGTTTCTACAACACCTACACAATGGTCTGAATCGAATATTATATTGCTGTTTAAAAAAGGAGACCCAAAAAACATAGGTAACTACCGACCAATAAGCCTTCTCCCATCACTTTATAAACTATTCTCATCAACCATAGAGAAGAGAATTAGTCCTACACTAGAAAAAAGCCAACCGATCGAACAAGCTGGATTTCGAAGAAGTTATTCCACAATAGACCACATCCACTGCTTAGAATTATTAATTGAAAAATTTCAAGAATATCAACGCCCACTCTACATAGGTTTTATTGACTATCAGAAAGCTTTCGACACAATACTACATCCCGCGATATGGAAAGCTCTACAATCACAAAAAGTGGAAAGAAAATATATAAAAGTCATAAAGTACCTTTATGAGAACAGCACTAGTAAAGTGAAACTGGAGACCACAGGACCACCAATCCCCATCAAAAGAGGAGTGAAGCAAGGAGATCCTCTATCGCCTCGAATCTTCATAGCAGTACTAGAATCGATTATCGGCCAATTAAAATGGGATAGTGCTGGAGTTTGTATAAAAGGGAAATATATTAGTCACCTGAGGTTCGCTGACGACATCGTCCTTCTAGCAGAAAATAGCACAGGGATGGAGTCAATGTTACACGCATTACAACAAAAAAGCAGAGTGGCGGGATTAGAAATTAACTTCAGCAAAACAAAACTTATGACAAATGCCGCACAAAACCTTGTATTCCTAGAAAACTCACCAGTAGAGTACGCCGAGAAATACGTCTATCTAGGGAAACAAATTTCCTTCCAAAAACTTAGTAATGAGGCAGAAATCGACAGAAGAATAATAACGACATGGAAAAAGTTTTGGAGCTATAAGGAAATTCTAAAAAGTCAGATGCCGATGAAAGTCAAGAGCAAAATCATGGACTCATGTCTTTTACCTTCGTTAACCTACGCCTGCCAAACGTGGAAATTCACCAAAAAAATTAAAAATAAAATCACATCCTGTCAGCGAAGCATGGAGAGAAGTATTGCAAAAATCAGGAAATGCCAAAAAATCCGTCACACCAACATCAGGCAAAAGACAGGAGTAATAGATGCTCTCACATATGCTCTACAGTTAAAATGGAGATGGGCAGGACACGTAGCGAGAATGAAAGATGACCGATGGACAATTCGCATGACGTCATGGCCAGGACCTACAGGCACTCGGAAAAGAGGAAGACCTGTAACCAGATGGGCAGACGACATCATACAAGTCGCTGGTAAAAACTGGCTGACAAAAGCCAAAGACCGAGACCATTGGTGTTCTCTGGAGGAGGCCTTCACCCTCACTACCTGAGGGGTTCATGCATGCTCTCTACATTTAATAAATATTGTTTAATTATAAGAAACATGTTTACTTATTGCATGAAATAAAAGGCTTTTTTATTTATTTTATTTATACGGTATTTCAGAGGCGGTATACAGTTCTAGAGACGATACTGTTGAGTGCACAGCAGGTTAAGTGACTTAGAAACTCTGATTGTTTGTTGGGGAGTATGTATCTGCGGGGAATTTAGATAAGCATAGTTGGGGAAACATAACATAAGATACCATAGTACCTCTTTGTTTCACTTCAAAGATACTTCATCTTCAAGACAAAAATATATTTAACTGGTGACGCCTATTACCTATCAGTTTGCGAGAATGTAATTAAAACCAGATTCAGTAGTAAACTACAAACCATGAACGCCCAAATAAAGTCACTGAACGACTCCCGAATACCCTCTTAAAACTTCTAATCGCGACGTTCGCAAACAACTCATCAAGCATTTAAGCTTTAATTCCGTCTACAAAGTGTTACCCGTAAAAACTCCCTAAAAATGGGAAATAAAGTTTTATTCCACAGATTAGAAGAGACGCTGATATCGTGCAGTAAAGAAGATAAACAGTGACTGTATTGCATAGACAGCTTGTAAACTATTTCCCTGTCAGCAAAAGTGCGCGTTTATAGCGTCAAAGTTTATAGCGGCCAGGATACGCCGTAAAGGCTGCCGCGAAACCGAGTTGAGGTGATAAACTTGGCTTCGTGGCAGCTCCAGGTTAGTAAATTCCCGCTGCATTTTAACGAGTGCTCTTTTGAATTATTTCACGGCTTTTAGACAGTGAGTGCGGTGCAGATTGCCGGTTGGCTTTATAGCTTGCACGGTGTTTGTGTGTTTTAATGAATTGTTGTGTTGTGCGAAGTTATCGTTCAGATTTTGTGGTTATGCCTTTATGAATGTTTAAGCAGTTGACTAATTCAGATGGCAAAGCTAAGTAAATGTTTGTTTAACAAGTTATTTTAATTTAATTTGCCTGGTGTAGTGGAGTTAATACTTGCTTTGCATATGAATAGTTCGTTTTCAAGACTAATAACAGTACTATTATTTGCATATAATTCCAAATTCCTTTGAAATTTCAACAAAATCATTCGGTAATATAAAAACGTAATGGAAATTAACAACTAAACATAAATTAAACTAATCTAATAGGCCGCTACCTGTGAAATAAGTATACAAATTTGCTATACCTTCGTGATACTGTCCTTAGTTAGACGACGTTGTCTATTAGATGTATATCTCTACACGAAAGTATGTTTGGCAAAAGCCGATTTCCGCTCTCCGGACTCCATTTCCGGGTATTCGATGGCCGGAGGGCAATTGCTATTGTCGCTGCCGAATTGGTGCGCATTTAAATTGTCTTTCTTGTCTATGGAAAACATGTTCCACCAAAAAAATCGTAGCCTGACCCGTTCTTTACACAAAGCAATAATTAATAATCAGAATCTATTAAAATATTATACTTAACCTGTTATTGCCATGAGTACCTAATTGGTCAGGTTCACCATTTGTCCGGTATGTATTGTTAGATACTACCTCCTAGTAATTTGATTGTACAATATATTCGTAGAATAGACGTCCCTAGCTCCTTAAAACCCTGTGGAATAATAGCACACTTATGGCGACTCGAAAAATATTACACAAAATAAGACATGACGAGATATCTCGAGCCTCGGCTCTCTACTGCTCTAGGGTACGTATTGTGCTCAAGAGGGTGACCCCATACGAGTACTTCCCCAGTTTTGGGGGAAAAATGAATTGTTCCAGGACGCCGCTTTTATTAGGAAATCCGGCGGACATTCTTGACATTTCATTACGAGGTTTTAGTTTGGAGATCGCTTACTATTATTATTGTTGGACGAATTGGGTTCTTGTGATGTACTTGACTGCTCTTGTTTACGAGTCCGTGGGACGGAAAATATTAAGGGGCTTGAGTAAAAAATATTTGAATAAAATATTTGAATAATTTTGTAACGTGAATCGTGAATTCACTAACTTCGTTATGGGAGCGTTCAGTCAGAATTATATTTTTTGGCATGCAATTTTTTACTAATGCCAACGCAATATCGAGGCTAATGCGTATGAATGCTGAAGTAGTAAGACTTTCACGCGGACTCTAACTCAGACTGAGAAGCCGAACCGGGCCGCAGATGCCTAAGCCAACTAAATTTTATCAAAATCTGATCAGTAGTTTGGTTTTTAAATCACAATAACTGCAAATATTATAGTATTTTCATTGAAGTCTTTCTTTCTTTTCTTGTTCAAATTGTACTTGTTTATCTACAATATTGCTAGATTATAAAATCGAATCGTTTTCACATTAGACATAGACAACGACAACGAGTCCGGATCATAAATCATACGGAATAGGTCCTAGTTATATTAAATATGCACAACATTGTAATATTTCCAAACATCAATCACAAGTTAGAGGTCGTGTTAGCTCGCAGTTACTTCATCACGACGTACCCTCTCAACACGTGGCTGGAGCTTTCGATGCGGACTGACGCGCCCTTCTAACAATAAGTTCGATTAACCCCCTCCTTTCACTGTAATGTAACGTAACATTACATAGTATCTATAAATATAAATAACTAAGCCTGTACTGTCCCACTGCTGGGCAAAGTCCTCCCTTCACTTTCGTGATGAGGATAAGGCCATAATCTACCACGGGCTCCGGATTGGTGGATGACTTGTCTCTAAGATCATCGCTAAGATGCGTGAGACGGAGGTTACTGCTACGAGTATATATTATAAAGTAAGTATTATATTATATTACTAGCAGATACGGCCACGCGTTGCTGTGGCTAAGGTTTTTTTTATTGCAACAATACATAGAGATGTAAGTTATCTTATCTTTCAAGTTAGATCAAACTGCATAATATGGTGATTTGTTGATTAAAATCGGTTAAATAGTTTAGGAGTCCATCACTGACAAACAACGTGACAGGTAATTTATATGTAACTAGCTGTTGCCCGCGACTTCATCCGCGCAGACTATATACTTTACCATAATTCCAAATAGCTAAAAATAGACCATGACCTCGAGTTCGACATCGACATCCGCGATATATCCGCATATGCGATATCCAACATTCTCGTACGACATCCACCATCTTCTATCAAAATTACCATTTTATACAAAAACCTGGCATTTTATACCAAAATCTAACATTTCATACAAAAATCTACCATTTCCTACCAAAGTCTACCATTTTCTACGAAAATACCATGTTCTACCAAAAGCTACCATTTTCTACTAAAGTTTAAATTTTTCTACCACAATCTAAATTTTTTTTGTAAATCTATTATTTTCTTTCTAAATGTGCTATTTTCTACCAAAAGCTACCATTTCCTACCAGATTCTTCCATTTCCTACAAAAAACTACCATTTCCTAAATTAAATCTACCATTTTAACCGTAATCTACCATTTTACCATAATCTACCATTTTAATTTCAAATTCACTAATATCTACCAAAAGCTACCATTCCTTTCAAAATCTACCATTATTACCAAAAATCTACCATTTCCTACCAAAAATCTACCATTTTCTACCTTTAATTTATCATTTTCTACCAAAATCTACCACTTCCTACCTTTTAAAGAACATAGATACCTACTAAGTTTGAAATTGATCAAACCAATAAAACACGTTGTTCCATCCAAGCTTTGCAACCCCTTTTCACCCACCTAGAGGTTAAATTTAAAAAAAAAATCTTAGTGCACACGTACGTCTCTTAAGGAATATGTGTACAAAATTTAAGTTTTGAACTCAATATTTTGCATTGCATTGTTCAGTTTTGAACTAAATTTTCTGATGAAAAATATTTTGCAACCCCTCTTTATCATTTAAGGGGCTTAATGTTAAAAAACTATGAATGTATTTAAATAAATCTTTTATATAATGTAAATGCCAAGTTTGAAGCTGATCAGACAAAGAAAACACGTTGTTACACATAAACGATACAACCCCTTTTCACCCCTTTAGGGGCTGAATTTTAAAAATCACATTTTAGTGCATTCCTATGTCACTTATAGCATAATTGAGCCAAATTTCAAATATGAACTAAATCTGATGAAAATATCTTGCAACCCCTTTTTCTCACTTTAGGGGTTGAATATTAGAAAACGATGAAATACGTGTTTAATGAAATGTTTTAAAGAATATAAATGCCAAGTTTGAAGTTGATCGGACCAAGAAAACACGTTGCTCCATACAAACTTTGTAACCCCTTTTCACCCCTTTAGGGGTGGAATTTTCAAAAATCCTTTCTTATTGCTCGCCTACGTCACATAAGGAATATTAGTGCAAAATTTCATGGTTCTAGACCAAGTGGTTTCGGCTGTGCGTTGATCGATCAGTCAGTCAGTCAGTCAGTCAGTTCTTGCTTTTATATATATAGATAATAAGAATATTATACCTATTAGTATCAGTTAAGAATTTTACGTGTCCGATGGGAAAATTACTTGCAACTTATAAAGCTTGAGTACTGAACCTCCACCTATACTATGCGCTTGTTACGGTAAAAGGAAAGATGTCGTATCACACTCGTTGAAAATATCGTAACTTCTACCACTGGACAAACTGCGAAACATGCCCCGCAAACTCATTACAGAAATGAAAGAGTTCGCCGATCATAGCCGATGATTGATCGACTTTACACGGGAGGCCGCCTTAGAGTTCGAGAAGTATCGAATTACCTATTTATTCACTTGCCGTTGAGTGTTTGAGTTGCGAGCGCTTGGGAGTCGATATCTCTCGTCTATATTATTATGGGGGGAATGAGGGAGAAACGGTTTCATATGTCGTTTAGTACCGTAATTTGTCAAGACACTGTCTAATAAATTAAATGCATTCACAAACGAAACAAACCTCAAGGAGCTCGACAATATTTTCATGCCGACGTTGCGGCCCTCTGAAATAACACTGTTGAAAAACTTCATTCCATATTCATTCAAGCTCCTTCCTATTTGTTTACATTTCAAGGAACCACGGCATTGTTCTTGGCATCGATTTTTTTGGATGTACTTCCATATGTTTTTATGTCATCATAGAAGGCATCGCTACCAACGGTGAATATGAGTTTGGAACTTTTCCATTAAAATTTGGCTATACGATTAGAATAAGCTTCTATATACTTTTGTATAAACCAATGGTTTATATGGTTTATATAAAGAAGCTTAGTTTCTTAAATAATTCAAAACACACTGAAACTATTTCCAGTGATTTGCCAACGAATAAGAAACTCATGAAGAAAACATTGTAAAACATTGTACCGTCTCTGGCGTTTACTTAATTTTTAATAAACGAGACTGTCTCACCTACACAAAAGCAATTGAGTGTACAAAATGCAGCCTTAAGCCCCCTACAGACTTAATGCTGACTCGGCTTAACCAGATCTGAAATGCGCTAGCCTTAATCCACTTTGAATAAGAACAGCTGTAACGTCTGCCTTACAAGATCGTTTCTTACAGTCTATAGGTACCTTAGCGGGATTTTGTTTCGATTTATATGTTGTAATATAATGGCTCTTAGCTTAGAATATAATATAAGCGTTTCGGCTGAAGTACGATGGCTGAATTAAATAGTTTGTAATGCCCCTAACGAAAATAAGTAAGATTAAAAACTGCTAGTATCTGTTATAACTTTAAATTCAGTTAATAATGCATTATATTTTTGATATTCGTATAGATAAAAGTACTTTTTGTGTCCTCACACACCTATAAATGCTGACTGTAGATAGTTTAGTTTACTTTTATTGTTTAATTTTTTCATTTCAGTTTCTGTTGGTTATTGCGTTTATTTCCTTTGCTTGTAATAAGTTTGCATTCTTTTTACATTAATTAAACTCTATCAACTCTCCCTAAAACGCGTTTACTCAAAAGCGAATACCATCAAACGTGTGAAATTACTTTAAAGTGTTTTCGACTTGCCGGATAGCTCTTGCCCCGAGAGAGTGCCATTTTGGCACACAAGCTCAACAACACACATCCCAAAGCAGTCAAAACTTCACTAACCAATTAAAGTTTCAAGACATTCGAGTAAAAACTTCGCCGAAATTAAATAGGATTTGATTACATGAAAGGAATAACCGGGGATGGAGTTCGTGTTTGAATAACGCTCTGTCTTTTAGTTTGGTTTCTTGCGTTTGGAGGATTTTAAAGTTTGTCTTTTAGTCTGAAGTGAAATTATGAAGCGTCTTGACAAAGATTTTTGCGTTATTTACTCTTTTCACGCGATTACTATACTTAGGTGCGAGGTTACTATACTGTTTCTTACCTCTGTCTTTACTAATTAAGTACTATATACTCTACTAAATATTCTACAATTAATACTCAAACTAAAACCAATTTGTCAAGCTAACTGCTAATATAATAATAATAATAATTCAGCCTGAAACTGTCCCACTGCTGGGCAAAGGCCTCCCCTCACTATCGTGAGGAGGGTTAGGCCATAATCCACCACGGGGGCCTAGTCCGGATTGGTGGATAACATGCCTCCGAATTAATTCTCGGGCATGTTGGTTTCCTCACGATGTTTTCCTTCACCGAAAAGCGAGTGATAATTACGTACATATGTTTTAACAAGAAACACATTGGTACGTGCCCGCACTGGGATTTGAACTCGCCACCTCCGTTTTCGAAGGCGGACCCACTAGGCTACCACAGCTTTAGCAAGCTAACTGCTAATAAAAGTAAAATACACACCTATCGGTTTCCAACAACGTATTTATTTTGCCCAGAAACTCGTGCTGGTATCTAAAGAAATTTATGAACCTCAACATGCAGGTGGCTAACGAGATCAAAACCCACAAATACTCCGAAAATAATAAACCTATTACAAAGTTTGTCAGCAGACACCATGAATTTACTAAACATTACCAACAGCAGCATAGTTGGACTCTCAATTTATTTAATTTTGTAACAACGTCGCGGTATGCCATGAGAAAAGCATAAGGCGTGCGTGCGAGGCTCAACTTCCCAGCCCGGTGTTCATTAGAACTTAGACTTCATGAATTTTACCAACTTTCCTTCATAATGAACACTAAAAGGAGGCAAGTTTCAACCGCTTCAAATTTTAATACCCGCTTTGAGAACCGCGGACACGCTTTACGAAATTGGCCGTATGTATGCAATACATTTATTACAGTATCTTAGCTCGTGACAAGCGAGGGCAGGTTCATTTCTCTCTCTCTCTCTCTCCTCTTTGAAAATAAAAGGATTGCTCCTGTATCGTAGGCACCGCTTACAGACAATATAATTTCACATATACATAGCACCCAGACCAGAAACAAATACATGTGGATTTGTTTAAGCACACAAATAAAAATACGCATTCCCATTTATGGGTTTATTGTGAAATTTGGTAGGGTACAATACCTACATTTATATTTTTGAAACTGCGCACCTAAAGCTACCTATCATAATTATATCGTGATAATATCAATCAGCGGAATTAGTTAAAACCACTCAGTTATGTCCGTCAGGTAAGCCTAATGTAATACGGCCATAGTTCACTGTTTGATTGTGACACTACGGCAGTATATATAAATGCCCTAGTTGCTAATAACGGCCGAAATCAATATTGTATCTCCTATCCAAGATTGAAATCGATCTTGGATTGCTGCCTATCGTTCGATCGATTTCCAATCTGCGTGCCTTTATACACCAATCCACGGATCGGTTATTGGCTCGTTTGACCCTAAAAATGGATTGGGATATCAATCCCAGATAGCAAGATTTGGATTGGATTGATTATTAATTTCGGCCGTTAGTCGGTAGTCGGCAGGCAGGTAGGCACATGACATGGTAGGGCCAAATGTTTCAAGGAAATGTAGAGTTAAATGCAAACAGACTGATTTGATAACGACTTCATTGGTTTCAAGTTGCACTACTATTTTATGTTTTATAGTGTGTCGTATGGTATCCATAGGTAGCCGGAGTTAGAAATCCAATATCCTCTCTAACTTCGTTTGAAATTAACTGAACTCTCGTCTGTTTGTCTGGCTTTTGAACTGCCTTCAGTTCATAATGTCCGTGTCGGACTGCTATTTCAAATGTATTTTCATTAAAATACTTATGCGCTTTCAATTTTAGTAAGTTTGGTACTAATTTCTTTGAGACGCCATACTATAGTGTTTTATTTGTTTCAGGTTATTATTGGTTCACCTTGATAATTTTTTCAATCTATTCGTCCCTTTGTAAACTTAAATAACAACTTTTTACTAAATGCATTACTTATGAAATGTTTTACTTAGTTTTAGTTTTAATTTTATTTTTATATTACTCAATGATTTGTTGCAATGAAATTTGTGCGTGTGTGTGTGTGTATGTGAGGTTTAAGATGGCCGCCCCCACAAAATGGCGGATTATACATTTTTTTTTTCTCAACTCCCTCAATATGGGTTTCAAATGAAAGAGCTTGACTAGTAGAATACTATAAACTATGACAAAATTTCAAATCCAAAATAGCCGCTTTAACTTTAAAGAATCTAAAATATTATATTTCGGAGGATTTAAAATTTAAAATTTAATTAGGTACCTATACTTGTTTGTATTCTGTCTACCATTATTGATATTTTCCCTAAAATAATTATCACCCTATACGACTAAAACAATTCCATAATATTAAGACTTTGTTTATCCACAATAACTATAAACAATGGGATCGTTCAATTTATCAGTTCGACTATCAGTTTCAACGCGAAAAGAACTCCAATTCATCTAATTTCGATACCAAACTCAATAAATATTAAATATCAGGGTACTGGTACCCTTTGAAGTGTCTCCTGTTAAAGGGTCGGCATCTAACCCATTGTAACTTGGTGAATTAAATTCCTCAGCCCGCCGAGCCAGTTTCAAATAATAATAATTGTGATAAAGATATGGTGGCGTAAGGTTTAGTAGCAGGTATTTACGGTAATCCGTATTATGTTATTCATTATTTTATCATTTAATTAATTTACTGGAGAAAATTGTATTGCTTATGGAACATTTTGTTCGATCTAAAATTAATGGTATAATTAGCCGTAATCATTTTATAAATTAGTGATAAGTCAATTTGTAAAATATCATCCAGTGATTCGAGGTTATCGCTTTATTTTTGCCCGACTGCCTGAAATGAGAGCTATTATAAAGCAGTATGTATGTATATGTATTAATTTTAATTAAAATAAGTAGGTAATAATTTATTTTATTCAGTTTACTCTTGAATGTGGCGCCCAACGCGAAATTATTTTATTCGTAAGGTAGGTATTTAAGCATTCAAAATTCATGGTTAAAAAGTTTTATCCTACTAACACTTTTATTGATCGAAGTACCTAATCTTCTCTATGTATAAAAATGAATCCCAATTTCCCTTGGTCACGGCATCACGCGTGAACGGCTATACCAATTTTTCTAATTCTTTTTTTGTTGTGTTTTGTTGAGAAGGTTCTTATAAAATAGTAGTTTCAAATGGCTTATCCGATTTTCATGAAATTATCTTCCAACTTATGAAAAGCTATTAAACCATCATCATATTCACCTTTTTTTTTTAAAGTACGATATAAACTGTGAAACACTCAAAAGGCTCGAACGATTTGCATGAAGTTTAGTATGCAGATAGCTTACAACTCAAATTAATATACAAGCTAGCCGTCAACATAATCATCATCACCGTTTTCCATCAGTGCGGTAAAAACTGCGAAAAACTACCTCATTTGCATAAAATTTGATTTGCAGTAAGCTTTTACTCCCATTTAACTCATTAACTACAAGTCATCATCATCATCATCATCATTATTGCCGTTTTCCATCAGTGCGATAAAAGTTGTGAAAATTACCTAATTGGCATGAAGTATTGTATGCAGATAGCTTATACCTTGACTAATACATAAGTTACCAGTCTAAATCATCACCGTTTTCCATCACTGCGATAACTAATACAAAAACTACCTAATTTGCATGAATTTTGGTATGCAGATGGTTAAAACACACATAGACTACAAGCCTTCCTCGTCATTTTTTTTTCATTATCACCGCCCTTTACCATGAAAAGTGTTAAAAATTACCAACTTCAGTACTTTGAAGAGACAGACCATGAAGAACAAGTCATCATCACCAACATCATCAACGTTTTAATTCTTGCAAATAATGTTTCATTTCATTTTTCCATCAGTGTGATAAAAACTATGAAACGCTCAAACGGCTGAACTGATTGGCTTGAAGTTTGGTATGCAGAAAATATATTTCAATTTAATACGAAGGCTAGAATTCATCATCATCATCACCATCATCATCGTCATCAGCGTTTCCATTAGTATAATTAAAATTTTGAAACGCTCAAACAGCTGAACCGATTTGCATGAAACTTGGTATGCAGATAGCATATTATTTCAATTTAATACATAGGACTACAAGTCGTCATCATCATCATCATCATCATCAGCGCTTCCATCAATTTAATAAAAACTGTGAAACGCTCAAACGGCTGAACCGTTTCAAATTTGGTATGCAGATAGATTATAGCCCAACTTAACACATAATTATGACTTATGCTACCAGTCATCATCATCATCACCATTTTTATCAGTACGAAAAAACTATAGAAAACTGCATAATTTGTATGAAATTTGGTATGCAGAGATAGTAGACACATAGTCTTCATCATCATCATCATCACCGTTTTGCATCTGTGCAATAAAAACTGAATAACTACCTAAGTTCAGTACTTTCTCCGACACAAATATTAAGCCACGCATAGGCTAAGGAAGTCGTAACTCAATGATCACTGCGCTGTATGTCTGTCTATGTATTAGGATTTGTACAGTATTTTTGCACTGTCCTCCATGTCATCTATGATCATTGATGACACAATAATACTCACGAACCTTCCAAGTTAATATAAGTGTTGTATCTGTAACGCGAGTGAAACCGCGGGGTGTAGCTAGTTTTAACATGAATATTAACTACAATGACACTAATTTTCTTTTGTCAATTATGATTTAATTTAAAGACATTCCGCCGCCGGCCCGCTTCCAAAAAAACCTATTCGTTGTGCAAAAAATGACGCCCTACGTGGGAATAATTTTCAATGTAGATTCCTAGGTATACCTATATATTTTGTACCGTTACATTGCAATTCATATGTTAGATGCCAAAAACGGTAAAAGTGAGTTTTATTCGTGCAAGCTGAATTAGTTTGCCTCACGCCCGTAATGCCCCTTGCTATCGCATGTACAAACAGAAGGGACACTACCTACGTACCTTCATAACCAAAGTTTTGAGTGTCGATAAGTGTATCGATCGTACTCATTACCTACGCGGTCCTCGTATCTGGCAGATAAGGCAATGCGGGTGCTTAGCGAACTCGCAGCGTACCCACATGTGCCGATGCTGTTTTGTTTAATTTCTCAAATAGAAGAATTGTAATAAAAATAGATTTGTCCCTAAATATTATACAGCCTACCTAGGTACATTATTTAAAAAAGAATCGCAAATGGTACATTAACATTCAATAATTGTATTTATTTCATATTTTACTTTGAATGGAAGTAGTAAATATCGGATTGATGTTAAACTTAATTTATGACGAAAATTTCCGAAAATCATGTAAGTTTTGTATATATTACGTCCAATTTTTTTTTTTAATTTACTACTTTTCTTTCATTACGATTTATTCATACGATATATGTAGATAGATACCTAATAAAGTTATAAATCCGACCCAAGATCAAATTAGACGAAAACATGTTTAAACGTCATATTTCATCATTTTAAATGTTTTAATTAATTGAATTTTAACAATTTCTTTATTTGCGTAATGTTTTATAAGTTTTACCCTTTAAATAAACGTAGCAAACCGTTATATAGCAAAAAAATGAGCAAGTGATGCCTGATGCAAAAATTATTATTATTTAACTTTAAAATATACGAACAAGAGTTAACAACCTTACACTGCCGTAATTTAATAAAATTAAGAATTAAAGATTTAAGCAAGGTAATGCCCATTAACTATCCATGGTAATATACCTGTATATTTTCCGCCTATAGGTACATATAAAACAAAGTCGTGTTAAATACACCATTTATAACTCTGGCTGGAATGATTTTTATGATCTTTGCAAAGTTGGATTTGTCTCCGCTCGGAACTGCAGAATAACTATGAAATTATTGGATTAATTCACGAAAACCAAAAACAAGATTATTATATATAATATTATTCTCATAATTTTCTATGAAAATTCTTGACAGGACAACATCTGTTGTGCCAGCTAGTAGTAGCTAGTACAAACACATACCGCAACTGTCTAGGAAAGATATTGATTTTTCCAAGGTCGTCGAATCAGCTGTTTAAGTCACAAAATCACTACATGAGGATACTTTTTTTATATTTAATTAGGGAACCCTGGTAATAAGATATAATATTCTTTATCAGTCACTTTTTACTTTTCTGTTTTTATTTTGTAGCTGAGTTAAGTAATTTTTATTTTCTACAGTTTAACACAACACTTGACTGTTTAAAAAATCAAATTATATTCGAGATTTTTTTGTAATTTTTTTTAGATAGGTATGATAAAAAAAAAAACGTTATGATACATTTTTTACACAAGTCTTACAAAATATGAACGTTTTCACGGAACCCTGGCAAGAAGATGTGTTCTTTATCAGTTACTTTTTACTTTTCTGCTCAATATATTTTTTTATTCTGTTGCTGAGTCATTTTTATGTTCTACAGTTTTACACGAAATTTGACTGTATAATTCGATTTTTTTTTGTAAAATCTTAAGGTATAGATATAATGACAAAAAAATTTTACATTATGATACATTTTATTACACAAGTCTTACAAAATATGTACGTTTGCATAAGGTTACATTTTAAAATGTATTTGGATGACGGTGCTGGTACTCAATTGGGTTTATTTTATTAAATTGGAAGCTATTAAACGCTGACACTTTTATTTAGAAATGTTGTAAAGTTTTCAGACTGTGTCTTTTTTTCCGTCAACTTTTTATTTTAGACCGGGAATATTTTTTTATTTTAATCCGAATTTTATTTTTAAAGTAACCACTGAAATCATACCGAGATAAAGTTCAAGTTACGTTAATTAAAACAACACAAATTTAAAAATCACTCCGGTTAGTATACGTTTTTATCCACGTTTAAAGCTTACTATTGCAGCCTGAACCGTTAAAATGAAGTGTTACGAAATGAAATACAACAAAAGGTGTAATTCAAAACGCAATTCATTATCCCGGTGGATATCGCGAAAAAGTAATATTTCAACGGAATTTCGCTAAACAAGACGAGAAATTTAATATCTTAAGTCCCTCGGTGGTAATTAGCGGCAAAGCTGCTACAGGCTGCTTTCAGGAACTTTATTAGCTGTTAATAGAATTGCAGAGAACCGCGCGGAAATATCGCCGTTTCAGTCGTTTCAGCGGCCGACGGAGCTCCAACCTGTTGCCGACGGGAACGCCTTCCGCCCATTCAACGATTTTCCTGAAGATCAGCGACTTAGAAAAAAAACCCTCTGAAAAATACTAAATCTAAAACTCACCATTCTCAGCGTCAACTGCCCGCGGACTGCAACGCAGCAACGTTTTAAAACACAAAACTAATCTAATTTAACAAAAACTATAGAACATTTTTTTTACAAACTACAACTTGTAATTTTTCGATTTAGAAAAAAATCATAAAATCAAAATCACTACGAAAATAAATCGATCGTCAACCATAAAACATAAATGGTGAGTCAATTAAGAAACTTAAAAGGAAACGTTGTTTTTAGTGCGAGCGGCGGCAAAGTTAGTTTGGGAGATGGACTTTGAGCAGTTGGTACTGTTACTGGAGGCAGAGGAGAGGCTTAGAGCCAGGTGTGTCGCCGCCGCCGCGGCTGACTGCAGAGTGGCAGCGAGGCCGGTCGGCCCTAGGGTCCACCCCTAACGCCTGCGCACTCCGCCCCGTCCTCCGCGCATGACCGACATCCTACCCGTAACTGGAAAAGTGACTCCTCCGACGAAGATACACCTTATGTACTAAATAAATATTGTATCGTAATAGATGTCGATACCGCACATAATTTTGACCTAGTTCTCGATTATCATCCCCACCATTTGGCTCGACCTATTTTGTGACGCTACGCATAGACCTGAACATGAAAAATGTTTCTTTGTCCTATGTACTAGGATAGCACGCCCCGGTATGCTTCTAGGTAGAGAATGAAAGATAAGCTCCGCCGAATGTGTTACACTTTATTTCTGAAATATTTCCCCGTACTTTTTCTTGTTAGTGAGCACGTTGTAAAGTTCCCGTATCCCGCTGAAATAACCGTTGCGGAGAGAGCTCTGGTAGCCCCGCGGCATTGTGTGGAACTTGGACATGATGCGGCTGTCTTGTCCGAGAAATATACGCATTTCGAAACACAGAGGTATGCCCAATTTATACGCGTAGTCCACGCTATGCCCGCAATGCGGCTTCCCTTCGAAATAATGAACACTGTTGTTCTTGAATATGTGCACGCCACCGCTCCTCAAGTTTACTTTGGAGGCAACTTCTGCTGCTACGAGCTGTAAATTCTCCTTATTAGTGGGATAGGCACTTTTATAGGCGTGTGGGTAGGCTAGATGGTGTCCGTCTCTTTTTAACGAAAGGTAGATCTTAGCATCATCTTTGTGCTTGTTCATGATCTCCTTGATGAACACCGTTTCATTTTCGGATGCAGCTGACGGTCCGGGATACATGGCAGAGAAGCCGCTGTCCGCCTTTGGACACATTGCCCAGTTGTCGTCGAAGTTTCGACTGATGTCAACGCCAAAGCTAACTCCGTCATCGGCTACTCTTAGATTCTTTCTCCAATGTTTTCTAATCTGAAATTATTATACCATAAATTAATCCTCCCGTAATGGTGTGTATAATCGGTGTTTTTTTAGTTTTATGTGTAGGTATCAACATGGAAACTGTTAGTACATCCGGAATTTTGCAACCATTGAAGAAGTGAAGATTATTGGGTACTAAATAGATCTTAGTTGTAATTTTTCGCGCAAAACATACTGTTGTCATGTTTACACATTCACATTGTACACATACACATTGTATTCTTTGATGCTCACTGAATACAATCATAAAGAAAACCTTACATATCTTGAATACTCAAGCCCATCAGGGTTGGTGCTCGGCATGATAACCCATTTGACCTTCTCGATCATGTCTTTATTCTCCTGGCACCCGACCAGTTGCTCAATTATGAATAGAGCAAAGCCGACGGATTCTGCGCCCGCTTCTTGTCCAGCGTCAATCACAATTGTCGGCCTACCTTCGTCCTCCTCCGTCGCCTGTCTTTTGTCATGAATTACGACCTGGAAACAAGGTTCAAGTGCTGGTGCATAAAAATCTACAATGTCATTTAAAGAAGCAGTGCTGTCAAAATGTTTAAATGATGCCATATTATAGTGCTGGCCGATGACTTAGTGGATATTTCTGTAAAAACTTAGAAGATTTTTTTACCAATATTCATACAATCATTCAATTCATAGAAATCTTGTTCTGAAAAAACTGCATAGAAAAATAATACTTAGGTGTATGACATTTAAGGCTCTAATTTTTCTCTGAAGGAAGATTCGTATATTAGAAAAAATATAGAGAAGATTAGGTTCACAGTTCAATAGTGAAGGTATACCTCATAAAGATGTCTGGAGTCATACGTAGTTAATATATTAGTATTGATGTCTAACACGTCTCCACAAAAAGTCTGTAGGGCTTTCATATACACTGTTAACTGTAAAAAATATAATGTAGGTATAATTATATTACTTTTAACAAACGAGTTGTAGGTTTATTAAATTTGTTTTTATGCAGGAGTAACATTTGAGCACGGAAATTGGCATGGTAGTCAGCTACCAGATATTATTGTTTTAGCTCTACCAGCTTTAAACTAAGAGTTAACAAACGATGCTTGGCCCTCTGGCATTGCTAGCCTATGCTCGTATAACAGTGTGAACTGCGAATTGTGTACGGGAAGTGTAACTAAACTTGCTCAATTTCTTTTGCCGACAGCTTTTCGGTTTATACTCGTACTTTACACAGCTATCTACATCACTTCTAACAATTGCTTTTTAAACTTACAGTACTGGTTCCAATAGCAGCTTCTTCTACGCAGTATGCCTCGTCTTGTTCGTGCAAGGTTTCCAACATATTTAAGTAGCAACTTGATAGAGTTTTGCAACTGAAACAAAGAATGGCGCACCAAGTCAGTAGTAGGTAATATAATATTTTATGTTCAAACGTAAATAAATAAATAAATGCATGTTACTATAGAGAGAGGTTGGCTAACCGTGCGTGTGCGCTTTGCAATTAACTGATGCTGGGTTCGATTCTCGGCACTGATTTGTTAGCTTTATGGTTCTTAACTAACTTGAAATAATGGGGCGTAAAACAACAATTTAAACATTACAATTTTATTACTCACCCACATTTTGATGCCCAAACAGAAGCACTTGCTAAAACAAAATTATGAATACGGTGACTTAACTAATCGATCTAGTGATATTAGTTAGGTACCTACTCGTTATTTTCAGTTTCTTTACATTATTATACTTACACAGAGAAAATATTGTTAACCATACAAAAGTGATGTATTTCATCATGAACCTTATATGGGCGATGCAAAATTTTATTATTACAATTTTATTACTGCACAAATTCGATTACATTGATAAAAGTTGGTTCAGAAATAAAAGACTACGTAGATTTGTATCGATATTATATTCTTATTGCAATGGTGGTGCAGCCGTCTGGTAGTATTTATCGACACTTTCACTATCAGCTTCGTCGCTACCGTTATTCCCATCACTACCATTGCCCCTAAATTTATGAAAGCCCCGGACAGGTGCAAACTCGTTTCTGATATGCGAGGCGAATACTCTGAAACCTGCATAAAACTCCGGCAGGACCCTCCTAAGTAGACCCTCTGGGAAAACAAACTCGTATCCGTCTGTGAGTTCCATGGTATACGAGTAAGGGGAGCCAGCTGCCCCAAAAGCGTAATCATCGCTGCCACCAGCCGCTGCGTACCATTTTCCAGCGCTTAAAACTCGGAAAGGTTTTCCGCCTGCGTGATGCACTGCGTCTGAGACGCGCTTGGCCAAAGAATGCATCTTTTTCCATTCGTGAGGCAACAGATGTTCCGTATAGCCCCATGGGTACACTAAATACTGCCCATAAGAGTGCAAAGAGACGTAAAGCTTCATCCTGCCCGAGTTTTCCAACATGATTTTTCTGACTATCCGCGTTTCGGGTTCTGAGAAAGGCTTGGGTCCGGCGTAGGTCTCCATGTCGCAGGGGTTGTTAGAGACGCCACTCACTCCCCACTTGTAGCCGTAGTTGCGGTTGGCGTCAACGCCGTAGCAGACGCCGTTCTTCGATCGTGTTTTTCTCCACATACGGTTCTAGAAAAAGGGCGAAAGAGAGCTGTTTATGGTTAAGTAGCTTGATCAATCTCCTTCTCTTGATTTTACAGACAGTTTGGATTCAGACATCGTAGTAATGTAGATAACTTTTTTGAGCTGCACTCGAGAACAAACCGAACTACAAATTAATAATGTATTCTATTCATCAAAAGTTGTACTCTTAAAAGATTCAAAATAATAAGTTAATATATATAAAGTTGTACTCTTTGTTTAAAAGAAAAGTAGAATAATTAACTTACGCTACTACTACTACGGGTGTATTCGTAACCATCAGGGTTGACAACAGGCAGGATGTACCAGTCTACTCCATCCAGCTCGTGCTTCCTCGCGTCAGGGTCACCAGTGAGACGATGGATCAGGTACAAGGCCATGGCTGGTGCGACCCATTCTCTCGCGTGGATACCTGATAAGCAGATGTTTAAAATGATGAAGGGTTTAAAGGAGCCGAATGAAGGACCCAGCTATTTTCTGAAAGACTAGGTTGATGCATGTATAAGTAGGCGAGGACTTCTTGCCAAATTTTTATACGTCGTGTCGTTTGCTCATGCAAGATAGCCATCGTCAGGGCTTTGATCAAGATGAGCTTAATACGAGAACTGGCCATGTTAGCTGGATCTTCTAAAATTAGGACACTACAGATGGTACGTACTAAAATGCGCAACTTTTTGAAAAAGTGAGACAATCTTCTTCATCATCAGTTCATTTACGAGTACAGTTAGTGTTTTTCAACCATGTTCGTATCCTCGTACTAAGATCGTTATGTATTTTCTAATCGTATTACTAATCAATTATATATTTATAAAATAACTCGGCGCTGATTAGCATTGAACAGCCAAAATATCACTTTAATATTCGAAAGAATTACCTGCATCAATAAATATAATAGGGTTCCCCGCTTTAGGATTAGTGGATATCTTGGTCAGCTTTATTTGCCTTCCCTGATAGCTGTCGCCGCGGTAGTCCACCTGCACTAAGTCGGGATATTTGACGCCTATTAAGTTTTGGAAATCCAGAATCTGAAATAATTATTATGGATTATAAAGTATTGGTCAATTAACGAACTGATGTTATATGATTACGGCTCTTTGACAAATCAGTTATATCTCTCTCTCTGAATTCTATTGATAAATTGAGTAGTTTTCAATCTTAATACATCAGAAATAAAGTTTAAACTTAAGAATGAAGGTGAGATAATAACAGAGTAAGTACTTTAGATAAAAACTAAAACAATTGAAATAACTGGGCACCTTTGCTAAGAAGTATATTTTTGTGGTTTTATTTATCAGGAAACTAGACTACCGGAAAAGTTTTTTGTAACTTCAGGCTTTTGTCTTCATTTATCTTTGAACAGCCGTTTATCTACTTTGCTTTACAAAGTAAAATAATGTGGTAACAACTTACTTTCTGATAACTATTATAAGAGAACACGTCGAAGGAAGAGGGCTTCGTGAATCGCCTTCTAGGCTCGCGATCCTGGGAGTCGAACGTCCTGTGGAGAACAAGTTACGGTCATGTCAGGAAATGGAACAGTGTTCACTTCTCATCACGGAATGAACGTGGTCAGGCATTCGATGTCGCTGACGGTTGAAGAACGTACCGTCCATAATTCTCCTGCTTGATCTCGTAAGCAGCGTGAGCCTTGTCCACAAACTCCATCATGAAGTTCATCTTGGCCGGCGGCACCAGCAGATCCATGCTGTCGTTCATTCCTCGGCTGCCCTTGAGCATTTCCACTTCACCTTCGGCATCCTTGAACGCGGATACGGCTTGCAATTCTTCGGTGGTTTGCGGGATTACGCGCATAAGAGTGTAGCTGGAAACCAACGTGCAAGTTAATTCGGTATACACGTTTTGTCATTTACGCGGTACGTCATGAAACTCAATTTGACACGAGCGTTATAGTTTTACGTTCTTGTAGCAAATATTAATCAGTTTTTTGTTTCGTCTAATGATAATATTGAGCCAGCCTTCAGGTAGCTCTAACTAGTTTTTCAGGCTGCCCAAGAGGCTTCTGACGTAGCTCACTAGCGACTGACTTACTTTTCATATTTGTTGACCTCCCCACCAACTTGCCACGAAAACCCGAAGACACCTAAAATAACAAAATTCAATTATATCTTGTAACAGGTCGCGTGTAGATCCAACTTTATGATTCCGGATAACTTAGTAACTGTTAAAAAATCTGCAGCATATAAAAGAGTGGAATTCATTAGCCATCTAAAAATCATCATCATTATTTAAACCTGTACTCGTATGTATATTTGCAACTTGAACGTCTTCTTTATTTTGTGAAAATAACTTTTATGTACTTTATTCCATCCCAACAAATTAATACAAAATAACCTTCAACTAATTAAATGCAGGATTGGTACCTATAAATTCTTTCAAAAGCTTTCTATTTCGATTCCGAGCGATACGTGATTCTCCTGAACACAGTGTACCTAATAAGATAGCAGTAGATAAACATTCTACAAGATCATTTGGAATCGACCATGTGATGCACTTTACACAGTTACCATTACCAGGAGTTGTTATGTTAATGGACGTTGGCAAGTTATCGAAGACAGTTAAATGAACTGCCTTATTATACGAAATTAAAATGCCTTGACGCACTGATTATGGTGTTAAACACCGTCTGTTAAAGTGTAACACGCATGACAACGTCACTATACTATTTAGAACGAAAATTATGAGCATGGCGCGCTATTTGTCTCTTCTCACTGATTTAATACAACCAGCTAGGATATGATCGAAAAAATAAATTGTTACGTGTCGGTCGATGGACCTACTAATCGAGGCTTTCAATTTTAATTGTTTGATTAATTTATGCACATCTCAACTGGTAATAATAAATCGTATCGTTTCTGCATTTTAGCAAATTTAATTGTGCCCGAGCATTAGGCATAACTCTGCATAACGTTGACGTCATGTTCAAAAGATTATATCGAGTTCTACCTCTGACATACCGTTCCATTGTGCACAGAGAAAAGATTATTTGCGTGGAGCGATTCTTTAATTTGTGGCGACATTTATCGTGTTCCTGTGGCTTCTCGTAATTGAGCCTTTACGAGGCTTCCCATGGACCAATTTCAAACCAATTGATATCATTAGACCCGCTCTTTGATCGCTGCCTGAATCCCTGCCTATGTTAATTTAATAAAATCGTAATATTTCTGAATTAGCTCTAATGCAGCGATGAAAATTAAAGCCAAGTTGAAAGAGATGGTTCCTTTTGATCGGTTATTACTTTGCGATCAATGTTTTGACGTCGCTCCTAATAAGCGGAGCAATCAATTCGTTACCCGGTAATTTGTTGGCATTTGTAGTGCCTCTTTTTCTGCCTAAAATCATTCTGTAGAAAATTTTGATATATACTTAATTACTTATTGACCAATTTATTCAATCACGTTATTAATATTATACGTAATTTATTTTTTAGGGGTGGAGTCCACTAACACTTCTCCCATAATTATGAATAAATCACAGTTAACATTGTCATACATTTGGCAAATGAAAAGCTACGGTAATAATAATTATTATTGGTAGCAAAGCTGTTATGAGCAGGCGAGCGCATTCCATCTGGTGAGCATCGTACTCTTTACTCTTTTGCCGGGAATTAATTAAAAGGTATGTTATCCACCAATTTGGGACTGGCCTGTGGGAATGGCCTAAATCCTAAAAGGGAATTTGTTTTGTGATGATGATTGTATTATATATATTTATTCTGTATTCATAATAAACTCAAGGTCTTCGACTCGATGCAGAATCGATTACAAATAGCTACGGCAAAATCAATTTTCAATCATAATGTGAAACACAGATATTTTGATAAGGATTAATTGCTGTGACAGGTGCGTGTGACACGCATCCTACTGATATGAAAAATGTTAAGGTTTTAATGTTTGTTTGTATGGCCTCGATATTGGTGACTTCGAACGTCCACGATCCTCCAACGTTTCGCCGCCTGAGGGGACGTCGCGTGCACGCGGCGCAATCGCGGCGTTTATTTTTTGACGCCATTCTTGCAGCGCGACTTCTATGATTAAAGTCACTTCTACTAAAACTTGTTTTGTGTTATGAATTTTATAGGTCAAATGTAAAGCCACTGCTATCTACTAATCAGACAACTTTTGAGTCAGTTCGCTTTTCCTCGCATTCCGCAATTTTCAAAGTTACATAAAGGTGGTAATTTATGGTCCGGTAAGTATAGGTAGTAGTCGTATATTCATGTTTTCTCTCAGGAAATATTAGTTTCCTGTACATGAAAGCATTATGTAATGCTTTTGCTTTAGCATAAAATATAGTGAATACTATGTCTGATCTACTAGAAAATTGGGAAGTCACGTGCTATCGACATTATATAAAATTTAATAACGTTATTATGGCAAAAAAAAAACATTTTTTCGACTAAGCAATACTGCAAGTTAATTGAGCCCTAACATTGTAAATACTACTGTTCTCTCTAAAGTACTGTTTTCTGTCTTCTGTATTCATCAGATCAGCTCGCTGTCTTCGAAATTGTATTGTCACTAGAGCTTGACACGCATATAGATTCACCATATAGATAACCTATGACAGGAGCCGGCTTGAATTATAACAGTTTCATGAATTTCTATACTAGATCGCGAATCCCGAAAATTATTTTATTCACGAAGAGTTATATAATAATAATTTTCAGCAATGTATTTTAACTATTTTCATATAAAACAAACGTTACGGAGTAGATATTCCATTTATAATATTATTATTATACTTCAATTTCTCTTTTAAAATAGGTGAGAACGACTTTTAACATAAATAGGTAACTAAGTATCTGTATGAATATTTTAACCGAATATCTCTTTCAAGTTCCAGTTACATTGAATTCACTTTCCCTTTGTCCCTTCCCTATAGCATACAAACTACGCTTGGCGGCTTTGTCCGCGGAGCCAGGAAGACTTCCTAGGTAAGTATCATATTGTTTAATTCCAGAACCTCCAATTACAACAATATTTATGTTTCTTAAATATCTTCAAAATGTAGAAGGTAAATTTACTACCTACACAATGGTACTAATATTTTATGCATTTCGTTTCTCGCTTGAGAAACAGCTCATATCATACCGAGGTAATCTTGACAACAAACGGTAATTGTATGTAATTATAATTAAAACAAAATAGCAAAAAACAATAGAGCTCTATAACTTCCTTCCTTGTGATAATGACACTCACCATAAACAAAAACGCACAAACGGAACATTTTGAAAACAACTGGCACACAATCACACAAACTATAATTAAAAAGTTGGCTGGCACGTGCCGCGTTTTGTGAAAGTGAGCGGAGAGCGCGCCGCGTGCTTGCCTCGCACGGATCTCTTGCGCACTGACCTGCGCGCGCGCAACGTAAGCCAACAAAACTCACCACACCACTTGGAGGATGTTGGAACGTAACGGTACATGATCCTGATTGAACGGCGCCATAATAATATGTAGGATTATTAAGAGTCATGAGAACATTTAGAACTAATATCTTGGGAAGCTAGTCCTCGCTCTCCAACCACGAGCACTAAAATTTCGCGAGGAGAATTATTATTAGGCTATCAGCCGGGGTGCGGTTCAGATTGGTGAATCACGTACCTCCGAAATCACACTCGTGTAAGTGGCTATGGAGGGGGTTCTACGAATCTAATAAAAATAATAAGGAAAAAAACATCATCGTTATTGCATAATTGGATAAGGAAAGATGGCAAATATCAGATGTTTTTTACCAACGGAAATCTTGGAGATCCATGCTACATTTTTAAACTGGAACCTTTGATTATTACATATTACAATTACACAACCGCTGTTCCAGACGGCCAGAATCAGCGTTTACCTACTTTAGAATCTGATGAATAAGCAAAAACAATATAAAATTTCAAAGGAAACTTAAATATCGCGAACCATGAGTGTTTCATTTCACGCCTGATTGCCTTTAACGGTGACTGTTAATCTATGTTGCAGCTAGAAGACGGTTTATTTAGTCGCTCTAGCTCTTTTAGATGGTCCAATTATTTTAATGTTCATTGCTTTATATCTACCCACATCCCATTATGATTTTGATAGCTTTCTGACCTCATACCTCATAAAACCTACAAAACAAAAACTAAAAAAAGAACCCCATGACGATAGCAGTGATTTTTGTTCTTATGGTCATGTTGTTTTCGACTGTAGTAGCTCATGGAAGACACTTACAGATCGCGCGGCGAGAGTTTGGCTTTGACCTTCGGGTGGAGGGGATTACTGCGCATGGTGTGTAGGCGCATGCGGTGCTCTGATTGGATTGCTCTGATTGTGTGCGTGACAGTACCCATGCGCAGTAATCCCCTCCACCCGAAGGTCAAAGCCAAACTCTCGCCGCGCGATCTGTACCTACCTGTCGGTTAGCCCCAATTGGCTTTAAGTAAAATGATTGTGTTAGGTCCAGACGAATTTCAAAGATTCTGGCTTTTGCCATTTAACCACGGAACCTTAAGACACTGACAACGGAACATAGGAATTGTTTAAAGATCGATGACAGATGCTGCACCGGTTCCTTCGTGGGATTCACCCACGCGCACCATTGTAGTATTATGTACCTCGGAATAGAAGTAACAGATACGTTGTCAGGGTCGCCATTAGATATGATAAATTTAACACGCTGTTGCATTGCTGTTGTTGAGAAGTAAGGTCTCACAGCTTTGTATTTGCTGTATGTACCCACAATTAATAAGTCATCAAGTGCGTGTGATCTTGTACATACAAATCTTGCTTGTTTCCTGTTTCGTTTGATATTAGTATTGAGGTTATACGCGGTGTTAACAAATAGCACTATTAATATAATATACATGACTATGAAGAGAATGGCAACATTATTATTAATAGGGATTATCTGGACGATTATCAAAAACTTCATTTTCCATAGCAATTTCGATGATATATTTAGTTTTGTTGTTATAGATAAGGTTGTTAGCTCCTAGGCTGACCATATTACATTCAATGCAACACTAGAACGAAAAGTTGTTCTCACTTTTGATTTGGCTTCGATGTGGAATAACGTATCTTTGGATTTTGTTGTGCTTGTACTGTGATTGTAACGGAGTCTGGGTTGCTCTGAGCCCTGAGTCAGTGTCATTGTGTTACATGTATAATCCGGAGGTCAGGGAATCGAACCCGCAACTCTCCGGTGAATGTATTACCTACCTAAGTTCAGCTAAGGTTTTGTAAATGAAATACCAGAAATAGTAATGCCCAAACGAAATTGTTTATTAAAATAATTGAATTTATACAATGAGAATGGAGGCCTCCAGTGAGACCTCAGTTCCGTGGAAGACGGGGCTTTATTACAGTCAAGATCTTATAATTTAAATACTCTCCTACCTATTCAGTGTGCCAATGGTTGCAATTTTGATATATATGAAAGGCCTAATCGGAGCCGGATAGCTCGCGGTTAAATTTAGATAAAGATTAATGCCAGGGTTGCTCTCGAGTAAGGCAGAAGGTTCGAGCGCCACCCAGCGTGGGCGCTGGGACCTTGTGGTTATATAAATGAGGGTACGAAGGTGGGATTGGTACTGTCCTGTACGGCACGCCGGCACGCAGAAGGAAGCGACGACCTGGCGGGCCTGGTACGCTCGCCGTTGAAGGTCGCAGGCCGACGGCGTCACGCCACTAGATGGAGGGCAGCGGGCGCTCACCGCACTCGAGGTTTTCCGCTCAAAATGGCGGTCCTCCAATGAACTGGGGGTCCTCCAACGAACTGGGGGTCCTCCAACGAACTGGGGGTCCTCCAACGAACTGGGGGTCCTCCAACGACCCTGGAACGCGCCGTCCAAAAGACACGTTACAAGTTGTAAAATGACGAAAATCTCCTGCCGGGGCGGAGGCCCGGCATAGGAGGAAGAGGTTAAACAAGGTTAGGGCTGGAAGCCCTAAATGATTGAAAAGATTTGAAGTGATTTGGTACGCTGGACGACGCCGCGGTTTATGCACGCGGGCCGAATAACTAAAACAATGGCTCACCTTTAAATCAGGGTAACTGAAGGCGTGACCTCGCGGCGGATCCGCGCCGGCCGCGTGGTCGAAAAGAAGGGCAGTCTTCGCCCTTTTGGAACCCGCGGGACGCACGCGGACCACGTGGAAACGTTCGTCGGGTTTGCTGTAAAGAATAGGCGTGATTAGCATTACGAACGAGCCAGGGGCGCCCGAGAATCGAGGCGAGGGGAAAACCACGCGGTGCTTACCTGTCGGCGGGCCTTCCCGTGCGCGGGAGTCGCTGCTGGAGCGCCGTCAAAGCGCGCGTGGTTTGCCGATGGAGCGCCGTCGAAACTTGGGACTCACTAAGCGCACAACAATCCAACTCGGCACAAACCACGCACTAGCACAAGGGAGCCCTAAACACCGACAGCAAAACGACCGGGGCTCCGCGTAAGTTCGGAAAAAGAAAAAGGCTCGAGGTCCGTTGCGCGTCGGTTTTATACCCGTTGTGCTGGGAAAAAATCGGTAGGACCTGAAGGGCGGGGCTGACATCTGCCGCACCAAACATCAACTGATATCGATTCTCAAATTTAGTCGATTATAATACTCGGCGGCAATCCAAAGATGGCAGACGCGCCCGCCGGGATTAACTTTAGTAGAGATCGATATCGGTATTTAGTCGAGTGGCGACATTTGCGCGACCGGGCGAAGCCAAACCAAAAGAAAAAGGAACGCGAACTGTCAACTTGTCGCCCGTCGTCGGCGCAGTCAATCTGTCACCGCTGAGTTTTCAAGCAAGACTCGTAAACAAAAGTAAAAACAATCCCCGAAATTACAGGGGTGAGAAGGCCTGTGGAAAGAATGACTATAAGTTAATGTTTAAAGGGTGAGTGTGAAAAAACATACGTAACAATTGTACAAGTGTCATTGTCATCTATAACAATAACTGGTCTACCACCGTTAATTCATTCACCTACGATTAACGGAAAACATTTAGGTATCTGAAACAATTTAACTTACAATAGTGAAAGACACGACGTTTCTTCCAAGAAAATAAAATAAACTCTCATTCTATTTTCGTAACTGGTTTTAACAGAATGGAATGATTAATGAGTGTAAGTGAGCTTGAGCGAGTGGACGAGTGATTTTCGTAACCGTAAGTCACCGAGAATTGCAAAACAATATTTTCCCGAAAAAGCTAGGAGGTTTGTGAGATTACGATGTCGTATATCCTATTGGTTTATAAACAATCTGAAATTATCTTTAATCGATATTAATTAATTATTAGGTATTGCATTACTTAATCCTGAATCAATACACCGTAGTCTATCAATGCATTGCATCAAGTGTTCGACACCTGTCTGGGTCAAAGAATAAGTTTACTTTTGACACATTTCGCATGTCGTCGCGTTCAATGTGATTCATGTTATTTGCTGTAACTAGTGAAACCAGGATGATTTGAAACAAAATACATTCACCTTGGAAACAATACGTACCAACATTCACTTTCTTTATTCTCTCCTAAATCACTCCTTTTGTATGCGCGGTCGGTAGGCTGTACCAAGCAAACAAAACGCGACACACATGTATGATCCATACGCAATAAAAACTATAGACATGAAAAACATTGACGCTTGCATGCTAACTAATATTTATTGGCACGTAATAAACTGGCATTGTATTATTAGCACGACGATTTGTTTCCATCTATGTACGGTCGGCATCAAAAGTAGCTTAACATCTTCGTATCTTAAATTTAATATACACCCTAAAAATATACATTTTGCGAATGTACAATTGAACGGCCTCTAAAGTAGTTGAACATCTCCGTATCTTAAATCTAATATACACCCTAAAAATGTACATTTTGCGTATCTACAATGGAATTAGAAACTAAAACATGTTAAGCTACTTTTGATGCCGACCGTACCAAACAGCAGTTGTGAATGTGTCACAGTAACCGATGACGCATACACTCATAACAAACGGGAGAAAGTGCTCATAAGTTTGCCAAATAGAGACTAAAATGTGTTGCCTTGTTCCCAAGACTTGTGATTGTAATATTTTTTTTTCAAACAATAAAGGAAGAGACAGGTGCATATTCTTCCATTCATTCATCATGCTAATTTATACCCAGCTAACAATACCCTACTTGTGCAACCTAGGACTGCATAATCCATCCGAAAGATGGGCAGAAGTCGCCTTAACTTAGGCACATTACATAAGGGTCAGCGCATATCTGACAGAAAATGCGAAATGTAGCGAATGTAGAGAAACACGGATAAAGAAATTGGGACATATCAGGCGTACATACATTCAATATAGACTTAGACGTATTCTAGAAATCCGCGTATGCCCAGCAGGGTTACGAAAAAACAAATGATACAGATTACAGACGCTATTTTTAATCATCATCATTTAGATTTGTATTGTACTTTTGCGGTGTTACATGCCTTTTTTTTATTATTTCTGGCCAATATCATGAATTTAAATTACCGACGCCTCCGATCATTCTCGTTCGCTTCTAGTTTACTATGAATATGCGTGAATAGAACTTCTGTTACTCGGCCCCAGATCTCTTTGAGGGCGTAGATCTCCAGCTCGAACTGCTGACCGGTTTTGAGATTGACTTTAGTATTCTCTGCAGCATCCTGATATATCTGCATCACCAACTCCATTGCATACGGAATTCCATAAACCTACATAAAATTAAATTATCCATAAACTATGTAGGTAGGTATAGTAGTGATACCCGAGTGGAAGGGTGGCCGGCTTCTTAGCTGAAGGTTGCAAGTTTCGGGCACGTACCCCCATGGGTTACGTGTTAGAACATATGTACGCAATTGTCACTCGCTTTTCGTTGAAGGAAAACATCGCGAGGAAAACTCATATGCAAGAGACTTATCTCGGGGTTTGCATCAACCTGGAGCGGCTCCCTGAGGTGGATTACAGCCTAATCCTCCAGGTCAAAAGTACATGAGGTGCTCATCAGTGAACGGATATAGGCTGTGTTGATGAAAAATTGCGTCAGACATACATCACGGTGTTCAAAATACCTACTCAATCTTATAAAAGCTTGCTTACTGTAGTGGCATAATCCACGCTAGTTCCTGTTACCCGACCGTACCAATTATAGAGAGTTTCTACGGCCACTGATAATGTCTTAAAGTTTCCGTTCTTCATGGCTTCATCTATATCTCCTCTTAGATCCACGTACTTGTCGTCATCAGTTGTAGAGTCTGTATAACCTCTTGGGTAGAGAACGGCGTCTCCCTTGGAACAACAATTAGCTTCAACTTGTTAAAGTAACATAGCATCTAATCTAAATCCAACGAGAATGAAGATACAGAGATATTGATAAAAAAAACGTTGGTGGTCTGCCTACATAAGCCACAAGTTAAGTCAAGTATTTGGTGGAAAACTGTATTCTTATACCAAAAAAAGAAAGACTTATGAACACAGGTGCAAAAATAAGTGTTTAGTACCTTGAATGTAGTAAAGTCATATGTGCCAGCATGCACATGGAAGTACGCAACGATCTTATGACTGTACTGGTGGAATACGTCCCTGACCGCCCTGGATTCCGGCTCCGAGAATGGACTGGGTCCAGGGTAATGCTGGTTGCACGAGCTAACTCCTTCCGAGCCGTTCCAAGCCACGTCGAAGTTCCTGTCTATATCCACTCCGGAACACTCGTGTTGGGGTGATGTGTTCTTGTTCCAGTAACTGAACTTTCGTGAAATAGTATAATGTTATGTTTGAATCATAAAAATCTAGAATACTCTAGATTATACCTAACCAAAGAATGCCAAGTAGGAAAACGTTCTTGTGTCTCATTATTTTATTATTTTATTGCATAATTAGCAGAGTATAATAAGGATGTTGGGATGCTTATCTGGTTGTGTACATGTTTGGTATACTATGTAGTAGTTAGTGATTTAATTACTTACTTGATTCATAACCATCGTATATCCATCAGGATTCCCCAATGGCATCAGATATATATCAAACTTATCCAAATGCTTCAAGTAAAAAGAAACAAGATTTTTCAAATAATTTTCTACTGTGAGACTAGAAAGTTTCTTGAGGCCCATAGCAGTAAGAGCATGTACTATGAACACAATCTTCTTTTCTGCTGTATCGTTATTGTCATATTTCGTAGCATCATTCACTCTAAAAAAGGTTGTCCTTTTGCTTATTTTCAACAGATAAAGATCGATGTATGAAGCTGTGCGCCCCACAATTGTCGAATTCACTTCAACATCTGGAAACTCTGATAAGAGTTGTTGGAATTGATCAGCTATCTGAAAATGTTAACTTTTGTACTTAGGTTATTGAAATATTTGTTAATCTTATCCAAAACAATGTTTGCGCAAGTTACTATTTGAATGTTATGAATGGTAGCTGGCCACTCGCAAGCAAGTTGACGCCATTTTTGGCAGTTTTCGATTTTACTAACAGAATATGCGTTTAGTACAAAACGATTATCACGGTTGGCCGTAAAGTGGTGTCCTTTATTATGTTCATGATGGTTTTCTTCATGTTCTTTTGCATTTTCATGTTCTCTTTCTTCCCCCGTTTTTTCTCTGCAAACCATTTTAACTCACATGTGGGTAAGATGTTTTACAGAGAGCGCCTGGTCGAAGCAAAACGTGACCAAAGTGCTGGCATATGTTTTGTCACACTGCTATGTAACGTCGCAATGCTGACAGCACTTTGGGGGCGTTGGCTACTGGTAGCGGTTTATTACTAGGTATTTTACTAAGTGAGTGTAACGTCATCATCATTACATTTACGTTACAGTCACTTAGTAAGTAAGATACCTAGGTCCGTATTAATAAACCAAACTTAGCTCTGAGAGCTATCTTCAGTGTGCACTTGCTCTTTTGTTCTATTTAATAAATACATCTTAAGTTGTAGATTAGGAACAGAAACTTACATGATCTCTGGCAAATTAATAAATGACACTCAGCGGTTAAGTGCTATCCGATTATGACACAATTGACACATACAAGACAGTATCTAGTAGCCAGTGCTACATCTCAATATCCATTTATTAAATAGCAACGATCTCAAGATGCAGATTACATTTTGAGTGTGGATTAGCTGGTAGCGCACTTGGTAGCGCTATTGAGGTTCATTTATTAATACGGACCCTAGTGTATTAATCATAACTAAATTATTTCTGTAATGCATTATTTGTTCTGTAAATTGAATTTAAGACGATGTATTAAACCGTTAATTGTACTAAATCAAGTGTCTGCACAGAATGAGCTTTCTATAGATTCACAAAGATCAGTAGACATAGCTATAATAATCAAGCATTAGGCAAAAATTTTACGAAATGAATGGTGATAGATAGATGGGCATGCTAGATCTTTAAATAGTTTACAGATTCAAACTGGTGGGAGATGGTGATTATAAGCCTAGAGATAAGTGAGAAATTCTTACTGTTCTTCTTTTTCTTGCATTAGATACATAGGCGTTAGTCGTGTTGATCTGCAATCATATGAACATGTCCTACTGTAATGACTAGAATACGCTTGTTGGAGCTCCAAATACACACAAAATTTGATCATTATTATTGATTATATACTACGGTGTATGAGAAATTTGTTGTGTAAAAAGATAACTCACTTGGGTAATTTTGCAGTATGATATTTCCATCCAGTTTGACCGGCGTAGGTTCCTCTAAAGTTATTGCCTTTCCTTTCATTTCTCTTAATCCTTTCGGTACGATTTTGATTCGAGCGCAACAAAAAGTGATTAGCCTTGGAAGTGTGCTGCGTTCTGCAATAGCAATGTTAACAAGAACTTTTTTTTTTTTTTTTTTTTTTTTTTTTTTTTTTTTTTTTTTTTTTTTTTTTTTTTTTTTTGAGGGGGGGAAATGCCTTCGCACTATCCCCTTCCGCCACGGGGGTGGCGGAAGGGGGGCGTGTGGGACTTGAACCCACTAAAACCCCCCCGTGAGCCGTCGATCCGCCTGGAGTGGGGCGAGATGGGGTCGTTTTGGCATTCACCATCCCGCCCCAGCGGCCGGCCCGGTGAGACTACCGGGCCATTACGCCTAGGGAGGGGATGTTAACCCTCAAGTAATAAATCTGGAATAGTTGGTGGCTCTGCATTTCAAATATATCTTACCGATTTTTTTCATATTGTTCCTTTTTGGAACGATTATAGTAAGCCTTGTCGTGCTTATGTATCGGTTGAATTGATTGGCTGCGGTAATAATTATCATCCTTTCCAATGTCATCATGATGAACACCTATTATATTGTTAATCGGTTTCTTTGAGTTTATCGTTTCAACTGGTGGGTGATTATAAGGGTCCTTGTCATTTTTATTGCTTGCCGGGTCAAATGATAGTCGATGGTGACGATTCTTTATATCTTTATTGATTACTAGTTGCGCCCCGCGGTTTCACCCGCGTTTGGATAATATACGATAATATATTTTTATGAATTGTAGCCTATGTGTTATTCTGATATGTAAGCTATATTGTTGTGAAGTTTCGTAAAAATCCATTCAGTAGTTTTTACGTGAAAGAGTAACAAACATCCATCCATACAGACAAACTTTCGCGTTTATAATATTAGTAGGATTTGAGCAATTGGTTCATGGTAGTAGTGATCTTTATTGTTTTTAAAGTTTATCGGATCAACTGATTTGTTAAGGTTACGGTCGTTATCATCCTTACTCGTTATTGATTCAATTTCTTGGCGATAGTTACGATTTTTATTACTATTTTTGCTAATCAATTCAGTTCGTTGGTATCGATCCAATTTAGTATTATCATTGATAGTTCTATTACTATAGCTACGATGACGATGATTATTTTGAAGCGTATTTAATGATCCATCAGTATTTTGGTTATATTTACTTGTTTTGATGGATTTATCGTGACTGTTTGACCTTCGTCTTTGTAATTGTTTTTGTCTCCAGCAGTTGCGTGGCTGCGATTATATTTACCCTTTTTGTTCCGAATTTCGTCTACAATTCCTTCGAATGGATCTTTTTCGTAGCGATATAGTATAGCCCTCCTTCTAGTGGCTAACTTTGAATCGGGTTCCCTGAAATTTTGTAAGGAATGGATAACTATAACTATACGTATATAGATATTCGCAATATGAAATACGGGCTAACATATCTGTTACCAAAATTCTGAATTAATATCTCCAAGTGGTTTGTTCTCCTTACGTCCTGCAAAAATAAGATTACCTATGTTGTAATAATAAATACTTATTTCTTGTCGCCGAAGTATATAATAGTAACGAGTACGTAATTTTAGTTCGACTTACAAAGGCCCGATGAACTTTACATACCTTGCAATTCAGTGGTAGCTACTCCTGAAATTTATAGTGATTTCCTTGAAATTGATTCAAATCAATAATTTAAAAATACTTTAAAAAGTATCCTTATGTAATAGAAAAAGCGCATTTGTGTGGAAAGTAGGAAGTCTTTCGTACATTCTGTTTTTACAAGAATATACCATATTATATACCATAGGTTGTTTGAATTTAATTGTAATGATAATGAGGACATATTATTATTACCTTCATAATTTAGGAAAAGACACAGAGATGCAGATATAAACAGTGTGAAAATATAACAAGCCATGTTCCCAAATATTCTAATAACCTACTGTTAGTAACAGGCACACTTATATACCTATAGCAATATTGATATACACCTACAATGTACCTACATATATACAGCCAACTCTAGTTTTATTGGTATGTAATAAAATATATTCTACGAATTATAGTAAAAACACTTAAATGTTCAATTTAGAAGACTAACATTTGATTTTGGGTTTGCTTTGGTTCGTGGTTTTATTTTATACCGCATCTTGTCCTGTACTTATTATCTTCATTATTTTATTGGCCACTTAAATGGTATAATTATCTATTATTACACCTTATATTATTATGCCTACGCTTCCACATGGCAGTGTGGTAGCGAGTTTGGCCTCCCATCGTGTGTCTCAAATGTTTTAACTGCACGCGTGCACACTCAACGAAATACTTAATGTTTAATATCTAGGATCTAGGTTTAAAGCATCAATCTCCTAAATCTTTTTTCATTTTCAGAAATCTACCAAACTGTCTCGTAATATAAACATTGACATGTACAATATTGGCCCTAACATCTAATGCGAACTCAATAGTATAATAGAAATACATGAACAGTTTTCATTTTGTCGAGTGCTTTACGGAGTTATATATAACATGTGAGAGCAAAAATGGTTTTTATGACTGGCATAAAGATGCTTTTTGTGACGTTATTGGTACTCCTGATAAACAACGAAAGTAATGAACCGCATGACTATTTTAATACTATTATGTATAAAAATATTTAATTGTATTATTATGTAGCAGAAAGTAGTTTTTTCTTCAGTCAGTTGATTTTCATTAAGTATATTCAAACTGAAAAGCGTCATACGAACTGCGATCATCTAACATCTACAATAATAGTAACAAAAGAATGGCACAATTCTCTAAACCGGAAGTCATGGTTCACCTTTTCCATTTGCTTGATTGTTGACCTTCGTATGATTGTTGTTTACAGAAGTTTTTGGAAAAAACAACGTCACAGGTAATAAACTGCCACTCTTCGATATATATATTTTTTATTTTTAACACAATGATGGTGATTATTTAAGTATGTTGATGACTACTAGGTAAATGTTCGTAACTTCTTTGCAGGAATGTTCGGGGAGATTTTAAATTTTTGGTGAGTGACAAAACCTTAAAAATCATATACTTACCTACTTATAATTAAATTTCTTAGGCATAGATACATTCTTACCAAAACCAATCAGAAAGATCCAAATTTAAACCTGAAAAACCTACAAAAGTTGTGGTCCATGATGGTGTATTTAGAATACTGGCTGCATTTCTGCAATAACAATCGCTAATCTGAAAGAATATCTGTGCCAGATTTAAACCAGTCCTTTTGTCGCCAGCCAATGGTGTCAGTTTTGCATGTTATACTATAATACTATACTATACATACATTGCTATTCGTTCTAGGGAGCCTCACCCAAAACTTCATTCTACAATTCCATCGGCACCGATTAGGCGCGGTGGAGTCCAGTTCAACAAAAACGAAAAGTTTCGATACAAAAGTGGAAATCTGTAAGTTGTCACAGAAAACGTATTTTATTTAAAAATATGTTATCAAATAAGCTTTTATAAATAACAAATACTTATTCGGCACTACAGCTACGGTCATCAAAATAAGCGTAAACTTTATAAATTTAATGGTTAGTCACTGAGGAGTCCCGTCGCGTCGTCAACTTGGAAATACGAGTAAAGAACGTTGTGTGAATTCTATTACAGGACGACAACCACGAACCCCATAGCCTTAATGCAGCAGGAGTAAGATTTTATAAAGATGTACTCGTATACCTATTTAAATTAATTTTAAATAAGTCTCAGGCTGTTATCAATTGAAACTACTTTTGCAAGCGTATTGCGCTTATCTCGTGAGATATTCACTTGCAGAGTACCTTCCCAGTCTAAATATGACTTTTTATGAAGTACCTATATATACCGTCTAAATATGACTTTTTATGAACTAAATACCGTCTAAATATGACTTTTTATGTAGTATATACCTACTTAATTAACAATACATAATGGAAAACTGGATTTAGGAAACCGCCAGAAGAAACTGAGTCAGTGAAACCGGAACTGAAAAAGAAAAAGTTTGAACCCGACACGAACGATGATTTCGTTTTAAGCACATACGAGGTGTGTGCGATAACTCAATTACATAATTAGGGGTCTGTAGCCAAATTACGATAGTGTATCCCTTAAAAATTCTTAAAGTCAGTTGGCATGACACATCCATTTTTCTTGGCACTAGGTCTTCTGTAAAGCGCCATACAGTCGCGTAATGAAAATATTGAAATAATGAATAATGAAATGTAACGAATTATAGTGTGGAATAAAAAATTGAATTTACCCTAAAAACATTATTTCAGACCATTGATCAATTCAACAAGATCTTAAAGGACCAGCCCGGCACCAATTACTCGTCAGAAATATTGGGGCGTACTGCATCCTACAATGACATCGTGCTATTCAAAATATCCAAAATGTCGACAGAGCCCAGTAGATATTACAGAACGGATGACAAGAAGTATATGGAGGATATTCCTGAGAAGAAGATAATATTTATAGTTCATGGTCTCAGCAGCATGGGCCTCAAATATATGTACAGTCTCACTGTAGAGAGATATTTGAAAGAACTGCTTTCGTTCTACTTGGCACATTTGGAACACTTTGACATATTCTTGATGCCAATGGCGAATCCTGATGGATATGTACAGAGTAAGTTGGTAAGTATGATTGTTTTTATTTATTGAAATAAAACAGGAAGGTGGAATAGCCTGATAGACTTAACAGTAATTTAACTAGCTTAAAACGAATCAAATTCGCGCACAAACGAATCCGTTTTTTGCAAGTTAATGTGTTTTCGGCTCTCGAAAGTTTAAGGCTGAACAGTTTTGGAGAGTAGGCACGTTTGCCTCGAGTGCCTATATTATTTATGGATACAAGTGTAACTTGTGTCCATAAATTATATAGGTGGCGGTAACTGATAACATCAGGTGGTGACTCGTCAGGTTGTTTCCCGTTCTATCATTTTAAGAGTACTGGATTATTAGAGTTGGAGTGATTACGAGTATAGTCAAAGAAAAAGAATGTTACCTGGTAATGTACACAGGCCTCTTCTTCAAGAGTCCGCCTGGGAAAGTAACCTTTGCTAAATATTCATCCGCCAGCAGTGTGGAAACTTAATGGGTTCAGATTTGACGGCTACTGGTTCCAAGAAATTACTCGGCATAATGAGACTTTGGAACCAGTGTCTCAGCGTGAGCGCAGTGCAGTGCCTCGCGAAATTTTACAAAGCACTGCACCTTTACTTATTAACTAGCGTGACGATTACAATCAAACCAACAGCGAATCTTGCTTTAAAAAAAATTACGCGTTTCCCTATTCATTAAATGTACCATTCCCTTCAAGTCAGATTTCTGGAATAAAAACGTGTCGCCGCAACCTGCGTGCGCCGGTGTCGCTTTGGACAGGAACTTCGACATCGCTTGGAACTCATCGCGCCAAATCAGCTCGTGCAGCCAGCAGTACCCCGGGGGGTATGCCTTCTCGGAGCCGGAGTCTGTGGCAGTGAGGACAGTATTCCACAAATTCAGTCACAAGATCATTGCCTACTTCCATGTACATGCCTCTTCTTACGACGCAGGAACGTTTAAGGTAGATAGTATACGGCATGGCTTGGTTTAACAAAATGTTATCTCTATACTTCTATAGAAGCCGTTATATTATTTGATGATTTGCCGTTATATGAGCCTAAAATCTGTAGTACAATATACAATGTATGAAAAACAAACCTATATTAATAAAAGAAAGTCGTGTTAGTTACACTTTTTATAACTCGAGAACGGCTGAATTGATTTGGTTGAAAATTGGTGGGGAGGTAGCTGAGAACCAGGAGAAGGATACTATTTATCCCGTTACCATGGGAAAAAAATTTAATCTTGGGAAAATCTATCTGATAACATCGGGTTGTACAATGTACAGTTGACAGCTATCACTCAGTTTGACAGCTGGGTCAGGGAGAGAGACAGAGGGAGAGGGAGAGAAAGAGAAATAGAGTGCGAGGGAAAGAGATAGATATAGAGGGAGAGAGATAGCATGAGAGGAAGCTTTTTCCCATAGAGACAATGATAGGTCAACGTCTGTCGGGTCAGCTAGTTAATATATAATAATGTAGAGACTTAAAATAAATGTATTATATCCAAACATTTTTGAAAATGATGTGTCCATATTTTTGCTTTTGCATCACGTAAAAACTACTGAAACCACTGTACGTACATGTAATTGTCTTTCATTGTTTGATTGTAATTTCAACAAACTAATAAAAATATGTCGTTGCATATTTCGTCACTTGGTAATTCAATGGGTCGATATTATCTTATTAATTAACTAGCTGCACCACGCGGTGTTACCCGCTGTTTTCGGAATAAAAAGTAGCCTGTGTGCTAATGCAGATACCTCCATACAAAATTTTAATCAAAATTTGTCCAGCCGTTTGTGCGTAAAGAAGTAACAAACATACAAACACACAAACTTTCGCCTTTATAATACTTATTAAGTAGGATGCATAAAATTCATTGTTACTTTCTAGGGAGACGCCGTCCTCTACCCAAGTGGTTTTACAGAAAGGCAAGGTGATGATGACAGATACGTTGATATAAGGGGAGAAATAGACGAAGCCATAAAAAATGCAAACTTCAAGAGCTTGTCCGTGACCGTCGATACACTATTCAACTGGTACGGGAAAGTTTCTGGAACTAGTGTGGATTACGCTGCTACGGTAAGGTTTATAAAACAACTTTGAAAAAACCTTCCTAAAGTTCTAAAATCATCCAAGTCCTCCGGTCATATCCTGTCACCATAATGCTTCAACCAGTTACAGCCCATCGATCTCTCTTAACGACAAAAGCCATTAGACTAAACATCATAAGTATAATAATTATAACAAGCTTGAGCATGATACTCAATTGCTTAGTGAAAGTACCACCTTCCCAAGTATAGGACAATGGAATTTAAAGGGAACTTGATGACTTGTTCCGTACATTTCCACTGTAAAAGTAGCGGCTATTTATTTTCCACCAGGTTTATGGTATCCCTTATGCCATGGAGTTGGTAATGCAAATATACAAGAACCCTCTGAGCGACAAGATGGTGGGGCATGAAGAGGAGTTGCAATTTCACGCCCTCACTGAGATCTGGGGGCGACTTATTGAAATCATATTCGCGAACATTTGGAAAAAAATCACTGCAACCGATGCTTAACATCGACGATACCTTTAGAGAAATACCAAATAAGTAGCTTTTCTATAACTATAATATTGTCATTGTCAGAAAACGTGTTAAAAAAGAGCGTAAATCTATAAGATTACAACAAGTTTCAGTATGAAACGGAGAATTATTGTACAAGTAAAAGTGAAATCTTTTAGCCGACATGACCGCACACCTTAAAACTTGACCGTATGGACATTAAAGATTTCACGACCCCCTAAAATGTTGTTTTACTATTTGCGGATGTTATGGCGAAGGTCTCGTTATGCCATGGATGGTCTAAACACTTTAAGAACAAGAAGCCACATTTAGCTCGCGTCTTGTATAATTGTTTGTAGCCTCAATACAGCATAATATATCAAGTTTACTTCGTAGGGTATATCTGGTAGGTTTACGATACGTACATAATTATTTAAGATCTGGAACTGTTTTGCTTAACTTATCAAGATTGTCTTCATTTGGGGTTTTCCACATAGTACGATGAAAAAATCTATGGTAGCTTCTATAAACAAGATAGTGCGACGCAATCACATTCATAAATCCTGGTCCCTTACTAGGATTCCTGTATCTTGGGAACCATAAACTGTGAGTTCCATGGGCCCACAAACACTCATACTCCGAGCAAAATATCTATGGTGCGCCCAATCTTTGTCCCAATCAATGTACAAGAAAGGTGTCATCTTTGCGAATGCTTCAAATGATAGTCCTGAACCCGCTTGGTCTCAAACCTTGGGTCAAATTGAAATGGACTCGTAAACGCGCCCTAAGATTTACACCTACACAAAAAAACTGTTAGGGCCCGAGCTCAATCTTCATTCGAACGCTGCTTTAAACCGGACCTTAGTATTTTAACGGCTGGCTGCATTTTACGATCATCAGATATGGTGAAATTTTCACTATGCTAGAAAACAACCTGAAACCCATACTACTTACTATATTTTACTCCCCCAGTTGTTGGCGGATAAGCGTCTAAAAACTACATGGCTATGTAACCCAAATTATACCTACATCTCTAAGACGCAATTCTTCTGGTCTGCGTAGAGCAATAAAACGACTTAAATAACACACAATCATTCAAAATGAAAAAGTGTTACCTTTTCAGAATACCTATCAACCGCAATAACGCAGTAGACTTAAATAAAAATTAGGATAGAAATGCAGACATTGACTTCAGCCGAAATTAATATTGTATCTCCTATCCAAGATTGAAATCGATCTTGGATTGCTGCCTATCGTTCGATCGATTTCCAATCTGCGTGCCTTTATAAACCAATCCAAGGATCGGTTATTGGCACGTTTGGCCTTAAAATAGGATTGTGTTATCAATCCCAGATAGCAAAATTTGGATTGGATTGATTATTAATTTTGCAGCTCACCGTTGGTCACGAAAATTTGAGAAAACTCAAGCACAGTCCTCTATCGCCACACTAAAGCTAGACAAACTGAAACTTATACTTACATAGCCATCAAAATGAAAACAAGTTTGATTTCTCCCAGGCTCCACAAACACGTAAACTTGTTAATTGAACGGAAAGCAAGAATGTAAGGGTGGCTCCGAAACAATACGGCGACATTGTATGCTTTATGGCAAAATTTACAAGGTTTTAAACCGCACAATCTGGGCTTGGTCACGGAACGCCTGTACAGAGATGGCTTAAAGTTATGGCCTGCATAGGTTTCACAAGGATTATTTTACAATATTCAATATCGGTTCTTAACTTATTTCGTTTCTCTACTTGTTTTAACTTTTAATAGTCTCACTATCTAGGTCTTAATATTTTGGTCTTAATGTATTTTTCCTTATTATGTAGATACCTATGTTGTAAAAATAAATATCATGGGATCTACTTACCTCATTTCAGATTCGTAGCCGGGCAATTGTAATAGTAAGGACGCGAATTTTCATTTTATTGGGTATTTTTTTAATCGGATTCGTCTACGCCCCCTACTTGATAGATGCAGCAAATTATTTTAAAATTAAACACAGCACCACTCCCTCTGCCCATTAAGGGAATGCCTGCTGGGTAATGGGTATCTATGAACTTCCTAGCACATTAACATCAAATTCCGGTGACGATAAAACAAATCGTTAAGCCGAATGTACCTATCCGAAGGGAAGTGATGGTGATTTCGAGAATGAACAATAGGTACATATTATACTAGAGTTATTACATTAAAATTCTTATATAATATTATTATTGTGGTCATCAAGTCAAGTCGTTGCCACTTGTCCTGATTCAATCCAACCATGATAAGTATGTACCAATACTAATTTACCTATATACTTATTATGACGTAGCTGTACCTCACTCCGTCACGAAATGGGAAGACCCTTTGTTTGATGGTTTTTCATTATCTATGAACGTGGTCATTTTGTATTAACTTGGCTGAAGGGTTTCAATGTCAATTGATATGAAATCCGTAGTCAATTTAGATGTCCACCACTGCTATAGCTAGGGTTAATTAAAAGAAAATAACCTACTAAAAAGATATTTTACCACGTTCTATAATTCATCGAGCCCAGTAAACCAAAAAGGGGGGCGTTGACACAAAGAATTATAATAAAAACGCAACAAACCGGCCGCTCTAACTCAAAATATATTACACAATTAAGCACTAAACACGTTTCCTTCGGTCGGTCGGCTTTAATTCACTCTTTTCCCTTTTATTTCACGAGGAATTCATTTTCATAACTGATAATAAATGTCAAGTCATTGTAGTAATAAAGTAGGAGAGCGGACCCTTCCGCGCGTCTCGACGTCGCCCGCGCCTCGTTTGTATGCTCCATTTAAATACAAATTTAGAGTTTTGCCCGCTATAAAGTTATTTTTTATTAAGTGTTATTATTGTATAGTATTGTTTTTACGTCAGAGGCATGTTGCGATTGAAGAATTCGACTTCAAATTAGATGTAGACTTTTGCTTACTTTTACCACATTATTGCAAATTACTTCTCTAGACAATGTGTAATTTTATAGTTTGTATTGATTATTACCTACTAATACTACAGAATATACTACTGAATTTACACGGTTTAGTTAATAGGTCAGTTGTCGCTACCAACGGGCACTAAGTTCGATACCTTACCGTATACATTATCACCTGACATAGCTACATTTCATTTTCCTATGAGTTTCGGGAAAATAATACAGTGGAATTGAGAACGTTCCCCTTTTTTGTGTCGCTTAATAATGTCTACAATCAAGTCAAACAATCTAAGATCATTTCCTATAGCCATATTTACTGACAGAATTATTTGTCGATGCAAGAGATATTGTAGGTAGGTATGTGGTACACCGAGTGTCATTTGTTTTTATTACAGCCGGCTCCCTGCGACGTGCTATCAAGATTAGGTAAGTATAGCAACACATGGGGGATTGTCGTCGTTTTAATTTACCGTTGTTAAGTTGCTCAGAATCACAGTTAGTGGTATTGGTGCATTTTGGACTGACTTATCGATTATCAGTTATTAAATTGAAGATTAGTTTTGCTTACATATTTTAATGATGTACAGATGATGCACATGTAAATATGTAAGTATGGTTATGCCACGGCGGGCGGTGGCGTTCTGTAACCGTGACCGTAGGTACTTTTGCTGGTGATGGTGGTGGTCTATACAAAACTAAAGTGAGTAACAATACAACTGAAGCATGGGCTCAACAATACAACTATTATTTTTTAAATATAAAACCATGGATCACTGAGAATTAGCTTGTTTAATTCCGACTCAGAAAAACTATCACATTTTAAAGTAAGTACCTACTTTTCGAAAACTAACACCTGGTGTTGAATTTTATTTTCATTACACTCCCAATTCAATCATTATTGTTTTATTGTTCGTTCGGATTGACTCCGCTTTGCCAACTATCTCGATGTATCCGTACTGTAACTGTTCAAAAAATGATATACCTACCCACCTACTTCATCTGGATTAGTATGAATAAGTACTAAACATTCAATCGTCAGTGAATCACATAAAGCTTGTAGCCTAAAAGTGTCACCCCTATATCTTTCTGTGTCAGGTAGTAAGTACAAAATGGATAAACCACAATTGCGGCTCGATGAAGTGTTGAAGTCGTGGACTTGTTTTATAGCGGCCGAGGATCCAATCTGTTAATACGGTAGGATCCAACCGAGTCTCCGAGGACAAGACCTAGGGGCTCGAAGATCAAAGTGGAAAAGATGAAAATAGTTTAATCAAGGAAAAACTGACATAAAATACGGAAATCATTCCTGCTGATTTGTTGTGTTTGACAATACCAACATATCACAACAAATTAACGTAAAATTAATAAATACAAAGTAATAATCAATACGTAACGCATACATAACGTAGCCATGGAAATAATATCATAACTATTTGTTATAATATAATTTTCATAACTTACATATGCCTACCTATGTAGATAAAGAACGTTTAATACGAAAATTCTACACTATCCACTAACCACTGCAATACGAACGGGCAAAACTAAATTTAATGCATTAGGTAGGTATACTTGTTTATCCAAACATTTTCTCTAAGTATTTATTTTCAAAGAAAATGGACAACAATTTAGACAAAATAAACACTTCACCCTTCGGTATTTTCTGTCAATTACATTAGAAATCTCACAGGGGTCAGCGCATTTACATACAGCCAGGTACGTACCGAGGGTCCATTCAGGTTTTTGGTCTACATAGTGCAGATTTAATATTTGGTCTTGAAGCACACAACTGTACCTACTGATTACTAAAATCATTAAAAAACAGACAAATGTGATAACATCAGGTCAGAATGAAAAAAAAAACAACTTTTGTAAGTCTATAACTATGTCAAACTAGTTAGCACGACAGATTAAAGCTGATAGAAGTTTTTGAATTCGTATAATATTTCATTTGTCTCCATTCATCAATAAAATTGCGTAAAGTAGCATTGAATTGGTCGGGCATACGTTGCAAGTTCTCATCGGCATCGGTTACATTATATCATAGAAGCGCGAAAAGCATCTCTAGAAATACTATATTATACCACTCGCCACAGTCTCCCAAAGTCAGTAAGCTTTAGAAAACAAAGAAAATCATGTAGAAATAAAAGTCATCGATGGATCCCTAAAGTGATCTTGACCGGCCCTGCACTGGGCTTGCACTCCAGTTGATTGCGAAGGAATGATCGCCGGGTCCACCGACCGCCACTTTAATACGAAGGAAACGGTTCCAAGACTGGATATGCAGATACATGCTCTACCTACTCTCATAAGTAACACAGAGGATAGTCAAACCGCGATGCAAAGGGAGTTGGGGATTTTATAAAAATGGGCTAATCTAAAAGGGGTCGGTTTAGCAAAATGTGAATTTGAACCTTATTTGGGTATCTCTACCAACTTGGAAACGCAGTATGAAAATTAAAGTTGAAATGAGCATTGACTCAACCAACTGGTATTGTATTTGTGTGTTACTAGAAATAAACTAAAACCAGTAGAATAATACTAGCTATTGAGTAAAACTATAAAACGTGTAACAAGATATCAGTATAATAATTTGCATCGTCTTATCCTTTATTAATTCTTCAAGATATAGAATAGATAGATACTTACAAAACTTTACTTACAGATTTACATGTTATCGACTTCATACCAATCTCAGCCTTATGTCTAAACAGTAAAGATTTTAATCATGTGTTCAAAAAGCGGGTAGTTGTACCATTCTACCGCCGCTACAAAGTAATATAAGCATGTCAAAAGCAGAACCTAGTCGAGTGACGCGAATGTTTTCCGACGGCGTGCCTTTATTTTATTGTGCATGTTTAATAATGATTGTAAGTGTCTACTTCAATGGACTCGGATTATGTTAATACTACCTACACGCTTGTCAAAACACTTGGTCCAGAACGTTGAACGCTGATACGATAACGACATTTGACGCAAATATTATAAGATGACATGAATTAAAGATGCTGCCGTTTAGCAAAATGTTAATATCGTGAGTCGTGACAATAGGAAGTTGTTGGAATAAATATTAAACTTAGCAGGCAGATAAAATGTCGTGATATCGTGCGGTGTTCTGCCTCAATCTGATAATAATCAACTATGAATAACGTACTAATGTACCTACAGGTTTAGGTACATCATTTATATGATTGGGAAGCTAGGTAGGTAATATTACATAGACAATATCAACACTCCCTAGAAGTAAAACGGGTACCAACTAGTAGGTACTTATACTCCAATCTCCATGACTAGAAAGCAATTATAAACTTCTAGTACGAAAAACGTAATTATTTTTAAATTTTTTATTTTTATTATTTACATATTAGCTTAATTATTTTTTTACGAATAGTTAATGAAGTCGGGTAACAAGTAAATAAGTGTGTAGTGTAGGTACAACACAATGGGTCACTAGATGGGCCGACGACATCAAAAGAGTCGCAGGCAACCGGTGGATGCAAGTGGCAAATTGTCCTTCGGCTAAGGGGGAGGCCTATGTTCAACAGTGGACGTCTTCAGACTGATGATGATGATGTCACAATACAATAACTTTTTTGAACACCATACAATAAACACATTTTTGTTGGAACGGTTGCGTGGTACGCAATTTGATTACACACAAGAGGAGCCCGTGTAAAGTTTCAAAGTTAGAATTTTACGCCGAGTTGCGTACCTTGAGAACTTGGTGAACAATTCTTTCCTTCCTTTTATTAATAATTATGTTTGAAGTTTTTATACAAACTTATTGAATGAGTTGAGAACGGGTGAGGCTTCAATCAAGAGGCACGCGCTGCTCCAAAAAATGCCGTTTGTGTAATCAACTTTTTTGGAAAACCGTTGAGCAAGTAGGCAAATTTTCTGGAAACAATAAAATTATTGTTTCGTTTCTTGAAGTTCATGAGACGGGCTTTACCGCTTTGTATAATTTTTACAATTGACTGAACTTTGACCGCCTGTTTCCCAATAAAAGGAACGAAACCTTATCGTAGCATTTGTAGCCAACCAGAGTTTCAGATAGAGGTAAGTAATACCAGCAAGATATTCCATACCTTTGCCAGGTTTTCACCCGCCAAGCAGCTAGCAGGAGTGTACTGGGACAATAGAATAGGTACTTAGGTAGGTATCATTTATACATGATTTAATCATGATGATTATTATTCAAACATATTAAATTCCATGAAGGCGCTTTATGATGCGCCAAAGGAGCTACAATAATGACTATAAATAACATATACTTACCTACCTACTGTTACCTACATACGACCGAAAATATAACTTCATCCTTTTTAGCAGTCGTACAATAGAAGTTTAGCCATTTGCGCAAACAACATTTTATTCTTCAAATTTCGTAAAAAATAGTCACTGGCGCTTCTTTATTATGCGCGTCTTTATTATTTTGAGGTAGGTAGGTATATACTTACTGTTTCTATCATTTTGTCATCGAAAGGACAAGATTAAAATCTCGAAACAAAAATAACGAGAAGGGTCCCCTTGGAAAAGGCCACAGATCCTCAGATAGGCCGCCGTCGACGTCGCGGCCTCGCCGGCCGTGGCAGACGCCTGTCGGCCGCTGGCAGCTCGTTATAGCTCTGGGAATATAGCCATGTGCTCGCTGGATGAAAATCAGAGAGCTTTTAAATACAGGACTTATTTGGTTCAAATTTTAGCCGACTAGTGTGTAAGGTGCATAAAGTAGCTATGGTTTTATTTTTATTGGTAACCAGGAATGTCTGCTTGGTCGGTGGTTTAGGTTGGTACCTGTACCTACTTACCTACCAATTTTATATAAGTAAGTACTTATTTGGGGCTTATCTTTTTATACTTAGGTACCTACTTATTTTTAATAAGTAAGTATAAAAAGATACCTACCCACCTACAAGGTTTGTGTCACAGTCGTGTCTACTCGTAAGTAGGTACAAACTCAATTTATTAATTAAGACTTAGGTACCTATTTAAAATTGTTTTCTACTTACAATTACTTCTTGTAATGTATGTACATAAGCAGCTCTCATGACGTATTATAAGTACCGTAAGATGGGGTTATTTGGTACATTTTTAATGGAAAATATGATTCTGCTGAAAAACTAATAAGTTTTAGCGCTTGAACATATTTTTTTATCGTAGACCGCATCAACACGCTTCGTTGGCAATTCAATCCACTCCTCTATTGTAAACCAATCAAAAGATATATATTTTTAAAAGCGCTATTCCAAATTTCGCCGATTTGGGGGAATTTGGAATGTGGTGTGTCTCTTCTCCGTTTTTTTTAGTTTTCTCGAGCTGTATTGATTTATGGAGGTCCTGTGATAATTGGAACAACGGATGGATAAATAAACTTACGTGAGATTGTAATTTGACAGTTAAGTTATTTAAAAAAAGCGAGTTATTGAATTTCAAACTTTATTCCGGGGGTTTTTTGGAATCCGATGTAAATTGCATTTGAAAAAATGACTGTGAAAAGTGACTTATTTGGAATTAAGGGCAAGTACAAACTTTCATTTAAAATAAATGTTTCAATCTAGTTCTGAAATATGATTAAATGATACCATATAAAATAAACATTTTAATATAGAAACAAAGTCTAATCTATAGGTAAATATTCTTCAAAACAAAAACAATCAAAGTGTCAAACTAGGAACTTTATTTTCTAAGCCGCAACTGACACATAGTGGAAAGAATATAAGTACATGTATTATTATAAAAAATATTCTGAACACAGCATTTATCAATTATTTTATTACTCAAACAATCACATGTAAGTATAGATGTACTAAATCAACGAAAGTAACAATAATAATTATTATATTATGTTTCTACATTTTCGCATTTTTAATATGGCACATGAGCTTTACCATTTCCCGCATTGGTGTATTTTCTATGGTGTTTACGCACCATCACTTTTGTGCTGTAATATATAAAATAAAATTCAGAATTGAGAAGTTTACCACCCCTTAAATAATACTACGAAACCGTACTTGGACCTATTTGGGACAGTGAACAAAAACTATTGTAGAAGTTGTGCTTGCATAGGATAGGTTATTTGGAACAACATTCCTAATAGCCCCAATCTTGTTGCTAATAGCCCCATCCCATAAAATACAATAAATATGGCGACTCCAACAAGTTACAGTATCATTAAAAATACCCTTAGAATCCTAGGAAAACGTATATCTACATGAGTAAATTCAGTTTCTGTATACCTCCAAAATCTTAGTGTTCCAACCAGAAGTAGACCACGTACAAAATCACTCGTATTCACGAGTTTTTTTCAAAATTGTATATCTTCTTTGGGAACACTTCGTTATCCTTTAAATTTAGTTAAAGACATTAACATTGAATCAAAGAATTAACATGTTTCAAAGAAAAACACCTAACGTTGCCGAGTAAAAAAATGTATGCAGTCAAATCTTTTATTTCAAAAATTCCAAATAGCCTCGTGAAAGTCAAATAGCCCCATCTTACGGTATACATAGTGTGACCTAATATTAGGTCCTACCTTTAGTAGGTATATGCCTACCGCAACAAATAGGTACCTACGTATGAGGTAGGTAGGTAGTATAAGGTCAATGTGGGGAAGTCCGTCTAGGCGGTAAGTCCGTCTAGCGGCAATAACTTCCTTTTTTGAATAGCTAGCGCCTTAGGGCTCGGTCAGTAAACCAATATTATGGAGCTACTTCGAACTGAGAATCATAGATGTCGCTCACATCCTTATGTTAGGAGAAATTTACTGTTCAATTTTTTTCGCGTTTTGTACTTGTAGATGGAGTGTGACGTCTCTTTAAAACTTCGAAGAAAATGCGGAAAAACTAAAGAGTTTGTAGAGGTTCTGTGATTTAGCAAATAGTTTAATGATCCATACGATTATTCTTGGTCTTGAATTAATTAAAAACGCTTCAATTTCGTTACTTGAACGTACAAGAAATTGTTAACATTAAAATGTAACAATTTGGAAGACCGTCTACCAAGCTAAAGGAAAGTCCGTCATATGCCGGTCTTGCCCCAAAGGCAGATATTGTCAACATTTTCAACAGCACATATTGTATGGATGACTCATATAATTATTATAGTATTACTATTTACTTGCTATTATACTTAGAAGTTGTAAGTAGTCCACTAAAAACTATCCAATCCATTATTTTTTCAGAAATGATTATAAGTCATGTAGCTTTTCACATTATGGCAATTTTTTGGTATCGATGGTTTATTGCAAAACCGATTTTAAAAGTTTAAACAAACAATAACGGTCTTCGCTTATTATGTTATAATCCACTTCATACTTGCTTGCTACTTCTTATTTAGTAATGTCCTACATTATCTTGTATTATGAATTAATAATAATATCTTCTCCGGAACAAAAGTGCGTGCCCATGTGGGGCATGGTGCCAAGAAATAATAATTGTAATACGATAAAAAATGATTTAATGATCAAAGTTCATTGTTGATTTTGCAGCTACTAATTTTGAATTAGAAGGTACCTATTTGTTTTTTTGTTATTTGGTTATTATAAATCACTTATTTTTTTTTGAAAATGTTTGCAACTACTGTCAAGAAAAATATGACGGTCTTACCCAAAAAGTAAATAAAATTAATTATCTTTGAAATGTAAACCTTAGGGCAGGCAGATACGACGATAATTTCATCACCAGGTTACCATCAGTGCAACTTTTCATACATATAACATATTTGCCCTACAACTTATGATTTTATTGCTACTAGACGGACTTACCTCAAACTACATGGGAAGACCGTCTACACGCCGACCTTTTAAAAAAATGCTTTAAATCTAAGGATCATTACAATTGATCTTATTTTTAGACTATTATAGGTAAATCAATATATTATCCACCTTTTCCGACTACACAAATTATTTTAAAAAGCATATTTCGACTCATTAAGTTAACTTGAATTCAATTTGAAGAAAAGTATGCCGGACTTCCCCACATTGACCTTATAGCTATCTAGATTTACTTAAGTATAACATTTATTCAGCGACGTGCAAACTTTAGATTAAATAGGTGACGAATAAAGTACCTAGTAATAAGTACTACCTAACGTAAATAGGTAAGTACCTACCTACGAGATATTGTTAACATCTAGCTGTACAAGCATTCCAAAACATTTTTGTATCGTTACACCTGCTGCCACCTAGTGGGTGGCGTAGTAAAACACTTTACTAGTGACATCTACATTGTTTCATTATCAAACTAGTTGAAATATTCAGGACTGTTATAATAGATGTCACTCACCAGTCCATACATAGACGGAGAAAGCTAGTTTTTGAAAAATCCACTTGCCAATTAGATGACCTGTGTTGATGTACCTACCTTTGATGAGTACCTACGTACCACAAAATAAAAAGAAAATTCGGACGAAGATGCATCTGAGAAATATTAAATATCACTTACTAGTGACATCTGTAGTGTTCCATTCATAAAGTTTTTCTGTTTCAACCAAACAGCTTGCAGGTATAATAGATAGGTGTGTTGCTACTTGCCTATAGATGTCAGAGTACAACTTAGTTTTGCTACTCTACAATAGGTGGCGTGGCGAAAAGTACTGCCCTATTTTTTTTTTCTTCGTTGCCATTATTCTCCCCCTTCCGTCATCCGTGGTCGGCTAAGTCCGCTTTTTTGGTTGGTTGATTGCTTGCTGTCTGAGGGTGGGTCCGTGGCATCAATGTACTACCCAAAAGGATCGAGTACTGCGAAAAATGTATACTATGTAACTTTATTTTTATACCATTTAAATCTATTATAAGGTTGCGCTCTTCACAAAGGCTAATCTGAGCCGAGAAAGATAGCTACAACAACTTTACTTGTTTGTCCATGTCGTTTCATCTTGCCAGCCTTCAAAATTGTTGTTAATAATAATTCAAATATTGGATAAAAAAACTTTTCAATACCTACGCGTTTATATTAATTGTTAAGGTATTCATTATTTTGCTAAATATGTATGTAGATCTAACATAAAAAGAAAATAATACATAAAATCCATCGCTGTTCGCGTCGTGACACTGACGTCTGACCGAGTCTGACAGTAGGGCAGGTACACTTGACAGCCAGAACCGCTAGTGCCCCCGGGGAAAGGAAAGGAAGAAAGAGGAAAGAAGGGAGAGTGGACTGGACGACGGGTAACGGGACGGACGATTTGTCGACGGATGTGGACCTAAATCCTGTACTGTGTTAGTGTTTTGTTTATGAATTAAAATCATTCATTTCCTTCTAATTCGGCGCATGAACGAAACAAATGAAAGGTAAGTGTTTAATTACTATATCTATTACTCCAAGAACAATGATAAAATTGTTTGTTTTGCGGTACGAAGGTTGATCCGAATCCTCGTTAGTAAATAGCTTTCCGCGGTATGGTAGGCGTAGTAGGAATAAATATGTACATAACAGAATCGTTACTTTGCTGCTATGATGAAGTTTGGTTAGTTTATCACCGCCCAAACATAATCCTGTCATAATTTTAACTCTCCAACTTCATGAAATTGACCCATCGCTCGTCAGGACTATAAGGTAGAAAAAGTTCTAAACGCTGACACATTGGCACCGCAAGCTCAAGTAAGTACCTACCTACCTACCTACTTACAATACTCAGGACCTTCATTATGCCTGTCTTTTGTTTTGATGTTTCCTATGAGAGATTTCAAGCTATGTAATAGGCTAAACTAGCTAGATAGCATGATGTCTAGCTGCATATTATGGTAATCCCAAATTCTTACAATCATAGGGACTGTAAGAAAGCCTTATGAGAAGTGGTGGATGGGGGCTAACTTGATCTGCAACCTAACAACACTGAGTTTGCCCCGCTCTAATAACTTATTCTTGTAAAATTATGCGTCCTTGCTGCATACTTTGAGGGTATGTTAAACCATCTGCCCCTGTTGATATAGTTTTAAAGCTGTTTTCGAAGTGTTGTCAGAGGTCCTTGGGGGTCTGACACACTCTGACACTAGAGTTAGCACTGCCTCATTTGTGGAACAACAAGAGGGCCAAGCACGCTCGTTGCTTGTAGCTACCTCTCTGAGATTGTATAATTTTTTGTGCCCTGTAAACATTCTGAACATTCCCTGGCTGACTTGATCTTAAAAATATTAGAGTAGACTAGAAACTACAGAAAAAAAGTTGTCCATAATATGTTCAATCTCATATTAGAACAATACAATAACTCTTTGTTGAATAACATACAATACCTGTCTCACAATATTACCTATGTCAAAAGGAGTTATTAAGAATGAGTTATAAAGAAACTTTATTTTAAAATTTAATTAGACATGTCATGTAAGTAAAACACACCATATAGGTAACTTGCTGAAAATAAGGAGCTTAATTTGACACGCATCGTAACAGCAACATACATAGCCAGAACGAGTAAAATGTCTTGCAAGACCGGCAACATGTGCCAAAATCAATGTAGGTTACTGCATCTAGTAAACACCAAAATTACTCACCTACAATTATTTATAGAAAATGTATGTCACAGTAAGTACACTTCGATTCACGAAAGATGACCACGGTGCAGAAGGCATATTTTAGGTCCCTTTGGAGGTGCGAGGTGAGGCGCGGGCGGAATGCGTCAAGACCGGAGCGACGCCAAATTATTTAACCAACATTAAAAATTATTTTGTCTTAAGTCTTTTCTTCATGAGTGTACGTGCCGCAGACGGCCGCCATTTGTAGCCATCTTTCGTGAATCGTACTGTACACAGTTGCACAAAATGTCATTAGACTGTGGCTGTCAACCCGGCCTGAAAAACATTGTCCCTATTGGTAGGGATTATGTCAAACAACCCCTTATTTTGTTTTTCCCAACCTTCAATCAATAAATGTATGTTATTGATCGAAGTTCCCAATGAAAATTCCAATAAGTGCTGAATGGTGAGGTTTATGGCAATACCGTGTCATAGTTATTCCTATTTTCTCTACTCGGTTTCAAAATGCCTAAAACAAGAAAGTATTGAGTAGAACTTCCAGTGTTTACTAGTCCTTGGAGTAGTCTAGTTAGTAATACCTAATTATTGAATAGACTGAATAGGTTAGTATTATCCTCATTCAATTTTTTTTTATATGTTTTTATTTAACATGTTTAGTGCTTGGCGACCGTATCATCCAGTAAGACACAAATCAACGATAACAGCACAGTACAATTAGTTAGCTTAGTGCTATATCTGCCAACATATACAATTTTATTGGTTGATCTGATATTGGGCCTGCAAGAATACCATTACAGTATCCAACATCAAGTATAGTACAGTCTCGATAGATCCACAATCTTCAATAGCTTTAGTATCGCACATTTTCCATCAAGATCCTTAATTTTATATTTAACAAAGTAGTACCTACCCATAAAACTTGTTTAGTACTAATATATCCAGATTAGTTGGCAGGTACTTAGTACTTACCTATTGTAATATTAGCAGGATTGGTAGTTTAGTATAATATGAATGTTTCATATGTAGAAAACCATCTCTTATCAATGTTATCAAAAATGATGTAATGATGAGAATGTATTAACTACATTATCCATTTCACTCGCGACTGCTTCCCGACTTGGGAGGTCGATCGCGCCTTTTAGCGTTTTTTAATCTTCGCGAATCCGTAATGTTATGCCTTCGGAAGCTTTTATATACGTAATGATATCTCGTCAGCACTACGATAACAGATAAGTAGAAGTTGCAGAATTTGTATGTTCTTATAAATTTTTTGGAGCTGTGTATTTAAAAAGAAGAATAAGTTATTTGCTCAAAAGATCCCAGAATCTTAGAATACTCACCCTGTACCACTTGTTTAGAATAGGTCCCTAATTAGGTTATCAGCTCATAATAATTTATAGTATCAGTAGGCACCTGAAACTTCCAAAAATACAAAAGTTTTATATTTATTTGGAATAAGTAAATTCGAGCCCAGAATATTGTGATACACAGATGAATCACCGATTGTTTGTCTCCTTCCTCTTCATTGTAACTAGGTATGTACGTACACACGTACTACCTAGCTTATCTATTGAGCTAGCTCTACTAGTCTACCAAGTGGAACTGACTCTACATTCTTAAATTGTAGTCTAATCCTCTCTTCTAATTATAATTTCATTTGTGCTTACAAAAATAAGTGGTGCATAAAATAACGCTACCATTATTTATGCACCCAAATAACCATCTGACTTTCGTCCGGCTTGAAAGCCGCTCGACCTACTAACTGGCATTTAAGACCTACCTATTTAAGAAGCCTGCTTAAACATGAAAGAGCGATTCAATCACGCCATGTAAGATTACCAGAGGGAACCAGTGCGGCGCGGCGCTAAGTTGAACCTTATACTGCAAACGTAGAAGGGTGTTTGTAGCAATTGAGCTTCTCTCCATTCTCGCCACTCACCGTCACATTATAACTGAAAACGTTGATTACTATATTAGTAGTAATTTCAGATTTTAGGTTTGTGATTTCTTTGGTACCTACTGGCTACTGGCTACTACAAACATAAAACCTAAAAGCCAAACAGTTGTATTTGTATTGACAACTGCGCAACTTTGCATGCTGCTCCAGGTAAAATTACTTTGAGACCACAAAGCAATAAAAGCAGAAATACAACATGACTGCATCCTAAACGTTCTGACCTACCCGTTCTTCAGAAATTAAGTAGGTACAACTTACTTACATGGATGTAATAAAAAATAACTGTATTTGCAACTGTTATGTAAATTATGAGTTCACGCAGGCACTATCGATAGCACAATGGCTAATTTATCGCATAGGATAGGTCATTGGTACTGTCAGAAGTTTTTGCTCTGCGGCTTAGCGCTTCATAGCGGCGTATTTATGCTCATATACCTAAATGTCTGTTTCAGGTCATGTCTAGACTAAACGATCGAGATAAGCTACTAAAATAAAATCACATCGAAATGAAGAGGTGGTCTTTTCGGCTACACAATATTGGAACAGAGTGCCTACGTACATCGTACTTCAAGCTTTTTGTAAGACAAATAATGCTCCATCTCTATGCTGATCTTTGGGCAAATATTATGCCATGCTATGCTGGCATGCAAAGTTACAATGCTGCTAGCATTTTGGATACAATTTTAATAATCTATGTGTACTTGTGATATCTACCTACCTATGTACATACTGTGCCTTATAAATTATTGTTCGGATTTTCAAAGTCAAAAGGGCATGTCATTGTAACACTATTACATTATTAACGTCAGTATCCTGGCTGGGCTGTCCAGCCTAGGACACACGGCGCAAGCCTCTAAATCTAATTTGTTCGCGACCGTCTCCCGACTCCCGTATCACAGGGTCTCAAATGGTCCTTTAATAAATCCTTATACAAGAAAATTGTCTTCCATATTCCAATGTTCATCTTGGGTTAAAACAAAATATGATATTTCTTTAGGTAAGTATACTTTACCAGGGAATGTTTAAGCAATCACTCACTATTGCTATCAAACCTCTATCGTGGGAAAATAAAACTACAGAACTTCAAACAAATACCTGTAGTGGCAGCTGTAATGTGTTTTAGAAGCGGACTAATAATTAATGAGATCAGAAAGTTTCAAAATTACGCTTATTCCCGTCGGACACCGAACATGTGGCGTGGTTGGAATTGTATTTTTATCGCAGAAATAGGTTTATTGGTGAAATATAATAATTTGATACTGGCTGAACGCACAAATCGTAATAATAATAATAATAATAATAATTCAGCCTGTAACTGTCCCACTGCTGGGCAAAGGCCTCCCCTCACTATCGTGAGGAGGGTTAGGCCATAATCCACCACGGGGGCCTAGTCCGGATTGGTGGATAACATGCCTCCGAAATAATTCTCGGGCATGTTGGTTTCCTCACGATGTTTTCCTTCACCGAAAAGCGAGTGATACTTACGTACATATGTTACACAAGATACACAAATTGGTACGTGCCAGCACTGGGATTTGAGCTCGCCACCTTCGTTTTCGAAGGCGGACGTTCGCCCACTAGGCTACCACCGCTTTTCAAATCGTAATACCTTTTATTATTATTAAACCGCTAGAATGACGCGTAAGTAACATTTTATAATACATGAATAATACACGAATTAGTGAACTGACTGATATCTATGTAGGTATCGATGATGAGGGAATCCCAAGTCTGGTGCCTCTGTGACTCGGCCATCCCATTCTTCTAACGCAGATCGAGGCCACCTGGCGCCGTATTTAATAAACCATAACTCTGTAATTAGCGCAATTGTTTTAAATTACCTAGTCATGCAACAAGCAAATTACACTAATCACCAACATATATAAATTGTTCGACACAAATAATGGCTCGGCAAACAGTGTTGCCAGCTCACAGAAAAAAAAATCTTCAGCTAAATAAAAAAAAATCTCTAGGTTTCTTCATAAAAAAATCTCCAAAATTCACTAAAGAACTATTTTTATCAAGGGTTAAGTATTAAATAAAATTACAAGTTATTTGTTAAGAAACATAATTTTAATCGTAAGAATAATAATTATTAATCTTAGTGACAACTTAAAAAGCAACTTAAGAATTTAAAAAACAATTTTACTTACCTATAGAAGTTCTTAAACTTTCGCGAACAGGAAACATATTAACTAGCTAAAAACGGGTCTAATTCGCGCACAAACAAATATCAAAATATATCAAAATTTATCTTCTTGGGTTTCCCATTCTTTTCGATATTTTTGAGGATAAACAGTTTTTTTTTCACCGGCACATCTATAGTAGTTATTTCACAAATTAGAACTTCAATATAACTTTATAATCAATTAATAATTCTGATACATTCGTTACCGAAGAGAACAACTGACTACACTTACACAAACAAAACAATGCATACGTGTCTTGGTATGGAATGGGAATTCCCCGAGCATCACCAATATTTAGAAAAAAAAGGATAGCACTATTTATTTCATTACGAGTAGGTGGGTGGTCTACACTCTGGCGTGGGGATTCCCGTCTTCAAGGGCGGGCAAATAGGGCTGCCATTTTGTTTTCTCTAATTACCCCAGATTTTAAAAATATCATTAAAAATCACCAGATATTTTTCTAGTGATATCTTTTCCAAAATTTCACCATGTAGCCCCTAAAAATCACTAAATCTAGCGACAAAATCACCAAACTGGAAACACTGTCGGCAAACCATCGAAATGAATACGACATTGTTTGGAACTGGAAGGGTCCGCCATAGCGGATCGGTTACGACCAAGTGACGTCACCGGTGTCCATTTAGGCTGAGGGATCCCAATGTTTCTCCTGCCTTTTGTACGAGCAAAGCTGCTATCGACTGATTGAGCCAATCTGAGGCCCACCTGATAAATATAACTTTATTGTAACTTGGTTCCATTGAAACCGATCTAAAAACGGCCAATCTGAGCCAATCCGATTCGGAACGTTGCGTTTTGTAGGCAGGTAGCCGAGAGCACCATTACAACAGATTTTTTATCCATCAACGAATCTTTTTTGCTGCGTGTTTATTGAATCATGTTAACAACAGTTTTTTACCCTATAAACTTTCTCCGATTGGGTAGCATCCAACTCTATGAAGATATAATGTTCTATTTACAATGGCTTCAGAGAAAAACAATGAGGGTCAACACACGCTCCACATTCGCATCGAATAGTAGCGGCCAATCCTTTGGCCATCCCACTCACATTGTCATCCAGGTCGGCAATTGTGGTCAATAAAGTGATTAATTCAGCCCATAAATGTATTCCGCCGATCTATTTCGAATTAAGGTCAGTGTTGCCAGTTGCCACCCCAGTGTTGCAATTGCTGGTCAATTGGTGCGGTTATTGAATACTTTATGGATATAATAGCTTCAATATCGGCCCTGATGATTGCTCCAGTAACATAGCAACTCATATTCATATTCCAGCATTAATGGTCTCACAATTGAAAGCACTGATTTCGTACTTTACGTTTGCTTGTGTCGATAAATCTTCATTATTTTTCAGTTGGGGGCCGCAGCTTTTGCAAATTTCCACGTCATGATACAATCATATAAGATTAAACATATCTATTATGATTTCACCATCTTGTTATAAATTATCAGCATTTTATATTTGACTAACATTATGCCATAAGCTTATCTTGCTCGCATAAGCTTCATTGACATGCTCGAATTACTTACTAAAGATTCTCCTACATTACCGGCGCCGTCCAAATATTATCATAACTGTCATGTGGCTCTACATAGAGAATGTGTTTTCTCACATTAAGTTATCTTCGACGGAGAGCGTTGAACTCAAGGGCTCCGGATAAACCGCTCTTGCGCGTGCGACGGTCGGTGACGCGCATTGGAAATAGACAACCTGACATAGATTTCTGAGTACTCGCTAAAAATGACACATGCGTAATCTTCTGTTGGAGCCAAGAATAATTAGGTAGGGTCGATGCAGAAATAAATGCGTGAATTGATCGCTAATAATATGAGCACGCACCTGCTCGTCATGGTCTTGACTACAAAATCATACGAGTTTTGAAACTGAGACGCGATGTCATCCAAGAACTTTGATGAATGCTTTCTACTCTCCGAAACTACATTGTTGAATTTTACAAACATTTCAAAATCATAAGTTAACGTTAATGATAAGGTTTGTAGGGTTACCTGTAAGTATAAAGTTTTAGAAAAAGAAAGAATGGAACATGACCTATTGACTACTGACTAGGCTTTTTTGTTAGATTAAAACTAAAATTAACCCTGTAGAAACGGTTAGTGTGTTACTCATTTCTTGTTCTCACAATAACAATCCCCTTTGATCATTCTAAAAGTGTCCAAATGGCCATTCATTTTCCTTCTCATAACAATGCATCAGTGCATTAACAAGGAGACTGTCTGTCGGTCGTTACTCATATTAGTTGACGGTTCTAATCCTTTCACCTTGAGTTATTAATGACATGCAACCAGAGTAGGTATGTAATCCCTGTACTAAGTAGGTTCTTATCCCATGGTGGGTGTCTGGGTGAAGCGAGTCGGCTCGCCCACGCTTACCAGATTTCTACATAACAGGTTGGCTGATAAGGTGTTTAGGTTAAGCTCTGCAGATTCCCTCGACTGTTGTTATGAGGCAGTAAAATATTTATTTATCGAGTTCCAATCGTACGAATATATACCTACTTAAACTCGTACATCGTTAAAAGCTTTTGTAACTTTGTACAAAATGTTGTATACTTCGCAAAAATATTTTTCAATAATATCAAATTATTGTAAAAGTTTTTGAGAAATAAATCTTCCATTGGGTTCTCGCTCGTAGTAAATTATTTATGTAGAGGGCTCCGTCAGACCATGTTTATCATATCATCACGGATTAAACATATTTCTTTAGAGCATTTTAATTTGAATCCCGTCAGCCGGCGTAAATCATTGTTTTCCTTTTAATTTACAATGTTCCACCCAATTGGATCCCATTCCCAGAAAAGCAATAAAGCTGTCAAGAGAAACAAAAGTTGTACATTTGTCAAAAGCAGTTGTCGGCATCTGGTTGTCTAGTTGTCACGTAATTAATCCTTGGATGTATCGCGACAGCGAAAACACTTGGCTTATTAGTTCACAAAAGGCGTGCCCAAACAGATATGTCACCTAAGAAAGTTACAGCAAACAGACACTGGCAATGGTTTTAATAAAGTCTATTATCGTGTGATCGGTATTCCAATCTATGTATAAATTCAAGCTTGCGCTTATCATGAATATTGAAAGTTAAAAAGTTATGGACAAGTCCTTTTCCTTAGTACCCGTGACACCAATTAACTACAGTAATAAAACAGTTGGAAAACCTATTTTGCATTTCAAATCCATCGATAGTCCGGCAGAATACTGAGCATTTGAAAATACGTCAATTTCTCAGCCTCAAATATCTATAAAACTTACCTATTAGACGAGTTATGATAAACAGTATCAAGTAATATTTAACACAACTTAAAAACTATGACTGGGCTTTCAACATACAATAGAGTTCGATTCCCTTGCTAGTTAGCTGATATAAATAAAATTGATCATAAAATTGTTTAATAAGCACTTAAATTAATTGTTAGTAAACCGTAAACCAGAACTAACCAGATTGCTATTACATTAATGTTGGTTTAAGCATATTATATTTTACAACCACGCAGCAAGCGGTTGCATCTACTGGCTGGCTTAGAAACGGGGCCAAATTAGGCAATGGCTAAAACACGAGCTGTTCAGATGGAGCTTGTTATCAAAATAATATAGACAAGTCCCTAATATTTGAAACAAACATATTATCGTAACTGATATCTGACATACATTTTCCATTATTGATGCTGTATGATGAACTAGTATGAAGTTTATGTTAGAAATATTGTTCCCTATAAATAGGAAGGAAGGAATGCAGTTAGAGATCGTTGACATACAACATTGCTTCTAAAAATTAGGGTGAATGCATTTCACTAACACGAGCAACAAATATTTTGTACTGAAGTAAACGTGGTGATGATAAAAGTAAGTAGGTGGGTATTATGATTATTTCAGGAATGCGTACAAGTTCTGAAGATGGGTACGATGACGCATAGGTAATCACTTTGCGAACATGGTAACCATCAGATTAGAATGTCACCCCATTAAGTATTCTTTACATAGCAATGTTACCTGCTTCATAAATATCCTGATACAAATTGTAGTTGCCATAGAACATCAGCGCTTAAATGGCTGTAATAAACGGAACGAAAACTCATTCTCGTCTTGGTTAAGACTCTTATTTCCTCATACATATAGAAAGCTTTCATTTCCCAAGGACAATGCTCCGGAAATAATAGAATCACTCAGTTGACGTGTTTCGGATATAAACTTAACTTTGCTATGACATCATTGTATGTAGCACTTGAGACATCCTTTCATTGAACAATAGATTTAATCCATTACAATACCCTTCAATATAATTGTGATAAGTAGGATAGAATGGTTGATGGGAATAGTTTTGAAAGGAAATATTTTATTGAAATGTTTGGGCTAGTCACAATCATATCTGCGCTTATGTCATGGCATTTTAGTGTCTGTAAAATTTAAGATCTGTAAAATTGTGTCTGTAAAATTTTCTCATGTTACCTTTAAGTCGCTCATCCGGCAGTATGATCATGTATTATGTTCATGCCTCTTTTCTCTTTATTTATCCAATAGGATGGCATTAATTTAATTAGGCAAGGAGAAAGTGATTAATACGTTTATTTTCTTCTTTCCGATTTTGGTATTTAGACACCGTTTTACAAGATATCTTGTTCATCTACCAAGTTTAGCCTCGATACGATAAGTAACAACACTTATTGCGTTGAATTCTTTGTCAACCTCGCGTATTTAATTTATGCTGCCAGCATTTTTGCACTCTCTACAAAAGGACGAAACACCATAGTTACCTTTATAAGCATATATATATGAGCACTACGCCATCTGAGGTTGCGGAAATCTACACTAGACCAACCCGTTTGTGAGTCTTTTACATAAAAGGGTTCACAGTTATTTAATTGCACCTGACTCGAATTGCACAATGTATAGGTACGAACTGCACATGTTTATTTAGAGCGTTTCAGGCAATTCATATCTATATTTTTAATTCTCAAGACTTATGCAATCTGAATCATCGTCACATGTGTTTATAATGACTTTATTTTTATTATTTCAAATGCTCACGAGACTTATAAATTACCTCATGTGTCAAAACGAAACTTGCTTGAATCTTCATCGTATTGTTGCTTTCATCGTAATAAAAGAAAGACTGGCGTTATGTCAGCTCGTCCTTTTCTTACTCATGTTTTTGTTTTCTTTTAAGTTTTAAAACGTGCTGTGCTAATGGCTACAAACTGCCTACCATACTTATCCATATTAATTGATTTCAATGAGATGGGACATAAATTAATGACCAACTAATAAAATGTTTCCCTATCGTTCGATAAATTGTAATCGTTTTCAGAGTATTATATTACTGTGTTCATGCTGTTTTGAACAGCCAGATGTAATGTGTAATATGTTTGCCTCTGCAATTCCTCGCAACGCAACATACTCCGTGAACATAAACAATGATTTCCTGTCGACCTTTCGATCCCAGCCCGTACGAAAGCTAAATCCACACGTTGCGTCAGATACGCCAGAACAATACTTTTAACAAATATTTATAAATCATCGCGTCTTTATGGTGTTCCGAAAAGAGGTTTAAGGTTCAAAACAAACACTTGCTGGTGGACCACACGCGAGGCGTGCGCATGAGTCAGATTGCTATCTCGATCCGGTGCCATAAGGTGGGACGGGACTGCCATCAGTGTTGCAAGACCAGTTGGATTAGGTACTTCTAGTGATTGGTGTTTATCTGGACATTATAAAATCCCACCAGTAACGTTTCCTTTTTCATCGGTTTAGATTTAAACGACAAATAGATTAGTACCTATAGTGTCGTCCCTTTGTCTATCTATCTATCTATACTAACATTCACTAAATATTCCTTCAAACTTATTTAATACCTGGCAGTACTGACTGACTTGTTGATCATTGATGACATTGATCGTAAATCTTTTAAATTAGAGCAGTATTTTCGTTTAGACTAGACGATCGCGATTTTATGCGCCTTTAAAAGATAATATATGAACGTAATTTGGCTTCATATTTCAGATTTTTTTAAGGTACTTAACTAAATCGTCCTTAATGTAGGCTGTTAGGTTTCCATTCCAGAAGAGTATTAAACATTTGGCAGACTTTATTGAACCATTACTCATAGAAACTAAAGCAACTTTTAATTTTGCAGTTGCAGGAAATTTGTGAAGTCATACCTTTCAAACTAGTTGAAGTGGTAGGCTTTTACTGCAAAGTCCGCCTGCGGAAGTAACCTTTCAAGTACCTAGCCTGATATTCAACTGTGAAGCAATAAAGTTTGAAACCAATTGAAGAGCACTGTTTCTAACGAAACTGGGAATATAAGAATTTAGAACCAATGTCTCAGGTTGACGAGCTGTTATCAGCTACATAGAGGAAATAAATACATCAGCTGAATAAATTGCTCGTCTCTTACTCAGCATGTTCTATAAAAAAAAACTAGTTTAAGAGCCACTATATATAATGTTGTAAGGTTTTTGTAGTAAGGACTGCTGTCAACAAGAAGGTTTAGAAGGAATTTGTAGTTGATAGAGTCAGGCGTTACTTTGCGGAAATCCATATTCAAAACGATAAAGTAAAAATATGTTCTTCTGGATGGGAGCAAGTTTTTTATATTACTGATGGTCACCGGTTCCAGTAATCTACTGTATTCGTTTGAGGTATGTACTCGTATTATGATAAAACGAATTGACATTTGTCACGTAAAACCCTAAAATCCTTGAACCTAAGTTCATGTTGCGAAGTAACATGGCGTGTTTGCCGGTCACTTTAGTTTTTTTGTTGGCCCAAGTAAGATCGACGGTATAGAATTACCTTGACAAAAAAACTGTTTATTGGCCTGAAAGCGAACAATGAGTACAAAGTCACGAATGGTAAATAAAATACCATAGAAAACCTGTTCTAAAATTATTGCAAGATTTGTATGCCGGTGACTATTTATGGTTGCGTAATACATCTAGTTAGTAGGTGTACTTAGCTAGTCTATATGATGGTATCTCTAAAAAAAATGTAATCGCCATCAGAGTTGTCATTCTTCGACCCTTGAAACCCGTGCGTGACGCCTGTCTGAGTTCAACTGCTGTCCAGGTGTGCTCCATCTGATCTGATAACTTCAAACTTTATGTAATTTTTTATATTGTTACATCATGTGCAAATTTACCACTAACATTTCATAAGCATTTTTTATTTCATATGTGAGTTTCGTGCATAGAAAACCGCCATTTTATTTCCATCCGCTATAAATCGTACTTAACGTGATTATGTAAGTATTTCCCAAACTTAGAATAGCCGTTGGCTTGTTCACCACGCGAACCTGCCAAGTTTCTTATCGGAATACTTTGCAGTATTAAAAAGATATTAATAAAGTAATTCCACCAAGCCGAGCCATAGCGTGAGTAAACAATGCCGTGTGCCCCACATAGAGGCAGATAAAGATAGAGCTATCTCATAAGCAACGGTTCCACTTAAATAAACAAAAAGACTTTCCCTCTTAATCACATCACCCCCATCTATCATGGCGCAACTGACGTGCCGTTCCGATGAAAAAATTTAAAAGACGCCAGGCTCAGATATTATGGCTAAGGTTCCGTATCATTACACTCGATCATAGTAATCCTTATCGTTGATTATCATCACGATGACATCATTATCATGTGGTCCGTCGCTTTCATTGCCTCTAGCCTATCTTTTATCTTGACCATCTCATCAAGTCGAGCTGACATCGGAAAGTAAACAGAACTCCGCTCGGAATTCCGGAAGAAGTATTTTTTGTCACCCAAAAAGTTTGTTTCATTTCGCAAGCCAAGCTACGCAGCTAAATAATGTTTTTTGTAACATGAGCGACGGATGGATGTCCCGTGAATTTATTCCAGGACGTAAATTCGTCGGAATTTCATAAATAAAATGTAATTTCGCAGAGCGAGTCTGCCTAATGAGGGACGCAATTATGAACCTCGGCCCTCTTATCCCTAATGGGGATCAAAGTTATCTCATAATTACTACGATCGGATTAAACTTTCAGATTTATACAAAAAGTGTAGATATCGCTTATACAAACAATCAACAAGACCGTGTCTGAATTTAGGTATAAGCGTTTGTATAATCAATATGACCCTTCAGCGTCAATTTGATGCTTCATCCGTCACGAAGATCTGCCAGAACGGTATTGCTAATTCCAGACACGGATACTCAATCAAAATATTCATAAGATCAGAGCGGTATGTATGTAAGTCGAGTTGATGTACCCGCTTCCATTTTAATCCGGCGAAGAACAGCCTTTCTTTGCTTCGACCCTCTGCATCATTTATAATCATAACTCCTCCAGTGAACACTTTAACTTCGCACCTTGCCTAGCACTCGACTTGATGCGGCGAGTGGAGGAAATTTTCGCGAGGCTTTTGTGCTCCTCGCTTTGAATTCATACTTGGCGAAACGTAAGCCCGATTCAGTGTTCAGGAGGAGCGTGCGACGAGACAGTCGTCAAAAGGTACTTTAATAAAACACCTGTATACCACAAAACTCGTATAATTAGATTTCGTCGAGGTTTCAAAAAGTCACAAACGAAGCTTAATTTTGAGCTTATTGAAAGAAGTTTTGTCTGATAACTTACATAGGTACATTGAAACATTATTATTTGGCTGTCGAGGTAATTTCGAACTTGGTTGACCTACAATACAATCCTATTCTTTTATTTGTAGCTACAGAACAAACAATGCTTAGACTAGAGACAACTTCGTGTTTTAACATTTTATCATCTTTTTTGTTCCGTAACATCCCCTAAGGCTCGAGACCTTTACAATTTCTCGCAAGTATTTTCATGTTTTCATTCCCAATGTCGGTCCAATATAACTTTTAGTAGCGCTCGTGCAAGGGTGTGCGTGTGGGGTCGTCAATGTCGAAGGACTGCGCAATATCACAGTGAATATCTCCATTATTGGTATTAAAACGTTCGGTTTTTAACAAAGGGCAGAACTATACTCGTAAATCATACCTTGCCGATATTGTAACGTGATATTACTTCAAATTATAGCTTTCTAGCGTTTGAAGTCTCGAAGTCAAGGGCGCTAAAGTTTAGTGTTTCTCTATACCTTTGCCTGTATCGATTCCACATTACTTATTCACGGTACTAAAAGAAACGGTCTATCAAATAATCACATTGCCAGGCTACAATTGATTTTAAACAGCTCCGTTGTCGGGGAATGGAAAGGAGACAGGTCTAGAGCCCAAGCCACGAAATTCAACTCTCAATTGTCTCAGTACATATCAATTTTGAAATTGAGTCACGTTGGATTTAGTTGCTATGAAGGGTTGTGTGAATTTCGATTGTTGTCCAATTTGCAAACGTTTAGGTTAGCCTGCAAAAGTCTACTAGTACAATTTTAAAAAGTAATAATGGATTGGGATTAAAATACTCAGAATAATGAGTCACCGATGAATAAGGTTCTTAACTTGAATACTTGGGGGTTGATGATTACAAACATTACCTCTATAAAAACTATCAAACATCTTGGTGGACACATTTGCTATTAACAGTGTATAATAATTATGTACTATGTCATAATATTATCTGAGAACTTAATCAGTACATATAGAAACAGTAAATTTTGGACATCAAATCTCCGATTGGTCACAACTGTATGCTCTGATGAGTCTGAATAATTGCTACGCTTCGCGTTACCGTCATTTAAGCCACTTAATGAACGGCTCACTGAAGGGATTAGTTATTATAGGCAATTATTTGGGAAAGTAGCAACTAATATTACAGATAAAATATTAGAACGTGCTTCTTCCAAATTGTTTTGATCTAGTTCTGTCCAATGTTATTGAATTTTATTGCATACGTTTTCGTTATGGCATATGCAATAAGTTGCACTTTGATCTGTAATTTCGACGCTACCATATAATGTCTACCATACAGATGTTTTTACTTAAAACATTTGTTTAAATCTCATTTTAAAAGTGCACACAAAGATATTATTATATCCCATTTCATGTTACATTATTTCAATTGCATTCCATCGTTCCAAACCCATCCAAGTGCCCATTATTGGAGCAGCCGAGGATGGCACAGTCACGACACGACACGAGCCGAAATATCACTGTTATGTAAATAACTTCTAAATATTTGAACAAGCACTGACCTACTCCAGGGCTATGAATCGGACCTTGATTAAATAATAACAGTGATAGCGTAGAATAATAAATGTGGACCGCTATGCCTGGATTTACTGAAGTGGAAAAGTTATCAGAGTCACTTAACTTATGAAAGAGTGTGAGACGAAACATCCATCTTGTACTTGGTTGGCGGAAAACTCTAATAAAAGTATTCACGAGACGATGCTTATTATGGTGATCATACATTTTGTTGAATATGGTAGGTATAACTGGAGTAAACTTATTAAATGTGTTGATGTGGGAACTGCTGCTTATTTCTACGCCACCTTTCTAAGATTTTATGTTTTTGGCTGGATCGCAAAAATAAATATAATTTTATTTATAAAGGATCTGCATTTATAGAGACTACAAAAACTGCTGATAAAAATCTTTTATAAATATTTTTTGAATGGTTGGTTTTCTAAAGAGATCAGAATTATTTATTTTGCCTTACCCGTCTGTGTCGCGCGAAAAGGTTATTCGCCTGAATAGTATGTCGTTACTATGGAATACCTCCATTACAAACACAAAACGAATGATCTAAAATGACTATCTTTTCAGGTCAATTAACACCGGTCGAGCCTGACAATAGATGCATCCGATCCCACCGCATCGAGGTAAGAATTTCGCAACGGCTCGAACAGCTCGCATGCTCTAACCGATAGTTAGCACTTTAATGGATGACCTAGTTCGGTAATGGGCGGCTTTGGTATTGTTAAGGCTGGATTAAGGAATTGTGAATGTATGTGGCTGGTTGGAGATTTCTATCTCATCATGATCTTCGTGAAGTGGATATTAGCTCGAACGAGGGGCAAAGCCTCGAAATGTCAACGGATGATATATATAGGTACTGCAACGTCTTCATTTCACAATTCTCTCAATTTCAATTATCGTCGTGCATTACGTCATTACGTAGGCATTACTAATACATTTTAGCATATTATTATCCCAGTTATTAGCACAGGTTATTAGAATTTGGAGAAATTGAACTATGGAGACAAATCACGCTAGTTTTTCAAACAATCATCAAGTATACGTCATTCGAGGAGCAGAATATGTCGTAGACCATTCATTCCCATTCTTCGAAAACCCACAAAAGCGAGTTCTCTCTACAAAAAGCTCGTCATTCATCCCGCAAAAAGTTCCATCCTTTCAAGACCCTAATTCCACCGCGGTAGTTGGAAAGTTCAGGTGAGAACCTCAAGGGATATCCATTATGAGACGCCGAACTTGTATCACGTCTGATATTCCATCTAAGTTTCAAATTGTGATGTTTCAGATTGATGTTATTTTCATTAGTTTCGTGTATGTAACTTGTACCGTGTGCGGCCGGCAGTACCATTCTTTGTTGAAGAAATGCGGCGTTTATTTTCTATTCATCGAAGAGTTTCTTGTTAGTCTTCTCGAATGGACGTATTCCTGGATTCGGTGGTAGAGCCCTCGTGAACCAGTGTTGCAATTTGAGATTTTTTATACATACGTCAACTTTACACAATTAGCGCTTTTCTATGCAACGTTGTTAGCTTCGTTTCGTATGTTTGATTTGGCAGCACTGCTTGGGGCCACTGGTATGACGTGTTAAAATATAGTAAACAAAACATTGTTTACATTCGTTGTTTCGATCACATCTTTCTTTATAAGTACATGTATATCTGTACTGAAGCGCACGAGGAGCGATTTACCGAGGTTTTCGTCTGAATACGAGTACGTCTTATGTAGTAATTCAGTATAATTGCTGCTACATAATAGATGATTACTGTTTCGTTAATATTTAATAGCATGTTTTCTTATGTTTACTGGGTGTTATCAAAGACTTAATAAGACGCATAGTGTTATGTTAGTAACCGGTATAATATGGTAATGCTCGGTGTTGATTTGATAACGTTGTTACTTAGTAGTTCATATAGTAATATCATATATAATAGGTATATGTATTTTGCGCAGAAAATACACTGATCAATACGGGCAGTGTTTTTATTTTTGCCATAATTCACTCTAATAGGACTGAATCATCGAACACTGACCTAGAAATAATTTAATTAGTGGCATTGGTTCTGCTAACTAATGTCGAAGCGAAAAAAATACTACAGAAGAATATTGTAAGCTTTTCCTTGAAACAAATAAATAGGTAGGTAGAGTTGGTACCTCCTGATTAAGTCTAAAGGCAATTAAACGAAATGCTTTCCCTCCCGAGAGAAATTCCTCTATTTACTAGGTTACGTAAACGAATAATCTAAACCTAATTTGGGGATTACGCCGCTAAACCGGATTAATTGAATATTTAAACGCCAAGAGTGCCCAAATAAATATTAGTCAGAATTTATAAATGCATTTTATTGTGTATCATAAATATTGTCATAACATAGAATAGACGTCAGGCTATCGCGGGCCCCAAAATATAACGTAAATAATTTTTTAATCACTATTATTTTTACCCTACTGCCGGACTTTTATGTTTCTATAGATGGTTTCACATATCACTAGATAAAGGTCGCGTTTTATTGAAAAATTTCAACTATTTTCTGGTTGAGTATCCGATTTTAAAGAAACTTTTACAGGAGTTAGTTTTTGAAAAGAAAAAAAGATACAATTTGAGTTTGTTCCTTGATGCTGTCTTCTCTAACGGGCGTATTCTGAAGCACTGGTAGAGTTGTTTAATGAAATCTAATTACAAAACTTAATTGGGATTGGGGCTTGGGACGTGGCACTGCGGCCACGTCCCAAGCCCTAAGTTTTAAAACTAAAAATCTGGAGCACCGCAGAGCTGCAGCTATAGGGTACGTTTAATTTCACTACTTAACAAGTTTCCTTAAAACTTCTGGCCATAACTGGTCATGGTAGGGCTTGGCGGGTGGCATTTAAAATTTAAAGCTTCTGACTCTGACCGCATTTACGTAGACAGTACCAGGTAGTACCTTTATACAGTAGGGTGCATAGCTTTTTGCGGCTGTCCCTTGTAATGTGACACAGAACATTCTACTGTCAGCGCTAAACTGCTGAACTGTAAGCGCCACAAGTAAGTATCACACGATTTAAATAGCAAAAGCTTGCTGGTACCTACTTCGTGGTTAATTTTATTAATAAATCCTTGTATTAGCCGATACCTACCTACAGTTGAAATAAAATTAAATAAACCGATCATTTTTATTACAAGTCGAGATAACAGTTTCTCAGAAACATCTGCACAAATAACTCTTACACGGTATAACGAAATGTAACCTACAAGTTTCAACCGCTTTATAAATACGCATAAAACATTATGACCTAAACAACATTTCGTCCTCTAATCGTATCACTTGTAAGTAAGAGCAAATGTTTGTCGTGTATAGGCACAATATTTTGCGGCATCCGGTCTCGGGCGCGAAGTGCGTTCCGCCGGATGCGAGAACATCGGCGCACGCGCAAGCGGCTCCGTTTTGATCTACAAACGTCTATCCATCACTGTCCAATGTTTACGCAGTAAGAAAATGCCGGGCTCTTTATAGAAAATTATTTTTGAATCCCGGAATAGTCGTATTTATTCAGCTTTTTTTTTACCTTTTGAAAGAAGAATCGAGTTCATTGACGATACGCCTAAAACATGGTCAGTGAAGAACTTATGAACAGGTAATGTGGTTGGGTTGAATTGAAACTGCACTGTTGATAGAGAACGAACAGTGCGACCTGTAATAATACAATGAGATAAATCTATCCCTAGGGAGTTGCTTATGAGACGCTTTCGTACAATGTATGTATCTCCCGGAATATGATCAAATCACTAGAGATATTAATGATCATATTGTAACGCCTATAACCATCTACTCGTAACTGCGAGACATCTACAGCAGGCGTATCACAACATGGCGGTAATTCTATTATTGTTAACTTGAAATACTCACATACTTTGTATATTGCTTATTTCTGTAATTCTCGTCATTCTATTACACGAAACACACACGAAATAATTCATAAATAAATACGTATGCAATACATTCCAAGGTCATTCCGTTAGTCGTTTCTTGATAGGTGCCCACTGTGAATATAAATTACACTACCTTTGGTGACTTCCGCTGAAACAAAGAACCCGTAAAATCCCAATTTAGTTACTGCAGTATTCTATTGTTACGTGTTGTCGTTTTATTGTTATGTGCTAATAGCATTCACGGAAATATCATACATGCTCCTTTCTTTCACGAATATTACTCTTATACATAAAAATATATTAATGTACAAGACAGTACCTGCCATTTTGGTAATTCCGGGAAACTGTCAAATAACCAGTGTCACGTCAGTGGAGATCGCCTCCCTACATCAGGATAGGGATCCGACGGACATCTTGACATTGATGCGCTGAGTCAAGACGCCTGACGCCCCACCCGACCGTCCAGATAAGACCCACAGTGCGTGCCTTCGCTATAAATAGCGACGATAAAGTAGACGCCATTGCAGTCAATTAACATGTAAACATGGCCTTCCATATTGGAGAATCCAAGAGCAAAAACGCTTTCGATTTCCACTCCGTTAACTTGGACGTTGATAATTGAATTCCAAATTTCCAATGCCTAGAATTAGATGCGATAACGATAGTGGCTGTCGGAGTTAGTGTAACTTATGGTTTAAACTTTAATGCCCAACTTTGTAACGTGAATTGATACAAAGTTGTTACTTATCACCCTTCCCTTTCTTCCATAGCACTGTAAAGGACGACAAGAAGTGGTTTTATTTGCAAAAGGGCTATGCTCTCAGGTCTGTGTCTTGTTCGTTAAGAGCTCTGGTTCTATCCATTTTAGGACTGTCGGCATTTGTAGACTATTGGCCATATAAGGTATCAAGCCCTATTACAGCGAGAACCTCTTATGACGCATGGACAAGAACTAAATGTTCTAAAGCTGTGCGTCCCGAGTTTTTCAAATATTTTCCGCATCATTAAAAATAGTCCTTTTCTTGAATGCACGCATTCGCTGTGACTGACTATTACGTACAATGCGTTTGTGACTAACCGGTATATTTAAACACACAATGCAAGTTTGATTTACAAACTGTTCAGAACGTGAAGTTTATTTTCGTTGAATCCTTGGTTAGTGAGCCCGTTGGTAGTCTGAGTCAACAGCTATTCTGGACTGTTTGATGCGCTAATGTGGCAACACACGTTGCCCTGTGTTGCCGTGGAAACTTAGGTATGCTAGCCGTATTTTAATGGACCGAGGGCAGCATAATATCTGTTAAATAGCTGTCGCTAAACCCTTTTCTGACTTTGGGAGCTATATAAACGTGAGTGGACTTTGTTGTTCCCACCGTTCCTAAAAAATATTGTACAAAAAAATCAGAACAGACCTTTTTGTCAAGCTTGTTGATTAGTTCGAGTATGTACAGTAGAGTAGAGAAAGTACAAGACAAATTCAAACCACAGAGTTAATAGGGACGTTGGAGGTGGGAGTGTCACAATCTTGAGTTTAAAGATAGAATCACGTAAAAACGAAATTTCCTTTCCGAAATTGAAACGCGTAAGTCATCAGTATGAAGGTACGAGTAGACCTGTAAAAGCGGTTTCGTGTAGAGGGCGTGGTCCTTAATCTTTAATGCATATAAAACGTTGATTGAACAACAAAAGGTTGTATTCATACTTGGTCTGTGGTTGTATTTGATAAACGCAAGCTATTGATAATGGGAAGTTTGTCAACATGGCTATTATGCAGTAGATAGTTATGTGCTCATAACCACCCTATATTAAGAACATGCCCTATTTACTACTTGCTATGAAAGCACATTGTAACATTGTAATGCTATGGATCACGCCACCGTCCCAGACGCACGATCAGCAGAATGTTATCGCATCCGCTCGTTCGTGAGACTGTGACTAACGGCTAGTGAGCCCGAACCATCGGCAGTCGATTAGCATCCAACTCTGCTACCGCTCGTATATTGTAAAATTAATTAATTAAGTTTATAATTAAATAAATTCGTAAAATCCGAATATTGTTTTTAAAAAGTCTCCAAAGCGCTCCCGAAAGATATCTGGCGCAGCCGGTAGGATATCGGTTGTTGCCATCGCGAAAAGTAGCGCTATAGTTTTTGGTGAAATCCTAAAAAGTGAATCGCGTGTGGCAACTAAAAGTGAGAGTGTTATAAAAATATATTTACCTAAAATCGGTATCGCGCTCTCCCCGGTAATCCAACGAACCAAATAAATACGATTCTTAGTGGGACGTGATGACTACGGTGGCGGTTGGATAGTGAGTAGTAGTAATAATCTACTAAGTAAAATCCTTCTACTATCCTTCCCTACCAAACTCCTAAAATTGGTTTTAATTTTAAGTTATAAATATTTCTTGTGTGTTTTAACTATATTGTGTTCTAAAATCGAAACATTTGGTTACATTATTAATTTAGAAAAGTGCTCTATTATATTTAGTTAGGTTGACTTTAGTTATTACTGTGTATTAGGTAAAATGGCTCACTCACAAATGCAAGCCACTTCCGCGCCTGTTTTGGTACCACCACAATTGCAACCCGTAGATTTACAGATACCGCGGGAAGTTTTAAATTTACATTTTTTTACATAGTTTTAAATTTTTATTTAAGATACCCGAATTTAGCGGCGAAACAAAAACTTTAAATTTATTTTTAAGAAAATGTACTTACGTGATTACACGGTACCAAGGCACAAGGACGCGTAATGAGTTTTTAATGCAATGCATTACTAGCAAGTTGGCTGGTAAGGCGGCGGCATTAATAAGTGAAAGAGGAGACTTTGAAACATACGAAGAGCTTGAGGCTCTATTGGTTCAGCATTTCGGCGATCCTAGAAGTGAAGAATGTGTTGCGATAGAGTTAGAGACCCTTAAGATAAAACCCAGTGAGTCTTATCTCGAGTTTTGTGGCCGTATTCAGGACATCCGCGCAATCCTTTTGTCTAAGGATAATCAAAATGCGTCGCCCACGCTACGAGAAGCAAAGCGTGTGATATATAACAATACTTCGCTTAATGTTTTCCTATACAATTTATCAGAGCATATGGTTAGATCAGTTAGGATGAAAAATCCTAACTCGCTAGAAGATGCCTTACAGCACGTTTTAGAGGAAGTCAACTTCCGGGAACAATACCACATGCGTACTAAAATGTTACAAAATAAACCTGTACAGATTAACTTTAGGCCATTACAGACCTTGCCTCAAACCCAATTTAAATTTGGTATACCGGATCAAACGAATAACTTCGCACGCCCTAATATGCCCAACTTTGCATATCGTGCACCAATGCCAACTCAATTCGGTTATAGGCCGCAATTCAATAATAATGCACCAGGTCAAACTCAGTTCGGACAGCGACCACAGTTTGGTTTCAGACCACAACCACAAGTAAGTCAGCTCGGGTTTAGACCACAAGCTGGTCAATTCGGTTACAAAGCCCAACCAGGTCAATTTGGTTTTAAACCACAACCGGGACAGTTCGGGTACAGGCACCCACAGCCCCAAGGTTACCGTCCACCTCATCAGTACTCAAATGACGTGACCATGAGGACTGCTCCAGTGAGACCTCAGCAGTTACCCGTTAACGAAACATACGCGTTAGAAGGTCAGTACGAGGATTATTACCATCCTTACGAGGCCTATGAATCCTATGATACTTGCGGTGAGATGACTCACGAACATGATACTTTTAACGGTATGTATACTTATCACGAACCGTCAGTGCAACAATACACCTCTGCTGAGAGTAAAATTTGTGAAAATGATACACAAGGTAACGCGCCTTTAGCGCCCAATGATCGTGAAACAGTTGATGCTGTGGAAAATTTTCACATAGACGTTTTCCCAGCCACCACGAAATGATTGAAGTAAACTATGACGCTTCGTTAAAATTACCGTATATTTACGTACCGGACATAGATGGAAAATTCATGCTTGATTCTGGAAGCACTCGATCGTTCTTAAGTCCATTAAAAGCAAACGAACATTTCGCGACGTTAAAATCTTACGAACCATTTATGGTCACGAGTACCCATGCCTCCAGCATCCATCATGAGGTGGTTAACATTCCACTTTTCTCGATATTTAACGAAGATGGTCATCATAAATTTTACGTGTACGACGTTGATAGACGATATGACGGAGTGATAGGATGCGATCTTATGTCAAGGCTCAAGGCTAACATAAATTTAAAGAATAAGACTTTAGAAACCCACGGTTCTAAAATACCTATTGTTTATAACGACGATTACGTCATCAAAATGCAACCACGCTCAGAACATCGAGTTAAAGTGCCTGTAAACTTAGAAAACGGTGATGCAATTTTGAACTTTAAACATTTCCATGACGGTGTACGCATGCCTTCAGCAGTAGTCAAATGCCATAACTATTTTGCCACTACAGTAATACAAAACCTTACTGAAAATTTGATTACCATAACGATTACGGCACCTTTTACTGTAGATGAGTTCAACAGTGACATATGTGAAGTAAATTATAACTCAGATTTTACTGACATTCAAGCAGACGATCTCCTGGCCGAAAATTTATCAGTGGACTTAAGACTCGAGAACAGGGCATTTTAAATAAAATCACTCTAGTATCCGAAATGATGGACCACTTTCTCAATTCTACTAAAATTATTAACGACAATACTAAAATTATGAATGAGCGACTAAGTCGCATTGAAAACATTGTAAAGGATTTATCAAAAGAAAACATGTACATTTTCGTATCATATTTAACTAATGTTTTAAATATGTTTATTACCAATTTTAGAACTATATACATAAAAATTAATGATGTAGAGACATCTCTAGCACTCAGTAAAGTATCCATATTGCATAAATCTGTAATCAATTCCAATGAACTTTTACTGTTGCTAGGCGAAATCTCAAGATATGAAACTAAGGTATTCTGTTACTGAGCAAAATCTAATGAATATTTGTGCTCTGAAGATGACCTCGTCTCATACGCTCCAGAGACCTGTATTGAGCAACTGATGGAGTATCGACAGAATCAATCCAGATGTTTCCCACGTAGAGTCTTTTCAGAAGACTTGAAACTTCAAAGAATCGCAACAAACCGTTGGATATTGTATAGCAAATACGACAAAACACTAGTACAAACCTGTGGCGATGACGTCATACGTGAAAATATGCAAGGAACGTACATACTCACAGCATCTGAGACATGCGACATTTCCATCGGTGGCGTTGTATTACATGGACGGCGCTACCACCAAATGGATACTGGCTATAAGCCCGTTCCACTTATCACCCTACCTGATGTACGGCAGCAGCAGCAGCAGAACCTCCTCGTCGAAAACACCGAGCCTGTTGATCTCAAGGGAGTCGAACTGGAAGACGTCCAGCACCTCAACTATCTACTCAAGAAAAGTGTTAATAGTGATAATGGGCAATATAGTGATTATAGTGTTCAAATCGACAGTGTCAGTGTCGCAACTATAATACTTTATATTATTGTCTTTTTATGTGTTAGTTATGTAATTTACCTTAGATTTAAACATCCAGTTTTAAAAATGTGTGGAAGAGAACAGGTTCATAATGATGGACAAGAGAACCAATCTCAACCACCCTTATTATTAGTGTCACGTTAGGTATTGGCAAAGTTATTGGAAAAACTCCCTTTTTCCATTAACTTCCATCTAAGGAGGGAGGAGTTATGTGCTCATAACCACCCTATATTAAGAACATGCCCTATTTACTACTTGCTATGAAAGCACATTGTAACATTGTAATGCTATGGATCACGCCACCGTCCCAGACGCACGATCAGCAGAATGTTATCGCATCCGCTCGTTCGTGAGACTGTGACTAACGGCTAGTGAGCCCGAACCATCGGCAGTCGATTAGCATCCAACTCTGCTACCGCTCGTATATTGTAAAATTAATTAATTAAGTTTATAATTAAATAAATTCGTAAAATCCGAATATTGTTTTTAAAAAGTCTCCAAAGCGCTCCCGAAAGATATCTAGATGGTCAATCAATTGCTTATTGACCAACTGCATTCAGGAACTCAATAGAGCACAATATCTTGTAACACAAATGGCTACAGTCATAGAAGCTGCACATAGGGTTGACAATATAAACAATTTTTCTAATAACTTAAATGTGTTCAGTTAGATTGGTATTCAGTTAGTTTGGTATTAAGACGCAAAAAATAAGACGGTCCAGGAAACATTTCAAATTAAAGCCGTTTTTGTATATTAATTACTCCTTGTCCAAGAACCTAATAACTATACACACATTTATTGCAAGAAATCCCAGTGTAAGTCCGAGTAACATTGGATAGGATGTATGTAACAAAGTTACTTGACACATTAGAGTTTTGAGCTCTATTCAGTTCACTTAACCATGAGCGTTACCCTACGCACGGTAAGCAATCAAGCCAATTAAAGAGCATCGCTGGAGCCGACACGCGTGAGGAGTCGTATCATAATATCGCTTAATCAATTTGATTGCGAGCAACCACGGAGCTGTGAAGCTACTGAACCGAGGTCGTTGACACCCCTATCGACAGTGCTGATGCATGGTCACGCTATTGTAGACTAATCTTCTTAGCGCTAGGTATTCATTAACATTTGCAATGTTGCATTCTGTTTCATTGAACTCCGCTGCGATATAAGCGCCAGTACGAAGCTTCAATACTACATCTAAGCTAAGCGCTCGATTGTATGCCCAATATCCATACAGAAAAATACACCTACATAGTCTTATAATTACCAATTAAGATGTTGAAACTCATGGAACTGTCTCATAAACTTATTCCGCTCCTCTAACTTACTGTTTATGGGGTTTTAATTGCGGTAATTTCTAATACAATTAACCGACAACATTATTATGGGTGTCAATAAAAAAATAATTTACATGATTTTGCGCTGCGAATTAACCTGTCGTCAAAGTATACTTTCCTTACGCATCGTTATTGTTACATAAGAATTATTATCTCAGAAATAAATACCACACTGAGGAAGTAAACAAAATAACCACCGTCAGTTGCATAACCGGTACTATATTCCATGTGTATGCACATAACAGGCTATATAACACGGGCAATGAATTTCAGAAGTATATGCCAAAAGGCTTGGTCCGGCTCTAATGGGCATATTTACCAGTACCTACTCTGTTTAATGGTTTGTGACGTAAAGCTCGTCCGGTATTCGGGTCGCGATGATTGCTCCGCCGCACAGATTCCTAGGAACAATGCCGTATCCCATTCATCAGAAGTCTTTGTCTTCACGCCCGATAGCCATTCACGGCGCCGTCAAACTTGCTAAAGTAAACCAAAGATCAAACTAAAGTATCACTTCATTCTTTACATTCTTCAAGATGCTATTGGATCTTGGTCTAGGTTATTCTTCAATTCTCTTGAAAAAATACTAATTTTGTTGCTCTTATATATTTGGACTTAAAATTAAATCGGTATATATAAAAATCGCTGAGAGACAGCTAAATGAAAAGTAAGAAAGCTTTTGGCCTTTGGGTCCAAAATACAATTCCCGGAGCACCGGGCTTTATTCGTATAACCATGTTATAAACATTAAATATTCAGACTTCAAAAGGTCGCACCAAAATGCCCCAGAGGTCCCAATTTTTCAGAACTTTCTTTTTTAGTACCGGAATACGTTAACCTGAATATAAAGTTTTCACTTCTGAAACATAATAGTATCTTCATGAGCAAAAAATACATTTCTGCTAATAAGTACATCATAAACAAAATCAATTTGCAAAACGAATCTAGCAATAAAATCGATAATACCGCTAGGCGCTACTTCAAGCAGTTCTAAAACCGAAATCGATTACGGTAACTCAGGCTATCGGTAAGCTATGTTGCAGATTTAACAGGATCCGGCTCCAAATAGCGAAGCGTCGCCAACACCGGGAGTCAGAAAAGTGTCCCGGCTTCATTTGCATACAATAACCGGTCGTGAACGGTGTTGGATGGTAAGACGTGGCTCGCTCCTCAGCCATGCTTTCGGTACCAGCTCAACGCAAGGCTCACTTGACAATTTCCCACATATTGTTCCGCGAAATGCGAGCTTCCAGGAAGGAAAGAATTTAATTTACGAACAGGAATCTACCCACTGACTAATTTATGCCCCTTTGTTAAGATATCCAACCGTGGTTATTCTGAAACATTTACGATTTTTTCTCTATAGTGTCCTCGTTCGTAGTGAAATGTTTTTCTTGTCGCGTTGTTTATTTTCATCCATGTCATGTTATGCCCTTGACATGGCTCATTATAGGCAAAGCTCCATTATTCGGGAAAGTTAACAGGGAAGCCAAATTACTCAGTTCTCTCGTTAGCGAAATGTGAATGTCATATTATTACACAATTGCGCATATAATTACGAAATCTACACGTGAATAGGCTTCTTGGAACATCTCAAAACATGAACGCCGGGATAATCACATTCAAAGTCATAATACTGCTACTCTACGGAATTCAGCGTCATAAGCGTTTCGCTATTCGCCAGATAGAAAAGGTCTTTCTGGCAACACTACATAACGTTATTGCGTGGTTGTTTCAACTAAATAAAATTTGTAATCCCACAAGCGTTACTAAGTAATATTACTAGACTACCGATCATACGAACAACTTTTTCAGAGAATCAATTCGCTAATGCCAAGGCGTCCCATGGCGACCGACAGTGATGAATTGTGTCCATATAGACACTGTCTAGATAAGCTTAATTTATGAGTATGTTTGCATCATCAGTAATTAGATCAGTCAATAATGGGGAATAAAGGACAGATTTAATGATTAACCTCATATGTGCCAATTTGTGTCACGGCCTCGACTTCCTTGGTTTGACACACAAAGCTGCTTCATTACTCCATGAGCTCAATATGCGATATTGTAGAGTTTTATGGTGTTTCAAAATAAACATTACAGTGTGATGCACCACACCAGCCTCAACTTACATCTGTATACGCAAATATATGTTTCTATTGCCGAGTCCACTTAGTCAATAGGTCTCAGCTCAGTGTCTCCTTTCGCTCATAAATTCCTTTTAAATCCAAAACTTTTGTTCTCATTTTTCTCCTTAGCCAAAGTTATATAGCCGGATTAATTTCGCTTGCCAGCCAAATCTTACGAAGTGAGTTCGGTCCCCCCACAGGGATCGGTGTTAGGGCTTGTCTCGATTTAAACACCCGCCGCCATCCCATCAGTCTGGCCGAGTCTGGCGTGTTTCAACCCAGCCTCGAGGGAAATTCAACTGTACAAGAACGTTTAATCTTTCTAATACCTATGCATGACTCGTCTCTTTCGAGTCTTATCGACATAATCACTCTTAATAATTTATTAAAAGAATAATAGTTGTTTTGTGTCCTTCTCTTATCTTATTATCATTCAGAAAGGCAAAGAGCAGATGGCAGATGGTCTGACTTACCACAATAGTCGTGTACTCGACCCACATTTACTCGAAATTAATGTCATCAAGGCGCCACGCTTCATCTCTCAAATGGATATTCAGTAAGTATAAAAGGAATGTGAGAGACTGCGTTGGAGGCAAATGAGTTGATTGTTTCTGCCTATTTATTGTAAAAATAGGTCGCCACTGTGCGGTCGCCGAGCTACGCTCCCATTACGCGTAAAACTGAATACATCACCACGTTCACTTTCACTGACAAATCTTATAAAAACAGTACAGTAGTGAAGGACCATTCATATTGTTTATTGATAACCTCAATGACATATTAACGAGATGTCGGAACGAATTGCTAAGTAAAGGCGACGAAAGACACAGGCCAGGGATGAGTCGACGCATCGGTCTATTTCTGGTAAAGACGTTGACCTCCTATCTGTATCGGTTACAGATGCACTCATCGAGATCCGCTCCTCGGCTTCTTATGTTCTTAACACTGCGTAGACAATGAAAATATTTGGGATTCTATGTGTCAGTGATGAAATTAATTCTCTTGAGACAATAAACTCGCACACACAGGGGGTTTTTGTTCGTACTGTAGATCACAGGCTGAGAACAATGTTTGTGTCGTGTCTATTACAATGTGTTTTCAGTCTTGGTGAAGGATTTATGAGTTAACATATAAAGCAAATATTTTTGATCACAAGACCTCAAGATGTTCATTCAGTTGACCCCAAAACATTGTTAGTTGGTTTGTGTTTGCCAGAATGAGCAAGTAATATTTGGGAGAGCGGTGTTTATTCTTACAACGTTGTCTAACGTGAGCCGTCAGCTTTCCCTTGCCGCACGAGTATTGATTCACCCCGCGGTGGAATAACTTTGTGTTATGACTACGAATCCCTTTTTACTAGAATAAATACACAACTAAGTGTAAATACTAAATTCTTAAAATAACAGTCGTTTTTTTCAGACCATTTTCTAAACAAATTAATTTAGGATGTTCGGATGTAATAGATACGAAATAAGCCTTATCAAGCCGGTAGCAGTATAAGGAAACTGCCAAACTTGGATACCGTTCTTCGAGTTGATTGAAAAACTTCCTTCACGCAAATCCCCCTAATTTGCCCGTCGCTTATTCGCGTACTTCAATGTTTACTTTCCTCTACACGAAAATAACCAACGATGTTATATTTAGGATTTCTGAAATTCCGCGAAGCGGTCTCTACATAAATTACGAATCAAAATTGTTAATTACATTCGCCTTTTGATGTCCGGATTGAAGAAACGTGATCTTTGAAGTCATAGTTCGCGTTTTCATTTCTAATCATGTAATCTCACAGTGTCTGTTGATTGCGTTCCATGAAGCAACATTATAACTCAGATATTATTATTCAGTTTAGTAGAATTCCTGGGTCCTGAATTTCGAGCACTGATGTCGACCGTCTGCAAAACAGACGCTAGTAATTGAATTTAGACTGTGAGCTCTGTAACCCAATTCTCAGCGTCCTCTTGAAATTATCTGTTTGTTCTGAACACCTGAACCATCGGTACGGTGCCTTGTTTACAAATTGAATATTCAACGAATTGGCTTCCTTTAACTACAGTCCGCTTCAGTAAGGTAAGTCGTATTCTAAGATATTGTTCCCTATTTCTTGTGGAGTAAATGAGAAGTGACAGACAACACTGGATGCTTGTTATTTATACAAACAAAATAGTAACTATATCAACTTCTTATATAGAATCAAAAATAACACTAAAATGGTGTTTTCAGTCAATCTGATCAACGTGAACGTTATGAAAAAGTAAATGAGTCTTATTCATCGACATGACCAAAAATTTTACTTATTAATTAAAAGCAATCTAAATAAATGTCTGGTTCATATAATTACTATACGTAAATTAGTTTCAAGCAATGCTAAGTTATCTATTTGAATAGTTGTCTGTTAATGTATCCTCTATAGCTCGTTTGAATTTATGTTAAACTAGCTGTTATCTGCGACTTTGTTTAAAGTGGTACTTTTTATATCGATATAATAAGTCAGCTGGTTGCTTGGCAAAGTAGATGGTTAAAACATTTATTAATACAAAAGTTGAGTAATCTTCTCACTATTATGTAAGTGTTATGACGAATCATAAGCGTATTTTCATGGTGTAAGAGCTACTTATTAATTTAAGAGCAATAGGTTTTCCTCACAAATGGAAAGGAGTACGTAACAAACGCAAGTTCTCAACGTAAACAATTACTTTCTTGGTAACTACAGAATTTCATTTTCCTGCTTCGTACACAGGACTACAATAAAATTTTGCAATTTCTTGCCTTGTCTTGCATGGTTTCTATTTTATTTGCAGTTAAGGTATTGCTTTTGAATTGCACAAAGTCCACTTGATCTAAACATTATTAACCTTATTGTTTACTTCTGCTTGTTTGACTCAAATAAAACTTATTGATTTTATAGCTCTACCTTGTTCCGATAATCAATTAATCACACCCCTTCTTCAGAGATTTATACTGATAACGATGTTTCTGCCTTTATTAATGAAGTGATTATCGCAATATCATTTCTCATTCACTCACTAGCACGACTTCTTCATCAACTTTTATCTAGACTCTCTAACTGGCTGCAAAGTAGATCTTAACATTGACTTGAGAAAAACAACTGAAGCTTGAAATGCAGTTAAAAATAATCACGCAGTAACAATAAAATTTTCTGCGTCAACAAACAAATTACTTTACCTGCCCTGGTTGACTTCAACGTGAATACCTCAGACAGTGTCATGTGTACCCAGGATGTCTGTGGGCGTTGCCTTGCCTGGCCTACATTTTCCAAGTTGATAATGAAAAAGCTCCGTCGTGTCGACTCTTCGTGTAATTTCACTTCAAAGCGGCCTCCGGATCCCGTTTGTTATTTGGTGTAATCACTAAGCACGGCATATATTACAACCTCCTCGCCATACTTGATGTAAACTCGCTGGATTTCATTGCTATCTGTTTGTTTATCGGCTTCGTTTGTTTCTGTTATTTGTATGTTTAATTTAGCTTCGAGGCTTTTATTGAGCGAAGCGCAAGAATCTGTAATTTATGAATAAGACAAATATTTGTGTCAAGTCATCTGCTGCTGCATCGTGAAGCAAGCAAGTTAGCTGCATCGCGGTCGAATAAAAGCCTATCTAAAGAATGTGATAATGATGGATAATAGACCAAAAGTGGTAAATAGAAGGGTGACAAGATTGGTTAATGATGATTACACCTGTCTGTCTGCTCTTGGACGCCAGTGAAGCGTTAATTCCTCGGATGGTCGCGCACCCTAGCGTGACTACATCAATGCTTCCTTCTCCGAGAGGATTCCGATGTCGTTATGTATCAACGATGTTTCTCGGCGTTTTTACTTTCCCATCCCGAGTGCTTGCAAATTAATTTTACATTCTTTACGACTTCTTAACTTTTATTGCTCGTAATTTTATATCGCTTAATCTTCTGAGAGCAGTCCAAGTTTTGAATATATGTCTTGTTTTTCTATTAAGATCCCAAAGCTTGATTAGATCGGTAGAATGACTTTAGTATTCATCTCATTATTAATACTCCAGCTTTGGTATATGTAGAGTACGAGTACCTACCTACTTTCTCAAGGAGGTTAAAAATGTATCATAACATGAATAAGTATAAAGATATCGAAATATGTCTATACTAGGTCGTATTTTAGGAATATACAAACTTATTACTCATGTTAATATGTGAGATATACATTCATGTAATATGTGTGTAGCTTCAGGCGACGATAAATTAGTTTAACAAATGTCGGCATTAATATCTGTCATGAAAGGGCCGTGAATTACAATTCAAATAAATATATCGGGCGTTTCATTAACGTTATCGGAATAGAGAAAATCCTTAATGACATCGGATTCGTTTTTTATGCGAAGGGCCAAGTCCGTGTGTCAGTGATTGATGATGCTCGAAAAGACCGTCCGATTCGACCTAAAAGTACTATGTTCGGTGACGGAAATGTGGTCTGTCGAAAAAGTACAATATCTCTACACGTTGTGCAAGTCAATGAAGAAAGATCCCATAATAGAAAAAAGTTCTTTTGTCAATTCTCTGTAAACTCATTCACAAAGGAACCGATGTTGTTGCGAGTGTGTATTGGATTTGTAAACTGTCAGAGCCGAAAAGCCCAACTCTTATTCCAAAGCAATTAGGTTCAGAATTACTTAATTCATTCCCATTGTTCATTTCTTCCCCTGTTACTTTTTTATTGTCCGGGATATGAATAATTTCTCGAGTAATTAGTCGGTCTTCATCCAAAGCCCTTAATTATCTTGATCACAAGGTCTTCCTAATTGGCCACTGTTAAATTACAAAGTTGCTAATGGATTTCTTTGAAGAACTAAGTTAGTAATGATATTTAATAAGTCGTAGCAAGTATTGTGAGGAGAGATTAGCTCAGCTGATGTTATGGTGCGGTGGTTTGCGAGGCGACTACCACGAGTGTCGAGGGGCTGCCGACCGCGACCGAATCCGAGCGGTTTATTAAATGCAGCCAGTCAGTTGCCCCACGTCGACGACGGCGGTCGACGCCCTGTGTCTCCGTTCGCAAGCAACTTTTCAACAATCCAGTGACTCAAACTATCCTTTGATTGTATCCAAAGTGGCACAAACAGTGATCGTTGTTTCGAGGAATTCAGTGTTTACTGTGATATGTGCATGATTATCACGAAATTCGTGTAATCAGAAGTTGGTGCGTTCGTAACACCGGTTCAAGGTACCTGTAGTGATATTATGTTACTTATCCATGTCAAATCTTCAAGCTGCGACTGCAGATTGCTTTAGTGGCTTGGAGAGATCAATTTTACGCTTAATCTATAGTTTTTGTCTCGCATTTGTAAGTCTCTAATTTGTTTTTGTGTCACGTATAAAGGATTAACTGCCACATTTTTGCTTCAGAAGCATGTTTCGTTTCAGCTGTCAAGTTTATTTCAAGTTTTTTGTGTCTTTCGGAGGGCTGTTAATGTAACATGTTTTACATCAACTTCTCACTCATTTCCTTGCTTCACACTCTTGTGCATTAATATCAGTATATTGAGTATGTTTGTTTCATCTTCATCCGTATGTCTTTACTACTTACTCTTCAAGATACTCATTGTGTATTAATTGTTTCGTATCTTCAATCACTCACCGCATTATGAGAGTTGCAGAATTTATAGTCGCCATAAACATTAAAAAAGGGTTGAAATATGCGAGGAGGGTTATTGATTCGGAACCCTAATAAAATGGTCGTATTGAGAGATGCCCTATTTCATATATTGAGAGGGAATGGACGCATTTACCTTGGGGGCTGATTCTGAATAAGGATCAGATCACTCAAACTGAGAGCAATTTATCAGACTTGTTTGTGAAATAAATGTGTATGTACACATTGAAAGTCAGCATAATCTTTCAGACTTACTTGGAATGTGTAATTTACACATAACGAGTAGGTAGGGCATATACGCGTTATACCTACAATTGAAATCAAGTTGGTATTGAATACTACGAAGAATGAAATAAATTTAAAAAAGTTTTGCAACCCTACAGAATGATCTATCATCACCGAGAACACTTAACAATATATTAAGTACATTTTTAATGCTTGCACTACACACACGAACTAACGTTTTAAAAATTACTTCATAAAATTGTGAGGATTATCATAAAATACGTCGTAAAACGAGTAGGAACACATTTAAAACAATGTTCAATTTATATTCGTTTTATAATTTAAACTAGCTGCGCCCCGCGGTTTCACCCGCGTTTCACATTATAAAACCTATAGAGCAGTGGCTGTTAGATACGACTTGTAACATTGTGTCAGAGAAAATACAGAGGTTAGGTAGTTTTTCACAGTTATTATCGCACTGATGGACAAATAAACAGTGATGATGATGGTGATGATGATGATTTGTAGCCTATATTGTGTCTCTAAACTATCTACATAATACATTTTATGCAAATTAAGGTACTATTTCACAGTTTTTAAGCCACTGTGTATGTGTAAGTTGGGGTATAAGGTAATATAATTATTATTATAAGCTATAAAAATACCAAATTTCATGCCAATGGGGTAGTTTGTCACAGTTTTTATTGCACTGATGCAAAACGGTGGTGATGATGATGATGAATTAAAGCCTAAGCCGTAAGTTGCGGGATAACCTATCTACGTACGAAATTTTACGCACATTGGGTAGTTTTTCACAGTTTTTATCGCATTGATAGAAAACGGCGATGATTATGATGACTTAATAATATGTTCGTAGCCTATGTCCTAAGTTAGAAGATAACCTATCTGCGAACCAAATTCTCTCTCCCCCCCACTCTCCCCTCTTCCCCTCTACTCAATTTCCCCCCACTCTCCGCATTCCCCTACTCCCCTTTTACCCCCCACTCCCCCCTCCTTCTACCCCCACTCTCCACTCTTTCTCCACACACACTACCCTCTTTCTCCCCCACTCTCCCTCTTTCTCCCCCTACTCTCCCCTCTTTCTCCCCACTCTACCCTCTTTATCACCACACTCTCACCTCATTCTCACCCCACTGTCCCCTCTGTCTCCCCCCGTTCTCCCCTCTTTTTCTCCCCACTCTCCCCTCTTTCTCCCCGCTCTCCCCTCTCTTTCTCCCCACTCTCCCCTCTTTCTCCCCGCTCTCCCCTCTTTTTCTCCCCACTCTCCCCTCTTTCTCCCCCCCCACTCTCCCCTCTCTTTCGCCCACTCTAACCTCTTTCTCATCCCATTCTCCCCTGTTCCTCCCCCCACTCTACCCTTTTTCTACCCCCACTCTCCTTTGTTTCTCCCTCTACTCTACCCTCTTGTCCCCCACTCTCCCCTCTTTCTCCCCACTCTCCCCTCTCTTTCTCCCCACTCCCCCCTTTATTCCCCACTCTCCCCTCTTTCTCAACCCACTCTCCCCTCTTTCTCCCTTCACCTCCCCTCTTTGCCCCCCACTCTCCCCTCTTTCTCCCCACTCTCTCCTCTCTCCCCACTCTACCCTCTTTCTCCCCCCCACTTTCCCCTCTCTTTCGCCCACTTTACCCTCTTTCTCCCCCCCACTTTCCCCTCTCTTTCGCCCACTTTACCCTCTTTCTCAACCCATTCTCCCATGTTTCTCCCCCACTCTACCCTTTTTCTCCCCCACTCTCCTTTATTTCTCCCTCCACTCTACCCTCTTTTCCCCCACTCTCCCCTCTTTCTCCCCGCTCTCCCCTCTCTTTCTCCCCACTCCCCCTTTTTCTCCCCCCTCTTTGTCCCCCACTCTCCCCTATTTCTCCCCCCACTCTCTCCTCTTTCTCACCCCACTCTCCTCTCTTTCTCCTCCCATTCTCCCCTCTTTATCCCCCACTTTCCCCTCTTTCTTCCCGCTCTCTCCATCTTTCTCCCCACTCTACCCTCTTCTCCCCCCACTCTACATATACTCCCCCTTCCCCCCCCCTATCCCCTTTCCACCCTCTCCTTCTTTCTCCTTCTCCCCTCCCCACACTCTCCCCCCTTTCCTCCCATCGCACTCTCGCTCTTTAAATAACGATCCGTTCAGCCGTTTATTGTGGTCCGATGGGGGTGCATCTAAAGAATACCTAATAATTTCAACCCCCTTGCTTTTCCCCCTTTAGGGTGATTTTGCAAAAAAGCTGAAACCCGTATTTATTAATTTATTACCAAAAGCCTAAATAAGAATTTTCAGATCCCTAACTTGAAGAATAATGGATTCCCCATACAAACTTTCAACCCCTATTTCATCCCCTTCGAGATTATTTTTTGAGACAAAAGATAGCCTATGTCCGTCTCATAGGTCCAATCTACCCCTATAACAAATTTCATCGAAATCGGTCCAGCCGTTTGAGCGTGAAGAGGTAACAAACATACACACATACACACACACTCACAAACTTTCGGCTTTATAATATTAGTAAGAAGTAAGATAAACGTGACAGTACGTGCAACTTCACATCATTTTGCAATCTCAGATCAAGCACTTGATATAAATATAATTTAAATTCTTAAACAAGAATGTTATTGTACGGAGAACGAGTCATAAAAAATGTAAATATGATGACCAAATCTGGAGAATCCTCTTATGTCCTTGACTTAGTTTACGAAGGTTCTACGCTATCTCAACGAATTAATCTGGAGAGGAAGAATCTCATATTCATTACTTATTTTAATTGAATACACCTACATCTGTAGATGGATGGAGCCACGCTAAATGGTAAGTATAGTCTTGCCCACATGCTGTTCAGCCATAATGAAAAGGCATCTACTACAATTTAGTGGTCACAAAGTTCATTGTACTTGCCTTCCTTGAATGTTAAACAATATGCAAGGCGTAACCCAGGAATAGTTAAACAATGTGTAACTGAACACCCGGCTAGTAGAAACCGGACGGTTGTCATAACAACCGCAGGAAACATGCAATTCCGTCATGCGCTGGTGGTTCAGCATCAGTTCCTGCTACGCATTCACTCAAACTCTCCGGTTCATCTACGATCTACGATCTACGAATAAATTCTCGTCTTCTACATCGGGCTTGACACGCACGAGTTAAAGCACAGGTGCTTGTGCAAGTCCCTAAAGCCCCCTAATCACGATAACTCTGAAAAAGCGGCGGATCTTTCGTGACTCCAAATATCTATTTGAACTTCTAAAGATTCACCAACCTTATATAATTGAACACAAAACTTAACCTTCCCTAAAAATTAGGTAATCCTAGAATAGTGATAATTGAATTGTTATTCATATGCAAAGCCTGGCTGAATCATCTCCACATAAAAATATATTCACTAGAGAAAATAGATAGTTTTGGTAAAGTCTAAACCGTTGAACGTTAAATATCACCAGCTTCTAATCTATTATCAGCGGATATATCATTATTCGCTTCGTTGGCATTATGATGCCCATAGTTAATTACAGATTTGCCTTACATCTTCTGTGTCAAGCTTGATGAAAATATTTTTAAACATCGTCCCTTACCCCTTGCGGACTAATTATGTGTACGAGGATGTTAGTCACGATAACATAGCTTGTTACTGAGTCACAGCTAAGAAAGCGGTAATTTTTTGTTGTGACTTTAGTATTGAATCAAAATTGAATAAGCTATCAGATGCAAGCCTGAATTGCTGTTGATGCGTATGTAAGCAGTGCTGTGCTATAAACAAAAGTGTTAAAAACATTCAGTTATTAATCATGTTTACCACACAATTTTACTGATGTGTTAACCATTACACTTTTTGTAACAAACGCTCTCACGTCGCTCCGCCTCTTTATTAGAAGCATGACTTTAAGATTATCCGTGACAACTATCATTACGAATTAATTGCCACAGTGAAAAAGATTAATGCATTTTACATCGCATTATTTTCTGTTTTCACTTACCGTCATTCGTTTGTCAAATTAATTGCAGTTCTTTGCACCGTTGAATTTTTGTTTGCCTGTAGAGATAAAAATATAGAAAAGTGAGTTAGATTTTTCAATTCTTTGTCGTAAAGCAACAAAGCGTGTTATTGAATTTCAACAAATCCTCCCTGAGGCGGCAGGGGTGCTAGATACCGTTGAAGAGAAAGCCTGATCGAATAACAATGATTATTATTTTATATCGAACAAAACGCCCTTTGTTTTTGCGTAGGTATTAAATTATATTTTTTGTCCTGTAATTTCGAGTTACTCACAGCAGTCAAGCGTTGACGATATACCGATATCGATGCATTCGAAAGAGATTACCAAATCAGTACAGTTGACTGCTCATATAAAACACCCAAAAAATATTGAGTTTTGTATACAAACGTCACGTCACATCACGTGAATCCGCTGCTCCATAAAATCAATAGGAGGTAATATGCTATTTTATTCCAGAGCAGGTGGCTTTGTTTGTTTATTCAACGGCCTTACACGCTACAAAAGATTCTCCGATTCCCCCACAGCGTTATCGACAGTTTTTCTAAACGAAATGCAGAGCACTCCCATTTGATTCAAGCTTTCCTGTTTGATTCAATGCACGGGCTGTGCGGAACGAGGCTCGTTTTATTTTCATTTTCGAATGTAGTGCTGAATGCTATGTCGTACTGGTTCAATAATTGGAACGAGCGGTTGAATCCTCTGCATTATAGCTACTTTTATCTAGAGCGCAGATGGTTTTTGCGAGATCTAATATTATCTGAACTAATAGCTTCACTGAAAATACCAACGCTAAGTTTTCCAGTCTGCCACCTAGATATTACGCTGCTGCATCAGCATTAACTCGAATAAGCTCAAAAATATGACGCTGCAAATGCCCTTGCAGTTATTGCAACCAATTCAATTTTATCTGCTTCAGTTGTGACGCTCGTTACGCTGGTAATGGATTCGTGTTTATTATTCTAATTGGTTGATTCGTTAGCGCTATTGTTTAATTTAAAGCTGAAGTTGAATTGGGTTTTTGAAAAAAAAAAATATTGTTTTTTTTTATGTATTTTAAAACGTTATTATTAATAATATTGATATTTAATGCAAAAAACTTCAAAAAAATTTTTTTTCAATTAATTATAAACAATTAAAAATTGATGAAATTTAAATAAAAATCACGTGACTATAAACGCGCCATGATTGGTCACCATAGTAGTGACGTCATAATGTTATAGCTATTTAATAACAGTACAGCGTTTACGGCTATTACACGTGTCTAGACAATAATATTAAAAATTTATTGCTAAAATACGAGTTGTTAGTTGGTTTCGATTAGCTATGTGTGATAAAGGATTTATTAAGGCAAAGTCTGATAATATTCCTGATGTTGATATATTTATGATCACCGATTTTTAAAAAAATGACGTTCGGTTTAATTCTGCTGAAGTTCGAGGTGCCAAGGCATCAAGGTAAGTTTGTTAAAAAATAATATAATAAATGAAAATATTTAATAATGACAACAAAATTAAATAGATCAAAACACTGTATTTATTATTTTTCTATCAACTGCAATGAGTGAAAACTAACATTATGACGTCACACGCGCTCGGGTTTGTTCGGGAGTTGTCGGCGTGTCTTCGGTACTGGATTGAAAATTTTTTTTTTATTTTGAAATAACTTTTGAATTATTGCGAAAAAAAAAAAAAAAATAGTTTTGTTATAAAACTAATATATAATCTTTCCATTTATCACAAAAAAAAAATTTTTCAAAAACCCAATTGTAAAGATTATATTGTATAGGATCGTTTCATCAATACCATTTGGTCCATATAAACTAAGCAATGCACTTTCGCCATTATACGACTAAAGTAAAAAAAATCTGTTGCTCATAATATTATAGTTATAATGTATGCAAAAAACAGATTTTTTGCAAATGTAATGCATTCATTTACTCTTTTAAATGTGGGACCAAAATAGCAACTGATTACATACCGTGAAGCACCCTGTTTTAAATCTAGACACGGCTGTCGATATTCTCGGAAGCATTAAAAAAGCTACTTGTAATACTTCGAGAGGTTATACGAGTGCTTCATATATTTATAACATTGAAAATATATCATCATCAGCCTGAAGACGTCCACTGCTGAACATAGGCCTCCCCCTTAGACCGCCACACCGAACGACAATTTGCCACTTGCATCCACCGGTTGCCTGCGACTCTTTTGATGTCGTCGGCCCATCTATAGCTATATATGAAAATATATAGCTGAACCATTATGTAGGAACTTACAGGGTGTATAAAAGTATACTGTGACGTTACGTAACGTTGAAAGTGAAGTTGGCTGGCATGTAATATACCATAACAAATACCAAGAGGAGGTAATATACGAGTATTACCCACAGAGAGTAGACAAACGCGCCAACAATACAGACTACGCAGGGATACTACGTTTACCAAAAAGCGAGGAAATAACTGGGAATACCACTACTTGATATTACAAATGAAAATGGCGCTTACACTGACTAGGTAAATAGAGGTAAGTATACTTACGTACGATCTCAGAATAAATGTAGAGAATCTGAGGCTTCTTTGTCTAGAAAAATTGACATCATCATTCCAAATTTTAAATAACCTATCTCAAGCAAAATACAAAGTTACAGCGGTTCCAGCACAGTAGTCGTAAGCTGAAATAAGCAGAACGAAATACCTTCTTTCAATCATATGAGAAGAGCATCATCTTAGACTACATTACTTCGTTACATTTGATGTGATTTAGCGTGTGTAACGCTTCTTTAATTTGTCTTTCGACTAATATTCTATGAAACGGTAATGCATTCCACATACATTATGGACTGTCTTCTCTAAATATACTTTCGATTCTTCAATAACAGTCAATCTTCTTGAAAAACATGTGCCACTGTTTCTGTATAGGTAATCACAAATTGTTTCGCGTCAAAATCGGTACCTAGTAGATGTTCTTTAGTCGATCTTATAGCCACTTAATAGAAAAGATACACATTTATAATTGGAAGCCAACAGTAGCATAAATGGTATCGCCGTTCAAACTTTAACCCACCCGGCTTCCATAGTTAATTAAGGTAACTACACGGTTAGTTAACCTTTTTATAGTTCGCACTGTAATGGTACAAAGCATGCACTAATCCTATTAACCTCACTGAACCCGGGCACTACTATCTTACAAAGTTTTTCATTCGTTATGCACTTTAGCTATAAGTGTTAATCGTCCATGGACTATACAACGTTGCTTCAGTTTTACTGTAGTATAAATAACTGCTTATACTTTGAATCTATAATCTACACTGTTTATAAACTAGCTACATATTGGAATTGTTGAAAATCAACAAAATACAAATTGGTCAGTTGAGAAAATTTGTAAGATAAAATGATGATGACTTCAATAAAATGAATGGAACAAACAGAGAATACCAGTTACACCCAGTAAATTGAACGTATCTGATACAAGATCAAAATTCAGAGCTCAGAATATGACTGAACCATTAAATTCATTGCCCAAAGATAACGCTATCATGTTTGTGATTTGTATGTAGTACAAACATAACCCAAAATAATCTTATCAATACTGACGATTTACTCTCACTTTTAGGAGAACGTAAACAGCTGCCTGTAATTTTGATAAGGTTATAAAATTACTTCTATCGGAAAACGGGTAATATGTATGCATGGTTGAGCGAGTATCTTTACATCATGTGTATGTAATGTAGGTACTTACATCACATATGATGCATCAGAATAATTTATGTTCCCAACACAATATATGAATATACCATGGTATACTTCACGTCAATCAACCCCAAGTAGATTCAATGCGTCTACGTCTCTATGTAAGTATATCTGTGTGTATCTATGTATGTGTATCTACGAATCGTAAACTCGAATCCAGGTCATAGCACCAGTAAGTGAACGGTTTAATGCATTATACGAGTATATGACGAATCGCGATCATACCAACGAAGTGTGACAGTTCAGTCACACCGATTAGTGGATCAGAGTCAGGGGCCTGGCAGCGGCGCGTGACGACAAGCCCTCTTCTGTTCGCGAATCTGATCCGAATCTCATGTGACAGTATCTGGAGCGTTTTGATCGAAATCTATAATGATGTTCGTAATTGGAGCGTTGGATTGGCATTGCATTATGTCATTTGATTCTCCGCGATCTAATTCATCATCATTAGGCTTTGATTGAATGAATTGTAAGACTGTTTGAATACATGTGCTATTTAATTGTATTGTTGGATCAGCCGTTGAAATATTTCACGTGACTTAAGAATCAGTAATTAAATATAGCCGTATTATTGTAAGTTACAATTCAATTCAATGTACCTAATATGTAAAATCATTAGTATAGCCAATGCTGTCAGCGGTTTAGTTGTAAGATTAGGAAATTGTTCGCGTTTATTACAATCGTTACTCTCTCGTTTAGCTTTGTTTATTTTGAGGGGAACCTTGATCTAATTCTGCTAAAGCTACTATTTTTCTTTCTCGTTCACGCCATTTGTCATCGATTCAAGACACGCAATGGCAATCAAATCAATCTTGTATAAACAGGCATTGGCAAAATAATCTCATAGTTTTTGTGATCTTAATAAACGCTATATTATTTTGTCTTTGGTCTCTATGAATCTTTATGAATTTGTACTATAACGGACCGGACTGCGATTGTGATATACTGTATTATGATAATATGACTATGTGGCATGAATAAACATCGTGGTTTCTGTTTCACTCACCGATTTGTATCAAAATTCAGTTTCTGTTTTTGCAGGGACCTTACAACCGAGTCGTTCGTATTCGTTCAGTGGTGAAGGTTCACATTGTCATGTCAGCCAATCGTTACACATATTCCACCCATATATCGGGTTTCCTTCAGCTAGTTTCCGACCGGCATTGACGAATATCTCATATATCAAAGACGTGATATAAATTCCTGTGACAAACGTGACCTAATTAATTTTACGAAAACTTACGCAAGGTTTAAACTATGTTCGAATGCTTCAATCTACGATAATATTAGTTGATGTCTTTGTACTTAATATTACCTTCAAATGCAGATGGTGGAGCAACTGATCAAATTATATTCGATGAAAAAGTAGTTTGCAAGAACGGCAGTCTATTAATGTTTGGTTGCTCTGATATTCCATTAGAGGCAGGCCAGTGTGTTGTATGGCAAAGAAACATTTAGTTAGAACTTCTTTACCCGACTACGGCGAAGCCAACGGAGGGCTATGTTTGACCTGTATGTATGTATGTATGTATGTTCTTCTGTTCCCTCATAACTTCTAAACGAATTATGATAATTTTATCTTGATATTTGAAGCATCTTCATCGTCTGCTGGTTATAAGGCTATATGTGTCGTTACAATAAATTGAATTTGGCGCCCCCTGGAGGATATAAAATCATGCACAATTTTTTTTAGGGCATAGTCGCTTATGATAACGGCTATGCTTTGAACATCACTGTGGATTTACTTTCTTAATTAATATTTTTAAGAGTCTATAATAAATAGTCGGGTTTTAGTTCTTGAACTTATTTTTCAGGATTTAGCACACTGCACTATCCAAGTTTATCAACTTTAGTTAATAATTTTCACACTATTACTATTTACCTGCTACGAATAAACGTTATACCTAACGGGGTTCATCGGGTGACCTTCAATTAAAAGCAATAAATCACCATAATAATGTATTGTCAATTCCACAACTACATCCACACGTATAGGTACAATATAGGCAAGTATAAATAATTACTCTAATACAAGACGAGCTACAACCGTGCCTATGGGGTGACGACTGATGTCGCGAACTCGCGTCATGCATTACTTTCTGTAGTCGGCAGAAATTAATGCATATATGCAATGTGTCGCTACATCAACCACCCCTTTTTGATAAAAAAGGTAATAAAAAAATTATATAAAGCAAAACAGGGCATTCATTTCTGCCGACTCTACATAAAGTAATTCATGACGCGTTGTGTCGCTACAACTACATTACTATGCTACATTACATATTACATTACTACATTCTATGCTACATTAGTATACTATTACTAACATTACTATTAGTTAACTTAACTTTAGTTAATAGTTTTCACACTCGTCTTAGGTATTAATTTATTCTGATAGGTACTAAATTTTATGACGTCTTGGTCTTGGTTCTTCTTCCAATAAAACGAAAGGTCCGATTTAAAGATACCTACATAATTAAACTTGCGTCAACCCAACACCACCTGGAGAAATTCCAACCGGTATTTGGTTGGCGCCATGCGACGCTTTTCGTTATGCGTAATAATGTTCCGACCTGAATGCAAATATACGTAAGAAACTATATTATTTATAATACAAGTAAAGAAAATACTACGGCGGAATAATAATACTATCCTCATGATTAAATTTGGAAGCAAATAAACATTTTTAGATTTTTTTTATTGTTGGTTGGTAACCCAATTTTCAAGTTGATCCAGCTATTTATGTATATAGCTATAGGTACAGAAACCCACCCAAAGTAATTACATCGATAAACCGTCATAAGTCCATAATATGCCTGCTTCCAAGCTCCGATTAACAATGCACAGTTAATTCCGAACGGTTCCAATTAATAAGTGGATAATCGGTTACACCATCGATCTACATTCTACACCTATGGGGCAGGGCAGTGATGTCATCTGGGACATTCTGGGGCGATCAATTGTCGCCGCGCTGTGATGGGGCTTACGCAATGGCGGCCCGTCTGAACTGTGTTTGATTTTGACGTATTTGTTCACTAACACACAAGAAAGTAGACATTGCTCAAAACCGTATAGTATGCGTCATAATTTGTTCAGATGGTCATGTATATGAGCAATTCTTACGTAAGGAAACTGGATTTTACAGGATTGATCTTCATGTGTGAAACCAGATTCTGAGACTCTCTTCAAATAGCGTTGCATAGTATCTATTTAGTATTTATATTAGGGCTCAGCTACACAGACAAATTTTCGTCCCTCTTTAACATCGCAGTGGCTGGCCAAATTACTCCATGAGAAAGGCCACAGAAATTCAGAAATACCGCAAAGGCATGATGTAGAGCTTTTCCAACTTCCAACTCTAGATATAGACTTGGTTTAGGAAGGAACACAGTTATCGTACAAATGTTGTACTTAATTTAGATGTTAAATGAACCAAGAATGAAGACAATGGTTTACCTACTGTATGCTATTCCTCATGTAAGGAACGGTAGAACTGTGATGTCATATTATGGGCCAGTCAATTCTCGCCTCGCTCAGATGAACTTGCGCAATGTCGACAACACGATATTGGTATGTCGGAGCTATTTGCTCAGGCAGTTTGATTGTAGTAGTTATAGTAACAATATTTTTACAAGGGGACATAACAGTGCTTTAATATATTCGTAAGTAGCTTTGCATGTAAAATGAAATATTATCACACTCAGTGGCACCGATGAAATGAAAGTAGGAAGGGGTGAATACAAACATGAAATTAAAATGCTAATAACGTAATAACTTAACCACCCTATATTTTATTAACAACTTAGCAAATACACCTTTGTGAGTCTATAGCAATAACTTTATTAATATCGAACTCAAATAATAATATAACCAATCGTCGGCGCGACCGTTAGCATCAGCCCGCAACACCCCTATTTTCAATTTCTTTTTAAATTGGCCCTTACGTTTATTTCGGTAACAGCCGCCATCGATTTACGAGCCAATTAAATCGATTTAACGAATACGTATCGGCTCTCGTAAAGTAATCGATGTGTGTGACAAATGTTTTAAAGATATCTCGCTACGTTCTTTTTCTATTGGATAAACGGTAAACTTTCTGCCTTTATCGAGAGATCTTCGGTGTATGATAATGTATTTATAACGTATGCTTAGATAACGCTACATAATGATTAGTAATCAGTACAACTTTGTATGAAGTTAGCTGACATTGTATAAGTACCAGCTGAAAAGTTAAATTAGTGAGCATGGTAACTTAACAGAGGTTCCTCTCCAAGAATGCTTAATAATAACAAAGGCTACGTTAATTTTCCTTCTCAGCCATCACTTCCTTGAGTTAATATAATTTAGCATGTTTCGTTGTGTACTGCGAATTATTGTGGTTTTAAGGTTTCGGCTTCATAATTATATTCTCTTCAAGAAATGAATACTACGGCAAATAATGATTCACCAATGATAAGACGTGAGCTCATGTTGAATCATCAGCCTTGATAGTGTTTACTTTAGGTACTGTGTACGCTTTTATAAGCTTTTTGTCGGTATTGAATGCACAAATAATGGATGAACCTTGTCCTACAAAAATAAACCTGACACATTCTGTGTCATATTTCATAGATGTACGAACAGTTTGTTATGATTTTCAAGACTAGGTACCTATTGTAGCGGTAGCGTAGTCATCTGTAAAATCGGCAAGCATTAGTTTGCTAACATTTACTGTTTCGGTTAACGAACTATTATATTACCTTTGAAATTTCATCAGATCATTTGTCTACCATCTTCATTGAAATGGGGAGATAATTGGAAACGAAGTGTAAGTATCTATATATATAAAAGCAAGAACTGACTGACTGACTGATCGATCAACGCACAGCCGAAACCACTGGGTCTAGAACCATGAAATTTTGCACAAATATTCCTTATGTGACGTAGGCGAGCAATAAGACGGGATTTTAAAAAATTCAACCCCTAAAGGGGTGAAAAGGGGTTACAAAGTTTGTATGGAGCAACGTGTTTTCTTAGTCCGATCAACTTCAAACTTGGCGTTTATATTTTTTAAACATTTACTGAAACACGTGTTTCATTGTTTTTTAATATTCAACCCCTAAAGTGATAAAAAGGGGTTGCAAAATATTTTCATCAAATTTAGTTAATAATTGAAAAGTTGCGCAAGTGTTCCTTAAATGACGTAGGTGTGTACTGATAAAGGATTTTTGAAAATTCAACCCCTAAGGGGGTGAAAAGGGGTTACAAAGTTTGTATGGAGCAACGTGTTTTCTTGATCTGATAAACTTCAAACGTGGCAGTTATATTCTTTAAAACATTTACTTAAGCATGTGTTTCATCGTTTTTTAATATTCAACTCCTAAAATAATAAAAGGGGTTTCAAAATATTTTTCATCAGATTTAGTTTATAATTGAAACTTTGCACAAGTAGGATTCCTTAAGTGACGTAGGTGTGCATTAAAAAAATATTTTTGAAAATTCAACGCCTAAAGGGGTGCGAAGGGTTGTAAAGTTTGTATGGATTAACGTGTTTTATAATTGGTCTGATCAACTTCAACTTTAGCATTTATATTCTTTAAAACCTTTAATTTGACTCCTGTTTCATCGTTTTTTAATATTCAACCCCTAAAGTGATAAAAAGGGGTCGCAAAATATTTTCATCAGATTTAGTTAATAATTAAAATTTTGTACATTCATTCCATAAGTGACGTAGGTGCGTACTAAAAAACGTTTATTGAAAATTTAACCCCTAAGGGGGTGAAAAGTGGTTGTAAAGGTGTAACAACGTGTTTTCTTTGTCTGATCAGCTTCAAACATGGCATTTACATTATTTAAATGATTTAATTTAACATTTGTATTATCGTTTTATAATATTCAACCCCTAAAATTTAGGTAGTAAATGGTAGGAATTTAGGACGGAATGGTAGCTTTGGTAGAAAATAGTACATTTAGAATTTAAATAATAGATATTGGTTAAAATGGTAGTTTTTGGTATAAATTGTAGGTTTTGATAGAAAATGGTGGCTTTTGGTAGAAAAATGTTCGCGAATTAAAATGGCAGATTATGTTAAAAAAATATTTGGGTTAGAAAAAGTTGTTTTAGAAAGAAAATGGTAGATTTTTGGTAAAAATGGTAGAGTTTGGTAGGAAATGGTAGCTTTTGATAAGACGTGGTAGATATTGGTGAAAAATTGTAGAATGTCGTATGTATTTTTGATGTCGGATATCGGATGTTGATGTCGAACTGGGGGTCATGGTCTATTTTTAGTTATTTGGAATTTGGTAAAAAATATAGTCATCGCGAACGAAGTCGCGGGCAACAGCTAGTTATTAATAAAAATATTAAATCACCAAGCTAAAAAGGCGTTCATATTTCTACTTTCACATTACTGTAGACTTTATACTTATTAGTTATGCTGTTTTCACCATAAAAAACGCATCTGTCAGCCAGATATACAAAATTTGTAACAATTAGCAATCAATTTTGCTTGATACCACTTCGACAGTCACTCTGTTACCGAAATTGAAAACCACTAAAATCATGCGAAGTGGGAAACGCTTTACATAAATTTAACAGGGGCAGCAAACCAAAGGGAATGGCTAAAGTTTCGGAATGAATATGGCGAAAGCTTTTTGGTAGACTTTGCAAACCTGCCTAACATGAAAAAGCGGTTGCATCATATTATGATTGCAACATTTTTACCATTTTCGACATAATTATCTTATCTCTTCCTTAAAACAAACTAGCCTACCGAGACGGGAGCAAATTTTACAGCCGATAAATTTTAATGTCCTCATACGGTAAATATCGATCACTTTATATAGGTAGGTAGGTAGTTTGGCTATCGCATGCAACTTCGTCCGCGTGAAAAAAATAAGCAACAGTTTACTATGTCCTTCCCCAAGGTTTCAAACTACCTTCATACCAAATTTTATCAAGATTCTTGAAAAGGGAGTAAACAATCAAAAAGATACAGTTACTTTCGCGTTTATAATTTCAGTATAGTATTTATGGAGAAGCGTGTTGACCTCTTCAAAACTAAATATAAACAATTTTAAAAGCTAAATCTACCTCACAGAAAAGTAGCGGTTGGCAACGCAAATTTTTAAATGTTAGTTTGTTAAAACTCCTGTAATAAACGCAGGTTGTTATAGGGAGACCACTTGGCACGTGTAAATTTCGTGTTATCTAATAGTTATGTATATTTAGGCGTTTGAAGGGAACGTACATTGTAATAAACCTTAAACGCCCTATTTGTGATAAACACGGATATTCGTGCCTAAGGTAAATCATTACTAAACTTGGTCATCAGTAAACCAAAAGAAGCTTATGTAAATATTTTGACACATTTTCGCAACTTTATGTCGAATAAGTCATGATTTAAACCCATTTTCTAGTAGATACCTACCCATTGGTGGAAAGATCACTTAGCTATCTAAGCATGTCATTGCATAAAGGACAGTCTGTGAATACGATGTCTCATCTCAATTATATATACTTACAGTAATCCGGCCATGACAAATAAACGCTTTTGCCCTAAATACCGTATAGTATCAATCCACAATGTAAAGCTAATCAGATAACATTCCTTACAAATGTCGTCTCCTGACATTAATTTATTAAATTTAGGCTGAAGAAGCTATAAGACATATTCTGCGAATTTGGTTTACCACAATAAAAACAAGTTCAGTCGTGTATAGAGTACCTACTGCTCTCATCTTTGGGACGGTACGGCCAAATATCAGCTCGTAGCGTTAGAGTCGATCAAGGGACAAGCCAAGTGGATTTTAGGCAATGACGCATTGGTCGAGGCAAGGCTTCAGAGCCTTGAGCATTGACGCAGAGCTGCCAAAGTATCGGTTTTCATCGGATACATTTAGGATAGCGTGCGTTGGAACTGCATGATTTGATTCCGCCAAGCCCATTCCATTATCGGACTACCAAACGTACGGCGATGCGCCACCGTTACATGGGGCATTCCACCTCAAAGCACGAAGCGGTTTGCTTCTACAATTATTATGGATACTGCTAAGGAACTGAAACTCCTTGTCGGGGTCTGTTTCCCGATAATTATAACGTGACTTCCAAGACTCCCGTCTAAGAAGTCACCAGTGAATAACACGCATTAAATATTATTGGTTCTTAAAATATATTCGGTTCTGGTTCAGTCCGCAGTCTGGCAAAACCACTTAGAATGGTGTTTGTTTTATTCGGTACACACACAGTGCAGTCGGTCGTGTTTAGTAAATGGGTTGACTATGGCTTTACTCACTTAAGAATAAAGGCTGCATATGAACCCATAAAACGTTGTGGAAGCAATACGCGTACCTAGTTGGATCCAACGGTGCATTTGAATAATTTTATACATTATTCAATCGCAGTTCCACACGTCCCAGCACTAACAAGTCGAGTTAGGAGTAGGCAGTACCAATGAGGTTACACGCGGACTCACAAGACTTCGAGACATTCTTCTATTAACTGCTTCGTTCCCATTTGACCCGATCAATGCCAACACCGGGGTCGAAGGCTGGATTTTCGCAATCGGCCACGTTAGCAGGTTCAAACTCAGGGTCCATGGGAATGTGAATGAATGAATCTTGACAAACGCAATATAGAAAACGGTGTGATTCCAGCTGTTCACTTACTCATAAATTCATATCTGAGAGAAATGAATATTAAAAGTTGTTGGAACATGAACGTGAACACGAATGAGCATCGCATACTTAACTCAGAAGATCATTTAAATAATTTGATTTACGTTCCTTGAAATGGGTCAGGTTTTTATTGAATTCGAAGAGTTGGTAGTAAAGCACGAAGCTCGATCTAATGGAAGTCTGTAGAAGCGGACATTACTTACGCGCAGGCAAAGTTCTAAAGTATTCAAAGTTAGAGTTGATGAACAAAGCGGGCTTTTGCTATTGAAAGAAGTAACGTATTAATCCTACTACTTCAGAGAAGATGAACTTGTTACACACATTTTTGATATAGTCCGTTTGTTGTTTCACGCTTTCTGATAAAGAAAAAAACAATTGCTGAGATACGATTAAAGTTCCTCGCAACACGAGTTGAACTTTCGGTGCACATTCCTGCTTGCACATCCAGGCTCCGAAGTGGGTCAGGATGGAATAAGCCCGGACAGAGTCAGCGGAAACGGACGTAACGCGCCAACATCGAGCCGAGCTGAATGTCCTGCGAAGTTGAATAAAAGCGCAGGCTCGTGTTAAACGTCCCCGTTGTTGAACAAAGCCGCTCTTTGTTCGACAAACAGTCATAAATCTGAGGAGATCTCTTATGTATTTGTAATCAATACCTACCGTAATAATGCTGTAAACATATCGACACTGGACTCTCGATAACGGTCACTCAATGTCCTTGCGACAATCGTCCGTACCAAGTCCGTACCCTTGTCAAACAGGGAGTAGAAATGTCAAAGAATACAAATGGGAATAGAAGAAATATCAGTGTCGGAAATGTATTGACATGCCTTTTAGAAATGTCACAATTTCAGAATGTGTCGTCAAAAATAGAGACTGACATTATATTCGTTCCCCTTACACTCGTATAACCGAAAAGCGGTATATTATACACACACTGGGTATGTATGTTAGATTAACTCGCGACTCTGTGCGCGTTAACTAGATGTTTGCAGTATGTCTTTTACACTTCACTTGTTTAAAGTTTATGTTGATTGTTATAAAAGTCTCTGGCAAAATACACCCGACAATTGAGAGGAGACTCTGGCAACAAAAATACCCCATCCTAACTCGACCTATCCTATCTCCACGTGTCTTTTGGAGGGAATATTATATACTTACGAGTATCCCTATCGTCAGTTTTACCTTACATAACATTTCTCACTATCGTTTTATAATCTGTATAAGCTGTTGTGTCTTGCGTGATTGCGTGCGAAGAGTTATTTTGTCCTTCTTGGTACATTCATGAAAAAAAAAATGAGAAGGACATTTTCAGTTTAATTTAATTTCGGAAGACTCCATAAATTTTCGTGCTCATGGGGCCCGCATTTACATTCCTTATCTTTTCAGGTTGAAAAGTTCCTGTAACGCCGTCCGTCGTGGCATTAAATTAAACAAGTGAGTAATTTATAATGTTTTAACAACTGCTATTTCTTATTCTTGTAAGTATACACACGATGTTAAATTATTTCACTATTCGAGGCCAATGAATTGAGCTACGAAAGTATAAAGTCCAAAAGAGTTGAGCTGTATTTCTAATGAATGAGTTAATACGAAATAAGACGTTTTCCTCACAGTTATAATGAACCTTGTAATTATCCTTTAGTTTACTGAAAAAGGTCAGTCAATAATGAATCAGTTTTATATCAGAAACAAAATACATTTACAATACATAGAACGCAATTCACGAGTATAAAACATAGTACAGACCCGATAGAATCGGATCGATCTACTCCTGTTGGTTAGAACACCAGTCGCTTCAATATAAATAGGTGTAATAAATCATGCGTAACAATGTGGTAGTAATTCCTGATATCAGTACAGTATCCCTAGCTTAATGTGTCTGTGCATTTTAAATACCTTTTATGTCTTGGACAGTTGCCAATGGTTGCTTCATTCATGGCCGCAGCCAGCCAAAGCTTCGTTTAGTGCAAATCTGAACATTGCACAACTGTTATGTATCTTTAAGCTGTGGAGAAATGGCAAAGCTAAGCTCGTTTTATAACATTCTAATATTTTAGGACAGCTTATTTTCCATTTCCAAGTATTTAGGTCAACTCTGAGAGAAAATATTTGGAATAGTATTGGGAATCGAAATAGCAAAGATGTTTCGCAGGCGGCTTATCACCAACCAACGCCACAAAAACCGTTGTCATAAACATTTGTTCTTCTAATAATGATCACCACAGTAGGATCACTCACTCTATCCGAAGCTGTGGAAAATAAGCCGATGTAATCCAATCAGTAATACAAAATATACCTATGTAAATACAAAATACACACCACACATATTCTACAATAGAGGGGAAAACTACTATTTACCTCATCCCAATCTGATAGCTCCAGAGATTATCTAACTAACGTAACCAATATTACAATATTATCATGTGATTATGTAACAATCTGTAAACATCCGCTGAAAGCCACATAAATCCCTGCAAATACATTTGGGTTCAGGCTTTAAGCCCATGACTCGCAGATGGTGCTAAAATTTCAATGGAAATTGGAGTCCCATTCCAACACATACTAGTACAAAAACCCACTTACGCCTGTGTTACCCATACTATAGTTATAGCTCGTGTGGACAACCTCATACTACGTCTTTGGCTAATTCATGAAACGCATCTATTTTCCATAGAGAAATTAGACCGTACATTAGACCTTAAAGTACCTTCAAATCCCAACAGCCTGAATACCGTGTAAATCCTGCATAGTAAACACTAAAGTCTATAATAATATGTAAATTCTTTTGTGAGTTCGATGATAATAATGCGTCTAAACTGCGATGGAAGCAATTGAAGATAAGCGTCATATTCTATAGAATTTCTCAGATTGGAGTGGAATTTATGTAGTGTTACGTAGAACAGTGCAACTCCTGTCCAAACAAATTGGTATAGTTGAGTCGCAGGTGCTCCAAAATCTAGGTATATGTAAATCCATTTGTAACTCCCATCGCAGTTTAGTGATAGTGTGTCTAGACAGACATAAAACCTTTCTGCCGAACTGTACTGTCTCGTAAACTGGGTGTGCGAAAGAGGGAATGAACCTAATTTCCTTTATGAGATGTTTCGCAAAAACAGAAAAGTTTTAAAAGTTACTAGAAAATTCAATCTGCATGAAGTTTACTTAAGAATGGACGAAAAATAATTCAAACAAGCTTTCAATTATAAAATACGTACTATTCGGTATTGCGTGTTTTTTGAAAATTATTTAGTCATTGGCTTTTGGTTCCCTGTCGTTCGTCTCTGTCATCAGTGGAGCTCGGAGTATGTGTAATTGTTTTCAGAATTGGACAAGAAGGCAATTTCAACGCGCTCAAAAATGAGAGACGCAATTTTTTTTCCCAGCCATTAACACAATAGTGCATGCATGTTATCATTAATTTAGATTTAACTACTCAATCTCGCCGAGTACATTAATTAATTGAGTGTAAAAAAAATACTGTAATTATCGTTCATAAAATCTTACGACGTACGTAGATGTTTATAATTAAATTATTGTCTTGCAGCAACCTTATGCCAAAAACACGTTCATGGATGAATTAAAAAAACATATTATTACTCGTGGTCACTGGATCGTCATAATTCATTGCTCCTTGATGCATTCACCAGTATACATATATAAAACTGAATTCATAGGCCTCTAAAACATAAACTGATATATTACATCGTGCAAACATAAGCAGTAGTGGATAACGATCTATCTGCACCCAGACAAATAAATTTGCGAATCCCCGGAACGTCTGCTATAAAGGGAGTGTTTTGGGACCAGTGTAGTGTAAATCACGGTCTGGCGCTGCTATTTTGACCGTATAGGGGGGTATTATGGAACTCTATACGTTAAGTGCATGCTCGTAGCTAGACCGCTTTATATCATCTGATAGTAGAAGGAGTAAAACTATTACACACTCATGAATGAACAGTATGTAAAACTAGGAAAATTGCACACCTTGTGTCATGATATTTTACTATTTTCTACAAAATCCATAATACCACTGTCAGAGACATTTTCTCTATGAGATAAGAGCTGTGTTGGGATTGAGACATTTCGACACCCTATACCTCTAGTACTATCGCGAATCGGTATTTTATACACAGGGCTCGATCCGCAAAGGCGTCTATCTAGTTTTTCGTGTCCCAACGGAAATTGCCTAACACCTGATGCCTCCGATACAAACTCGTATTATCTGCAGAAATCAACTCTCTGTATAAATCGTTTCTCCCACGCGGCGACGCGTGCAGAAGCCTTTCTCTCCGTCTCCTACAAAGTGTTATTGCGATTGTTCGCGAAGACTTGCGAGCTCTTTGCGCTGTATACTTGAAGAGCCTTATTTCAGCTCGCAGTGTGAAGAGGAAGTGGAACGGTCCTATTTTCCACGTTGTAAGTACGCCTTCTACTGAAACTTGTTTGTCGTCAGCTGTCCTAAATAAGTACGGATTATTTCGTGCTGTATTGGTTGGTCTATTCTATATCTTGCTCGTTTTATTTCTACTCGTATACACATCAAATGGAGCATTGGTTAAACCCTTTGTAATCTTGTCACTTATGGTAGGATATCTTGACTTAAAAAATATCAGTGTAATTTTGTTTTACCGTTATACAGTGGAACTGATCCTATGGCATCTTAGTCGTTTACATCTATGCACAAATCGACATCGCTTTTGCCATCTTTGGACTTAGAATACAAGAATACTAGTAAAGTATAGTTTGTGGCCTTAGGGATGATAAAGGTCACGCGGTCTTTTAGATTCCTTCATACTACTGGTAGATAAATGTTGGTAAGCTTTCAGCCACGAGATACTGATTTCACAATTTATTTTGACGTAACCTCCTTCGGGATAGGTAGGCAAAGAGGGTGAGCAACTCCTACTAGGGTAGAATTCAATTTGTCTTTTAAAATACCAGCCAGGCGTGGTACATTATTTAATAGTGAAATCTCCCACATATTGGTTACCTTAACATTTACATTCTCAAATTTATTGGCTGGTGTCACAATAAATATCCCAAAATAATAAATATACCGATGTGTCACAAATTTGATTTATATAAAAATATCTTTCTACATTATTATGGCAAAAGGTATCGTGATGGCGCTCATGAAAACATACATAGACATATTTATACATAGCTATAAGAATTATGTTCCAATTCTAAGAATACCCAAGAGTTGGTATAATCTACCCGTGTAATGTCAGGTGCTATCACATGGAATCCTCATTAAGAGCAAATTAGGGACCTTGTTTATTCCTGCCTCTTCAAGGTGTGTCGCGAAAGTTTTGCACTTCAAAGGGCCTTGCTTCCAAAAACATTGCTGAACTTTCTTCTCTAATTTAATCTTGACTGAATACTTCCTCTTCGAAGTTTCGGTTTCAAGTGTCTTTACAAATTACTTACAAAGTCTAGTTTCTACATGATAATAGCCACAAGTGCAGTTAAAAGAGTGGCTTCACGTTATGCAAAAGAAGTAGGTACTATTCTACGCACCAGGTAGTTACTTAGCAAACATATGTGTTGTATAGAAAATTGCTTAAAACTGTCTAACGCACGTTCATAGATAGATTTATTTTTATCACACAAGAAGTCTTGTCACAGATCCGTTGCGGAAAACACCGTCATGCTTCAATTCAGGATAATACGCCGCTACGTGCCCAGCAAAGCAGGTACCCCTAACTTATGAAATATCTCAGGTATCGAAGCTATCGTACAACCACTCCCAATCGTATTACTTCCATGCGTCTAGAATATTAGACGCTTTGAAAGCATGAAGCGCCGGGCATCGTCCGTGAAATATTGGTAGTTACCCGTCCCGGCTCCGAGAAAGTTTTATATTTATGTTTTGAAGCATTTAGTTTTCCTCCATTTACTTCTATTCGCGTGTATTCTTGCGGAGAGCCTCGCTAACTTTCCGAGCGGAATCAGAATTACTCTGCAGAGAATATGATAATGATAAAATGAGTCATTATTCCCTTACAGTAACGCTTTTACTTTGGAAATGTTCATAATAATTGTTATTTTAAAAGTTGTTCCCATAGTACAGAATAGAATATCTAGTACCTACTTTTATTGGAGGATGCTTTCTTGGTTACACTCCATTCTTTGGCGCTATGTTAATTCGTTTGTTACATGTTGTAGATAGTAGGGAGCTTGTAGTCATTGTTATTGCTCATATGGTCGCGTAAGCATAGGCCCCTGAAATCCGAAATCCCTTACTAAGGCGTGTCTCTTTATCAAGGGCATCAAAAACAGTACCTACTTCACTCTCCTTCAAAAACCGTTATTACTCCTAAATTGTATTTTGTAGCCAGAGAGAAACCTTGTATTCGACAGTTCAAATGTTTGCACACGTGTACTGCGTGCATAATGTGCCAACAATATATTTGAACGTGGTGTCATAAAGCCGAGGTACAAGCGATAATTTACGAGCCGCCTATAAAGAGCCGAGAAAATAGGTGCGCCATTTTAACAATGCCGTAAAAAGCCCCAGACACAGGTTCGTATGTGGCAAACATGTAACGAATAAACAGAAGCTTAGAGAAACTCAATAGAAACCGCGGCATTACTCCCACTCGGTCTCGAATGTAGTTCGCTGCAAACAATCATCCACCCGAGTGACTTGCGTACTCGAAAACTCAATTAAGACAACCCGTAAAACATCCCAAGCCTTCCCTTCTCTCCTCACCCTCTGTAACTTCAACCACCAATTTATTAGACAAACCACTGAAACGTGTTTTAGTCACTGACAACCGTTATTGGGTCAGAAGAATTCGTCGAACTGTCTGCTCCCATTTCTACTAAACGGTCGAAAAAAATATCTAACCATTTTTTGTGTCGCCACCGTTATGGCTCGTAATTTATCAGGACCTTCACCTGCATGGCTCGTTTTTGCTCCCCACGTGGAGACAATACCCGTTTCGCCGGTGAGGTTACGCACAATGGACGACCGGGTGGGCCTCTATCGACTGCTGAAGGACTAAACTATCGTGCTACAGTTTAGCAATACCATCGGTTCTATACCCCTTGAATACGGGCCACTGAGATTTAGAATTGCACTTACTGCGTGGTGTTGGTGATGGTATACCATCGGGGCGTCTAAAAGAGGGAACACGCATGCATATTTATAGCGCCTCAATACTGAGAATTATGACATAATGATGCATATACAGCAGCATTGGAAGCATCTGACTTCCGCTGTGGAAATAGATTGACTGCCTGCGTCTGCTCCTCTCGACTGCAAGTCCGAATATAGTGTCTGGAATACCTTCTATTTGTTACTGTTCTCCACATTCTATAAATATTCGGCAATCTTTAGTGCCAGTGCATATTTTAAAACGACAGCTATGGCTAAATACGACAGCTATGGCTTTACTTCCACTCTATTTAGTCGAGTCAAAAAATAGAATTCCAAATGTGGGCTTTCCAAAGGATTTCGTGAAGCGCTCGCCGTTCGGCAGCTTTCCGAAATCTCTTTTGAAACGCAATTCTACGGAATCCCTCTCTACGATTTTCCTATATTTAAAACGAAACGAAATATGTAAAATAAACTTCCAATTCCAATAGTTGGACGGAAGGAGCTTTAGTTTATTATAAAGCAGCGACTGTCGTGAAGTCGTCAAACTCCGCGACTTGGGTAGTATTTATGATCGCATCGTACACGCGAATAACGTTTCAGAAGGAAATCAGATACCGTGAGTTATTCAGGTTATTACGAGGCTGATTACCAGCTGACCCAAATACGCAGGGCGGAATATAGTGGCCCCCGCCTTCAGCGCATGTTTGCTGACATTTCAGCAAATCTGCCAGTTTTGCCGCACTGCTCTGTCCAACCACATTTTTGTTAAAAGCTTTATAAAATACCACTCCCCCACCTTGCTAAAAGGTACTCCGAGAGCCCCGCGGCCATCACTATGACAGATTCAATCCATTATCCACAATTTCCGCGAATGTCGTATAACTCAGCAATAACTTACAATCAGACGCACACTCCACCGTTTTGACTCTATTTTAATAGATTATGTTTGCACCCCAAATACGAATACGAGGGTCTTGAGTTTTCTTTGAGCGTTTTTCGATTACAACCCCCCCCCCCCCCGCTCTCCCTCATGTCGTCTGTCTGCGAGGGATTATTTTTGCCCGTTTTTTTCCTTATTTATCTCCGAATATTCTATTGTACGGATAATAAAATATTCTCTAAGCTTTCTCCGAAGAAAGTGGCTAATTAACGTAAATGTTTGATAAACATTATTCGCCGTATAATCCTGTTTTCTTTTGTATTTATATTTAAATTTTGGCATAACAAGAGTGTAACTAAGTCCCTCTTGTTGCAAAACACGTACAGTAATTATTAAAGATCGAAGCTTTGCTACGCAGCCACCGCACACATTAATACCCCCGTATGATGTATATCAGGTACGTGCCTATATCAACAGTCTATAGAGAGATTTTGCCGGGGGAAAGATCCATTGTGGTAACCCTCTTAGTCGTCCGTCCCCTCGCCAAACCAAGGGTAAGCCGGAGTGGATGCTCCTAACTCGCTTACAAAACTTGGTTTAGTAAACCTTACGCCTGTTTTTTACACAACTTTGTATTCTCAGACTTTTGGGCTTTAATAGCTACGCATAGCGTACAAACCGCGACAGTTAACGAAGAATTTATGTGTGTTTTCTTTTAGTCCACTTTTTAGTATGCTCTTATAATTTATAGCTAATAAGCGCGCACTCACGCTGTATAAAAAATAATATGCGGTCAGCCACCCGTAGAATTTTTACGCCAACATTTCCCAGAAAGTACCTACACCTATATTTTATGAAGCTCTTATAGAGTTAAGTTACGGCACAATTTTATGAAAGTGATCATTTATTTTTGGGACGTCACTGTGTCTCGTTGTTGACGAAACAAGGAAGAATCTAATAATTTTTTTTTCGTTTTCACCAAAGTATCGATTTCCTAAAGTCAACCCCTCTGCCATCCCAAATACTTACGCTTGATCGAATTTCCATAAAATTGCCTACTTACTGCGTCGTGTTACGTATTTAAATAAATTTGCTGAGCAGCATTTTGGAAAGTTTCTTGTATCTTAAGGGGCAACGCAGGGATTGTGTTAATTATTAAAAGTCTTACCTATGTAAGGTACCTGTTTGTTTTTAATACACCACTCGGATTCACTAATTTTAACCTTAATTTGGTCTAGAATTTTGCAACACCGCGCTAACGTATACCTGAGGTTGAAATCATATACCCCTGTTGATGAAACTAACTATAACTCTAAAGAACCCAAGAAAGTTAAGAAAGCTTCGTCTCTCTCGTGTCTGTAAATATGAAATCTGTTTGGAAGTGGTAGAGAACAAAGCTAACGCGAGGTAAAACTTGACCGTTTAACAAAGCGCGGCTCGTCGCGGAATATTTCTCGTCTTCCATCGTCTTAAGAATAATTGGAACGGCGACTAAAGTCGGGGAACTTGAGCCATTACCCTTAAACATAATGTTTATCTCTTATTATGCATACCATGCTTCTTAGCATTTGCACGCTTTCTCAATATTAGAAAACCGCACTAAAACGTGTCTGGAAGAACACTTGCAATATTTTGAAGACGGTCGTGTTTCGTCTATGTCTTCTAGTCATATACAGTGGTCGAACAATGACCTTGCTTAAAGAATGTAAGAAACTTGTAATGTACCTACATAAAGTATTCATCATCGAGACTATTTACTTTATCTTTTATTATGGATATGAGCTCATTTTCTAACTAGAAAACAGACCGTTTTGTTTACCATTCTTCTTTCCTGTTTATTACACGATAATATGTGTTCCGTCCTACATCTAATTAATTTCCGTCTCGCTGATAAATACCCGGATAAAAGATTTATTGTCTGTCAAGATTCGATTGCCGGATAAATCGGCACGCGTTTCGTGTAAGGTTTCACTATCTATTCCCAGAGATTCTCTAGCTATTATTGATTTATGTAGTCGCTCCAGCATTATTGTTGTCGACGCAATTTTCCGAAAGCCCGTCGTAAAGGCGTTCGTCGCTCGTAAAGGCGCCTATATTTGGAATGAAATTAAATTCTTCACCGACATTGCCGCTTCAAGTGTTCGATGTGTGCTGCCGCGCCGCATTACGCTGAAAGGAATATAATAGTATTAAAAGTATTCTCTGAAGTGGTTTCGCGACAGCATGCTAAGCACAGAACGTTCAAAAGCGTCTATTTGTGTCCAATCATTATGCGCCAACACGCGCCTTTAACTGTGTAACAGTACCCGACTCGTTTCCGTTTGCCCTCCCTCCTCTTCTTTATTAACGACTCATTTGTACCAGACATGCGACTCTAATTTGTCTATATTTAAACAAATTCGAAGGGGTTTAACGACTACAAAATCAAGTGTCCGATCTCTTTATAAAACGAACAAGTTTCTCATCGAGAGTGACTCGTTAAATAATTTGATAGGCCCGATCTCTCGCCCCTAAATTGTTTTCCATTTTGTCTAAGAGCTTGAATATTTCAACTGAAAGTAAACGCTTTGAACCGTTAAACTGGGCAGGCTGATTTTATGGACAACACTTTATGCTAAAAATATTCCCCCATTTATTCCTCGAAGTATATTTTGTTGGAATAGTTTTTATGGCTCTACAGTTTCCGTGTAACCAATTATTCCTATTTCACCGTACGTAAATGAGCGGTTGTGACTGTGGCCAAGAGCTCAAATAGATTCAGCTTCGAGAGTGGGAGAGTGATTGTATGAACTCTGTACAACTATGTTATCCCATACATCAACTTTATTTCCCGACTAACTGGGGGGTATCTGCTAATCTAAACCTTTACGGTCTTACCATAAAAGATTTAAACCAGAGTTGAACAGATGAGTCTAAATATTTTCTCCACTAATCGACGTCTAATCCTCGCTTTTTTTACGTCAATAACAAATTCACAAGTAAAATAATTAGGAATGCCAGGATTTAGTAAGAAAACGTGTGAGTGATACACGTCGATTTTGTGGAACGAAATTTAAAAACTGCTGTTGAACTCGGGTCTAATCTTTTGTGGTGACGGTTATGCTCTATTCACGGCCATACTGTTGCAAACCATTACAGTTTTGTCATCTGCCATTACCACGCCCCGGTCAAAAATCCTCCCTCCCCATCGTGTAATGGACATCACTAGCCTACGATGATGATTACGCCCTCTGTGCAAAAGTCATCAGTGACGACAGCTCACCGATGAAAAATAGCGAACTAGTCCTGGAGTGAAACTAGAGAGCTTGTACAGCTGATGGCGTGGCACATGTGATGGTTTCCCCGCAAGCCATTCAAAAATGATCTCTATTGTTGCAGATTCTCATCATGATTTTATGAGTGTCGCGTCTGCGAGCGGGGAGCGGGAGAGCAAGAAGCGAGATGGGGCGCGCGCGATATGTAGCGTGCGCGATCCTGCTTCTGTGCCCTCTGGCACTGAGCAGGCATGATGATGACTTCGCTTTCGATAACAGTGAAGAATTCCAGGTTAGTACAGTCCTTCAAATGCCAGTTCGAAATAATTATAATTAAAATAACATCGCGTCTTTCTTGCTGTGTCCAACACGCGTTGACCTAAAACCGCTAAGATTACTTGGCGATCCTGGCCAATCATTTATTTTCTAGTACTAGAACTTTCATAAGGTTGTTGAACCTCCTCTTTCCTAGCACGAGAATGAGTAGTACACAAAATAATGATCAGTCTTCAGTACTCCGACGGTAAATCGCGATGCTCTCATGAATACTAATGCAGACAGCGGCGCCACAGTTTCCTCTGTTCCGACTACACCTCCGACAGGAATAAATAGTTTCCCGCGATCCCATTTGTTGAACACATCCGTAATTTAAATTAATATGGATTAAGGTGAGGAGTTCGTGGAACTAGTGAGTCATGTGGTAGGATGTAGGATGTTTCCTTAGTCGTAACTTGGCAAGCTAATAAGATATTTATTCCTGTCAACTTGATTCGCGACGCGCTATATTACATACTAGAAGCACCTCGCCGTTTCATCCGCGTTAACTACTATCCCGCGGGAACCATTAATTTTTACAGGATAAAAGGTAGCCTATGTCACCCGGGGATAGCATAGCTTCCCAACAGTGAAAGAATTTTTCAAATCGGTTCAGTAGTTTCGGAGCCTATTCATTACAACCAAACAAACAAAGTTTTCCTCTTTATAATATTAGTGTAGATACGATTATAAGGCCCGGGGTGGTGAAGCAAACGCACCGTAACAATCACGCATGCCGTTCCTCGCCTCTTCCTAAAATGTGTCGCCGACGTTCAAGACGGGTTTTAGTTGTTCCCTAATACAGTAAATTGTTCTGTGGTAGGTATTATCTACTTAGTTGAGCAGTGAACATGAAGCATTATCTGCAAACGTCTCTGCAATTATTAAGCTAGTAAGGAGCGGTGTTCACTAGCAATAAGGCTGATCCAATTTTAGCTCACTGCGAGTTCACACGCTACAGGAATCCACAGCAGCGTTCTGCAAATTGAATTGCAGGTTAAACTTACAACAGCTCCGAGATACGAGCTCGTTCAATGCGATTAGGTAACACTGCTTTATGTATAAAGACTTTTCGGGGCATGGTACTCTCCTGGATAATGTTGCTAATGGTATTCGGGACACGGCAAAATAGTCGTTTAACTTTTGTGAAAGCTTCTTTGGGTCCAATTATATTTTTATCTTTGAGGAAACGAATATAGCAATACACTTTTATGGTCGAAAAAATCATTGGTATGGGTGAATGTCGCTAACTTAATCTAACCTAATATAAAAATAACCTTGTCTAATGGTTCTAGAAATTGATCTGATATAAAAACTTGCGAAACAAAATAAAAAGCTATGTATGTGGACTTTTTTTTACCCGACTGTAGGAGGATAGTAATGTTTACTCACTTTTCACAGGACATGTTTTATGCATTTTGTTTTTGGTTTTGTCTTCAGGTTGAGTTGACAGCGAATCACTCCGAGATAGCAAAGAATGGCCTAAGAAGGTTGTGGGGTGTCCCCGACACGTCGGCCTACGTGGGACACCTGTTCCGGATGGAAATCCCCAAAGAGGCGTTTTCAGGGAACGTTGTAGCTTATAAGGTGAGCTTATACAACTTTAATCTTCTCTAAACATCATTGCCACCAAAATCACATTTCTTTTCATCGATAGACACTAACTATTAACTATTTTTATTTTAACGTCACATCCTTTTGTAACAGGCGTTACTAAATTAAATTCATCGTGTGGTATTTAAAAAAGCAAGCTTCAGATAACTAGAGTGCGTTTCACTAACGAACACTAACGTAACAGGTGCGTAATGAAGACGGTCGCCGAACGCCGGGGTGGTTGGCCGTCGACTCGAGACACGGATTGATTAGTGGCGTACCGCAGAGGCAAGACCTCGGCGCGCACACGTTTACTGTCACAGCGCACGGCAACACGCGCGGCCTCACCGCCACGGACTCGTTCACCATCGAGGTTGGTAACGCTGCTTGATTAGACGGGTCTCAAGACCAAACCGATCCTGCAGCCTGCAGTCGGTATGGCTTGCGTGACCCAAGCGCTCCATTCGATCAGGATCCTAGCCTCGAGCGATCCATTCGATCAGGATCCTAGCCTCGAGCGATCCATTCGATCAGGATCGTGGAGCACAGAGCGCCGATCCGGAAAGGATCGCCGGATATGGACCCAGATATTATCGTTCTGGCGAGACTGTGCAAGGAAGAATTGGCAGCATATTAGCTTACCGCGAGGATTGCATTGCCAGTGTGAAGCCTCACGAAAGTCAGAGACCCTTATAAGCAGTGAACGGACATCGGCTATGATGTGATGAATCAGTTTTCATTCCATTCCAGGTTAAGAAAGCTCACGAAAAGCCGCACTCGAAGTACGGGTCTTGCATCGGTGACGAGAACAGACTGGTTTTGATGATCCTCATCGATGGCCCGTTCGGGAAGATCACGCCGCGGCAGAGGATCCGCGCACTCATGCAGCTCGCCAGCTTCATGGCGTTGGATGGGGTAAGTAACTCAGTGATGAAATGGAGACTAGTTTTGGTGAACCTTATTGATAGATCTTTAGAGCTCACTTTTCAATTGTGTTAGAACCGTGTTATTACGCCGTCTGATGTGAGCCTATCTAGGTAGCTCCACATTTTCTGGACGCCAATATCTGAACTCCAAATGTTGTTTGACAGGACGAGTTCTGGATGGAACCATACAAGACTGAGACGGCGCACAGTGACGTCATCCTAAGCGGGGCCGGTTCCTCGCAGAGGAACCACGAAGCTTCTACTGCCATTTATTTGAACGTAAGTGTTATGTGCATTCTTACAGGCAGAATGTCGTTGGCTTAGTGATCAGTATTATAATAAACTTATTATTGTTCAAAAATATGTGACGATAATAACCGCTTCACTTTTCGTCACTGCATTAAACCAATCCTCGTGGTCAAGTACTCAAGTCAATTATTTGCAAAGTCACAGTCACGATTCAGTAAAGTGGTGGATGCTTTACTGAAAGTTCCTGGGAGTTATATAACAAATGCGAAATGACACGTTTTTTGAGTTTATATGAGTATCATTCGCCTACACTCGTGCTCGTTAACGAACATTCAATTATTAATTTTCCACTAATATAACACACTAGCTGATACCCGCAACTTCATTTGCATTTTTATATAAAATGTAAACTGTTTAGAAAATCAATTGATGTCGCGGGGAACAGCTAGGTAAGAATATATCTGTCTCTTTCTCTCTCCCTTTTCCTGTATCTTTCTCCCTCTCTAGCTCCCTTTCTATCTTTCTCCCTCTTTCGCTTTTTCTATCTCTCTTCCTCTACCTCTATCTCTTTCCCTCTCCTTATATCTCTATATCTTTCCCTATCTTTCTATCATTAATATCCCTCTTCACTCTCAATCTCTAGCCTTCTCTCTCCCTGTCCATCTCATCCATTATATTTATTTCCCTCACCCTCTCCGTCTATATCTCTCCCTTTCCCTTCTTCGCTCACACCCTTTCCCTCTATTTCTATATATATCGCTCTCAATTTCTCTCCCCCCTCCCCCCTCTCCTATTTCCCCCCACTCTCCCCTCCTACCCCCACTCTCCTCTCTTTTCTCCCACTCTCCCCTCTTTCTTCTCCCACTCTCCACTCTTTCTTCCCCCACTCTACCCTCTTACTCCCCGCTCTCCCATCTCTTTCTCCCCACTCTACCCTCTTTCTCACCCACTCTACCCTATTTCTCCCCCCACTCTCCCCTCTTACCCCACTCTCCCCTCTTTCTTCCCCATTCTACCCTCTTTCTCCCCACTCTCCCCTCTCTTTCTCTCCACTCTACCCTCTTTCTCACCCCGCTCTCCCCTCTTTCTCCCCCCACTCTCCCCTCTTTATCACCCCTCTTTCTCCCCACACTCTCCCCTCTTTCTACCCCACTCTGCCCTCTTTCTCCCCCCACTCTACCCTCTTTATCCCCGCTCTCCCCTCTCTTTCTCCCCACTCTACCCTCTTTCTCATCCCACTCCTCTCTTTCTCCCCCCACTCTCCCCCTTTCTCACCCCACTCTCCCCTCTTTTTTCCCCCACTCTCCCCGCTTTCTTCCCCCACTGTCCCCTCTTTCTCCCCACTCTACCCTCTTTCTCACCCCCCTCTCCCCTCTTTCTCCACACTCCCCCTCTCTTTCTCCCCACTCTACCATCTTCTCCCCTCACTATACCACCTACTCCCCCTTTCCCCCCACTCTCCCCTCTTTCTCGCCGCTCTCCTCTCTCTTTCTCCCCACTCTACACTCTTCTCCCCCCACTCTAACATCTACTCCCCCTTTCCCCCCACTCTCCCCCTCCCCTTCCCCCTCTACTCTCATCGCACTCTCCCTCTTTAATTACTTGCCAAATTAAATTACGACCCGTACAGCCGTTTATTGTGGTCCGTAGGGGGTGGTGCATCTAAAGAATACCTCATAATTTCAACCCCCTTGCTTTTCCTCCTTTAGGGATGAATTTGCAAAAAAGCTAAAACCCGTATTTATTTATTTCTTACCAAAAGCCTAAATAAGAATTTTCAGATCCCTAACTTGAGGAATTATGGATTCCCCATACAAACTTTCAACCCCTATTTCATCCCCTTCGAGATTATTTTTTGAGACAAAAGATAGCCTATGTCCGTCTCATAGGTCTAATCTACCCCTATACCAAATTTCATCGAAATCGGTTCAGCCGTTTAGCCGTGAAAAGGTAACAAACAAACAAACAAATAAATAAACAAACAAATAAACAGAGTTACTTTCACATTTATAATATTAGTATGGATTATCACTCGAAGAAACACAAGTTTGAGAAGATAATACAAAACCAACAACGTCTCGCGATCGGATTCCCGCCTAACTGACCGGCGAGTTGTGATCGCAGGTCGGCTGCGGCAGCCGGCTGTGGAGCCCGCACAAGGTGCTGGTGGCGGGGCTGCGCGAGCAGGCGCGCGACGGCACGCTGGCGCACCTGCTGCGGCTGCCGGCGCTGGGCTGGCGGCTGCGAGCGGTCAAGCCCGCGCCCAGGGTCAAACGACAGGTGAGGCGATTTCAGTTTTCGTAGTACCTATCGCAGGGTGGACAGGGACGCTCCATTTTTGATGGTATAACCGATCAGGACCGTTTTCAAAACTATGGCAGACTGGGCTTGTGACCAACTCGCTTTTTCCGTCTTACCACAAAAGTATCCTATACTAGAAACGCCTCGCGGTTTCACCAGCGTTAACTACTATCCCGCGGGAACCATTAATTTTTACGGGATAAAAGGTATCCTATGTCACCCGGGGATAGCATAGCTTCCCAATAGGGAAATAATTTTTCAAATCGGTTCAGTAGTTTCGGAGCCTATTCATTACAACCAAACAAACAAAGTTTTCCTCTTTATAATATTAGTGTAGATAAGTATGTCATAAGTATCGTATATGCTTTCATAATTACTATGCATTCTAACGTCCGCCAGCCGAGCAGCTGGTGGTCGCATCCCAGTTCGGACACTTGATGTGGCTCAAAAACAGACGATATGACACAACGTCATAATAAGATCTTTTAGGTATAGCATTCTAGTGCCTAGTTGTCAGCTAATAAAGGCGTGTTTCCTTTGTACTCGAGCTGTCGGACGACGGGTCCGGCGACGCGCTGTACGACGACGAGTACGACGCGGAGGACGAGGACCCGGAGTACAGCGGCGGGTACGACGAGACCGAGGACGACGACTACTCCAGGAACATCATCGGCAACGCGCCGGACCTGGTGAGTCGCCAGTTCTATGTGCAGCGTATCTGTGCTTACACACCATGTCGCCCGTTCTATGTGCAGCGTATCTGCGGTTACACACCATCTCGTTGGAAATACACCAGCCATCACTTGCTATCAGGAACGTGTATTAAACATACCATACTATTATCTCATTTTGAAATAAATTCTCAAGGATAAGGCGAAAATGAGTGAGGGAGACTTGAATTTAACTTTACTAAATCATGTTCCAATTTGTAAACAAAAAATCATTTGGATCTTACACTATGTAGTTGCAAATACCATTTTCTTTCGAAAACATGATAATTTCTGTAAGTAGGTACTATTATACAAAGTTATAACAAAGTTACTTAACTCTAATTTTCACCAACTTTCGTTTTGATTATAATTTTGTGGTGAGTATAAATAGAGGCAAATATTATAAATAATATTTGCTTGCCAGTAATAGGTACATTATATTACGAGATATTGAAGTAAAATGAATTTGTCTCGTACAAGGCGCACGCAGAAACTGGTAATAAGTGACTTTCTTTGCTATAGTGGAAAATTGTTGCATTAGTGTAATTCACTGGATTTATTTACACCCCTATGAGGTGATACTTTTTAATCGATAACGAATTGACAAGCTGTATTAATGCAGTCCGATTCAATGCTTATCTCTATCATCCATCGAACAAACATGATCGAAATGTATCATTCACTTACTTAATCATAATCATAAGTATATATACCTAACATGATTCATGCGCTGTAAAAGTTTTACATTTACACCCTTCTACGTTTACACTCAAATAAGTATAAATAGACTTATAACGTACTACTATTAATAATCAGTTTTGTTTATTTATTAGTTTTTTTTAATAATTCGATAATGACCAAGCACTATTCCTATTGGTCAGTATTCTGATTACAAATGTCTCCGGGGCCTTAGTAAATAATATGGTCCTAGCACATACATATCTAGTAATAATGCATACAATAACAATTTAATCAATGTATTCGTCATGTCATATTCTTTGTATGGAACTGTCATACATGCCCGTTGCCTAGATTGCATCATATACTTATTCACTGGAAGATAAATTGTTGTAAACAACGTTTTGAAGTATGACTTCAGACTACAAGTAGGCACCTAAAACTGTAAGGTACCTAGCGCTAAACTTTGATCGTCTTACCACAAAAGTTTAAACAAAATGGAACAGTGTGCCTAGTGTGAGTTTTGCCAATTTCTTTACGTGCTCGATCCGGTTAGCGTAAACTTGAAATAAGAACACCGCCATCATGGAATAAGAGCAGCGCCATCTAGTGACCGACTGACTGTCACTAGATGGCGCTGCTCTTATTCCATACAATTTCAAGTTTACGCTAACCGGATCGAGCTCGTACAGAAATTGGCAAAATTCACACTAGGCCCACAGACGTGTTTTAAATTTGATTCCACATTATCGACGTCTAACGCTCCTGTTGTCTAACTCAATCTTAACATTTTTGATATTTTTACTTGTGTATTTGTTATTGAGTTACACAAAAGTCACTACACAACGGGAGTGTTAAACGTCGATTTGTGGAACGACATTTTAGAAACATCTGTTTAACTCTGGTCTAAACTATTGTGGCAAGACGGTGAGTTTTAAAGTACGGTAACACTGTAGTATAACGTATCCGGACTGGATCTAACGGATGACAAATCAGCTGTTTTTTGTACAGATGTTCTTGCTACGCGTTCATCATAATTATGTCGCAGCCTATAATAGTAGAATCAGCTGTTTTACAAAACGGCTAGCAACTTTACAAAACGAAGCCGTTATCTATCACAGTTTATCTTCCAATGAAGTCGTCTCTCTGTTAGCCATCCCACGAACCGGAATGCGTCTGCACCTATCTGTCGCCACATACCTACCACCTATCATAGACGCACAGGCGGACCCGGAGCATGGAATGCCGAACGACCATTCGTATCCTATCTATAAGAACCCCAGGGACGTCTTGGTACCGGGCAAGAAATATCACTCGTTCTGTAGGTCTATGAAAGGTGATTCCTCTAAGCTCGTATAATGAGGCTAAAATGGCCTGCGCTTGTTTCATGACTATCTGTAAACGATCGTGCTATTCTGCTAAAAACACAGCACAGACACCGCCCACTATTGGTGTTTATATGTGATATATCTTGCCAGGTACCTATTAGTATCAAAAATCCAATGGTCACAATATCTACCTTCGACTTCGAAATCATTCAAAATTGTTCATAACTATCGATATCTAACCATCGATAATTAATCTGGATGTATATTTTGAGCCTTGTGTGTGGTTATACAACGCCGCTTTTGCGTTGTACGGTCGCTTCGCTTCAAATTTAGCCATGGACTAACACTTGCACAATATTGCAAAGCATACTTATGCAACAAGAGACAAGTGGATGAGGTTTGAAAAAAACTAGAAAACAAGCCAATAAAATTAGGTTTAAAAAGTTTTCAATTCTATCTAATCTATCCAAGTAGGATTTATGTTATACTGATTTTATGAGGGCATATACAAGGCGATACTACATATTATAATGTTCAATTAGAAGTCACTAATGTGTAGTTGTTAGTCGGGCTGTTTTGGACAAACACTAAGTACGAAAGAAACCTTATGATCTCCATTGTAAACTAAGTCAAAATGAAGGCACGAAACACTACGAGCATAATATATTATCCAACTAAAGTTTTTAAGTAACATGATCACGAACAAACCATAACACATGCCTGATAATGCTACATGGCACCGAATCGTGGCCCAAAACAAACATTCATAAACTGCAGTCACGTTACAATTAATTAAAGTAGAAAACGCAAAACAAAAGACACAAGCTTTATCATAGACATCCCAACTGGCAAAGGCGCACCCACACGCTCGATAACCACACACACCGCTCCGGCGACATCGGTGGCAGTACTAACATGTATGCGCGGCGCGCTGCCAGGTGGACCCCCCCACACCCCCGCATCCTCACCGCCACCACCACGGCGAGACCGACAGCGCGCCAACCTCGACCGACAACTTTCAGACCGACACCACCACCGCCGACGTCACTTCGCCCCGCCCCGAGCCCTTCCCCCCTCCCACTAATACCCCCACAGAAACCGTCCCCACTGTACCCTCTACTTACCTACCCACAAGCGAGGAATTGACCACAGCCCGCGAAGACCCGATCCCAGAGTCGACAACTAATTCGTATACCACGGAGGTTTGTCGTAACTCGCTCAAGCTTTCTTGCATGACGTGTCGGTGTTACGCTCTGTAGTTACGGTAGCAATGTTACGGGATGTGTTGCGCGACAACCGTGTGATACGCGCTACAATGCTACACACTGCAGATGACAATCGACGTGCGAAATTCGGTGATGTGCTACGTCGTAGACATTAGCAAGCAACACGACCCGTAACAATGTAGCCAAATGGTTTAGCATGTTAGACGATCTTTCTGGTTTGGAACACTGCTGTTGAATAGTGGTTCAAGTTTTACTTCTTGAAGTATTGTGATGATTATTTTTGCTCAGGATAATATCATTGTAACTTTCGTATCAGCGATCTAACGTACTGCAAAATAAGCCGTGTTTCATATGCAACTAAATTTATAGGTAGGCTTAATATTCAATGTTTGCTCGAAAATACATCGTTACGATGCCATTTGAAGCCAACTTTCTTATGAAGGTGTAGTAGTTTGAAAATTGTATTTTTTAAATGTCTGGTATTTCGATTTAGTTGTGTTCTGTTTTGAGACAAGTTTGTGTCTAGGAGAACCGTTTGTAGATTTGTGATAGCTAGAGTTAAAAGCATTTGGAAAACCATTTTATTTAATAAATCCAGCATGTGAAATGTCTCCAATAGTTCACTATTGTTTACCCTTTGGCATGTATCTATTTATTTGTGTAGAACGTAAAATATCTAAACATATCTCAGCACTGTCTAAAAATGTGTGTCTAGAAGTTCTTAAACTTTCGCGAACTGAATACAATGTGTGTCTAACAAGACAAAGACACTGCATTACAATTACAAGAAAAACAATTAAAGAATTAAGCTACCGCACCAGTTTAACAACAGTTTTACTAGAGCATGATTGCCATACTGCACACATTTTAGACTTTGTCACTGACACAATAAAGTCGAATATTCACCACAATTACTCTCTACAGGACGACAAAGTCAAGATCACACCATTCTCCGAATCTGCCTCGGAATCTACAAACGTGAACATCTCTATAGAACCGGTGGCATCGGTCAAACCGAGACGCTTGGATGAATCGGTAGTGGCCGCCGTAGATCCACCCACGACCACAGAACCAGATACGGTATGTCTTATGTTCGACACGTTTGCAATCAAATCGACACCTTAACATTGTTGGTAGAAGAACTAATTTTGTGAGTGGTTTTTATCTAACATGGGTTAGATAGTCTTTGAGTGTAACCATCATCTCTCATGGCCCATTTGAGGTGTTCTAATGTAAATATCACACTAATCTTTTGGACGTCTAGACAACGACAAATTATCCATACAACTTGACAATACTAGAAAATCTTCGATACATACACAAACAAATCGGTTTCCAAAACAGGAATAATGGTGTATTATACACTTTTCACTGCTGTAAAAATATCTATCGCTGTCCCTTTCTCTCTCGGGTGTCAGTACAGACTTGGCGAAATAAGTGCTATTCAAATTCCAAAGAACACATTATATTTATTTTGCTAACGTCTACTATCGTGTTATTCCAAACTCTTTGATCACCTTTCGTTGTCTGTCCGTCTGTCCACCGATCACGACACATCGTGTGAGCGTCCGCATGGCACTTTCAGCAAACCGTAGTTATACGCGCGTCGAACGAACTGCACGTGATGACGTCACCGGAACCGTCGACCCCGTCGCCGTCGCCGCCGTCGCCGACAGAGGAGCCGACTGCACCCGACCCGCCGACGACGCCTACCTCGCCCACTCCGCCACCGACGCCCCCTCCGACACCTTCGACGTCGACGTCGACGTCAACGACGCGGCCGACAACTGTGCCGACGACCACGCCCGTGCCCGAGACTACTTTGCAGGAGGTCACTATACAGGTCCGTTGAATACTGTAATTGTTGAAGCGAAATTAAATATGGCGGATGACGTTTAACGAAAAAGATCAAAAAGTTGGAGGGAATTTGGTAAGTAGCAATGATACCAATGATACAACGGAGCAGCGGCTAAAATGCTGCGCAAATTGCTTGTTGATACGGAACAGTGATGAGCGTTGCGATTTCGACCCGTTTCGTTGTTCTATTGGGTTTGTACAAATGAATATAAATAAGACTTGGAAGCGGTGTTGTAAATACATATTGGCAAAACTATTTTTCCCTGACACTTCGCAGCAGATGGGTATAAGGAAAACTGTAAGTACATACTCACTACCACCACCTAGAACATTTCCTGGTTGAATGAATCTTCTGAATATGATGGTTTTTTAACTAATACATTGAGTTTTGGTTCACCTAATTGGCGTTTTTGGGTTTCACTTAACAATAACCTCTTCGAAACTTCTAAATTTATGTAAGCGTGTCGCACGCATTATGACTTTACTAAATTTTACGTGAAAAGTATATCTTTTGAAAAACTAATCTTGATACACGAATGGTTTTGGGGGTATGTTACAACCTAACCCGCAGTTAGAGCATAGATCTATCGATGGCTCTTACGTCAACTGAGCCCGCTCCAAACTGTATCCGCGGGATCAATTGACCTAATGAATATTTGAATCGGTCAACTGAACCCATTAACAAATTACCAATCGACACAATTTGGTATTCCGTCATTTGAACGGAACAATATCGACAAAATAATAATGTAAAACAACAAATACCAATTACCACTGTCCTGGAACCTTAAGTCAAGATGGTCTATCGATAAACTTATCCACGAAAATCGATACTCGTACCGCTGGTTCTATTATTTACCAAAAGTGATCACATCTCGAATTGCAGGATATATCGAGCCCCACAGACGGCAAGAGCACTATAATCGGGCAGACGACGGAAACCGTGACGTTCGCGTTGCCCCCTAACCAAGCGCCCACGCTCAAACACCACATGAAGAAACTCGCCATCATTGCTGGAAAGGCGTTCAGGTAAACCCGTGTTCAGTATTTCCTCACTTATAACCATCGGCCTTTTCCAATTCAACTCTCATTGATCTAACTTAAGAATTACGATGACGGCACGTTCGTCGTAGTGGCTGAGCATTTGGACTGCTGCGCTTGCAGTCGCGGGTTCGATTCTCGCCCGGAACAAATATTTGTGCGATCCACAAATGTTTGTTTCTGGTCTGGGTGTGATGTGTATGTGAAATTATATATGTCTGTAATCAGTACCCACGATACAGGAGCAATTCTAGTGCGGGGCTATATTTAAAAAAAAATGTTGTCATCTGACTTAGTTTCTTTTGGAGTAGGTAAGTCTCAGTATGGTAATGTTTACAGGCCAGCTGCATTTACCAGTGCCAATGGAATTATAGCACTGGGGGTCAAGTCTACTAAGTTTATGTAAATGTTTTTATCTAACTAGCAGAAGAAAAAAAATAGCAGACTTCTAAATGTCATAAAATATACCAGAGCCACTGTATTTAGATTCGATAGAGCGTTTTAACAGACTTGATCCCCTGTTTGTTGGCACCACACAGTGTAATCGAGCGCCAGACCCATTGGTACAGAGACTAAAGAATGAGAAATAGGAACGCAAAAATTTAAGCTCGCGCACTCTTTTCATGATGCAAAATACTTATGACAAGATTGTAACTATCGGAGAATGCAGTGTCGATCGATTTGTGTATAGATAGTACATAGTAGTGTGTGGTGTCTAGTATTAATATTTAGCTAATGCAGGTACATTATCCCGGCGGACCTCTTCACGGATCCCGAGGAAGGCAACCTGACGTTCACGATGTACGAGGCGGACAGCGCGCCGCTCAGCAACAACTCCTGGATACAGTTCATACCTTCCGCTAGGGAAGTCTACGGATTGTGAGTATATTACGTTACACAATTACTTACACACATACTCATAATATATATCATTTTAAATTTTGAAAATTTTATAACAAAGTTTTTGTTTCGAAAAAGTATACGTATCCCATAGAAAAAGAAAAATAATTTTGAGTTCATACTCGAGAACGTAACTCACGACTCGAAAGATAGATATTTTATTATTATGCGCAATTTTTAATCAAATCACTACTTACCGGTTTCTGTACTCCTACTTAACTTTGACCGACCGATATGTATACCACCGTCTTTGTCATTAGTTTAATGCCAGATAGAGACGAGCATAGACTTATTAGTCAGTCAACATCATCCATCAGTGTGGCTGTTAGGTCGGTAGTACATGAGTCTCCCGCAGGCCGCTGGAGGCGCACGTGTCGCGCTGGAACTTCGTGGTGGAGGCGCGGGACGGCGCGGGGCTGGCGGCGCGCGGCCCGCTCGACATCACCGTGCAGCAGCACAAGGCCGGCCGCACCGTCAACCATCAGTTCGTCATGCGGTTCAAGCTGCTCAAGGTTCACAAGTTTACTTAACTTATCATCATCGTCATCTACATCATCATCATCATCATCATCATCATCATCATCATCATCATCATCATCGTCACAAGATGGCACCACACGAGTACCGGCTGAATGAGACAAAAGACGAGCGAAACTGCATGCGAAGCAATTATAGCGTCATCCGCGTTGATACTTCGTTGGTTGGTACTCCATAGGTCGCCTAACACTCTCAAAATGTCATACAAATTCCCGATTAATTTAAAAATAGACCGTCTTACCACAAAAGATTAGACCAGAGTTTCTAAAATTTCGTTCCACAGATTCGACGTCTTTCACGTGCCTTTTTTTTACTCAATCCTGACATACCTAATTATTATTTTACTTGTAAATTTGTTATAGAGAAAAACGAGGGTTAGACGTCAATTTCTGGAGAAAATATTTAGACTCATCAGTTCAACTCTGGTTTAAATCTGGTAAGACCGTGAGTGTCCCTTCTTAAATGTATTAATAGATGGTATAACTGTGTAGGAGTACAACAACGCCATAGACTGGCAGATCCGCGCGCTCGAGGGCATAGTGAACCTGTTCCGCGACACGGACATGGACCACCTGACCGTGCTGAGCGCCGCGCGCGCCGGGGACCTGTGCGAGTTCGTGTGGACCAACGACACGCTGCCCAAGGACCCCGCCTGCCCCAGCGACGAGATCAACCGGCTCATGAAGGTAACGTTACTGTGATAAGTGTATTGCCGTCTCTGTCAGTTGTTTAGTGCCAGATGGAGACAGCGATAGACTTATCTCTAGCTCTAGCGGTTCCGAAACCCGGCATAACGCGCTCGGAGACATGACGTAGTATCAGAAAAATACTTGACGAAAGCGTATACTCGAAAGGGACACACCTTGGCTGCAATTTATAAATCGGATAAATTTAATACACGTTATTTAGGTGTAGCTCCAATCATTCGTGCGACATTCTAAAATGTCGAGATTGGTTTGCTTCGGCAGCACAGCAATAAATTAGTGCATACGCCGACAAAGACAAAACATCATCGTACTATCCTACTTACTCATTTGTCTATCTGTATACACCTGTCTCTTTTCTTCCCCGAATCTTATGACCCCTCTAAACCTCTGTATTCCCGTTTCGTTCCCAGGAGTATCTCCTGAGCGCGGACGAGTCTGGTCCTTCGGCGGCGCTGGCGCGCGCCATGTCCCCCGAGCTGGCGGTGGCGCACGTGTCGTGGCGCGGCGCGGGGCGCTGCGCCGCGCCGCCCACGCGCGCGCCCGACACCTACCCGCCCGTCACGCGCAACCAGGTCGACCACCTCACCGCCACCGTCGGACACATGTTCGTCTACAAAGTGCCCGAGGTTAGTGGGCTCTCTATTTATAGTTTCGGTGTCGTCAGCATCAGTGTCGGTATCTTCAGCGTCGGCCGAAATCGTCGACCACGTCAGCGTAGTCAGGGTCAGCGTCGAGATCGTCGCAGGTGCTAGCGTCGTCAGTGTTAGCCGGAGTCGTCGGCATCGTTGACGTTGTCAGCGTTGTTGGCGTCGGCGTCGTTAGCATTGGCGATGTCGCAGCTTAGGTGTCGGCAGCGCTGGTGTCTACATCGGCGTCAGCGTCAGTCAGATAACGTTTCATTTTGACATTACTAATAGACACTGCATTCAGGGCATTGTTAACAAACAACCCCTTCCCCCTACACGTGTGAATTTTTAGAGATTACGACCCGTAGAAGTGTGAATTAGAAGGGGCTAAGAGGATCGCCGTTTGTTCCAGGACACGTTCTTCGACCCGGAGGACGGCGGCACGCGCAACCTGGCGCTGTCGCTGCGGTACAGCGACCGCACGGCGCTGCCGGCGGGGCACTGGCTGCAGTTCGACGCGCGGAACCAGGAGTTCTACGGGCTGCCCGCGCCCAGCGACGAGGCCAGCGTCAACTACCAGCTGGTAATAACGGATTCTTTTTTTTTTAATAGGAATATGACAGCCACGACTGCAGTCTCTCTTCAGTATCAGCCATTCTTTTTTTTTAAGTAATCTTCTGTACGCACAATTTACTTGGGGAGTAAGATGTTGCTTGATGAGAGCGTTACGAAAAATGTGATCGGGTGGGCGAACGGAAGTTGAGAGCGAGATGTAAGTTAGTGAAGATAGAAAGAGATACGTTTCGCATATTACTCTAAGGGCAAGAGCTCGTAACTTACGAAAAGTCGTCCTTGCGGGGCCGAGGATCGAACCCGGTATTGTTGTATTCTAAAGCCCACAAGTTACTAGCCACCATTTCTCACAACGAACGAATATACCTACGCCTTATACTTGAATCGAATCGAATTATATGTTCGTGGTGCCACATGCGGTTATGGTTCGTAAACTTAACCGTAAACTCGATACAACTACGCATGTGTATCATGTGTGATCGCTCCACAGATCGCGGAGGACTCGAGCAAGAAGACGGCGTACGACAGCCTGATCGTGGAGGTGGTGAAGGCGCCCACCATCCGCCCCACGGTGGAGTTCCAGATGACGATGGAGTACCCGTTCCCGAAGCTGGCGTACGACGCCGCCAACAAGCGGAGGGTGGTGGAGAAGCTCGCCGCGCTCTTCGGACAGAAGGAGCCCTACAACATAAGGATACAGAGCATCACCAACAACCCCACCACTATTATTTGGTGAGTGTACCAGCTCCCTAAAAGGCCCCCAAATTAAATACACTGATCAGGTCAATCAAGGTCAAAAAGTCATCATTCATTCGGCCATCTGTCAGCGTGACCACTGACAAGCACATGATTGCGTTCCATTATTCGCAGTAATTAATAAAATTAGTTTCTATTATGCCACTTTGGTGAAATAAAATCACCGATGACATTCAAAAATCACTTCCTATTGTAAGAAAAGTTAACTACATTTCCACCTATCGTCCCCCAGGTACAACACCAGCCTCCCGATGGACCGTTGCCCCAAGAAGGAGATCGAGGAGCTGCGCAAAATGATAATCGTCGACGAGCGCGGCTCGGCCGGCGGCGCGCTCAAAGAAAACGTTGACACGGTGTTCGATAAGGACCTTAAAGTCATGTCCATAAGGCTCATACCGCTGGGCCTGTGCGCCGAGCAAAACACCAAAGTGCCAAAGACGACTATACAAGTGTATTCTGGCGCGCCGAACTCTGCCAACAGCAAGGCGGGGAGCGCGGGGGACAACGGCTATCTGCTCACGTTCGTGATCCCCTCCGTGGTCATAGTCTGCATGATCCTGCTGGCTGCGCTGATCGCCTGCGTGCTGTACAGGAAGCGGCGGACGGGTGAGGCGTTTTCATCGCTATCCTCTTATTTATAACGTCCAAATTCCAATGTTCCCGTATGAACCGTCAAACGGATAAAACTAAAAAGATAGTAAATGCTCAAAGTCATTTTTGAGTCTGAGGGATATGGTAACTGTCTATGTGTATCGCGGTGTATACTTTGTTGGTGTGTGTGTGTGCGTTTTAGCTGTTTGACATATTTAAATGTGAAAACACTAGCCATAGTTTTCAAATTCAAAGACCAATGATCACATTCATAGATGCAACAAGGTGTGTCCATTGCATAGGCAGAGCGACTTCCCATAGAAGTTTCATAAAAAGTAATGCATAAATAGTATCTATGATAAACTACATTATACTAAAGCCAAAATTCTACTGTCATTTATATATTGGCCATCCAAAGCTTTATATAGGGATCTAGATATCTATCTATCTCGCCTATCTACTATAGCTAGAACTCTCATTACTTACTAGGACTAACTGCCTTACCATAATGTTACCTATGCCTCAATAATAATGTATCAGGGTTCTCATCTCCATCCATAAAATATCTACTAAAAGACACAAATAAATCAAACATTCATTAATAAAAATCATTTTCCAAGTAACTAACATACAAGTCTTCATTCTATAGGAGGAGTCAATGCAAATGCATAAGGTGAATCGAAAGTTGCAATAAACACTACGCTAAAATCACTTAAACAATCTAGATGTTGTCTTTTGCTAAATTAACACGGTATTTCACATAGCAAATAAATGTTTTTCAACACAGTTATCGCTTAGTTTTTTGTCAAGATCATGTAAATACACTACGGTGTCCACATATTTGCCATCACGAACGGTATCTATAATTTTTGTTGTGTGTCGTTTTGCCAAAGTCACAAATGCTAAAAGTTAAAGTCAAGTTGTAACATGATAAATCATTACTATAGTGACACTCATATAACATGCTATCATACTGAATAATTCAATGAGTTTTCCATCCCCTTGGTCCATTGTTCCACCGCTGTTACAAAATTACGAACCTCTAAAAAACAATTGTATCTAATTTAATAAAAGCTCCATTTGAGATCCTATGGAAAAAAAACCCCCAGGATATGTGGTAGCTACGGACTTTTAAAAGTCATAAATAATGGGAACTTCCTTTTGGAAGTCGATTAACACTTATGAACATCATTATGAAAATATCTAGAAGTAATTCCCGTGTCAAACTGGCATAACCATTCATTTTAATTTATTTTTTTCACTATAGACCTGACCAAGCCGTTCGGTTTGCGTACCAACTCAATTATACTAACATGTGATTCTATCTGTCAGGCAAAATGAGCGTGGGCGACGAGGAAGAGCGCCAAGCATTCCGCTCCAAAGGCATCCCGGTCATCTTCCAAGACGAGCTGGAGGAGCGCGCCGATACAGAACCCGTGCACAAGAGCCCCGTCATCATGCGAGAGGAGAAGCCCCCCCTGCTGCCTCCCGCGCCGGACTACCGGCAGGGGGACGACGCCCCCTACCGCCCCCCGCCACCCTTCGCGGCCTCTCGCACCCCCCCTAGACCCAAAGCCACCCCTACCTACAGAAAACCACCCCCATACGTCCCTCCTTAAGAACCAGCACTGCCATTATTCTTAGCGTAGACGTACGGACCTTTTGCACGTTTGATCAAATTGTCTCACATTTTGATTAAAAATGCAATTTGATTCGGTTTTGATTCGATCAGATTCATCGATTGAATCGTTTTCGTTTACGATTCGATTTTTGTTCGGTTTGAATGCTGATCGGTTATTTAAGTATAATTATAGTGGTTAAGTATTATGCTTGTGGGTCAGGCATTGATTTTGTAATAATCTTTGGTCATTGACTCGGAGTAGAGAGACAAAAATCGAATCGTAACGTAACGGGAGGGAGTGACTTCGATCGCGTCCTGTAAACACCGCACATTGACGACTCGAATTAATCGCGAGTTCGCTTATTTATTTTTCTAAGACGCCATCGACATCATCGATCATTTTAGATTTAAGTTTCATTATTTTAAGTTAACTAGTCGGCACTAACGGGCAGTTTCTTCTGTAACTATGTATCATTACTTTCGTTTAGTTGTGATCCTGACGCAGCTACACGTGTATTTATAAGCTGCAGCTAAAAATTGCATTTATACAATTAAGTTATATACAAACCTCGATTGAAAAGGAATTGTACACAGTTCGACGTGACTACGAATTTTTTATAAGTAAATATCACGAGTTAGACGCGAATAGTATTTTAAAAGTGGTAAGTTTACTGCCAATGCTGGCTTATCGACTCGGAAATAATCATATAAATTTAGACTTGAGCTGTTCATCTTTATAGTGAGGCGGTTGGACAGCGCGTAAAATTTAGATTATAGTCTAAATATGCGTAATGACATCATAAAGGCGGTAGGTCAGTGTTGACTTATAAACAGTTTCAATTATGTAATAACTGGAGACTTTGGACGTGTTTCTAGTGTAACTGTTGTCGTAGGTTGTTACATTAGCTGCTAGACTAAGGTGGTATGTGTAAATAACACATTTGTATCAATTTACACGATTGTGACCGGACGTGAGCTTGAACTCGCAAACACAAATGCCTGTTTTCATTCAACCTAAGCATCGACTAATTGTTTTTTTTATAAAACATTGAAATGTAATCTAGGTTTAGTGAAAACCGGCTAAATACTATGATTGTGTCAAATAATATAGAACACAGTAATATGAGCAAGTTATCTGTTGCACTCATTTGGCTGATTATGGCTTAGTGCAGTGTATATAATTTTATAAAGGGTACAAGTTAGATAAAACGATGATTACCTCTACCTACTTATTGTAAAGAGAAAGATGATAAAAATTAATTGGGTATTTTGACTATAAATCAAATTATTGAAATGACTAAAAATAACTTGAACTTTATCGCAAGTTTCAGAAAACGCAACGCAATTTCAACATCTTGTAAAAGTGTTGAATTTTGTCTACTCACAATATAAGTGAGTTTTAATATTAAAAATAATAATTATGATAATTTGCAGTGATGTGTTCTATAGTATATGATGGTATTTATTTATGTTGCTAATAGACCAAAACGGCAGGAGAGTTTGGCTAAGTTTGTGCCATGTCGGGAGTTGTAATTTAAAAGTAAACATATCGAAAATGTAACATTTTAGCCTTTAGTGTAGATCTTCCATACACTATATACATTTTATAGATATTGCGCGTGTGTAAGCCGTATTCGATATCGATATAGCGTTCGGTGCCGAACGCAAGGCAGGTGATACGAATCGCCGTTATAATGCATGGGTTGTTCTGAATTAGCTAGTGTACACTATTAATACTTACTCTATTGAATTATACAACTGACTCTAGTTTTAGGATACGAATATTTTTAAGAATTAAGATATCATTTTGTACTTGTCTAATTACCATAGGGTATAAGGTTAACAAATTGTGCAAACTATAAGGACTATCGAACGAAAAGAGCTATAACATTTTTTTGATTTGGATGTATTTTTTTCTAATGTAACTCATTTAGAGTTTTGCATTTATAGATCTTCTTAGTGTTTAAATCTTATACAATTTTATAGGACTGCTAATATCAAGTGTTCATTTAGATCATCATTTATTTTATTTTTAATTTAAGTACTTAAATGTCCATTTAAAACCGTACCATTCATTATTTATATCTTTATTCGGCAGCATTTTTGTTTCTAAACATATATCTCGTAAAACGCACATAAGTAATTTATGTAATTAAATTAATGAGCTTTTTATTTTAAAATAAATAAAAGTTCTAGTGACAACATATTGTGTTTTATTTTCCAACTTTGCGGCACACAGCGTGTAGGTCTTCTCGAAACTAAATATAATTTCAAGCTAGATGTACCTTCTATGCATACAAAAATATTCATCATGCGCACGAAAGTTGTCTGTGTTCTGGCGGTCATGCGCGTATTTTCCATTGAGAAATTGAGAATAAAATTGAGAATTCCATCAAAATTGAGAATAATCTATCTAGCTTTACATTACAGTTTGGGTGCCATCATCAATGTACTTTGGGTAGTAACTCCATGGGTGCCATCTATTGACTGCTAAATAAACTCTTCAAATGACTGCCATCTATTGAGAAGTAGCAAGATAAGAATCTTAATTTTCTGTTATGGTAACTAAGATAAATGTGGCAAAAAAACTTATATCCAGAACAAAACAAATTGTTTGCTTTCATTTTGTAAGTGGCTGTCAATGTCAAAGATGTCTGTTAGTTACCAGTGTCACAAATTCAATTCAATTGACAGCAGTCAACTCACTCAACTCAGTCATAAATCAAAACAAAATCATTGCAGATCGTGAATTGCTTGAATTATTTATTTATTACTGATTATTGTTGTGCAAAAAGCACAAATAAAGTCTATTAACGTAGTTTAATAAACAAACATAAAACACCAATACTCATTTGGTGTTTCAGAATGACTGAAAACGACCTTGCTAAGAAGAAATCTAAGACCAAGATGAATTTGAGAAGTCTACGTTTATCTTTGAAATACAGACCTGAATTACTGAAGCTAATTCTTAAAATGCGTTATTGCATACGCAAGAGAAGCTCTCTAATTAAATCCTTAAAACGTCGCCTCAAAGACCTGGTTTGTAACCTAAAAATCGCCTTTTTAGTTCACATCTTTGATTCACTAAATGAAACTATTCCTTTATAGTATTTGAAATTAACGAAGTATGCATATATTTTACAGGACACCAACAGTACCAATATCACAGGCACCGACAGCGTTCCACCCAAGAACTTGCCTGAAAAAGACACTTCAGAAAATGATCCAGTTAGCACACAACACACTAAAAAATATACCAACACCAAACAACTCCACAACTCGTCCACACAAACGGACACTAACACCAAGGTTCAAAATACCAAAGCAAAGGCCCGAAAAGAAGATGCCGGTTGGAATTTAAGAGAAAATGGAGACACAGAAAAGAGTATAGCGGAACAAGTAAAAGAAGTGGCGCAAAGTGCCTTGCAGGACAACGGAATGGTTTATGTGGAGTCTGCCGGCATGTACTATGATTACAAGACCGGGTATTATTACAATTCTGTAAGTTATTTTTGCATTCTGTGAGTTACTGATATTATCTATTTATATGTATTTGGTATCTCATCTTTTATGTTATCTTCTTCGTTAGTCTTTTTGTTAAAGGTGTCAAGTTAATGTAATTGTACATTTCACATATTACAGGAGCTGGGTCTCTACTACCACAATGATACAGGGTGCTACTACCATTACTCTGACGAGAAGCAGTTTGTCTTCCACTCATACCCGGATATGAGCAAAGTTAACACTTCCCTCATTGCTCACCAGAAGAAAAAGGAGAGGAAACTTAAAAGGGTATGTACTTTGTACATATTTACAACCCACTATGTATATTTACTGCTTACATTTAGAGTAATTATATTCGCATGAACCATGTGCGTGCACATTAGTTTAAGTTGTATGTGAGATCATCATCCTCTAGTTCCAGATTCTTAGGGATTCTAGGGATAGAGAATGCTAGTTAAGGGTCAGGATCCGAAGTATGTGAAGCATTATTAATATTATTACGATTGTGGTTTGTCTTTTGATTGAAAAATTTTAATTGTTTTACTTTGAGTATTATTTTGTCTCCTCAGAATCATAATTTTGTTTTTCAGGAAAGAAATCCAGAAGATGACATAGATAACCTGACAAAACACTTATCCCAGGTTTCTCTCCAAGCCAGCAACGCTTTAGGTAAATAAAATGGTGAACAGTAACCACCCAATACCAAACTGAACAATATTTTACAGGACAAAGAAGAGGATGGCACCAACCCTAAGAAGGCCAAGAAAGATAAGAAAGAGAAAGGCAAAGGAAAGAAAGAAAGAAAAGAGAATATGGAAGTAACAGAAGATAAAAAAGAAGTAAGAAAAGAGAAAAAGGAAGTGAGAAAAGAGAAGAAAGAAGTGAGAAAAGAGAAAAAAGAAGCAAGAAAAGAAAATAAAGAAGTAGCAAAAGAAGAAGAAGAGAAAGGACCTAAAGGAGATACTTCTGCAAAGAAGAGTCCTACAGAAGATACTAAAACTGAAAACATAGATAATGTTTCTAGTGAAACAAAAAGGATAGAGGGCTCTAAACAAAAGGAAGACGATGATGCTATGGATATATTTGAAAATGATGCAAATCCTGAAGTAAAGATTGAAAAAGATAAACTTTTTGAAGAAGACAAAATTGACAATAAAAACGATTCCAACATTAAAAATGAAGATGAAAATACAACAAACATCAAAAAAGAGTTGCAGCAAGAAAATAACATTAAAGATGAACAAAACGAAGAGAAACAGATGGAATCAGAAGAATTAGAAGATGGGGAATGCAGTGAAACGGATAGTGAAGATTCCGGTTCAGAATCCGACGCTAGCACTGCTACTGACAGTGATGAGGGTAAATTAATAAGCAATACAGGTCCAACTATTGGCAACAGTGCACAATCTACCAACATTTATGAGATTTACTAAAATTTTGCAATACCTATCTTATTTATACATATTTGTAGGTAAAATGTGAACTGCTGTTGTTAGGACCAAGTGTAATTCACTCATATCATACATACTTTAAAATAATACAGATGTCTATATTATGCAAGTTGTCATAGACTCCAATTTCTTATAATTTTATTGGTATATCTTCGAAACCTTATAGTTACATACTGTTAGTCTCCAAATTTCTCAAAAAGTATGTTTACTTGTTGCTTATACTGGGACTATTGCCACTGTCAAATCCATACAAAATTATCATATTAGTGTTTCAATGTCATTTCCCTTATGCAATCGGGGAGCTAATTGAATCCCCTTGTGTTACAGACTCTATAGCGAAGCAACACCCGCCGTGCATGCGGGTCATAGTGCGTGAGACGAAGCTGCCCAAACTGAAGGTGGGCAGTTTGTTCCTAATCACCAAAGACGGCGGCACCATCGGCAGGGAAGGCGAACAACACGCCATACTGCTGAAGGAGCATAATGTGTCTCGGGTGAGGTGATCCTACAGTTGTTATTTAACTACTCAAGATAATAGAAGTTCACTTTCGCGAACAGAAAACGTACTAGCCAAAAACGGGTCTAATTCGAGCACAAACAAATATCAAAATGGTGGGACTTCCGATACTTTTAGTGTTGTATGCCAGTTTCTGGTGAAACATGGAGGATTTCGTGAACATGTTTCATGCAAATAAATCATTTCATTAAGTGGTGACGAATATTTGCAAGATAAAACGCGGGTAGTGGGAAACAACAGCTCCGGACGGTGATACCCGCATTCACCAGTCTTCTCGTGACCACGGTCGATGTAACTCGGCCGAAACGTCGAGGTAGTTCAAATTGAATATTTTGATATTTATTTGTGCGTGAATTAGACCCGCTTTTAGCTAGTTAATATAATCAAGATATGTTTGGTTGTTGTGTGAGGTTGTGGTTGTGCTAGCCTTATGTCAGAGTTTGACAGGCCGCCCAAGGGTCTCTGACGTCGCTTAGCGACTGCTAGCAATCGATAACCACCGGCACCGACGGTTTAACGTCCCTGCCGAAGCACGCACATGACTAACGAAAGTCGTCGGTGCGGGACCGAAGGTCGAACCCACTGTTGTTGGATTATAAAGCGCACAAGCTATCGCTCGGCCACTAGTGTCACTATAATCAAGATGAACGATTAAATTTTTACCCTCTTATTCATAAAAAGTTGTGTAAGGCTTATTTAAAAAATGCGCACTGAAAAATTTTACTGCGCAATTATGGGGGTTAACATATAAAAAAAATTGGAATAGAGTGTGTAAAAACTAAAAAAACTTATTTTTCTACGGGTAGGTATTACACCATTTCAAAAAATACAGCATATTGCACAATATAAGCGAGATGCATCTAACAACATCTTTTTAATTTTTGTAATTATAAATGCACCTACTAGTGAATGCATTTTTACAGAATCACTTGGACGTGCGATACGATGTGGCGAGAAGGACATATGTGGCCACCGACCTCGGCTCCAAGAACGGGACGATACTCAACGGAGTTCGCATGGCGGAGTCTCAGGAAACCAGCAAGGCCATGGATGTAAGTACAATCATCATTTTCTACCTATATCCATCTACAGCTAAGCACCAGTTTCACCTCACTTTCATGGGGATTATGCCGACGTACGGTATTATAAAGATACAATAATTCTAAATGACCTTAATCATTCAAATCGTTTAGAAATTGCACAATCACTAACAGCACAAACTTTTACATCTACCATACTCTATGTCATAATAATATGTGTCTGAACCCCTACTTAATTTGAATCAACCATTAAGTCTATCGTTGTCTCTATCTGGCAATAATACACTTATTGGTTGGTCAAAGAGGTCAGAAACTGACATCGAGAACTTGTGTTATTCAACTTCATTCTTCTTTTGTATGTGTAATAGTAAAATCTGTACATTACTCAATACTCATTCATTTGTTTCTATAGGTTCTCCATGGTAGCACAATTCAACTGGGGGAAACCAAGTTGTTATGCCACATACACCCGGGCCACAACACTTGCGGCCAGTGCGAGCCGGGGCTCCTCATGCAAGGTCAGTTACAGCATACAGCGAGTCAGTGCTGTCACCACAGACTATACACAACTGTACGCAATCAGAAGCCATTTAAAAAAAATTAAAGCATCACGATTAAGCATATCGATTTTGAGGCGTCAGCATCGTGGTAGATTTCATCCTGTCACAATAATTTTTAGCAAATACTGCCCATAAAAAAATGTGCGTGTGCGTGTTTGTATGTTGGTCCTCTTCTCGCCCATATGAACAGATTTTGATAAAAGGTATTCATATACTATAATAAGTCTAAGAATAGAAAATAGGATAATTGTTATCCCAAAAACATTAAAAAAAAACGGTTCTAATATGCAAATAAAATAATTCGTATCGTTACCAGTGGAAGAAGAAAAGAAGGCCGCGTACACACGCACGGTGAGCGTGAAGAAGCAACACGAACTGGAGCTGGCGCGGCTCAAGAACATCTACGCGCCGCAGCTTCTGGCCATCGAGGAGAAGCCCTACCGGGACCGGGCGCAGGCGCGCCGCGAGGCCGTCGGCTCCACCAACCACGCGGAGAAGACGGAGGCCACCGACGTGGATACGTAAGTTGCTTCTCTTCTATACTACGCGTTCCCATCTCTTAACATTCCCATCTGTACCCATTCCCATCTGTACACATTCACATCTGTACCCATTCCCAACTGTACCCATTCCCAACTGTGCCTATTCCCATCTGTACCCATTCCCATCTGTACCCATTCCCAGCTGTACCCATTCGCTACTGTACCCATTCCCAACTGTGCCCATTTCCATCTGTACCCATTCCCAACAGTACTCATTCCCAACTGTACCCATTCCCATCTGTACCCATTCTCAATAGTACTCATTCCCAGCTGTACCTATTCCCAGCTGTACCCATTCCCAACAGTACCCATTCCCAACTGTGCCCATTCTCATTTGTACCCATTCCCAACTGTGCCCATTCCCATCGGTACCCACTCTCAACTGGATCTATTCCCATCTGTACGAATTACCATCTGTACCCATTACCAACCTGTGCCCATTCTCATCTGAACCCATTCCCAACTGTACCCATTCCCATCTGTACCCATTCCCATCTGTACCCATTCCCATCTGTACCCATTCCCACCTGTACCCATTCCCAACTGTGCCCATTCCCATCTTTACCCATTCTCAACTGGATCTATTCCCATCTGTACGAATTACCATCTGTACCCATTACCAACCTGTGCCCATTCCCATCTGTACCCATTCCCAACTGCTCAATCCCATCTGTACCCATTCCTATCTGTACCCATTCCCATCTGTACCCATTCCCATCTGGACCCATTCCCAACTTTGCTAATTCCCATCTGATATTCCCATCTGATATTATGGTCTTCTCGGGACCACAGTTGATGTAACTCGGCCGAAACGTTGAAGTATGTCAAAATTATATAATACTAGCTGATACCCGCAACTTCGTTCGTATTTTTATATAAAATGTAAACTGTTTAGAAAATCAATTGATGTCGCGGGGAACAGTTATAGGTAAGAATATATCTGTCTCTTTCTCACTCCCTTTTCCTCTATCCTTCTCCCTCTCTAGCTCTTTTTCTATCTTTCTCCCTCTTTCGCTCTTTCTATCTCTCTTCCTCTACCTCCATCTCTTTCCCTCTCCCTATATCTCTATATCTTTCCCTATCTTTCTATCATTAATCCCTCTCCACTCTCAATCTCTTACGTTCCCTCTCCCTGTCCATCTCATCCATTATATTTATTTCCCTCACCCTCTCCGTCTATATCTCTTCCTTTCCCTCCTTCGCTCACTCCCTCTCTCTCTATATTTCTATACAAGGTGTAACAGCAAGGTGTAGTAATACTGAAACTACGCATACACATACATATTTCGAAGTAGTCTGGAGGTACTATAAATCTGTAAGTAGTTACGGTAATGAATTATTACACGTCAAAGTTTACTGCAAAACTAACCATCGTTCAACCCTAGTTATCAGCTGGGCGATGTCAGTGAACTTGAGGCATAGGCTAACATGTACAGTCTTACCCAACTTATATGGTGCGTCGTGAATCTTCGTTCGCGTAGAAAATAAAGTATGGTCGGCATATTAACGAAAAAATGCTTAACACTTACAATCAACCTAAGATCACTATTATAAGGTTCATAATACACTGCAGCTGTTGCACATCGCAGTTCTACCTGCGCAGAAGATGAATTTTCAAAGCGCGGGAAATGCTATTGACCGCTATTGGTCGGCAGCCGCCCCGCCATCTTAGCGATCGCCGCGTGGCATGAGTGAGATGGAACTAACAGCTGCAGTGTATTATGAACCTTATAATAGTGATCTTAGGTTGATTGTAAGTGTTAAGCATTCTTTCGTTAATCTTCGGACCATACTTTATTTTCTGCGCGAACGAAGATTCACGACGCACCATATAAGTTGGGTAAGACTGTACACCTCTAGCCGGCGGCATTACTCGTAAAAGTTCCACCAAAAATTACTAGATGGCGCCAGGGCCGTTTCTAAGAAATCCTGCATCGCGCAAGCGTTGTGTGACCGGCGTAACGTGACGTCATCCGTATCATGTTAGGGTTGTAATATTTAGTTATTTTGTCAATTTGAGTGAAAAAATCGATTATCGATTTCAGGTTTTAGTACCCTGGCAAATGATTCATCACCAGGTACACATACCCACATTTCAATATTACTACACCTTGCCGATACACCTTGTATATGTCGCACTCAATCTCTCTCACCTATTTCCACCCACTCTCCCCTCCTTCTAGCCCCACTCTCCCCTCTTTCACTCCCACTCTCCACTGTCTCCCCCCACTCTACCCTCTTTCTCCCCCACTCTCCCCTCTTTCTCCCCCCACTCTCCCCTTTTCTCCCCCCACTATCCCCTCTTCCTCCCCCTCTCTCCCCTTTTCTCCCCCCACTCTTCCCTCTTTCTCCCCCCACTGTTCATCACTTTCTATTCACTCTACACTCTTTCTCACCCCACTCTCCCCTCTTTCTCAACCCACTCTCCCCTCTTTCTCCCACCACTCTCCCCTCTTCCCCCCCACTCTTCCCTCTTTCTCCCCCCACTCTCCCCTCTTTCTCCCCCCACTCTCCCCTCTTCCCCCCACTCTTCCCGCTTTCTCCCCCACTCTCCCCTCTCTCTCCCCCCACTATACTCTCATTCTCCCCGCTCTCCCCACTCTACCCTTTTTCTTACCCCACTCTCCCCTATTTCTCCCCCGTTCTACCCTCATACCCCACTCTCCCCTCTCTATCTACCCACTCTCCCCTATTTCTCCCCCGTTCTATCCTCATTCTCCCCTCTACCCTCATACCCCACTCTCCCCTCTCTATCTCCCCACTCTACCCTTTTTCTCACCCTACTCACCCCTCTTTCTCCCCCCACTCTCCCCTCTTTCTCACCCCACTCACCCCTCTTTATCCCCCACTCTACCCTCTTTCTCCCCCCACTCTCCCCTTTTCTCCCCCCACTATCCCCTCTTCCTCCCCCTCTCTCCCCTTTCCTCCCCCCCACTCTTCCCTCTTTCTCCCCCCACTGTATCATCACTTTCTATTCACTCTACACTCTTTCTCACCCCACTCTCCCCTCTTTCTCAACCCACTCTCCCCTCTTTCTCCCACCACTCTCCCCTCTTCCCCCCACTCTTCCCTCATCTCCCCCCACTCTCCCCTCTTTCTCCCCCCACTCTCCCCTCTTTCTCCTCCCACTTTCCCCTCTTCCCCCCACTCTTTCCGCTTTCTCCCCCCACTCTCCCCTATTTCTCCCCCGTTCTATCCTCATTCTCCCCTCTACCCTCATACCCCACTCTCCCCTCTCTATCTCCCCACTCTACCCTTTTTCTCACCCTACTCTCCCCTCTTTCTCCCCCCACTCTCCCCTCTTTCTCACCCCACTCACCCCTCTTTATCCCCCACTCTCCCCTCTTTCTCACCCCACTCTCCCCTCTTTCTCCCCCCTCTAACCTTTTTCTCACCCCACTCTCCCCTCTTTCTCCCCCCACTCTCCCCTCTTTTCCCCCCCACTCTGTCCGATTTCTCCCCCCACTCTCCCCTCTTTCTTCCCGCTCTCCCCTCTCTTTCTCCCCACTCTACCCTCTTCTCCCCTCACTCTACCATCTACTCCCCCTTTCTCCCCCTCCTCCCATCGCACTCTCCCCCCTTAATTACTTTCCAATTTAAATTACGATCCGTTTAGCCGTTTATTGTGGTCCGTAGGGGGTGCATCTAAAGAATACCTCATAATTTCAACCCCCTTGCTTTTCCCCCTTTAGGGATGATTTTGCAAAAAAGCTGAAACCCGTATTTATTTATTTCTTACCAAAAGCCTAAATAAGAATTTTCAGATCCCTAACTTGAGGAATTATGGATTCCCCATACAAACTTTCAACCCCTATTTCATCCCCTTAAAGATTATTTTTTGAGACAAAAGATAGCCTATGTCCGTCTCATAGGTCCAATCTACCTCTATACCAAATTTCATCGTAATCGGTTCAGCCGTTTAGCCGTGAAAAGGTAACAAACAAACAAACAGACAAACAGATAAACAGAGTTACTTTCAGATTTATAATATTAGTATGGATTTTGAAAGTAGTTTGTGCGCGAATTAGACCCGTTCAATTAAATTCTAAAAGACTGTTGGGGTCATTGGTGTGATTGGAGGTCACCATTTTTGAATAAGTATGATATGTAAATAAACGTTCTACTTATTGACTTGACGCTGGTTAAATGCACAAATTATGCGAAGTCGAAAGTTTAACGCCCTACCACACCAGCCATCTCATATATTTGGCTCTAACTAGTTTGGTTTTGCCTAATTTGACTATAACATTTTTCTTATATTCATAGGAGCATAGCACCAGACAACAAGGGTTTCAAGCTGCTTGAGAAAATGGGCTGGTCCAAGGGAGAGGGTCTCGGGAAGGACAGCCAAGGAGAAACAGAGCCTGTGAGTAACTTTTTAAATTTTTATAGTACTAAAAATTACCGTGACAAGCCACTAGATAGCGCTGTTCACAGTCGTGAGATTAGTTCCATTTTTAGCCTCGTGTTTGTGTTGGCGCTAGTGGCGTTTATTTTAAGTTTCATCCTGACTGCGTTGACGCTAGTGTCGTATTTCGGATGAGTTATTAGGTTTCACTACTGTTTTTCTTTATTATTTGTAGCTATAGCTACGTATTTTTTCAACGCTACAACAAGGTATTGAAAAAGAAATCGCCAAATAACAATATAATGTTGTTTCTTGATATGGTTTCACCGGGGAATGCTTATCCTTGCCCTGTCGCAAGAAACTACGTTCACAGAAACGTCATATACCTAACCTACTTATAGATTAAAAAAATATTATTTGCATTCTCATAGTAAACTAAACGACTATACATATTTTGTTATTCGAAACGTTCTCCAGTACCCGTGTGACCCTAAAGACGATTGACGGTCATATTCACGTAACATTTGAAAGGATAATGTCTAATAAAATAGATTTTAACTTTTTATTATATATTTTGTATTATAAAAGGTCTTGTTAATCACTCATCGCATGCCAGCCATTTATCACGTGAAAAGAATAAAATGCAATCGTCAATCTTCTGACTTTTTGTACAAAACCGTAACTCTGAATGGATTATATCTCCATTAGGTTTTGACGTGACTAATTAGCTCAGACCGAATCATATCTTTGACCTTGCGACGTAATGATAGAATGCAAAAAAAAATGGCCAGGCGCGAAATCAATATGAGTAATAGAGTTCTGCAGAATGTAAAACTGCTACGCTGGTAATAATTTTGTAGAATTAATTAAATATGATTTAATACTTAGATATCCCACACAATCGCGATATTATCAAGAAGATAAAATAGCAGCGTTATTATCGACGATAATATCGCAGCGTTATTCTTATAATGCGTCCCGTGTCTTCTCCACGAAGCTGCGTTTTTATCGTCCGATATTTCTATTCCCCTACTAGTGATAACGTAGATGTATGTACCTTTGTAAAATCGCACGCGTTCCGATGCCACAAGAGCTAAAAAACTTATCACGGCGTTATTATTCCAGCAGTTTTTAATAACTTATTGGATTTCGTAATACAAAATGTACTAAAAGAGGCAAATACGAAAATGTTGCCAGTGCTTAGGAGCCAACTTCTGATTGGCTATTGTTATGGGCAGGCTGGAAGGTTCAACGATTTTATCGTATCGCCGCGAACGAATCCGAAAACCGTGTATCCTCTACGGATCCCCAAAAAATGCAGTACACTTGTTCGTTTTTCACCGTCTGTAGGTCAGCCGGGCGCGCGCCTACCTCCATTTAAAACAATTCGCGCATGTTTTTTTAGCGTCGTGTCGCGACACGTATTAGACCCGGCCGAGTGATAACCTGCCGCACTCATGTCTGGGTATACTTTGGGGTGATCGTGCATTAAAGTATAATATAATATGCAAAGGGCTATTAGTGTTTGATGAAGGTATAGAGCTATTAATTTTTAAAATCAGCCCAGTTATTGTCTTACAAGGGCGAGGTCTGCACGAGACACGTACAGAGTACATATATCATTATTACTCATTATTCCATACATAGTTGTCTAGAAGAGATCACTCATTGTGGTAATTACTAATTATTAGGTAAATTAAATTTTTATTTAGCTTTAAATTTTCTTAGATTTTTGGTTCTTTATACCTACCACCTACAATGAATCGAATGATAATTCATTATAATAACCCATGTTTATAATTGAAAATTGTTGTTGATTTTATCATATTGACTTTGCTTTAGCGTGTTCCACCATCGACAACTTCTTAGCACTAGGTGAGATAGTAACTCAAATTCTAACGAACATAATGGATTTAGCATGGCATAGGTAGAGGTATTATCTCCTCGGGTAGAGTGCACGCTTTTCCATATAACAAACGCACAAATCTACTTTACGTGGGCGTGCTAAAGATTCTCATTTTCACGCCGTTTACTTGTTACCAGACAGGAACAATAAATTCACGGCACAAAACCAAAGGTCCCACAACAATTTGTCCATAAATACCCTTTTAGGGTGTTTGAAAACGGACTCGCGGAATCCTATTAAACAAATCGTCCGTCAGATTGACCTTCACAAATCGCAGGAATACAAAGAAATCCGAGTACCCAAACCCCAAACCCAAAAACCAGATAAAGCTATATCGCCGAATTAAGTGTGCACTAAATAAACAGAAATGATCAGTCATTTGTCGTACGTTATTTATTGTTATGTCGCGACCCACGGCCGGGTGATTCATAAGACGATTCGGTTTCCACAAAATATAAATACCTATATATACTTGCACTGTTATACAATTTACTCGTATATGTGGTTCATGCCCGAGACCATCTGATCTTCAATATTCAAAACGGATGATGCACAGATCCTTATTATCAAAAAACGCCACCGTTCAGTTTTGCGTGTTTATTATACAGGGCGGAAAAAATTAACGGGACATGCGTCCTTCACGCAAATAGCAAATTTTACTGGAATGGAACATTTTTGTTTGACATAATAAAAGTATGTTTCGTATCAGTAAATACATGCGGTCTTTAATTTTGTACGTAGGTACACTTTCCCTCCATGAGTCGTTCATTTCTACCACGCTGTATAGGTAAATAGTATACTATTTATTAAATTAGTGAACTTTTATAACAATACTTATTTGATTATGAACCTCATTTTTGTTTCATTTCCATTTTTCATTTAGTTCATTTAGTGAACATCCAGAATGACTGCTAGATACTTAATGCTACATGCGGCATTGTCCTTGTACATTTGTACATCTACACTTCTACACTATACTTACTATTATAAAGAGGAAATATTTGTATTTTTGTGTGTATGTTTGTTATGAATAAACTCAAAAAATACTGTGCCGAATTTAAAAATTCTTTCACCATTGGAAAGCTACATTCATCCTGAGTAACATAGGCTACTTTTTATCCCGTTAAAATGAAAACGGTTCCCGCGGGTTAGTAGTTAACGCGGGTGAAACCGCGAGGCGCTTCTAGTTGTACATAAATCAAAAGTACATGCCTTAGCCACGATATCAACTCTTCATCCAAAGCGACACAGTATTTATTTACTTCAGTGTAGACATTCATCAATCATTCAACAAGGGCTTGGTTAAACAGGCCCTTTGCATTCCATGCTAATGTTTGGGTTAACATTATAATGGTGTGAGATGTTTTAATGCGTTTTTAGGTATCGCCGAAGCGTTGCGCCGAAGTTACAGAGTCATGCTTAAGTGAGCATGCAAAGATATGTTCATCCTTCCGCGCGATGGCATTGAGGATTTTAAATCTTATTTATACATATAATTTTGGAAGGCAGCGGCTGTCTTCAAGTAAGAAAATTGCATCAGAAGCAAAAACGATTTCTCACGAAATAGCACAACTTTAAGTGGCCAAAATTCCTATTCCAAAAGTACTTAGTTCTGCATCCATATTCAATGCACCCAACCCTATTCAAAACAGTAGGTATGATAATTTATAAAACATGATTTATAATGTCATAAAATACCTATCAAATTGACCGTAATTAAGTGGCTATGGTTCGAAGCGTGACTTAACATGTAGGTTAGGCGTAAACGCAGTCTACTGATTCATACCTTGTCTTATTTTGTTATCCATTTTGCCATTTGCCATTTTTGGTGAGTGAATGCACTGTGAAGGTAGACTTCGTTTATGTAGCTGCAAAATATAAAAGTAATGTGTACCGTGTTTCATGTCTTACGAAAAAAATTTCACCTCGAAATATTTAAAGATTTTAGTACTTTTTAATTAGAAATATACGAGTATAAACTGCGCAAATGACAACCTACGGAAGACTAGCTTAATAAAATGTGAGCCATACAATCTTACCGATAACTTACTCCCAGTTTCTGAAACGTCAGTCAACGTTGACAACAGATTAATTCTATTGCCATCCTTGTCATTTGTTTAGTGTTCGATAGAGACAACGATAGTTTTAATCTACTGTCAAAGCCAACTAGCGTTCTAGAAACCGGGGGTTAGTGCGACAAGGTACTAAACAGTCGAGGGATTTCTGGTACAGACTGCAGAAAATGTTCTCGTTATAAACAGCCACAGACTTAAGTGATTATCAATATAAGGATCTAATCTGCCTACGCGACGACATATCAAATGTTGCGGTGCTAGAGTAACCATAAATACTAATTAAAATGTCTCGATCGAGATTTCATATTCATATTGCCAGTAAACATAAAATATTATTAAGTTATTTATGTAATTTAAACAAGATATTAACATTATTCGTAATAGGTCAGACCTTATGTAGACCATTTAAATTTTAGTATACTAGAATTCATATTTTCTGTAACAATTAGTAGGATAAATTCAGCGACTCAAAGTGGCCCAGTTATAATCAACTGTTATGCAGCTTTGGGAGTTATAATTTAACATTTAGGGCACAAATCCTATCCTACTATTTGTAGGTTCATATTCATAATGTATCTTTAATATTATAAACGCGAAAGTTTGTAAGTATGGATGGATGTTTGTTACTCTTTCACGCAAAAACTACTGAATGGATTTTGATGAAACTTCACAATAATATAGCTTACATATCAGAATAACACATAGGCTACAATTCATAAAGATATATTATCCAAACGCGGGTGAAACCGCGGGGCGCAGCTAGTAGATTATAATAAGTACTTTGAAAGAACCGAAATTTTTCTAGTAGTTTACTTCGCCCGAATACCAAGTGACAGGGATTTATTAGATTGATTCATGCCAGGTTTCTGAACCCCTAGTTCACTTAGATGAACCGATAAGTGTATTGGTGTCTGTGTCATTTGTTATAGCGCCAGATAGAGACAACGATCTGTCGCTCAAAGTTAACTAGGGATAAAAATGTAATCGAAACCGATAGTCCTAAAACGCCAACATCTCATGCCCACCACACATCACGAAGTCTCACATAAAGCATTCACCATTATTGGTTCCGATGGCAATTTAGTCATACGTCCGTCCAGCCGTGTGAGCATCAGACGGCTGCAACATTGTTGCACCAGACGCTTCGCACGTCATATTTCATCGTCGAATAAGCTACACGCTCATTAATCCCTACTTGTATTACGCTAGTGTTGGGCAGTGATCGATCTTGTGCAATTTCGCGTTAATATGCTCGAATTTTGCGCTCACAGTGAAGTGGGTACACTAGTCACATCATCATCATCATCATAATCATCATCATCATCATCATCATCATCATCATCATCATCAGCCTGAAAACGTGCACTGCTGAACATAGGCCTCCCCCTTAGACCGCCACACCGAACGACAATTTGCCACTTGCATCCACCGGTTGCCTGCGACTTTTGATGTCGTCGGCCCATCTAGTTGGAGGTCTACCTACACTGCGTCTTCCAGTCCGTGGTCGCCACTCTAGAACCTTTCTTTCCCATCGGTTGTCAGTTCTAAGAGCGATGTGGCATGCCCAATACTGCCGATTGCCAATTCAGTTTTCAAAACACTAGAAACATAACTTAATTATTATGGCAACGGGCTCTCGAATGAGCTACATACACGCTAATCCCACGTACAGTGAAGATTACGTACTGATGTGAACTGTTTTATATTTCCACTCTGCCTGTATTATTTATCATTAGTATACAGAGTATTATTAATTTACTGCTGTCATTACTTTGTCTTTTTACCAGACTGCCGAAGGAGGGTAACGTTTTCTTTGACAGTAGTACACAAGCAATTGACAGGCGCACGTGGCAGTAACGTGGTGATTGAGTTCATATCGCTGCAGACATTGGTCTGAGTATTAGATGTCTTTGCGTACGTTCAAAACTAACCCGAATACTAATAAGATGGTCTCTAAAGTCAGACTAAAGCAAGACGTTTTTCATAGTCATCATCATCATAATCAACCACTTTTCGTTCACTGTTGATCACGGGTCTCCCCTCACTTTAGTGAGGAGGATTAGGCCATAATGCAGTACCAAGACTAGAAGACTTTTTTACTAAGGCTAACAATATTTTTCACGAAAAATAGTGTTAAGAAACCAACCCCCCGTTTCTGGAACGTTTGTTGGCTTTGACAGTAGATTAAAACTATCGTTGTCTCCATCTGACACTAAACAAATAACAAGGATGGCAATAGATATAATCTGTAGTCAAAGTTGACTGACGTTTCAGAAACCGGCTGTAAGACTCTTAGAAAGTCTAGAGTTCTCTCAATATACTAAGGGCTCGCTCGTCACGCGGCTTGCCAATGCCCCGTCTCCTGAAGAGTTTACTTTGCTCACATGTCCACTGTCAGTTCCACTCTCGCGCAGGCGAGTGGTCTGTCAACATGACACCTTAGTCGGTGCAGTGAGGTTTTTTTCTTTTTTCCACCTTTCATCTCCGGCATCGGACGGATATATTGTTTGGCTGAATGTGTTACGCGATTAACTTTTTTTTTTTCAATTTAATTTAAGTTCATCATTGTTATTCTGCCTTCTACTGATACACTTTAATAACGTGTAGCAAACTAACAAATTATGCTAGAATTATCAAAGTAAGTGATTCAGCATTCGTTTTTAAATCTTGTTGCATGTTTTTTTAATCTTTTTAATGCATATATCACGTCGTTGAATCCGATGTTTTTATTAAATTCGATATTGAGACATAATGAGCGAAAATGATTTCAATTAGTTTTCAATAATTCCAGCATTTTAAACTGGTTTTTGTGTCGAAGAAATTATTTACTCAAAAAGTATCTTCAGAAATAGGTAGGTATACTTATAATTCAGAGTGCATAAGTCTGCATACTATAAATTGTATTGATTAACAACCTCATTAAAGTTAATACATTTAAGATCACATTAACATTTTACAAAGTTGAAAATGTACATAACTGCACGATATTCGGCGCGGCAGTACATACATACCTTTAATATCAAAAGTGGCCGGGCCAACCGGAAAGAGCTTTTTAAGCCCTTTTTAGAGATCCGTACCCAAAAGGTAAAACGGGACCCTATTAAGTACTAACCGCTGTCCGTCCGTCTGTCACCAGGGTGTACTCATAAACCGTGATAGTTAGACGGTTGAAATTTTCACATATTATGATGTATTTCTGTTGCCGCTATAGAAACAAATAAAAATATAATAAAATCTCCCATACAACAAACGTGATTTTTTTGCAGTTTTTATAGATAATGGTACGGAGCCCTTCATGCGCGAGTCTACCCGCACTTGGCCGGTTTTTATTTGAAATTGTATTTTTTTCTTTTATATAAAGCCGCTGCATCCCACGTTGCTGACAATAAACTTTATAATGTGGGACTCCACAAAATGCGGTGTCTAAAAATATTTTAACATTTACCAAAACCGACTGTAGTAACCGGTCCGAGAAGAGCGTACCCAGGATTTAAGATTGGGGCTTTAGTTCCAAAACATGGCCACCAATCCTGCCTTGAATAAGTATCCTGGAATGAATAATTTTATCGAATTGTGGCCGCTCAAGAGATGTTTTATCGAAAATACTTGTGTTCTTTGTTGAATTAGGTAGGTAGAGCCGGCCATTAAGCCAGGGTTCTCTGTATATAGTGTATGATCTATGGTCAGGGTGGCAGGCTGCCCAAGTGTCTCTAAACTCTAAAATAACAAAAAATGCTTCTAAAAAGTTGCTTCTGGATTTATTTTGCATTAAACTTTTTGGTTGCACGCAAAGCCTTCTCGGTGACGTTGTTACGTAGCATCATAGTAGTTCTATAACTAAGTTCATTCCAATATAGTCGTAAATTAATGTGAAAGTACCCCAAAAATATTATCCCTTGTTACTCCGATGCGAGAGAGTATAAATAAGTAAAGCCAAAGTAAAAATGTCAACCGGGAGGGCGGATGTGGATTGTGGGCGCAACCGATATTTCCAAGTGAGAATTGTAAAGCTTGCAATTACGCTATTACAGATAATTTCCGTTACTTGTCGACCATTCTTGTACCTTGTTATTAGTTTCTCGACTGTTTGCTTCTAGCTCTGTGTAAGGCAGTGAATAAGTCTCACTCAAACGTTTCAAATCAGTAATTGATCTCTCCGTACTATAGAAGATTTTGAAACTTTCACGAGTGACCGAAATTCGTTAGTGCCAGGCGCTTGTCATTCGGAAGAAAGGCGCTTTGATTTATCACGTACATCATGTACGCGCACTAGTAGCTAAGTCCAAGACTTGGCCACCTTAGACCAGATGTTCTATGAAACTATACTTGCGTTTAAAGCACTTGGACTTGGGAGTACTGTACACTCTTAGCCAACTACCGGTGACCTTTACATCCCACCGTGTTCTAAACTGCGTTTCTTTATTGTCTTTGATCTTCGACTGTGTCTCTAGCAAGCTGGAAACAACAGGCCGGTCCTACAATGTTGCTATTTCTCATTGACAATGCGTATACACTATACACACGTCGCGTCCTTGTTTGACATAAGTACAATGTACAGAAGTAATGGCTTATTATATACAGAATAGAATTTTGGCAATAGCAGGGTGCCACTAATCCATACATTGTCAGTGAAGTGGCGGTTTCCGTTGAAATCTCGTTATAATTGCATTGTTTTCCATTGCAAACGAAACTCCGTGCCGTAAAGCGTCCAGCAACGCAGACGTATCTACGTCAAACCACGCGAGTTTATGTCCTGTTAGCGTGAACTTCTCCCCCTAGGCAGCATTCGGTAGAGCAACATTGTTGCAGGTCCGAGAGGTCGGCTAGATAATTGTGAACGCAACGCATGCACGTCAAGTTTCGCAAGGCCTAATTGCCGTAATGAGAATCGTTTGAGCGCTTGTCATTGTTGCAAGATTCTGAGAAAATAATTATGCCAGTGTCTTTTTACTTTCAATGCGAGGCAGGGTTATTCTTAGACGATAAAATGTTCTCGGAAAGTTATCGGCGAGAATTCGACTCGAGTCCTAGCGCGGCTATGTAAACACAATTCAAGGCATTCAAGTGGTATACAATAATGATTTTTGTTAAGCATTTTGTTACATTAGCTGAACGTATGCACAATAATTGGCAATACTAATAAAACAACCAACATTGCATTGAGACCAAGTACCCGGCCCCAATCTGGCGTTTGTGGTCGCTCGCACTTCACACGGCTCGTCCTCTGCGCTGGGAAACGTGAGACTGTCTGTTTGCGTTTGCTATTGACTGCATGCGTGACCCGACTCCGGCGTTTACACTAATGTTTCCACATTTCTATTGGGAAATAATACTTGCAGCAACAATGTTGCAGCATCGTGTACTCAAACAATCACATGCAACCCCGTCTCAATCATTTTGGGAATTGAAAAGGCATGAATATGATAAGTATCACACCTAGTCAGAATCCCGACCGTCAAACAATTTACCATGACTGACATTTACCGCCTGAATATTTCTATCAAAATCCATAGAAAACTATACAGTCAGTCAAGCTGAAACCAACGGCTGTGCTCGTAACAATAACTATTCAGTACTTTTTTTTATATTAGCAGTATGCCTTCTTCGTTCTGCCTAACGTATATAAAAGGAAAGCGCAATCAAATTGATAATCTTCCAAAGTCTGCTACAGCTTGCCACGCCCACTCCGCCAATCCGCGCCAATACAATAAGCGAACGTCAGAAGGGAATTCTTGATTGCGTCCATCTCAACAAAAGGATACATATGTTCCGGAATTTAGAGATAAAGGCCCCAGGAACTGACAAGCAATTTGTATAACATGACAGTCCAACCGCTCAACGTTACAATGTTGCACCAGCGCGAGAGCTAAGGCCCCGCGCGAGCCTTCAACATCGGCTTGATGTTAATACATTTCGTTATAATACCGAGTGACGAATAAAACTATAGGTAAGTACGTAAAAATCCCGTTTGTAACGGGTTTTACTGTAGATTTCTTAATTATACACTGTGAAATTTGAAAAAGTTTTTTTTATATTTAACACTATACAAATCTAAAAAAAAGTATCTTTTTTAGATTTGACATGTAAGTTGTTCAGTCCCAGCATATAAGTAGATAGTATTACATAATATTATAATAAAGTAGATACAGACAATAAAAATATTAATAGTTATGAATATAATTTACGTACTCTTTATGCCAATAAATTGTGTTCAATAAAAACTTAGTTAAACATTGGTTACAAACAAATGATTTCAATCTGCTAAGTTATTCCTTTGTCGTGCATAATAATTTATGAACCACCTTGTTATGCAATCATTTAAATCAATATGTTGCTCACCAAAAAATAAGACACACACACCATCCGCCCTCACTTAATTTGAATATTAACAAAGGCATAAGTAAATGTCAATAGTGACAGCTGAATCGTGACCACCGTTTTAATAAAGCAACATTCGGTGAAGATTGGAATAAAACTCGATTGTAAAGTGCGAATTGTGAAGCGGCGCAAGTTGCAACAATGTTGCATTACTTTCGAGACGCGCCGCGTGTGTGCGACAAGCGGTCAGCTGCGCTTGACAAATTGTAACCCGAGACAAATTGTGAAATTGTGTCCTACACCAACTGGCTGCACCCTGCGGATTTTATTACAGATTTTTAAAGTTATTATAGACCTTATAGAGTTGGTTTTTTATTCCGTACTTTTTTTATAATACACTCTAAGTACCTTAGTTACGCTACTGCCCATAGGTTCTTGACGCCGTGCTTGAGGAATAACAACATGTAACGAATTATAAACAGATACATTATAGTGTTACTGTTATCAGGTTAGACTTATTCCGTCCAACGGCGACGTATGAATATCGAGCTCATTTTCTTCGCACATGAATAATATCATGCTGAATAACAAATCTCAAGAGATTCGGTTGCTTGTCCATTTGACCGATATTCAATAGGTTCGATTTTGTATTACCTGTCGCAATACGAGTGAAATATTCTGTTTTCTTTTGTTTACACAGACTGCGCGACACTCAAGGGAGAAAAGCTTTCAATGCATATATGTATAATGCATATATACGAGGGTGAATCAAAAAATTCTTGGAATCAATATTAAAAAATGCAAAGATTTAAATAATAATATTTTATTTTTCTACATAATCTCCCTCCAATGCAATGCATTTAGAATAACGCGTTTCTAACTTCCTTATTCCTTGTGAAAAAAAAAATTTTTCTTGACTCTCGAAAAAGTCCTCTACGGCAGCTATAACCGCGTCATTATCGTGAAATTTTGTTCCACGAATTTCCTCTTTTAATTTTGGAAATAAGTGAAAATCACTTGGGGCTAAGTCCGGAGAATATGGTGGGTGGTCAAGGAGATTGAAGCCAGCACAGCGGATTGCGTTGAGCGCAACTTCCGATCGATGAGCAGGAGCGTTATCTTGAAGGAACAACACGCCCAACGACAGTTTTCCACGACGTTTTTCTTTAATCGCTTCACGCACTTTCGGGATTAAATTTGCATAATAGGGTCCAGTAATCGTCTGGCCTTTTGGCATGTAATCAATAAAAAGGATTCCTTCACTATCCCAGAACACAGAGGCCATAACTTTGCCAGCGGTAGGAGCAACTCGAAATTTCTTAATGGATGGAGAGGATGGTCGTTTCCAAGACATGCTTTGTCTTTTAGTTTCAGGATCAAAATGGTGGACCCACGTTTCATCCATGGTGACAAGACGACGGCAAAAATTATCCGAATCACGCTGGAACATTTCGAGATTACGCTTGGAAATTTCCAAACGTCGCTTTTTGTTTTCGTCGGTTAACATTCGTGGCACCCATCTTGCAGACACTTTTTTGAACCCCAGTGAATCAATTAAAATGGATTGAACGCTACCAAAAGATATCTTTAGGATCTCAGCTATATGTTTTATAGTCATTCTTCTGTCTTCCAAAACCAGATTCTCAACCTTTTTGACATTTTCTTCTGTAACGGAGGTTGAAGGCCGCCCAGAACGCGGGTCATCTTTACAGCTTGATCTACCTCTTTTAAATTCAGCCACCCAGTACGCAACCGTAGAATAGGGTACAGCATCACCCCCTAATGTCTGCTGAATGTCCAAAAAAATTTCCTTCGTAGACATTTTTTTCAAACTGAGATATTTTATCACCGCACGTAACTCACTTTTATCCATAATTTTGACTTTTTAGCAACTCGTTGCACAAAAAAAATTATTACATGCGAACGAACTGACAAAAACAAGTGACAGTCTGCATAAATATAGTGTGATAGACACTCTTTAATTTGAATATCGAACTTGATCCAAAAAGGTTTCATATATATGCACTTCTAAGAACTTTTTGATTCACCCTCGTATATAGGTCCCGCGTAAATTGTAGGCAAACTTCAACTGTCTTGCAAAAACAATACAAATATGGAGCGAACGCCGAGATATACCGTCTACTTTATCACCCCGTTTACCTCACTCCATGAATATAAAGTAGCAGTGAAAAGCTTCAAAGTGTCTAGCAGTTGAGTGAGTTATTTGAATCTGTCACGTGACAGCAATGCTGGTAATTGTTACAGAAATGTGGCAGGTCAGTAATGGCGTCTAAATGTATATACGACGGCGGCTGTTGAGTGAGGTGTCCCGGTTAACAGTTAGTGCTGACATGCGTATGAGATTTTCGCTCTTAGCTCACGTAATTATCTCTAATTTAAGATTTACAAAAATAACTCAGGTCAATACAGATTTTTATATGTAGGTGGTATGACACTATTTTTCACAAGAAGTAAAATGATCCTTGTCTATCAGTCCAGAATAAACCGAAACTTGACAGTGTGCGCGGCATCTTATACAAGTTAAATCTCATGTTTAACGTTAATGCACGTTCGTTTTGCATGTTCTCTTACATCCTCAATTACAAGTTGCGCCTCGCAACTTTTTACAACGTCAGTCTATGGCGTGCTATAGTCCGCCCTAAATTGCTGTAAATCTTTGGCATTCACATGTAATCTACAATGCAATGCCTGTAATTGGTATGTTTAACTGGGTAGTAGGAAACCATAGCATGAAATACAGACACTTGAACGATGGCACTGATGGCAGAGGGTTAAAAGCTCCTTCCAGAGGCAGGATCTTTCTTTTTTATGTCATGGCTTGGCACGATATTTGCATTTAGCCATTTCAGTAATTTTATATACATTTATTTATCTGTTTAATTATTATTTATTGCACAGGTATCTACAGTACAACCCTATGTACCTACATTCAATGTGCCAATTAGCAGCCAATTAGTATATAATGATCATGATTTTGTTTAATAATAGTCAAAAGTAGGCAGTAGTCTAGTCAAGTCCTAGTCAACGTCAAGATTCAGTAAAGTGGTTCAGTAATGAGAGACCATGAAGGTGTAAGATTTTGTATAATGTATGTTGTACATACTTACTGACAAGCGTATTTAACCTAGCGAAAAGTAAATTGTCAATCTTCCAAGTATTAGAAAAAATACATAGGTTTCCTGTTAAAACCCCGAGATATTATTGTGGCTTATGATAAACGTGACAATAGGAATCGAATCGGAATATTATTCAAATTAAACTCCGGTCCTTATTTTATCTTATCGTAGTAACTTAGCGAAGTTTGAACCTTCAACGTTGTATTGTATTCCACTCTATCGAAACTGAATAATGATTGACATTTCTCAATTGATTGTAGCTTTTAAGCTTAATATTTACCTACTCATTGATATTGAGTGCAGTTAGTTATTAATAAATGCTAATTGACTGGCCACCATTGGCTTTCGATAGGGTTGTCTCTAGCGACCATACTAATGCTTTTTTTACGGCTAACAATAAATCCCCTTTTTTCGTCTTACCTACCTTACAAATTTTGTACGCGTAATGTTATTATTTGCCGTCTGACTTCTTAGACTAATCATTTCAGAACTATTAGGTAAGCCGTTTTATCACGTTTCAAATATTTATTTTTATTTGTTGGTAACGTAGGTAGGTACTACCCTAAGCAATTTTAAACAAACGATTAATGAAACATATACCTACCAATTAAGTTTATTTCATCCAAGGCAATAGATTCCGAATAAAAATACGCAACTGCTTAGTTATTAGAACCTTATTCATCGATACACAATATATTTCTGAGACCTAACACACAATGATATAATATCTCCATAAACTAACATGCAGATGTACTCTCTATTCTCAGTTGCACTGTGTAAAGACTTACTTAAGCCTCCTCCCGAGTTTAAGTTAGAATTAACAATGACAACGACGCATATATTACTGTGAAATAGCAGTCGGACTCTCATTATGTATTACGGAGGCTCTACTGTGCTTTCTCACTGCGCCCAGTCTTGTCTTGTATCGCATCGATTTGATCAATTTTATGAACCGGCAAGAACAACGCATGATAGTGGCACGTTTGCCACTAATCGCTACCTTATAAAAGCAGTAACGTCTACACAAACATTTCAAATGACAAGTAACACAAAAAATTCGAAAAGACCCAACACGGTAAACAAGTAATTGAAAAAGAATAACAAACTGCATCGAACTCGGCGTAGTAGTTTTGGTTTTTATGCACAAACAAATATTGACTGCAGCGCCCCCTTGTGAGTTCTCGCCGTAACACCTATCTACGATCATGCACTAGTTAATCAAACCCAAATCCATCACTGAAAACTGCATCAAAATCAGACTAGTAGTTTTGGCGAAAAATGGCAACATGGATTTGCACACACAAACAACCCCTCACCCCAAACGCATATACCTACCGTCTCTGTTGCATCGTAGGTAAAAACAACTGTCACGTTGGTTTCTTGGCATAATATGTTGAACGGCCAACAATACCTGAGAAGACCTTAAAAAGTTTAATACAAATCTAAATGGATCACAATATAAAAACAGACGAAAGACACCTACAGACCGGTACATGAGTACCTCTTTCGTTTTGAAAGCTAGAAAAAAATACAGAGGTTTCGTTACTTTTAACCGCCTTCAAAATAAGGAGGAGGTTTTCAATTCGGTTGTATTTTTTTTTATCACTGTAGGTATCGCATTGGATTTTTAAACGCAAAATATAATATTCGTGTTCATTACAATTAAAGTGCGAATGCGGCTATTTGCCGCCTCTCGTTTTCTGGTGAAGGGCTGTATGAGGATATACAGTAAGATAGCTCCAAATCCATAATAATTGCACACGGCCGTGATTAGGCCTATACTATCGCATGGTGAATCTACATCGCGTTCACGGATCGTATCGCGATCGAGTTGGCTGACGTGCATATAAGCTGCATGCATGCAATATATACTTTGCTAAAAACATCTCAAACGCTTTAAAATGCATATTAGGTAAACACTCGCAATTGTTGTGTGTACTTATGATATTGTGAATACTCAACCCGCTTCCTAGCAACCTTCCCTACTGTTTCTTGCAACACTTCTGAAGTGCGCTGAACGTAGGCTCAGCAACACTTAAATCGAAACTTTACGGTTGTCTTTATCGATGCAATTGAACGCTTTAATGCGAAAACACACGACGAGCCGGCGTAAATGGACGCGCACGGCTCGTTACCGACTTATCTAGCCTTTTATTGTTCACACGGAACGTTTTATACCCCCGTACGCGCCTACATACAGCTTATTAAAATAAAAATCTCAGTTTAAGCTGCAGTTTTGTTGCGGATGTTTCGTCAATGAATTTTATTGCCGCCGCCGATATAGAGGTAGTAAAGTAGGCGAGCGAACTGGTCTCGTTGCGTGCTATCGATGCTAATGATAATGTTTGTCGTACATTATAGGGATTACTAGATTCAATGTCAAGTAAATAAGTCTCTAATATGGCTCGAGTTATGTTAGCGTGTTCGCGTATCTGCATACGAATGGGCGGTGCAGTTTGCAGTCCGCGGGCACAATACGCTTGCAGACAGTAGCTCATCTTTACACAAAATATCCACTTAGTGTGACAAGTATCGTATTATTTCTATAATAGTACGATTTACCGTTGCTTCTCGCTATTGACCTGAGTAACATTAAATATTACACAGAATACCGTACCAGGTGTTTAATATTAGCCTTCGTCGTGCATACGGCATAAAACGAATTGAGGAACTTTACTTGAATGTCAATGCATACAATATAGTATACTGAATATTATTCCTGTTTGATAAATGAGCTGTTTTGGTTGATTCGTCGACAGGATAATAGGCAGCTAGATTGCGCCGAAGAGTTAGCCTTAGAGACTATTTACTATAAATTAGGGCAACGCTTTATAAGCCACAAACTGGTGACTTCAACTTGTATAATTATTTCCAAATTATTGCATTCATTGATCTCAATTTCCACATGGACTGAAACACCGACACCGACGTCTGAACTCCCATACTGCTTCATACTTGCACTGCATCGGTTTATGTCGTGCCCGCACACAAGCCTGTCGGTGACGGACATGCAAATACACATTTGCTGAATACATGCAGCGCACCCACTGATTGCAACGAGACGGTATAAATAAAATGTATTATGCTTTTTACCAGACGTCTACCTGTGTGCATGAAATATACTTATACATTATGTATGCGGTCACCGCATACATTTAAACGCCAGACTTAGCTAAGGGCATGCACTTCATACTGGGAGTGAATTGGCGTCTGTCCAGCGAATAATTTTTGAGTTGAGTTGGATGCAGACGAATTGTGGTCTGTCTCGTCTGGTCTCGTCTTAGGGCTGCTCGGAATGGTTTATTGTCGAGCTATTATAAAATAAACTATTTAAAAACACGCTCTTATTTACTAAAAAATCATAGTTATTAATACCTAAAACCACTATTCGAGACTACGAGTCTAATACGAGTATAACGAGAGGTAGCACTAGCACCGTAATGCTGGATGACTTTATTTAATGGTTTTGACATATCAATTTAGTCGCGACGTGAAGATCTTTGTTAGAGTTTTCAATGCACGAACCAATTCAAGGCCTTTCTAAGGAACAGGATTGTAACTATAACTCTGTACCGGTCTTAAAATGTATACCAGCTGGCTGTAAACGATTCATAGACTGATAAAATTACGACTTGTCGATACGATCACCAAGGAATATGGTTTAGTATTCCACAAGTGTCCAGTATAGATTGCACTGCGTCCATCACTCGCTGTATCTTGTGCATGTATCGGCTGATGATGTGTTCATAAGGCTAACTGATGTGTCTGCACGTATCTAGATTGGCTGGACGTCATTCACAGCATTTTCTACTGCCAAGTCTGCCAGCAATATTCGCTAGCCTGTGAAACTATTGGGCATATCACTGAAGTACGACATGATACATTTATAAAAACGGCATAGAAGGGAAGGGAGGAAGAGGCAGGCCTAGAAGGACATTCTCAGATCAGATGAAGAAGAGGCAAATGTCACGTCGTAAAGAGAAGAGTCACAGCTTTGGATAGAGAACGCTGGTGGTTACTCCACCGACATGAGCTATGCTCTTAATTAAGAAGAAGAAGTAGACTGAATACTTTGCGGAACACAATTCTACGACGCAGAAACCACTCCCAAGCAAGACCGAGTTTAGTCTGCTCAAGTCCTCATCTTCACATTGAATTAAAAGCAATTCAAATGAACAACATAATAATATCTCGAAACATGATATTTTAAATTGGTGAAAACGGTCGATTACCTTATTTCTAGATAATATGCATAAGGATCTTAAATATGCCAGCAGGCTAACCCCTAAAGTTTCTGAAACGTCGGCCAACTTTAACCACAGATTAATTCTATTGCCGTCCTTGTCATTTGTATATTGTCAGATAGAGACAATTATAGTTTTAATCTACTGTCAAGGCCAACAAACGTTCCAAAAACTGGGGGTAAATGTCCTAATAATCTGAGTAGCTCAAAACGTGGTCAGGTGGGAATTGGGATCAAATGAAAAATTCACCCAGAATAACCTCCCAAATAATAATTCGTACAATCGAACAAGTCAATGAGACCAATTTATTTTTAAGAATCTGCCGGCCAAATCACTTTTGTGTCCCATTATAAAAAAATGGCATGAAGTCTGGCGGACCCATTTCGACTGCATCATCACTTCAAGTGTGGCTATCTTAACTGCATCTCACAAGCACTTACCACTCGCAAAAATACTTAATGCCCATATTAAGGCGTTTCGTGCACAAATGAAGCCTTAAAATATTTTACGGTCTACCAACTCTAAGCTACTCGTAAATGTCGATTGAGTGTATTGATGCGGTGAAACGTTGTAAAGTTTCGGAATAAGTTCTCAACATTGTGAACTTACGGGGACGCGTGACTATAAGCATATTATAATATGCTACATGTTTTTTTACGGGTTACTAACTATGTACCTACTTGTCATTTTCCACCCGATTCATACTACTTGCCATATTTGTGTCAATCATTTTTATTATTTTTATTTTATCAGATCTCTCATCTAACCGTATATAGTCTGGCCAATTGAAGTCGGGCCTGCCATTTCATCATCACAATCAGACATCTTAATGGCGTATGACATGCCTTAGCACTCATAAAATATATTTAATGCCCATATTAAGACTGCACATATTAAAATGTACGTTGGTCATCTTAAGCCTCGTTTCAGAGTCGTAAAGGGAAACCTTTGAAAATATGTTTCTGAATGTGATTCTGAATATGAATCTTTATGTGTGCAGCCTTTCTGAACGTGACCATTCCGGTAGTAAGGTTAAGTAGGCTTTCTTACAAAACGTTTCTATGCTATCGGCACAGTTAATAGATTCTGACTGACCCTGACCTTTGTCAAGCAAATAAACAGCATAAGTTGATAACAGATATCTTACAACATTTCATATTCTATAGGTAATTCATAGAAAGATAAATTCTCCAAAGCTTTGATGCGTAACTGAAAAAATATTGTGTAGTCTTAGCCCTTGGAAATTTCACGTGAGCGCTAACAAAACAAACCACATTTTAAACTGACTTCCGAAAAGGTCGCAATGCGCCTGTATGTATTTTTATCGCAATCAAATATTTGCAAGAGGTTTTATCTTTCTACGATAATGTTTTGTTTGAAATTTTAATATTAGTTTTTTTATATCTAACTAACGTTCTAGCGTTGTGTAGAAAATATTGATATTCAAAAGTGCAGTACCTACATAGCTTACTGTTACCTACATTATCATATAAAAATATAGTCCTCATTATGAAATACCCAGACGTTGAATCATTCGGTATATGAATTTCCTCAACTACTTATTTTATAAGTATGCCGAATTAGTCGCGCTAGTACGACTCTCGGTCGACATATCCGGAAACTCACATTTTTTAAGCTATATAATTGGGATTCCTATGTGCTTATTATCCACACAAATTGGTTACAATGAATGTTGCATTATTTTTAAAATAATGAGCTAACTTTAAATATAGTAATAACTTCTTTAAATTTACTTGTTACCACGCTGAATCCGTGTGAAATAAATCTAAGAAACCTCTACTATTTTCAGTAATGAGCGCGAGCGGTGTTAGGTTTTTCGTTAAAACAACGCAACAGTATTAACTGAAATCTATAGGTGTCTTTAACATTTCTGTGCACTACAAAAATGTGTAGTATTATAACATGTAGATCTATATACGAGGGTGAATCAAAAAATTCTTGGAATCAATATTAAAAAATGCAAAGATTTAAATAATAATATTTTATTTTTCTACATAATCTCCCTCCAATGCAATGCATTTAGAATAACGCGTTTCTAACTTCCTTATTCCTTGTGAAAAAAAATTATTTTCTTGACTCTCGAAAAAGTCCTCTACGGCAGCTATAACCGCGTCATTATCGTGAAATTTTGTTCCACGAATTTCCTCTTTTAATTTTGGAAATAAGTGAAAATCACTTGGGGCTAAGTCCGGAGAATATGGTGGGTGGTCAAGGAGATTGAAGCCAGCACAGCGGATTGCGTTGAGCGCAACTTCCGATCAATGAGCAGGAGCGTTATCTTGAAGGAACAACACGCCCAACGACAGTTTTCCACGACGTTTTTCTTTAATCGCTTCACGCACTTTCGGGATTAAATTTGCATAATAGGGTCCAGTAATCGTCTGGCCTTTTGGCATGTAATCAATAAAAAGGATTCCTTCACTATCCCAGAACACAGAGGCCATAACTTTGCCAGCGGTAGGAGCAACTCGAAATTTCTTAATGGATGGAGAGGATGGTCGTTTCCAAGACATGCTTTGTCTTTTAGTTTCAGGATCAAAATGGTGGACCCACGTTTCATCCATGGTGACAAGACGACGGCAAAAATTATCCGAATCACGCTGGAACATTTCGAGATTACGCTTGGAAATTTCCAAACGTCGCTTTTTGTTTTCGTCGGTTAACATTCGTGGCACCCATCTTGCAGACACTTTTTTGAACCCCAGTGAATCAATTAAAATGGATTGAACGCTACCAAAAGATATCTTTAGGATCTCAGCTATATGTTTTATAGTCATTCTTCTGTCTTCCAAAACCAGATTCTCAACCTTTTTGACATTTTCTTCTGTAACGGAGGTTGAAGGCCGCCCAGAACGCGGGTCATCTTTACAGCTTGATCTACCTCTTTTAAATTCAGCCACCCAGTACGCAACCGTAGAATAGGGTACAGCATCACCCCCTAATGTCTGCTGAATGTCCAAAAAAATTTCCTTCGTAGACATTTTTTTCAAACTGAGATATTTTATCACCGCACGTAACTCACTTTTATCCATAATTTTGACTTTTTAGCAACTCGTTGCACAAAAAAATTTATTACATGCGAACGAACTGACAAAAACAAGTGACAGTCTGCATAAATATAGTGTGATAGACACTCTTTAATTTGAATATCGAACTTGATCCAAAAAGCTTTCATATATATGCACTTCTAAGAACTTTTTGATTCACCCTCGTATGTATTGCAGTAAACAATTTACTAAAGTGAATGAAATAATTGACTCAGCAATTCAAATCGCCGCCCATTGATGCTGCGGTCGTGATCCGTAAAGCGGACCAATGCCATGCAACATTGTTGTCACTCTCTCGGATATGCTGAATACGGTCAGCGCACACAACCGCAGAATAAATAATCGAGAAATTGTAGAAGGAGAGCTGCCGTGCCATATCTGGAAGGATGTTTTTTTTGACTGACAATATTAATGAATACTTATGTAAAAAAGTATTGCTGAATCATTATTTCCAAGTCATCAAGTCCCGGAGAATACCCGTACTGCAATGCGCATATCATTGTTTCTCTTGTTATTACGTAACTAGTTGGAAAACTAACGGCCGACGGTGCCAATTACAACGAACTCTGAAAATTACGTGTGAAGTCTTTGAGGGGTTGAGTTTCTTTCATTATGACGTTTCGTGAATCAATATGAAGGAAGCTCCGTAGACCCATAGCAATACAATCTGTGGTAACTAAAAGCTAATGCTCACGGGTCGTTCTGTCATTGCAAGAGCCCCCGCCCTGCCAACACTTGACGATGGGTGTCTCCCGTCTGGACACTAGTCGAGTGTTTCTACTAAACAACTCGTGGGTGCTAGCCTTTTTTGCCCACGTAAGTTTTTATAGTTACTCAATCCGTACACTCGCAGTGCATGCAAGTAAATGAGCTCCATTATGGTACACACACCGCAGCAACACTTGCTTGCAACATTGTCGCCTCCGACATCTTGCGGTAATCCGCAGCCGACAGCCATCAAAGCCAAGATTCCAGATTAATCATGGGAGTGGTCTGAGGCCTCGATTCATTATACAATTTGGGATAAATTGTCCGCTTAGTGTCAGTTGATTAAGCGATATTGTGGATTATGCTTGATGGTTGATTGTGGAACAACAGAGATTTGTGCATTCAATTTGCAATTGCTTTTGTTTTGTGCCTATTTACGGGACTTCTGGCATATCTGCTGTGGATTCGACAGGACCACGTGGAATTTACGTACCAAGATCCACGTGGTCCTCCCGCAGAAAGGCTCGTGTCATGCACGATCGGACAGGAAGACGTCGCGACCACCGCGGCGACAATTCCAAGTAAAGAATCTAATACGTAATTAAAAACAGTCTAGCCATATCCATGGGTGGCATTGAGATATCCATACATGGAGTTGTTTTGATCCATGCCGTTGGCCCCACGGATCTTTATGTCACAGAGGAAACTGAGAACGCTAGGTTCCGACTCTTCCGTGCGTGGACGGAGAATATGAACATTGCTATTGGTTCACTACTGTATGAGAGTTTAACGAAGTTAGGTGTATACGCTCCCGTGAATACGGCAGGTTCCGCTAGCCAGATATTTTTTTTTTCTATAAAAATATTTCAATACAGTATACTTTGTCGCTTTGCAGTATGATAATAATGACTATAGTAGTGATGAGATGATGAAATCATTCAGATAGATGTATAATCGCAGTGGTCAGCCAAAACAATTGCATTGCTGCTTAGAAAATTTTAGTCTTTTGCGGCACAGTATTGTAGTAGTCGCAATAAACCATACCTACTAAAACATGTACGCTATGCCATCATCCACCATAGAGCAGCTCGTGTAGCACAGGAAATCTTGACTTCCGCCCGTCTAGGATATTCACCCGACTAGACAATGAATCGCTAATAACGCATTGTCTGTCCGTCTGTCTGTCGTTCGCACGTAATTGATGCGTAGTCGCCGCGCGTTTACGGTCTACCGATCGCGCTGAACGTTGTTTTTTTTGTAACTAGTGTATTAATAATGGTTAACTTGATGGTAAATGGTTTTGGCATTTGTATTAATCGGACGATTAGAGGGTATCGACGACAAGAAAAGTATAACTGGGCACTTTCTGGAATAGTTTAGCAATAAACATGCCTTTTTGCTTAGTAAGAAATTCTTTGTATCGATCAGACCAGTTAGGGCGAGGGTGTATGCTTTGGACTGGATTTCTTTTAGATTATGCACTCGTAATGTTCGTCGTAGGTTGTAATTTTTTTCCTAATCATTATTTGACTTTCATACAAACAAGAACAAGACAAAGAGATTAATCTTTACCTATTGACCCCAGTGCAATGTGGGGAGGGTACGATAAATTCACTTGAATTTTGATTCCTTACGTTCACTGTTGATCTGGTGAGAAGCTCGCACGAAACATAAGTATTTGGTATAATATACAATATACACCTATGAAAGATGGTATTTTTTGTATAAAATAGTCAATCTGGGGGCACGGCAGTGCCCCCGCCAAGTCGAGCAAAACAAAAGGCACGGCCGTACTATCCTTTTCTCGAAGCGATTCGGGCCATTTTCGACCCTCTGTAACTTCGTTATGGATAACACTAGAAACCTAAATTTTTAGTGACCAAGAGGGCATCACGTCTCCAGATAATAATCCAAATTACATCAAATTTGAACCAGTAGTTTAAGAATTATTGCAAGTCAAAGTTCCTTAATTTTGCTGCCCACTGACTGACTGACTGACTGACTGACTGACTGACTGACTGACTCACCGATCATCAAAATTCTAAGGTACTTCTAGCCGTCCCACAAGTTTCAAATTTTGAATATAGCTATTGTTTAGCCTATAAACCATGGAAAAATTCTGACATTCCATAATTTTCATCCCGTTTTCTAGATATATGATCTGCATAAATAACTTTGTATTCCCATATAAATCCTATTAAATTGTATGTGATTACAAAGTTACTTTTACAGTTCATAATTAGACTTCATTGAAATTGAATGAAATGGGTAACAGGGGTTAAAAATGAGAAATGGCTTCAAGAAATTCGCCAGTTTAGCGCTTTTTAAAAACTTCCACGATAGATAGAGAGATACAAATCCCTACACTATACCTAGGTACCTACACTTTTATAGGTCGAACAAATCGTTACCTAGGTACATTAAAATAGGTACCTAGATACCTTATACCTAATACGCATCTGTGGAGACGCAAAGACACTCGTTCATGATAATCTATGAGCATGACCTATGTCGCAAGGGGCCCCGGCCGCACAGTCGCGGGGCCCGCGTGTTGATGCGTGTTTTGGAAAAAAAAACGAAATAAAGAAAGAAAACCTACAAAAAGAAATGAGATCCCATCAAAAACATTACATGTACAAAAATGCACAAGTCTCGCAACGCAGTTTATCTGCCGTAAAAAGTTGTGAGATCGAATTTAAGCCAAGTCGGTTAATTTCAATACCTACCTATACCTATCTATGGGAGCAGTTATAACTTTATTTCTTTAGTAAATAGAGTGTCTTGGCGATTGTACACGGCAGCATAATCTACTAGGCAATCTAAATATAGTCTTCCGTATAGGTGTACTTTCAAACAAATACAAGCACATAGTGCTTAACATAGATTTATGTTGCCGTGTGCAATCGCCAAGACACTCTATTTACTAAAGAAATAAAGTTATAACTGCTCCCATAGATAGGTATAGGTAGGTATTGAAATTAACCGACTTGGCTTAAATTCGATCTCACAACTTTTTACGGCAGATAAACTGCGTTGCGAGACTTGTGCATTTTTGTACATGTAATGTTTTTGATGGGATATAATATTCTTGTTCTTTCAAGAATATTATATTAATGTTGACGTTTCATTCTTTCCAAATACAAAATACAAAATGTAGCTATTAACAATAATTTTATAGCTAGGATAGGATAGGATCATATATCATAGCTAGCATAGGATCTCAAACTAGTGTTTTAACTATTTATCAGGTGCCAGTGGCTTGTCACATTCAATATGTTATCTTAAATACTTCTTAGATAATATATAATTTTAAACAATAAAATATTAGCTAGTAAGTATTAATACTCGTAGATTTAATTGAAAACAAAACAATACTAACAAATTATTTCGAGACGGGTTGATTTGGTTGAAACACGACGACGGCTGATTAACCAGATAGATTGCTCAGATGCAGCTTATTATTGTACCGGATGCAGCTTATTTTTACACTATATTTATATGCCTCAGTTCCTCAAATATGATAACCCTAAACACGTTCACATTAAATCGCATTAAAGCCTTTGGCCGGGGCCGCTATCTCGTACTTTATAGTTATCTTAATTTCAATGGACATCAAAGGGCAAATGTGTATGGCGTTCGCGATATCAGAATAGGCTCCCATAATTGGAATTAATTTTCGAGATTACGTTCTTACAAGGACTAAAACGCAGCAACAACGGTTGAAATAAAAATTGAATAATATTAACATTTACCTCCATACGAGTGCAAGGTTAAATGGAGTTATTTGCCTTTATTTCCACAATTAATCTTACAGACAAAGCGACATCTCATGCTAGCTATAATAAAGCAGTACAAACGTCTTCTTCATTTTGTTCACTCCTCGTGAACAGCCAACAAGCAAGATCAGATTCAATATACGAAAACTGATGGTGTTTCAAAAGTTAGTCCAAAGCAGTAGTGAAAGGAAACACGTTTGTCATCAAATTTTGACGCTCATTCTTCATTGCTTCAGGTACCTCTGGTTAGCAACGAAGGTAAGGCGGGGCTGGGGACTGCGGGCGCGGTCGCCGCTCCCTCGAACAGGCCCAAGCCCCGGGTAGTCAAGAACAACTTGGCAGCCGCCACCATACGCCTAGCCGCCCGCACGAAAATGCTCCAGCCACCAGCTAAGGCCTTCCAGAACGAAGACGAAGACGATATTGAATAAAGATTACTTATAGACAATGACAGTGACACGTTTACAATCAGTTAGTTAGTATAGGAGTCACCAAATCGCATATTTAAATACGTCATTGCACTGAAGAAACATATTTAAGACTGCAAATGTGCATGTAAAACTAATGTTATAAGCAACATTTATTTATATCGACATGAATTGTTGTTATTATTGTAAAAAAAACTAAGTATTTAGTCAATTGTAAATAAATATGCAGACTTACATATATATTGTAAACTTGCGTTAAAGACTTATTTAATAAAGCTGTATCCATCGTTTAAGATGTAGTTTGAGTTCATAGGACGTCTCTTAATCCTTCATTTACTTCTAGTTATGCCCTGCGGTTGCACCCGCGTTGACTTTTATCACGCATTAATCGTTAACTGCGGGTGAAAACAAGGGGCGCAAGTCTTTTCAAAATTGGTCCAGTCATTTCGAAGATTAGCCGGAACAATCCAAGACACAATTACAAAAATTGTGTTTTTGTAAAATACGTACACAAATTAATATAATATGGAAGTGTGTTTCTAATATCAAAATAACAGCTTTTTCCTAAATGCATATGAAAGTATATACGGCACCAGAGTACAGTACTTATAAGAAGGTATACGGGGCTTGCCTACCTTCCAAAACGAATCATCGAAATCGGATTGAAACTCTCGTAGATGCAAGGTAACATACAGAACAGTATAATTGGAAATCTTCTTACAATCTGCGAAATTGACCGCCTTTGACCGCATCGTCGCTTAAGACCAGGGGGCTTAACATGACGTCTTATTGCGATCTCATTGAATCGTTTCACTTTAAATAACAGTAATACATGGCTTTCGACATCGTTTAGTTAGACGTCAATCCCTTTGGATTTAAAATCAATCTAAATTGAGTGTCAAGATGCCACAACAAGACGTCATGGTATGAATAAGTAGTGAAACGATTCTGTTTAGGTCCTCAATTGGATCGCAATAAGACGTCATGGTAAAGCCCCAGGTTTGCAAAAGTGGTCAAACTCTAGCCTATAAATCATAAAAAAATATAGATCATCGACAACACGAACGCTTCTGAATCTGCACAATAAGGAGTTAAAGGGTTTGAGAAGTTCTCGGACCCCTATACTGCAACCGTGTAAACGGCGCATTCAAGGTAAGTGCAGTGGATTGAGGAAGGCGGACATTAAGGCGTGCGTCTAACAGCTTGAAAGGCAACAATTAATCTATATCTCGTGGAACCGCAGTAAATGACAGCTTGGAACCCATTACGTTTCCTAGAATCCGCAAATGTTGGGGTTTTATCCGGCCCGCACCGCCCGCCTGTCCGCGCCTCAGTAATTTAGCCGTATACAAAAAAATGCAAAGCCTGAAACCGGTTTAAGTTTAAAAGGTTCTGTATATATTTTCAATAACAGATATTTAGAAGATTTGTATGGTCATGGAAAATGTTCAACGGTTTAGCCCGTTGGCAGTGGTTTTTTGAAAACATAATACTTAATATTATACCCTCTTCTAAAATATAGATTCAACGATCGCTGACACTGAGTTCATATCTCATCTCATTGATTCTCATCGTCCAATAAGCCTACATGTAACAATATTGTCAAATATTCTTCTAATTCACGAAATATACCTTGACTGCATTTATACAAAAGTAGATACAAACATGTACATATTCGGTAGTACGCACTACACACGTCATCTTGTTAATTACTTTCTGAAAAGACAATGCCGAGGTAGATCCGTAAGTAGACCAAGGGCTTTATTAAATACCCGCGACAATCGGACAAGGTGTAATTACGAATAGTAACAAGAAATACACGACGCACCGTCCATCCATAACCTAATATTGAATGATTTAAGATATGTGTTTTTCTTATTTTTGACTTCGCACTTCGCATTTGCTTTAGTCATGTATTGGCACAACATTTACGCTCCAAAAGTCATCAACCGTGTTGGCGGAACCCCAAAATTCGTGTTATTGAAATGGCACAGTAGTCAGTGACATGTTGTAATACAGCGGCGAATAATTGCACCGCCGTCGGTGACGACTCGCAGCCTCTCGGAGGAAATGCAAATGGCCCCCACTCAGGAATTATGTAGAATAAATACACGATAATTGCGGCATTATGCTGCATTTTATGGAAACACGGTGTCATTACAATTTGTCAGGAAAATAGACATTCAAATAAATGGCCGCGACGTGTGACTGCTGTAGGTGATGTAGGATGGCATCTTTACTGGGGGAAAACAGCTCGTTGATGTCTTTTATAGGAAAAAATGCAATATTTTTATATTGTTGTAGGATTAAGTGAAATTTGCTGTTTTTTGTCACAGATGCAGGCAGTGTTACCTACACTCGGTGCCTAAAAGTAATTGGAGACTTTCAATTTAATAATTATATTTAAGTAGGTACCTACGCAAAACTTAAAATGTTTCGTAGAATAAGATATAAATTAAGATTAGATAAATTGACTTGTAACTTCTCTGCATCGGTCGCTACAGCTAAAATTTTCGCATATTTTTTCTCACGAAGAAAAACATTATTTCTGGTACGATACAATATCCTGTCGCCCACAGTTTAGGAAGTAAGTCATTAGTATAATGCTGACTGCTACATATATTTAGTAAAATCAACTCTCTAAATAGTGTGGCACCGACAATTCTCAGCCGCACTCGAATAGGCGAGAGGTGGAAACCAGACGGGATGCGGTGCAGACTTGCGTGTGTACGCAGCCTTAACTTGTAGGGCTGCCCACAACAGTAACTGAGCGCTACCAGTGTTGGCGAGAAATCGACAACGTGACGTTCGTTTAGTTTTTTTTTAAATGTAATTTAGTAGGTAGGTAGGTAGTAAAGTTTTTATTTAAATTTTCGTTAACGATCACGGACATGGGCAAATGTTAATGATACAAATAAACGTGTGTTTTATTCAAAACTGCACTGGTAGTATCAGTAAATCCACCACGTTACTAAATCGTTGACGTTTGACGTTGATTGATACCTACTCAGTTTTTGGCTGCCACCAAGTGATCCCCACTGTCGTCTATACATATTACATACCCATCCATTTGACGCTCAATGTTACCTCCCTTCGAATATAATATACGATACAGTTTGCAGATTGCCACGTCTTCCTATCTTCGATCATTATCGATGAGTCGATGAGCAGAGTAAAATTAGACCGACGCGCACATCAATCGACGAAAACCGGTCGATTACAATGATGAGACTACAATTATCAGGTAGCCCTCATCAGGAGCTGTCAGCCCTAGATTAAGGCGTGCAGTTCCATAGTCCGCCGTGTCATTATAGGTGCGGGCGGCCGGCAGCTTTCAATAGTGGCATGTGATCACGCGAATGGTAAGTAAAAAGCAAAGCTCCTAGGCTTTAAGGCATTTCGAATGCTCTTTGTAGTGCAACATTTTTAAATGTGCGAGGAGCCGAAATACGACACTATCACTTCGGATGTAGGACTTCTTTAGCTGGTGCGTCAGAACAGTAGCTATAGGTATTCGTAAGTCACAACGAAACTTCTTGTGTACGGTTATTTTCCGCTTGTACTTTAGGTAGGTGATACTTCGCGAAATTAAAAAACGTTATTCATCAAACTGCACTCAATCTCTGTTGCATCTTGACATTGAACGCTCCCGGGTTTTTTCGTCATCGGTTCCGAAAACGCGTGAAGACAAATTTGCCGGTCATTTATAGCGACTAACAAAAAGCCTTCTGCGTAATCATTTGTCCCGAGACTTTTCGGTGTTCGAATGTAACGATAATTAAATAAATGCCTCGTGTCGAATCCGGGTCGGGGGATATAAAACTCTTTGTTTACGATCGAGATATTTGTGGGGCGGGCGTATTCAGGCCGAGAAAAATGGGGCGACTGTACTATGTCCCTAATTATTTACACACCTTTTTTCCTAGCGAGACCTCAGATACAAAGTTAAGAAAAATAATATTAAAGTACAACGTCCAATTATTATTGACGGTGCTGATACTTGTAGGTGCAAGTTGAACTTTAACGGGACGCCTGCAGCATGCGTTTAACATTCCAGTTTCTTGTTAAATTTAAATCACTGAACAAAGTGCTAATGTGTGAACGAGTAGAATATCTATACGTACTATTATGAAATTGTAACTGGGCCATGAAGATACACTGAAGTTATTTTTCAAAAACTTACTAGGATCGACCATGTAAATGTGGTTTTTAGAATTTCGTCTGTTTTTATGGTTGTTAGAACTCGGAAACTACTGAATGGATTTTGATGCGAGTATCACCATTTGTTAGCTTTGGTTTCGAGTAAGTTAACGTATACCACGCATCATAAATAAGTAACGCATTTGCAAAAAAGTGTGTACCGCGTCCAACATTGCTGCGCCCGTACGTTCCGCGCGGGCTATGGAAATAGAGTAGGTGACAGGACAGGAGTTGGCACAATGATGTAACATAGTATTAGTCCACGCATACAAAATCTCGGAAATTAGCTTGTTACGATATAATATATAATGTTATAATTGTGTGTTCATTATAAATTCACAAAAGGTCCTGTTTAATCTTACTAATATTATAAACGCGAAAGTTTGTAAGTATGGATGGATGGATGTTTGTTACTCTTTCACGTAAAAACTACTGAATGGATTTTAATGAAACTTTACAATAATATAGCTTATACATCAGAATAACACATAGGCTACTATTTATACAGCTATTGTGTGAATTGTCTAAAATATGACGATAAGTGTCAAGTAGTAGGAAAAAATCTACCATCTGCGCGCTATTCAGGCTTGCACTGCCAAAACCGCTAGAGCTATATATATGTAATGTATGATGGAAATGTTTATCTTAAATACTCGTAGTTCTACAAAAAAACCCGCCACAGTATATATCTATATCTTATGTGTAAGCCATTATAGCCAAAATAGTGAACCATAAAAATGTGTGATTTTAATGTCATAATGTTAGTTCTTTTCTACGTCACGCTAAAAATTATAAGCTGCTCTAAATACTAATCCTGCGCAGACGAAGTCGCGGGCACCAACTAGTTCACAATATTATTATTTTCCTAGAAGCTTAGATGCGTAATGGCATAAGTGTAAACTTTGACTCGAGTAGTTAAATCCACTTTCTGTTTCTCCCCCAAATATAGCCCTGGATACGCCCCCGTCCCTGGGACGCGATACGGGAGCGACTCGCATCCGATTCGGTCCAGAATTCATTAGCAGGTAGCATGACTCACTCGACTTTATGAGCTGAGTTTTTATCGACGTTCTGCATAAACACGAACGGAATGGCCTATCTAGACGGGCGAGAGACGGAGATACAAATTAAACCTTATCCTGTAGATTATCGACATCGATGAGAATACTGTATGTGTAGAATTTTTTAATAGTTTGCGATGGGACCAGGCGATAACATGGAATTCTTTGGATGGCTTTTATATCTAGCAACCGTGGCGTGCCTGAAAGTCCAATGGTAGCGTTACTGTGCTTTAGAATGCTTGAATAGATATTTATGTGGTTTGCTATTAATTATTAAAATTATGATTAACTGAGATGAGATGAGATTCCAGATAAAATCTATACTAAGTGCTTACTACAAAATTGACCCTATCTATGCGCTATATAGTTCCTATCAGGTTTTTTGTGTGTATTTGCTATTTCTTGTATGATCTTTTAGTTATTTTCACATTTCCACCTTCAAGGTTGAGGTGACCTCTTCAGGGCCGAGCCGTGTTAGTAATGCGTCATGTCGGGTGCCGTCTGATAAACTTCCTGTGGACAACCCACCACCCGGTTTATAGCTAGCCATTAAATCTAGGTCATAATGGAAAATGATGTTCCCTGTTAATAGGTATCTAAGTAAATTATAGGAGGTTTCCACGAGTTGCGGTTTCCAAACTTCGAGGTGAGAGGTCGCAGTGACCTGGCCAGGGCCGCATTAGGTATGCGCCGCCGGGCGCCGTCTGAGCCGCTTCCTGTGAACACCCTCTACCACCCTGGTTTTATTAATTAACGAGTCTAGGCCACTTTCGGGAAATTTTGCTTTGTTGGTAGGCATAAGTGTAACATTCAAGGTTTATTGTAAAGGACGGGAAGGTTGGATTTTTGTAATATTATTTCAAAAGTACAATCCAATATTTGCTGAGCAATTCACTAGACTTGAAGAGTTTCCTTTTGGAAACGGCCACGTGAACTTTACCCATTTCCCTACAACATTTCGAACGAGACTCACTCCGATGACGCTGATGTCTAGTAAGAAAATGCCTAATAATATGTTTGGTTTTTGCCAGCGCGGGGGCATATATTAAACACAGTCTTATTCATATATAATTATACACAAACCTTTACCGGTGAGCTGTCTGCAGGTAAAACACTAAAGAAAGCAACTCGGACCGGCTTACCTCGTAAAACTCCGCCGAAATTGATTCTCAAAAATAGCACTATAAACTTTATAGCGTCTAAAAATATTTTAGCCCACCAACCGCCTACATTTATAACATGGTGAACTTATTATTTCAGCGCTCGCGAGCAGCTTTCGGGTCGAGTGCATAGTGGGGGACGCTCGCTCATGCTTCCATATTAGGTAGTACGTACATTATTACTTAGCATATCATTAGTCCATTACATCCAGTAATCCATTGGATTCGCAGTATTATTACACCACTGTACCTACCCGTAGTTACTTAGTACCGTAGTTACTTGGATGCTACTCCGGCCTCAGTACAGTAAATAGTTAGTTCGTACCTCCGGACCTCAAAATAAGTCACAATAACAGCATAATATTATCCCTTTAAAATATTATGGTGAAAATACATAGGTAATGTACAACAAATGAAAATAGTGAAATGACGCTTTAAATTAGGGGTAATGGTTATGTAACTGTTTCAATAAAGGCTTCCTTCGTGATTATTACGATTTTCTTGCAATTTGTATGATAAAGCGTCCTTATTTAATGATAATGTCCATTATGATTTTCAAAATTAAAATAAGGCTGTCGGCAACAGACACCTTTCAAGGACGCGTCAGGATAATGTGTCCCTTGAGTATGCGTCGCTCAAACTCATAATTACTCTGGTTTATGACTCTTTAGCTAGTCTCTCACTCGTTATTCAGTAAATATAATTTTAAAACGGCAATTTTCAAACGCACTGCAAAGTAGGTTGTGCTTATACTTAACAATATCCTACTAATGTCATACATTATGTGAAAGTTTGTACGTATGAATGTTTCATACTCAATCACGCCAGAGCCACTGAACGGATTTTGATAAAATTTGCTACGGGATTAACGCATAGGATATTTTTATCGTGAGAATCACGGGTGATACCGCGGGCACAGCTAGTTAGTTGCAAGGCGAGTCGCGCAAGAGCGGTGGCGAGTTGCAACAGTGAACGTACCCGCGCCTTAGCCAGCCGTAGACACTAGACAGCTGCGTGTCAAGGTCGAGGGCTCCAGACGGCCGACAGACCGTCCCAGGCCGTCCGACCTTCGGGATAATTACCCTACGCAGCCGTAAAAATACCGTCTACAAAGTTACAATTATGAACGATGCATTTATGTGTGTGTGAGTAGATGGGTTTTCGAGGTTCCAAACCAAACCATAGCCAAGTGGCAAAAACGGAACGCTCAAAGTTTTGCTGATGTTTTAGATAGTAGGATAACGTCTTTAACTGACGGATAAAATAACATGTCAATTAGTATTTAAACGGGTCTAATTCGCGCACATACTAATATCAAAATATATAATTTTGACATACCTCGACGTTTCGACCGAGTTACATCGGCCGTGGTCATGAGAATACTCCAAGTGGATAAAATAACTCTGAAATACATTCTAGATGATGACTAAAGTGGGTGTATAACTCTTGCATACCCCGACTATGTACCTACTAAGTATAATATATTATCCAGTCAAAATGAGAGCGAACAGAAGAAATACCAGATAGAAGAACAGAAGAAAGAACAGATAAAATACCTTACTACTGTGGTCTAGAATCTGGAAAAAAGGTTCAATTTGCAGGACTGTTAAAAATGGGCAGAATAATGGACAGGTGCGTTTCAAGGCTTTCAAGTGGAGGGTGCCCCGTGCAGGCAGGCGCGACGGGACCGGGCGAGAGGGCTTTGCGATTTTCACTTTGGCACAGCACTGTACGCGGACTGCATTTTATCGTTATACAAATGTCCTAGATGTCCTGCTCCAAGGTTCTATCTGTCAGTAAGCAGGTAAAAAATCTTAGTCTGTAAGTACGAACAGACACATTTTCGCATTTATAATTATTATGAGTAGGTGCCTGTGGATTTGTAGCACTACAATTTGTAGGTAAAGCTTTTAAAAAAAAAAACATTTTTATTTTATGCAATTATTTTACAGGGTTTTTTTTCTATTAATTTAGAATGTGCAGCTAAAAATAAGAGCTTGAAAAAGCAGTCCATATTATTGCATAATAATATTACCTCTATAACTAGCAAATACAGGCAATGAATTTTGCGGCAATGCATACAATTCAAAATGTTTGATTACAGGGGCGTAGTGAGGTAGTTAGCAACTAGACACAATACAGACCAATTCGTCACGGTTGTTTTGCGTAATCATAGTTGAATCACAGTGGTTATCCGAAGCCAGTTAACCCTGTCTGCGCCAGGGATGGAGGCAGGGTCCGTGTCTGGGGCGGGTAAATTATACTTTGGGAAATACTTATCATATCCCAATAATCGTCAAAACAGAACCGCGCCAGTACTATATATTATGAAGCATAATTATGAAAATTAAATGTTCTTATGAAGTACCTGTAAATACAATCTATTGATTACAGAATCGTGGATGCTAAATAAATTCATCAAACTCCAAGCCATAATTTTACAGATTTTTTAATTTATGTCCTATGTACTATGTCACAGGTAACATAGTTGCCCCAATTGACTCCTCCCTGGCTACGTCAGTGACTCCGTACTGCCTATGTGCACGGTCATTTGATAGTCCGACTGTCTGTGGATGTATAATAGTTCACACGGCCTGCCTGGATGTGGCATTAAAAAAATGTTTTAACCATTTTATTTTGTAGCGCTTTATTGTTCTTTATCCATTTCTAGGTCTCCGCTACAATTCAATTTACAGTTTTCACAACGTTTGTTTACCTCTAAAAGTAACATCGTCAGAGCTGGTCGATGAGGGAATTGAGGACCTATTTTTTTATAAGCAACTATTTTGGTGGTAGTTAGGCTTTAGTTACGTTGTATTTATTACCTCTCCCAATTAAAATTGTTTGTTTTTAATTGTCAACCAAAGATGTAAACTCTGATGACAGAAACGGAGTGTAGATCACGGAACTCCTCAGTAACTAACAATAGATTGCTAATTATTGGGGCTCATTATGTTCAGCTTGCGGTACCTACCAAATACGTTTTAGGTCAAAGCTTGTCTGGATAAAATCTATTTATAAACTTAAACTTATTCGCCATCCCAGTATATTTACCGGCTAAAACTTATTTTACAGTAAGTATATCATAGACTGCATCGTCCTTCCAATCAAGTAAAGACTGTAGCCAAAACGTATAGAAAAAAGAAAAAAATTGCCACATCCAGCGGTCTTAAGTCATCGTCCCTGCCCGCGCCAGACGTGCACTTAGCATGTTCGGGCTGTGGAAATGTGATCTCGCACGTTGCACCGCTGCGCTGTCTAGACAGCCGCCCGGAGGCCGCCCGTCTGCCTGCTCTGCCTAGTGCCTAGCGCGTCGGCCCGTACAAAGCAAACAATTACGGCTGCCCACCTGCAGCCGTCACAGCCCGGGGCGAGCTCATATCACATTACTCTGTTATTGGCTGGCTCATGTGGTACATAGTCGAAAAATTCTATTTTCCAAATTTTGGTGGTTACAGATCACATTCCTCTGTTATTGGCTGGCTCATGTGGTACATAGACGAAAAATCCCAATTTTAAAATTTGGTGGTAAGTATCAGATTTTTTTTAATAGTGGAAGAAAATAGTTCTTACTTACCTACTCAGATTTATAGTAATGTTATTATGTATCCGACATAGCCTAGGAACCTACCTAATAACAATCTTTAGAAACGGGTTGTTCCCAGATATCCACAGCACATGTCATTGTTCGCTAAGCATTTATGGAGTAAGTAGGTACACTTACTTTAAAAGTACTTTAAGGGCCGTATTAATCAATGAACTTCAATAGCGCTACCAAGTGCGCTTTCAGCTGATCCACACTCAAAATGTAATCTATATCTTGAAATCGTTGCTATTTAATAAATGGATATTGAGATGTAGCACTAGCCACTAGGTACTGTTCTGTATGTGTCAATTGTGTCATAAGGGGTCGCACTTAACCGCTGAGTGTCATTTGCCAGATATCATGTAAGTTTCAGTTCCTAATCTAGAGCAAGATGTAAGTACATATTAAATAGAACGAAATAGCAAGTGCACACTCAAGAAACCTATCAGAGCTGAGATTAATTTATTAATATGGGCCTAAAAGTTGTAATTTTAGTCGTACATGTAAGAAAACATTTTGTATTGTATGAAATAAACGTGAAAGTAGGCGGAAACACTGAAACATAAGTAGTATTTACTTTGTTTCAGGTAGGTAAGAACCCATACTTTTTAGCTTCATATAAATAATACTAATTTAGACACACCTACGATAGTGTTTTGTGTTTTTCAATTGCGAAACTTAGAAAGTTTAAATTTTCTTTGCATATAGAAGAAAATTTGGTGTTTTTTGTATAACAATCTTAATATTTAGCGGAAACCCCCGTTTTAAAAGGAAATCATTCATCGCCACAAAAACCATACGCTCTTACAGCTTATTAGAATAATAAGCAAATAAATAACACCATTTAAACGCACCAAAAAATCAAGTTCCTATCTATTATTCTGATTAAACAGAAGTAAGTATAGTACTTAATAACTTCTTCACACTAACAAAAAAGAGAAGAGTAGTTGAAGAGTCAACTCACGCACACAGTCTCAGCGAATTACGCAATAAAACCACTTGTTGTAGTATTATTTATTCTGTGACCAAAGCTCTTGAGCTTTTTTCCGGCTACCGCGCTACGCAGCCGAGTATTATACGGCGGATTGCATCTGGGACCCCTACCATCGAACCTCCTATGCTCTCCGACAATACGCGTCACGTATGAAGAATTTCAATGATGTCATCGCGCGCGGTCGTCGAATCAGTTTCCTTGTGGATTATTCAAATTGCTTTTTTATTCGTGAGTGAATGAATTCGTTAGGGTAATGAAACAATAGTAGTAATAGCAGTGTCTTATTTATCTCCTGGTGTGCCGTCGAACTGCAACACATAGCTGCAGTGAAAAATATCAACTGTTCATAGAAATTCCTTGCTGTTTTATTAATATTACGAGTCAAATCGAAGCCAAGAGTAAGCATCAGTCATTCGAGATTGATCTTCCAGCATTCTACTATTAAGAAACGAAAAATCCCAACATAATTATAGATTTCTTAATTTTGTATCAACTGTTTCCAAGCAATCGTACTAGATCTTAGAAAAATCTATCAAAAATAATGTACTTAACCTTATGAATTTTCAATATACGCTAAGTTTCAGACAAACATAAAACGCCTACCTCATTTAAAACACATTAGAAGCATCCTATAAATAGATACCAAACGCATTCACGCGAAGCGAACTCACGCACATGATTCGATAAGTGACTAGAATCTGTAGTAGCCCCTCATGCTGGAGGAGGGCAGACGGCCATCAGTCGAGATGGATAGAAAAAGTGGCGGACGCCGGACGGTGGAGGCAAAAAGTGGTTCAGACACGGATGTGCGACGCCGGCAAAAACTAGTTGCATTCACTCCTGTCGGTGCACTGCAACACGCGCCTCCGTTGTGCCGCGACAATGCATCTGTAACATCTCGACATTCATTATCAATACCTATAGGTATTAGGTATGCCTATCAAGTCTGTTATCCATTATATCCATTGCAGATATCAATCGTTCAGAATTTCCGATAGCAATTCATTGCAGCAATTGCGTTATCATAAATTAGCACGGCACAGCTATCGTAAACTGCGGTGGTAGGCTACCAAAAACCGTTAGAAACTGCATATTGGTGCGTATTCTGTTGTTACAAACTAAATTAAATTTTAGTTTAGTCCTGTCAAATGGTATTCTATCACACTTCAACCGTATGAAAACAAAAGAGATGGCTATATCTTTAGAGCTTTCAAATTAAGATTCAGTTTAGTTTGTAACAACAGGATTGGCACCATTAAAGGCCCGAAGAAAAACCTAGCGTGCTTGACCTAAACGCTGAAAGTTTCGCTTTTGTTTACCTTCACCAATGAGCCAATGAGTAAGACAGAAAATTCAGCAATGCGTCTAATCCATCAAGCCGTAGCATTTGGTTTGATGCCGGCTGCTGTCAGATTCCATAGTGCTCAGTTACGGCACGTTACAGTATTACCCAACTGATATGGCTTACCGATGTACCTGCACAGAAGATGAATTTTCAAAGCGCGGGAAATGCTATTGACCGCTATTGGTCGGCACCCGCCGCCATCTTAGCGGGCTTAGAGTGAGATGGAACTAACAGCTGCAGTGTATTATGAACCTTATAATAGTGATCTTAGGTTGATTGTAAGTTTTAAGCATTCTTTCGTTAATCTTCGGACCATACTTTCTTTTCTGCGCGAACGAAGATTCACGACGCGCCTTATAAGTTGGGTACTAGTATACCTAGATGTTACCGTTCCACCACCAACGCTCTTCGCAGTAGGCTAGTCTACAGCCTCACAATAGCCACTAGGTATCATTAAAGCTAAAGATATAGGCATAATATATAGGTATGTAACCTATTATCAAAGTCTAGACTTCGAGATGACCGATCAGAATGCAATCTCACTCGTCAGTAATGACGAAGCTCATTCCTAGATGTGAATAATTCAAATAGCCGATTGCTATACACGATTCCGGCACGCTAGGTACCTACTGAAAAATGACGACGGTTGTTTTTGCTGGCATAATGATTGGCGTCACAAATCTGGATACTTCATTCATTGACACGTTATGGCATGACATAAATTGCCTCTATTTACCTTCTAATAAGAAATCTCATCATCATCGTCATCGACTAGCTCTCAGGCGTGGCGTTTACCATGATAGACATAATGATGGACCCTTGCGCGGCCAACAACTCGGCAACGTTTAATTTTAAAATGGCATACAATATAAGCGATAGACATAACCGAAATTCAATTTAATATTATACACGTGGTATTTACAATAGTACACTTAAACATCTACTGTTATGTTTATATCATACATTTTAGATAATATGCTATTTAAATACCATCTTTTGGACCTTTTGTTTTGACGTTGTCGAATTCAACATGTCTATTGCATTTCATGAGCATAATTAGGGCTTGATCTTCTTATGCCTGGGTGTACTAATAGTGGTGATGAAGTAGGTAGGTACTTATACGATTTGAAGGTTGAATTCCACAATACACAACTCACGATAGTCAGATAATACAGTCATAATTTGCGTAGTGTTGATAAAAACTATGATAAGTAGTTGTCGTCATCGCAGCGCCGCCAGATCAATAATGAATTTTTAATCGATTTTTTTACCTACTTACCTCCTCTTGCCTCTCGTGAATCTACCTTAGTCAACTTCAAACTAGGTAGGTAGGTCCAATTTTTTGATCTCCGTATTATAAAGTAACTAGGTATCTTTTGCTTTATCAAACTGCTCGATCATTATCACTGGAGCGAGCTATTGAATATTAGCTATTCAAATAGCTATTGAGCTATTTGAATTTATATAATATCACTATCCTGTACCATTCAAAGTACATCCAAATGCCACTAACCATAATTAGTGCGATAATTATGTCGTTTACTCACCCAGTTGTGATTTTCATCAGAGACTTGGAATTTCGTACACTCGAACTTCATATCATAAGTATTGACCACATATTCATTATTATTCAACCTACTTACTTTGAGATTTCGGACTTCGAGTTTCTGACATTGGTACGTTAGATATCCTTCATTCACTTTGTCTACTACCTACTGGAAATACATAATTATCATACTCAGAATGGAAACGCATAATGCAGCTAGATAAACGTACAATGAGGTGCTGTAGGTATCGCCTTTTTGATCTTTTCCGGGCGAGACGTTAGACCGTAAATGGCAAAAGGACGGCGTGATGAAATAAAAATACAACGAAATATGATGTGTCATGGATAGCCCGTCGTCGAGTGCATGGTGAGTCGTCAGGTAAGGTCGCCGGGACGAGAGTCATGCACTTATCAAGTCATTACTTACATAAAATAATATAGCAGCTATTAAAATTCCTGCAAGAACTTCATCAATTCTGACAACGTTGATAGAGACGATTGAATAGCGTTTGACTTAAAAGTAGATGGGATTAGACATTAAAGTTATCAAAGGGACAATGACTGAATGCACTAAAAATAAAATAAAGGTTCCAATATGTATTGTCAATGTATGTCAGGATATTTGGAATTTAGCAATTTTGGGAAAAATACCTCATAATGGAGGTTAGTAACAAAATAAATGAAATTGGCTTTTTGAATGTTATACCTAAGTAGGTATATTACCTTTTCACAACTACCCAGCTGCACCGATTTAGATGAAATTTGGTATAGAGATAGATCGGACCCTTGAGACTCAGTAAATTGAAAGAGATGGGTAAATGAGGTGATGAGAAAAGGGGGAGATGGGAATGGGAAGATGGGAAAAGGGGGAGACTGTAAAAGGGCGAGATGGGAAATTGGAAAGATAGGAATGGGAATATGACGGAATGATGGAAAAATCATGGAGAGGCGCCAGTAAGATGGGGAGATGAGAAAAGTACATGAGGAGGTAAGAAAAGGGGGAGTTGGGAAGATGGGGGTGATGGCAAAAGGATGGGGAGATGGGAAAACGGTGGGTAAATGGGGAGTTGGGAAAATGGTGTGATGACAGAAGGATAGGGAGATGGGAAATCGATGAATAAATGGGAACTTGGGAAGAGGGAAGATGGGGAAAGGGGGAGATGGGAAAATAGGGATATGAGGAAGGGGAGAAAGCAAAAATGATGGGTAAATGGGGAAAAAGTATGGGAAAGGGAGGAAATGGGGTAATGGGAAATAAGGAACCATTTTACAATAAAGATTGGTTCACAATACGAAAGCGCCATAATAATGATATTTTTCACTATTTTTTAGTAGAAACTTGTTTGAAAACTGAACAGTATTAAAACTGAAACAATATCACATAAAGTAATTCACGAACAATTAATATGTATACGAAAGTATTCATAACCTAAAAACCAAATCTAGAAGGGATACGGGTAGGTGTGAAATTCTGTTTTGACGTTTTCTACTGGTGGAATGCCAACATACCCACATTTGTGTGTTTATTGCTAAGAGTCATCTAGTAGTCAGTCTATTTTATGTAAACAACAAAATAACGCATCATTTCTAAATCAAGTAAGTACCTAAGTATTTTATGATACGATAATTATGTAATCGAACAGGCAATTTCATAATAAAGTTAGAGTGTGCGCTAACTTAGGTAGGTAGGAGGTATAGTGTTTTCACATAATAATTAATCCCATCAAAAACATAACATGTACTTACAAAAATGCACAAGCCTCGCAACGCAAACTGCGCAGAAAAACTGCGTTGCGAGACTTATGCATTTTTGCACATGTTATGTTTTTGATGGGATCTCATTTCCTTTGTAGGTAGTCTTTCTTTATTTCCTTTGTTTTTGCGTACTAACATCGCATCAACGCGCACCTCGCGCCTGCGCGGCCGGGGCCCCTTGCGAACACAGGTCAAGCTCATAGATCATCATGAACGAGTACGTTTGCGTCTTCACAGACGCATATTGGGTATAAGGTACCTAGGTAACTATGTGTACCTAGGTAACGAATTTGCTCAAACTATAAAAGTGTAGATAGGTTTCTGGATCGATCTATCTGCGGTAGGTATACTTATCGTGGAAGTTTTTAAAAAGCGCTCAACTGTCGTATTTCTTGAAATTTTCGAGTTTAGACGGTTCGGTTTTGACGTTTTACAAAATTAAGGAACTTTGAAATGCAATAATTCTTTAACTACTGATTCAAACTAAATGTATTTTGGAGTCATATCATCATATGCCCTCTTGGTCACTAAAAATTTAGGCTTTTAGTTTTTTCCTTATCGAAGTTACAGGGTGTCGAAAATGGCCCGAATCGCTTCGAGACAAGGATAGTACGGCCGTGCCCTTTGTTTTGCTCGACTTGGCGGGGGCACTGCCGTGCTCCCAGATTCGTTTGACGAAAACCATAATGCAAACACGCAGAAATATGGCGCCACAGGCAGGGCATTGGCGTTTCGGTCCCACACGTTACGTGTTAAGCGTATCTTCTCTTATTTACCATGAATCTGTGAGTGGTGTAAAAATGTATGAATAATGAGCTTTGGTTCAGTATACTTGCAACGCTGGGCACATTCTTAAACGGCGTGAAGTTAGTGAATGTTACGCCGTTTAAGAATAATTATGCTACTTTGAACAGCGCAAAGCGTGACCTAAGTGCGGGTTTAGGTCGCACGGTGCTATAAAGTATTAAAAACAATTTGCTTGCTTGGCTTGCTCTTTGCTTTCTTAAGCTACTTTTTTGCAGCTTCAATTATTTGCTCTGCCTTGCTTAGCTTTATCCCCATAATCATGTCATATTCATTTTATGGTTCAATAATTTCAAGGTATATTTGTGCCATGGCATAATTGTTTTCTTAGCTTTTTACTCGCCTTTTTGTGTTGCCGCTTGCAAAAACTGTAGGTAGTAGAGTAGGCATGTAGCAGGTACCTACCGGATTGTGACGTAACTAAATTCTCAATCCACGTGTGATTTTTCTTAATTCACTTCTTTGACCTTGTGCTTTGATTATATTGGATCAAAAAAAGTGTTGTTGCTACGTGGCGCGTTGGATGTTCGCCCAACATTATTTACTTTATGGTACCCATATATTATATATACCCAATCATTTTCGGCGTTGGTAGGTAGCAACACCGAATTGGGTCAATCGTTTATTACCTACTTTTTATTTTAACTTAGCCTCTGCAATCCAAGTCGTCTACAAACAAAATGACATTTATAAACATGAAGAATCGCAGAACGACAGGCAGAGTGTTTCCAGGAGTTTTTAAAGCGTCTACGTGGAACATGCTTACATAACATACGATCGTGTGACCGTCTAGACCCGCCTTACACCACATACCTACTCTCCATCCAATCAAAACAAATTCAACAACGCCAAGACCTTAGGGTTCCGAAGATTCCGAAGAACTATCGATTAGGTTACTCTATCATCGGTCAAGTGTCGTTCTTCTTAAAGAGCCCTTAGCATTAATATTTTATTTATTACCAACTGTAAAACTGGCCACAAACTAATCATCAAATTGAATAACATTACTAGCACTAATCGAATGATTTTAATCAAGGCAACACATTAAACCATATAATTATTTGGCCCATAAATTTGTTATAACAATCGCCGATTGGTACATGCCGTGTCCTGGCTAATCTATTTCTTAATTTTCGTTATTTATTAGCGTACCCGGAGGGCCAATTTTCGAACATTACTGAGTTATGTGCGCAAAAAACGGTCCATTTTAGTTATTAAGTTAAGGAGACGTACCTACTACATGACTGGTAATCGGGGACCAGTTTCTCGATACTTATAGTCCGTTTTTAGGGTACCGTAGCCAAAAGCAAAAAACGGCACCCTTATACATTCGTCACGTCTGTCTGTCTGTCTGTCTGTCCGTCCGTATGTCACAGCCACTTTTTTCCGAAACTATAAGAGCTATACGGTTGAAACTTGGTAAATAGATGTATTCTGTGAACCGCATTAAAATGTTGACACAAAATTAGAAAAAAAAGCAATACATTTTGGGGTTCCCTATACTTAGAACTGAAACTAAAAAAAAATATTTTCATCAAGCCTATACGTGTGTGGTATATATATAGGTAGGATAAGGTCTTCAAAAATGATATCGGGGTCCCTAATATATATTTTTAAAACTGAATAATTTGCGCGAGTGTCACTTCCAAAGTGGAAAAATATGTGTCCCCCCACCCCCTCTAACTACTTAAATAAGAGAATGATAAAACTAAAAAAAATATATGATATACATTACCATGCAAACTTCCAACGAAAATTGCTTTGAACGAGATCTAGTTCACAGTTTTTTTTAATACGTCATACGTCAATCGTAAAAAATACACTATTATTAAAACATCGATCAAAGTTACAACGAACAACAACTTTCATATTATGTTATTTGCTGCTTCGGAACCCTTCAAGGGCGAGTCCGACTCGACTTCCAACTGTCGGCGTGCATATTAGTGCGCCAAGGCACAGAATAACTGCCAAGGATCTTTTGGCGCGATTTGTTTCTTACGTAACAGGGAGTGAGCTGTAGCGTAGTAGTAACCTATTACTGTTATGTGCTGCTGTAGTCACTGCAAACTTCCTCGGAATATGGCAAAAATCCTAAAAAAAATATTATTATATCACCATACATTTTTTTTGTAAAAAATAGGTTAGTTGTATTTCCTAGCTGACTGTACCAAAAGCCATATTTGGTATTCGTTTGGAATAGTTATTTATATTTAATTCATACGTTTTTAAAAGTGATCATAATGATGATGTGGTTTTGAATAGAATAATAATTGTGGTTTGAAATATTATATCCTGATTTAGATCAGGGCCCTGATCTAGGTATGTCAGTGTTACAAGACGGTCAGGCGCAAAAAGTCACTAGTCGCCAACTGTAACTTTGTATTGAAACAGGGTTTTCTTGCTCTCAACATTCTATTCGTTTATGAACGGAGGTAACCTAATGGATTTTTAATATGGTGCTTATCTCGAGTTCTGCAGAGGTAGTTATCTCGTCATTTTATTTTCAGCATAAACATAGGATGGCCTATTATTACACTTCAGAAGTGAATGTGCAAATTATAAACGCATAATACGAATTATAAGGTTGCGTTTGCCCATCTACATTTTCTACTTGATCGTTATTTTATTAAGTTTGTGGTGTGGTGCTTATCTATAAAAATATACTTAAAAGGTAGATTTAAATCACTGCTGCCTTCACATCGGTTAACTATAGAAATGCTAAGTGTAGGTATACACTATGCTGAAGTTACGGCGGCGGCATTACGCTTTTAACTTTGACACATTACATAGTTATGTGTCCGTTGCAGTAGATACCTTATTATGTAAATAGGTAGGTATAACGAATCACATAGGATTCTTATTGGAATCCGAATGGTTTTAATGAGATTACATTATGTCCATAATATTACAAACTATACTAAACCGTTACAAATAATTGTTTATATATTTTGATATGAATCATATTTAATTTATTCACAAATCTTAATAATAATATTCAGTGCTTACCGGCTATACTAACTTCTTACATATCAGATTATGTACTCTTTGAATAATATACCTACCTACCTACCTCCACAAAAACCCAAAGCTCACGTACAACTCACATAAATGACAAAAAAAAACGTTCGTCTTTTCAATTTATTATATCCTCAATAAAAAGGTTCTGATGAATATTCGATCGAACGTCTCTTGAACATAAAAATTCACCAAAAAATTTCTCGCACCACCCGTCGTACCTAACTATAATAAACTTTTAATTTGGACGAAATTGGCGGCGAAATTGCGCAATGGAATTGTTTGTAATGATGAAATAAGATCGCACAGTAGGCTAACCCTGCGGGATCTGTTGTGAAGATGCAAACTTGATATTTACCCAACATTTACCCAGTAATTAATGATTAAAGCATATGCTTAAAAATAATACAAAAAATTGAATGAAATGTTTTCATTACAAATAACGAGCGTCCGTTTATCTTCATAAAATCTTGAGTTAATTTGATTTCATAGATGATCCACTCTTCAACCACAAGTTATGAGCTGCGCCCTCTCACTACAGTTCTTTTCTGACAGTTTTTTGAGAATGGACCTTATTACATTCGCCACAGAAACATACTGTGAGTGAGTTTCACACCTTGCTAGTGACTGGTACTTACAAAATACCGGCCTTGTATGAGTATAAACAGTATGCTCCAAGATCGGAATGCTATGAAAAAATAATGGTATGTCGATGATCTCTGCAAATCGCATATTTTCGCGGTCTCGTCATCATAAGCTTTTTTAGCCTTCTGCCTAAACCACGTGGCGGTTTTGAAATTCATTAGAGATTTGATGTCACCAACATAGCAAACTTTTTAAATATTTTTTAAACGTAGTACTTATTCTTCTGTTTACAGGCAAAGGCAATTCCAATTCCAGCTAACATTTTTCAAACAAAATCCTACTGCACCTACTGTTTATACAATCTGCTGTTTGTTTGTCATGTCTGTCTAGACATGATGGCATAATAAACGTCTGGTGCGTTTGCGCCGGCCATGGTGTTCGCCCGGCCGTAGATCAAATGCTTTATGATTGTTTTAAATTTATAAAGAGTGTGAGCTATATACGACAAGGTTGAGTTGCTGCAACGTTAAGTCATTCGTAAAAAGAAGCATCACAAAAAATGGCACAGAATCAAATAGTATTAGGCACAAATTTTATTACACATAATATTGTATGGTGAACTGTATTTTTCCACCCTCAAGCAAAGTAACTATCGCCACCTACCCCCAGGAAATCCCATTCTTGGCCTACCTGTACAGTAGCGTGTTCACTTCAACCAGAGGCAGTGGTAAATCCCATAACAAAATAGTTCCATACACGACTAGGGCAGTCTCCACCATACAAATCTCTATTGCAACATTAGAACAACAAATTAGCGTACGACTGACACTTACGACACGATACGATATACGATGCGATACGATTCGCGTACGATACGATGCGATGCGATGCGGTACGATGCGATACGCATGACATTATTGGCACGGGTTGGGATAGGTACTCATCTTCAACACTCAGAACGTCAAAATTACACGATACGATTCTACCCGACACTACACGGTTATCCTCTGAACTAGACTATAAATCTGTACTTTTAGCGTGATTTTTCAGTACTCGTGTTTTAGTTTATTTAAATTAATGCCCCTTTCAGAACATAAGTTGAAACGTCGTGTCGACACCAACCACTAACTCACAGATGATATAGTGGTGGTACAGCTCACCACTGCTTGAGTGAGAGGTGATCAGGTGGTGGATGGTAGTGATACAGTCTAGGTTCAGGATGATGTTACTAGATCTATGATTCTGCATTGTATATATTATGATTCTGTATTGTAATATAAATATATGTGCGTTCTCGATGCCGCCGGTTCTGGCTGATGTTTTTATCACAAGATTAATGATATCATTACATGTAGGATGGAATAGTCGAGTGCTGGAGCAGTTCGTATATTATGTGAGCATAGCATAGCATAGTTTGTTTTTATAACGGAAAATGTATGTTTTCACAACGGAATTCTAGAAAAGAGTGGTTGCCACCAATTATGCTGCTAATAATCTACGGGCATACTTCTTGATAATCTTTGAGAAAGGGAGCGCTTGGGTCATAATTATGGCAAGAATTAAGGCGCCTGTGAACTCTTATCTTGCTTAAACTATAATACCTAGTAGGCTATCTGTCCGGCTGTATAAGTAAAATCAATTCTCACTCATTGAATCTATTTTAAAGATAATAATATGATATAGTTTGTAGATTAAACTTAGACAAAAGCGAAACATTTTTAATATAATAATAAGAGAATATTGGGTATCTATTACATAACCGGATTATAAATTTAACTTCACTTAATAATATAGTTCCAACGGAATTTATGCGAAGCTGCAACGTCACAGAACGACTGGATCTGTAATTTGTTGTCTATAGTATTTATACTCGTGGCTATAGTACCTAATAAACGGTACTGTTCGTATTGTGGCGATAAATATAGTTCAAACACGTCCGTATAGAATATCTGTAATAGTAATACGCCGTGCATTCAGAAATAGCCGACTACGAGGTAAACAAGTACGTGGCAACCAAGCGAGGAAATAATGATACCAGATTCAGAAACTAATTTTGCATGAGTGCAATATCAAAATTATGAATATTAAATTAGGGTGATACATAATGGGCTTTCTATGGGGGATTGATAAGGTAGGAGAAGTTTAATACTTTTTAAAACTGTAGATATGGAAGGCAAACTGAGATTCCATCAACCGTGTCTGGCATAATAATGTGACCGAAATTATTTGTGATTACACTCACGTGGGTAGCAAATATCAAAATCACGAAGTCTGAAAGCAAATGATCAAACATTTCAGTTTTAAACACGTAATACTAGCGCTGGGCCTAACTTCTCGTATAAACTTAGTACGTATGAATTCATTGCGAAACCACAAGGATGGGATATGCTCACTAGTTTAACATTGGCCATTCAAATTAAGAATCATGACCAAACAATAACACGAGCAACTCCACCAATGCCAGCTAAACCACTGGCACCATCTGGCAACACAGCGCAAAGTTGCCAATTCGACCAAATTCTTGGCATCGTTGCGGGCCGCTTATTTGTTCGGCCTAAGTCGCTTTAGCCCTCGGAATTCGTTAATGGTCTCCTGGTGAAGGGGGCCTAAAGGGCCCCTAATGATTTACTTACCAGTCAGTCCAGCCACTTGTTGGCAGTGCTGGCAGCTACCAAGCTCGCCTAGCTGTTGCGCTTGACGGCCGACATCGCTTTAGAGTTATGGGAAATTCTTGAAATACTCCTAATTATGGTTCACAGTAAATGGCCTAACGGGAGGGTTCTCTGCTAAGAAACTTTGGTGTGAATCATTTTCTGGAAATTCCCAGTTGAGTTTATTCCTGTTTTCGTATACATATTTCCAGACTCAGAAATATTTATGAGGGTTTTTTTTTATATAAGAATGCAAACATAAATGGCAAATACTAAAAATTGGCAAGTGAATATATAGATATTATTATGTCGGTTATTCAAAACGCTATAAATAAAAGCAATCCGGTAATTAAAAAAAAATAATAGGTGCACCAGTATAGTTAGCAATAGTGCATAGGTATCACACCATGGGATATCTTGAAAGGCGTCATTAATAAGTACCTACTTACTACTAACTAGGTACGTAATAACTTACGATATCTCCTCGTAGGCGGCGGCAAATGTTGAATGAAAAGCTAGGTAATTATAACCCAAATGGATCATGTCTAGACTTACGACGTGCTACCGAAAAACATCTGGGTAATATTCCCCTTTTATGATCGGGTTGTCTAAATAATATAACGAATTGATACTTGTGTTGCATTGCATGAAAAAAAAGTTAAGCTAGTTGAATAGTTAATCTGAAAATCAACTATATGTAGGTACATTGTTTTGGTAAGTTTTGGCGTGAAACTGTGTCGAAGTTGATTTTGTATTTTTGTATCAAAACCTGGTTTTTCAAGAATAATAAACAAATTAAGTGTTAAACTGCCCAGAAAGTTTCAGTCCATTGTTCATTCTAAATCCGTGTGATTACCTGACTTACAAAAACTCGATTATGATAATATTTGCAAACAAAACACTACACTAGTAAAAAAATGTGTAGAGCAACATTATGATTTTTTTTAACTTTAAGGCAAGGGTAGCCCGTCGTCACATAGATGACATCTTCGGGTGTAAAATTATTCAAACTATACGAAATTGGAAGCCTGTTTATAGGTGATATTCATAGAACACAAATGTACATGTTAGTTACTATTTAAACGGGTCTAATTCGCGCACAAACTAGTACCATAATATATAATTTTGACATACCTCGACGTTTCGGCCGAGTTACATCGACCGTGGACATTCACGAGAAGACTGGAGAATGCGGGTATCACTGTCCGGAGCGGTAGGTGTTGTTTCCGACTACCCGCGTTTCGGCTTGCAAAATATAACCGTCACGACATACAAAACTAACAGTATCCGAAGTCCCACTCGAACAAAAATCGCACCGTAGACACTTGCTTATAACCGGATTCCAGGAACCAGGCCACCTAAACCCATCTTCCCGATTGAAATTTCTGTATTTCTTGATTTCAATCGCTTCACGTACAGTTCTAGGATAGAAATGACGATCAGTGGTAAGGATCTTGGGGTCATGCCATTCGATCCAATGGATTGGTCCAAAATCAAGCAAATGCTCGGCTATGGCTGACTTGTTCACCTGACGGTTCTTTACTGCTGCGATGATCTCTTTCACTCTTTCCGCGATGGTTCGCTTTGTCTGTCCGATGTAGGAGCTACCACAACTGCAATCAACCTTGTACACCCCCGGTGTCTGGAATGGTATCATGTCCTTCGCCGTCCTAACCTGCTGAGCTACTTTGGATAACGGAGTATATACAGTCTTCATGGAGTATTTTCAGTTGTAGTAGTGTGTTCAACATTGTATTCAGTTCGCGAACTTCTATCACAAATGTACACTTTGACACTAAGATACAGTGCTACGGTAATTCCGATTATGTTGGATTACACTCTACGAGAGATGGCTATGGAAGCTAATCGACCCGTAGGTACTATCACAGTTTAGTTGTTTCGTCTGACAAGGAACAGGAAGGAATATGCAGAGCTGACGGCCAACCTCCCGCCGCTTGGGGAAATATCTTCTAGGAATGAAAAGCTCTAAAAGGTAATTATAGCATAAATGGATAATTTCAGACTTTCATACAATATTTCATACAAACATCTTAATGTAGAATTCTCCTTTCCGCATGTCGCGACAGTCTAGTCATTTAAGCTTCCATTAATAGTAGGGTGACAAGATGGACGTAGCAAGCATGACAGATTTATAAGAACTCTATCTCTGTAAATTAGCTGCGGAACACTATGACGAACGGATTTTCGCGTATCAAGAAACAATTAAGTAGACACTACTAACAAGTGGAACACCTACAGAATTCCGTCGCAATCACAAAATAAAACGAGGCGACTCTAATCGATTGTCTCAATCCAATAGATTCTGTATTCCAATAGATGGCTGTTCGCTAATTATTAAATACCGGCGCCTGCCGGACCTCGATCCGTGCCTTTCGTTTAGTTTAGTCTAAAGGCGCGTCCACACATCGCGACTAATCGCGAGGCATGCGTCGCGTCGCACACTTCGTCGCGAGTACGAGTGCACTAGTGTACGAGGGTACAGTGAGCACGTCTGTCCACAGATCGCGAGGCACGTGCGACAAACTGTGCAACGACGAATATGCCTCGCGAAGTTCGGACGCGCCTTTAGGTCTCCTCCACAATATTTTTCCTATTACATTTTAATAGTTATTTAGCCTAGTTAGCAGTGTCTCGCTTAGTGGTAGAATACGATAAACATTATATGCCAAGTCTTGATTGGGGCTGAGTCTCAAATACTATGCCAGAAAAGAATACCCAAAAGCTCTACTCGGAGTGTTTGCAGGACGTATCGGAAGTCATACGGTATAATGCATTTCCTCTTCTCTTCTTTCGCCTTCATTATATTGCAGTGTGAACGTACCTTTATTATACTTAGTTACTAGATTTATTAGATGGATGAAACTATTCGCTAAGGTCGTTCATAATGTAATATTATGTTCTTTATTAGCAGCTTATATACAATGTAGTCTAATGCGAGTAGTTATACCAAAATTAAATGGTAGGTACCTATATATTTTGGAATAGATTACCACTGAAATTTTATGATCTAAATTAAATAATAAGACCGCTTTTAGTAGATATACTCGTAGGTAGGTACCTACATATTTTGTTTGCGTAGTAAAAGTCTTCATTATAATATTATAACCTGCCTTTCAGTGTACCTATTGTTATTCATTTTATAGCATAGAATGGAAAAAACAAAAAAGTGATGATTATAATAAATAATAATACATTTTCTTTCAGCTCAGGCGGTTCAGCGCGTATCAATAACCCTGGCCCTGCTCGGCAACGATTAAAATTCTATTGTTTCTCCAAACTAGATAGGTAGATATTGGAGGACTGAAAACGGAGATAAAACATAAAAAAAATATGTAGGTAGGGATTTTATAACCCAGTGATTATTTTCGCTTATATATATGTGTAATAAAATGAGATTTGTGTGACATTTCTATAGGTACTTACAACTTTAGTAGCTCCAAAACTGGAGTTCTATTTTTATACTAAACGTTCTCACTTGTGTCAGTGTAGCAGGATTAGTAGGTATTACAACGGAAAAGAGGATTTGACACAGATAATAAACTAAGATTAAAAACTAGTTTTAGACTTATTTTGCCCCTGCGTTACGCGACCAGTGACTCGTATTTTTATCTATTCTAGGTAGGTATTTAGCTAATTCGTTGCTCCAACAAAACAAAAATTGGTGTTTCGAGGAAAATAGTAATAATTCCCATGAACGTCGGCTGTGACACGGAAATAGCAGCCAGAAGCGGCATTCCAACATGACTATGGGATAAGCGATTTCATTATAACGGCATGTCTCACACTGCACCGCCCGGCGCGCCCAATGTTGCTACTAAGTATATCGCACGCTGTAAATCCGACGAGTCCACACATGCGGCATCCGCTCGTAAGCGCGGATTTCCGCTCCGTGTGGCGGTACGCTGCTACGCGTGCGTGAACGCGTTGTGCTTTATAAGTTTAAAGTTAAGTACAAAGTTAAGTTGCAATGCAAGGCAACGTTAGCGAAGGCTGCAATGGATGGAGATTTGGGCAGTACACTGCTGTAAAATCCGCCTTACCCGAAACCGCGCACTTCGACGGCGCCGTGTGAGATACGCCTATTTGAAAGACTACTTATAAAGAAGTACTTATCGCACAAAAGTTTTTGAAATAGTTAATCAACACGCTTGTAAGTTGACCCCCTTTGTAACATTTCCTGCATAAAACGGAGTGTAAGAAGCTAACAAGCGTAAAAGCGTGGGTGGACAGGAGCGGGCCGCATAATATCTTCTGATCATCTGGTCTGATCGTCTGCTTGTCGCCAGCACTCTCACGACCCTTGCCAGTGATACCGAGAATCCATCAGTATAATAGGTAAGTTTACGGTAGTAACGGCTGGCAAGCTAAAATAATGGTGATGCGGTGAAAACTTCTTAGAGACAACGTTAGACGTGTTTTGCAGTCGGATCCATAACCTAGAGGGGGGAACCATATGAACCATCCCACAAAATAAGGTTTGAAACTGCTAATATTGATAATAAATGTATATAGACAAAGACATGTAACAACTACAAAACTTTTTTTATGTCAGATATAGTGTAACATAACGGTTAGTCAGTCGGGTAAAAAATAATTAACATTGCAAGTTAACTTACATAAAATAACATTTTCAAATATATTACTTTAAAACAATAAGACCAAGTTGAATACCTATATGTTTACATAAATTTATTATGTACAAAAAAAACTGCTTACAAAAGATGATGATACTACCTATGATATTTTTCTGACTACACCACATTTGATTTTGTAGATAATATATTATAACAACCCAATTATTAATACTAATGATAATAAAAACACAGTCATTTATGAACACATAGCCATATTTATGTAATGTAGGTTTGTATTTATTAATCGAACATACACACGGTACGACGTATATTTTATTATTTTCAAAGTTTTACTGCCAAAGTAACAAAAAAATGACATTTGAGAGGACAACATGATCACGAATCTGACTGGTGCTTCCATTTATTTATTTATTTTACTTACCTTCATAAAAAGAAACCATTATGGTGTTTATTGCAACAATACGACCATTGATATTAATCACCGAAAAAAACCATACATGCTTACATGTTACGGGGTGTCGTGCTACTTACTTTCATATATTACAATAGGTAGAAATATATTTTATGTCATACGTTCGTATGAAAGAAAGTAAACAGAAATAAATGAAATAATATAATAATTACGAAATTGTTTAAATTGTAACTATATTATTCCAATATACTACTTACCTTGTTATTACAAGGTTAGTAATTAGCATTAGCGAACTCATTAGCTTACTCTACGGCATAGGGCATATTAAAATTAAAAGTAGGTTAACCAGCAGCCGTAAAACATTATGACTAGCGATACAATTGAGAAAATTGTCTTGCTATTCAGGCAGTCGCATAATACTGCCTGGTGCATTTACGGTAGAACTCATAATATACACTGATACAGTAATCCAAGTTCATATCTACACTAATATTATAAAGAGGAAAACTTTGTTTGTTTGGTTGTAATGAATAGGCTCCGAAACTACTGAACCGATTTGAAAAATTCTTTCACTATTGGGAAGCTATGCTATCCCCGGTTGACATAGGCTACCTTTTATCTCGTAAAAATTAATGGTTCCCGCGGGATAGTAGCTAACACGGGTGAAACCGCGAGGTGCTTCTAGTAATATATATGAGAAGCAAACTCTTTTATTGATATCGAATATGTTACCTACTATTAAAAATTAAAAATCTTAACGATTCCCTATTATCAAGCTATTACGTTTTTTTTTATTTCCTCCATGATGGTAGGCACTAAAATATAATGCATTTATATTAGATGGTGGATAGAAAGCTAATAGTATATGACACGGAATGTTACATCTTGATTCTTCTGAAAACTACGAGACATTTCAGTATGAATCGATGAATATACTATTGAATCGATAATACAGTAGGAAATGCTGATTTGCTATACAAAGTGAGCGAATCGAAAGATACGTACAATGTTATTTATAGCCTATTGCTTATTCTAAATATTCTAACTACTCGTAACTTAACTTACAAAGTTACGAGTACCTATCAACTTTCCTTTTACTTCTATAAATTATTATTGCTTTCAACTGTTACGTATTTAAGCTGTAATTGGACTGTATTTAGAAATTATTAGGAGTTACCAATATTGACCGAAAGTATTGTTTTTTTTCTGTAAAGCGGTAAATCCTTTAATTATTGTGAAAAGTGAAAAATTTAGGCTGCGTGTCAGTTTCAAAATATGGATACAATAATTGTCCAAAGTATATCTAGCGGCCATTCGGAGGAACCTTGATCACTGCCCTAAAACTACATTGCGGTGTATTGGTGAATGCAACCAGTCCTGTAATCAAGGCGTATTTCTTCAACCATTACCCACAATAATCGGTCGCGGCTGCCGTGTTTTCAAATCATTAGTCGGGAAATAACAACCAAAACCTCATCGCCATCATGTCAGACGACAGTCTTAATCATGCGAGCTTTGTTATAAAGAGCCTAATGTATGACATTAAAAGGTTCCGTGGCATGGACGAAGACACAAAGTTTTATTTTAGGCCCTAAGACGAAGACGTAAAGTATTCATTTGTCAAGATTTTTCCCCAAAATGCTCATTACGTGGACACAATAACACGTAGCAGTGTTATCACGCCAAAGACAAATTAGAATAGCAAAGATATTTGTTCTTTTGAGACCAACTCGTTTTTCCGAATATAACGCAATAAGCGCCCTTGAAAAGACTTCAACGCTTACTGACGCCAGGTTCATTGATCCGCGCTATTTATTGAGCACGCTTTAACAGATTAGCTAAGACCATGTGGATCGTGCTTGCATAACTCGATCGTGTCTCGTGGAATTTATGGACTTAATAAATATTACATTATAACATCGATGTGTCAATCGACTTTGAAATAAAATGTAGAGTAACTCTACATCATGTAATTTAGACATTAATTGCATTATTACGTTTACAGCACACGTGCTTGTACATCTTCCGCGCATATACCTGTTGCTGAAAAGATAAGACAGCGTGGAGGAAAGAAATGGTTGCGTCCTATGGGCGGCCGGCGGCGGCTGGCGGCTGGCGCGCGCACACGACTGTCTGCGATGTCTGGCCGGTGGCGGTGCGGTGGCGGCGGCGACGGAAGGCCGCGGGAGGCGCGTGGCGCGGTCGACGACTCGCGGCTCCGCTGCACTTGCACCGCCACCGCGGCGGGCGCGGCGCGCGGCCGGCCGGCTCAGTCCGCGCCGACTCTCCGGTAGGGCAACACCGAGCGACAACGCTCACGTCGGATGGTAGGCGCGGCGTCGCACGGCGGTGCAACGAGTCGAGGCACGTGTCGCGGGTGGGTGTGTGCGCACGTGCCGCACGCGCCGGCATGCGACGCTAGCGGGAGCATGCGGCTGCCGCTGCTGCCGCTGCTAGTGCTGCCGCTCGTTCTCGCGCGCCCGGCAGCAGGTGAGTTATATTTGTCATAAGTATGTTTTCAGAGCCCTTTTTCGAAGTGTCATTTTTGGAACTTTTAACCTCTAATTTCAAAATTAACTGTGAAAGTTTTCAGAGCCCACCTGTACTTCCGTGTACATTTTTTCGTGGTCTACTTGCTATGCAATGAAACTTCCCTCGTTTTCCTAACTTTATACTAAAAATATGAGATAAAACTATTGTCGCATAAAATGATGGTCTCAATAAGGAACAGTTATTTTTAATTCATATTTCTTATGTCAAACGCACGCAGAAAAGTTTATGTGAAAAATAAGTCTTTAAATAACAAAAATACTTTTTAGGCTGCAATATTTTCAAAGATTTTCATCCTGTAGGTATATTTTGCGTTTGTAAAAATGTTACTCGACTACGAGTGCTAAATTTAGGCACTATTTAAAGTACTTACATGACTATGGCGACCCAGAACGCTAGCTAAAACTTCTATAGATAAGTTCAACGTCAACTCTTACAAATTTTGTTTGAATCTAACAATGTCAGTGTGAATGTCCGAATCATGTGATTTTCCTAGGATAAATATTTACCCCGTAGTAAATAATGAATAAAATTTAAATTTCATTTCGGTTGCTTATAAATTTAAAAGCTCTACACTATGTAAATTATGTGTAGAAATACGTGCACGCCTATTACTTAAAATAATATAATGGAAAATGTACGATATTCATTTATTGAGATCTCCAACATACGAGTACATGGGGTGAGTTCTAAAAATGTAAGTAACTGTAAAATGTGTTTTTTTTCACTCCGTTAATTATTAACAGTTATCACTAAATAACCTAAATTCATTATGCACTCGTACAACACTGAAATACAGCACGCTCTTTTCCAGACATCTTCCTGTCGCAGCACTAAAATAATCGAAGTTATTTAAAAACGCTATAATTGCCGTCGGAATAATACCGTTGAGAGGCAGAATATTTAGAAACCTAGTCAGAATATTTAGAAACCTAGTCAGAATATTTAGAAACCTAGTCAGAATATTTAGAAACCTAGTCAGAATATTTAGAAACCTAGTCAGAATGTTTAGAAATTATCCATCATTGTCGAAATAGGTAACTCTTTTGCAGTTTCCGATGTTAAAACAGTATCGTTTTATATTGCAGAAATATATGCTTATAATTTAGTAATTATTAAGTGGTAACTAAAAGGACAATCGTAAATAATATACGTACTATTATTTAAAAAATGCCTAGATTTTCAGTAGATCAGTTAAAATTACTAGATCTAGACTTATCTATTACTAGACTTATCAGCTAAAGTTACTAGATCAGTTAAACCTACTGAAAATTATAAAACATTTCAGAAAGTATGTGTTGTCAGTCTGATAGTTTTGGTTGGTATCACGTAAAAACTATTAAACCGATAGCAATGCGATTTTCACTGATACAAGTCCACTGTAAGCGCAAGCATTTCATATAAGAACTTTTAATCAAAAATTATAATAAACTGGTGAAGTTTTTTAATATCCTTATTATATATGGAGACCTACGTGGTTTCATATGTTTTTACCGGTAAAGTAAATAATTATTAGTCACAGCTATCGTCATAATATTACGTATATAACTTTGACACCCAGTTTTCTATTTGAGTTTAGCACGAAATTTTATAAAGTACATAATTATTTGTTTGTTGAATAAATTTTTAAAATTAACAATTAAAGATTATTTAGCCTATAGTAAGTAATTAAGTTTACTATCTAGTCAAATTCACTTGTTCAATCTTGAAAATTTTTGTAGCACGAAAATGTAGGTATTTTATTTAGATTTTCAGCGAATACGAGTATAATAGGTATAGGTAGCGCAGATATAATTCAACAACACAATAACTCTTGATTGAACACCATACCACAATATAATAAAGAAGTAGAGATTAAATATTATTTCGGCAAACCCGAGAGCGGGCCTTCAATTGCATTCTAGGCTGAGCAGTGAGCATGTTTACCACCTTTGACGACATCACACTTAAGACCGTGAGATTGTGGTCAAATGCTAGCCCATAAAGTATTAACATTATATTTGCAGCTATTTGCTGAAAAGCTGCACAAAACCCAGTACTGGGACAGACCGGTGCGGCGGCTCCCGGTTATCGTTACGCGGTCGCGCGGACGCCACAACCGATTTTTATTGTTTCGGAATCTTTTCTGCATCCTTTCTCGTTTCGTGAAGTCGCTTGATTTTGCATGCTTTTTTTAGTGATTCCCAAATCCTACTTCCTACTTTCCTAGTAATATTATAAACGCGAAAGTTTGTAAGTATGGATGGATGGATGGATGTTTGTTACTCTTTCACGTAAAAACTTCTGAATGGATTTTAATGAAACTTAACATTAATATAGCTTATATATCAGAATAACACATAGGCTACAATTTATAAAGATATTGTGTGTATTGTCCAAAATATGACGACAAGTGTCAAGTAAGCAGGAAAAATCTACCATCTGGGAGCTATTCAGGCGTGCGCTGCCAAAACCGCTAGTTACACATATTATGTAATGTATGATGGAAATGTTTATCTTAAATTGCCGTACAAAAAAGCCCGCCACAGTATATCTTACGTGTAAGCCATTATAGCCAAAATAGCTACTCGAAATACTAATCCTGCGCAGACGAAGTCGCGGGCACCAACTAGTACATTTCTAAAAGTGCACTGACTATCGCCCGAAATTAATATTGTATCTCCTATCCAAGATTGAAATCGATCTTGGATTGCTGATTATCGGGCGATAGATTTCCAATCTGCGTGCCTTTATAAACCAATCCACGGATCGGTTATTGGCACGTTTGACCCTAAAAATGGATTGTGATATCAATCCCAGATAGCAGAATTTGGATTGGATTGATTATTAATTTCGGCCGTATGTCAGTGACTAGTGCCAGAATTTGTGTACGAAATGTTTCTGAAGGCACAACTGATGCACTAAAACTGAAATTGACAAGATAATCTATTCCTCTTCATAGAGCAGAAAGTGACAAAACGTTTTAACTGAACTATATTATTCAGAATATTCTGTGCTACGGAATCGCACTAATAGAGATTTGTGAAAATAATATTTAATATTGAAAACACTTATTAGGTAAAACAAGAGTTTCGAAAAACAAGTTAATTTTAAAAACAAAATCTTATTATATTTATACTCTTATTACATACCTAGCTATGTCTGTGCATGTGAAGCTTTGTTGAACATATTCATCAAGGTGTGAAGAGTTTTTTAAATGTAGTTTTTTTTCTTATACTGTACTAGCTGTTGCCCGCGACTTCGTCCGCGCGGACTATATTATATCGCGATAAAAGTATTCTATGTCCGTCTCGAAAGTACAATCTATCTCTATACCAAATTTCATCGAAATCGGTTCAGCCGTTTAGCCGTGAAAAGGTAACGAAGAAACAAAAATAGTTACTTTCAAGTATGGATGAACAGTTGATTGACGCACAGTATGGATGGGGTTGAGAAAGTTCCTAAGAAGTATTCAAATAATCCAAAAAATATTCAAACATGTCAAAGTTCTACCCTGTCTATGTTCCGTGTTAATACGGATTTCGAATTAAATCTGATGACAATATTTTGTACCCTTTTTTATAATTTTAGGGGTTGTATATTAAAAAACGATGAAATACCTACATGTAAATCTTTCAAATAATATAATCATGCCAAGTTTGAAGTAGATTTGACCAAGGCGAATCACGTTGTCCCATACAAACTTTGCTCCCTTTTTCACCCTCTTAGAGGTAGAATTTCGGAAAATCCTTTCTTATCGGATGTCTACGTCATACAAAGAACACACCCTCCAAGTTTCAGGTTTCTACAATCAGCGGTTGGTCCGTACGTAATTCAAGACATCGACCTCGACTTCGACATCAACATCGCCATCCCATATCCAACATACGACATCTACCATCTTCTACCAAAATAACCTTTTTATACAAAAAATCTACCATTTTATAACAAATTCTACCATTTTCTCCCAATATCGACCATTTCCTACATTTCCAATCATGTACAATTTTTTATCATAATCTATCAAAAGCTTCCATTTACTAAAATCTATCAGGCTACCAGAATCTATCAAAAGCTACCATTTCATACTAAAATCTACCATTTTCTACCAAAATGTACAATTTTCTACCATAATCTACCATTTCCTACTGAAATCTACAATTTTCTACGACAACCTACCTTTTCTTTCTGAATCTTCTATTTTCTACCATTTCCTACCGAAATCTACTCAACCCCTACAACAGTCTACCATTTCCTACAATAATCTACCATTTCCTACCAAAATCTACCATTTTCTATATAAATCTACCATTTAAACGAAAATCTACCATTTTCTTTCTGTATTTACTATTTTCTACCAAAAGCTACCATTTATTACCAAAATGTACCGCTATTACCGAAATCTACCATTTCTTTCTAATACTACCATTTTCTATCAAAAGCTACTATTTCCTTCCGAAATCTACCATTTTTACCAAAAATCTACCATTTCCTACTAAAATCGGCCATTTCCTACCGATATTACCATTTCCTACTTAAATCTACCAATCCCTAGAACAATCTACCATTTCCTACCTAAATCTATCATCTTCTACCAAAATCTACCATTTTCCTGCGTAGATTTTAGGGATTGATGTTAAAACACGCGGAAACAGGTGCTAAATTAATTTTTAAAGAATTTTATTCTAAGTTTGTAGTTGATCAGACCAAGAAAACACGTTGTTGTATACAAATTTTGCAACCCCTTTTTACCTCCTTAGTGGTTAAACTTTAAAAAAATCCTTTCTTAGTGCACACCTACGTCACTACGAAATATTTGTGAAAAAAAATAATTTCGAAATAAAAATGACGAAAAATATTTTGTGGCCCCCTTTTATCCCTTAAGGGGTTGAATATTCAAAAACTATGAACCACGTGTTTAATTAAATCGTTTAAAGAATATAACTGCCAAGTTTGAAGTTGATCAAACCAAGAAAACATGTTGCTCTATACAAACTTTGCAACCCCTTTTCCCCCCCTTAGAGGTTGAATTTTCAAACATCCTTTCTTAGTGCACACCTACGTCACTTAAGAAATATTTGTGTAAAATTTCAATGTATAACTAAATCGGATGTAAAATATTTTGCATCCCCTTTTTACCCCTTTAGGGGTTGAATATTAAAAAAAGATGAAACACGTGTTTCATTAAATCTTTTAAAGAATATAATTGCCAAGTTTGAAGTGGATCAGGCCAAGAAAACACGTTGCTCCATACAAACTTTGCAACCCCTTTTCACCCCCTTAGGGGTTGAATTTTCAAAAATCCTTTCTTAGTGCACGCCTACGTCACATAAGGAGTATTTGTGCAAAATTTCATGGTTCTAGACCCAGTAGTTTCAGCTGTGCGTTGATCGTCAGTCAGTCAGTCAGTCAGTCAGTCAGTTTTGGCTTTTATATATATAGATTATAATTATATTTTGTTACACATTTAGGCAAAATAGAGATGCAAAACGTTAAATTCATATAAAAGATATTATAGGTACCTCTGGAACAATTATTAATAATTATAAGCAGAATAATCTTGTACGTTAAATGTTTCATAACGTTCTATGAAAATTTTCATAAAATCTAAAGTAAGACAAATAATAAGTGAACACAAGGTTAATGTAACACTAAGTATAAATAAGCTCCCCCCGCCCATTACCGATGCTGACGCTGCGACGCCAGATTTTCCACAACTGCATTTTCCAGAACAAAATATACCAAATTTCCGAAATATACCAAATACCAATATACCAAATTTTCAGAATTATGAAAATATACCAAATTTCCGCGTAACAATGAGCGTAAACCCACGGCTGTAGGCATCTAGTTAACCAAGTGTGTAAGTGAATTAAATCTGCACAAATCACAACCATCAAAACTAAGTATATCCGGCACTAAATATTTAAAACACAATCGGTCTTACCACAAAATATTTAAACCAGAGTTGAACAGGTGTGTCTAAATATTTTTTCCGCAAATCAACGTCTAACCCTCGCTTTTCTAACTCAATAACAAATTCACATGTAAAATAATTAGGAATGCCAGGAGTAAGAAAACGCGAGTGATAGACATCGATTTTGTAGAATGAAATTTTAGAAACATCCGTTTAACTCTGGTCTAAAGTTTTGTGGTAAGACGGAATATTTTTTGCTCAAGAATGTCTGATAAATTGAAGGAAACGGGAAGAAATAAATCTCTCGCATAAAATCCAAGGAATGTCACAACAGGTAGAAGTGGACATAAGAAACATGTGACTATTTTTTTAATCATTCTGTTGAGTTTTATGTCGTGGATATACTGGCGCTATTCCAAGTGAATTTACTGAATGGCTGTTAGATTAGGCGCCATTTCTACGTGCGTTAATCACTGTGACTACGGAGCGACAGACGGCCACGGCGGCGGCGTCGTATTAGGTATTGTAAAGCATATTATGATAGGCAGAACACACCTTTTTCCGATTTTCTTTTTATCCGATGTAGACTGTAAGCTAGACTGAATAAAAGCAGAATTAATGTTTTATTCAGTTATATTTATTATGTAATACAACGTTAAAACTGCCACTGGAAACTCGCATTAGCGAGGAAACAATTAAGCAGTAGGTCTATACAATTTATAAAATAAAATTTAATTAATGACCGTTTCAGTGTTACAGGTAGTGCAATATAACTATTTGGTAGAATTAATTATGTTGGTAGCTTTATTTCCGCCCAAAAAGTAAGTCAGACGAATGATACTTACTTCAAAAAAGTTTTTGGTAGGTAGGTATAATCTCATTTCGTCTTATTGAATGACATAAAATCGTGCGTTACGATTTATAGAATACATCGAAATACAACAAGAGACAGAACTATTGATTTAAAAAAAATCATAGGTAGCGAGAGCACGGCATTCGATCTCTGAAATAAAAGCTATAGATCTCTAGACCAGTAATTAAGTTCACTGGTGTGCAATAAAGTATTCTAGGTTTTTTTTCTATTCTAAGTCGTATTAAACTATTTGACCGAATTTATTTATGATCAATTTAAATAATACGTCATAAACCCCAGAACATTTATGAGTAACCACACACAAAACTGTTGAACTTTACCTCTACTACGATTATGAGTTTTTACAAGCTCGACATAGTACGCGTCAACTAGCGCTTTTATATGAACACTCTGTACGTACAGCGCCCCTATCGTCGCGTTTATGAACGAAAAATTTTCATACAAAGGGCTAGTTGTCACGTACTATGTCGAGATACTGTTGTACGCAGATAGCAGTTAGTGGTAGTTAGCGGCTATTTATTCGCATTTAGCTAGTAGACTTGACTTGACTTCTTGATTATGGCTTTTGTGGCTAGTTGTCACAATTCTGCCAGTGTCCGTTTCATGCTAGTATCATAAACTTTTGGAGGTGGGGATCTGTACTAAGAATTTGGTCGGTGTTGTAAAGGGAGAATCTACCGGAATTACCAGAACCCATTTAGCTAGTAATTAATTGACTAACATAATTGACGTCTACAGTGGACATCGTGACTGCTTTAACGACTAGACACTAAACAATGTGTTTACGAGTTAAGTACCGCCTCTATAACTCTCTAACCCATGAAATTTTTAACCATGAGATGTTTTATTTCATTGATCGAGTAAATAAGTAAAGGTTTTTAGCTCCAGTAAATCTTATTCCAATCATACAATTGTTCGCTGGTATATTTAATAGGAACCCAACGATTTAACTAAATCATTTTAACTGTATTTGTTTTGTAATCTTTTTTTGTATTTGACTGTACATAAATACCGTTTAATTTAGATGTCGGGCGAGATGTCTCTTACTAAAAATAGGTAAAATTGAATTGGGGCAATTCGGGCATTCGGCCGCCATTACTTTGGCCGAGATGACCCCTCACTCGAACATAGAATAATAATTGTGTAAAACCGACCAGTACCAGAAACGTTATGTTAAAAAAAAAACTAGAGTCAAGAATACCATCGCTGAAGAGTGATCACGAGTGATGCTTACCACCAGATCAGACCAGATGTACGACTTGCTCATCTCGGTACTCAGTAGCATTTAAAAAACCACTCAGTAACATTAAAAAAACCCTGATCAATGTTTTTGATTATTCAATGACTTTAAAATTACATATAGACAAAATGTGATTAGATATTTATGTAAGATAAAGATGATCTATAATGATCTATAAAGATATTTATCGTTTTCTCGACCATACTGCAAAAATGATGTCGTATTATATTATATAATATTGCTTTTGCTTTGCTTCACTCCTTTGGATGCCTATCAAATTTGATCTGTTGCCAATAAATTGAAACTTCCATTTGCAGATAATATATCTAAAACAAAGCTTTGCATTACTTTAGTACTATATCTACAGGGTTCTTATGTTGCAACTTGCAAGTAGGTTAAAAGTTTCAATCATCTCGTATCTTAAGCTTTAATAAACACATTTTACGACATCTGGATATTGCTTGGAAAATTATGAGTTTCCATTTATATAAATAAAGCTGGGCAGAAGTTTAATTACTTCATTGCAATGACTACATTATATTTCATAAGTTGTGGCAATAGAAGTAAAATACATAATATTGTATGTTATTTATTCAGAAACTAATTAACCATAAAAGTTTATTAAGATAACACGCAAATGCAGCGTCATTATCTAAGCTAGTTTATGTATCGGAACGTGAGTTTGGAACTTATAAAATAGTTTGTGGAAACCATCAAAGGTACTCCTCATAAAAAACCGTTAAAAAAGGTTGTCAAGTGCTAGGTATCTAATTTATATAAATGTCTACATCAATGCAATTACATTTTTGAGACTACAAAAATCATTAAAAATAATCCTGAAACATTAGATTAATAACCTGAAACTATCCAGCTCGCATCGATTAGGACAGCCGTTTTATTAACACATAATATGCTACTGCATAATATGTATAGTGTACTATACAAAATGCTTTGAATTTTTTTGTCGCTCCAGTGTAGAAAACGGGATTCCTACAAAAACCGTAGGTACAATTAGTTTTACAATCATGTAAATAGGTAGTTTCCTAGTCAAATTAGTAAGACACGTCTCCATAAACATTTAAATGTCTGGGCGGTGCTGCCTTGTAATAGGTAGGAGTTGCGGTTTGCCGTCTAGCTGACCACTTACCAGCCGTCCTTTGGTCACGTAAGAGCCTCATTTATTTTTGATCAACGCTTGTAGTCTTGACTTTTGGCATCATATATATCATATATAGTATAAAGGCAAATTGGCTGTATTCCAAACACAATGCCAACAAAGGTGCCAATATTTAATTACTTTTATCCATCATCAGCGAAAGCTAGGCATAATTATTTCATAGAAAATTCATCATGACATCATACTCCGCAGCGAAATCAAATTGTATAGGCGATTTCCACGGAGTATACAATCGAAAAAAAATGCATTTGATTTCCGGTATCTACGGAGTTTATCAAACTCGCTAGTTTTCTCGAATCGATTTAAAGGAGAGGTCGGCTAGGAACATTATAAACTCAGCTCAACATAAATCTGCAAGTGTAGGTAATGAAAGGTCGTCCTAGTACCATAGTTATTCTACCATCTGTGCCTAAGGATTAGAATAATAATTGCAATGCACGCACCATCAGTAAAGCAATGCATTTGATTGCGTTCGTTGCAGCTGCTGATGCGTCCAATGCCTGCGTTTCATTTGCGGGCTGCAGGAATTTGATCTTAACTGGAACCTCGGCAAAGCAATAACCGCAACAGCACCAAAAGACAAAGTTTCCGAGACCAGCCAGATATTATATGTTATAAATGTACGTAAACAGTTTACACTACCGAAAAGCAACGGCGTTGATGATTCGTCCGCAAAAACAAAACGTGTCTTGGTGTGGGTGCGCATTTATTTGCATGTGTAAATAAATACTGAAGTCGGCTCGTCTGTCTGGTCGCCACGACCGCGATCTGCCGATGATTCGAGAGGCATGTCGGAGCACACGCGGGCTGGTGGAGCTCCATTGTCGATAACATGTTGATGTCGATAAAATAACCTGATTCAACGTTAACAAAACCAGATTAGGTTGTCCTCATACATGGCAACGTGAGCTTGGTGTCATTGTTCCAAACGCTACCGAAGCAAGAATTTAGTTGGTTGAGACTGAATGACACATTATCTCGACAGACTGAGATTAGGCCGTCCTGAGACCAGAAAGGAAAACAAACACTGAAGGCAAAAACAGACTGGGAAAACGAAGGCATAACACTAAGAGAGTGAAGAATGAGTACTGTAGTACAACACGGCGCGCACCTTAAATTTCTTGCTAGGTATAATCTGTGACCCATCCCATTTTTTCTGTAACAGATCGTAGATACGCCGGCTGGTTATTGTCCTCGGATATGCACATTGCGTCGCCGCTAACGGGTATATTGCTTCGGAATAGAGGCGGCCGTCTGCATGCCAAACGGCAATTCCTGGTGATCGCCCCTTTGAATTATGCGCATGGGCACGCTTTAGCGTCTGCATTCAATCGACTCGCGAGATTTATGTGTGTCCCGCCTGTATGTTACATACAAATGATTCCGTGAAATTCGACGTGAGAAGCTTCTCAGACGTCTCGGAGGTGGTGGAACTTGGTCCGGGCAGTCACTCGTGAGGTATGCCTTCAAGGCCGTTGTGTAAGTATTGTATCAAATAGTCCAATACTGGGTTACATACCAAGCAAATATCTTCAGATATTTCGTATTCAGAATCTCGGTTCCCTAGGAATATGACAAGCGATCGCACGTTTGGAACGTAAGCTTCTTTCTTCATAAATAAAATTGATAGAACAACTTCAAACCGGATCCTTACGTCCCCAAATAATACCTACTATTATTGAAATCAGTGTCTGCTATCTACTTATTAAATGTCAAGTGACGAGACGAGTGGGCATCGCGGCGTCATGGTATGCTGCGATTCATAAAATTTGCAGTATGCACACAACTTTATTGGGCAGATTTGACCAGGTTATTAGCTATTTAATTTGTAATTACTCTCTCAAGTGAATTAAATGCTTTTTACAAGCTTTCTTATGTCACTGTGATACTTACTTAGTTAGTATGCATGGATATTTCTATCAAATCTTTAGTTTCCTATTTTGACTTGGTCACAGTTATTCAACGGAGCGGATATTTAGCGGTTCATTGTGATCAGCCAGCAAAAGCTTGCCTGGAAAAATATTTTCATAACAAAAACTTATCGATATAGGCACATTATTTCTCAAGTTAAGATCTACACCACTAGAGTGATTGCTCGCCGCTGCACTCGGCACAACGGCCGGCGCATCGTGCTGCCCTCTCATTGTTTTTATGGCTACAAAGCTTGTGCCAAACTTTTCGAATACGCTCCACATAAACAAATTGCTACGACTTTTGTGCTGCTTTAAAATTCGGACACCAATTTCGTTTTACTAAATTGTGCTAAAAAGAAAAGCTTACCTACATCAGTCGAATACAAAAAATATAAGAACTTTTATTTTACACTCTGCGGCGGAAGTCATCCTGCCCATTTTATTATCATTGCATTACCTTGTTAACCTTTCAAAATGATTTTATACGAATTATTGATAAAGTACGAGGTAACACTAATAATAAAAACCCCTTGTATAGCTGTCCAATGTCCATTCACAGAACTTTACATTTACAATTAACATTAAGTACTTATAACAATGTGACGTTACATTTTAATATCTCGGCTAGACAGAGGCTTAACGTATATTATGCAAAATATAAAGCCCAGACTACTACTTCAGTCCGCCCTTCATTGTCCCAGAAACGAAAACTAGGTCGGCTGAAGGCTGCGAGACAATCACAATTTTAAATTAGGCACCCTAAACCCCAGACAGAATTAACAATAGATATTAAACTGCAAAAAATATTATGCATGCTTGCTTTCATTACAAATCCGCGCAGGGACGAATCAAGGGGAGGGCCTGGGCCAGTGATCTTCTATTTTGTTAGTCAATTTTAGGTGCGTTTCAGGTCGTAAGTATTTTATAATAGATACGTATGAAAAATAAGTATGTAGGAAGAACCCCTAGTTCATGATCCCAGATTAATCTATGGGTTATTTTAGGAAGTATTATTTTTTATTTATATTCATTTAATGTCAAATATTATTAGATAGCTACTTATAATAATTCTTATTTGAAACTTTCTTGCCAACAAGGCTTAAATATTTGATAGTCAGCTCTAAATGATCTATTAGCTTTTATCAAGACGAAAAAGTGCGGTGGTTTCGCAATCCTGCGGATGCTACACAACACTACAAAATTTAATTTTTCTACGACAAGCTTCAGTAGTCTAGCTCCTCTTTCCTTCTGGACAATTACGTCTAGTCCACATAAATTTACCCCAAAATAATGTATTCCTGAGTCCATCTTCGAGCCCTTGGCAACTGTTAATTAAAATGTTAAACACCCGTCTGGAAGCCGACTATGCATATTTATAACGTTAAATAATCACAGCGATTAAAAGGCTTTTGTGAATTATAAGAAACTTCATTTAAACTCTGCAGCGTGCTTCACTATTAACATGATATATAATAATTCATCTTTCTCGTACTTTGAGCATTCGTACCTACCTAATTAAACATCGATTGCTAGCTATAACAAGTGACATATTATAATCTTTAAACTAACGTAATACTCGTTGGTATCTTGCCTATAGGTTGGTATGCGGATATATTTTATGTATGGAGGCTACGAATAAGTAATACTTACTTACTCGTACATGGAAGGTATATTTTTCTTGCTTATGTGTCTATAATGCCTATGTTCAATCAGTTACCTTTCTGTGGTCCGGATAATATACATTAACCCGGATGCACATAGTGGAATAAGGTACGAACCGACGGGAGTCGGACTTCAAATTCTTGGAAATAATTCAGGCCCAATTCGACTTCTTATTTTGGCTCTTCCCATGACGCAAGATGTCACGAAAAGTGGCATATCGAAAACCTCAACGTGTTACCGATTAGCAATTTGCGTATCCTGTTTATGCCTCTCGGTTAACCGATTAACGTTTACTCTACCTTTGACACATTGTTTACCTCGTAGCCGTAGCCAATTTTGGCATCCAAAAATAACATCGCAAAACCAAGCACTTGTTATTATTTTGACGTATTTCCGTCCAGAGCGGATGCAGCGAACAATCTGTAATCGATTCGGATTCAAACAGCATCATTATTATTAGCCGGACGGTTTTAGATAACTATTCTGGTGCCATTCATTGCGCCGACGACGACAACGAATAAAGTGCCACCGAATCTACTGATCTATTTAAAGTGTTTGCCCGCACTTGACTCCCACTTGTTTACTTTCTCGGACGTTTAGAATCGACACGATAATTGTTCGAACAATAAACTGTGCGAAATTGTTTAATGAAATTGTGGCAGCGCTCGATTTATTTGGACGTATACCGAGGCTCGTAATATGTGGTCTGAGAGGTTATACGCCTCTACGAGATAGTTCCGGTATCTACTAACATACAAAAACGCACTTGTAACCGTCTCGATTACATACTTGAAACGGATCTCTTCTTCATTCGATCATAAACTCAGTATAAGTGTGATATTTACATTAAACATTACAAATGTTTTATAAGAAGACATGTAGAAAACAAGTATTTTTTGCGTTTTATTGCTGAGATTCATGGAAACATGACATTTACTATTCTCACTTATAAATTGAAATTGCAAATGAACGCGGTAGGCGTAGATTTTCTTAGAATGTAACTGTTTTTTTTCAGTGTTTGTAATAATAATGTTATGTTGGCTTCTAGCCGGATCTTATTTCAACCTCTTAAATGTGGCGCCAGGACTGACGGAACGGCATTCGGTAATTATTTATACCTAAATATAAAAGGAGGTTGCATGCCTAGCGAGAAGTCAACGGCCGCGCCTCACCGCCTCGTGATAAAATCATATCATCTTTATTTGCATATGTGCCACTGGATTTTTGATGCCAAAGAACAGAAATATGACTAAAGCCCAAACAAAACCGCATACCTAATACCTTAAGCCAATAAAACCCACTGATATCGATGCGTTGTCATGTCTGATGAGGCTGGAATGAGTAATCCACGGGTAAGATTTTTCATCGCTTTTCAAAGGTAAAGGTGTGTGTGTGTGTTTGCATGTTTGTTACTTCACATTCAAACGGTTGGAACAATTTTTATGAAATTTGATATCGAGGTAGTTAATATTTTAGATTAATACAGGCTTACTTATTCCGAAAACAGCAGGTAACAACGCGGGGCGCAAATATAGCTAGAATTCAGATTACTTCCAAATCACCCAATTAACAAAAATGCCTTTCTTATAAACACGTTAACGAGAAATGCTAATATTCTAAAAATATATACCAAATCTTGAAATAGAATCGGTATTCGACATAAATTAGGTTTTGCTCGTGTTTGTATTCGTTGAAATGTTAATTTAGTCCGTATATCATAGTCGCACCTAAAGTGTAGCCACTTCATCATAATTATTCTTATACCTTTTGGAATTAGTCTGGGCATCTTTCTTGGTGGATGTACCTACCTATTATCGAGTCCAACTGTCGATGTCATCACGAAATGTGTGATAGGTACACTAATTACAAAAGATATAAGTAAAAATGCTAGATTTAAATGTACCTACTTAGCTAGTGTTTTGACGGGATCACGGGAAACCGAAAATATGTTGTTGTATTTTTTTAAAACGAATTTTCAAAAAGTTGTTAGTTGTGCCTATCTACAGCTAGAAATTAAAAGCCATGTTTTACCGACCACATACTATTTCTTCTGTGAAGTCTTCTCAGGCGAAACGATGACGTGCGACGTGCGTGTCTGATTTAGTATATTGATTCACGACTTTATATGATTGATGGTTTCCTCCAATCGAACGACTACAGCAGAAATTCCCTTTTTTCTTTCGTATATCTACTTACTACGAGGCACAATCCTATAATGGTTAAGCCGTAATTAAGATACAACAATAGCTGCATTTTATCTCACACAACTTGATACGTATCTTTCGCTATAAATGGTATGGGCCATAGATTTCTTGCAGCCGTGGCCATGTTTGGATGCAGTCGGGCCGGTCTCGTCTCGGGCTCGGATGGATGAATAATAGTGTCTGGCCAGTGTCTAGCTGCGGTACGCCCAGTCCTACGACGAATGGACGACGACGGTGCGGCCGAATAGACATTTTGTCCATACCATAGTTTAGTTAGTCCCTGCATTACACCCTTGATAAGTTTGAAAACTTCAAGGCTTTCCAATGTACAATATGGTTCATGATACTGCAATCATGCTAATTTGCCAAAATGGCAATACGTATACCTATCTAATGCTAATATGTTTATTTTTGTAATGTACACCCTTTTTTAAACCAATAGGTTTTTGATATAAACATGACGATTTCGGAACTGCTTGCTCCATAAAATAAATAATATAAATCATTGATGAAAATTATAATTATTGTATCTTACAGCTGTAGGACCTACTTACACGGACTGTACTTAGATTTAACTCATTACCTGCCTACTACTATACTAGGTAACTTACATAATATACTAACATTTCCTACTTATACTTACGTGAATTTTGCCAAAACTCTGCTACTAATTAACCGATAGTGAATACATACTTCAATATTAGATTTTTAATTAATAATTGTATAACAAAAAATGTGTTTGCCTTGTACACTAAAAAAAACCTCGATCCGTGCCAAGCTTCATTGTATGCTCGTCCGCACTGTGGAGCGTAACTAAAATTAAATAGTAAATATCAATACGAGTATGTAGGCATTTTGTAAAAAAAAAGGTGCAGAGCTGTAGGTGTAGACAACGTACCGTCAACGCTCTGAGTGTTGCAGGTGCCCATAGGCAGGTAACCGTTTACCATTAGATGGGCCGTCAGTTTGTTAGCTTCTTTTTTTGCCTACGGCCGAAATTAATAATCAATCCAATACAAATTTTGCTACCCGGGATTGATATCACAATCCATTTTAAGGTCATACGTGCCACCTATCCGTGGATTGGTTTATATAAACACGCAGATTGGAAATCGATCGAACGATAGGCAGCAATCGAAGATCGATTTCAATCTTGGATAGGAGATACAATACTAATTTCGGCTGCTAGTCACAATAAAACAGTAATGCGTTTTACAGTAAAACTTAAAGTCCTAGAAGAATCTAGTATGCCTTTAGATCTGAACTACTCGAAGGTAAGATAGGCTTTAGTTCGAATGGAATTTTGATTGAGGTTTGATCTTGTCTGGGCCCTGTCTAGTGTTGCCCCACCAGCGTCGTGAGTCATACTGGGGAATGCAACCACAATGTAAAGGAGTAGGTGTACTTAATTTGTTAACCGTGATGCAGCATAAGACAGTGTTAGTCCATTTTCAGTGGCAAGTACCTATTTTGAATTTAGTGATTATATGTTATTCACTATTGTTTTTTGTGATGAAACTACATTTTTCATCTATATCTATACTATTATCATATCCAATATCCATACCATATAATATCCATACTTTAAAGAGGAAAGATTTGATTGTTTGTTTGTTTGTGTGTTTGCATTGAATAGACTCCGAAGCTACACTATCCCCGGGTGGCATAGACTACTTTTTATCCCGTAAAAATTAACGGTTCCCGCGGGATAGTAGTTAACGCGGATGAAACCGCCAGGCGCTTCTAGTTGTTTATAGACAGCATTTTTATTTCACCTGGTGTTATGTGACAATGTGGTCGGAGGTGACATGCTCAACATAGAATGGGGCTGGCTCTCGAGGACCGCTGCCAGAACCCCTGAGAGGTTTGGCGTGATATTTTCTACTTAAAAGTGGTAGCTATCCAGGTAATCACTGTCTTCTATCACCAAAAATTTTCACTACCTAGATATTTTCCAGCTCATGTTTCTTTTGCGCTCAGCTGCTTTCGAATATAGGCCCTGCGGCGTCTGATCTTTAAAATGTACCTGCAATCATCAAGGTAATCATCATCTATAGGTATATTCACTATCTACTCTATGTATACAGCGTGGACGTTGAATGAATAATCTGAAGTATACAGGGACTAATTGTCTTCAAGGAAGTTTCCTTTATGGTGGGAAAGCTATTATAAAAGTTTAACTGAAAAGTTAATCTAGGCTTTTCATCTTCTACATCTACCGCTACCATAGTTTGACCTGTTTTCGTAGTCGAAGTTATTTACTTTGAACTCTTTAAAGCTCCATTATAATGTTTACTAGCGAACGCGGTAATAAAACAGTTCGCTTCGGGTACCCAGACTAAACAAATTGCAAGCAGATGTGTGGTTTGTCTGCCAGGAACCGGTGAGGTTCGACCTCATAGGGCTCCCACATTCGGAAAAAGCTATTGAAAGTTACCTTTTCAGTAAATCTTTCATCATTTGAATAAAGATATTACTTAATTGGAATGAAAATATGCTCGCATTTCTGCTTTTGCAACTTTTGTGTGACGATATCTCGTTTGAAGTATTGTGGTAAGTATTTTGATTGGAACGTAGGGACCGGATTAGTCCTATAGACTGCGAGGACGCAGTGTAGCTAGTCTGGGTCCGCTGGGCGCTATAATGTTACATGTATATTCCAATCGGATTAAGGTTATAAAGCTGTTTTTACACCGTGGCAACCCTACGTCATGGTCGGATACCACGTGAGTCACGCATGGTGTTCCGCGGCCAGACGATCGCCAGACGACCGTTCCAAAGTCAAAGATAATAAAGTGTATACACCAGGTTTTACTTGACTTTCCTCGACATTGATGCGTGTAGTGAAGCTGGTTTGTATGAGCCAGATGGATGAGCCGAAGCTGATAACTAACAAACCACATGATTGTATATTGTCGGAATTAACAATAACCCGTTGCGAATCGCGATCTTGTAAATGCATTAGTACCTACATCCAGACATTTAACCAGACCATAACCAAGTTTATCTAATAAATAATGATAACTAATGAATGACTGTAATTCATATATTTGATAAACACAACATTATCAAATCAACAGCGCCTATAATTAGACTTTACTACTAAATAAAATAGACGTATATTATCACCTAATAAATATTAGGCACCTACTTGCCCTTATTGCATCACGACCGTTTATATTATATGGAGAAACTTCTTACAAGAGTATAGGCACATAACCGTAAGGTTAAGGGGGCCGTTGGGAATTTATCAATTTATGAATTATGTTTTATAATAATAATTTTTGTAAGCTATCAAGCTCTATTCTTGTTACTCTAGCCAGCTAGTTAGGTGTTTCCTGATATGTAGATAAGACTACCAGTAGGTACTATCATATAAAGTCTTAAATTATCGGATTAGACCATCTGGATGACCCAAATACTTAAAGATCAGATCAGTTGATACCTAAATGCCTTACGACAACCAACGTGCCTATGTATTATAAGCATATCTATTGAGCATCGACCTATTTGAGTAGTTATTCAATCGGTTGCAAATTAAGCAGATGTGGTGCACAGATGATCTGGCTGACCTTTTTGAAGATAGACGACTGGCCGCTGTTCAGAGTTCATGATATTGTTAAGTAATCCATGATTTTCAACATTCGCACTATATTATGACGCTTATTGTAGGTTTTGCATGCCTTTTGACATGCAAGAATATAGGTGTGACCAAAAGGCACTCAAAAGTTCGATACAAATTGACTTGTGACCGAATGGCATTCAATATCGATCTAAATCTAAATTTTTGCTTGTGAACAAATTACATTGTGACCAAACTACACTAACTCACATTATGTGTCATCGATCACATATCATAGATCACGATTCTGACCCATAACCCTAACTAGGATTACCTGATCAATGTCTCCAAGGAAACAAACTATGAGAACTGCGGTCCCATAAACACCCATTTGGATTCAGTGTATCAGAACTTACCTACTGAAGCAGTAAAACAATTAGACAGAAGACTTAGACAATTTCTAGTGAAAGCAGCCTTTGTTTTCTGTCTGTCTATACGCAACCACTATGATGTATTTGAATTTAGTATACGCAGTTTAACCTTAGCGTTTAACATTGTAACATTTCGCTGTCCAAAACATCTTCATTCTCACCTCCGCAGCTTACAAATTCCATTGACAGAAACGTGAAGGAGGAAGTCTTTTTTTTTTCTTTTTTTTTTGTCTGTGTTACTCACCTGCTTCGTTTTGTTTTGCCTGCAGCCGGGATTTGCTGGACGGGTATGGACCGGGGCGGCAAGTGCAGCTCGGTGGCGGCGCTGCGCGTGAGCCGCGCCGAGTGCTGCGCGAGCGGGGCGCGCGCGCCGGCCGCCTGGAGCCCGCGCGACCTCGACTCCGGCGAGATATTCTTCTACAACGCGCTTTCCAGAGGCTACCCGTGTACAGCTTGCGCAGGTATACTTGTCTACATTGTCTATGGTCAACTAAATGGTATCCTATTGATGGAACGGGTAAATCAGGCAGGGCTGTGTCACCTAAAAGGAGTGACGGATGGGCAGATGATGTCGCCCGCATCTGGATTGTGCATTGTGGAGGGAAGCTCAAGAAAGCTGGACTGAATAATTTAGGGTGATTTAAAGACATATTGCCCGCAGTGGCTTGAACTTGATAGAGGCTGATGATGCTGATGAAAATCGTTTACGCACTGAATGGAGCGTATCAAAGTGTGTTCTGCAAACAGAACCTCCGATACTTTTGATTTAGGATGATTATTTGCACGGTGCCGTCAAGGATATTGCATGCATATAGCTTGCGTAAGTTTGCGCTTTTATGTCCTATTATATAGTAGACCTGAAAATTGGTGATGAGATCATTTTCACAGTTCTCAGGTGGGGTGGGTTTAGCAGTGTTTTCAACTGCATAGCTTGGTTGATGATGCCTGCGGGCCTAGACAAGTTGCAAACGCTTCGAAGCTATTCTATTCGTAAAAACGTTAACGCTTTAGCGTTAGCGAAAATAGTTTGGAATCTCATTAGCTTTAATTCAGATTGTTTTTGTACGGAAGTATAGGGAAGCCATGGCTTCCCTATACTTCCGTACAAAAACAATTACACAAGCTGCACTGTAGGTATTATTACATGAATTCACTAAAATAGCAATATACCTAATTTGTCTGGAATTTCAGCTCATTCATTGGGATCTCGCCAAAACAGTAAAACCAGGATTTCCCGTAAAACATATTAGATACACTGCACAAGCATTCACCTTTTGCATAAGCATGCAGTCACCTCACGTCTGCACTTACATAACCTGGGGTTTGCTCTGCCAAAACAGTTCATTTGCACAAATTATGTGGCTGCTTCATATTCTTGACAGTCAGCCAGCTCTTTTGAGTTTATAGTTGCATTTTTCAGTAGTAGATAATGGTGTATTGCTTATAATTATTATATAACCATTAGTTATTAGAGCCATCGATTCCTCTGAAGATCTCCACTTACTATGACCTGTATATAATACTGTAGATTGGACTGCCTTTTCAAAATGTGCTAACTGACTCGAAGAATTATTTTCTGTTGTCACAAAATTGTTTATAGCACCGTGCGTCCTAAACCCGCACTTAGGTCACGCTTTGCGCTGTTCAAAGTAGCACATTTTTAAATGGCCTGATGTGCACTAACTTCACACCGTTTAAGAATATACCCATCGTTTGCTAGTGTAGTACTGAACCAAAGCTAATCAGTCATACATTTTTACACCACTCACAAACTCATAGTAAGCAAGAGAAGATACGTATAACGTGTGGGACCGAAACGCCGATGTCTTTGGCGCCATATTTCTGCATGTTTTCATTTTGGTCTTCGTCGGACAATATTACTTATTACGTGAAAACGCTATACCTAAGTTAGCGATATTAACTGTACACTATACCTTTGTTATAAAGTTTCTAATCCGATTATATAATTATTGAAACATAAGAATACTTACTTGATTTAGAATTTTTTGTTGTTTACATAAAATGTAACCGACACATTAACTATTTTCACTGAATACACACACTTTCAATTATTATACACTATTACATGTCTAATATTATATAATAATTATAGTCTCGTAGTGAATACATTTATGCACAAACTAGATAAATCACAGATTCGTTACGATAAAGATTCGGTTACAAAATAAAGCGCTACAATATTGATTGAAACCTGTTTGACCATTATTTAAACTGAACAATAATAAATCTGAAACAATATCACATTAAGCAATCCACGAACAATAAATATCCATCCAAGAATACTAATAACCTAAATAAACAAATCTAGAAGTGATACGGGTAGGTATAAATTGTGTTTTCCCGTTCTCTAGTGGTGGAATGCCAACCTACCCACATTAAAATTTGTGTGTTTATTACTAAGAGTCAAATGAACATCTTTTCATTGCATTAATTAAAATTTCTTTTTAAATAAATTTAATAGATAGCGGGTTTATGTCGCACGTGCTATAAAATAGTATACGATACTCGCTGCGCAAGTAAGTCTATTAAATACACGGCGGTTAGCACCCTCGCTTCGCTCGGGCGCTAACTTCACGCCGCCGTGTATTAATATACTACTTAGACAGCTCGTATCGTAATGTACTATTTTAGCAGTATTGCGTAGTATTTTAATGTCTGTTGCATAATAAATGTTGATGTTTTGACTGTATCCCACGCACTCTTGTAAAAATGCAACTAAGTATACCTTTTCATTTGCATTGGTGAAATGAAATCGGCTTCCATTTTAACCAATTATATCTTATTATCATTTATATCATTTACAAGTTCATTTATAAGTTCCACCTAATTCTTCTGTGAGAATTCTCGTCTGAGGCATATTTTGATTGAAGTTTTTTTACTATACATAATATCTAATAACTGGGGCAAAGCCACTTAAAATCTATCGGGCAATGCACCCGCCTTAGTTGTTTATCTTCACTTGACTGTCTAACACTTGTGATTGCGTTAATAGCGACATAGACAATTAATCGACCACACAGATGCGATATTATCAATCGATGATCTCGCAGCGTTATTAAATCATCTGCATTGGCTAATATATGGCTAAAATCCTGTCATATAGTCTGAAAGTTAGTAGATCTAAAAAATAGGTATCTACTGAAAAGCACTTTATCTATGTAGATAATGATCATTATTTTAATTGCAATCAAAATGTCGTAGAATGCGGGTATTATTCGTTTCGTTCAACCCTATTGCTACGTCGAGAATATGCGGGCTCTTTGAAAAACAGTTTACAATATGTCCTGGGGCTTGTGCATATGCTATACTGTAGGCACTGCGCAAGTTTAGCAGACAAACATGAAAAATTACAAGTAGGTATGTAGTGTGCCTAACACTTTGTAGAACTGTCGGTTATATTTATTATTTTCTTGAGTCATAGGTGTTAGATATTTCAGATAAGCATGGTTAAGTTCAATCAAGTTGTTGTTTTATCGCAGAATCATGTGCTGGCGTATCATGCGGCCCGGGGAGACGGTGTGTGGTGCGAGGCGGGCGGGCTCGCTGCGTATGCGCATCTGCTTGCCGTCGCGTCGGCGCCGTGTGCGGCAGCGACGGCAAGACTTACACGTCGCTGTGCCGGCTGAGGCGGAGGGCGTGTCGGCGACCCGCCAAGCATCTTGTCCTTGACTATCCAGGACCCTGTCAAGGTTAGTTCTTTCGACATTTATTTGGGTTCAATCCTCAGGTCCGTGGAAACGTTCGTTACGTTCAAAGTTCAGCATCCTAATCGGTGAGTGAGAACGTACCAGCCACTCTATTAGCTAACATCAAGACGCGCATTAATCAAACCATCAACAAACATAGATACAATCATGATAATTATATGATTTATAGCTCGCTAAGGTACACTGCGTCCGTCAAGTCTAGACGCATAGCAACAGGCAAGCAGGAGAGCTAGTGGACAACCCGACCAATGTTGCTTTGTCAATGTTCGTGGAATAAAAAAAACCTTTTAAATATTTTTAAAAAGATGTTAATAATATTAATGGGGGCGGGATGGAACCCTACACTTTGACTTCAGAATCGGAAAACGAACGTTCTTCGAATTGTTTCTCAATAATTAGGTATTTCAAATTTAATTCCGATTGAAATTCACTTCTTTACTTTTACGTTCAATTTCAGTTTATATACAATCAGTTTAGATTTTTATTAGTTTTCAAGGCGCCTTAAGTATCTAAAACCACTGCTTCCCATACTATAAATTCATACACATGTATAGTAGGGTGGGCCACTGATGTATGAAGAAAAAAAAAATGTCTTATATAGATTCGTAATAGTTGTAAAAAGGTGTTACGCTATAAGAGTAGTATGTTCTGAAAAAACTATCGCTATAGAAGCTTATCTTCAGCCTCCGGATTGAGTTTGAAAAATCATGATATTTTCAAAAAGAGCTTTTTGTTATTATATTCCTAGGAGCGCAGATTCAAGTGTAATTTCAATTATTTTGCAGTAATAAGAGTACCTCTGTAAGTTGTGTTTATAGTAATTAAAAATATTATTATAAATCATTACCCATCGAGATAATACCTAACACGAATAGCGAAAAAATTGCAGATTTTTACTTCAAAATTTTCGCATCGCCTTGCGAGACTATCGGAGTCGTTATTAACCCTGGTTTGCAGATTTATCGCACAAAGAACACGCTGTTTCAGTCACAGTCTTGACAACCATTTCAACTTCTTGTGTGTGGCAAGGTAGGCGTAGCAGAAGCAGTTCTCGCTCTCATTTATGTGCATCAAACATTCTGTAACTCCGCGTCTTTTGCACTCTCGAGAGCTGGAGATTCCGTGACATGTAGGTGACAAATTGATGAGGGTAACGTTATAAATTGCATACAGGATAAGCTCTGGATGTTTAAGAGTTGGACATTTGACTACTTATTGGCTCAAGCCTTTAAAATACAACACGCTGCTCACGAATGTGATTTCGCGGGTCTAGTTCTCTAGGTAAGCGAAATAACTATTTCTTTGAATTACTACATTGATGTGGGCTTTGAGTTAGACTGGCAGATACTTAGAAGCACAATATACCAGCGTCCACAGGTGTCGTGCTCCATCCTTACAAGTCGGATGAGCTTCGGTAGCAAACCAAGTCGGAGGGTAATTTTTTACATTTTAAGTTGCTAAAATCTTTAGTTTTTAGGTGGACTTTTCATCGAAACATACAAAATACAATAAAACCAAGTAAGTCACTTTGGCCGTTTGGTATGAGACATCTTGCCTGGGGAATACTGACAATTTGTTGGCTAAATTATCAAGGAAATCAAAGAAAATCGCCGAAGAAATCTATACTGATACGATTGATCGGTACTGAACTCTTGAGGTGTTAAATCTGGTAACACTATGGTTATTAGTTGGAACTTAATCCCCTGTGTGTTACGAATAGTTTACTTAGTCTACTTTATAGGTGGTTTCCGATTGCTTTTAAACGTTTAAAGACCCAATGTCCCACCGGTAATGTACGGAAATAAATTTAGAAATGATAATAATTTTTGATGGCATTTATTTGCACTTGCCGTGATATGCTTTTACGATTTGTATGACTCTTGTTTGTTAAACGATAGAAAAGGGTACCCCCGACCATTATCTTTAACTTTCAAGCATCATACTGATAGCAATCTGTTGAAATATGTGTTCTTTTCGAGTACTTTTTCCTAATTTTAACTGTCGCCTTGTCCAGTCTTTATACTTTATATGAACGTCTGCATAAGTAAGCAATATTGTTTTTAAATTACCTATACATGTTTTATAACATAAAGAACATTTAGTTGTGTTTGGCTTGCGCTTCATTTTTAATAAGTACGACCTGCTACCTAATAAGCCGCGGCATGATTGAACCGAGATTTTTTTGTGAAAAGTGCAATCGGTGCCTTCTCATCTTATACCAAAAACTAATTAGTCTACTCGTTTATTGGTTTGTTTATGTAATAAGACCATATAAGCTATCAAATAATGTGACACTGATGCAAATGTTATGACCACAATCCATAACTCTTGGTTCTTGAAGTCACATCTAAAAACTTATTTTTCCGATTTTTCAAAGTGAATCCGGAGGCAGTTGCCAATAAGAGAGACAGATAATATTTTGCATACGTCATTTCTACCCTATTTAGCACCGTTTTGCAACTATTACGTTACAAGAATCCAAAAAAAAATAATTCGGCCCACCCTAATGTATAGTGCAAACCCCATCAAAGTTTACAGTTTATTATTGGCTCTGTCGAGTATGCCCGACATCGCCGGCTTATCGGTAGACGTGGAAATGCATTCATTATAATTATATGGCAGTATTATGTATGGATTGTTGTTTATATGGCATAGGTGGAGTTAAGAGCTTGGCCGCTATGGTCATTACAGGTTACGGTACATAAAGTTGACACAATTGGCGGCAGACTTTGATCAGTAAACCATTATTTTATTATATTATTGACATCAGACTTTGGGTCCAGAAACCAGAAGTGGCAGCCGAAAAAACCTTCCAGATTTTCCCAAATTTCCCAATTTTCCGACCATCTTTGTCACTTTTTCTTACCACAAACTTACTAACCTAATTCGGAGTACCTAATACATTTTGCAAAATCGATCCAGCTGTCCGCAAGCTTACCAACGAACAATATTTAATTATTATTCTTACATATAGATAGATGAATAGAAATGAGAAGAGAGATGATTTTTTTTTTTAATTTTAAGACTAGGTATACCTACATATTTTTTCCTAACTAACACAGCTTTTACACAGTTGTTATATTAATTTTCGCCGCAGTATATCTACCTAAGTAGCTATCCTGTTTCTGGACTCATGGAATGACAATTAAAACCTGTACCTAATTACACTAATGTAACTAGGCAAGCGATATCTTACATGTGACTGCATCCAAGATTAAGGATCTCGTTTCTCCGTAGATAAGGAAGGATGCTCCGATAAATTGTAATAGAACAGGTTAGAATTATTCCTTTTTGTCGTGGACCAGGTTCAAAAATGATAGTGTATATATGTATATTTATAATTATCCTACAATTCAACAGTTTAAATGTTTGTTTGTACCTCGACTACCTATAACAAAACACCGGAACGGAATTTAATTATATTTGGTACAATAATATGAATATACATAATAATTAGCACTGCTATGCAATGTATATTATATAGTATGCATTGTATTATAATGCATACTATATTTATGTATAATACAGGTGCATTCATAATAATTAGCTGCACCCCGCGAGTATCTCGGTTTCCGTATTGAAAAAAGGTAATAAGTAATATTTAATTTGTGGTACCTATTGAAAAAGTAATTATAATACTTTTGGCATGTGTAGAGTTACATATTTTATGAACGAATAAACATTCAAACTAGCAATTATTATACGAAAAGCACATCGCTTCTCTGGCTACTGAAAATATTTTATTACAACCCTAGGAATAAGTACCAATTTAATTCCAAAACTCTAAATAACATTCCTCCCATACCTAATCTCTATTTATGCCCTCTATTCCACGCAACAATGGAATTTATTTTACCTTCGTGCTGTCCTATTACTTACTAGAACAATCGGCTATTGAGACTTGCACTAAGGAATAGCGCAATATTTTTCATTCCCACTTTACAACTTTACATTAGTAATGACTGGACACTCCCCTACTATCGCGACTATACCATCTTTGGAAAAAGTAGAGGTATAGAAATTACAGTGAGATGTAATAAGTATATAGGAAACGAAAACCCCGGACGTTGTGGTTTAGAAGTAAAAGAGTTATCAAGGCATCTAGAGATCCAAATGTATATCATGTTTATTGACCTATCCGTAAATAAGACAGAAAAATCAAGAATGTTTGGGTTTTGAGGCACTTCTATGATGGCTAGATAAACCTACTGACATAATATGAGGACACCCAAATCTTTTCTATCTCATGCTCACTTTGAAGGTTGGACAAAGTCAGCTGGTGATAAAATTCCACATCTCGTCGCTTCGTAGGTAGTCAAGCTAAGCTTCGAAGTATTCTCGCATAATCTGGGCGCACTTAAACTTGCCGTAAACATAATTTTATGATTTCGCCATAAACGGTATAACGCGCGGTTGAGCGTGTCACCTTCGTATTGTGAAGTCGTCAACGCTGGCTCGAGCTGTCACAACCGCGATCGGTCCTAGGCCGACCCAGACGTCGTCCCCATTCCATAATATGAATAATATCCCAAGATACTATCTACATAAGCTTGCCTCAAATGCCTCTAAAAGCCGCCGCTCCACTTCAACCCGTTTTACGTCTTTACGAGCGAATAGGCCCGCAACCACAACGCAAATTCCTGTAATAAAGCACTCACTGTTAACCGTCTAAAATACATTTTGCATAGTTGCGTATTTCAAGAGTTGTTTTCGGTTCCCGGGCAGTTTTTACCATTCTGTGAACGCTGCCAAGTCTTCCCGGAGTGCGATAACCTGGCATAAGAAGCGATGAAAATGCCCGAATTAGCTTTCTGCATACGGATTGCAATTTGTCACACGCTGAAATGGTAGGTACACAAATGCCTCATGAGCAACGGCGTCAACTAAATGTTTGACTACTTTCTTGTATTGTATCGATTCGATTGTAATTGTTGAGATATAGGATCGATTGGAACACAATATCGACTTGAAACATTCAAATGGCCACTAGTGTGTGTAACCGTTTCTGATTTCAAGTTGCGGGTAAAATACTAGCACGATAAACGTGTGTTTTATGAGTTGGAACTAATTGGGAGCTGTGTATCGTTTTCAGGAATCGATTGCACGGCTCGACTTGTAACGTATAGCAGACGCGGAGTGCCAGCACTATGCCGTCGGCGTGCTCCGATTTTAATCGTGATAAATTCTGTAATCTAAACTCTGGACTTAGGCCCTTGATCGCTGTCTAGACTAGAGCTGACTAACTATCGCCGGCCCATAAACCGCAACACGATACAATCGGGTGGAAACCGGGATATTTACGAGTCTCGCAGCCGTTTGTCTGATTTCTACTTAGTTATTAAGTTACATTAAGCCGCGTGTTGCCGCGTCTACGACGACTCCGGCACGTCAATAAACTTTTTACCCGACTAAAGCACGACATTTGCTTTCTCTTCCGGTTAAGATATTTACTTTACCTAGTTCTTCGAAATAAATTTATCTGGCCGCTATTGAAGTTTATCGGTTCGCGATTGTAAAGCTAATAAGCATAGGAAAACAAACAACTTCACTGTTCTGAATAGATAAGTATTGTAGTTAGTGGGTACTTACTTACTAAGATATGGAAGTACTAAAATATAGGGTCGTTCCCAGTTGTCGCCCCCGTTAACATCCCCAGTGTGTCAACACTGGGGATTTTGGACATTGATGTGTGATTGATTGATGTGGGATGTTGAACAACTGGGAATTATTTTTAGAATATGCCCCTATTTTCACCACTGGTGACGTCCCACTGATACCATATTACAGTCTACTTCATCATCACATCTTTACAGATAGCAGATAAGTCGTCCGTCAGTAGTCTATTTCCGTCCGCAAGACGGAAAAAGATAAAGAAATAAATAAAGCTCTTTCTCTGTTGTCACAAACACAGGTTGTAGATACTACAAAAGCGTAAATCTGTAGCGCAAGTGAAGCTAATTTCAGTTTAGTTTGGGAAAAAAAATTTGTCGTCTTTCATATTATTAGGACTTTAAGTACCTACTACTTTTCCAAATTTTCCAATGTCATCGATCTATCTTGCCAATAATTTTCTAAGGTCGCGTCATGTAGATGATAGGCATATATGGGCAGCCTAATGATTGTATGTTATAATTACAGAAGGCACCTGCGAGGGCGTCCGCTGTGGCGGCGACAAGCGGTGCGTGCTGGACTCGGAGCTGGGCCCGCATTGCGTGCGGTGCGGCGCGTGCGTGGTCGCCGGCTCACCTGTATGCGCGGTGGACGGCAGGACGTATGCGGGCGCGTGCGCGTTGCGGCGAGCCGCGTGCGAGCGCGGACGGGCGCTGCCTTTGGCGTACAAGGGACCTTGTATAGGTGAGATAAATCTCGACACTGAGTTCATACAACGACGCACTGGCAGTAGCGTAGGTCCAGCGAACATTTTCATGTGAGGTGAAGTACGCCACCGAGAGGAGTGAGAGAACGCGGCAACTAGTCATGTCGTACGTCCTCGATTTGAAATGACATCCCCATGCGAGTTACATAGCTAAAAAATATTGTTATTACCGAAATTAATTTCTTTAGATATAGAAGTATCGATTGAAAAGAGCAATTGTAATTCGTAGCGAACGCAACATGCGCCTCAATAACGTGCAGCGCGACGCAGCGTTGCGTGTTGGGCGGGGCGTCGGGGGCGCGCTGCGTGTCGTGCGGCGCGTGCGGGGGCGGGGGCGGGGGCGGGGGCGGGGGCGGGGGCGGCGCGCGGCGGCAGCTGTGCGGCTCCGACGCGCGCACGTACCCGTCGTGGTGCCGCCTGCAGCGCGCCGCGTGCCACCAGGGGCGCGTCGTCGACCCGCTGCACACTGGCCCTTGTAAAGGTGAGACCACTAGACTTCTCGCAGTGCCATCTACTAACAACGGCCTACCTTCGACACTACAGTCCAAAAACGTCGGATGCTTTTGGCCAATTTGTTAGACGCGACCCACAGGTCGGGCGCTAGACTAACAAACATCTTATTTAAATTCGGTTTCTTTTTCAGGCAACAAAAATGTAACGGACCATAGTGTGACTGCTGCAAGAAGTGTGAGCGGAGTGGGCAAGCGCGTCCTATAGTCATAGACTCTTGTAGGTTTACCCGGACAGTGTCCGCTGGCTTTGTAGCTTGTAAGACGGTCGGATGACAAGTTTGGAACTCTACTCAGTACCCTGCATTACTCCCATAACTTATAAAGCCAGTCAGATGTTTCACACTTCTCCTATATTGATTGATCTTCACATGTTTTGTTTGCAAACAACAAAATGAATCTCTGACCAATCACTGTGAATCTACTAAGATTGGGCCCACAGCCTGCAAAGAGCTAAACGTATTTCTTGGAGAAGTTCTAAAGATTTTATAACTCTCCCTCTAAGAAGTATGACAATTTAGAAGAAAATAACAGAGAATACTACTTATTACCACATTTAGCAATTTGGTTATTATTATAGACAGTTTAGATACCTGACGAGTTTTTAAGCAGTTAAAAAATTAACAACATATGTAGGTACCTACCTACCTAGTTATGGAATAAGTCAGGGTCATACGTTGTCTTTAACACCACAACACCTGTGCATCTGTTTGAGCATATAATAAAAAAGTTAATATTTGGTGAGTTTAGTTCCAGGCTTATTTTGTCGACATGAAGCCGGCCACACTCTTACCAACTTTTGAAGTCAAATTTAAATATGAAATAAGTCAACATTATTATGTGAGTGCGGCAAATAAGCTGACGGCCCCAGTTATTTGCAGCAATAATCTTTAATATCAATAATGTATAAGAGTTGGTATTTCGAGTGCCCGCTTCCCAGTCATGAAGCATCGGGTTTGTTCAAATTCAAAATCCGTAGTTAGGGTAGAATTAGACAAAACTATCGAACTTGGCGCACTCTTTCGAATTTTGTAGATAAATAATAATTCTATTACTTACTTACTAGTTTTAATAATTAACACTTACATTATTTGAGCACCAAATCGTACTTAATATTTAGTCAAAATGTTAAAATAGGGACTGTAGTTAGCACAATATTTGGATATAGTACTTTTTACTCTAAATAAATTCTAATATTTCTGTCTTGTTGGAAGTGCTTTACTTCACTAAACTCGTATTATGATGAAACGGCTTTCATCAGACTGACATAATTATTGTTCTTAAAAATTAACTCTTAGAATCTAAGATTTAAATTAATTTTGTTTCAAGATTATGTGGTTAATGCTTATGCAATATTTATTATTAAGTTATGAGTATGAAGTTTAAGTGCAATAATTTTATTGAAAATTGTATGAAATTTATGTTATTATGTTTTGTTTTGTTTTTACAAATGCGCAAAGTAAATGTAAAATGGAATTCGGGCATGTTTCGAGTGTTGAAATACGTTTTCAGTATTATGTGTACGTAAGAATTACGATATCTTTATTTTCGAAACATTAACAATTGAAAACTAAGTGATTTTAATAGACTGTAGTTATCGAAAGTAATTTATTGTTACTTTTAAATTATTTCCAAAACGATTCCAAGAATATTATGTATGTGAGTTTAATGGATTATTGTAATATCATTGTAGTAAATGAATTTCTTGGCGTCCTTCCTAGCTTTAAATAGATTAAAGTTATATCATCTCTATACGTGGCCGCAGAAACATCCAGTCAGATGAAAATGGCTAAATACTATTTTACTATTACTTCGGGCCTAATGTTTTCTAATAATGCACACAATAATGGACTGTTGAAATTTGTTAAATTGAAATTATTCATTTTAATAACTTATATTTTCTATATTTTGCCAAGCAATTTAACATTAAGTAGTCAATGTAGACTGGGCCTAGAAAATTTTACATCTAGTAAAATTTTAAAAGTAAAATTGTCCAAAGATTTCTTAAAATTTGAGGTCAGTGTCTTCGTTTACGTGGATTTTTTATCATTGGATTATGGTACTTATTAGATGTGATTAAGGATAACAGTTTAAGAGGGTCATATGGCAAGTGGTGACGACAATACTCCTGACTATTGACGTACAAACTATACTAGGTCCCCCGCTCGTTCTCGAAATCTAACTATAAGTATGAGCTTTAATTTGTTCCCGGTAATTACAAGCATTTCAACAGAATGGCAATGTTTGTCGTCACCTCTCCTTGCCATATTCCCCAGGCCTCTGTACTGTTTACTCATAATAATTAATAGAAAACTTGACTCTTGTCAATTACTTCTTAGTGCTAATCGTGTTGTTAACTTTGTCTGACTTAATTACTAAACCGTTGTAGTTAAACTCATTGCAAACATTAGATGATGTATAATATATTTTTTCTTGTTTCTTCATAAATATTTTACACTGATACGAGCGTTTTAATTTTACATTACCACCTAGCCTAATACTAATTATGTATTACGGATATGCGTATTGTTTTAGTGTGCGTAAGTACTATCAAAGACACGCACACACGTGCCCCCGTTTCTGTTCACGCCACGCCTACAAGCTAATGTCTAACGGTTATGTACTTCCTTTACTGAATCTTCATTTAGAATCAGAGTATCTAGTACCTCAACTCAGACGTTTGATTAAAACCACTCTTTTGGTATAAAATAGCAAACAAATCATCAATTTATCAATTCTATATTAAACAGTACCGAGATACATAAATGTCTTATGAAAAATACATTAAATAATGGTCATTAACACCACCATCTTAAATAATGTCTAATTATCACTATCAATTACCTATTTACATGGTGAAAATTATACTTCTATTCCAGATGGGCGCTATTCTGCGCAAATATAATAATATTGTTTTATAACATAAGACTGGTGATACAAATTGAATATAAGACCGGGAACCCATAGCGGCGTAGTGACAGTCCACGATTACGTACAAAAAGAGATAACAAAATTAAATGGGTGTCCGAGCTTAGTAGAAATAATTAACCACGTCATTAATGTTTGTCGCGCTGTAAAGCCAGCACCCACTTAACTGATGTGGTGATCCGACACATGTATGAAGGTACGCACGAATAAGTTTATTCGACCTGGGGGCTTAACATGACGTCTTATTGCGATCCAATTGAAGCCCTAAACAGAATCGTTTCACTTTAAATAATAGTAATACATGGCTTTCGATATCATTTAAGTAAGACTTCAATCCCTTTAAATTTAAAATCAACCTAAATTAAGCGTCAAAATGTCACAACAAGACGTCATGGTAGAAATAAGTAGTAAAACGATTCTGTTTAGGTCCTCAATTGGATCGCAATAAGACGTCATGGTAAACCCCCTGACCATTATGCTACGTCACTTAGGCGGGCGGTCCCAATTCCTTACATATCCGGTTGTTTGCCCGATACTTCCTTGTGCGTATCTTACTGTGGCTACTTTACTTTTTTTCATATGAATATGAAAATTGCCAGCGATAGGTACGGTTAGGTTTTTCTAAGTATCGCGTGTAAGAACCGTCCGTGTACTAGAAGCCTTATAAATAAAGGGAATGTCTTATTAAACAAAAGTAGAACGGTATTTAACTTTGCCTATGTTAAAGACCCTGAAGGTTACCGTTTAAAAACTTATGAGGACAAACCAAATAGACACCGTACAATAATAAAAACTTAACACGATATTTCGTCCAATAATTTGGTTCTCTGCGTACTATTCATCCGAGAAGTTACCTGCGATAACCTGTGTGTTCCCAACGAGTGATCTGGTGTGACTAGTTGGGAGTTTTTATTCGTGCGCAATCCGACTCGCACTTGGCCGGTTCTTTGTCTCCCATTGAGTCATACTGTTACTCTATGCAACTTTTTTTTTATAGAAGAGTTCCCATCATGTTGTAAAGATCCCAACATGTTACACTTGTGTAACACTGCAACTCGATGGGGAAAAAACTCCCAACGAGTCACACTGTGACCGGATCTGGTGTTTGGTGGCGTTGGGAACTCACCCGATAACCGCGCGTCGCGAGTGGACGAGTAACAAATTATTTGCACTTATTGCGTCTTAGGCATTCGATTATATTAGGCGTTACTTAGGCCCGTATTAATAAATCAATCTTAGCTCTGAGAACTATCTTCAGTGTGCACTTGCTCTTTCGTTCTAATTAATATATACATCTTAAATTGTAGATTAGGAACAGAAACTTACATGATTTCTGGCAAATTAATAAATGACACTCAGCGGCTAAGTGCTATCCGATTATGATACAATTGACACATACAAGACAGTATCTCATAGCCAGTGCTACATCTCAATATCCATTTATTAAATAGCAACGATTTCAAGATGTAGATTACATTTTGAGTGTGGATCAGCTGGTAGTGCACTTGGTAGCGTTATTGAGGTTCATTTATTAATACGGCCCTTAGATGACACCTTGTTCGTCGTTGGTAAAATTGGGCATTACAGTCGAATTCATAGTCAAGAGATAACGGGGAACATTCACACAAAACCGACTTTTACACTACGTACCTACACCTCTCGACTATGAATGTAACCTTTATTTTTATGGTGACACCGCATCCCTCCCCACGGCGCAGTTTCTTTAGGAACCCGTCGGATAAACGGTACGCTTAGACTCAAATTAGTTATTGTATTGTCATAATATAGCAACTGACAACGAGTATCGGCATCGATTTTCAAGCTGAGAGCTTTCGTAGCTATCGTAAATCACTTACAGAAATACTCATATCATGCCTTACAAAAATAGAAAAATAGCTAGTTTATATTATTTTTCAAGTTCATATTTATATAAAATGGTAATGCTAACCTAACCTATACCTGCTGCTACAAATACTTTAATAAGTAGGAACAAAAATATTATACAACAGAACTCACTTCCAAACAGTATTAGCAAAAGTGACATTCGAAACCCTTTACTGCATTTTTGAAAATCAATGTAATGTATAGTAAAATATTGTAAGTATATATTTGAGCTTTATTTAATACGTTACAATATTATTAGTCTTTGTAACACTGTCTTGCTATAGATTATTAATTAAACGTTCATATCGAACAAGAAAATACCTTAGGCACCGCCTCTACGAGCGTTTGTATCGCGACGACCGATATTATCGCTGTGCTATGAAATTCTACGGTAACTATATGAATAAATCGCTAATCGGCGGTATTATCACTGAGCAACATGGAATGGCTTTTATTGAGCCAAACGTCAAATAGTTGCGATAATAACGCTCGTGGAATCGGCGCCTTAGTCAACGCCTAGAGCGGCGACGACAATCCCCACTTAGCCCTTTATACGCATAATGCCTGTAACCGACTGCGGCGTCTTTTTATGTCCTATTCCACCTTGGGCCTATCTTTCTGAAACCTAACATATCCATACTAATATTTTCCTTTGCTACGTTTTCACACCTTGATTTCAGTTTTCGCGGCTTAACTGTGCCCTGAGTATGAGTTGTTACTAGCTCGACATAGTACGCGTCAACTAACTCTTTGTATGAAGATTTTTAGTTCATAAACGCACCGGTAGGGGCGCTGTACAGGAACTTCAATACTAAAGCGCTAGTTGACGCGTACTATTTCGCACTAGTAAAAACTCATACTAATGGTACTGATCTCCATGAAATTTGGTATAGAGATAGATAGAACGTTGAAGAAGGACATAATTAAGGTACTTTTTATCGCGATATACCATGCTGACGGAGTTGCGGGCGAAAACAGCTAGTGTGATATAAGTGAATTCACATTTCCACCGCTCCGTGCGATCCCGGTTGCTATCGATTGACATCAATCATGTAGCCACATCAGAGGCGCTTGGACAGTATGGGCAATCTGTATGCACTCTCGCTTCGATAACATCAAAAAACCACCTTATACCCATCCGCATGAGGTCTTTATTCGTGCGCGTGCTGCATCGTAGTCCTGGTGAACAGTTCCATGGTGAGCCCGCTCAGGAACAGAGGGATGGAGTGGTGCTGGTGCAGATGTATCTCGACCAGCTCGCCCAGCGTCGCCGAGTACTCCGTGTGCACCATCTCTATGCCGTCCTCGCACAGAGTGAAGGTTAGGTACTCTTCCGAGGACTCCGCGTACATGTTGGATAGTCTGAAAAGGTATAGAGCGAGATGAGGTTCCGTGAGGTTCTCTACGGGTGTATTCCGAAGCACTGGTAGAGTCATCGGAGTTTCCTTTTCCTGTCCGAGATTCAATCCTGGACCAGTGTTGAAAGGGAAACATCCTTTTTCAAACTCAAACCATAATCAATTAATTATAGTTTGTTTTCTTTTATGGTTTAATTTGTTTATTAGATTGAAGTGTTTGACTTGTAAAAGTGCGATTTTATTGCCTATTTACAATAAATGATTTGACTTTGACTTTGTTTGGCACGGCTCGTTTGTAGGGGTTAGTAACTCAAAAAGACGAGGGAACCCTTTTAGGGTCACCTCGTTGTCCGTCTGTCTGTCTGCCCTTTTCTATTTTTGACTTAGGTCTCGCAGGGCGTTTAGCCAGTCCAGTGTCAAGTATTTCATATCATCACAAGTGTCAAAATTTCTAAAACGAATCGGTCTAGTAGTCAGCATTCAAGAGAAGTCGCAGTGAACGTCACAATTCAGTAAAATGGTCGATGCTTCTCTGGAACTCCCGTGAGTTTTGGGAAGAACACGATGTACCGACCCATAGTACCTACCTCAGTTAAGTTAAACAAATTATTAGCGCGTGCGCATGTTTTGGGAACAAGGGCTCGTTGTATGAGAGTCAAGTGGAATTGCAGGGGTGAAGGGGGGCACCTGTCGTCAGAGGAGAGACGTGATTTCAGTCAAGATAGTTGGTCGATAATTGTAAAGTAAGGCACACGCATCCGCAACACAGTGGTGGAAAGGGTTGGGGGGTGTAATAATATTGTGCATAGGGATGGCAGTGTGCTGATTCGGTTTAGTGGTGGGTGTGATAGTGAAGTGCTAGTGGTCTTCAAGCAGAGGTCGTGAGTCGATTATCTATTATTTAAAGATGTTTCGGTTGTAACTTTTCTAGTAAGAAGTTGGGACGTTTCCCAGTACATTGTTCTTTTGTGCCGGCATCTTTATTTGGCTTAGTAAAATGTTCATGTAAAGTTTTCTTTTGCAAATTCCATTAAACATGCGCATTTTATTATGCTACCTTATTTGAATTATAATATGTGTGACGAGAACTGATGACTGATGGGTGCCGGAGGAGATCCTTATGGGTTGCCATGTCTCCGATTAGCTAGTCACTTTCTTCCAGTTATATTAATCGTTTGATTGATTATAACAAGGCCTTCGATCGGTTTCTGTATTTATTGTGATCCATCTAGTTCAGTCTTCTAATAAGATGAAACCTTCGATGGGTTTCGGTGTTTAATGGTCTATTCAAATAAACTCATTCCAACTTAGATTTAATGAAATCTTCGAGCTATTTCAGTAATTAAGTGAGTAGTGGTGCTCATTCACTTCCAAAGGCTGGGCTATTTCAGGTGAACCTAACATGGCGGTCCTAAGGTGAAAGAGGCCTTCGCGAGGTTGGTGGAACTTTTATTGACATGCCTAATTGGATCGAATCATAATATTACTATTTTTGTTATGATATTAATATATTTGTTTAAATTACCTTACTGAAATAATTATCTATTTTCATACTTTTGCTGTGTAAGGATCCAATTTGGTCATATCAGTCGTTATGGTGAGTGATAAGTTTCCACATTTTATGCAAAGTAATTTATAAATCACTCGTTGTACTTCTGGTACCTATTTAAATGATTACATTGTTTTGATCTTTTGATTTTATGTTGTGTTCGTTATTTTATTTAAATATGTGTTACATTGGGAGGCTTTACCCTACCAATGTTTGCGGCAATTTACGTTTAACTACTGAATTTACTTTACGTTCGTTATTCTGCCGTTTTATTTCATCTTACGGTATATCGGAAGGCTTTACCCTTCTGGTGTTACTGTATTTACTTTACATACTTACGTTATTCTACCATTTTATTTACGGCCATAATGGAACATTATTTACTTCGACACTATTTCTACGATACGGATTTTATGTTTTACTCACGGCTTTTAATCATTTTACTTTGATTTCCACTATTTAACATGCTTATATTGTACGTGTTTATTTTCAGCTTTTGACTTATTTTGCGTTTATTATTTTATCTCTCATGTAATATTGGAAGGCTTTACCCTTCTGATGTTTGCGGCTATTTACTGAATTTACCATACGACTTCTGAATACTACCATATTACTATACTACTATACTATCTACTGAATTTACCATACGTTCGCATTTTACCATTTTATTTACAATCATAACTATATGTTATGTACTTCGATGCCACTTTTACGGAACGGCTTATATAAATTACGATTACTCACGGCGTTGAAATTAATTACGTTTATCTCTACGATTCTAAGTCTACATGCGTTACGTTGACATTTCGTATTATTTTGACATTTTATTTACAGCTCTAACTAAACCTTTACTTACTTCACTACCTACCATTTCTACGAAACCATTTATACAATTATTTTCAGCTTGAATTTATCCTACCATCGTTCGATTGATATATATATTCACGACTCACGATCAAACTATTATTCACATCGGTAATAATTACTATTTAACAGCATATGGGGTTTATTTCTACTTCGACAATTATCATACACACATCATCATCTTACCGTTTATTTACAGCCTTAACCAACTCGTTGACTATGTCAACATATTATTACACATAATTTACTACATTTCTTCAGCACTAAACTACGATCTATAATTGACTTTAGTCTTAAACAAACCTACTAGCTACTTCAGTTATATTATGAGTACAAGACTGCGGGATGGTTACACATTGTTTTATTTAAAACCTACCAGAACCCGGCTCTATTGAAATAAGCTGATGCACTATAAAATTATCTGACACTATGTGTTGTGCAAGGTACAGGCAATCCCATTTCAGTCGGTAAATTGTGGACAATGGTGGGATTGTCTATTATTCTTTTACTGGTAACTAAGGTTTTGAGGTAACGTTTTGTCCAGGTAACATCCCCTAGTTTAGATTAAAATCAACAAACTTTATATTAATTGCTGATGTGCAGTAGTTTGCTCATATAACATACTGTAGGTGTTTTCATAACTAGTAAGTGACTGCTTGGAATCGTTGTTATGTCTGAGGCCTCACAACCCTTATATACTTGGAATTATTCCGATGAAGTTACTACTAGTGATTACGTCTTACTGCAAGCATTAACACTATACACGCAGGGCACAAATATTTCCCCACACTATACACCGAATCGGTGAGGAAATGTTCAGTTAGGCCAACTGTGCATCCCTTGCTTATTCAAATTACAACACTATGACCAAACACATTAAGTAAATTATTGCTAGTCAGTAACTTTCGCAAATAGTGATAGGGGAGTACCGACTCCTATTAGCTTTCCTCCTCTTAATCATTTCCTACCCATTCTCTCCGTTAATTTACAACAAAACTGATTTTGTATTTACTGAAAACTATTTCAGCCTGGATGTGATTGATCCATGCCAATTACCGGAGCATTATTTACAAATGATAATTACAAATTATAAAACAGCTTTTATGCAATTATCGGATTTCCTTGGGGAAATATATGTGGGCTCAATCATTTCCGCAGCTGGGCACCCAGCACTCCTGGAACATCACGTATGTACAAGCGCTACATAGCAGTGGGACCCCTGGGTGTACCTTCTGGCTCTGCTTTACGCATTGTGGATTGGTTGTAGTCATGAGCATTGATCTCTTGATGAAGTCTAGTAATTGGGAAAATACCCAACATGAAAAGAACCGTGAATGGTCAACAAACATAAATAATGAATTCCGGGATTGAGTAAAGGAAAAAAAAGTACAATCACATTTGGACTGAATGGTTAAAACAAGACCTAATGTCCATACCTTTACCTCTTTCCCGGGGAGTGCACTCTGTGGTTGGCACTCACAAGGATGGGCGTTGGCTGGGGCCTATCCTCCCTCCCCAAATGGGGGGGGCTATATTCTTCACAAAAGGAAAGCAGCCTTTCGTTTTCCTTGGTATTCACTGGTTAATCTCTCTCTTATATTTATAAGACTCCCTTTTACTTCTCCTTTATTTAATTATATACTTCTTACTTATATACTTCTCCTTTATTTAACTATATAATTTTATTTGTATTTCACTATAAACAGTCTCTAACTCTAAAAGAACCGAGGTTACTGTTTTTCCACAACGTTGGGTTAAGACGATCATTTGGCCATATATTTTATCACGTATATTTTTTTTTAGGTAGGGTAGGTTAGTTACAATTTGGTGCCTTAGGACCAGGATATTTTAGAGTAATCTTTATAATAAAGGTAGGCTTTACAGCCTACAATTTGGTGTTCGTGAAATGGAAAGAGTTTATGAGACTGTTTTGGGAAATTCACACACGTTACTTATGTTCAGTACCTACCTAAATGTTTAAAATACCTAAGATCTTAAGACCGTGGGGGTGTTGCGTTTTAATTTTGTTAACTTCAAAATATTTAGGACATTAAGGGCGTGGGGGTGTATTGAGTCCAAAGTTTGTGGGGGTGTTGGTAAAAAGAAAGATAATAGTTAGATAATGTTAGTTACTTAATTTTCATTTACGCGGATAAGTAACATAATTATACGGTATTAACTACTCCATATAACGGTTTCAATATTGTTATATAAAACTTTATATAACGTACCTACAAGTTAGTTAAATTTTGTTGAAGTTTATAAGCCGGGCATTGATAGGTACAGTCTTAGGAAAATAACCGTTCTCTGTCACGAAGTAGGTTGAATGTTTGTTTACAAGTCAGCAGATTTTATATCGGCGTTGCTAGTGCTGTTTGTGTTGGTAGGTTATGAAAGGGGATCAGTATTAAGTATTGTTTATAATTAGTAGGTAACGAGAGCCCCGCGGCTTAATCTTGCGGCCACTTATTGCTCAGCATTTAATTGTTTATTTTTTGTATTGTGAATAGGCCAACTGTGTGGGGTTCAATGAAGACTTATTGTATTGTGCCTTAATTGCAAAGAGAAATGAGACCTGGCGTCATAAACAAGTCAGCCACTTTGCTTACGAGTATGTTAGTATTAGCATGGTGGGAACGGATACGAGTGACGACTGAGTAGGGGTTTTGAGTGAGGTTCAGCTACCTACTTGAGCCGTAGTGAGTACGAGTAGGAATGCCCTACTTCTAAGTGTTATAGCTGCTTATCTATGTGTATGCGTTATGTAAATGTACACTTAATGGGTAGGTACTTGCGGATACGGTGTTTATGGTTATAAGCAATTATATTCTTATAAATAAAATTAAATATGGTAGGAAGCGGTAAAAACAAAAAAAAAATCGTTTTATGTTAACTTAGTTACTTTGCACAAAAAAATAATGATATAATTAGACGAATATTAGGTAAGTAATGTGTACAACATAGTTGCATACGTATTACTAATAGGGTATCAGTCAACCACACTTAGGTTGTGAAATGTTACATGTTTTTGTAGGTACCTATTTTGGTGTTAGGATTACATTGTCATTAGGAATATTGGTCTAGGTACTTAAACACAATAGGCTGCTCGTATACTATTAGTCGCAAATCAACTTAAGTATTTACATATTGTGGGTTGTAACAGATTTACAATTATGAAAAGGTACCGTGAGTAGTTATTTGAGGTTTTTATTTTGCTGTAAACAAATAATGGGTTAGCGGTGAATATTGTTAGCACAAATAGTAATTGTCACCAGGGCGACTACTTGTGAATTGTGAGCGCGTGAACATTGATAAATATCGTGAATATGTATGAAAAATAATATCTTAATGAATATCGAAAAAAAATTTATGGATTGACAACATTATTGCGATCGAGTTAAAAGTGACTAGTGGGGTGTAGGGCCACCACTTTCGGAAAAAAAGTAGAGGATATAAATTGAATCTTAGGAATCTGTCAGTGTAATATGAGATGGAGATAAATAAATTTCGGTAACTATGGTTCGTTTTCATGAAAAAATTTTAACCGGATAGACCTTTTAAAATTTTTGGGGGTGAATGTACCGACCCATAGTACCTACCTCAGTTAAGTTAAACAAATTATTAGCGCGTGCGCATGTTTTGGGAACAAGGGCTCGTTGTATGAGAGTCAAGTGGAATTGCAGGGGTGAAGGGGGGCACCTGTCGTCAGAGGAGAGACGTGATTTCAGTCAAGATAGTTGGTCGATAATTGTAAAGTAAGGCACACGCATCCGCAACACAGTGGTGGAAAGGGTTGGGGGGTGTAATAATATTGTGCATAGGGATGGCAGTGTGCTGATTCGGTTTAGTGGTGGGTGTGATAGTGAAGTGCTAGTGGTCTTCAAGCAGAGGTCGTGAGTCGATTATCTATTATTTAAAGATGTTTCGGTTGTAACTTTTCTAGTAAGAAGTTGGGACGTTTCCCAGTACATTGTTCTTTTGTGCCGGCATCTTTATTTGGCTTAGTAAAATGTTCATGTAAAGTTTTCTTTTGCAAATTCCATTAAACATGCGCATTTTATTATGCTACCTTATTTGAATTATAATATGTGTGACGAGAACTGATGACTGATGGGTGCCGGAGGAGATCCTTATGGGTTGCCATGTCTCCGATTAGCTAGTCACTTTCTTCCAGTTATATTAATCGTTTGATTGATTATAACAAGGCCTTCGATCGGTTTCTGTATTTATTGTGATCCATCTAGTTCAGTCTTCTAATAAGATGAAACCTTCGATGGGTTTCGGTGTTTAATGGTCTATTCAAATAAACTCATTCCAACTTAGATTTAATGAAATCTTCGAGCTATTTCAGTAATTAAGTGAGTAGTGGTGCTCATTCACTTCCAAAGGCTGGGCTATTTCAGGTGAACCTAACATGGCGGTCCTAAGGTGAAAGAGGCCTTCGCGAGGTTGGTGGAACTTTTATTGACATGCCTAATTGGATCGAATCATAATATTACTATTTTTGTTATGATATTAATATATTTGTTTAAATTACCTTACTGAAATAATTATCTATTTTCATACTTTTGCTGTGTAAGGATCCAATTTGGTCATATCAGTCGTTATGGTGAGTGATAAGTTTCCACATTTTATGCAAAGTAATTTATAAATCACTCGTTGTACTTCTGGTACCTATTTAAATGATTACATTGTTTTGATCTTTTGATTTTATGTTGTGTTCGTTATTTTATTTAAATATGTGTTACATTGGGAGGCTTTACCCTACCAATGTTTGCGGCAATTTACGTTTAACTACTGAATTTACTTTACGTTCGTTATTCTGCCGTTTTATTTCATCTTACGGTATATCGGAAGGCTTTACCCTTCTGGTGTTACTGTATTTACTTTACATACTTACGTTATTCTACCATTTTATTTACGGCCATAATGGAACATTATTTACTTCGACACTATTTCTACGATACGGATTTTATGTTTTACTCACGGCTTTTAATCATTTTACTTTGATTTCCACTATTTAACATGCTTATATTGTACGTGTTTATTTTCAGCTTTTGACTTATTTTGCGTTTATTATTTTATCTCTCATGTAATATTGGAAGGCTTTACCCTTCTGATGTTTGCGGCTATTTACTGAATTTACCATACGACTTCTGAATACTACCATATTACTATACTACTATACTATCTACTGAATTTACCATACGTTCGCATTTTACCATTTTATTTACAATCATAACTATATGTTATGTACTTCGATGCCACTTTTACGGAACGGCTTATATAAATTACGATTACTCACGGCGTTGAAATTAATTACGTTTATCTCTACGATTCTAAGTCTACATGCGTTACGTTGACATTTCGTATTATTTTGACATTTTATTTACAGCTCTAACTAAACCTTTACTTACTTCACTACCTACCATTTCTACGAAACCATTTATACAATTATTTTCAGCTTGAATTTATCCTACCATCGTTCGATTGATATATATATTCACGACTCACGATCAAACTATTATTCACATCGGTAATAATTACTATTTAACAGCATATGGGGTTTATTTCTACTTCGACAATTATCATACACACATCATCATCTTACCGTTTATTTACAGCCTTAACCAACTCGTTGACTATGTCAACATATTATTACACATAATTTACTACATTTCTTCAGCACTAAACTACGATCTATAATTGACTTTAGTCTTAAACAAACCTACTAGCTACTTCAGTTATATTATGAGTACAAGACTGCGGGATGGTTACACATTGTTTTATTTAAAACCTACCAGAACCCGGCTCTATTGAAATAAGCTGATGCACTATAAAATTATCTGACACTATGTGTTGTGCAAGGTACAGGCAATCCCATTTCAGTCGGTAAATTGTGGACAATGGTGGGATTGTCTATTATTCTTTTACTGGTAACTAAGGTTTTGAGGTAACGTTTTGTCCAGGTAACATCCCCTAGTTTAGATTAAAATCAACAAACTTTATATTAATTGCTGATGTGCAGTAGTTTGCTCATATAACATACTGTAGGTGTTTTCATAACTAGTAAGTGACTGCTTGGAATCGTTGTTATGTCTGAGGCCTCACAACCCTTATATACTTGGAATTATTCCGATGAAGTTACTACTAGTGATTACGTCTTACTGCAAGCATTAACACTATACACGCAGGGCACAAATATTTCCCCACACTATACACCGAATCGGTGAGGAAATGTTCAGTTAGGCCAACTGTGCATCCCTTGCTTATTCAAATTACAACACTATGACCAAACACATTAAGTAAATTATTGCTAGTCAGTAACTTTCGCAAATAGTGATAGGGGAGTACCGACTCCTATTAGCTTTCCTCCTCTTAATCATTTCCTACCCATTCTCTCCGTTAATTTACAACAAAACTGATTTTGTATTTACTGAAAACTATTTCAGCCTGGATGTGATTGATCCATGCCAATTACCGGAGCATTATTTACAAATGATAATTACAAATTATAAAACAGCTTTTATGCAATTATCGGATTTCCTTGGGGAAATATATGTGGGCTCAATCATTTCCGCAGCTGGGCACCCAGCACTCCTGGAACATCACGTATGTACAAGCGCTACATAGCAGTGGGACCCCTGGGTGTACCTTCTGGCTCTGCTTTACGCATTGTGGATTGGTTGTAGTCATGAGCATTGATCTCTTGATGAAGTCTAGTAATTGGGAAAATACCCAACATGAAAAGAACCGTGAATGGTCAACAAACATAAATAATGAATTCCGGGATTGAGTAAAGGAAAAAAAAGTACAATCACATTTGGACTGAATGGTTAAAACAAGACCTAATGTCCATACCTTTACCTCTTTCCCGGGGAGTGCACTCTGTGGTTGGCACTCACAAGGATGGGCGTTGGCTGGGGCCTATCCTCCCTCCCCAAATGGGGGGGGCTATATTCTTCACAAAAGGAAAGCAGCCTTTCGTTTTCCTTGGTATTCACTGGTTAATCTCTCTCTTATATTTATAAGACTCCCTTTTACTTCTCCTTTATTTAATTATATACTTCTTACTTATATACTTCTCCTTTATTTAACTATATAATTTTATTTGTATTTCACTATAAACAGTCTCTAACTCTAAAAGAACCGAGGTTACTGTTTTTCCACAACGTTGGGTTAAGACGATCATTTGGCCATATATTTTATCACGTATATTTTTTTTTAGGTAGGGTAGGTTAGTTACAACGAAATGACACGTTATTTGGTAGGTAGGTACATAATTTGTCCACACTCAAGTATATTAACGAATAGTCAATTATTAATAATCCACCAATACTATACATTTATATTATAGCTACGTAACACCAGGCTTAGGGCTTATCTATTTTTGAGTAAAAAAAAAGACTTATTAAGATACTGGCAAAGTAATAAAAAAATAAAAGTATAGTAATGAAAGATCACTCACCTGTAGTTCTTATGACCCGTTCGGTCTATCTTATAACCTAATAGCATATAGACGACGTCACGATATTCTTGTGCGGACGAAGTAAACTCTTCTTTCATTCTGAAATGTCAAATACCTTTCGATTACAACTCAGTACCTAGCTAGGTTTCCTAAGTGTTCTGTGTGCCTAGTGCGAGTTATGTCAATTTATTTACGCGCTCGGTCCGTTTGGCGTAAACTTGAAATTGTATGGAATAAGAGCAGCGCCATCTAGCGTCAGTGAATCAGTCACTAGGTGGCGCTGCTATTATTCCATACAATTTCAAGTTTACGCCAAACGGACCGAGCGCGTAAAGAAATTGTCAATACGCACACTAGGCACACTGTTCTGATAGCCATAGACTAGAGAACACCTACACAGTAAATTTTTCAGAACTTCGAGTTCTGTCACGGTTAGTAAACTGTGCGATGACCGTGGATTCCTAGTCTATGGTAAAAAATACATATAGGTACATGAAAAAACTAAATAATTATCTAACTCCAGAAGTAGCAATGAAGTGTAATTTTCAAAAATATAAGTATAAAAATCTATAACAATGTCACTACAACATATAACTAATGCGAAAATGATATCAATACAAACAGATGCCAAGCACCTATAGCAATGACCAACTCTAGATAAAGAACAGCGTTCTCATTTGTCATGCTGCAAAATAAAGATAAATTATACATAGCTACCTACGCTACAACAAAAAAATCGAGCAGATGTAACAACAAATTACGAATAATTCCAACATGATGATAATCTTATGCTGAGAACTCACGCCTCGGTTTCCTCACGCGCCCAAGTGTGGTAGTTGTAGTACGGTCCACAAATTAAGTACAATTGAAAATCGTATATTCCACACTCACGGCCCGGATTACGCCAGCAATCAAACCACAACTGCATGACTTGCGGCTATTTTACCTTGTGTTTTATGAGTGGTGTACAAAAAGTACCTATTTTATCGATTATGGCTTATTATTTTTTACCATAATAATAAAAGCAACATCTCTTTCCCGATCCGATAAAATTAATATTCTTGTCCTTTCCTCTTTATATTTTGTCTCCATAAACGGCGAAATTAATCTATTTTATTCAGTTACTTTAAGATCTTCCTAAAATCGATTCAATAAAATCAATACATAAATAAATAATTAAATCGATACATCGATCCTACATACCAATTAGTGTCAAAAATATAATCACTAGTTGAATGGTTCCGATGCAGCCAACACTAAATATCTAATTTGACACGTGTCAAAATATTGGATAGAGTATGAAATGACATTTGTACTTATAATAATATAATCAACATGCTTTATTTCAACTATAGAACGACTACTTTTCAAGCAATATAATGGGGGCGTGGGCCAAATTAATTACAAGGGCGTTGAACTCACAAATATAGGTAGGTAGGTACTATAAATTATATAAGTCCGGATACGATGTCAACATTACTTGTCAACGTTTGATACATCAGTCTCCTCCCTGAACACAATATTATACAAACACTTAAACAAACACTTATACAAAAGACTTCTAAGTAAACACATGTAATGTTAAGTAGACGTAACGAAACTTAACTGCCTTTTAAGCTAACAAATTATGTTGGTAACTTTGTCTTACATTACTATGTTTGGCAAGGGCCTCGTTTAGATGTCAATATTGCTTGGTTAGTGGCGCTTCTTAACTGATAACTTGTCTGTCATCCTTTTCTGCGTGCTTATTATATGGAGATTAGAGTGAGACGGCGATATCTATTGCGATACTGGTTTCGTTGCGTATTCTATGAAGTTATAAACCGTTACAACGGTTAGGTTAGCAGGTACTCAATGAGTGGAATGTTAAATGTTACCTTTTGAGTTTTATGCGGCTATTTTCGAGCTGTTGTTTCAGTTGCTGCGACTCGTCGGTGCAAACTTTGGACCCGCCTTCGCGTAACGCCGCTTTCAACCGTTTTATCTGAAAATACATAATTATTGAGACTTGCACCTTGATGCAGAACGCACACGCATTTCATACAAATTGCACATCAGAAATTACAGCGCTAGAAATATCAGTTCAATAGCTACCTCTTCTTGCGTCGCTTCCAATTCGCGCTGAATTTGTTTCTGCGCTTCAGCGGCTGGATTATCAGTGAGATGTAGAACCTGAAAATGAATAACCGGTTAAGAAAGTAGGTACCAAGTATGTGTATTGTGTGAGTGCAATATCATGGCACTAGTTATAGTTTAGTTTTCTGGGACAAATCGGCGTACATAATTATATTTGTTCGACGATAACTTGTGTACCGTTTCGATTCGATTCCGATTCTAATCTAAGGATTGCGAAGTCGAGTTCGGGGCGTACGACTGGTTCTTTAGATTCTGCGCGAAACCTCTCGTCTCTGCCGATTCATTTTCACGTAGTACCTATTACATATTATGGTATAATGCTGCAGGGTATATACTTAGTACAAATCTGTCGTGACAGTTACCTTAGTCTGCGGCGCGGCGGCGCTGCCGATGCGCTCGATCTGAGCCTGCAGCGCGTCCCGCTGCCCGCGCAGCTTCTGCGCCTCGCGCCGCGCCGCCGCCGCCTCCTCGCGGCACTTGCTCGCTTCCGCGCGGAGGGTCTCCGCCGCTGGAACACAAGAGCGACATTGTGGAACTGGATCTCCAGGTGTGCACGCCCCAGTACTCCAGTACTCACCTCTGGCGTGCGCCGCGGGGTCGGAGGCGGCCAGCAGGTCCCGGTAGCCCTGCAGAGCCTTCTCCAGCTGCTGCACGCGCGCCGCCAGCAGCGCCGCGCTGCCCGCGCCGCTCTCCCCGCACAGCGTCACCGTCAGCTCCTTCTCGTAGCAGTCCAGCTGTTGCCTACGACGACACGCACCACGCTATGACAACGATACGACTAACAACTTGAATAATAACAATATTTTTAACGCGCAAAACACAAAGCCGTTGCGGGTTGTAGGATTATAGACCCATAGTAGTTCCGACTCGACCCGCCCGCGCCGGCTGGTGTTGTTCTTCATAGATAAATAGACCTGCCGTACTCCAACCGAGTGTACGAAATGAGATGACACATTCAACTTTACTGTCAGCAGTGATGATAACAAAAAGTTCGCGGCTTCCTTGGGTTAAAAGCGTACCTGTAGCTATCTCGCTCCCTGGAGACGAGCAGCAGCCGCTTCTGCAGGCGGTGTATGAGGCTCTCCTGGTTCTTGCGCACCGTCACTAGATCGTTCAGCTTCCCCGCGGCCTTGTCGCGCTCGTACTTCACTGCATTTATTTCCTGTTAATAAAAGAAAAAATATCTTAAAAGAGGTTTCTCTCTTTGGGTTTTGTATGGGAATTTATGTTTTTTTTTTAATGAAAAGTAGGATTTTAGCTGGATTTTAAGAGTAATTTGATGCGGTGGTAATAATGATCAATGTTGTTTCCTTATAATACTTCATAATTTAGTACATTGTATGGAGATGAGTGGTGTTTCTAAAATATAATTTGTGTATGTATATTTTTTTTATGTGAAGCTGTGTTTGTATTTGTATTTGTGTTGGAAATTGTCACAATACTAACCTATAATTCTTTCTTTGTTTGGAAAGTTAAAGATAATTAAAATAGATTTATTTTATTAGGAATGAAAACTTAACATATCACAGAGTAAGAAACCTATCCTAGTACCATACTCAAATCTTAGAATATTTCAGGTTGACACCTACATAATTAAGCGTGTATATTCTAGCCATAGCAGCATAATAATGATGTTAACAGAATATCCCATACCTCAGTCAACTGTGTCACTTGTGAGTGCGCCTGAGAATTGGCGGCAGTGGCGGTGAGCTGCGAACTAAGGGCCGAATCCAATGCGGTGGAGAGAGCGCGCGCGTTCTCCACGCCGTGCGCCCGAGCCGTGCCCTGCCATTCCTCCACCGCAGACTCTAGTGATGCCAACTTCACCTGTCAATAGAAAATCACGACTCGGTCGTAAAATACCTATATGAACAAATAAAAACGAAGTGTCTGTTTGTAATGTAAAGAAAAATAATTATAATATTCTTGTCCGTTTGTTCCGTTTAATCTCCGAAACTGACTGACCGACAGCTGCTTGACCGATTTTGATGGGCAGATAGCTGAAAGTAATTTTGACAACTTTCATGTTTAATATTCATCCCAATACTGCGGAGCGCATCAACAACTCAAATTTAATTGGCCGACTCTCATTAGTCCATAATCCACCGCTGGGTTTAACAAGCAACACAATGATACATCTCGCACCGGGATTAGAACTGACCGACCACTGGTAGACTGACGGACGCTCGCCTGCTAGTGAGTGTACCTTGGCTTTGTGCAGGTCCTGCTGCACCGGCTGCAGCACGGCGAGCCGGGCGCCCAGCTGGTGCACCTGTTCCTCCAGCAGCAGCTTGTTCCCCACGGCGTCGCGCAGCGCCCGCTCGCTGGCGCGGAGGCGGACCACCTCCTTCTCTAGCTCCGCCATGTTGCTCAGCCGCTTCTGCGCCGTCTGTCACATTGCATTAGTTAGATCCGCATTGTACTGCGAGATGCTTTGGAGTAGATGAATCAGCGATATGGGTGATTAGATTCTTTGTCAAAAACTTCACTATAGTATGCTGGTTGATATGTCTGTCTTATGTTAAAACACAAACAAAATATTGGTAAATGCTTGTCCTCTCTTCACAAGTTAACAAATGAACAGTATGCCTTACGTGAGTTTTTACGAGCTCGACATAGTACGCGTCAACTAGCGCTTTCTATAAAGATTTTTCGTTCATAATCGCGCCGGTAGGGGCGCGGTACAGGATCTACATAGAACTATATCGAGCTCGTTAAAACTCACACTAGGGGTATAGATATTGGTGAAATGTTGTAAACTACAGATACTATACATAGGTCCTGGAATATAAATAGAATGAAAATAGGATACTTTTCATTCTGTGATAATTAACGGTTCCTATGGGTATAAATAGCGAAGGCCGGTGAAACCGCGAACGCAGCTATTAAATAATAAATAGACAAAGAGAATCCTAGTTGGGGGTTACAATATCTATGCAAGTTAAGATTATTGATTCTGGATGATAACAGATAGGTACTGAAATGTTACCTTGGCCTGTGTCTGCCAGTCTTTATAGGAATCACGTTCGTATTCCAACTCTTTGAGTTTATTGGTGACGTGCTGCAGCTCAAAGGTCTGCTTCTCCAGCTGGGTCTTCAGCGAGGTGCACTGATCAGCGCGGCTGGTCTGCTTGGACACTTCTTGCTTCAATATTTCTACCTCCGACTGAGCAGCCTCTAATGCCTAGTAATCAAAGAAAAACATCATTGTTCTGAAATTCTGTCAGATTAATGGCAACATAACTAAAATATAACAGAAATATACCGGAAATGTCAAATTAAGTTAACCTTGTATGAATATGTTAATTACTGAAGATGAGTAATGTTGAGAGTTTTTGTATATTTCTAAATACTGCATACTAATGGGATACTGCATGCATTATAATGGTTAACCAATAAATGAGCATATTTTTTTTCATAGGCTTCATTGCCCTATAATATGATACTACTGTTAGCAAGCATTCTGTACCTGCAGTAATTCGTCCATATCTTTCTTCATTTCCGACAGCTGATCCTTACTGCTGACATTGGCTTCCAACAGCTTATCTTTGAGATCACCAATCTGTTTGTGAAGTTCTGTCTTCTCCTTGTCCCAGGTTGCTTTAGCCTCTTTGTGTTCTTTTATAGTCTAGACGAGAGATGATTTCATTTGAACATGATGGAAATGATGAAACAAGAAGGGATTGATAGAATTTACTGGCTTAAACCTAGACAGAGTGCTAGCCTAGATTTTCCTCTAGGTTTCTAGGTGTCTAGAATAGATTTGTGGCATTTGGAATTTGAATCTTATTGGATTTGTGGAGTATTTTCGGTTCCCTTTAGTTTCTCCCATGATTCCTGGGATAAAATGTATCTTGTGTTACTCCAATATTGGAAATAGGCTATGTATGAAACTTTAACATGTTTATTTAGACAAAAATTATACAAACCAGCCATTGCAGTATGAAGGGAATCAAACACACTCACACACACACATGCAAACCTTCTCATTTATTACATTAGTGTAGATAATATAGCCGAGTAGACTGCGACTGTAGACTCCTTAGTGTGAGATGAAAGGAAGGTACCGATTAGGGTGAATGGGTTGGGCCCACGTTGTAAACCAATTAGAAATAATCACCAGTATTTACATCACAGAACCTTTCCGGAATACAAATGAAACAATCTCTACCTCATTATGTTCATCTTTCAACTCCTGCTCCCTTCGTCTAACTAATGCCAATCTTTCCTCCATATCAGCCAAGGCTCGCTCGTCTCTCTTGTGTTGATCCTGCAGTGATGACCTCTCTTCTTCAAACAGAATCTGCATCTCTTTACGGATGGTGTGCTGATGGTTCACACGGGCTTCCAGTTTTGTAATCTATGGGTTGTTATTAAATCCTTTTTTTATTGGGCACAAGTTGGCATAATTTGGTTATCTTATTCAATGTAAGACGATTCATGAAATTAAGTTGTAATAGTGACAGGAAAATAACTGTCATACAATTGAGGACTTCTTACAAGATCCAAGTTTAATTCAGATACTGAAACAGTCCCAAATATAAAGTTATTTATTTAGACAAGGACCAAGGAAGGGCCGAGTGGTCCCTCCAGCTGTCACTGAAGTCCGATCTGTACGGACCAGAAGGCTACTGAAGGGTTAGGAGATATC